>CM060906.1:370309198-372809198 GCA_030737815.1 Allium fistulosum | reverse complement strand
AGCGTCGGCCTTGTGTTTGCAGAGAGCAGGTTGACTCTCGGGGCGTCTTTCCAGAGGCGTTTCCATTTCGGTGTAAGGAAGTTCCTTAGCCTGACCATTTGTTGGAAATCCAAAGAAATAATACGAACCCTGTACGGTTTTTAGTTGTATTACCTGTCATGGAATGTGGCGGTAACCTGCTATTGAACATGGTAGCTATAGTAGGCATACAATAATGGTTGTATGTTGGCTAAGATTAATATTATACTTTCGAAATGTTTTCTGCACTATGCACTAATAATAATATTAAAGTGATTGTGTGTATCAAGCATGTTTGACTATCATAAGGAGAAATCTCCTCCAATTCTGCGTTTGCATTGTGTGTGTGGCAAGAGGCCTTATGGTAGTTTCATTTTCCAAAAGCATTACGGATATTTTCCACTTCCTTTGTTATGGTTGTTTTAAAGATAAACTGTTTTTAGTTCTCACACCAGCCACCATGACTGACCTGGAGTTTATTGTTTCCTTCCTAAACTCTGGGTGCCCACCAATTTCCACACGGGCAGTCTAGAGTCAGGTTATCAGGTCATTCTGGATTCAGAAGATGCTGTGGAGCTCAGTGGCAAGCTAGATGGCGAGACGTATCACTTGTATATGATATTATTTATTCCGCTGTGTATTTTGTATGAGGACAAATTGTATAACTGTCCAGTGTTGTATGGTTGTTGTAAACTCTGATGATGATGTAATGTATAAAATGATATAGTTCTTTGATTTAAAGATTATTCATTTATCTATTATATATTGTTCCGTTGCGAATGTGAGATTCTGATATTGATTCTGTTTCTGTGTTTTTCTGTTGTTTCTTTTTTCTTTTTCTTCTGTCTTCTTCTACCTCTTCTTGTTCTCCATAACAATTCGGTTTTCCGGCATTCGATTGCTCGGCAGTTGATACAGTGGACGTATTAATGTCGATTTTCGAGCGTCGAAAAGTCGTCTCGTTACAGATTTTAATTCTAAAATTCTCAATTTTAAAAGTCATTTCTATATATAAGCTATATTATATATATACTTATACAAATTTCCTTACCTTATTATCAAAATATTCCATTAATTTACTACTTGATCATCTTAACCACTTCTTATTTGAATTGATTTCAATCCAATTTAATTATCAAATGCTTCATAAAATAAAAATTCATTAAGTATTCGTTTTATTTTTGAATCAACCAATAATTGATGATAACTAAATATTACCATCTCCTAACAACAATTTCATTAAAAATTATAATTATATATATATAAAATAATTTAGGTAAAATTATTTCATTTACCCCATTTTAAAACAATATTATGTCAACTTTCCTCGTTTAAGTATTTAGAAACCCCTACCGATAACATGCGTCCACGCACCGACCATAATTCATAAACAACTCAACGGATAAATAAACACAATATAAAACATTTTATAACACTAACAAGTACGCTCTCTCATATATATACACTCAAACAGACTCAATCTAGGGTATTACTACCCTATATCTAATGAGTCAAACCCCACAAAGCCAAAGTTATCGCTAAACCTCGCTCTGATACCAACTGTGACAACCCACATTTTAGAAGGTTTAAATCGATAATAATCCACACATGTCCAATTTAAACAATCCGGAACGTAAATAATCAATGGGGTTAAATAAGAAAAAAAGAAAAAAGAAAAAGAAAACAAACACAAAATCTCACAGCGGAAATGATAAAATATAATAACAAAATAAACAATTCATGAAGCTGTTTACTATACATTTGATTATTATCTATACACATTTATCAGAGTTATATCTGTACATCAGGGATAAATAAATGATACATCAGAATAGCATGATACAGGGGATAATAATAATAGTAATATACCAAATCTCCATCTTCGTTCTCTAGAGAATAATCTTCGATACACTGAAAAACTCAGTACTGACCCGAGCGTAATGAAAAGACAAACACTCGAGTCAGGACTAAAATACTCTTATGTAAGTAAAATCAATATCACAAAATATGACTGCAATAACTTAAGAGATGTTACGGGATTTTCCATCTCCTAAGGATCCATTAAACTATTTATATATAATAGTATACGCTATAATAGATAATGTCTATCAGTAAAATAAATATCAAAATAGCGTAAAGGCTTTACATTACCCCCCTTAACACATTTTTACAGTTTTAAACAAAAGTCATAATGGGCTCGTATAGGGATAAATATGACAAGGCACGTGAGGCAATGCCCATGGTAGGATTCTACCGGTTTACCCTTTCTGGCTGGTCGTAATCCATCCATGGCCGACCGCGACAATCAATCCAAACGACAAAAAGATACACCCATCGAATACGAAATCACAATAGTAATATGAGGGATCAACGTCGCTAAAGGTAGCTAACCTCAATGGCCAGACATAGGTCTTGTTTTAGTCATTTTAATTATGACACAAGTGTCAAGGCTATTCATCATCGTCCTCTTACTTCATTCCCGTAAACGTTCGCCAATGCAACCACTACATTTTGGATATCATCCACCGCGTACACAGTTGCTAAAGTGGTTCCAATATTGACAGATAGTATACCAATAAGAGGCCCTGGTCTCTTTAATAACCAAAATTCATTTTACACATCGGTTGGTACATTTACAATTTGAAAACAATTCGTATTTGATATCAAAATATCATATTTGCTTCAAAATCAAATCCATTTTGAAACCATCATATTTACTCAAAATATACCATATCCATTTCGAAATCATCATATTTACTTAAAATATACCATATCCATTTCGAAATAATCATATTCGCTTCAAAATCAAATCCATTTCGAAATCATCATATTCGCTTCAAAACTATATTTTTATTTCAAATGTTAATTCAATTTGATATATCGATTTTACTTCAAAACTTGATTCGAATTACAGTTTTGTTATAATTCACTTTAACCCAATTCGCATTTAACTCCAAGATTTAAATATAAACATTCCACCCTTTGACCAGTTTGAATTTTAGAAAATAGTTTAAAATGGTTTTAAAATAGTTAATAGTTAAAATAGTTTAATAGGAAATAATTTGAGTATTAAAAATGGTTTATATAATAAAATAGTTGGGGAAAATTAAAATAGTTTGAATATTTAAAGAAAATACATTTGAAATAGGTTAGCTAAAATAATTTATTTAAAAATAGTTTCTAAGCCAAACTGATTCAATTCCAAAATTTCCAATTCAAATCAATTTCCATTTCGATTTCGTTTTACTCCATTCAATTCCGATTTCAAGTCAAATTTTAATTTCAATTCCAAATTAATTTAAATTTTAATTCCAAATTAATTTCACTTCCAATTTCAAATTAATTTAAATTCCAATTTCAAATTAATTTCAACTCCATATTTTAAACCATTTTGATTTATATCAATTCCGAGTCCATTTCAAAAATATCGATTCAAAACACTTAAATCAAATTTTCTTTCAATATCCAATTTAAAATCCCAATCTTTAAATACAATTCAAATCCGAGCTCAATTTCAAAATATCGTTTATAATATCACCTTTTCTTAGTAATATTCCAAGTTCGAATAAAAAGTTCCTTTAAACAAATAAATTTCTAAAATTCATGTCATATTTCGATTATAACTTAAAAATCTCAACTTCGATTAATTAAACAATTCCTATTTCAAATTTAAATTTTCAACATTCCG
The DNA here is from genome assembly GCA_030737815.1 of Allium fistulosum. Taxonomy (NCBI): domain Eukaryota; kingdom Viridiplantae; phylum Streptophyta; class Magnoliopsida; order Asparagales; family Amaryllidaceae; genus Allium; species Allium fistulosum. The sequence continues at coordinate 372,805,492 of CM060906.1, read as the reverse complement.
AGTTCCAATTCAAAAATAATTCGATTTCCACAAATTCAATTTTTTTTCTTAAAACCAAATCATTTAAATAATTTCAAATCAAAATTTTAAAGTCATTTAATTTACCCAATACAGTGTCCGTATATAATTCTCTATCCTATGGCCAAGTGAATCAATTATTTCAATTTAATTCCACGAATGGATATATATCATTTCAATCCAAATAAATACCATAGGTATATATCATTTCAACCTATTTCTTAATTTATTCGAAATAATTCAATTTATAGTTTTATATACTGTAAATAATATACAGGATGATAACATGGTATATCAAAATAAATAAACATCCAAATATCAACCAATAGCATCCATCACAACCAATCATCCAACAGTCAATAAACAACAATTTCATAATTATCAATTTCGGGTATAAATTTAACTGTCAATTCAAATTTTATCAATTAATTCAGATATCAATTTAAATGTCAATTAAACTTATAAAAAACAACCAATAAATTTCAATCACTTTACAATATAAATTTAACTAACATAAAAATTATTTCAGTCAATTGTGAGCGTATAAACACTCACCTTTTCATTTGAAACTGAAAATATTTCAGCTTCAAATGAGTGTCACTTTCACTCCATGCTGAAGCCCTCATCGATACAATTCCAACGCAGCTTGTTTTGTCCCAAAACGGGTCTCGTATGCAAAGATTATGAATTAATTATCATAACGATTAATTAACATTTAAATTAACTAATTTAATTTACTAGAAAAAAAACAAACCAACATTCTCAATGCAAGCTCGTTCAGGCTCCCCCTTGTCATCCTTCCCAGATCGCACGCGACTATCATTTTTTTACAACCGATCGATCGCCTCCACAGCAACACCACCACCGACGCTCTCTCTCCCCTCGTGCACGCGTACGTGAGTGATCTCCCATGTCTCGAACCAAAACTTTTAGTGCCATCGAACGCGATCCCTAATCGCGATGAGAATCGCGTCTCCACCAAAGCCGTCACCATCGTTCGCGTGTTTTGTTTTTCTCCGATTAATCTCTTTTCTTTTTTTCGAGATCGATTCCCCCTTTTCTTTTTTTTTGAATAGCAATTTTTTTATTTGAGATGGATATGATTTGCGATTAGAAAAGAGGGGAGGAAAAGAAGGGAAGAGGTAGGTACGGTTGAACATGTGGGTGTTGAGATATTTATCTATTTTTTTATATAATCATTAGAAAATATCTGATTCGATCGACCCGTTAAGTCACGAACATAATGGAACTAGTTCCGAGGCCTAATTCGATCGTATGTGGAAGATAACTTTTCAAAGTTGATTATTTTAATTAAATTCGAAATTAAATTTCTACGCGTTTCAAGCTTGCACGGCCAAACGACAAGTCCGATCACTACGAAACTTGAAACCATACAATAACTCACTATTACAGATCCAATGAAACTAGTTTCGTCAAAATCTGAGACAGTGGCCAAAATGGCTATTTTTACTCGTCAATTAATATATAAAATTTCCAAATTCTAAGTATTCACATTTTAAATCCAATTTTGAAAGTAAATGATCTTCATTCATATTTGTATAAAATTTGAATCAATTTTTGATGCCATTTTCATTCATATTAAATCCAAAATTCCATTATTTAAATTATTGCAACATAAATTAAAACAATTTAATTACCCCATATATCAATACTAATAATTCATTAAATTTTATTTTTAACCATTTTTATTCAATAATTATATCAAATCCTATAATTTAAAACAGTTAAAAATACGGATCGTTACAAGAACCACCCGTATAACCTAGGAATTATCACCCTAAAATATTGATCACTGAGTCACTGTCTATCCAGGGATCGAACCAAGCACTCTCAGTTGTTACATTAGCATTTCTCCTTTCTTGAAGGCTACTACTTTTTTCTCTGGCTTTCAACCGTATCTTCCATGTGTATGAAGAATTAATGTCCTCATGTAGAGTTTGAAAATTATTTATATCACACTATCTTTGTTTCATCCACTTGGTCTATATACTTTTTTGTTCCATATATCTCCAAACTAATTTAATTATTAGAGATTCAACCATATCATGTAGACTCCTTAGTCCCATACCACCTTCTTCTTTAGGTTTACAGACCGTGTTCCAATTAACCAAATGCTTTCTACCCTGCCACAAATTTTTTGCTCATATGCTTTTTATTTGATTTATAACATTTTTCGGCATTTGACATATTTGCATCCAGAATAATATCGTATAATGAATCACCGTTTTTATTAGTTCCAGCCACCACTTAAGCTTAACAGTTTACCACTCCAACCATTAAGCATGCCTTTAATTTTGTCGGTTAACATATCATAATCAACCCTATTTAAAGATGAAATGCTAAGTGGTGTACCCAAGTATGTAACCGGAAGAGATTGAGAATCTAAAAAAAACTTTAGATTTGTGATCATTCATGGCAAGTCCTGCTTGTCTTTCTAATTGATCCAATACTCCTCTAACGGAAATTGCGTTGTCACTAGTGGCTTTAAAGAAGATAAGAAGGTCATCTGCATATAATAAGTGATTAATGACGGGATCATTTTTATAAATTGGAGATAGAGTACCTTTAGTATGTTCTAAATTCAATATATTAGATAAGTACTCCATATCTAGAGCAAACAAATAAAGAGATAATGGATCTCCTTGCCCCAGCCCTCTATTACTAGCTATAAAACCGCAAGGTGACCCATTGATCAATATTGAATAGGTAGGCGACATGATACATTCCCTAATTATGGAAATGATTTTAAGTGGAAACCCCACATATGTCAAAACATGGCAGACAAACTTTCCATTAACTTTATCATAAGCTTTTTGAAGATCTACCTCAAGGCATAGATTGTGAGAACCCTTCCTATTAAAGGTTCTAACCATCTCATAAGCTAGTAGAGAGTTTTCACTAATGTTCCTTCCTTGCATTTTGATTGCAGGAGACATGTTCATCTAATAGATCCTTAATTCTGTTGCAAATAATATTTGATATTATTTTGTATATAACATTGCAACATGAAATATGTCTATTCTGATATGGAGGAAGGGTTATTGTTTTTGGGGACAAGAGTAAAAAATGTGTGATTTAATTATTTAATTATACGTTCACTATTGAATACCCCTTTAATAGGAGAAACAAGCTCTTTTTTAATCATATCTCAGTGCAGTTTAAAGAAATTTGCTCCAAATCCATCTGGAGCTAGACTGCTATCATTGTCAATATGAAATGTAGCTTTCTTAATCTCTTCCTCCTCAATTTCATGTTCTAGTTTAGATTTGGTTTGATCTGACATGATTTTTTTGCAAATGAGTTCCGGCAATTGAATACTTAGCAGGTCAGTGAAAAGGAAAAATATTCCACTGCAGTTTGCTTGAGCAGACTTTCCTTTATTACTGGCTATCTAACAAATACTTCTATTCCTTTTTGGTTTTTGATGAAGACATGTGAGGGTGAAAGAATTTAGAACATTGGTCGCCATCTTTCAACCTTCTGATTTTAGATTTCTGTTGATTTTCAACTACGTGACTATGCATAACCCTTTCAAGAGTGAAAAGTTTATCTTTGTATTGTTTGATTATTGCAACGTCGGTTGGATTTGCAAGAGTTTACATGTAAAGATCATTATTTTCCTTTCTTACTTTTTCCACTAAGTCATGAATGCTTAATCTACACTTATCCCAAACTTTAAGACCTTTTTTCACATTTTTAAGTTTACATAATAATTAAAATAAGTGCTTGCCTTCAGTATTTATGTTCCATGCATTGTTAACAACTTTCGAGTATCCATTTAAATTATTCCAAGAATTGTTATATTTGAATGGAATGCTTTTAGCCTCAGAAGTTCTATTAATGAGCGTAATCAAAATGGGACAATGGTCACTAGTAGAATGATTAAGAATAGAAGCACAAAAGCTAGGAAAACTAACCTTAAAAGGTACATTGATAAACACCCTGTCGATTTTGCTATGAGTGGATAAATCCTTCCCTCCTCTCCAAGTAAAGTCAAGACCCTCATATTGAATTTCTTGCAAACCGAACGCAACAATAGTAGTATAAAATTCATCATTTGCATTTTAAGAATTGTTGTTCAGGCCAATTTTATCAGGATTATATAGCACACAGTTAAAATCACTGGCAATCAACCACAGATGGTTTATATCATTAGATAGAAACTTGATGTGGTTCCATAAATTAGTCCTAGGGCTGTTATGGTAATGGTTACCGTTACCATTTTGTAAATACCGATACTGTACCGTTTTTACTGGTAAACTAAAATTGTTTACTGTTACCGATTGACTGGTATACCGATAAACCGGTAATCGTTACACTTGTAATGGTAATTACCATTTGTCTAAAAAAAATAAGTTGATATATTTTTACATTGAATGATGATTCAATATATATCTCATTGGGTCACTTAATAAAGGACATAGAAAAGAAGTGTATTTATCATCATTTGAGTTGAATTACTGAAATAAATTAAACTATTTTCTTACTTCTAAATGCCCATAATACAACATCTTACATGTGTTGAAAAAAATCCCTTCAGATGATCAGTCTAAGGGAATAAAAAAAACCAATGCAGTAGAAAACAACTGATTCGTGATTCTAGTGAGACGATACAAACAGAGATAAACACCAGAACAGACAGTCACAGATCTATGCAATATAGAAAAATAAATAACACCAGTATTTATAGTGGTTCCACTACCGCGAGGCAGTGTACGTCCACTTGGGGAGTGATGATTTTATTAATCACTGAAAGATTAGAGTTACAAGATTGATTCACTTTTGGAGGCTATACATAAGAAGAATTTACAATACAAACAAAATTCTGCAGAGTTTCAGCTCTCTAGGATGGCTACCATTGTTGTCCAGAAGCTCCGCTATTTATAGAGTGAAGAAATGAGGAGGGGTAGCTGCTATATAGTAGCCCTGGGGTTTGGTTCGACACATCTGGTTCGGCAAGCAGCACAATGGCATTTAGTTCGGCAAAGCCCATACCAATCTGGTTCGGCATCTCCACTTCAAGTCTGGACCAGCCTTCCCAAATACCGAACAAGATATTTCGTTCGGCATCCATCTGGTTCGGCATGCCGCCGAACGAGATATTTAGTTCGGCATTATTCCCTTCATTGCACTGGTCACCGAACGAGGTAACTGGAGCGGCAAGTTTGGATCGACATCCCTTCACCACCGGACGAGATAACTTCCTTCTTGCCTTCACTACCGATCGATGCACTACCACCGGACCAAATCTTTGGTCCGGCAATTCCTCCACCGAACTAAATATTTAGTTCGGCATCTTCTTCTCAAAACTGAAAAAAAACCCACAAAATACTACGACTTCGCCTTTTCTTCACCGCACCTAGGGTTAGGGCTTCTATAAGCTTCGCGAGTATCTCCAATGGCCTCATCTTCTTCAGATTCGAAATCAGGTATCAAAACTAACAATCTCCACCTTGATACTAGATTTCCAAACGAGCCTTCCAACTTCATCTACACCTTCATGCTCCAAGCAATGGTTACTTATCCAATAAGCTTCGGCAAAGCCATTACTCATTACACTTTGTCAACGAACTCCGGCAAGGCCACCGCCTGTTAACAAAGTGTTCGAAGTACCCGGTCCATGTAGAACCTATCAATCTCCACCATGAAAACAAACGTCTCCATGAACCATCTCAACTCTCCCCCATGCCACCCCGTGGCACCTAGCACTTCATTAAGCGAATCAAGTCCGAACAATGCTCGAACTTAGCAACAGGCAACGACTTGGTAAACATGTCTGCTGCATTCTCCTTTGTGTGAACTTTCTGAAGACAAACTAACTGTTCTTCACTCATCGAGACAAGGAACGACTCTCTCGCCTCAATATGCTTCATCCTCGAGCTGAATGCTAGATTTCAACTAAGTGAATTGCACTCCGACTATCACAGTACACATCCACGCCTTCATATACGAAGCCCAAATCACACAACAGTCGCCTTAAATAAAGCGCCTCCTTAGCTGCTTCAACCGCAAATATGAGCTCTGCCTCTATAGTAGATAAAGCCATAATCGTTTGCAACCTCGGTCTCCAACTGATCGTTGTCCCACCAATGGTAAATACATATCCGGAGGTTGACTTCCTTCGATCTCTATCACCGGCATAGTCAAAATCACAAAATCCAACCAAGCTGAATTCTCTTCCTCTGCCGCCAAAGACAAGTCCATGGTTTGGAGTTCCTTTGAGGTATCTAAAGATACACTTCACTGCTTCCCAACGCGTCTTTCCTGGATTCGCCATGAACCTACTCACCAATCCAACAGCCTGTGCAATGTCAGACCTAGTGCAGACCATGGCATACATCAAGTTGCCAACTGCACTTGCATATGGGACCTTCATCATATAAGCCTTGTCCTTTTTCGAGATCGGATAGCCTTTATTAGAAGGCTGTATGTGCAAAGGCATGGGTGTGCTGATTGTCTTTGCTCCTTCCATGCTAAACCGAGCAAGTACCTTTCGAATGTACTCCTTTTGAGTGAGGCTCAAAAGTCCTAGCTTTCTATCCCTTTGGATTTTCATACCCAAAATTTTCTTTGCTTCTCCAAGGTATTTCATTCCGAATTCCGTTTTTAGCTTTTGCATTAAACTATCGATTTCAGCCTTATCCTTGGAAGCAATCAACATATCATCCACGTACAAGAGTAGATACACCCATATACCATTCTTTAAATGCTTGAAGTACATACAAGCGTCTTTGATGCTATGATCAAAACCAAGTGAAAGTATAAAAGAGTCAAACCTCTTGTACCATTGTCTAGGCGACTGCTTAAGTCCATAAAATGACTTCTTCAATTTGCAAACCCAGTTTTCATTCCCATCTACAACAAATCCTTCTGGCTGCTCATGTAAATGGTCTCATCCAAGTCTCCGTGCAAGAAAGCGGTTTTCACGTCCAGTTGCTCCGGCTCCAATTCATGAGCTGCGACGATAGCGAGCAAAATGCAGGTGGACGTATGCCTCACTACTGGAGAGAATATCTCATCATACTCCAATTCTTTTCTTTGTGAAAACCCTTTAGAAACTAGTCTAGCCTTGTATCTCTCCTCATCCTTTACCTTGAACACCCACTTGCAACCTATGGCTCGGCTTCCTTGAGGAGGTGTAACCAAATCCCAAGTCCTATTCTTCTTCAACAACTCTAGCTCCTCTTCCATAGCGCACATCCACTTCGAACTGTCACATTACTTCAAAGCTTCATCAAGGTCAAGTGGCTCCTCAAGAACCACATGTAGGGCATAGTCAATCTGATCACCAAGGCTAAGGTTTACAAACTGCCAATCACCATACCTTTCGGGCGGCCTAATTGTCCTACGACTGACCCGAGTAGGTACTGCTTCACTTAAACTCCTTTCAGCTCCACCTTGAACTGAACTTCCTCTAGATTCATGCACACTACTAGCACTACTAGAAGGTACCTATGGACTATCATGTGATGTTTCATCAACTGCATTTTCCTCGACAGCATCAACAACAACTCTACTATTTGGTTGGAACATGGGAACTTCTTCCATCTCATTAGGCCTATCAGAATCTTCTGATGTGGTAGGTAGCTTCTCCTTTGGATTGAACATAGAAAACTCATCAAAAGTAATATGTCTTCAATGAACAATCTTCTGATCAATAGGGTTCCAAATTCGATACCCTTTAATACCATCGGTGTATCCCATTAGTATGCCCTTATATGCTTTAGCTTCCAATTTGTCATCACCTGTATGGTGAATGTACACAGGACAACCAAAAATTCGGAAGTAACCAAGATACACTGCTTTACCTCTCCACTTTTCCTCTGGAATCTTCCCATCTATGGCTGAGCACGGAATTCGATCTGTGATATGCACCGCAGTTGATAATGCCTCAGCCCAAAAGCCTCTAGACAAGCCCATCGTCAATCTCAAGTAATGAGCCTTCTCCAGTAGAGTCATATTCATCCTTTCTCCAACCCCATTGGCTTGCGGATCTACGGGTGTAGTGAAATGTCTCTGAATGCCATGCTGTCTACAGAAATCGAGGAACTCCCTAGAGACAAATTCACCGCCATTATCAGATCTCAGCACCTTCAACCTAGAACCAGATTGGTTATCAACAAGCACTTTCCAGACTTTGAACTACTCAAAACTTTCTGATTTGGCCTTCATCACATACACCCATACTTTCCGAGAAAAGTCATCAATGAAAGAGATAAAATACTTTGCTTCTCCAAGAGGAGTAGCAACCGGTCCTCAAACATCTGTATGCATGTACTCAAGTACTCGCCTTGATCTATGTAGTCCAACTCCAAAGGATACTTTAGTTTGCTTGCCTTACACACACTCCTGGAAAAAGTACATCTTGTCGAAGCTTTCTCCTTTGATCATCTTCCGTCTTCGAAGCAACTCTAAGTCCTTCTCTGAAATATGACCCAACCTGAGACGTCAAAGCTTTGTGGCATCCAATGCACGAGAACTGTCTACTTAAACACACGACTCTCCAAGAACTGTGGTTCCTTTCAGCAAATACAGATTTCGGAACACATCTTCTTTCATAAGAACTAGTGCACCTATCGAAACCTTCAGACTATCCTTCTCGATAGTTATATTGCATCCCAAAGATGCCCATTGTCCTAAAGAAATTAAGGACTTCCGAAGACCTAGAACGTACCGGACACCTGTCAAAGTGCATATCACTCCGTCAAACATCCTAATCCTCGATGTACCTTCACCTATTGCTCTACAGCTAGCATCATTACCCATAAGAATGGAGCTTCCCTCTCGTCCAACGAAAGAACTGAAGTAATCATTATTAGGCGTCATATGGAAAGACACCCCCGAGTCCAGCACCCAATGGTCTGAGACATCCGATATTGCTGCAGACAACACATCGTCAGATACAGACTTCTCCACTGCAAATGATGAAGATATGTCTTCTACCTTCTTCTTCAAATCTGGACAATCCTTTTTCCAATGACCAGGTTTTTTGCAGATAAAGCACTTCCCATCCTTAGACTTTCCTCTCCTACCATTACCGGGCTTCCTGGACTTGAAACACCCTCTAGAGTGCCAATTCTTCTTATCATCTCTTCCTCTTTCAACAAACAGGCCGTGACTACTACTTCCCTCTCTACTTCCTTTACTTATCTCCTTAATCTGATCTCTCAAGCCCTCAGATAGAAGGCCTGACTTCATATCTTCCACTTTCAATGTGTCTCTAGCGAAGATAAGGCTATTAGCAAAACCCGTGTATCGCTCTGGAAGAGAACACAAAAGAATCATTGTCATTTGCTCCTCATCCATCTTCAAGTCAACACTCTTCATCACGAGATCATCAAAGAAATTAAGACGTTCCTTCACTAAAGTACCATCTCTCATCCGCATGGTGAAAAATGTCTTAGCAATATCAGACGGTTAGTCAGAGATTTCTTAAAGTAGAGATTTTCTAGCTTGGTCCAAATGCCCCTAGCAGTGGTCTCACTGCTAATCTCTGAGATAATATTCTCTCCCATTGCTAGTTGTAAAGTACTAAACGCCCATTTCTTCATCTCCTTCCTTTTCGCAACTGAGATGTCAGCCGTCAACTCCTCAGGGGCAAACATTACTGGATGAACTTCATTCCTCATTAGAAAAGCCTTCATCCTCTATTTCCACTTCTCGAAGTCTTTATCCCCATTCCATTTCTCAATTGCCAACTGTGATCCTGACGCGATATACATCCCTCTAGTATAGGGTTTTGTAACAACTAGAGTCGCTTCATCTCCTGCCATAGCGTCTAACACTCCTCAATCAACCTTGTAGCTCTGATACCGAACTATTGAGGAAAATCCCTTCAGCTGATCAGTCTAAGGGAATAAAAAAAAATCAACGCAGCGGAAAACAACTGGATCGTGATTGTAGTGAGACGATACAAACAGAGATAAACACTAGAACAGATAGTCACAGATCTATGTAATGCAAAAAACTAAATAACACCAGTATTTATAGTGGTTCCAATACCGCGAGGCAGTGTACGTCCACTTGGGAAGAGTAGATTTTATTAATCATTGAAAGATTAGAGTTGCAAGATTGATTCACTTTTGGAGGCTATACATAAGAAGAATTTACAATACAGACAAAATTTTGCAGAGTTTCAGCTCTCTAGGATGGCTACCATTGTTGTCCAGAAGCTCCGCTATTTATAGAGTGAAGAAATAAGGAGGGGTAGCTGCTATATAGCAGCCCTGGGGTTTGGTTCGACACATCTGGTTCGGCAAGCAACACAATGGCATTTGGTTCGGTAAAGCCCATATCAATCTGGTTCGGAGTCTCCACTTCAAGTCTTGACCGGCCTTACCAAATACCGAACGAGATATTTCGTTCGGCATCCATCTGGTTCAGCATGCCGTCGAATGAAATATTTTGTTCGGCATTATCCCCTTCATTGCACTGGCCATCGAACGAAGTAACTGGAGCGGTAAGTCTGGATCGGCATCCCTTCACCACCGGACGAGATAACTTCCTTCTTGCCTTCACTGCCGATCGATGCACTACCACTAGACCAAATCTTTGGTCCGAAAATTCCTCCACTGAACCAAATATTTGGTTCGACATCTTCTTCTCAAAACTGAACGAAACCCACAAAATACTGCGACTTCGCCTTTCCTTCATCGCACCTAGGGTTAGGGCTTCTTTAAGCTTCGCAAGTATCTCCAATGGCCTCATCTTCTTCGGATTCGAAATCAGGTATCAAAACTAACAACATGAATATCAATGTATTATAAATAGACTAGTAAATTACCGTTACCGCTAGTTAAAAAAAAATATTATCGATGTTTTACCGTAAAAAATGGTAAATTTATCGTTACCGTTCCGATTATGCTGGTATACCGACTTTACTTTAAAATGGTAACCGATTGACTGGTAATGGTATGGTAATGGTAAATTTACCGTTACCATAATGGCCCTAATTAGTCCTGTGATGAGAGGTATATAGCCCGTAAACACAGGTCAATGATAGAAGCATCCCTTCTTTGTTTTTCCTAGAAAATGAAATGAATTGATCCTCACTAATAAAATTGGAACATTACCACATTGCTTGGTTCCATAAGAAAAGAATTCTACTTTTGTTCAACTATGTTTCATTTTGATAGTAGGACCATTCGGGTCTGATAATTTTTGCAAAACCAGTAATATTATCAGTACTAAGTTTATGTTCCAATAATAATATAATGGATGGTTTGAGTTCATTTGCATGTTCTATTACGTCATACCTCCTAGTTGGGATTTAATCCCCTAACATTCCAAAAAAGGAACGCCATTGACTAAAATTAGTTGTTCCCCCATTTTCCGAGCTATTGGGGAAAGCACTCACTTTACTTTTTTTTTACTTCTCTTACCCTTCGATTTGTATTGATTAATCATATATGTCTATGTAGGATTATCGATAACAACTAATGGAACACTCGCCAAGAATTCGAAAGGCGCTTCTTCCATTCTCACTCTTCTAGACGGACTTAGAGTTAGGCCTTCTAGGATATCTAAAAGGAGTTTGGGGTACTGTCTGCTACTATATTTGATCTTCCACCTCTACCCGCAGTTGAAAATTCAAAAGCTGGCACAGTCGAGGTGATATTCAAATCCCCAGCTTGTTCATAGCAACCTATTCAACATCCGTCATCATGCCATCGTCATCAGAGTTGCTTGAAGCAGCCAGCTGTTCTTCTGGAATAACAATGCTAGCTAAACTTTCAAGAATATGTACTTCCTTTTGATCTGAAGAAATTTCCACCTTATGTTTCAATTCTATATTCACTGATTTACTTTGACAATTTGCATTGTAATTAAATTGGGACTGTACCCTGGACTTTTAACTAGGCTGTAAATTTTGTAGGATTGTCCCACATCCGGTTCAGTCCGAGGTAGTAAAGCGTTTGATCCGTGTCCGTACGATTCTCATTTAGGACATGAATTAAGACAAGAAAAAATGTACGAAAACATTTTCGTTCGAAAATGTTCGATGTTTTTCTATTATTCGAACATTGTTCATCCATTGTCCGGCTCGTACAAACAATGTCCGAGCTTAATGCTTATTCGGTTAGTGTTCGTCCAAATCTCTTATAGAACAGGACTTGGACACACCTTCGTCCGGTCCGACCCGTTTACACCCCTACTCTTAACCATCACTTTTATTTTTAACATTTTGCATATTTTTTCCATCTTATTTACTTCGATGAAAGACAAATTATGATGTTCGTATTGGTTTTGTTTCAGTGCTGCATTATATTGAGGAACATTTTCAGGGTAAACTTACATATTACTGCTGTTACCATCTGATGTGTGTTGTTTTTTAGGTATGCACTGTTGAGTAAGGTTGCATATTTTACTAATGTGCCCAAAACTTTTACAAGTTTCATACACTTGAGGTTTACACTCATAAGCTAACTCTTGCCAACTCAAGTTGTCATTATCATCCAGAATGGGGACTTTGTTCGAAAAAGAAAATGCAGCATCTACTTCCATTAAAGCTCTAGCAAAAGAGATTCTCATCATTTCCTTCGTTACTTGATCTAATTAATAGGTCTCCCAATGATTGAGGCAATTCTACCAATACCCTCTTCTATCCAAAATTCCATATCTAAATTGGAAAACCGTACCCATAGGGATATGGTTTATGGGTACAGTTTGAAGGAAGTCTCTTGTGAGCTTCATGCTCAATACCTATTTTTTTATCATCATTAATCTCTTATCATAGAAATAAGGACCATAAGCTAAGATGTTATCGCAATCTAATTGTTTCTCAAATCTCACCATATAAAAACCATTATCTTTGGAATATATTTGAAAATCTCTCGATAGTTTTAAAACCCTAGTAATATAGGCTTTGAAATAGTGATAGTAGGGTTTGAGACCCATAACATACAAAGCAATAGCATGTTTTCGTTGTTCCCTAGCATCTTTTATTACCTATGTTGACATCTTAGCACAAAGAAGTTTACCATGAATTTGTGGTGGGTGGTAAGGAATATGCGTAAAAGAAGAAACTCCTTCATCCGTCGCTACTATGCTCCAAGCCCCTGAGACCTCACCTTCCCTTGCCTCAGAACCTTGCATGTTCTCAAAATTAGAATGAGTCGCCTTATTCCTATTAGATCCTAGATTTAGGAATTGAGAGTTATCCTCCAATTCAAATCGCCAAGAAAAATTCCTTCCGTCCCTTTTCTGATAACCATGAACCCTAAAATTCTCTCTCCTTTCCACATTAGTCATTCATTTCCAAACCCCTAGATCGGACTGATGTGAACCCATCAAATTTTCCTCCTCTACACGGCGGCTGGCCGGTGCCTTTAACCTTGCTTTGGTTCGGATCTAAGGTGGCATGAGATGGAGCCGCCATGAAAAACCCTAGCTTTAGTTTGGATCTTTTGAATTTTTCTAAGTTATTGATATTTAAATCAGGAAGGCACAAGGAAAAACTTGTTAAAATTTTTCCTTCAAGGACATGAAATCTAATCTTTAAGGTGCATTCAGATAAAAAAAAGCCCCTTGTTTTGTTGGCGTTGTATCGACGTGGGACCCACCATTTTGGTCCGTTGGGGGTGAGCTGAACAAATTGATTAGTTGGTGTCCGACACGGCCAACAGTAATTAATACTTTTCTCTTCCTTCCAAACACTTATTAATACATTGGTTCCCCTTTCAAACACCAATAATTAATACTCTCAAATATAATTAATAACAACAACACATAATTCCCCTTTCAAATATCCCTTTCGCAACACAAGAACACATTCTTCTTTTGCTAAACAAACACACCTTAGTCTTAAGGAAAAACTTTGATCAGTAATTCACCCTGGGCAATTAAAGCCCCGTTAAAGCCTCACAAAATCTCTTCTATAGCGCATAGCTCTCTTTGACTACTACGCTTTTTCGATATAGTGCTATTAAATGGTAGATTCGGTTTAAGCCCTGTTATTTTCCACTACATCCACTAAATCTAGGTTTTTTAGCATCCTCTTTAGCAACATTAATATAAAATGATTAATTTGATTAATTCTCTTATAAACCAAATCAATAAAGTTAGGGTAAAGACCTAATTTTAATACGCTTAATATAAGTTTGTAGTCAGCAAATCTAGACTGCATAAATCATGATATTCTTCGGTTTTATTGTATAAGATTAAGCAATATTTCTTTTTACCAAATTATACGAGAATGAGAATAAATTAACTTTAAATATTTGATTTTATATCTAATGAAGCTTTTTGTACCTCAGCTATTTTTGCTATATCCCTGCTTTATCCCAGCTATAACTTTTTGTACCTCCACCACTATAGAACCGCAAAATTCACTTAAAAACCAAAAGCTTTTACCCCAAATCCATAGTCACAAAATATAATGGCAATTTGTAACACCCCATTTTAGTAACATTATTTAGGACATTTAATTAGCTAAATAAAATAAAATAATATGATGATTAGGAGATTGAGATTTGATTTTAATAAGGGGTAGCCGTGCCATGTAACCAATGAACTAAAGAAGAGTTAAAATGAAATAGAGGAGGGGTAAAATATGAAAGAGATCATTCTAATATCCTAAACTCTTAGCCTGTATGTTTTACTCGTTCATTTGCAAAATTAAAAACAAATAAAGGCCGACCGCCATAAACAAGAACAAGAGGAAGAAAGAGCTAAAGGAAGAAGATTAATCAACTTAATCCATTCAAATCTCAAACTCCATAATCTCAAAGCTAAGGTGAATAATGACTACATCTCATATTTTATTATTTTCAGTTTTCAGATGGATCTGAAGTATTTTGCAATGTTATGCCATGATTTTGAAGGATTAAATGTTTATATATGCTTGTTGATGATTTATGATTATTCATGTAGGTTTTAGATAAGTTTTACTATGAAAACCCTATTTAATGACATCCAAATGCCTTGTGATTTTAGATTTTGATCAGAAATGATATTTTAGAGATGGGTTTCAATTTTCATAATTTTCTGAATTAATGTGGATTTTATATTAATTTTATAGTAAAGAAAATGTTTATTTGGGTTTAAAATAATTTACGGCTAAATTATTTATGGTTTGGGTCTGAAGTTATTATACGTTGGAAAACATATAAAAAATGATTTTTTGGCATTTTTGTAGAATTTTCCTAAGTGTTTTAATAGATATATAAAATTATTTAAGGTATGGGACTTAAATGTTTTATATATTTATAAAAGGTAAATGGGTATTTTATAAATTAATTAAATTGTTTATTTATGAAATATTGGTAGCACTTTTAGAAAAGAAATTTAGCAACCAATAATATTTTGACAAACAAGGCAGATTAGTCGAAAAGAAATTTTTTTAAAAGTAAAAATCAATTTTTACATGCTTTTAGCATGTTTCTCCACTTTCGGCACAAGGGTTCCGACCAAGTACTACCGCCTCCATTGCTATCGAAACCAATGCACATAGTATCAATAACTTGGTCTAGAGTGAATTGGACTAAGGCGAAAGGTATTGGGTCGAGACCAAATGTTCCGATAGGGTTGAAGCATGACTTTGTTTTAAACTGAAAATGCGCCTGCTTTGCTTTTGAAGGAAGTGCTTTCGACTTGATTGGCTTTCGGCTGAGTCAAATATTCTAAAGGAATGGCTTTGAATGGGTTGCACCTTTGTTTTAAGTATTTTCTTTCGAAGGGGTCGAAACACCTAGTTGTCGCTTTTCTACCTTTCGAAGTCAATGCTTTCGAAGCGAATGCTTTGTTTTAAAACTTGGCCGCTTCTCCAATGCTTTCGGAAGGTTGGTTTCGACACCATCACTTCTTTACTTATGAATAGTTTTCGAAAGAGTGCTTTCTACTTAAATGTTTTATGACCCTTTTGCTCCGTTGAAGGTAGAACCCAAATGGTTTCGAAAGAGATGATTTTTAATGGTTTCGCAAGGTGTTTCCACATGTTGTAAATTGAACCCAAAAGCTTTCAAAAGGTTTGATGTTTTAATGATTTCGAAGGGGTGATTCTCCAATAGTTTCGAAAGGTTTCCATTGTTTTCGAAAGGCAATGTTTAAAGGTTTTAAAATAGGATGTCTAAGGTTTTAAATCTTTCGAAAGGAAGGTTTTTCAATGGTATCGAATGGTTTATATGAATGGTTTCGAAAGGAATGTTTTGGCCTTTCGGCCTAGGCTATAAAGAAGGGTTTTAGTTGGTTTCGAAAGGGGTAATTTCAATGGATTCGAGAGGGGCACTTTCAAAGGTTTAAATGTTTTCATCAACAAAGATTTGTGTAAAGTATATAAATATAACATGGCAAGGTGATTTTAAGTAAAACATAGAGATATATTTTCCTTGTTTAAGTTTGATTTAAATGTTTTAAATCAATTTGAGATGAAAAGGTTTTCAAAGAAAATTTAAGGGAAGGTTACCCCAAGTAAAATGACTCGGATATTTATATACCAGATGGGACTGGTATAGGGTCGTGCCCTATACATTAGCTATTAGCACTAGCTAATTTAGTCCAAAATTCCAGTATGTAGGGCTTTGTCACAGGTAAGACTAAAATGTTAATTACACACAGAAGGGATTATATATTTGTATACAAATAGGTTATTGGTGAGCTCGCAAAGCCATTAGGATCAGGTGACCCTAGGAGAAGATAAGTTAAGGACAGACCGTCCAGAAGAGGAGTATCTAATAGATAAGTTAGGGACAAACCGTCCAGAAGAGGAGTATCTAACAAGTGTTAGATTATTTTTTTTATATTGTCTGGTAGGCCCGAGTTAGCCAAATGTTAGTAGTTAGCCAAACAAAACTATAATACTCGAATAGATACTTCATTTGTTACTTGATATGTAAGTTTACATGATATTGCTTTACAGTTTTGGTTGAAGGGAATGATTTGCAAAAGATATGTTTTAAAAGGATATTAGTGAGGGGAAACCCATTCCGCTAAGCGGCGTGGTCTCACTTAATATCAAATAACCGAGATGTATAGTATTATTTACACCGGGCTTTATGTCTGACTCGAAGTTTATGTTTTTTCCCTAAAACTCATGGGTGCTCAAAATTGATTTGAGTAGGATGAGAGTTAAGGTTTTTCAAGTTCTAGTAGGTTGGAGAATAAAGCTTTAGGAGACAAGCAGGTGGCTAACAGATAGCTATTTATGAGTTGTTGTTTTATTTTGTTTGATTCCGCTGTGTTGTATTAAGTCAGATATGACTACAAAGTACTCTGGTCAACCAAGGGGGCATCTTCATATGTCACTCTTGGTGTATTTATGTAATAATTATATTTTATCTGAACTTGGGAAACGATTGGGATAATGTAATCTGGATATGAAACATGTTTTATGAAATGTAATCAGAAATGTTGTTTTTGTGAAGTCTGTGGTTTTGTTTCATATTTATGTGCTTTTGATATTATGGATATCATTAACATTACCGTATTTGGTCACCGAAAGTTAATACTATGGATGATTGCAGCATCTGTAGTGCTTAGCTTCGGGCCTCCAGATAGGGGATGTTACAACTTGGTATCAAAGCATTGGTTTATGAAAAAATTTAAACAAAAATGATTTTTGAAAACATATTCCTAAGGAATTAGAGATAAGATCGGGGTATCGAATAACGCTATAGTAACGTATTTGTATTTGCTATATATAAGTATACGCTATATCTCTATTCTCCTATCTCTCTTAGGTTATTCTTCTGTATCTCACGAGGCTTGAATATAGATATGGATGCTAGAGGTGGAAGAGTGAATCTTGGAGGAAGTACCATCGCAAATGGTAATACCAGACCGAATACTAGAAGGAATCAAGGTCAGGCACAAGCGGGGAATGTTGGTGCTAGAGTTCCATAAGTGGATATGGGAGCTATGTATCAGTTTTTCGTGAACATGATGGAAGCAGGAATTGTTGCTGGAGTGGTCGGAGAAATGTTGGAATAGGAGTCCAGGAAGCTTCGGTAGTCAATAACTATGCTATCCTAAGTAGAGATTATGTTAGGCTTGGAGGGAAGCCATTTATTGGAATAGAGGATGCTATTAAGGTGGAGAACTGGTCTTTGCATTATGAGAGGATCTTTGTAGATTTGGGGCTTAATGATGAGCAGAAGAGAAGGCTTTCTTCGAGACAGCTTCAGGGAGCAGCTTTATTTTGGTGGAATAGTGTGACGACTGGAGTGGATGAGGAAACAATGACATGGTCTGAGTTTAGGAGGAGGTTCCAGGAGAGGTTCATTTCCGCAATGGCACAGTCTGCTTTGCTCAGAAAGTTTGCTGAGTTGGAGCAGAGAGAGATGACTGTGTTGGAGTATGCTAGAAGGTTTGAGGAGTTGGCTAGGTATGGACATGCCACTATGGATATTGTGATGAAGAGGAATGAGAAGTTCATAGGGGGGTTGAAGCCTGAGTTGGCAAGGGCTACATTACCTCATATTAGGGATCCTTGTGATGTTGTAGTGGAGATAGCTTTATGACATGAGGAGATGCTTGCTTCTCTAGAGAAGAATAAGACGAAGGAGGTCCAGGTAGGGTAGAGTCAGAAAAGGAAGTTCTTTCATAAGAAGGGTGCTAAGAAAGGTAGAGCCGTGAAGAAGGGAAAGCTTGAGGTTGTTTGCTTTAAGTGTGATAAGAAGGGACATTTTGCTAATGAATGTCGTACTGGAAAGGCGATGGAAGTGATCAGGAAGAAGAATATCAGATGCTTCAACTGCGATCAGATTGGTCATTATAAGAATCAATGCAAAGAGCCTGCTAAAGACGGAAGAGGCAAAGTATTTTCATTGGAACCTACTACATCAGGACCAACAGTGCAGGAGAAAGGGAAGGTAGTGTTGGGAAGTACGCTTCAGATTCATGGTATGTCTGTTAGCATTCTGTTTGATACTGGTGCATCGCATTCTTTTATATCGCAAAGTATTTTGTTGGGTATAGTGGAGTTGGAAGATGATTTGAATCGCGTTTTCGTGGTTAGAGAATTCGCAGATGTTTTCGAGCCGATAGTAGGGTTGCCACCGAAACGAGCCATTGAGTTTCAGATAGATTTGGTGCCTGGAGCAGAACCGGTGAGTAGACCACCAAGCAGGATGACACAGACAGAGATGAGAGAGCTAAAGGTGCATTTGGAAGGCAAGAATTTTATTAGGCCAAGTAGTTCACCCTAGGGAGCAGCCACAGTGTTTGCTAAGAAGCTGGATGGATCGTTAAGGTTATGTATCGATTATCATAAGTTGAATGAGAAGACGATATAGAATCGATATCCGTGTCCTAGAATTAACGATTTGTTCGATTAGTTGAGTGGAGTCAAGGTATTTTCTCAGTTGGATTTAGCAACAGGTTTCCATCGGCTTAGAGTAGCAGAGGATAGTATTCCTTTGACGGCGTTTAGAACTAGATATGGATCGTACGAATGGTTAGTGATGTCGTTCGGACTAACTAATGTGCCGGCATTCTTTGTGGACTTGATGAACCGGGTTTTCCAATAACACTTGGGTAGGTTCGTATTGGTGTTTATAGATGATATCTTGATATACTCTAGGAATGAAAGGGAGCATGAAGTTCATCTTAGGATTGTGCTTGAGACGTTGATGCAACATCAGCTGAAGGCAAAGTTTTCGAAGTGTCATTTCTGGAAGAAAGAGGTTAAGTTTCTTGGTCATGTAGTCTTAGAGAAAGAAATGTCTGTAGATCTAACCAAGATTGAAGCGGTAAATAATTGGAAGGGACCCGAGACAGTGACCGAGATAAAGAGTTTTCTTGGATTGGTTGGATATTATCGGAGGTTCATAAAGGATTTTTCGTAGATGGCAGCATTGATGACCAAGCTAAAGCAGAAGGATGTGAAGTTTGTATGGACCGATAAGTGTGAGGAAGCATTCCAGAGCTTGAAACACTTATTGACCCATGCACCTGTATTAGTTGTTCCGGAGGAAAATCAGGATTTGGTAGTTTATATAAATGCATTGGAACATGATTAGGAGCTGTGTTAATGCAAAGAGGTAAAGTGATTGCCTATGCTTCTCAATAGCTTAGACCACATGAGGTTAGATATCCAATGAATGATTTGGAATTGGCTGCGGTGATATTTGCATTGAAAGTGTGGAGACATTACCTTCTGGGAGAGAGGTTTGAGCTTTATACGGATCATAAGTCGTTGAAGTATTTGTTCTCTCAGAAGGAGCTGAACATGACATAGCAGAGGTGGTTAGAGTTTTTAGCTATTATGATTTCGGTATTGAGTACACACCAGGGAAAGGTAATAAGGTTGCAGATGCGCTTAGCAGGAAACATCAGAATGCAATGTTGGCAATGATAGCAGAATGGAAAGACTTGGAAGAGTTGTCGACTTGCAAAGTGTAGTGGAGATCTAAAGTTGAGTCTAGTGAAGGATCTGTTGTGTTATCTTGTTTAGAAGTTCGACCAGTTATGATTGAAAGGATTGCTTCTAAACAGAAGGAGGATCCAGTGTTGGTTGAACGGATCAAGAAGTTAAAGGATGGAAAGGAGAGTGATGACTTGAAGGATTTTAATCTTGACCAGAATGGGTGGTTGAGAAAGTAGGGAAGATTATGTGTTCTGAATGTAGGAGACATAAGGAAAGATGTTTTAGAGGAATGCCATCGTTTGAAGTTCACTATTCATCCAGGAGGAACTAAGATGTATCGGGACATGAAGAGAAGTTTCTTCTGGGAATGTATAAAGAGGGATGCAGGCTTATGGGTGAAGCAGTGTTTGAACCGCCAGTAGGTAAAAGCCGAACATCAGAAGCCAAGTGGGTTGCTTCAGCCATTGGATATTCCGGTATGGAAGTGAGATTCTATTTCCATGGATTTCATAGACGGGTTGCCAAGGTCAAACAACGGAAATGAAAGTATATGGGTCATAGTGGACAGATTAACCAAGAGTGCCCATTTCATTCCAGTTAAGTCAACTAGGACAACACCTGTTTTGGCTAAGTTATTTATGAAGAATATAGTTAGACTTCATGGAATTCCTAATAGTATAGTAAGTGATAGATATTCTTTGTTCACTAGTGAGTTCTGTAAGAGTCTACAGGAAATTTAAGAACTAAGCTCAAGATGAGTACCGCTTACCATCCACCGACTGATGGGCAAACAGAAAGAGTTAACAAAGTCTTGGAGAATTTGTTACGAGCTTTTGTGTTAGGTTTTGGGGCATCATGGGAAGACCATCTACACTTAGTCGAGTTTTCGTACAACAACAGTTATCAAACTAGTATAGGGATGGCACTGTTTGAAGCTTTGTATGGAAAGTCATGCAAATCTCCAGTTTGTTGGTTAGAGACTGGGGATAGGATGGTTCTTGGTCCAGATTTGGTTAGAGAAGCTGTAGAGAAGATTGAGTTGATTCAAGCTAGGATGAAGGAAGCTCATTCTAGGCAGGAAAGTTGTGCAGACATAAGACAGAAATACTTGGAGTTTTCTGTTGGAGATCGTGTTTTTATTAAGGTATCACCGATGAAGGGTGTGATTAGATTCGAAAAATCAGGAAAGTTGGCACCGAGATTCGTAGGACCATTTCCTATTATAGAGAGGATCAGGAAACTCGCATATAGAGCAGAGTTACCGAACAGTTTGGCAGGAGTCCACGATGTGTTTCATGTTTCTCATCTAAGGAAGTGTGTTAGAAATCCGGAGTCTACTATAGCACTGACTGTGTTAGATGATTTAGTAGTAGAACCAGACTTGAATATAGTTAGAAAGCTGATTCGTATAGTCGCGAGAGATGAGAAGAGGCTAAGGAACAAGACAGTCAGATTAGTGAAAGTCCAGTGGAGCGACGATGAGAGAGACTGTACTTGGGAGACTGAGAGCAGGATTAGAGACGCTTATCTTGATTTGTTTGATGGTATGTTTTACCTTTTTGATTGATGTGTTTTGTACCTTATCGTAATTTCGAGGACGAAATTCTTTAAGGGGGGGGGAGATTGTAACACCCCATATTTTTAGTAACATTATTTAGGACATTTAATCAGCTAAATTAAATAAAATAATGTGATGATTAGGGGATTGAGATTTGATTTTAATAAGGAGTAGCCGTGCTATGTAACCAATGAACTAAAGAAGAGTTAAAATGAAATAGAGGAGGGGTAAAATAGGAAAGAGATCATTCTAATACCGTAAACCCTTAGCCGTGTATGTTTTACTCGTTCATTTGCAAAATTAAAAACAAACAGAGGCCGGCCACCATTAGCAAGAACAAGAAGAAGAAAGAGCTAAAGGAAGAAGATTAATCAACTTAATCCATTCAAATCTCAAACTCCATAATCTCAAAGCTAAGGTGAATAATGACTACATCTCATATTTTATTGTTTTCGGTTTTAAGATGAATTCGAAGTATTTTTGTAACGACCCAGAATTTTAGTAATTTGAAATTAGAATATTTAATTAATTTTAAATATTAAAAAGTTAATTTTACAGGTTAAATAACTTAAATTCCAAATATAGTGATTTATTAGATAAGTTTAATTGTTGAATTTAATAATTGAAATCGTTTAAATAATAGAATCTTAGATTTTTATTTGGATAAAAATAATTTAAAAGCTTATTTAATCACAATTTAACAAGAATGAGGGTAATAAAACTTTTAAATTGGATTTAAACGTGATTTACTCGATTTTGAAAATAACTCGTTTTATTTAACGAGTGAAAATAGCCTTTTGGAGCACTGTCTCAAATTTCGACGAAACCCGTGTCATTGAGTCCGTAATAGTGAATTATATTACACCGTCAAATTTCATGGCGAGTAGATGTACCGTTTAGCCGTGCGAGATCGAAACGCGTTGAAATTAATATTGGTATTTAATATAATAATTGGGTTCAAAAATCTATCTTCTCCATACGATCGAATTAGGTCTCGAAACTAGTTTCATTGCGTTCGGAATAGAGGTATAACATATAGAACGCCATGCGGCACGTCTTGATTGGGTTCCGTAATTATACAACTAGATATTTTGAATTTTTAATAATATATTTTATTCGATTTAACTATACACTGCTTCACCTATCCTATCAGCCTATATTTTCTGTTCATTCCCAGACAAGCCCACAACCCCTTCACGTTTTCCTCCCCTATATATCAGTAGCTCTAGGCAGAAGAAGGAGGAAAAAATAAAACTTTAAAATTTTATATCTCAATATTTACTCAACAAAAAAATCTAAAACAAATTTTAGAATTCTTATTTCGATGAGAGCTTTGTGGTGATGTGCATTAGGTGGCTTCCGATTGCATTAGGGGTGGTTTGCTTTTGCTCGACCATGTACTATGGAGTTAGGGTTTGACGTTGTGAAGAATCTAGGCAACGAGAGGCAAATTGGAGGTGAGTTCGGGGTTTGGGAGGTCGAGTAGCACCTACGGCTCGAATATGGTGATGTGCGGTGCTATTTTGGGTCGCTTGAATAGTGCCAGGCCTAGGATGAAGAGCTACGACGCGTTTTGATTGGGGATCTCGCAGTTGTCGTCAATGTTATGGACATGTGGAGATTTCAGAGAGGAGCGGAACAGCGAAGTCGATTCTTGAAATGGAGCATCGGAGCTCTGTATAGCTAGTGATCGTGCATGACCATTTTTGGTTATATCTGTACATGTTTTGTTTTGGGGAAGAAGGAGGAGGTGAGGAGCAGTATGTAATATTATGTAAGTTGAGTTGTGTAGTTTTTAATTTAAATTTAATTCGATAACTTATAAAATTTATAACTCCTTCAAACGAGGTCCGATCGAGACGAAACTTTTTGCGTTACGCTCATGACGACGAAAGCTTCACAATGGAACTGGTTTAGTCAAATTCGGAGACTGTCGAAATTTGGGCTAAAATCGGACGTCGTTCGATTTTAGTTCCAAACCGGAATGCCTCGGCGACAACAGAAATTTCGGTGAGTTAAACACCTTTTTGGATAACTAGTATAATATATAGTTGATAAAAATTGTTAAATGATTGTTTGGATGAATTACTATATTTATATTAGTTGGATTGAATATTCCCGCCTATGGGAGCGGATGAGACCCTATTACGTTCCCGTGTAAGAGCGAATGGCCCTTTTTATACGAATCCCGCCTCGAAGTGGTTGATTTATATTTTTTGATATTATAATGTTGGTGATGAAGGGAAATAGGTCGGAGGGATCCAACAGGATCCCTCACAACTGTTGATTTTAATTACACATATATGTGCTAATATATATGAGCTATGTTGCAGGGGGATAGGTTGGAGGGATCCAACGGGATTCCTCGATATTGTTGAGTTGTTCCATAATGTTTCTGTTATATGGATTATTGAAAAATGAACCTGATTGTGGACACTATGGTTATAACATTGTTATATGTTTGAAAAAAAACCCAGTAGTGACAGAAAATCAATATCGATATTGGTTAAGTGTTGGGTGGCTATTGGCCTCAAATTAGAATTTTAAAATATTATAATTTGCCGATTAAATTGGAATTTGTTTTTGAAACAAGAAACGATTTTTAAATCCAAAATTAGGGTTTTGGAAATATTTTGTTTAAAGGTTATCTAATTAAATATATTAATATTGTTCTTAAAGTTATATAATTATGTCTATATTATTTTAAAGTTATATAATCATATTAATATTATTTTAAAGTTACTAATTGTAATAATATTATTTGAAAGTTATTTTATTATATTAAAATTGTTTTAAAGTTATTTAAAATTATTAAAATTATTTTAAAGTTATAATATCATATGGATATTGTTTTAAAGTTATTTAATTATTTGAATATTGTTTAAAAGTTATTCATTATAGTTAATATGTTTTAAGAATTTATAAAAAGGTTAATAAATTGAAAGATTAATTATTTCAAGGGTAATTATGGTGGAAATAAATAATAAGGATTATTAATAAGTTTTGAAATTTAATTATTATTATTTATAAAAATGGTAAAGGTTAATTATTATTATTTCTTAAACAATATTTTGAAATTAATAATTATTATTTTAAAGATGTTAAAGTAAATGATTCCCATTTATTTATAATGTTTATTGTCAATAAACATTATTGTATAATGGTTGGAAGTAAATGATTTTAATTATTTATAAATGTTACCCGAGACTATAAATAGAGTTGAACGACTTGCATTTTATAAAGGGATTTATAAAATTGATTAAAGTCTTAAGGAATGGTTATTTGCAAGGAGAAAGAGTTTATAAATAGTTAGATATTTATAAATGAAATTTAGAAACAGGTTTATAGATTTATAAAAGATATTTTTATAAATGGTTTATGGATTTATAACGGGTTATAAATGATTTTTTAAATGTACAAAGAGTTTGTAAGTGATTGAATTTGGGAAAAAGGGATTATAAATGGTTTTCGGAGATTTATAAAATGGTTTATAAATGGTTTTGGAGAACTGTAAGGGAATTTATAAATGATATGAGAATCGAATGAAAAAAATCTTTCTCAATTTTGTGGATATAATTATACCGTTAAGATCAGTATACGGATATTTTCTAAGTAATGAAAATATAGGGATGGGCGGATATACCCATGTAAAGGTGTTTTGTACAAATGATTTACAAAGTGCTTTTAAAATGAATGAAAGATCTATTAACAGGAGGCCGATGGTTGCATATGTGCTTAACTGATGTTGTTTTCACCCATGAACTAAATCTTTGTTTGAATGTGTGTTTGTTGATAGTTAAATAACCGACTATCAAAATCTTGACCTAAATATGTAATCCTTCTTAATTTTGATGGTACGGAAATATTCCCTACTTAACATCGAAGGATTTTAACTCGGGAAATATCTAGGGGAAACACGGGAATTATATGGTACAGTTACCGTCAGTGGTGCTATACTATACGTATAAACTCGTTTCATTATTTTAGGGAAAATGATGAGGAAATCCATCCACTTAAATGGTTAAGGGGTGATCCCTGCTCTTGTGTATTATCTGATTATTTCCTAAAGAACCGGTATTGAGCATTCCGAAAATCGGCAATTGGTTTTGGGGAGCACCCAGAAACGGAAGAGTGTACTCGTAAGAGATGACTCGAACCCGTGACTACTTTGGAAAACCATATACGGTTCTATGGAGGAGATTCGCGATATTTTGAGAGGTTGGGATCCATGTGTGATTCCGAAACCAGTTGAGGTATGTGAATCCAGTTCTGATTCCAAGATCTAATTGAGATGTAGGAATCTATGTGTGAATCCGAGACCCATTGGGGTATTGGAATCCATATGGGATTCCGTGATCTATTTGGTGACGGTGCGTAACCTGGAATGCTGGACGTAGCCTCACCAGCGGAAATGACTAAAACCAGAGATAGGAGGCATGGCTAGTAGGGTTGGAAAACACATAGGGTGTAGTCGGCTCCTCCTAGATGTCACTTATAGTTGTTATGCGTGCATGGGGCGATGCATTCGGTATTAGCGAGACCGGCTATGTTTTTCCTATGGTACATCACTAGGGATGTATGCTGCTTCGAAAGGATAGCTCTGATCCTTGTGTAGGAGGACCATTCCTCGAAGTACTGAGGGCACCTCTGTGGAAATCCTACACAATTAGCGAACGCGCCTTATCGATTTTCGATTATATACCTAGTATTGTTGTGATGTACACTCATGAGCATCACAACTACTTGATTATTTTTATTTTTGCCTTTAGACATTATTATAATATAAATGGATTTTCTATAGAAATGTTTTGGTTATCGTAAGGTAAAAACCCGTCCATGTTTATGTGCGGGGTGGTCTTATGAGATACCTTTGATTTCAAAGGTTTTATATAACTTTAAATCTAGTTGGGTGTGTTTTCTCACACTGGTTTTCCAGACTGACTCGGGTGTTATTTTATTATAATGCTCAGGTCGGATCGAATATATTACATATTAGTTTGGATGCTAGGAGCTTCAGGAGACGAGTTGGAGGCCCAGAGACGTATTCACATCGATGGTTATTTTCCGCTGTATTCATTGATGTGTTATCAGAAATTATGAGGACAGGCTGTTATAACTGTCCAGGCTGAAATAGGTTAGTATACTCTGATTGTTGTCTGTATATATATATATATATATATTACAGTTTTATTTTTGTGTAAAGATTTATGGTATATTATAGATTATTCGTTCCGCTGTGAGATTCTATGTTGTTTTTAGTTTCTTCTTATCTTCTTCCTTCTTTCTTTTCCCTAACAATCGGGTCTTCCGGCATTCGATTGCTCGACATATGATACAACGGAGATGTTAGTGTTGATTTTCGATGGTCGAAAAGCCTGGTCGTTACAATTTTTCAGTGTTATGCCATGATTTTGAAGGATTAAATGTTTATATATGCTTGTTGATGATTTATGATTATTCATATTGGTTTTATGATATGTTTTAATCTGAAAACCCTATTTAATGACATCCAAATAACTTGCAACTTTAGATTTAGATCAGAAATGATATTTTAGAGATGGGTTTCAATTTTCATAATTTTTTGAATTAATGTGGATTTTATATTAATTTTCTAGTGAAGAAAATGTTTATTTGGGTCTAAAATAATTTACGGCTAAATTATTTATGTTTTGGATTTGAAGTTATTATATGTTGGAAAACATATTAAAAAATTAATTTTCTAGAATTTTTTTAGAATTTACCTAAGTGTTTTAATAGATATATAAAATTATTTAAGGTATGCGACTTAAATGTTTTATACATTTATAAAAGGAGAAGGGGTATTTTATAAATTAATTAAATTGTTTATTTTTGAAATATTGGCATCACTTTTAGAAAAGAAATTTAGCAACTAATAATATTTTGAAAATTAAGGCAGGTTAGTTGAAAAGAAATTCTTTTTAAAGTAAAAATCAGTTTTTACATGCTTTTAGCATATTTCGCCACTTTCGGCACAGGGGTTCCGACCAAGTACTGCCGCCTCCATTGCCATCGAAACCAATGAACATAATATCAATAACTTGGTACAGAGTGAATTGGACTAAGGCGAAAGGTACTGGGTCGAGACCATTGGTTCCGATGAGGTCGAAGCATGACTTTGTTTTAAATTGAAAATGCACTTGTTTTACTTTCGAAGGAAGTGCTTTTGACTTGGTTGGCTTTCGGCTGAATCAAATATTCTAAAGGAATGGTTTCGAATGGGTTGAGCCTTTGTTTTAAGTATTTGCTTTCGAACGGGTCGAAACCCCTAGCTACCGCTTTTCTACCTTTCGAAGTCAATGGTTTCAAAGGGAATGCTTTGTTTTAATACTTGGCCGCTTCTCCAATGCTTTCGGAAGGTTGGTTTCGACACCATCACTTCTTTACTTAGGAATAGATTTCGAAAGAGTGCTTTTGCCTTAAATGTTTTATGATCCTTTTGCTCTGTTGAAGGTAGAACTCAAATGGTTTCGAAAGAGATGATTTTTAAAGGTTTCGAAAGCTGTTTCCACATGTTATAAATTGAACCCAAAAACTTTTGAAAGCTTTGATGTTTTAATGGTTTTGAAGGAGTGGTTTCCCAATGGTTTCAAAAGGTTTGAAAGGAAAGGTTTTCCATTGTTTTCGAAATGCAATGTTTAAAGGTTTTAAAGATAGGATGTCTAAGGTTTTAAAGCTTTCGAAAGGAAGGTTTTTCAACGGTATCGAAAGGTTTATATGAATGGTTTCGAAAGGAATGTTTTGGCCTTTCGGCCAAGGTTATAAAGAAAGGTTATACTTGGTTTTGAAAGAGGAACTTTCAATGGATTCGAGAGGGGTACTTTCAAATGTTTAAATGTTTACATCAATAAAGATTTGTGTAAAGTATATATATAACATGGCAAGTTGATTTTGAGTAAAGCATAGAGTATATGTTTTCCTTGTTTAAGTTTGATTTAAAGGTTTTAAATCAATTTGAGATGAAAAGGTTTTCAACGAAAATTTAAGGGAAGGTTACCTTAAGTAAAATGACTCGGATATTTATATACCAGATGGGACTGGTATAGGGTCACGCCCTATACATTAGCTATTAGCCCCAGCTAATTTAGTCCAAATTCCAGCATGTAGGGCTTCGTTATAGGTAAGACTAAAATGATAATTACACATAGAAGGGAATATATATTTGTATATAGATAGGTTATTGGTGAGCCCGCAAAACCATTAGGATCAATTGACCTTGGGAGAAGATAAGTTAGGGACAAACCATCCAGAAGAGGAGTATGTAACAGATAAGTTAGGGACAGACTGTCCAAAAGAGGAGTATCTAACAAGTGTTAGATTATTTTGTTTATATTGTCTGATAGGCCTGATTCAGCCAAAGGTTAGTAGTTAGCCAAACAAAACTATAGTGCTCGAACAGATAGTTCATTTGTTACCTGATATGTAAGTTTAGATGATATTGCTTTACAGTTTTTAACTAGTTTTGGTTGCCGGGAATGATTTGCAAAAGATATATTTTAAAAGCATATTAGTGAGGGGAAACCCTTTCCGCTAAGCGGCGTGGTCTCACTTAATATCAAATAACCGAGATGTATAGTATTATTCACACCAGATTTTATGTCTGACTCGAAGTTTATGTTTTTCCCCTTAAACTCTTGGGTGCTCAAAATTGATTTGAGTAGGCTGAGAGTTATGGTTTTTTAGGTTTTAATGGGTTGGTGAATAAAGCTTTCGGAGACAAGCAGGTGGGTGACGGATAGCTATTTAGGAGTTGCTGTTTTATTTTGTTTGATTCCGCCGTGTTGTATTAAGTCAGATATGACTACATAGTACTCTGGTTAACCAAGGGGGCATCTTCATATGTGGCTCTTGGCATATTTATGTAATAATCATATTTTATCTGAACCTGGGAAACGATTGGAATTATGTAATCTGGATATGAAACATGTTTTATTAAATGTAATCAGAAATGTTGTTTTTGTGAAATCTCTGATTTTTTTCATATTCATGTGCTTATGATATTATGGATACCATTAACATTACCGTATTTGGTCACCGGAAGTTAATACTATGGATGACTGCAACATCTGTAGCGTTTAGCTTCGGGCCTCCAGATAGGGGATGTTACACAATTGTAGGAGGAGGTGGCAACTAGGTAGTAGGTAGGCACTACTATATCAATAGGGCAAGCTTCGATTATGTGGGAGGAGTTGATGACGATGGAGAGAATCGGTGATGGCAGGTCGGGTTAAGTTTTTTTTTCCATTTTTGGAGAAAGATTGTGAATTTTTCTTTGAACCATGACACAAATTTATGGTGGTGGAGCAGTAGCGATGTAAGGTAGTGGTTCAACGTGGATGACGGAGGAGGAGGCAGCGATGATAGTGGTGGTCAGTTTTTTTAAATATCAGTCGAAAATGCTAAATATAATTAGCATTTCTTGAACTGTAAAAAAGAATATAGCATTGTATTACTAGCTTAATTTAGCATTGTTTTAACTTAAAAGAAAATGAATGTAGCATTATATATGTATTATGCTAGTTTAATTTAGGATATTTAAGTTGTAGAAATGTTTATATTATTATACACTTATAATCCTAATTAAATTTAGCATTTTTAACTACAAAAATGCATATAAATTTAAAATGATGTAATGCCAGTTTGTCTAAGCTTTTTTTGCAGTTAACATTTTTCAAATTATCATCGATTGTGTGTGTTGGTTATGATTCTAGTGCGATGCGCCAACGTGGTTGTGCGGTGTGGGATTGAGACATGTGATGACTAGGGTTTTCATAATTTAGGGTGGTGACTAGGGTTTTTGATAGTGGAGGTGGCTACATGTGGGCTGAGCCGATAATGGAGACAACATAGATTGGGCAGTAAGGTGGTGACGAAGACAATGGCTACGCAGTGGTGTGGGCAGTAAGTATTTCTTGAAATAACTACAATATTGAATGCTTTTGTGATTAAGAATCGATACACTTAAAATTTCCTTTAGAGGAAGCAATTATGTGTTGTAATGCTTACACAATTATGAGGGAAAATATTCAAAATTCTATGAAAGGTCTCTATCCAATTCTTTAAGCAATACATTTGAATTTTAGTACTAAAGACGGAAAAAGTAAATAAAGTACTGAAAGCAATATTTGACATAAAGAATTTACGTGGTTCTGATGTTAACGAATCCAACGTCCATGGGAAAATGTCTATCTTCTTCTTTCATTCTTAGTACAGATGAAAATGGCATAGAGTACAATTTTGATTTGAGTGCTAAATAAAAAGTAAAGTAAAATTCCCCCTTATATGCTACAGTTCCGTATTCATTTACAATACATAGAAATTTGCATGGATCGCTAACATCTACCCTCCTCTCTTTTGAATCCTACCTTTGGATTATGTCATATGTCGATCATCCATCTTGCTTATTTACTATGCACGGATTGCTAACATGGACTTCGGCGGGAACTTTGATTTGGTTTATGGATTTTGAACTTGGGTGGAAAGCTCAAAATTGAAGGGGAAACCAGAATTTGAATAAGCCATGACTTGATATGGATTTTTATCTATTTGGGACTACATGGGTCGAGCGGTATTAGCCTTTCCTCATTAAGCTTTGTTCTTATGGGGACGGAGCTGCCATCCAGATTAATGCTAGAATGGCTTAGGTCAGGTTCTGGTGATGTGGCTAGGCTTCAAAATGGCGGGGCAGTCTTATTTACTAAGTTGTACAGTTTGGCTTTAAGTACTCTTGACGTTACGCTTTGTTGCTATTTTGGATGAAATAGTGCAGTACGGCTTTGGGAGTGTTAGCACAGTTTGGATGTTGTATAATATTGTTCTTCGATACAATTATGGAGTAGCAGTTCCCAATGTTCCATTTTTGATATCTAAGTTCTGGAGTGCTTATAACCATGTAGTCCTTCTATGTTGAGGACAATTTCTTATTATGGCTTTATCTATGCATGTGGGCGGTTTGTTGACTTGTTTCTTTCTTCGAGTCCTTTTGTTTGTTAGGAAATACTTCTTTAGAATTACGGCATTCTTCTGTCACATCAATTTCAATTCAGGATTGCGACACATTCATGTTGCTTTAATTTTAATACAGGATTGCGACGCAATCTTGTTACTTTAATGTTAGTTTAAGATTGTAGTGCATCCCTATTGCTTATAATTGTTTTAAAGAATATTTCTTTGTTCTATATTACTGATATTGCTTTTGGGGCCGCAACACAATCTCTACATTTTGTTGTCACTTAAAGATTGTGCTGCAGTCCCAACTTATTAAGGCTTACTTTTGGAATCACATCATAACTTTCATATTTGGTACTTGAAGGTTATGCCACTGTTCTGCCTATTGAAGTAAGTGTTAGGATTGTAGAGTGGTCCCTATACTTATTGTTGTCTTAGAATAGCGATGTGGTGTTATAGTGCTGAAGATACATTTCTTGATTTTTTTGTGAAGACAATTACCAATCTTAACTCCTTTTTATGCATGTAGAATGGTTGGAGGCCTCTCAGATGTGTTTTTTGATGATCCATTGCTGAAAAGATTGGAGACGACAAAGAAGAAAAAAGGAGAGAAGATAAGAAAGGACGACGTCAAAACTTTTGATCGAGCTCTCAAGAAGCTCGTGAGCCTCCTCCTCCTTCTCTTCCTTCCTCTGAAATACTTCCCATCTCACCTCTCCAGTCCTTCCGAGACCTAAGCATTCGCTTCTTGCCCTTAGCCAACATCCCAGTCATCGATCTCGTTGAGAGGGTAGGGCGTACTGCTTTGGATGATTTATTCCATATTGCTTCTGCCCCCTAATCTTATCCCATTGCACTTCCATTTCCTACACTGACCTTCCCCGAACTTGCTAACGAGCTCGATAGGACTTGGGCCTATGTAAGTGCCTCTCTTTATTTCTATATTCAATGATGGTTTACTTTATAAATTCTCATCTTGTTTACATCTACTCTAACAGATGGGGGCTTTGGCAACTGAGGTTTGGAAGAGGGTTGATGATGACTTGGTCTTATCCACTACTTGGATCGCTAAGCTTGAAGTGGACCTTGCTGTGGCAGCCTCTGAGAAGATCGGAGTAGATAAAGAGCTTAAGGTTCAATGGGAGAAGGCACAAAGTGCAGAGGGAGCGGTGAGGGCAACAGAGGATGCTTTGAAGCTAAAATGTCAGGAGTTGGAAGAAAAAGATAAGGCTTTGGGAGAGAAGGAGAAAGAGTTGGAGGGGACATCCCAAGAGATGGCTAAGTCAAAGGATAGGCTTAATCAGATTACTTATTTAGTACTCTTCAAAATGTATACCATGGTCAAGCGCCAACTTTTTGCCGACCACCTAGATAATGCCACTGCTGAGGTTGATCTCAGCTTCTTAGGGGCCCATGCAAAGATCGAAGAAGCTCTTGCCCATTATAGGGCAGAGTGGGCTAAGGAGCTAGTGAAGGATAGAGCTTCCCTCTATGCCTCCTAAGACACTTCGTTGTGACAGGATGATAAAAATGCATTGTCTATGGGGACTAAGGTCACCTCTACCTTCCAAGTCCATATAATTTCTTGAACATTTGTAAATAATTTCATTATTTTATTGGCTCTCTGTATCTTTTGGCATATAATGAAGTAAACTCCTTTTCCAGCCTTGCCGTGTCTAATTTCTTTGATTGTTTTATTTTTTGCTACTGCACCATGAATGATTGCATTGTTTTTATTATTTGTTCTTTATAATCTTC
Source organism: Allium fistulosum (assembly GCA_030737815.1). Lineage (NCBI taxonomy): Eukaryota > Viridiplantae > Streptophyta > Magnoliopsida > Asparagales > Amaryllidaceae > Allium > Allium fistulosum. The sequence continues at coordinate 372,771,869 of CM060906.1, read as the reverse complement.
TAAGGAAGTGATTTTTACTAAACTCTTGAAGGAAAGCATGGAAAAAATTTACACTCAAACTATAGATTGCCTTGGTCTTAGCGTGGCACCAATTTGCAGACGAGATGAGTTAGATGAGACATTTGTGCAACTCAAAGAAGAGACCCAATGGTTGCTTTCCAAAATTGACCAAGTAGTCAAAGAAAAGGAAGCCCTTATCGACTTCGTACTGCGTCATTGGCACTGTGTCCTTGAAAGCATTTCCTTTTCTCCTGACAGCCCTTATTTGGAATGGTTTAAGATTAGACTTAGAAATCTAAATGAGGAGTGAATTCTATATATTATTATTATTTCTTTTTTTTGAATTTGTCGCAACCTTCTTACAAAACTAGTCTTATGCAATACATGCTTCCAAACTTAACGTCGTGTCATTTAAATCCAATTAATTTCAATGATTATCAACTAAATCGCTTCCCTCCTTTCTTGTGGGCATCCCTCCGAGCAAATCATAGCTTTTGAATCCAATGCACCTTCGGTTCCCACTATCTTTGGCCTGGACGACTTAGACATACCCGATTTGAGGTTGCAACAACAAGCTTTACTGTAGTTTTAGAGGAAGGGAACCTCCACCTAACACTTATCAATGAGAAACCTGGAAGAGATCTGAAGAATGCTCTTTATGATTTTGAGAAAGCTAAGGATGCACATGAGTGCCAATATTAATACAATCTCAAACTGCACGTTAAGCTTGATGTTGCAAACTTAAAGGTGGCCGAGTTGCAACAAATGCCAAAGGAAAGTAAAGCACTTTACAGAGTTGTTTATGAAGAGGAGATCAAGGGGTCAAGATAAACTATAGAAAACTTGTCTCTTCGGGCTGTTTAACAGTATGAACAAAAGAGGACGCTGTAGAAGGAGAGGAGGTTAGGGAGCTCAGCATGGGTGTGACCCCACTCCTCCTATAGGCATGGATACCGTATTCGCGGTGAGTGAAAAGAAATGTTGGAACTACACTATCAAGGTAGACTTAGAGCATTGGAAGACCATTACAAGCATTAATTAGAGTGACCAAGGCTGAAGGTGCTCCCTTGCACATAGAGGAAGGGGTGGAAAGTAGATGCTCTCAAGTATTTTGGTTGGTTTTCTAAATTACTAAAGACCACTATACTTAAGATTCACAAACTCGAAGATCGACTGCAAGAAGCTTAGGCTGCCTCCAATGTCATAGCAGCACCTGTTTATGCGCCAGGGCATGATCGAATTGTTGATATCAAAGAAAAGCTTAGAAGGGAGAACATCAGATGTAAGATGAGGCAGATTTCTTTGCAACGAGTTATAGATGTTTTTAATTATTTTTATCTTGTACTTGATCTAAATTTTCTCTATAATAAAGAAGGCAGTGGTGACTAGGTAGGATCTAATGGACCCATGAATAGGTGCCAACTATGACCCTAGGAAGACGTTTCATATTAGAATGGACCGACGTTTGGCTAGCATCCCTTAGACTCGATACTTCATAATCGTAATAGTATTTTGAAACTTGTGGTTTAGAACACTTTTGTAAAACTATGTTGTAGAAAACATTCCCTTTTTGTTGTGCAAATGTCCATAAGGATACTGTATAAATTGAATTTTATTGTAAATGAGTGTGAGGACCTTGTAAGCCTTAGCTTGTTTGCATTTTTTTAATTTTGTTTGTCTGAATTTTCTTGACTTTCAACTTTGCATCTGTCTTTTGTTCGTGCACTTGGCACGGTCTACCCTTAGGGGTAGACTATTTTTTGACTGTAAATCAGGTCATGTAGCTACAACCTTTCTTAATACATATGCATGATCTTTTGTACTAGTTCAGGCTGCCTAATATCCTTACGTCTAATGTAATTGTTTGGCTGAAAATCCGAGTCGTGTATGGTACATTTCAATGCTATTAGTTATGTTAGTAAAATTAAGATAGAGATATTTTTATATTGGCTCTGGCTGCCTAATATAGACACATCCAGTTCATGGTATTTACCACTACTCATAATAATTACAATACTTGTTATTTTGTTGTACAGATAACAATGCTTATACAAAGTAAGGCCTAGGATGCTCAAAATTCCAAGTTCTTCGAACTAGATTTCCATCAGGTCTTGAGAGTCGATAAGCTCCATTAACTAAGACTTCTTCTACAACCAGCGGTCCTTCCTAGTTGGGTCTGGAGCTCCATCTGTTGGTTCCTTGGTGTTAGCCACTACTCTTCATAGTACTATATCCCCTTTGTAGAAGTTTCTCTCTTTGAGCCTAACATTGTAATTCTTCATCATCCTTTGTCGGTATGCGATGGATCGGACTGCCGGCTCGTCTCTTTTTTCTTGAATAAGATCGTGGGCAGCTTCTTTTAACTTCTTGTTTTGCTCTGCCAAATACGATATTCTTTTATGTGATGGAACCTTGGTTTCAAATGGGAGCATTGCTTTATAGCCACAGATTAAGGAGAAAGATGTGTGGCCAATTAGGGATATAGATGAGGTTCTATAAGCCCACAATACTAAAGATAACTCCTCCATCCATTTTCCTTTAGCCTTTGTAGTCTTTTTAAAGCAGTTTCTCGATCGTTTTGTTTGCTTCTTCTATTTTCTCATTCGCTTGTTGCTGTGCGACAAAAGAGAAACATTTTATTATTCCATTTCTTTCACAAAGCTCTATAAACTCCTTACTCTCAAATTGGGTTCCATTATAAGATATTATTCCATGGAGGATTCCAAACCTAGTAATTAAGTTCCCTCACAACAAAAGTGACCATTTTCTTTGCAGTAATCGTAGCTAAGGATTCTGCTTCTACCTACTTGGTGAAGTAATCTATTGCCACTACGGCTTATTTTGCCCCTCCTTTAGACATAGAAAGTGGTCTTATCAAATCTATGCCTCATATATCAAACGACCATGGGATGACTAATATTATGGGCTCATGGGAAGATAGTCTTAGGATACTGGAAAACCTTTGACATCCATCACATTTTCTTATGTATTTCGGCACATCTTAAAGTGCGATGGGCTAGTAATAACCATGTCTTAGCACGTTCTTTGCTAACTTGGCTCCTCTAGAGTGATCTCCACACCGTCCTTCATGTATTTCGCCCAAGACTCATAATTCTTCTCCTTTGGAAAGCGTCTAAGATAAGAGGTAGAGTACCCTCTCTTCTATAATAGCCATCAAAGAAGGAAAAATAGAGAGCTTGATATCAAATTTTACGGGCTTCATTCTTGTTTAGAGGTAGGGCTCTACTTACCAAGAACTGTTTGATAGGAGTCATCCATGAATCCTCTTCTGTATGTTGAGGAATTGGCACAGTTAGAAACTACTCTTAATTTTCAGCTGTTTCTTAGTTCTGAGCTTCTCTAACTATAGCTTGCTATGCTGTAGTCAAGACCAGTATTTGGTTGGCCTCAGAGATGCTAGGTTCAGCTTGACATTATATTGGGATAGATTTCATATCCTGCGCTACTTTATTACTAGCAAGTTTAGCCAATAAGTCTGCAGAAGAATTGTTCTTATGTAGGATTTGCTCTATATAAAATTGATCAAACTGTTCTAGCAACATTTTGGAGAGTTCTGCATATTCAGCTAAGGTTGGCTCTTTCATTTGGTAATTCCTGTACAGTTGATTGACAATTAGTTAGGAATCACTATGAATTTTAATATGGGTTACTTTCATTACCTGAGCATCCTTAAGCCCGTGAGGAAAGCCTTATATTGTGCCATATTATTGGTAGTTTTGAATCCGAGTTGTATTTCCCTGTATAGTATCTGCTCATCTAGAGTGATCAGTACATATATGGTCCCTACTCCCTGTTTATTTGATGTCCCATCCATGAATAATTGCCAGGACTGTGGAGAGGCATCTCTTCATCAGATTGTGGCTCATTGGGTAACGTGCATTTCGCAATGAAATCCACTAGTGCTTGTCCTTTGATTGCTTTTCTTGGACAGTAAGAGATATCATATCGACTCAGTTCCATTTTCCACTTTAGCAAGCGATCCGACGTCTCTGGCTTCTGCAGTATTTACTTTAGCAGTTTGTCTGTGAGGACTTTGATGGGATGTGTTTGAAAGTATGGCTGCAGTTTTCTTACAAGCAGGTTGTAGGCTAACTTTTCAATGATTGAGTAGTTGAGATTTGCCCCAGATAAGTGCTTGCTTGTGAAGTATATAGGTCTCTAGGTCATTTCATCTTCCTGAACCACTGCAGCGCTAACAGCTTTATCGATTACAGCTAAATACACATATAAGTCATCACCCATTACCGGTTTTGATATGGTAGGAGTACTGATCATATGATCCTTCAAATTCTCGAATGCAATTTTTCACTCCTTGGTCCATTCAAAATTCCATCCATTTTTACTTGGTCAAAGAACGGTATACATTTGTCAGTTGCTTTGGAAATGAATTTGCTTACAGTAGCTACTCTACCATTTAGGCTCATGATATACTTTGGCTTTTCTAGGACTCCCATCATCCTTATGACGTCAATCTGTTTTGGGCTCACTTTAATGCCATGGACGCTTACTATGTATGCTAGAAATTTCCCCGACCGAATGAAAAAAGTACATTTCAAGGGATTTAGCTTCATGTTATATTGCCTTATGATTGCAAAGGTTTCCTTCAAATCTTGCACATGACTCGATCCTGCTTTAGATCTAATGAGCATGTCGTCCACGTATACTTCAATTTTTTTTGCCAATATGATTTGAGAACATCATATTAACTAACCTTTGATAGGTTGCTCCAGAGTTTTTGAGTCCGAACGACATGACCTTGTAGCAATATAAGTCTTTGTCCATCACAAAACTGGTATTCTCCTAATCCCACTCAAACATAGCTATCTGATTATAACCCGAGTATGTATCCATGAACAAGAGCAGTTCATGTTTACTAGTTGCATCTACCAATTGATTAATTCTTGGTAGAAGAAAGCTATCCTTTGGGCGGGCCTTATTAAGGTTGGTATAGTCTACGCAAGTTCTCCATTTCCCATTGGACTTCTTTAGCGGAACAGGGTTGGCAATCCACTTTGGGTACTACACTTCCCTGAAGAACTCATTTGCCTTCAGCTTCTTAACATCTTCATGTAGAGCATTATACCTCTCCTGATCTAGAGTTCTGCATTTTTGCCTAACTGGATGAGCATTGGGATCGATGTTGGGTGTGTGGCAAATGATAAATGGGTCTATTCCTACCATGTCTGAGTGTGCCCAAGCAAAAACATCTACCGATCTCTTAAGGAAGTCTATCAATTCTGTTCTAGTCTCCGCGCTGAGATTTTTTTCCTATCTTAAGAACCTTCAAAGGATCTTTGGGGTCTATCTGTATATCTTCGAGATCAACCAATGGCTTCAACTCTCTCCATCTCCCTAATCTTGGATCTATTTTAATTTTCTTATTTTTCTTTGGGTTGGGAAGTAGCAGAGAAAGCCTATCACTGAGCTTCTTAGAGAAAAAATACTACACACAGATCGAGTGATACTCATCAGTGTCGATCATGTGCATATACTCCCTCTTTTTCCACCTTACTAATGCTATGGCAGTAGCATGACCTGTTTCAACATCCGCCTCGGTACTTTGTACTGATGCAGTTCTTGAAACTAGCTTGATTTCTTTTTCATTATCATCATCATAATTATTAGAGAAGACAACAGAATAGTTTTGAACAATTTTATTGTTAGAATTGAGACTTACATTGTACAATTCTCTAGCAAACAGTTGTTCCCCCCAAATTGATCCAATTCCAATAGGAGTATGAAACTTCATAAGCAAGTCTTTTTGAGAAACTACTACCCCTATGTTAATTAGTGCAGACCTTCCCAAGAATGCATTGTAAGGAGACGGCTGATCAATGATCAGGAAGCTTGCATCGAATGATTTATTAAGAGGGGAAATCCCGACGGTGATGAGAAGACGTGCCGACCTAATATGAACAATCTCGGTATTATTGAAGCCATAAATTGGTTTAGGGCTTGGCATTAGTATTTCCGCTGGATGCTTCATCTTTTAAAATGCAGAATTGAATATAACATTGACAGAGCTCCTAGAATCCACAAAGATTTTCTTCATGGTGGAGCTTGAGATCTGCACCGTAACTATCAATGGGTCTTGATACAGAAAAACCACCCCAGTGGTTTCATCGGCAATGAAGACTATGTCCTAAGCAGGCTTCTGCTTCACGTGCAATATGGTTCTTCGCTCTGCATTAACCTCTTGCACATACCCCTCCTGTGCTTTTTTGCTCTTTCCAGCAAAGTGTGGTCCTCTATTGATCGAAGCTATGAGATTGGATGGGCTTCCTGTTAGACATTCATTCGGACCTGGAGAGAGGTTCCAAGTTCTCTCCCCCATTGCTTTCCATTTGATAGTTGCCTAAGTATCCCTCTTGAATCAGTCTCTTGATTTCTTTCTTCAAGTGTCGACGATTATTAGTACGGTGGTCATTGCCTCTGTAGAAGTGGCAATATGCTCCTCCCCTGCTCTGTTATGGCATCTTCCTCTTGTTTGGGATGTTGTAGGCTAGTTCAGTTCTATTAATCTCATATATCTTACCAGGGTATGGGTTATGGGATTTTTAATTGCGAAGTTAAATTCTTTCCGTCGCTTCACGGGTGGTCGGTATCCTTCAGCCCCTTCTTTTTTTCGTTGTGGGGAGCAAAGTTCTTTCAAATGAAGGTAATTCTGCTGCCTCGGCTTCTTCCATTCGGATGTAGCCAATGGCCCTTTCATAGAAAACCTTCATGCTATGGCACGACTTCCTATTGTTTTTATCTCACATACCAGTGTTCCTTCTAATCCCAACATGTGCCGCCATTAGATGTGCTTCTTTGTAGGTCACCCTAATCCGAAGTGCCTTGAATTTGAACTGCTTTATAAGTTGTGTAAGCTTTCATTTTTGCCATGCGTCATGCAGGACATGATACTCATGTACGGGGAAGCCTCCCTCTTAGAGTTGAACTATTTTAAGAAACCTGCAGCTAGCTGTGGCCAAGAACGAACCTCTCCTAGTTCGTTCCTCCTGAACCATCTGTAAGCTGGCCCAGCCAGATACTGGGAAGAGCTTACACCTGGCCATCCTCCCCACCTTTAGAATGTCCATGTAGTACCCAAAAGTGTAAATTTGGTCTTTTGGACTAGTAGTCTTATCAAATTTATCGATTGATGGGGTTTTGAACTTATCGGGGAAGTTCATCTTTTATAACAGTTTCGCTAAATGGGGAAGAACCCTTTTCCCTTACTTCCTCTCTATTGTTCTATCAGCAAAGTCTCGCTAGCTGCTCTACGCGAGCTTTTAATTGACGGATCTCATCATCTTTAGAATCTATTTAGGATGAGCCAGTTTTGCAGTGAAGTGACACTACGACAAAATGTACCTATCATAGCATTTCAGAAACGCTATAAAAACCTTTAACAGCGTTTTTAACTACGTTGTATATTAACATGCCATTATAGGTCAGACATATACTATAACAAGACAGAAAACGCGTAGAATCCACGTATCTGTAGCGCTTTTTTGATGTCATTAATATGTTTTACAGCATTTTTGTTGATGAGCAATATTTCTTTTCGTAGCATTCGTCTTGGCCTAGAAATATATTCAATAGCGGTTATAATATGTTATGTTAATTTTGTACAACGTTCTTTTCATTGCTGTGATTTCCTTTTACAGCGTTTCTTTTGTTGCTATGATGTTTATTTATAGCGTTTTTTGGAATGCTTGGGTCCTATTTTATAGCGTTTCTAAAGCATTTCGAAAACGATGTTAAAACTTTCTATAGCGTTTCGAAAACGATTTAATCTTTTCTGTAGCGATTTAGAAACGCTGTTAAATATTTTCTTAGCATTTTATAAACGTTGTCGTATTTTGCTCAGTTCCTAACCAATATATAGCAGGTTCTAATTCTATATGCAGCCACAATTTATGTATAACACAGTTTATATAACCGCATATATTTCATAACAAACATATATTATATTAATCACACATTTTATAATCAACATATTATATTAATCACACGTCTTACAATTAATATGAAACATTACATAATAAACATACGTAATATTCTTACATAGATAATAAGTTCATAATATTTCAATGTAGAACAAGCAGTAACTAGTGACCAAAAGTAGTAATACATACAAGCATACAAACCAAAATGTAGTTATGGCATCAAAAGTAACTTCGAATCCATAACTTGCTGTGGTATGTTACTATTTTTTTTCCATCAAATATATCTATCCACCTGCAAAGGAAAAGTTCTTTATTATACTTACTTGATTAGGATTGAAGACGGAAACATTAAGTAGCTAGTTCTCAAGTTATATTAAGCTTTCTTAAACTAACATGTGAAAGAATGAGCTTGAAACTTTTCTTTATATTTGTTTTTTGCTATTATTAATTGCAAGGTTAGTTACAATATAAACTTGTACCGTTTGTATTTAATCAGTATATAATTCAATGTTTATTGTTTTATTAGTTATCCATTGTACCACTAATGTGATTTTAGAGTCTTAGACTCCGTGTTAGTATCTAGTATATAAATCTGTTTCTAACCATTATTTGCGGTATTGTTTGTTGCATACTAAAAGTTTAGAGGCATTATGAATTGATTGCCTTACAAATAATCATCTCTCAGGCTATGCTTTCCCTAATTACATATAGTTAACAGTGGACATAAATACATGGCTGGATAGATTAACAAAGAACTGACAGGGTTGGATGTTCATGGGCACTCAACCCAGAGCAACACCGATCTGAAGAGAAACAAAGCAATAAAAGGCTTACCCCCGTTTCTAACTGTTCAGGATAATACAAAGCACTATAAATTATGGTTGACATGTCCTTAGTGAAGTTGATGCATCTGCACTGTAAATTAGAGACGGCATGTAACTCATTATCTTCAAAATTCCATCCACAACCTAAAATTTAACCAAAAAAACAAATTAAATTCGTGGATCATTTGGTAAGAAGAATAAAATTTGTGTTTTTAATTGCTTACTTGATCGACATTGATTTCTTTGTGCTGATAGTCATGGACTGCAAACTCAATGCAGCAGTAAACTTTTGAACTATCATTTTGGAGCTTGAGAAAGAAATTGAGATGAGAAGGAAAAGCAATGAACTATGGATAGATTGCTCATTTATAAACTTAGGTAATTTTAATAAAAAAAGCTAGTTAACTTAGTTAAATGTTTGTAAAACTTGGTTAACTTTTATAAAACTTAGTTAACTTCTATAAAACTTAGTTTTTTCATAAACTTAGTTAACTTTTTTGAAACTTAATTAATTTTCTAAACTTGGTTATTTTTATAAATTTTTGAACTTTTATAAAACTTGATTAACATATTAATTTTTATTAAACATAGTTAATTTTTATAAATGTAGTTAATTTTTGTACAACTTAGCAAACTTAGTCATACATTTATAATTGGTTAACTTTTATAAAATTTAGTTATTTTTATAAACTTAGATTACCTTTTTGAAACTTAACTAATTTTTATAAACTTACCTATTTTTATAAACTTCTTTAATTTTTAAAAAATTTAAAAAACTTAGTAATTTTTACAACTTTAGTTCATTTTTATAAAACTTAGCCAATATAGTTAAATGTTTATAAAATTTGGTCAACTTTTATAGAAATTAATTAACTTTTATAAAACTTAGTTCTTTTTATAAAATTTGTTGACTTTTCTAAAACTTAATTAATAGTATAAACTTAGTTATTTTCATAGACTTCTTTGAAGTCATAAAACTAAATTAACTTAGTTAATTTTTACAAAAATTAGTTAATTTTCGTAAATTTTATCAATTTTTATAAAACTTAGCCAACTTAATTAAATATTAATAAAACTTGGTTAATTTTTATTAATATATTTAATTTTTATAAAACTTAGTTAACTTAGTTAATTTGTATAAAGCTTAGTTGATTTTTAGAAACTTATTTAAATTTTCATCTTACTAAAAGACCTTACACATAGAAAAACAAAATTGTCTATTATATGGCAAACTAATTAATACATATTTCTATGGTTAACCATATAATCTTCCATGTCACTATATTCATTTTAAAGCCATCCTCCATGCATTTTAAACCTGATCGCATTATTTTAAGTTAATTAACATGTTTTATATTAAAATTGATTTTTAAGTTATTTTATATGATTATATTTTTTTTTCTTTCTACAGTTGTATTTTGTTGGCACACAATCAAAATATATGACTAAACAACAAACATAAATAGTGGTTAATGTTAATTGCATGATTATAGGATAAGATACATCGTAGGATACTAGCAAATTCCATTCTTTTAAAAACCATTATGTATCTATTGCCACTGACTTATATAATTTTAGAAGATGGTACTTTTAATCTATTAGTTTTACAGACTATATATACTATGAGAATTTAATAGAATATTTTTACATCCTAGATTAATATAAGATTGTTCAAGAAAAATAACTAACATCACAAGCACCATTATCCTAGTGGTTTAGTGCTTCGAATTTGGTGCAAGAGGTCACAAGTTCGAAACTTGCATAGCGTGATTCAAACAGATATTGACATGTGATGTGTGATGTGTTGTATATAAAATACCTATTTCAAAAAAAACTAACAGTGAAACAAATGCTACGATTGGTAGGTATGTGCTGAATAATTTACCTTGAGATAGGCCCTCTTCGGGTAGTAAAAACAACAAAGCATGACCTTTACCGCCTTCACCACATGTTGTTCTACCAATCCTATGAATGTATTCCTGAAAATACAGAATTTAATTATTTTAGAGAACCACACTAAGCTCATATAATGCATGATCTTACTAGCAAAGACCCTTAGTTCTACAGTTCCATAAACTAACTTTAGTCTTCTGTTGGCTAGTAACTACCCACTAGTTTGTATAATATCCAAAGTACACAATTTTCCTCTTTGATAATTCCAATGAAACGTTGTTAGATCAGAGGTAATGAGCAATTTTAATTTATTCTTGTGATGAAATTCAAAGGAGTTCACCACAATTACATAATAGGTTTATTTTCGTTAAAAGACAAAAAAACAAAGGAATTCAAAGAAGTTCACCATGATGAGCAATTTTATTTTATTTTTGCAAAAGAATTCAAAGAAATTCACCTAATACTATAAAAGGATAGCTTATTGGTTCATCTGGAGGATCATACTGAACGATCCAGTCCTGTAAAAAAAGGGAATATAGAAAATCATTTATCAAATCTGATATAAATTGAGACTCCAAAAATATTGTCTAAAAATAAAAAAATATAAAACACGGTAGGAATATCAAGTCCTTGAGCAACAACATCTGTGCATAGTAAGACTCCCTTTTCTACTTTGCAGAAATCAAAGAAAGTGGTTGTTCTTTTTTGTTGCTTCTGTTTTCCATGAATATCGTAGCAATCAACTTGAACGTATTTGAGAAGCTTGGAGTGGAACTTGACCGAATTGCAAGACGAAAAGAAAACCATTATCTTTTTTGATTTGTTTCTCTTCGAAAAAGAATAGAGAATAAGAAACCTTTTGTCACCGGGGACAATACAATAGCCTTGGTGCAAACCTTCAACGGTAACTAAATAAGAGCGAAATCAGCATGTAGCAATATGAGTTTAACAATTTTGTACCTTTAACAATGTCCATATAGTGACTGGCTCCATCTCCTATCACTCTCCTCCATCTCCTCCATCAGCTCATTGAACCTCATCCTCTCCTTTAATGGCTCATGCAACTACTCCATTCTCATCACTACCTTCATAGGCAACTGCCCAGGCACTTCAAACTCCTCCTCCTTCTCATGCGGCATATACTTCTTAATACAATCCACCATGCTCACTATGAACGAACTCATACCATGAAACATTATCCTAAGTATATCCAACTACATAGCCTCTTCAGCAGCGAATGGTAATAACATGTCAGATATGATGTAGTATGGCTTTTTAGAGTGTAGTGACTAGTACAAAGGTGCTTTGAGAAGTGATAAAGTGAACTAGATTGAGTGAAAATGAACAAAAGTCTTTGAATGAGGTTGAGTCCTAGTTTTAAGGATGTAGCCCTTTAAATTTAATCTGCCAATAGTCCCCTACGTCTACTATGCCATATACAACCACTGTATCGAAGGGCTTATCCTAGACACTATAGGAGGCTCCCTCTCCTTCCTTGCAGCTGACATGACCCCTCTGACTGCTATGTTTTCTTCTTATTTGCACCACTGAAATAGTGGACAACCACTATGGACTATGGCTTCCAAGCAATGTACTGCATGTGTTGTTCAGGAACAACTTTGTCTACTTACTTTGTTCCCTTATTTCGCCTGCTGACCCTTGTTGATCGTATAGATGGTTTTGAGTGCGTTACTGATGTGTCTATACTCCTCCATCTATTTGACAACAGGGTGTTCTGGCAATGAGATCTGTTGTATGGTTAATATACGGACATAATATGTACTCTTTTCCCTGGCAAGGCACCCATTTAGGTTAGGGGGGGCTGCGAGGTTTTAACGAGGCATATTATGGAAGTATATGTTTTTTTGTTTGTGTTAATAAAGTGCCTCTTCACAAAAAAAACTTTGTCTACCATGATATTCATCATCAGCTGTATGGAAACAAATATAATTACTTGTAGCCTTTCTTTGTGACTTGGGATAAGGTTTTCAGAATGCATATGGAACACTTCCTTGAGTAGAGAGATGGATGTGGGTTCAAGGCAAGACTTGTTAAGAAGATCGATTAGGTTGAGAGTGTTTGTATGTATGTATAGGCATTGATGGGTTTTTTGTTATTACCGAGGATTGTTATGTGAATTGATGTGTTAGTCAAGATACTGATTGAAATATATTAAGTTATGTTTGTGGATAAAAACCTTTTGGTTTAAACATGGCGTGATTTTAGTTAAATTCATTTAGCCTCAAAGCATGTGGTTTGATCTGTTATTATGGGTACTTTTTAGAGTTGGTAAATAAATGATGATGATTGTGATTTCATCAACAATAATGGAGGCTAGCAGTTTATAAATTTATTTTACATAGAATTCTAGAGTTTAGCTTTTTTTATAAAACTAGTTTTACAGCACAAAGAAAAGGCCAGTTTAGACCTTTTCTTTTCTTTTCTCTCTTTCTATAAAATGAGCTTTTTTAAGAAGTTATTTTACGCGTAACTTATGACTAATATTAAATCCATAATAATATTTTTAGCATTTAACCGAGAGTCATGTATGTCAAAGGATTCAGCTTGAGCATATTTTGGGAAAGAAAACAAAATGAGTATTATGTATGAGTACTTTGTGGATAAAACATATACTAATAACAATTGATCAAAGCATGCAATTATAGCAACCATTCTCTTTTTTGGGTTCACATACTATTGACAATGTAGAAATCCTTATTCCTAACCTTAAATACTAGCTTCAATAGCTAAATTTGATGTGCAAGACATTAATTAGTCCACTAATATAGCAAGGGACATAAATGTTATTCATTAACTTAAAATTGCAATTAACTCAATAGATTATTTCTATCATAATCTCTCAGAATCTATATAAACAACTTACACTAATGGTAAACCCGCTATTTCGACCCATTCGCATCCGCATATGTCAGACTTGAATTGCTCAAAACAACATATTGTTAATTTATATTTGGCAAAACTTAGCATATACAGTAAATCAATCAATCACAGAATCACAAACATAGAGTATTACAACAATAAGCATCGGAATAGATAAATAGTAGATCATGAAGCTACTACATAAACATCAGAGTTTAAAACAAATACGATAGAAATCTCAAATACAATGAATCTCTAATACATAAGCAACTGACGAGTCTAAACATATATGACTGGAATAAACTGAAATAACTGAAAGCTGAATAGATAGATCTTCAATAAAGCTCCAATCTCTAAAGGTGAGTCGCAAATGCTATGACACTCAGTCTGACCCGAGCATAAAGCAAAACACAAAACACTCGAGTCATGATTAACAATCTTATATTAATAAATTCAACTCAAGTGAAATGTCAATTGAAATACACGTAACTTAAAGGATGTTTGGGATTTCCATCCTCCAAGGATCCGTGGAACTATCTACTATGTAGTAATATACGCTATTATAATATGTCTATAGTAAAGTAAACTATTAAAATAGCGTCAAGGCGTTACCCATATCCCCCTTAACACATTTTATATATTCCCATAGTCTATACAGTACCGTAACTCCTCCGTAAATTGGAGGCTATCAGAGGGCACTCCATAAGTATGGTACAAACCAAACTCGTAGAAGGCGCGATAGAGCATGTGACAAAGCACGTAAGGCAAAGCCAGGGTAGATATATCGTTTGCAGATCCGGACTGGTGGTAACACATAGCAGCTACTACCGCCCACCTCGTGACACACTCCCAAATCAAAGGTTCACCCAATCAAATCACAAAGTAATAGAATGGTATCGAAGAAATATGTCCGATAGGAGGAATGACCTCACTTGGACCGGCATGGCTCCTGTTTTAGCCACATCAAGCCGACTCACAGGAGTCAGGGCTGCGCTAAAACCTGATATAGAATCATCGCCAAACCATCCAACTTCGTTTTGGAATCTCCACCACGTACACAGTTGTTAAAGTGGTTTTTGGTATTGGCAGAGAGTATGACAATATTCGATCCCGGTCTCTTTAACAACCAAATGCTTATTTCACACCGTGGTCGTTTCATTTCAAATAGTTCATACTTCATATCAAAATATCATATTCATTTCGAAACCATATCAATTTGATATCATTATTCACTTTAAATAATATTCATTTCCAGAATCGTAACACTTTCAAAATTATAACTCCTTTCAAAATCATAACACTTTTGAAATCATAACACTTTGGAAATCATAACACTCTTGAAATCATAACACTTTGGAAATCATAACGCTTTCGACTTAAACAGTTTAGATATTGAAATATAGTATATATATTAAAATAGTTATAAATTAAGATAGTTATATATTAAAATAATTTATATGTTAAAATAGTTTATATATACTGAAAATACCTTATATAATAAAAATAGTTTACTCCAATTTCACAAAATCGATTCAAATCAGCTTCAATTCCAAATTCAATTTAAATCAGTCCCTGTTCAACACTTTCAATTTAAAAGGTTAAAGATTTAATTCAATGTCCCAATAAACCATTTCAATTTCTATCGATTTCAAATCCAGGTTTGAACTATTATTTTAATTCCAATAAGATTCAAAGTTTAAGTATTCAAACATCTACAATATAAGTTCCATTGATATTTCAACATTTAACTTTAATTTTATTTAAATGTGAAAATATTAACTTAATCATTTTAATAACATTGAAATAAAATCTCAATTTATAAATTTAGTTCAATTTTAAATATTCAGTCTCAATTATATTTAAAATTGAGAATATTCATTTAATCACTTTTTATCAAATCAAGTTATAAATCATATATTTCAAAATCTCAAAATTGATAAGTTCAAATCAATTCTTATTTAAATTCAATTATTAACCAATTTAAATTCCAAGTCAATAATAATCTATCTTCCCAACCTCTATTATTAAATCTATTTTTAAAATATTAATATAAATTTAAATAAATACTTAAACATATTATATACTAATTAAATTAAATTTTATTAAATTAAATCTTATTATTAAATTTATTTTATATAAAATCTTATTTTATACATGTTTGAAAATAATAAAATTTAAGTAAAAATTTTAATAATTTATATTTTCAAAACTAACTTATAAATTAAACTTTCCAAAACATATTATTTTAAAAACCTAAAATTTAGACATATATAAAAATAACATTTATATATTATATTTTAAAAATCAATATCTTTTAAAAACCATATATTTCCTTTCAGAACTTTGGAAATCATTTTCAAAAATATAAACCAACGGTGTCCGTATATAATTTTCTATCCTATAGTCAAGTGATACGAATATTTATCATTTCAATCCGCAATTTAAATATCTACGGGTATATATCATTTCAACCCGCAATCCCAAAATTCAAAATTAATGAAAATCGCTTGGTTTATCATTTCAACCCATAAAGATTTTCCCTTAATCTATAATATCGTTCGGGTATGTATCATTTCAACCCATAGGGAATTTCTAAACTAACAGGGAACTTGCAGAGTGAGAACAAATATGATAAAGATATAATAGATCAACAACATGCATATATCATCAGTGATAATTTTTTTATAATATAAATAACATATTATGGTGTCAGATGTCACAGGTGAATAATTATAGATGATGGCATATCATATATAACAATTTAATAATTAACAGTTCAAATTTAACAGCATATTTCAATTGTCATTTCATTGTGAATTAAATTTATTAAATATAAGAATGTTAATCGTGAGTGATTGCTCACCTTTCGAGGCTGGAGAAATGAACGAGAATACGAAGCGACGGGCACAGATAAGCACTGTTCGAACAAAGCAAGAGGCTGCTGCGATACGAATCCGGACAGCGGCAATGCAAAATGACTAGCTGCTGTAATTTCCGGACAGCGAGCACATAGGGCAAACAAAGCGAGTAGCTATAAGAATTTGAAATCGAAAAATCAATATTTATATACATAATATAATATATATATATATACATCTTACTTTATAAAATGACTATTTATAAAGAAGCATCTACCTCCAATAATTGAACATATATATATATATACACACTTTTTTTCTTCATTTACACCACATATATAAATAAAATCTCCATTTATATGTTTTAATGAAAAATCTATATATATATATGTATGTATGTATGTATGTATGTATGTATGTATGTGCAGATTATAACCAATACGCAGACTAAATTTAGAACAAATATGTAGTCTAACCATCTATGCAGACTATACATATGCAAATAAAATAAATATATGCACACTAAACATATGCATGCAATTCATATGTAACAACAACAAGAGAAATATATATACAGGCTAATATATATATATATATATATATACACATATATGCAGACTATACTATATGTAGATTATATGTATATACGTGTGCTTATTCAACAATGCAGACAATAATAACACAATATATACAACAATATATATATATATATATATATATATATATATATATATATATATACATACATACCATGCTAAGTTGGAAAGATGCTAGTAAAACAAGGCAGGCTACGACAATATAAACTATGTATATTATACTATATTTATTATAATATTATTTAAAAATCTATATGTATATACTTCGAAACCAAATACATATTTATTATAAACATTTACATACAACAGAAAATGCCACTAAACTTATACCTTATATATATTTTTCAAAAGAAGGAGGCTGCTCGTGTCAGTATGTGGCAGAGAGGCGGAGAGTGTGATGCGGCTGTCGAGTTGCGGGCTCGGTGTGGAGAAGGAGGGCCACGGCGGTCAGGGAGGCTAGCGGCTTCAGTAGGTGATGCAGGTTTGAGGTTTATAAATAGGCTGTAGGAAGCTAGAGTGGCAGAGCGGCTCAGAGGTCCGAGTGCGGTCGGTGGGGAGGGTGAGCGTGGCGTTGGGTTCCAGGCGGAGCAGGCAAGGGGAGGCTCGGCTACTTGTGAAGTGGAGGGATGAACAAAATGGATGAGTAGGCTTCGGCCAAAAATGCATGCAGCACGTATACAAATTTTGTTCATTCTCTTTTTTTTCTTTTTTTCTTTAAACAAACAAAGAGAAGCACAGACTAAAACTTCATAATATATACATATATATAATACCTTTTTGTAAACATACTTTTCTTTTATAGAAAAAAATGCATACCTTTCGTTACATATATAAGAAGAAGGCTGTGCGACAGAGGAGAACTGGGCGATGGAAGGAGCAAGATGGAGAAGAGGCTACATCGAGTAATGGAGAGGGACGTGCACAGCTAGTTTCACAGAAAGGCTCAAACATGGAATACATATATGCAGACCTTTTTTTTAGAATGAAAGGTGAATCAAAGTGAAAAGGCACGGGTAGATATAAATGAAAAATCAAGGAAATAGGAAGGTCCAAACGTTGGTTCGGAATTTATTAAGGCAATAACTGATCAGTTTATACGGTTGGAAATCTGGAAAGGCAAAGTAAACAAAAAGGCACGAATTTGGGTACCGTTACGGCTAATCGTTACGCAGGTTTTGCCTGCGTACCGGACACCGAAACACACAAATGAATATACTACGGAGATCAGAACGATGAAACGAACAGAACGGTACACAGATATTAGCGATTCGATCATCCTATCAAAAATCGATATTGGGTTCTAAAATTGCTGCAATTTCGTCAAAAATAAGACAAACGGGGCTAGAGAAATCCAATTTTGACGAAACGAAATATGACGCCTCACTCAGGAAATGGTTTACATTTTTATTATATAAAAATATTCAGATTTTAAAAACATTTTATTTTCATCAAATTAACTGATTTAAATTAAAATTGAAAATTACACAACAGAACTGACATTCATATTTACGAGTGAAAATCTATCATTTGCTATGTTTAAATTGACGCATTCCAAATATCAAATTTTCATTGCAAAATTTTATAGTTTTAAATTTAACAAAAAATCAATTAATGACGTTATAAAAACCGTTAAAATTCTCGGGTCGTTACACTCTCCCCCACTCAAAACTTTTCATCCCCAAAAAGGAAGGAGGTAGGAGAATAGAAGTAATAGAAAGGAAAGATAGATTTGAAATACATATTATCAGATACACAATAAATTCAAAACCATATAAATTTCATTTTATTTTAAATTGATTTAAATTCAACTAATTTGATTTTAATTCATTTATTCAATCAATAAATATTCATTATATTGACAATTGATTGATTTCAGTTCAAGGTATTTCCACTAAATTGATTTGCTTTCAATTTTTTAACATTTGTTACCAATCTTCTTTCAAAACAAAATTTATTTTATTTAACTCATTTATTATTCAATTTATTCACTTAACAGCTCTTATATCATAGGCTAAGTGTATAAACATTTATTATACCAATTCAAATTTTATCTATAAATTCTCTTATCTAAATTTCATTTTTTGACATCTTATTATTTACATTTATACTATATATTATTCAATTACCTATTCTTATTAACATTTAACATTCTAGGTAAGTTATATTAAGATTCTAAGTGTAATTAAATACTATACAAATTTACCTTTTATTTCCAACATTTCTATTAAGCAAAATCTCAATTTGAACGTTTTTATTACTTAAATTTCTCTTGTATAACCTTCAATTGCAAATTCATCTTAACATTTCAACTTTTTAAATAATTCAAGTAAGTTATACGTGTTTATTAGAATGCAATTGAATATTATACAAATAAGTTTTATCCCAGTTCAATTGTTTCAAGTTAATTTAGATTCCAATTTAAACTTTAAACACTTCAAATATTTCAATTTTTTTTGATTTATTTCAATAATTGAAAACCCTAACTTAACACAGAATTTAAGAATTAAATTTTCGGTTTCAGTTCAAACCGCTTTGAAATAAATATATTTTATATATCAAATCATGCTCAATAAATTCAAATAAAATCTATTTTCCAAAACCAAATGTAGCAAAGCAACCAAGTGGTCTCTCCACTTTGAGACTCGAAAATGAACATCGATGATGCTGCAGTCATCACCGAAATTATTTTCCAACGACAAATGAAGAGATCACTGATTTACTTCTTTTAAAAAATTTTGGAAACAATTTCTATTCGAAAATACTTCCAAATAATTTATTTTTCCAAAACCTTGAAACCAAATTTTTGAGAAGTACCGAAAATTTTATCCTCAAATTCTATATTTAAATTCATTTCATTTGCAAATTAGATTTACTAATCATATTTATAAAAATTTCAACTCTTTATAGCATACAACCATAATTAACAGTTAAAGAATGTTGACAAAACAATAAATGATAATCGAGTATTATCATTTCTAACAACCAGTTCATTTAACTATCCAATTACAGAAAATTATACTTATATATATAATACAATCATACATAAATTATTCCATTTACCAATTTTGAAAACAATAATATGTCGGTTTGCTCTGTTCAATTGTTTTGGAATTCCTATCGATAGCGTTAGCTAGACGAATCGATCGAAACCCAAAATTCAGACTAAACAACTCAAACAACACAAGATAAAACATTTTTATATAAATTATAAATACGCTCCCTCACAAGATGATTCAAGAATGGATCATAGAACAAGATAGAGGTTCAACTTTAGAGAGACCCTAACCAAAGAGAATTTTAACAACGAAGATAGACTCGAAAGGAAGATACGATAATTAAATTACAAAGAGGAAAGATGGATAGGCTTAATTAATCGTAGGCGACCTTAACTAGGTCAACCGAGATTCCAGGAATAAGATCGATGTGGAAATTCAATTTTCCCGCTTGAAGGAAAGAGAAGTGACTTCACCAAACATCAGGATAATCCTTGACTCTCGAGGAAGTCAAGATCACTAGGCTGAAAAGATAAAACTGCTTGCAAAATTCTGAGGCATTCGACATTCAATCCCAAGAGAATTACCCTGGTCGTCTACTAGAGAAACGGTTCGGGCTTTGGAAGAGACAAAAGCATCAACACTAAGGACGTAGAGATCTCCGGTGAATCGATGCTTGTTGTAAAGGAGTTTCACCCCTTTACAAATCATACTAAGGTTGGGGGGACCGCCGATGGGATTAGTCACACAAAGGATGAAGTTGACAATTAAGGTTGGAGCTATGGGATGCTCCAGTATCAAAAGAACACGAATAAGAAGACAAGAATGGGTTTCAAAACAAAGGAGAAAGTTCCAAAATTCAAAGGAAATCCAAATCCAAGAGGAGAATTCAAGCTCGAACGAAGGTGATTATGTAATTAATTTTTACTCCATATGCTAAGTTTTTCCTAACTAGAGCTCTGATACCAATTGTAACGACCCGCTATTTCGACCCATTCGCATCCGCACATGTCAGACTTGAATTGCTCAAAACAACATATTGTTAATTTATATTTGGCAAAAATTAGCATATACAGTAAATAAATCAATCACGGAATCACAGACACGTAGTATTACAACAATAAGCAGTGGAATAGACAAATAGTAGTTCATGAAGCTACTACATAAACATCATAGTTTAAAACAAATACAACATAAATCTCAAATACAATGAATCTCTAATACATAAGCAACTGATGAGTCTGAACATACATGATTGGAATAAACTGAAATAACTGAAAGTTGAATAGATAGATCTTCAACAATGCTCCAATCTCCAAAGGTGAGTCGCAAATGCTTTGACACTCAGTCTGATCCGAGCATAAAGCAAAACACAAAACACTCGAGACAGGATTAACATTCTAATATTAATAAATTCAACTCAAGTGAAATGTCAATTGAAATACAAGTAACTTAAAGGATGTTTAGGATTTCCATCCTCTAAGGATCCGTGGAACTATCTACTATGTAGTAATATACGCTATTATAATATGTCTATAGTAAAGTAAACTATTAAAATAGCATTTAGGCGTTACCCATATCCCTCTTAACACATTTTATATATTCTCATAGTCTATACAGTACTGTAACTCCTCCGTAAACTAGAGGCTATTAGAGAGCACTCCATAGGTATGGTACAAACCAAACTCGTAGAAGGCGCGATAGGGCATGTGACAAGGCACGCGAGGCAATGCCAGGGTAGATATACCGTTTGCGGATTCGGACTGGTGGTAACGAATAACAGCTACTACCGCCCACCTCGTGACACACTCCCAAATCAAAGGTGCACCCAATAAAATTGCAAAGTAATAGAATGGTATCGAAGAAATGTGTCTGATAGGAGGAATGACCTCACTTGGCCCGGCGTGGCTCCTGTTTTAGCCACATAAAGATGACTCACAGGAGTCAGGGCTGCGCTAAAATCTGATATAGAATCGCCACCAAACCATCCTACATTGTTCTGGAATCTCCACCACGTACACAGTTGTTAAAGTGGTTTTCGGTATTGGCAGAGAGTATGACAATATCCGATCCCGGTCTCTTTAACAACCAAACGCTTATTTCACACCGTGGTCATTTTTCAAATAGTTCATACTTTATATCAAAATATCATATTCATTTCAAAACCATATCAATTTAGTATCGTTATTCACTTTAAATAATATTCATTTCCAGAATCGTAACACTTTCAAATTATAACCCCTTTAGAAACCATAACACTTTGGAAATCATAACACTCTTGAAATCATAACACTTTGGAAATCATAACGCTTTCGACTTAAACAGTTTAGATATTGAAATATAGTTTCCTCCAATTTCACAAAATCGATTCAAATCAGCTTCAATTCCAAATTCAATTTAAATCAATCCCTGTTCAACACTTTCAATTTAAAAGGTTAAAGATTCAATTCAATTTCCCAATAAACCATTTCAATTTCTATCGATTTCAAATCCAAGTTTGTACTATCATTTTAATTCCAATAAGATTCAAAGTTTAAGTATTCAAACATCTACAATATAAGTTCCATTGATATTTCAACATTTAAATTTAATTTTATTCAAATTGGAAAATATTCACTTAATCATTTTAATAACATTGAAATAAAATCTCAATTTATAAATTTAGATCAATTTTAAATATTCAGTCTCAATTGTATTTAAAATTGAGAATATTCATTTAATCACTTTTTATTAAATCAAGTTATAAATCATATTTTTCGAAATCTCAAAATTGATAAGTTCAAATCAATACTTATTTAAATTCAATTATTAACCAATTTAAATTCCAATTCAACAATAATCTATCTTCCCAACCTCTATTATTAAATCTATTTTTAAAATATTAATATAAATTTAAATAAATACTTAAACATATTATATACTAATTAAATTAAATTTTATTAAATTAAATCTTATTATTAAATTTATTTTATATAAAATCTTATTTTATACATGTTTGAAAATAATAAAATTTAAGTAAAAATTTTAATAATTTATATTTTCAAAACTAACTTATAAATTAAACTTTCCAAAACATATTATTTTAAAATTTTAAAATTTAGACATGTATAAAAATAACATTTATATATTATATTTTAAAAATCAATATCTGTTAAAAACCATATATTTCCTTTCAAAACTTTGGAAATCATTTTCAAAAATATAGACCAACGATATCCGTATATAATTTTCTATCCTATAGTCAAGTGATACGGATATTTATCATTTCAATCCGTAATTTAAATATGTACGGGTATATGTCATTTCAACCCGCAATCCCAAAATTCAAAATTAATGAAAATCGCTTGGGTTTAACATTTCAACCCATAACGATTTTGCCTTAATCTATAATATCGTTCGGGTATGTATCATTTCAACCCATAGAGAATTTATAAACTAACAAGGAACTTGCAGAGTGAGAACAAATATGATAAAGATATAACAGATCAACAACATGCATATATCATCAGTGACAAATTTTTTTATAATATAAATAACATATTATGGTGTCAGATGTCACAGGTGAATAATTACAGATGATGGCATATCATATATAACAATTTAAGAATTAACAGTTCAAATTTAACAGCATATTTCAATTGTCATTTCAATGTGAATTAAATTTATTAAATATAAGAATGTTAATCGTGAGTGATTGCTCACCTTTCGAGGCTGGAGAAATGAATGAGAATACGAAGCGACGGGCACAGATAAGCACTGTTCGAACAAAGCAAGAGGCTGTTGCGATACGAATCCGGACAGCGGCAATGCAAAACGACTAGCTGCTGTAATTTCCGGACAGCGAGCACATAGGGCAAACAAAGCAAGTAGCTATAAGAATTTGAAATCAAAAAATCAATATTTATATATATAATATAATATATATATACATCTTACTTTATAAAATGACTATTTATAAAGAAGCATCTACCTCCAATAATTGAACATATATGTACTTTTTTTCTTCATTTACACCACATATATAAATAAAATCTCCATTTATATGTTTTAAAGAAAAATCAATATATATATATATCCGTGTGTGCAGATTATAAGCAATATGCAGACTAAATTTTCAACAAATATGTAGTCTAACATCTATGCAGACTATACATATGCAAATAAAATAAATATATGCACACTAAACATATGCATGCAATTCATACGTAACAACAACGAGAGAAATATATATAGGCTAATATATATATATACACACACACACATATATATATGCAGACTATACTATATGTAGATTATACGTATATACGTGTGCTTCTTCAACAATGCAGACAATAACAACACAATATATACAACAAAATATATATATATATATATATACATACCATGCTAAGCTAGAAAGATGCTAGTAAAACAAGGCAGGCTATGACAATATAAACTATGTATATTATACTATATTTATTATAATATTATTTAAAAATCTATATGTATATACTTCGAAACCAAAGACATATATACGTACTATAAACATTTACATACAATAGCAAATGCCACTAAACTTATACCTTATATATATATACTATATATTTTTTCAAAAGAAGGAGGCTGCTCGTGTCAGTATGTGGCAGAGAGGCGGAGAGTGTTATGTGGCTGTCGAGTTGCGGGCTCGGTGTGGAGAAGGAGGGCCACGGCGGTCAGGGAGGCTAGCGGCTTCGGTTAAATCGACTGTAAGAAGCTAGAGTAACAGAGCGGCTCAGGGGTTCGAGTGCGGTAGGTGGGGAGGGTGAGCATGGTGTTGGGTTCTAGGCGGAGCGGGCAAGGGGAGGCTCGGCTACTTGTAAAGTGGAGGGATGAACAAAATGGATGAGCAGGCTTCGGCCAAAAATGCATGCAACACGTATACGAATTTTGTTCTTTCTCTTTTTTTTCTTTTTTTCTTTAAACAAACGAAGAGAAGCACAGACTAATTAAAACTTCATAATATATACATATATATAATACCTTTTTGTAAACATACTTTTCTTTTATAGAAAAAAAATGCATACCTTTCGTTACATATATAACAAGAAGGCTGTGCGATAGAGGAGAACTGGGCGATGGAAGGAGCAAGATGGAGAAGAGGCTACGTCGAGTAATGGAGAGGGACGAGCACAACTAGTTTCATAGAAAGGCTCAAACATGGAATATATATATATATATATATGCAGACCATTTTTCTTTTCTTTTTTCTTTTTTTAGAATGAAAGGTGAATCAAAGTGAAATGGCACGGGTAGATATAAATGAAAAATCAAGGAAATAGGAAGGTCCAAATGTCGGTTCGGAATTTATTAAGGCAATAACTGATCAGTTTATACGGTTGGAAATCTAGAAAGGCAAAGTAAACAAAATGGCACGAATTTGGGTACCGTTACGCAGGTTTTGCCTGCGTACCGGACACCCGAACACACAAATGAATATACTATGGGGATTAGAACGACGAAATGAACATAACGGTACACAGATATCAGCGATTCTATCATCCTATCAAAAATCGATATTGGGTTCCAAAATTGCTGCAATTTCGTCGAAAATAAAACAAGCGGGGCTAGAGAAATCCAATTTTGACGAAATGAAATATGACGCCTCATTCAGGAAATAGTTTACATTTTTATTATATAAAAATGTTCAGATTTCAAAAATATTTTATTTTCATCAAACTAAGTGATTTAAAGTGGAATTGAAAATTACACAACAGAACTAACATTCATATTTACCAGTGAAAATCTATCATTTTCTATGCTTATATAGACGCATTCCAAATATCAAATTTTCATTGCAAAATTTTATAGTTTTAAATTTTCCAAAAATTCAGTTAATGACGTTATAAAAACCGTTAAAATTCTCGGGTCATTACACTAATATATTATATGACTACTTTGTTTCCATCATATTGAAACTCTTTAAAGAAAGAAAACGTCCACATTAAATTTTCAGTTCATTATCAAACTTCTCTTTTTGTCTATCATATTTTTATTCACACTTCCTCAACTAGTATCATCTCTATGCAACAAGAAGGATAAAACAACCCCTTTCAACATAAAAATTGCTTTGGTTACTCTAATTCTTTATAATCATGGGATAAGAGTACTAACTGCTGCTACTTTTGGGAAGGCATACATTGTGATCCTTTCAGCAGTATAATATTATACTTATATATCATAAACTCTAACATATCCGCTCATATTCCATCATTCACTACAGACCTTCCTAATTTATCTCGCCATTATATTCTAAGACATCCTGATCTTACTGGCCATACATATATAGCTCCAACTATCAGTGCATAAATTGACTAAAAATTTTCCTAAACATAAATCATACTTTCAATCATTTAACTAAATTCAATCTCAAAGTAACTCCGGAAAGCTAAGACTTACCTAATGATATGAAAAGAAAAAACATTAGAGTGAGATAAAGATCTCCTAATTTCTAATAGTTAACAAAAATGAAAGTGTCATAAACTATCTTAATAGCCTAGATAAATAATAAAACCAACTAGCTTATGTAAGCAATAAAGCTAATTCTATGAAAACTCAATTTTTATTAACATGGAAATCACAAAAGAAAATATAAATATTGTGTAGTTAAAGTCGACACTAAACTAGTATATGATACAAATTAAGCTGACCATTTCAGCTGAGCAATTTTAGGAACTCGACGAGTCCTTACAGCAAGATTTGAAGCATGAACGAGAGAGGTTCATTGTTGTCTATGTTTTAGATTTTAGAGTGGAGGAAAGGGGGAGGAAAAGTAGGCATAAGCGATTAGATATTTTAAGTTGCTTATTGTCGGGTGAGGGGAAAATAAGCTTTAAGCGGGGAATAAAAATAACAGAGGGAAATTTAGACGGGCTATCAAAGTGTAGTGGACAGTGACCTCAACACAGCGTTATGTTGCGTTGTGCTTAGGTTTTCCATTTAAGATGAAATGTACAGCAAAAGGTAGTGTAAAAATGCAGTGTTTAGATGCTATCATACGTAATATTTCTTGTAGTGTATCAGAATTATCTCACATTATTAATATAGCTCATTGTGACTTCAACTTTCAATGCTTGTATATGTTTGTTAATATGTTATTTAATATTAAGTGTAGCATTGTTTTCTTGTATGTACTATTCATTTCATTTGTTAATATGAAATCTCAATGAAAAGGCAAAAAAAGATTTCAATATGCACAACTAAAATGAGAAATACATATAATAGAGGTTATTTAAAGCATGCACAAATTCATTCATGCATCTCGTTTTTCATAGATGTAAACCTGGTACCATATATAAAAATAACAAATAGAGCAACCAAACTCGTACTAAAGCCTTTTGTTGTGTTTATCACACACTTCCTCATTTATCATTTCATTTCAGAACACATGTTAAATAAGAAAAGTTAGTACCTCGTGCAGTGATTTCATTTCAGGACTTACTAGAGGTTAAATCCATTATGTTGAAGTTACTATTATGAGTCTTCCAGAAAAATGACTATATCTAAGATATTAGCAAGATTTACTAGTACAAACTGGGCCATAGCACTACATATTAACAAAAACATATTGAAACTTAACAAGTACAAACATATGTTAACTTTGAAATTCCAGTTGTTGATGTTGTTGTAGTACTAATCTTTTCTGTAAAATGTATTCAGTTATTTTTAGAAGTTGAAACACTGTTAATTTATGTCAGAAACCCCATTACCTTTTCTGTAAAAAAAATTCTTGTAAATTGCAATAAGACTACAAATAGAAGCATAAAGGATAGAAGAGTTAAAAATAAAGGAATTGCTAATAATTGTCTGCTTTTGTTTTGATATTCTAGGCAATTAGTATTTACTTCAATTGCTAATAAACTTCCATTAATAACTTCCCAAAATATACTCTTCAATTGCTAATAAACTTTCATTAAATAAATTTACTTGTTGTACTATTTTGTTTGTTTTGATTTAGTATTGCTGATTGAATTCATTTCCCTAAATACTTTAGTTTTTGAATAGTTTAACAATGTTGCTGTTCCATTTCATAAGTTCTTTTTTTTAGTAATTATGCATTTACGTATAATATGATGAGGAAAAATCATGCCTAATGTCAAAACCTTCATTGTTTTTTAATGTTACCGACATTAGAGCATTAAATCCACTTTAATCAAATGTTTTCGTTTTAAGTAATACAATACAACCACTTTTAATTACAATTAAACAAATAAAAGATTCCAAAATCCATAAATTTAAATCTATATGTATGTGTGACCATAATTTCCTCTCTCATATATTTAGTTTAAGCGCTACTCACAAACTCCATCCTATATCCAAATCTTTCATCAGTTTAAATGATTGAAATAGGGAGCTATATGCTAGATAAGTAAAGTTGATGTGCGTATGATCAATCTTATTCATTATAACCAGTAAACTAGGAGGCTTTTGGAAAATTAATCGAGATTCATAATTGTCAGTTTCTTGATCAATGCTTGTTTTAATATAGTTTCTCAGCATTTGTAAGGCCTTAAAACTCGCTTATGAGCTATCTGTGTCAAAAATAATAGTATGCATAGATAGCCCATTTCAACTAAAACCAAGCCTAGCAAAACGTGCATGATTTTGTTTTGTTGCTTTCGTTGTTCCATATTAGAATAGAATAAACAAGGAATCGCTGTCAAGTCCCTGGAATTGAAAGATGATGTAAGAAAGGTCCCTACCGAATAAGTTATGAAAATTAGGTCCTTATTTTTAGATTTTGGCTAATTTATACCGCTTTTGCCCCTAAAAAGAATGCTAAGTCAATTTTCTAAAAGAGGACAGTTTGGTAAAAAATAACAAAATAGGGACCTAATTTACATGTGTTTATGAGCAGGGACTTTTTGTGCACGAGCTTTGAAAATAGGGACCTTTGGTCCAAAACCCCTAGAATAAATATTTGTTTGTTGTTTCCATCTTAGTCATTTATTTCCTTATTGTCAATGCACTTACCCTGATGAATATTGGATTTATCCAGTCAAGACTTCTCTAATTACCAATGTAAACCACACAAACAAAACTAAAGATGAAGTGAAGAATCATTATACCCGATATGTTCCCCAAGATGTATAATCACTACAATATTATCTATATCAATTAACCAAAAGGGCCCATATATCGCCTAGAGCTTTACTTCAAAATGTTGCATATTCTGAATAGCCTAGTAGTACACGGAACAATGTTGTTCCTACAATACTGCACAGTTTAAATATACCAAAATTATTAATAAAATCGAATAGATTATATTAATAAATCAAAAGGATTAAAAAATTCAAAACCAACAAATTGAACATACTGATTAGGTAAACAAGAAAGAGAAAATAGTTTAACATGTGATACCAAAGATAAATCATAAAAAATTTCAAAGATCCTGCAATTAGAGGTACTAAGTATAGTCTAGGTTGAATATAATGTTTCTCGTGCACTCAGCATCTTCATTTTTGTCGTAAATTGTAATGGGTTGTACGAACCATGCAAAATAAAAACAGGTATTTATTAATTGTAATTTATACACCACCACAACATGTCAACAACAATGAAGAATTCAGTGATAAGTGATTCTTCCTACATGTGAATGTTTAACTACAATGAAAAATTCAATAGCAACGATTTATTTAAAATGGCTTACCGATTAGGAACCCTGTAGTGACATAGAATTATGAAGAAAGTAACTATTGGGGACTGGAACCAGAGGCCTCAAGGAGGTCTGAAGGAGGGCACATTAGTTGAAGTCTTAAATGAATATTGAGGGAGGAAGGCGATTTGGGATCTGATAGCAAAACAAATTTAGGGATTTCTTTCTCTTTTTACTTTTCTAGCGATTGCTGTAACAAATGAAGATTTAAGGTTTTCTAATATAGTTCAACCGATCATTTGGAGGTTGGATTGGGCAAGAAATGAGGCTGTTAGGGTTTCCTGAGCGAAGTGTGAAA
The DNA here is from genome assembly GCA_030737815.1 of Allium fistulosum. Classification (NCBI taxonomy): domain Eukaryota; kingdom Viridiplantae; phylum Streptophyta; class Magnoliopsida; order Asparagales; family Amaryllidaceae; genus Allium; species Allium fistulosum. The sequence continues at coordinate 372,741,902 of CM060906.1, read as the reverse complement.
AGAGGATTTGGGAGTGAAACGTAGAGCAAAGAAAATGAGAGGGAAGAGCAAGGAAAACGATGACCGCCTTTTATTTTTGTTTCATGGAGGGAGGGTCACGTAAACGCTATTTATTTGAATCTAGGTAGTCAAAGATGACATGAAGCACTCCAACGTAGACAAATATTGCTATGAAATGTATATTTTCTTGTAGTGTGACATCACCATCATCGGGTGCAGTTAGCGCTTGCTTTTTCAGTAGTAGTGAGTTGATGTTCACAGGCTTCAATTTAATCTGGGGATTGATTTGATTTTTTCCTTTGAGCTTGGTATCTATTTGTTTTAGACTAGCATCACCGTTCTCATTTCTAAGATTATCGTTGTCACTCACAAGCTACATAATCAGTGCAGTCGATGAATAATGGCGGTGAGCTGCAGAATGCTGAGGGGAGATTAGTTTAATGGTAGGATATTAGGCCATGGATCTCTCTAGTTTATCCATGCGTTTGTTTTATTGGTTTGTGAAGGCTTGGAAAGCAACCATGATAGTATTCGAGTGGGCTCTGTAGAAGCACCGACCTCGGTTTGGGTCATAGAGGTGAGGAGTTGCCTTTTTGGTATTTTTAAGGTTATGTGAAGTTGTTCTTGGTTAGGAGGAGTGTTGGAATCAGTATTATTCATAGTGGCATCTAAGGAAATATGCGTGAACTTTGCCGAAGAGGAAAGTGACCCTCCTTCTATTGCCAAAAAGTGTTAATGAGATTTTCCGTCTCAGAAGAACCTAAGTATTTTTCGAAGTAACCACAGTGCTGAATGTTTTAATGATTAAGAATCAACAAGATATAATATTAAAATTGCCTTTAGATGAAGTAATTATGTGTTGTAATGTTTACACAATTATGAGAAAAATTATTCGACATTCTATGAAAGGTCTCTATCCAATTCGTTATGAAACACATTCAAATTTTAGCACTAAAGATAGGAAAAGTAAAGTACTAAAAGCAATAAATGACACAAAGAATTTACGTGATTATGAAGTTAACGAATCCTACGTCCATGGCAAAATGTCCTCATCTTCTTCTTTCATTCTTAGTACAGGTGAAAATAGTAGAGAATGCAATTTTTTATTTCAGTGCTTAAAGAAGAGTAAAGAAAAATCTCCCATTATCTGCTACAGTTCCCTATTCATTTAAAGTACACAAAGATTCGCACAAACCGCTAACATCCAAATTCTGCTCTTTTGATTTCTGCCTTTGGATTATGCCATGCATTGATCATCCGTCTTGCTTATTTACTGTGCACGGATTACTAATGTGGTCTTCGACGAGAGTCATTGATTTGGGTTGATGGATTTTGAACTTGGATGGGAAGCTTGAAATTGAAGCGGGAAACCCAAATATGAATAAGCCATGACTTGATGTGAATTTTATCCATTTGGGACTATATAGGTTAAGCAGTATAATTTCAATGTTTGATTTATTTAAACTATCAAAATTTTGAAACTAATTGTTCCTTTTTTCAAAAAATTGAACGTTTAAATTATTGATATTCAAATCAGGAAGGCATAAGGAAAAACTTGGTATTTTTTTACCTACAAGGACATAAAGTCTAATTTTTAGGGTGCATTTAGATTTAAATAATGCCCCAATTGTGTTGGCGTTGCTTCGATGTGGGACCCACCATTTTGGTATGTCAGGGTGAACCGAACAAATTGATCAGTTGGTGTCCGACGCATTAGATGCCAACAGTAAATAATGACAATTAATACTTTGCTCTTCCCTCTAAACAATTATTAACACATTGGTCCCTCTCTCAAATACCAATAATTAATACTCTCAAACATAATTAATAATAACAAAACATAATTCCTCCTTCAAAATTTTCTTTTGCACCACAAGAAAACATTCTCGTTTTGTTAAAAAACGCATCTTTGTCTAAAGGACAAACTTTTATCAATAATTCATTATTCACTTGAGGGGCAAAATCATTTGCTCCAAATCCACTTTCAGAAACTATGATGGCAATTGCAGGAGAAAGTGGCGACTAGGTAGGCACTACTATATCAGTAGGGCAAGCTTCGATTGGGAGGGAGGAGGTGATGATTACAAAAAGAATTAGTGGTGGTGGGTTGGGTTTAGTTTTTTTTTTGGAGAAAGATAGTGAATTTTTCTTTGAGTTATGATCCAAATTTATGGTGGTGGCACAGTAGCAATGTCAAGTGGTGGTTCAAAGTGGATGATGAAGGAGGTGGCGGCGGCGATGGCTATGGTGGTCGTTTTATTAAAATATCATTCAAAAATGATAAATATAATTAGCATTTCCTGAACTGTAAAAATGAATGTAGAATTTTATTACTAGTTCAATTTAGCATTGTATTAACTAAAAAAATTAATGTAGCATTAACATATATATGATGCTAGTTTAATTTAGCATATTTAAATTGTAGAAATGTTTATATCATTATACACTTGTAATGTTAGTCCAATTTAGCAGTTTTGAACTATAGAAATGTATATAACATTATAATGATGTAATGCTTGTTTATTTTAGCTTTTTTTGCTGTTAACATTTTTCAAATTATCATTGATGGTATGTGTCAGTTATAGCTCTAGTGCGATGCACCAGCGTGGTTGTGCGATGTGGCATTGAGATAGGTGACAACTAGGGTTTTATTAATTTAAGGTGGCAACTAGGGTTTTTGATAGGTGGAGGTGACGACCATGTGGGTTGCAGAGATAATGGAGACAATGGAGATGGGACAACGAGGTGGTGATGATGACAATGGCTGCACGATGGTGTGGATAGTAATGGTGTAGGTTGAAGATGTCGATGAGAGAAGATGTGAACTTTGTCCTTCAACATAAATTTTAAAATTTGTATCGTAAAATCTAATTTTTTGCTAAATTTTTTTGGTTGATGAAATTTTTCGTCTCAGAACACACAAGTATTTTTTGAAGTAACCACAAAACACGAGCTGAATGCTTTTATGATTAAGAATCAGCAAGATTAAGTAATATTAAAATTGCCTTTCAAGGAAGTAATTATGTGCTATAATGCTTACACAATTATGAGGAAACATATTCAAAATTCTAAGAAATGTCACTGTCCAATTCATTAAACAACCTATTCGAATTTTTGCACTAAAGGTAGGAAAAGTAAAGTAAAGTACTGAAAGCAATAAATGACACAAAGAATTTATGTAGTTCGGATGTTAGCGAATCCTACATCGATGAAAATATGTTCTATCTTCTTCTTTCATTCTTAGTACAGGTGAAAATGATAGTGAGTACAATTTTGATATCAATGCTCAAAAAAGAGTAAAGTAAAATTCCCCCTTATTTGCTACAATACCCTATCATTTAAAGTACATAAAGATTCGCACGGATCGCCAACATCCATCTTCCGCTCTTCTGATTCCTGCCTTTGGATTTTGCTACGTGTCGATCATTCGCCTTGCTTATTTACTGTGCATGTATTGCTAACGCGGTTTTCGATGAAAAAATTTGATTTGGGTTAATGGATTTTGAACTTGGGCGGGAAGCTTGAAATTGAAGGGAAAACACAAATTTGAATAAGCCATGACTTGATATGGATTTATATGTGTTTGGGACTACGGGGGTCGAGCAGTATTGGCCTCTCCTCATTAAGTTTTTTTCTTATGGGGCCGGAGTTGCTATCCAGATTAATGCTGGAACGGCTTAGGTTGGGTTTTGGTGATATGGCTAGGCTTCAAAATGGCTATGCAATCTTATTTACTGAGTGGTACAGTTTGGCTTTAATTACTCTTGATGTTGTGCTTTATTGCTGTTTTGGATAGAACGGTGCAATATGGCTCTGAGAGTGTTAGTGCAGTTCGAATGATATGTAACATTGTTCTCTTATACAATTATGGAGGAGTAGTTCCCAATGGTCCATTTTTGATAGTGAGGTTCTGGAGCGCTTGTAATCATGCGGTCCTTCTATGTTGGGGGAAGTTTCTTGTTATGCCTTTGTCTGTGCATGTGGGTGCTTTGTTAACTATTTTCTTCCTTCAAGTCTTTGTATTTATTTGTAGCACTTCTTTAGAATTGCGACGCTGTTTTATTACATCAATGTCAACTCAAGATTGCGATGCATTCCTATTGATTTAATGTTAATATAAAATTGCGGCCCAACTTTGTCACTTTAATGTCAGTTTAAGATTGCGGCGTATCCTTGTTTCTTATAATTGCTTTAAAGAATATGTTGCAGTTCTATATTACCGATGTTACTTTTAGGGCCGCAACACAATCTCTACATTTTATTGTATCTTAAAGATTGTGCCACAATCCCAACTTATTAAGGCCTACTTTTGGAACCGTGGCACAGCTTTCATATTTGGTACTTAAAGGCTGTTGCATAGTTTTGGCCATTGAAGTAAGTGTTAGGATTGTAGAGTAGACCCTATACTTTGTGGCTATCTCAGGAAACCGACATGTGTTATAGTGCCAAGGCTATGCTCAATAGGAAGGCATAGTCCTTATGTCTTGTCGCTGTCTTATGACTTTGACACAATACTATTTGCACTTTGCCTTTTCTTCTCGCTTCTTTTTCATAGTTCGACTTCTATTATGAGAGCAGTTCTTTTGGCTCAATGCTTGCGTCAATTCTCCTTTATCAATATTTGGAAAATATGGATGTAACATTTTCCTTTTCGCTAATTCCCAAATAATCTATAGGAATAACGAAATAGTTGGTCTTGGAGGTTCTATGAGAAATTTGGTAAGAGATTCGAGAAATTTTAAAGAACCTATGACATGCCATCTTTTTTTCGATGTTATTTTCTTCATTGGATAGACAATCTTTTTATTTTTCTTCATTGTAATAGCTAATATCACTTGCAATCTTCTTTGTAATAGAAAAATCCCTCTAGAAATCAATTTTGATTATGAAGAACCTATATCTCTTATTCTATTTCGCTACTTTATAGTTAAAATATCATATTGTGATGCTTGTGTTACATTAATAAATATCAACCGATTTTAATTTTCTTTAACAAATTGAACTTAGATGATCATCCTTAATTTTTTTAGATGTTATGTTATTGTCATCGAAATCGTTCTCACAATTTTTATATCATTTTGAAACCTATAACTCAAAGAGAATTACGAACTAATATAGCCAATGAAAATACTTATTTTTAACTATTAGTTTTTTTAGATTACTTAGAGAATCGAGCTTCACTTGTAAACTCTAAGAAATTATATGTCTGCCAAACACTTATTACAGGTAGTTGTTGTAGAGTTGTATGTTTCGTGGTTCAAACTCGTGACCTTTGGTCTCGTAGTCTAGACAATCAATAACAACGCCAACCCTATTGGCATATTTTTTCACTATTAGTTTAAAATATAAGTTAAAAAGAGTTTTTTTTAAAAAAAATTCAAGTTTTTTGTGAAGATGACCTCGATACCAAATGAATGCTACGTGCAAACTTTTTGGTATTAAAAGACATAGGCGAATTTTGAAGGATAAATAAAAGGGTCGTGGATCCTTTATATGTTAACTATTTAACATAGCAGAGTCACAATGTTTTTGTCCAGCCGCACACTTTCCAAAATGTCCTTATATATACGAGGTTACGAGTTTGAATCCACATAACGCTAAAAGTTAACAATTATTTTTTAATTGGAAATTTAGCTCCATTATGCAGAAATGGACTCATTTGATTTCATTTTAAATAATTGAAATTGATTGATTAACGTGGAAATCTTAATATGTTTTACTTTACTAGTGCGATCATGAGTAACTTGCAGTGTTCTCCAAATTTCATATGCAGACTTACAAATAGAGACTTTATTCATTCTTATCTAGTGAGCAAAATAAAATATTCATGGCTTTGGAATTATTTCGAACAAGTGCCTTTTAGTCAGCAGTCCAGGATGAAAAATTAATCCAGGGTTTAGTGTACTCATTTTGTGTAATATTCCAAATGTCCGAACCACTTGGCTGTAAATAAATTTTCATTTTACATGACCAATAAGTGTAATTACTACTATTAAAAAGTAGGGGTCTAGCAGTAGATTGTCCTTCGACAAAAGTGTTGACAAATGAACCGATAGTGTTACTAACAGAATTACTAATAGTGTTGTTATAAACTTAAACTTTTCAAAAATCGAATTACGAACATTTTGAAAACCAAATATTGGTGGCAAAATTATGGATCTTAAGGCTTAACTAAACGCTATAGGGGCATGAATAGTGTTTTAGAACTTTAATGAATTTCTTTTTGATTCTTTTAAGATTATACTAAATTAATACAGAATAAACAACATAGATTCAAACATGGATAAATATAAATGCAGTAAAGCGAAAGTAGACAATCAAAGAGAACATACAGGGATTTTATACTGGTTTGAAGTTACGCTACATCTAGTCTCATACAATTGCTTGCACGGATTTCTTTTTAAATGCCAATCATTCAACAGGCAGAAGGCAAACTCAATACAGTCTCGATTTCAAGATTACGAGACACACCCTTTAAATTTTCCAAGCTCTGGTTACACTCACTTGATTTGACTTGGGACACAAGCACGCCCACTTGGATTTCTGGGACACCAAGCACCCCCAATTGATTTAAATCGAGACACAATCAACTATAACTAGAGTTTTAATAGTTTTTCCAAAGACAATGTTTGACCTTTGGATACAATTGATCCTATAGCCTCTTGGATAGCACTTTGATCTTTGATTGAGTGAGAGAGATGATTGAAATTAGGGAGTAAATAGTAGAGAATCAATACAATAAAGATTGAATTGATTCTAGTTTGAATTTGAGAAAATTTGAATATATTTTCAATAGAAATTTTGGTAAAGTAAGAGAAGAAGAGATAATAAGAAAGTAGTTGTTAAAAATTCATTTGAAAACCCCCTATATATAGAGAACAAATAGACATGTCCATTCACGAAGAGTTATGACGAATATACACTTTATTTCAAATTCGAATTTTGAAAACTATGAGATGTATGTCGACATGCAATCTGCCTAAATGTCAACATATCCCGGTATATTTTGAAAAGTTGTTTATTTTAAAATGTTTTGAAAATCTAATGCTTTGTAAAGTATTTTGATACTTTGTAAAATAGTTTAAACATAGTTTATGAACATTTTAAACTTTTAGAAAACTTTTATAAAATATTTTTAAATATATTTTGATTTAAAAATAAATGATAAGAAAAAGAGAAATTGAGATCAAAGATTGCTATCAGGTATGAGTGTATGTTTTGTATGTCTGCACTTGCAACTAAGCTTTGGTTTCTGTTTAAATTTCAAGGAAACCTACCCTGTAGGCCATAAAATTCTATGGTTATTTGCAATTTAGCCTTTTATGTTTGTCAAAATTACATTTGGACCACGAGCTATATAAAAGTTAACTCAATAGATTCCGATTAGGCAGAAGAAAAAAGTCCAATAAGTGCTAAACATAAATAAGTATTTAGTTGTACATGATAGATTGGAGGCATCGTTACAATTAGGCCCGTCAATGGGCCGGGTTCGGTCCGGGTATAATAAAATCCAGATCCGAGTCCGATTACAATAATTAAAACCTAAGCTTGAACCGAACCTGTAGGGTATTTCAAACTAATACACGAGCCCGGCCCGTCAGTCCTTTTAAACCCGCTGGGTGATACCCATATACCCAACTCGGAATATTTATATTAAAATCATATTTTAAAATTGCAACTTTGGTAAACTTTGTATACAAACAATGTTAACAAATAAATTGGGTAGTGAAGTAGTTAAGTTCACAACAAAAGTGTGCAAAAACATATATACAGAAGCAAACAAAATGGTAAACAAATAACATACACACTCATATTTTGATAGAACGAAAAACTAATAGTTGGGTCGGGTCCTAACCAAGTAGGGTTTTAATAAAACTGTATCCGACCTTAATAGTAACCGGGTCGTGCCTGGGTAATAAAAGGCAAAACCCGTACCCACATTATTCACTACAAGAATAACATCTAATTCTGACAGTAGATAGGCGTCGGTGGCAGTCGATAACCGATGGAATTGCCGTCGAATAGCATACGCGCTTCCCGACTCTTTTCGACAGAATCGACCATGGCTTTCTGATGGCTTTCTATGACTATTATCGATGATTTTCCAATGGCTGACGGTGTACATGTAGTCACGTACCTTACCAATATTCTATCGGTAGCCGTCGCTATCCGTCAAAATATTATGACCAGATAGTCGTCGCAAGCCGTCGGTAATCTGGGTGTTTTTTTCCCCAGCAGCCATTCGATTCCCATACAATCCATATACATCAATATATATCACAACTCCATTTCACATATATATATATATAAGCTAAAATCACATATTATACCAACAATAATATTAACAACCAATAAAGCTCAAACAATCCAACAAACATAAAATTAAATATCCAACATCTTCACAAAATGTACCAATCATATCCAATCAACATCAAACATCCAACATCTCCACAAAATATATCAGACATATCCAAATCAACATAAAACATCCAACCTCTCATTAATGTATATTGAACATAACAAAATATATCATACTCACCATCTCCAAATGCATATATACAATGTCCAAAAACAAACACAAAATAGCGTACCTATCAAGACCCGTCCTCGCCTCCGGAAGCACCCGACGATGAAGGGAATGACCCATGTTGCCGCACATACTCCACCAAGTGCTAGTTCAGCTGCGCCATCTCCATAGCATGAAGGCGGTCTTGTTCCTATAGCTGTGGAACCATGGCTCTCAGCTCTGAAATCTCTACTTTGTCCTGAGCTTTTTGGTACGCTTTGTGGGAGGTCCTAGCCTGCGAATAGAAATAAGTTGTTATAGAAATTACGTAACTTTTATAAAAATTGTGCAACTTTTATAAGGTAGTTTATTTTTATAAATTACTGCTTGGTTCCTATAGCCAAAACGCCTACATCGCGACGTCGGTTCCATGATAAAGTCAAAAATAGCATCCTCCTCATCATGTGTCAACTCATCATGTCCCGTTCCCTCCAGCATCTATGCTCATGCTTCTTGAAATTTTTGCTACAATTAAATATACACAATATTATTTTAATTCTTTATAACTAATTACTTAAACTGATCAATATTAATAGCTTAAAATTTAAAATATGCTTACATAGGAAGCAGTTGCTTTATCCACATCCTTCCATGCGTATGTGAGGTTGCCAACTTCGACTGTCTGCTTGATAGCATGAGTATGAGCAAATATCCATATATGAGGTGGGACTTCCACGCGCTCTTTCTTGAAATAATTAGTATATATGTATTACTGTTGTAATAACTGTTTATTAATAACTTATAACTTAAAATATACAAATGTAATAACTGTTTATAATTGCAATTAATAAATTTACTAGGTCTTCATGATGATGCTGAAATGACTTGGAACCACTGCGATGTGTGACCGGGTTTGTTTCTATTCGCGAAGTTCCTCTCTGACTCCGCCTTCAAATTTAAATTGGACGTTATATTTTACAGTTGTAAAACAAATTTAAGTGATATATGATAGACTTACATAAAAATTCATTTTTGTTCCACCAAGCAACCCAAGCATCCCACAAACTAACGCTCATCCAGTTAGGCTTCTTCCCCTCTTTACTAAGGCCAGACATTGTGTCTCGGTAATTCTTAGCAATTTTTAAATTTCGGTGGCATTGGCAAAGGGAAATGTTAGCTTCCTGCAAGCCTATCGCCCTCCGCACGTTGAGAAAATATAAGTTATACATTTATACTTAGTCGGTAAATTGTAAAGTAGTAATATATAATGATATATAAATTTACATTCACAAGGAAGTCATGCTAGATACTCTGCCTGATGGGGTCTAGGATCTTACTCCATCTAGGCCAACATGCAGTCATCCTACTCAAGTAAGCCTGCTTCGAAATACTAAGAACAATCCCTGATGGCTCTAGCTCAAATGTCATGTGTTAAATATGAAATAGACCTTTAATATATCATGACTAGTATATCATATACAAAATATTTTTAATGCTAATATTAATACTAATCACCCATTCGCTTTAGGCTGCAAAGTCACTACGGTATGCGGTGCTTGCTCTGATGGGCCGCTACCATCACCTCTAGCGGCGGTCCCTCTTTGAGAAGAAGAGGGGGAACCTGAATGGGAAGAAACACAGCATTAAAAAAAAGACATAATACCTATCACAAACATATCATTTTATTATGGATAAACATATCATTTAATTATGAGAAAGCCTATGATTGTTAATGAGAAAAATGTAACATAAATAATCGCATAAATTACCTTCTATTAAAATGTATATTATTAACCAGTCCTCATCGTTTTCTGATCCAGACTTGGTCTCGTACTCTATATTGTTTTCCTCCGCGGTCTCAAATGCTTCTAATAATACATTTGATTCATCGTTATCCAAAATCGATTTGATCGTCGGTTATTGTTATTTCGCCATTTTCCGCGATATCTGTTTGATAAGCTTGTTTGTTTGGAATATTCTTTCCATCAAATGTAAATATTGCTTTTGTTTTAAAAACTGTCGACCAATCTGCTTTATCTCGAGATGGATAAGGAGTGTAATAAACTTGTAGGGTTTGTATGGCGAGTATAAAAAGATCATACTTATGATAACGTGAGGCATGCTTTATTTTAATAAGATTATAATTTGGGTGAACTTTGATTCCAGAACCTGAAATATTGCCGAACCAGTTGCATCTAAACAAAAAAATTCCTCCGCAAGTCTTGTGAAATATGTCAATTACAAAACCTAGGTTAACACGCCATAAACATTCTTTATATGATCATTTGGATCATCACTGCGTTTAACAAATACATTGGTATTATTAGTTAATTTTTCAGCACAATATTCTTTGGTGTTGAATTTATATCCATTGACGAAGAATATTGGATATGTTTTGACGTTTCTTCTTGGTCTCATCACTAGATGTTTCAATCCTTCATCGACTGCACAATTTATCGAATCATAAACGTAGTTCGAAAACCAACTAGCAAAATCTTTACTGGCATCGTCGCTTGGATGTTGTGATTCATAAACACTGCAGATATAGATAATATATTGCATTATAATTAATGTACACGTGTATTATTAAAATAAATATATACGGACTTGTTATTTAATATTACCTAACAAATGGTGCAACTTCAGCACAATTAAGAAGAATATATGTGTGCTACATGGTAATCTCTATCGTCTAACCATACGTCCACACATTTCCAACAGGTCGGCCATGTTGTCTAAAAATAGATAACATTGCTTCAAAAGAATCTTGTTCCACGCTTTCATCATTACGCGTAGCACTTTCAAATGATAAGTTCACATGATTACTGAAATAACGGAGAAAAATAACGAAGCTTCTTCTTCGATATATGATTTGTAAATTGAACCTTCAACTCGTGCTTTTTATCACACTTTTTTCTTTAGATGATTTAAGTACCTATTAAAAATTATTTCAAATTAAAATTTACTTATATATGTAATTAAATTAATATTCAACATACTCAATATTAAGACCTCTCAAATGGATACATCCATCCATATTGCACAGGACCTCGAAGACTTGCTTCATATGGAAGATGAACAGGTAAGTGCTCCATTACATTAAATAAACCTGGAGGAAATATTTTCTCCAGTTTGTAGAGTAGTAAGGGATTTCTTCCTCAAGTTTACGTAGACGATCAACTTTTAACGTAATGGAACAAAGCTCCTTATAAAACAAACTAAGTTCCATTACAACCTTCCAAACTTTTACAGGCAATAGTTCTTTGAAAGCGACGGGTAACAAATTTTCCATCATTACATGACAATCATGGCTTTTCATCCCACTCAGTTTACCGTTCTTATAGTCGACACACCTACGAAGATTAGAAGAAATCCCATCGAGAAACCTTAATCCTTCCACCCATTTTAACTGTATTTTAACTTGGTTATTGTCTCGTCCATAGCATGCTTTGGGTTTTTTAGTGTCATTTGGCTTAATATGAAGCTCGGAACGATTACATATATCTTGTGTATCATGTCTTGATTTTAAATCATCCTTAATCTTGCTCTTAACATTCTAAACCGTATTAAACACATTATCAAACCCATTTTTCTCGTTGTGCATCACATCAATATTATGACGAATTAGGAGATTTTTCTAATAAGGCAACTCCCAAAATATACCTTGTTTGCACCAATTATGAATCGCCAATTTACCTTGAATTTCAATTTGTTCTCCGGTTTCATATATCTTCGGATAATCCTTTACAAGGTCATATATATCTTCGCTTGACCAAATCGTTGGTGATCGCAAAGTCTCATGCTTATCAAATGTAAAGTTTTTTTTATCTTTTCTAAATGGATGATTAATATGGAGAAAACACTAATGACAATCAAATCATGGAATTTTCTTCTCATGCGGTAAAGAAAATGCTTGTATTTCTTCCATGCAATAAGGACAAGCTAGACGACCGGCCTTACTTGAACCCGAAAGCATTGCGTACGTAAGAAAATCACTAATAGTCCACAACAAAGAAGCAAACATACAAAAATTCCTTTCTCTCTCGAAATATCGTATGTTTCAACTCCTTCATACCGCAATGTTTTCAACCCTTCAATTAATGGTTATAAATAAACATTGATTCCTTATGTCGGATCATCAGGGCTAGGGACGACGATTATGAAAAACATATATGGAGTTTTCATACACATCCACGGAGGTAAATTGTAAGGTATAACGATTATGGACCAAGATGAATATTTAGAACCAAATTGAGAAAACAATGAAAATTCATCCGTACGTAAACCAAGTCTAACATTACGGCTCTCCGCTGCGAAAGCAAGATATTTCTTATCAAAATGCTTCCATGCTTGTCCATCAACTAGGTGTGTTAACGTACCTTCTTCCTGTGTTCTCACACTGTGCCATCTCATATGATGCGCAGTTACAGAAGATGCATATAACCTTTGAAGTCTAGGAGTGATAGGTAAGTAACGCATAAGCTTGTACGAAACTTCCTTTCCCTTCTTTTTCTTGGTTTGTATCTTTCTTTGTTACATATTCTACGATTTCTAAGATTGATGTCTTCTTTCCAAAACAACATGTAACCATTTAAACATGCATCTATTTTTTGATATGGCAAACCAAAAGCAGGCATAAGTTTTTTTACTTCATAATGATTTTCGCACATTAAATTATTAAGTGGCAAATGCCGTTTAGCAGCTTGTACAATAGCTGTAAATCCAGCTTCTTTGAAGTTGTATTTTGATTTCATCGCAATGGATTCTGCAGTTACTGATAATTGAGTTCCGCTTGTACAGCCACCCCAAAGGTGTCTCTTGCGGCATCCAATAAATCATAGATTTTTTTCTCCAACGTTTGGTTCTTCCTCGACATTAACATCGTCATTATCAACTTCAATAGTAGGGAACGTTGATCATGCTGCATCTTCAACTATATATTCTATGAGATTCGTTGTAATAATTTCATTACCAACCTCATCCTCTGACTGTACATGATTACGTGCTACAATTTCTCCATGAAGTTCCCATACCAAATAATTTGGCATAAAACCGTATTGGCGCAAATGAACTCTAACCATATCCAGTATCAAATGTTTTAACAATTTGCACCTACTACATAGAAAACGAATTTCTTCGTCGTTTCCATTATTACTTAAAGAAAATTCAATGAATATGTGTACACCATTATAAAAATGTTCACTTATTGAGCCTCCCATTTCTCTTCGTTGTTGTTACATCCAGCTCCGATTAATAAAATAATTGACCATTTTTCATACTTTAAAACATATGATAGAAATTTAAAAAAGTATTAATCATTTTATGGATTAACATTTTATTTTTCAATTCAACCGTACAGTTTAATGTTCCATATACTATATAGTATTATTTTTTTCAATTTTTTATTTTTCAATTCATTTAGACATTTTGTTGTTTCTTTAACCATAATTCATTTTAATTATCTTTCATACATTTTATGGATTGGCATTATGAATTTAAATTTTTAGGTTATTGTTTTCTACTTTGGTGGTCGATCATCCTACTTTCCATTACAAACACAATAGTAATTACATTTCGTAAATCATTTCATTTTAAACGAGTCAACGAAATTTCGGCAGCGCTTCCCCTGTGTTCCCTGTATCATACACAAATGCATGTACACAAGGAACAAAAAGGAAGTACTACCAAATTTTTATGAATCATTTAAAATGAAATAATTTACAAAATATAATTACTTTTGTGTTTGTAACTTATCCAATATATAGACAAATACGACAAATATTATATCAGATGAATATACATGTATGTTCTGTGACAAAAATGAATATCCATATAATGATCATATACAATACTTGTCAGACCGGGCCAAAAACTCTCTAAAAGATTTATAAAAATTAAAGCACTAATTATCATGTTTGACATGCTAGAAAACACATACACTAAATCATGCACATCTGCCCTAATTAACCCAAGCTAGCTCTAACGTGCATATGCATTAATTAATCAACGTATATACACTAACATACACTAAACAAGTTAACGTTTTCAACATTTAGATGATAATAAATCTAATTAGCATTCAATGGGATATAGTAAACAATCAACGGGGTATTATAAACAACTAAAATAACTAATTAACCCTAATTTAACAAGTCAAAATTAATTAGGGTTTAGGAATAAAACCTGATTGGAGATTGATGAAGGGCCTAGGCTTGTCGAGAGTGGAGAATGATGAAGTTGGAGATGATTGGGGAGGCGCAGGGGCTGGCTGACGACGGGGAGGAGGTGATGGAGTTAGGGATTTGGTGAATTTAGGGAGGAAGGGGATAATGAATCAGGTCTCGATTTGCTGCCTGTATACATGCTTTTTTCGACGACTTTCGATGACCGACGACGACATATTTACGTTGGTTTTCGACAGTATACCACGACCACTATATTTTATTTACGTAAAAGTCACTAAGATTGTTAATCGTCGATAGCCATCGGAAATACCCGTCGATGGTCATTAGAAGCTTCTGCCGCTATTTACTGTTGTTTTAGTAGTGAATAGGGCGGGTTCGGGCCGAGCTTGGGCCGAAACTCGTACCATTAACATGCCTAATTACAATAATTGTTTTTCCTTACTATTTTCTCATAAATAATATCAATACAAGGATAGCGGTAAAGTGAAAAATATAAGTAATGACCAACATAACTCGTTAGCTCTCTATAGTTTGTGCTTGTATTATGGTAAAAAATTCTTTGTTAAAATGAGTAGGTTTTTGTTATTTTTATTAACTAATGGACATATTATGGTAAAGTGAAAAATTCTGTAGTAAACGAGGTTGTAAAGAGCAACTTCACTACAAGAAAGGCCGCCTATAGGGGCAGCCTTTTGCATCGGCCGGCGATGGTTAAAATAAGCGGCCGACGCTAGCCGTCGCTAGCCGACGCAGATCTGTGTACATAGACCAAAAACCCACGAATCTAAAAACTTTTCATTCTTTCGCACCAAAATCGTTTGCACCCTTGCTACCGCCGCCTCCCGCCTCCCCCTTACTGTCGCCGCTGTCACCTCCCATTTACAGCCGCCGCTTGCCCCACCAAGTCGACGCCCACCCCCGTCGCCTCACGCTTTGCTGCCACCGCCATTTTTCAGCTGTGCCTCCTTTTCGCAACTGTTGCTGCCTCCTCGCTGCCGACGCCTGCCACCACCAGTTGACGCCCGCCGTCTTCCTCTCCAATTTCAGCTTAATCGAGGTATTATTTAAATCCTAATTTTGAAAATTATTTGATTATGGGTTAGAAATTGATGATTATTGTGTATTAGTTGATGATAATAGTGTATTAGTAGATTTAGGAATATTAATTAGTGGTTTGATTGTATAATTTGTAATTAAAAATTAAGGTTGATTAAATCCAAAAATTAGTGTATAATTATTGATTAATATGCTTATTGATAAGTTTACACGAATGTTTAGTATAGTTTAAAACAATGTTTGTTATGATTTACGCAAAAATTAGTGTATAATTATTGATTAATATGTTGCTAAATAAAGAATTGTAAGATATGTTTTAAAATTAGTGTATAATTATTGGTTAAAATAAGTGCAAAAATTAATGTATAATTATTGATTAAAACTAGTGCAAACTTCAAATTTTAGTTTACAAAATTGGTTCAGAATTTAAATAGTTAAATGAATTGTAAAATATGTTTTAAAATTTCAAATTTAGTTAATAAAGTATTTAAATAGTTGAATGAATTATAAAATTAAGAAATGAAGTGAAGTGAAATAATAAATTAAGAAATAATATATTTTAGTTTGAAATAATAAATGTTTTGAAACAAATATTGTATTAAAATCGATTTTTTAAAAAACTAAGGAATGAATATAATATTTTAAAGTTTACACGAATGTTTGTTATAGTTTAGAACAACGTATTTTTCAGTTTACACGAAAATAAGTGTATAATATGTTATAAAATTTCAAATTTAGTTAATAAAATATTTAAATAGTTAAACGAATTATTAAATTAAGAAATGAAGTGAAGTAATAAATTTTAGGTTGAAATAATATTTTTTTTGAAACAAATATTGTATTAAAATTGATTATTTTAAAAACTAAGAAATGAATATAATGTTTTAAAGTTCACGCGAATGTCTGTTATAGTTTAGAACAATATTTCTTTAGTTTACGCAAAATTAAGTGTATAATATGTTTTAAAATTTCAAATTTAGTTAATAAAATATTAAATAGTTGAATGAATTATAAAATTGAGAAATGAAGTGAAGTGAAATAATAGATTAAGAAATAATAGATTTTAGTTTGAAAATAAGTGTTAAGAATTAGTTTAACAAATACAACAACAAATTAAAGTCTTTAGTCCCACAAGGCTTTAATTTATTTTAGAAAATACAACTACAATATACCCCTTGTATGCAAAGTTATGCGTAGAAGAGAAGTGAAGTGAAGTGCTGTCGAAATTAGACAGAAGTGTGGTGTATGAAGTCTTTAGTCCCAAAAGGTTTTAATTTTGTTTTAGACAAAATTTAGGTGTTGTCGAAATTACTAACATATAATTTTAAATTAGGAACAATGTTCGATTATTTTCCGACCATACTTGGATGTATGAAGTTAGAACCGGTATGAAAGGTTCGGTGAAGGAACATTTCTACAATGGTGTGCATGAATTTATTAGATTCGCTACATCTAATAATCGAAATAACGAAGAACTTCGTTACATTTGTAGTAAGTGCCAACATTTGAAGCATTGAAAACCAGATACAGTTAAAGTACATTTGTATAAATCTGGTTTTGTAACAAATTATTATATGTGGAATCGTCACGGAGAACTTGTTGTACCTACACCTAATCTTGTAGTGTCAGAGAACGATTATGTTATGATGAATCCAATAGAGGACATGGTGGAAGATATAGCACGATCAATGTTCCCTACTATTCAAGTTGACGATGAAAACATAAATATCAAAGAAAAACCGAATGTGGGAGAGAAAAGAATTTATGATATATTGGATGCTGCTAAGAGGCCATTGTGGAATGGTTGTAAAAGCGAAACCGAATTATAAGTAATCGCTGAATACATCACTATAAAAACAAAATTCAACTTTACAGAAGCTGGATTTATAGCAGTTGTACAAGCTGCAAAACGACATATGCCACCTAATAATATGATGTGCGATAGTCAGTATAAAGTGAAAACGCTTATGTTGGCTTTCGGTCTATCGTACCAAAAGGTAGATACATGAATAAAAGGTTACATGTTGTATTGGAAAGATGACATTATCCTCAGAAACTGCAAAAAATGTAATGAGCAAAGATACAAACCAAGAAAAAAAGAAAGGAAAGGAAGTTCCATATAAGAGAGTGCATTATTTACCCATCACTCCTAGACTTCAAAGGTTATATGCGTCTTTAGCTATGGCATGTCATATGCGATGGTGGTGTGAGAACACAGTTAAGAAGGAACTTCAACACATCCATCTAATGGAGAAGCATGAAAACATTTCGATAAGACGTATCCCGCATTTGCTGTAGAGAGCCGTAATGTTAGACTTGGTTTATGTACGGATGAATTTTCACCATTCTCTCAGTTTGGTAGTAAATATTCTTCTTGGCTTATTATCGTTGCTCCTTATAATTTAACTCCATGGATTTGTATGAAAACTCCATTTATCTTTGTCACTATTGTCGTCCCTGGCCTTGATGATCCGACATAAGGAATCGATGTTTATTTACAACCATTGATTGAAGAGTTGAAAACAATGTGGTATGAAGGAGTCGAAACATGTGACATTTCAAAAAATAATTTCGAATGTTTGCTTCTTTGTTATGGACTATTAGTGATTTTCCTATGTATGCAATGCTTTCAGGTTAGAGTACAGCCGATCGTCTAGCTTGTTCTTATTGCATGGAAGAAACACGAGCATTTCTTTACGGTATGGGAAGAAAATTTCATGGTTTGATTGTCATAGGTATTTTCCCCATCTCAATCATACTTTTAAAGGAAATAAAACAACTTTAAAGCTAACAGAGAAGAGAGAATGCTACCACTAAAGATTTGGTCAAGCGAAGAAATATATGAAATTGTAAAGGACTATCCAAAGATACATGAAACTAGAGTACGGACTGAAATTCCTGGTAAATCAGACATTCATAATTGGTGCAAACAAAGTATGTTTTGGGAGGTGCCTTATTGCAAAGATCTCTTACTTCGACATAATATTGACGTGATGCACGATGGAAAAATATGTGTTTGATAACGTGTTTAATACAATTTTGAATGTTAAGGGGAAAACTAAGGACGACCTGAATTCAAGACTTGATGTAACACACTTTTGTAAACCTCCCGAACTTCATATGAAGCCCAATGATAGTAAAAAACCCAAAGCATGTTATGAGCTAGACAGCAAGTAAGTAAAACTCATGCTAAAGTGGGTGGAAGGACTAAGATGTCCTGATGGGATTTCTTCTAATCTCCGTAGACGTGTTGACTTTAAAAACAATAATTTGAGTGGGATGAAAAGTCACAATTACCGTACCATGATGGAATATTTATTACCCGTGGTTTTCAAAGAACCGTTGACTGTAAAAGTATGGAGTGTTATTACAAAATTAAGTTTGTTTTATAAATAGCTTTGTTTGGCGACGTTAAAAGTCGACCGTATACATAAAATTGAAGTAGAAATCCCTATACTGCTTTGCAAAATGGAGAAAATATTTTCGCCAGGTTTCTTTAATGTAATGGAGCATTTACATGTTCATCTTCCATCCGAAGCACTTCTTCAAGGTCCAATGCAATATGGGTGGATGTATCCATTTGAGAGGTAATATTGAATATCCGTAATATTTATTATAGTTAAAAACTCAAATTTACATAAATAAATTTAAATTGAATTAGTTTTGTAATAGGTACTTGAATCACTTGAAGAAAAAAGTTAGACAAAAAGCACGGGTTGAAGCTTCAATTTGAAAACCATATCTTGAAGAAGAAGCTTCATTCTTTTTCTCATATTACTTCAGTGACCATGTAAACTTATCATTTGTAAGTTTTCCTCGAAATGATGAAGCCGTTGAATAAGATTCTTCTCAAAATATGTTATCTATTTTTAGACAACATGGCCAACCTGTTGGAAAATGTGTGGAAATATAGTTAGACGATAGAGATCACCATGTCGCACACACATATGTTCTTCTTAATTGTGTGGAAGTTGCACCATTTTTAGGTAATAATAAATTCATATTTATTTCAATTATACTTACATATTAATTATAATGGAACATGTTATATATATTTGCAGTATTTAGGAATCACAACATCCATCTGGCGATCTCAGTAAAGAATTCGCTAAATGGTTTTCGAATTACGTTGATCCAAGAAATTATGTCGTTGATGAAGGATTACAAAATTTTGCGCTCGGATCAAAAAGAAATGTCAAGACTTATCTGATATTCTTCATCAATGGATTTAAATTCAACACTAATGATTATAGTGCTAAAAAATTAACATATAACAACAGTGTATTTGTCAAAGGTAGTGATGATCCAGATGACCATATAAAAGGATTTTACGGCGTCTTAACACAGATTTTAGAATTGACATATTATATACAACCTACATAAAAAGTTTTTTTTTATTCAAATGCAAATGGTTCGACAATGTTTCCGGTTCTTGAATCAACGTGCACAAAGATTATAAGCTTATTGAAATAAAGCATACCTCACATTACTATAAGTACGATCCTTTCGTATTAGCCGAGCAAGCGTTACAAGTTTATTTTACTCCTTATCCATCCTTAAGAAGAGATAAAGCGGATTGGTCAGCTGTTTTTAAAACAAATAAAAGATTTACGTTTGATGGAAATACTATTCCAGACGATGCAGCGTATCAAGCGGACCTTGAGCCAAATAATGAAATAATAATAACTGATGATATTGATTTAGGGTCATTGAATAATGAATCAAATGTTTTAATAAAAGCATTTGAGAGTATAGAAGAAAACAATATAGAGTACGAGACCGAGTCTGAATCAGAAAACGACGAAGACTGATAATTCTGAATATCTGTATTGCTTGTTATAAAATGTATGCTCCGAGTTTCCGCTATTATTAATAACAATAACTATGTTGTGAGCTATGTATTATTCTGTTTTTTTAATTCTATATATGTATTCAAGAGATTTTGTTTCATTTATGATGTTTTAGTGGAAGTTTTACGTGATGATTGATCAAACATGTTTTCTAATAATAAATTGATATTTTTTTCATTACATGAAATGATATATTTGTGGCAGATGTATATGTCTTACAGGAGATATTCTAGAAGATCTCGGCCTCCTCCTTCTCCTAGCGTGGGTACCAGTGGCACGGTGTCGGATTTACATCCAGTAGTGAAGGTCGTTTCGAGAAGTGCAGGGTAAGTATCAAATTTATTGCATGTATATTATTTAAAATTTATTAAATGGCTACATCAAAATTTATACAGGGGTTTCAAGGTGGAGTCTTGGGATTACATTCTTCAAGTCTCCAAGAAGGCATTCAAGAGTCGGATGTCAGGATGTTAGGCTCATTGGGACGACATCCCAGACCATGTTATAAACGCTATATGGGCCGACTTGATGGTAAGTATAAATTTATAATTCATTTGAAAGTTAATATAATGTATATAATTCAAATTAATTTTAATATGCGGGTTGCGGTATGTGTTGATCCGAAAGATGTGGATTTTTTTACAAATCATTGGAACCAAAAGATGCGGAAAAATTATAAGGACATTCTCTCAAAGGCAAAGAATGCGAATAAAAAACCCACTTGGATGAGCGCTGATGTTTGAGCTAAATTTCTCCAGCTCTAGGATACTCCTGAATTTAAAGTAAGTTATTTAATTTTATATTGTTATTATAATTTGCTTAAATTTTGTATATTAGTTGCATTAATTTAGTTAATAATATATTCAAATTTATAGGAAATATCATCGTGGAACTGTGCAAACAGGAATGCCATACACCATGGTGGCTCTAAATCCTTCCAACAACATCGGAAGGAATTGGTAAATTTATAAATTGTGATTATAAATAGATTATTGATATTTAATCATATTGGTAACATTGTTTATTCATATATATATATATATATATATAATTTCAGTATAAGAAGTATAATCGTAAGCCTACAATGGCAGAGGTATTCACACACACGCATGCCGTTGAGCAGACAGGTAAGGATGACAAAGTTTCATATGTTTGGATGGACAATAAATCCAATCCGTAATGGTAAACCTGATTATTTGTTTTACTTCACATTTTATAATTTTTTAATTGAATATTTATTGTAGCAAACTTATGTTCATCATCGCAGGAAAAATATAAAATGGAGCAAGCTCGAGTGGCGCAGTCCATTGGCCGTGAGTTGATCTTAGAGGAGTCAAACTGTATATGGGATGCTCTGATTGACCCTCCTTCGCGAAATAGGCATTACACTTACGTAAATCAGGAGTTAAACTGCTTCATTAATTAATATATAAATTTTATTTAATATTGAGCATAAATTATAACTCACTATTAACTATTTTACAGGCGATAATGAACCAGAAGGCTTATAGGAGATCCCAGGCAAAGGAGGAGATAGCTCAGCCGAAACAACAGATGGTAGAGTTCAATGATTGACGAAAGAGCAGAGAATTGGTCGAGCTGCTAGATGAGCGGATTGCCGCATATTTAGTAGAGCATGGGAGAATGCCTGGGGAGGATGGGTTAGGAGATGACAATGAGTAGGTATGACTGTGGTGTTTGATGGATTTTGTTCATTTTGTTTTATATTTATTTGACATGTATTGATGGATTTGATACTTGTTTGAAGATTGTGTTTCTTGATGGTTTTGTGTATGTTTTGTTTGATGGACATGAGTATTTGTCAGTATGGTTGTGTTGTTTGAAGGATTTGTGGATGTTTTGTTTAATGGGCATGAGTATTTTTAAGTATGGTTGTGTTGTTTGATGGAATATAGACATTGTTTGATGGAATGTTGATGTAGATATTGATTTTTGTGTTATATACTTGCTTATGTGTGATATGCGATGGTTGTAGTTGCAAAATTGGATTTATATATGTTGTAGATGAGATGGATAGAGATATGGTGATATTTGCGCGGTTGGATGGCTAAAATAGAAGCTGCGGGTAAAAAAAAACCCATTATTGCAACGTCTTGCGTCGGCTAGCGACGGCTTGCTACGACACATTTACCTGGTTTTGCATCGGCTAGCGTCGGTCAGCGACAGCCCAACGACCACTCTGGATTTTCCACGTGTCGAACTTCCCGACACTAGCCATCACTAAACTTGCGACGACGCCATTGTAAAAGCCGTCGCAAAACCTATTAGTGTCGACTGTTTTTGCATCGCCTTTTAGCGATGGCTAGCGACGCCCGGCATCGCATTCGAGCCGTCACCAACGGCAATGCCTTTTGTTGTGCTTTCATGTCAATTTTCTAATTTTATGCGTGTGTGTGAATGTATAGTATTATGTATATATGTATATACACACATACACATATATCTTTATTATTGATAATGATTACATAGGATTTGACTATGGTTCGATGTAATTTAATTCAATCTCGTCATTTTCAATTGAGCTCCCTGCCTTCAATTGCTTAGGCATGGTATGATCAATATCATAATATTATAAAAATGTAATTATTTGTGATAATGCTTACAGTTAAACTTCTTAGTGTGTATACTGTTTGGATATCATCATATTGAACCAGTGGGTATTTTATACTAATGTTTTTAGTAAAAAATATTGTAAATAAAAATAGAGAAATTCAATAAGAGTTTAATACCTATGTTTAGTACCAATTAGACATTATAGTTCTACTTTGTGTAAAGTTGGAATATTATTTGTTTGGTAGGTAAAGTAATGTATAATCATAATTTCTTTAACATTTCATATTTCTTATTAACTTTCAGTTGACATGTTCTACGTCGCAAGCAAATACCGAATTTTTTCGTGTAGTACCCTTAAGGATGAACATTCTTTTTTCTCACGTAGTCAACGTTCTATACTATCGAGAAAATGTTTCAACTAAGCATTTCTTAAATTGTCACTCAAAATTTGTTATTTTATTGTTTTCTAGCTCAGGCTACATACTAATATGACATGACCCCTGGTGTCTAAAGGTATATATAGCATGCATATGCATATATAATAGGATCTAAATAATGTTGATAAATATGCATAAATAATATCATATGAAACATGCCCTTGTCGTATCTATTTAACTTCTCAATAGGATCACTGAAATTTTGTAAGAGTCCTGAAATTTCATAGGAGTTCTTATTGTATTTATTATAGATATTGGGATTCCGGTGATGGTGATTGTGGTGTCAGTAGTAACGGCCTTGACAATAGAACTAGTTGGAAGACGGATGACGGGTGGAGGAAAAGCAGGTCCTCAAACATGAACGGCAAAGTGATATAAGTTCAGAACTTCAAGTTGAGATAATTGAAGCTTGTATAACAAAGGGGAGTGTAGCAGTACAGCTTCTGTTGAGGGTGGGTCTAAACCCACAAGAGTAGCCTCTCTCGATGATGGGACTGCAAATGATGGTATTGCCCCTCCTCAGAGATTGGTGAAAGTTGGAGACCGGAAGGAGCAAAATTAACATGCGGGACATATTCTTCAATAACTTTCGAGGTGTATATTGGAACCTAATTGGTTCGCAATTGGTGAAATAGATAGATTTCAAAAAATTCCTATTTTGAATCATATTGGGCCTATTAAGTCTAAAGGTTTATACTAGATTCAATCTAATTTATTTAAAAAAACCATATTTTATTTAAATTTGATTCATTTATTAATGAATTATAATAAATTAATAATTAATATATATAATGAGTACATCGTTTCGTATTCATATGCGTATAACATGCATGTGCAACATAGAAAAGGATCTACATGGTTAGGTTTATATATCGCGGGCATTGGGACTTATATCTACTATATATACTTCGCTCTTATATATATATAGTATGATTAAATTATTTCATAATAATAATATATATATACATATAATTTTAAAAATACTAATTAAAATATTCATATATAAATTTAAAATATAATACAAATTTGAATGAATCTTTGATATTAAATTACAAATTAAAATATCAAATTTGACTTGGTAAATAAATTCAATTCAAATCCAGATCTGAAAAACAAATTCAAAGCTTCAAACTTCATAGTTTGACTTTGTAATATTTCAAAATAATTCAATAAAATCTACAAAAATATATTTGAATAAAAATATAGCCGAAAATAATTTTACTATATATATATGAGGAGGGTTCAATGGCACCCGTATTAGTGCAACATCCCTCTTGTCCCCTGATTTTCACCACACAATCCAGGGAAGAGAGAAGCATTCTCTCCCCTTCGGGTTGTGTGGTGGAATTGGAAATCACGGGAAAAGAGGTGTGCTAAACTATTACGGGTGCTATTGAACCGTTTTCATATATATATATATATATATCTGTGTGTGTGTATGTATATAACATATATATGTTTGGCAAGATTTTATTTCTAAACTTGAAAATAATTTTTTGTTATTTATAAAACAAATGAATTAAAAAATATAAAATATAAATACATATAATTATTTAAAAATTAATTCGGCTGATTTTTTAATTTTTGAAAGCTTTTAATGAATAAAGTATTTACATATTATTTTTAACTTAATTTAATTTATAAATAAATGTGTTTATTTATATATATATATATATATATAATAAAGATATACATATATACAATTATTTTAAATTAAAATTTTAATTTGGCCGAAAGGTTTTTTAATTTCCTAAAACATTTATTAATAAATGAAAAACATTATGTAATATTTATATTAAATTTAATTTACAAATAAATTATTTAAAATACCAAGTAATGTTTAAAGTTAAATAAATAATATCATATATATATATATATATGAAAATTTATTTTTATAATAACATATTATAATCTGAAGTTAATTCACATGGGTTAAATATTAAATATTAAACAGATATACGAATAACAAACAATAATATCTCTACTATTAATAAAGAAAATTAAATCCATCGGTTTCTATCGTGTCCTTTTGAAATTCCCAAAATGCCTCACCAATTTTCCACCCATATCTACACTCCGACTAAGTAGAAGTCGTTATTTTTTCTGTTTAAAGTGCAGTAACTTCTTTATAGTAACTCAGAATCAGATGAAACTTTGACTAATAAAACCACATTTACATTACGTATAATGCAAAATAATCAGATATTTTATATTCTAGACGTACATTGTAGTTCTCCAAGGCTGTGCAATCAAAGCGCTTAACGGTTCCATAGTGTGGTGGAGGTAAAAAAGGTTGTAACGAGCGTATAACGGAGGTGCAAAAAGCTTTATTAAATATAAAACCAAATATTTAATGGAAAATATTAATTTGGTTCAAAAGAGAACCGTTCAAATTAACCTTTACATTAATGTAGCTAAAATTGGTGCTAAAAAGCCTTAATTTAGCAGGTGTAGCGGAAAAAGCGAGGCTTAAAGCGGTAACACTATTTAATAGCATTGTATTGAACAAACGTAGTGACCATAGACCACTATGTGCTATAGTGGGGATTTTGCGGGGCTTTAACTACACAGCTCTAAGGTGGCTAAAAGTTGTAGTTAACAAATAACACGTTATCCTCATATCACTAGGCCGAAGTTGTTAATTTTTCATTTAAATTGTAGTAACTTCTTTATACGAAATCGAAATCCGACGAGACTTTGACCAATAAACTCGCAATTACATTCGGACGATATGGAACACTTGGATACTTTATATTCTAAACGAACATTGTAGTTCTTTATGATGACTAATAGTTATAATCAGCAAATGACAAGCCATATTCTCATATTTAATCGCCGACTAGGCAAAAGTTGATATTTTTTCGTTTGAACTACGGTAACTTCTTTATACTAGCTCGAGATGAAACTTAGACCAATTAACTTGCATCTACATTACGGACTATATAGATACTCAAACACTTCTTATTTTGAACATACGCTGTAGTTATTCATGTTCTAAATAATTTTTTTTCGAATTGAGCATTATGTAATTAACACACGTGTGCGTGCTGCTATACTAGCATATATGTATGTTTGTGAAAGGTGATATATCAAATATAAAATACAGCAATCATTATAAAATGTTGTGAGATAAGGCCATAGAAACACAAGTCGATCTAGATAATCTCCTTGATTTTTTAGATCTACACCTTCTGCTGCAAATAGTTTCGTGCATTCAACGGATCTACTTGTATTTAATTATTTAGTTGTAAATGAAGAATGAAAATGGAGATGAGGGAAGGGGTGCTTGTGGCCTAAAGAGAGGAAAGGAGGATGCAAAAAGTTGTCAAGAAAATGGAGGCCAAAGTTTGAACATATAGCGAGGTCTAGAGAGAAATATTTAAATAATCCCCTCTTACTAATTCAAACACAAAATACTCCCTTTACCTTCCATTTTCTGGCCGGCTATAATTTGGTTCAATATGGACTAAAATCCCTTCAAATCCATTTAGTAATTTATTTAATTTAAATTCAATTTGAATTGTTGTTGGTATTATTTATCGAGACACACATATAAAACTTTTATAAACACACCCAATAAATTACCAATAACATCCCCAAACAATTCTTGAAGCTATTCCATGTTACTGAATACACCCAATACAATAAATACAATAAAATTTAATATTTCCTAAATATTAGTTAATTTTATAACCATTGTAAATCGATTAAATCAAGCAGTGTTTTGAAGACTAAATAGATTCGATTGTGCGACTCACGGGTGTGAATTTAGCTAGAGATTAATATTTGAACAACTCGGTACTAACATTCACACGTCACCTTAGCCGGTAGTATGAAAATTTGACTTATTTCATTGCTTACAAATCTCATTGGTAAACTCCAATTAGACAAATTCAAGTGGTACCATTTAGTAATGATTATTTACACCAATTCTTTTCATCAACAGTATGTCACATTAAGGCTTATGGAATTTTTTTTCGCTCAAAAATTCAATATCGTCCACATACAACTCAGTTAGTCCATGAGCAAAGTCCTTGTTTAAATAATAACATTATTAAACATACTACTCTTACAAGTGATTTATCAAATAGTGTTTCACTTCCAATGCTTCAACTCATACTTAATTATAGTCTCTTGATGGTCGTTATGCCATGATTTAACTATATTCATAGTGGAGTATCCACATTAAAGTTCAATTGTATTCTTAAGTCGTAAGAACTGTGTAGTATTGTTACTCGAGATTTCTTGTTTGACTTAGTTGTTATAAACCAACAAGAAACTATCGGGGGTCATTCCATGATTATCTAATAGCTATCGGTACATAACCCCTTGGTGCCCTTAACAACCATGAGTAATACACTGCCAAACAATTAGAGAGCATTAGGTACTATGGTTTCGACGGATGTATCGACATCCTTTTTTGAAACATCTTGACCATGAATATTTAAATAACATGTTATTTAATATTGTAATAATTTTCTCATGATTACAATAGTTCATAATTATTATCACATAAAATATCATTTAAGGATTTTTCTATTAAATATACTTAAATTAATTATTTAATTAATATATCATAATAAAAAAATATAATAGAAAACAAACACACATTTTAGTTTGAACCAGATTTTATTACAGAGTTAATAATCTATAACAAATTGCAGAATTTCCTCTAGGGTATACCCCTAACTCTGTCAATCTTCTACTTGCACTTGAGGCTAATTATGGAATCCTAATCTTATCCCTTTGATTAGTTTGCTTAAAACCGGTTGAGTTAGTCCCTTCGTGAATGGATCTGCTATGTTGTCCTTAGTGTCTACTCTTTCAATCACAACTTCTTTACCATCGACAAACTCTCTTATCAGGTGGAACTTTTAAAGAATGTGCCTTGATTTCTTGTGAGCTCTTGGTTCTTTCCCGATCGCATCATGAAATTGTTATCACATAATAATATTATGGATTTCATAATGTTTGGAAACATTTCTAGCTCAGCCATTAACTTGCGCTTCTGGACTGCTTTTTTAGCTACTTCGTGGAGGGCAATGTATTTGGCCTCCATCGTTGAATCAACTACTGTCTCTTTCTTGGAACTTTTCCAACTAACCGCTCCACCGTTCAATGTGAATACATAAGTTGACACCGGTTTACTGTTATCGATATCACTCTGAAAACTTGAATTTGTATATCCCTTCATAAGGAGGTCTTCATTCACATATATAAAGAATAAGTCTTAAGTATTTCTTAATACTTAAGAAAACATTTCACAGCTGCCTAATACTTTTCTCCAGGATTAAACTAATACTAACTTACGCATCCTAATGCTTAAACCACATATGGTCTAGTACATATCATAACATACATGATGGAACTGATTGCAGATGCATATAGTATTCTTTTTATACGCTTCTTCTCCTCATCGGCATGAGGAGCGTCCTACTTAGAAAGGACAAATCAGGTCGCACCGAAATATTTCGTGCTTGGAATTCTCCATACCGAACCTTTTTAGTTGGTATCTATTTACTGGGATTGTGACAATCCACACAACCTCTTAGATCTATCTCTATAAAACGTTATACTAAGTATATAGGTCGCTTCTCTCAAATCCTTCATGGAGAAGTTTATTGGACAACCATGCTTTCATTGATTGCAATAATGCAAAGTCATTGCCAAACAGAAGCAAATCATCAAAATATAATACTAAGAACATTATAGCACTTCCCTATTCTTTTTGGTATATGTACGCTTCCTTTGTATTTTAATAAAAATCAAAATGTTTGATTACTTTATCAAAGCACTTGTTCCAACTTCTTAAAGCTTGTTTAAAATCATAAATTGGTCTTAACAATTTGCATATCTTTCCCTTGCTCCCACTGACCTTGAAACCCTCAGACTGCAACATGTAAATAGTCTCTTCTCAATCAACATTTAGAAATGCCATTTTCACATCCATCTGTTGTATTTCATAGTCACAGAACGTGGCGATAGCAAGCATTATGCATGTGGACTTAAGATGGCTACGGGTGAAAACATTTCATCATAGTCAATGTCTTGATCCGACAAGATCTTTTTGCAACTAGCCTTGCATTATAGGTTTCTACCTTTCCATCTGCATTTATCTTTTTCTTAGAAAAATCCATTTGTAGTCAATGGGTTTTATCCCTTTGGGAACATCATGCAAAGTCCAAACTTTGTTGTCATACATGGTATCCATCTTGGATTTCATAGCTTCAAACAAAATGTAGTCTTTACTCTGCAGTGCTTGTTGGAATGAAAGAAGAGTGTCGTCTTCTAAAACACGGTCCTCTTTCTCATTATCCATGAGAAAATTGTAGTATCTCTCTAGTTCACGAGATTCTCTATTAGACCTTCTAATAGGCTGCATGGTTTCGTATAATGGTGAATTTGATTCTTCATAGGTTCGGTCTCTATGTTTACTTCTTGGATCTCATCCAAGTCTACAACTTCACTGTTAATTTCTTTTGATAGGATTTCTTTTTCTAAAAAGACATATCAAGAAACAACCTTTTGTTCCTTAGTGTTATAGAAAATATATCTCATAAAATTCTTAGGATATCATATAAGTTTACACTAAGCCGATCTTGGCTTAAGTTTATTGGGGCCAACGTTCTTAATGTAGCTGAACAACCCCAAAATAATTGAGACGGGGTTTCTTCATATGCCACATCTCAAATAGTGTCTTAGGAAAGATTTAGTATGTATCAAATTCAATGTATGCACCGCAGTTTCCGGTGCATATTCCAAATAGAAAGAGGTAACTCAGTCTTATTTGTTATGGAATAGAATATATCTAATAGGGTTTGATTCATTCTTTCAACAACAACATTTTATTGTGGAGTATAGGGTGGAGTAATCAAAGAGGTAATCTCATTATTTTTTACATACTGTTGGAGTTTTTGTCCAACATACTCACCTCCCCATCCGATCGTAGGATTTCAATTTTACGATTTTATGATTTTCTACCTCATTCTTTAATTCCTTAAATTTCTTGAAGAAATTGAATTTATTCTTCATAAGATATACATATTCTAGTCTTGAGAAATCCTCAGTAAAAGTTACAAAGCATATGGAAATGTCCTTGGTCATTATAGTCATTGGGCCACGTACATCGGTATGTATAAGACCCAATAGTTTATCAACCCTTTTGTTTCTCCCATAGAAGGGGTGGTTGGTCATTTTTCTTTTGAAACATGACTCAGAAGTGTCAAATGATTCATAATCAAATGACTTGATTTTCAGTTTGTGCAATCTTTTGTTACAAGTATGACCTAGCCTCCAGTTCCATAAGTAACTATTATTAATGCCAATGGAATATTTATTAACAACATAAATATGACTAAAGTTAAGTATATTAATGCCATTATCTAAAACATCATTGCAGATTTTATTTCCATCAAAAAAAATGTTTATAACACTATTATCACAGGGGAAACAATGTCCAGTCTTAGACAATCTAGACACCGACATATCCCAGAAATAAAGTTTTCAACATAATAACAATTATTCAAAATCAAATCAAATCCATTCGCCAAAGTCAAGTGATAGTCTCCAACTACAGTTGCATCTACTAGAGGTCCATCGATAACTTAAAGCCTTATTTCACCCTTCGCCACATGTCATCTGCACCTAGGTCCATGTAACGAATTATAGATATGAATTCCAAATCCAATATCTAAAACTCAAGATAATTTGTTAATTGAAAAATAGTTTTGAGTCATAAACATACCTCGAGAAGTGAAAGAAAAAGTTTTCTTCTTTTCTTTGACTATCTTCAAATAGTCCAGACAACTGCATTTCCAATGCCCCTTCTTATGATACTGGTGATATTCAACTTTATCAGTAGGAGCATCATTCTTACCTAGAACACCACTTTCATTTCTTTGAACAATTCGAAGACGTGGCTTTACCCTTTACAGCTAACATTGTGTTTAATCCTTAAATTATCCCTCAATTGATTTCAACATATTGAGTAGCTCAATGAGGTTTACTTTAACGCCCCTACTTTTATACCCATACTACTCAAGAGTATTACTAAGTAATACTATCGAGTAATAAGGAGAATGAAGCGATATGGGGAACACACGTCAATATTACATTGGACCAACACCGATACGTATCTCAAATAATAGTGTTACTTACCATTTTCATACTCGGTCTCGGTACAAAGCAATAAACATGTGTGCCTTCAGGATGAACCATACACAATCATAGATAAATATATAAATATCTATTAAATAATACAAAGTCAAAACGCAGTTGGTAAAATATAATATACAATATACAATACATAGTCCAATGGGCTACAAAATGAGGGTTACTTGCCCAATATACCATATATTACTAATACATCAACTACTGCTAATTACAATGAGGCTACAAAATGAGTAGGGAATGTATCATCCTATCTCTCCTACTAGCCTCCACAAAAGCCCATATCAAGCTCCAACTTCACCGAGTACCTGCACTAGAAGTCTCTCAAACTGACCCGAATATTACAAAGAACACATGGATCAAACCATGCCTTCTCATAATACCAAATAATTTAATGGCAATGATGATAACCAATATAGTATGAAAATATCATACATAGCAAAATATAAAGTGAGATAGCCTATCGAATCATCCCATCAAAACCAACATCATATGTATCACAAGTTTTAATCAATCACAATCCAAATCAAAAATAATAAACATGGGCTATCTTTAAAATATCAAATCAGAAGAATATGGATATACAGGGACTGACTACATTTTAGACAAACGGTCTCTATTATAGTCAACTCATTATAGGATTGAGAACAATATATACTAATCCACTTCCCACACATACACCGAAACCAAACGGGAGACTGATGGTCGCATACCCAATCCAAGAACCCAAGGTCTACTAGCCTCCTACTAATTAGTTGGATCTGTTCCTACAGTACTCAGTTACCTCGATGGACATTGTGACTCCATCCACCAATGGCTCGTCTACGTGTAGCCTCGATCATGACCTTGCTTTTCCTCTGATGGTAACAGACTCCTGGCCTAAGCGACATAAGGGGATACTAGGGCACCTACCCTAACTAACAATAACAATAGTGTCGTGGATATGGGGCGCGACCCCACGATCTGGCCGCTAGGGTGGATACTTGCCAATATGGTTCACTCCTGAACTATAAAGGGAGCTGGACACAATGTGGACGGTTATATAGTACTCATCCAATAGCTATAGATATCTCTAATCGTAGGCCAACACATGACTCACATAAGTCAACACGTGACTATCGAATACTCACTGTAGCCAGTATCACCATATACACATGAGCGTAATCCCCGTTTGAATGATATTTACTTATAATGAATAACCAAATAAATAAATAAATGGCATCCCATACCATCGCATGTTATTCAAATAATTATTCAATGTTCATAAACTACACTCGATTCATACTAGATATCTTTACATGACAAGTACAATGAATAACCAGAAAAGTGTTATCGAAAGTCCCATACCAAACGGTATCACTAAATGTTTATTCATATTTCTCATCATATAGAAATGTATACAAATAAATAAATGCAAACACATAACTTATGTGTATAAAATATAAATATTACTATTGAAAATAATTATATAAGTTTTGAGCTTCATAATTGCTTTCAGAAAGGCATTGATATAGTATAGAATTAGCATTAGTAATCATTAAATAATTATAAATAAATAATATACAAATAAATATTTTAGAAAACTCAGAATACACAGGTCCAGTCTACTGACCTAAGTCGTCTAAAACAATAAAAGAGTCGATTAAATAAAGTGTTGATCTTGGATTGGATTTTGTTCCAGTTCAGTCGACTGGGCTTCCCATTCAGTCGAATGGACTCAGTCGATATAAACCATATAAGAACTCAACTAAATCAGATGTTGTACTTGGGATAGGAATCCATACTAATTCAGTCTACTGAGTGGATAGGTCAATCGACTGATTGGGCTTTCAGTAGATTGGTTATACCTTCAATCGATTGAATAACAGAAGTCTGAAGTGATTTTTGGGGCTTCTTCGTATCGATTCAACTTGATATTTCACTCTTACTGGTATCATTTTCCTCCTATTCACATATACTTCTACTACACTGTAAGCATTCATAATCATTCGTATTAATGAAGCATAATTCATAGATGAAAAGATGTGATTACTATACTATCAATATATATAACTTGATCATATACTTATGATCATTATATCAAATCAAACATAGATTTGAGTCGGAGAACTCACCTTGATTTGATGATCACTTAGCTCATAATCCCTCATTGCTTTCCTCTTCTTGCTTCCTCTACACAAATTCTCCAATTCAATTTAATTAATCACTTGTGCTTCCCTAAAGTGTTGGTGTAGATGATTGTCAAGAAGCTTGATATTGTTTATATTAATTATTGGGATTTAATGTTAATTAATTTTGGAATTTATGGTGATGGAGTTTAGGTGGGAACTTTAAATTTTTTTTATGTTTTTGAAATGGGGTGTGGTTGTATATATAGAGGTGGGTGAAACCACTGGGGCTCTAGAACCATGTTTCATGAGAATTTATTCATATTTATTTTTGGGTTTTGGATCCTTACTAATTGGGCTAAAAAATATTTCTTTTTTACTTTATTCACATGGAAAAAATATTTACACAACAAAACTATCTTTTTTTACAAAAAGACAAATTGGTTAGGTTTAGTGTACTAGTGGGCTTTGAATTTATTTCTTTCTTATTTAAAATCGTTTCAAAATACTATTTAAATTCTTTTAACACTGTAAAATCCTTTCGAACTTCTAATTAAATTCCAACTTATTTATTTCAAATCTCATTTACTATAAAATCCTACAGGATCTTATTTTATTAATTTATTTCAAATATTAATTCATAATTCACATTTAAAATATCTAAATAAATTATCAATATTCCTTTCAAATTAATTACCTTTCATTCTAATAAGCTATTTTCCATCAAATTCTCCAAATCATTACTTTAATTTCATATTAATTTATCCAAATCCAAATCCCATTCACTTCATTATTAATTATTATTTTATCATTAATTAATAGCTTGTCGACAACGGGTTATTACATTTACGCTCAACCGGTCCATATTGTAGTTAATATGAATAGCTCAAACGGTGGAGACATCGAGCCTAGAATCAAATCCACTTGCAATTCATCGCTTATTATAACATATAGCTCTGAAAGTCTATTAAGATAGTCTCTCATGGTCAAGACAAAATCCTCAATGCGACCGCCCTTATTCATCTTCATGTTGAACAATTTCTTAGTAATCCCATACCTTGCGGAATGAGATTGCTCCCCAAAAAAGCTTTTACTGTCCCGAGGTCTTCATTCTCAGCAGGTTTCTCTCTTAAAGGTTCATTTATAGACGGCCACAAAAACTCACATATGAGTGCTATCTTAATTGCTCCCAGCCAGTCAGTATAGTTTGGTGAGGTCAGCTTATCATTTTCTAAAAATAGTCTTAGGTTGGTCATTTTGCTGCAAATTTAATTTAAATATATTAAGATAATTTATACATAGTAGATGTTCTTATATTATTAAATAGGTTAAAAGTTACATTACATTTACCTAATAAGCCCCCACTAGAATTTTATGTTTCTCAAAACCCTAAGAGAAACCATAGAAATCTTTAGATTTCTCTAGTGGGTGTTAGGACTCACTTACCCTGGACTTCTGACCTTGAGGATGCTCAACAAATCATAGGCATGCATGTGATGGATAACACCTTATCAGTTGTAGCATATACAACTTCTAACCCATAGTGTTTATCCTAATCTCATCTCGAACTTGAGTATGCTCAATAAATCGAAAGAGATTATTCACTCATACCTACCATTTCATGATGGCCTAAGTGTAATGTACATACTTAAGGAAGCTCAACAAATACATACATGTATCTTACTTGGTCAAGTCAATATATTAATAGTAATACACATAACATCTCTAGCTTGAGTATGCTCAAGAACTAAAGAGTATGCAAGTAATCTATTAATACATATAAATGGTAGAGGATAATATATATATATATATATGTGTGTGTGTGTGTGTGTGTGTGTGATATTAATTTAAGGGAACAATGTATTTCTTATGAAATACCCTTGTAATACAAGTGTCAGACACATCTGAAATTATGATATACGTACAATATGTATGTACTCTTCCTTTAACCTAAGCTGGATTTCTTACAGTTCCACTTAAGTTATATACATTCATATTATACAAGTTTAATTCATTTATAACTGTTTATAATTTAATTAACTTATATAATGTTATGATGTATATTATTAATTAAATCATATTTAATTAATTTTAATTTATTACTTATTAACAAATTAATCAAACTATTTTAAAATTCAAAATTTTATTTTATTCATCTTATATAATTTAAGATGGATACTAAATATAACATTTATAGTTATACATACATCATAATACATACATACATACATATATTTATATATTATTAATTCACATTTAATTATATCAAATAAGTATTTTATTTAACTAAAATTTTTAATAAATCCAAAATTTATTTTAATTTACCTTAAACAATTTAATATATATATATATATATTATACAATAACATTTACTGTTATATATATATACATATATATGTTTTATTTTAATTAATCAACTTTAATATATTATTTATTTAATTGATCCAATTAATTAAAAGTAAATAATTGTCAAAATTATTAAAATTTATTTCCAAACAATTTTGATAAATGTATCATAATATTTATAAAATATATTTTATATTTTAAACTTAACTTTTAAATTTAAATTATATTCTAATTTTTCAAAATTAACTTTGAAAGTTAGCGCAAGGTCCAAATCAATTTGGGATTATCCAACCCCAAGCCTAGTAACTACTATTCTAGATGCACAAATGATAGGTATGCTTTATTAGTTAGCCCTAAAATTCTAATTTAGACCACAAAAGGCTTTGACGCTGTTATTGGAACCAGACCAGTATTTAGTAGATGAAACAGGTAGATTTCAAAAAAAAAAATCTCTTTTGGATCATATTGGGCCTATGAAGTCTAAAGGTTTATATTAGATCCAATCTATTTTATTTAAACAAAATTACGATTTAATAAATTTGATTTATTTAATTAATGAATTTTAATAAATTAATAATTAATAAATATATAATGAGTACATCGTTATGTAATCATATATGTATAATGTTCACGTGCAACATAACAAATGATGTACATGGTTAAGTTTATATATAGTAGACATTGGATCTATATCTACTATACACACACACACATTTCGCTCTTATATATATCGCCTATCTAAAATATTTTATTCTCAAATATAATAAATAAATATATATATATATATATTAAATTTCAAAAATATTTATAAATGAATTATAAATATAATACAAATTTGAATAAATCTTGATATTAAATTTCAAATAAAATATATAATTTGACTTAATAAAGAAATTCAAATTCAAATCTTGATCCGAAAAAAAATTCAAAGTTTCAAATTTCATAGTCCGAGTTAGTAATATTTCAAAATTATATATATATATATATATATTTGAATAAAAACATAGTCAAAAATAATTTTAGTAAAAATATTACTAACAAACATTTATATATATATATATATATATATGCATATATGTTTTGGCAAGAATTTTTTTAAACTCAAAAATACATTTTGTTATTTGTAAAATAAATTAATTTACTAATACATAATATAAATGTGTATATAATTATTTAAAAATTAATGTGGTTAGTTTTATTTCCAAAAGCTTTTAATGAATAAAGTATCTACATCTTATTTTTAACTTAACCTAATTTATCAACAAATATGTTTATTTATATATATATAGTAAAGATATACATATATATAATTATTTTGAATTAAAAATTTAATGTGGCTGAAAGTTTTTTATTTCCAAAAACATTTATTAATAAATAAAAAATGTTTATGTAATAAATATACTTAATTTATTTTAGAAATAAACTGTTTAAAACACTAAGTAATGTTTAAAGTTAAATAACAAATATTATATATATATATATATATATAAATAGTTTAAACCAAAAATTAATTTTTTTTGTCGAAGTAAAAATGTACATACTACATACACACACATATGAATTTTTTTATAATAACATAGTATAATATGTAGGTAATTCATGCAGATCAAATATTAAATATAAAACAAATATATAAATGGCAGGCAATAATATGTATGTTTGTATGTATGTGTGTGTATGAAAGGTGATATGCTAAATATAAAATATAGTAATCATTACACAACATTAACTGAGTTTTATCTTGAGGGAAATGATGGTGAAAACACACGTCGATCTAGATAATCTCCTTGATTTGTCAGGTCTACACCTTTGCTGCAAACATGAGCATGCAATCACTAGATCTACTAGTATTTAAATATTTGGTTGTAAATGAAGTATGAAAAATGGAGATGCGGGAAGGGGATGCTTACGACCAAAGTGAGGAAAAGAGAAGGCAAACGTAGCTAAGAAAACGGAGGCCAAAGTCTAAATATATAATGAGGTCTAGGGAGAAATATCTTCATAATCCTCTCTTACCAATTCAAAATCAATTGCCTCCTTTATATACTCTTTTTTGCCCGACTATAGCTTGGTCCAATATGGACTACAAACTCTTCAACCCTGTAACAACCATATTGTTAATTGCCCAATTAGTTAAGTTTAATTGTGGATAATTAATTTATGATTGAGGTTTTTGAAATTAAACCAAGTTTTGTGAATAATTGAATTAATTTAATTAAGAAATGAGTTTCACTTCTTAAAAGAGAATTTCAAATTCTATTTCAAAATATAATTAAACCAATTTATTTATATTTGGTATTTAAGATTATTTAAAATTTAGATTTTCAAAATTTTACTATCCATCTTTCGTTAAAATGACAATAATTTGTATTTCTTTAGAGTTGAATTGAATTTATGCAAAACTTTTTAATATTAATTTAAGATGATAATTTTTAGCATATCATTGATTGTCAAACTTTTTGAAATTATATTGTAAATTATAGAATTTTATTTAAAGTTAAGCGGTAAGTTTTAAGTGATAACAAAGCCAAAATAATTTGTAACACTTCTTTTATAAAAGAATTTGCAACACTTGTTATTCGGTTTAGAACCATACCCACTTTTTCCATGAAAATTAGAATAAGGTGAGAAACAATATACGTCCACTCTCATTCTCCTTCTTCTCAAACCAGAAAATAAAATATCTTCTCCAAAACTCTAGAATCTAAATCAACCAAAATCTACTACAAATCAAAGGGCTTTTGTTCTATAATGAAAAGTAAGTATTCTAAACCCTATCTCTATCTTTTAGAAACATAATAGAGTGATTTTGATCTCGTTTTAATTAGAATTGTTTGCTGGTTGGTTTTTGTTTTTGGGTTTTAGACAATTTTGGTGAAGTTGAAGGTGTAGCAAAGCTTAGGCAAAGATTTGCACGCTATAGGAAGCATTAAAGGTGAGTTAATCACTCACACTACTATCTCTAACCCATAAAAACAATTTTTAATTTCTTTTTGGATTAAATTGGTTGGTTTATTGATTGAATTGCTTTCAATTTGATCGTGAATTAGTTGTTTGAATTTTGTGATTATTTAATTGTTTGCTGAAAATAAATTACAAAAATCGATGCAGTAAAACAATGACATCTTAGTGTAAAATGCTCCAAATTGACTCAATCTTTTTATAGTAGAAAGTTCTTTCAATAAGCTACAAGTTATATTTTAATCACTTTATAAAATTTGGCAATTCAAGGGGTTTAAATTGAGTTTGAAACTGATGTTATAGCACAGCCATATAAAACTTTTCTGAGTTAATACCTTAGAGTAAAATGGACATAACTTTTGATTGATAAATCCACTAAGAACTTTTGTTTTAATCACTTTCTCAGATTGTGAAGATCTCTGGGTAAAACCGGAATTTTAACAGAGTAATAGTCTCTGCCTTGTCAAATTTTCTAAGCTAAAACATTTTTAGTAATTTAAGCATAACATTCTCATTTCTTATGGGAATTCGATAATCCTTAAAGTTATGGAAAGCATATACTCTGTGCTATAACTTTCATGTTTTGTGTTTTGCATAATTTTGAAGTTTAAATGGTCAGAAAACTTGTTTCTTTTCGCTGGCCTGTCAATGAAAAACAATGTTAATAAATTTAAATCTAAGAAATTGTTTTGGCCATAACTTTTTTGTTTCTAATCGGAATTTGATAATTCTTGAATTTCTAGAAAGAATAAACTCTATGCTACGACTTCCATGTTTTAAGTTTTGTAAAATTTTGAGATTTAGGTCGTCAAAACTGAAGATATTTAAATCCTAAATTTGAGCTAAATGAAGTAAATAAATATGCATATCAAAATGGATTTGGAAGAGTAATTAAATATGGTTTTGAGAATATTATAGCATAAGGAAATTTGAGATAACTTTATGAAATTAAGTGAAATCCTGGAATGATTTGAGTTTATGAAATATTCTAATTTAAATGAATATTTCATCTTGTTAAATAATAAATTGTTTACTACAATAAAACGTGTCAGTAAAATAGTTGTGGAATTTTAAAATGTGGAAATAAGTTAATATATCTTTTGAGAATCAGGATAATATAAATTGCGAACTATATTAATTCTTGGAATTTTAATCATTGATATGGTTTTGGAAAACACGGAAAAAAAATCTTGGTTTTATAATAAATGTTTTTGGAAATAATAAATATATTTGTGAACAAAAATTAATAAGTGTTTTAAACAATGAAAATCAAAGAGAAAAAAAATTGTTTTGAGAACCTTAGTTATATAATGTGGGGAGTGCTAATAATCGACTTAGTGTTATCGATTGGTTTAAATGCTTTCATATAACGCTCCGTCGAATATTGCATGAACTAAGTGAATAGAACGTTTAAGTGGAATTTACTAACCATTAGTGAATACGTGAATTTCACCAGGTAGTATGTGAAACTTTGGTTAAATTCATGTGATCACTATAGGGGAGTAATTAAAAGTTCGGAGTTGTTTTCTCTTCGAGTGTGTGACAAGTGGTTGTGAGATCCGGAAGAGAATATAATTCAGTTTTTCCGGTGGTATCCGTAATAAGTGATATTCACTAGTACGGTATGGGACATATTGGTTAAATTCTAGTGATTACCGAAGGTGATAGTATTTGGCACTTTAGAGTTTACTCTCTTTTGGTGTGCAGCAAGCAGCTGCTAGATCCTTAAGAAGTTACTCCTAGATTTCTTTTTAAGTGTAATAATTTAAATAAATCTGAAAAATTCGGTCATGGCTGCTATCCTTGAGATCATTTTGTGATCCTGTGATTCCCGTCCTATGTACGATCCCCGGTTTCGGATCGGTTCGTGTGATACCAAATTGTTTGTTTGTTTGTTATGGTTCTATGTACGATCATTACGATTGTTTTGAGTAAGATCTCTTGGATTCTGGATATTTGGATTCTGTGACTATTCTGTGTTTGTGAAATATATATATATATTCTTGGGTCTTGTGTTCGTGAAATAAATATATATTCTTGTGTCTTGTGTTCGTGAAATAAATATATATTCTTGTGTCTTGTGATGGATGCTAAATTAAGTTAATTCTATTATTCTGTGTTTAGTGACTAGTTCGTGCCTATGACTTAAACTTATAACCCTGTTTTGAGTTAAATTAATTCCCTAATTTGTTATATCCTGGACATTTGTATTTACTTATATGTTGTTTATTCTTGTGTTATATTGTGTTCTCATCCTATTGGATATTTAGAGATAGTCTGAGACTTCAAGGAAAAAACACACTTACTGCCAAGCAGTCCCTGTGGTATTGTTAGGAGGGAGGAAAATGTTGGAACTAGACCAACATGCTGTGAGGTAAATTTCAAGAAATTTGTTCCATTTAGATCTATTATGCCTATAAAGTCTAAATTTATTTAGATCTAATCTAATTTATTTTAAATAAAATCAATATATTATTTAAATTTTATAAAAATAGTTATGTTTTATATATAATTTGTACTATAATTTTTTTTGTATGTGAATCATATATACATATGTGTATATGTGCACGTGCATTTGAATAATGTGTACATAGTTTGACATGCTCATGTATATACACTGGAATTTAGACCGCAATGGACACGTTAGCCCCTCTTGTATTCGAGTCGCTATCTAAATGTGTGTGTATATGATTTAAAATATTATATATAAGTAAGTATATGATATATATATACATATACATATATTGAATGTTAATTATGAACAATTTATATGTAAAGCATTTAAAAATTTTAAATTTATATTTATAAAACATTTGTAAATATTTATATAAAATAATTATCATTAATTAAATTAATTTATAAGATAATTTTTAACACATATATACGTGTATAATATATAATATGAAAGAGGAAAACAATTTATTAAAATAAAATTTTATTGTATTTTATTTAATTTATACAATACATATGAATATAAATAATTATATATATATATATATATGAAAAATAAAATAATTATTTTAAATTATGGATCTATAAATTTTTGCTCTCGACTATATAAATTTTTTTATTTCTTTTTGCATTTTGAATTTCTGAAAATTTCTATATAGTTATTTATAAAATTATTTTTGAAATTATATATGTAATATTTTCATGTAAAATAAAATTATTTTTGAAATTTTATATAAAATTATTTTTGAAATTTTTCTGTATAAAATTACATAAATAATTTTAGGTAAAGTAAATAATTAAATATATTTATTCAAATGAAATAAATTATTTACTGCTGAATATACATTATGCATGAATAAAAAAATTTAAAATTTAAAACATATGAACTATAACATTAATATTTAAAAGGGGATTTTCAATTAAAGGGCTTTTTTGTGCAGGGTAATAAGTTTTAAGGATAGCACTTCTGAAAAATTAGTTTTAAGGATAATTTTCAAAAAAAGGTAACTGAAGTTATCATTTTCAGTTATACAGAAATAACGATAAAAGAATTTATCGTTTTCATGTATAACTTAAAAAGATAAATGAATTTATCATTTTCCTATAAATTGTCCTTAAAACTTATTACCCTAAAATGAGAGGCCCTTCAACCTAATTTCTACTATTTAAAATATGGATTTTGATTAATTAATTCATTTAATAATATTATTTAAATATAAAAATTTTCCATTTTTTTAAATTGCAGCCCACAAGCATTTACTAAACAAGCATATGAAATAATTTTTTTTATATTACATATATAGATATAAAATACATAGCCAACCAATTATGATAGCATTTCAATACATAAGATTCGTAATATAATCTAACATCCTATTATTTATATATATATGATATAACAAAATAAAACAAAGAATTACCTTCCACCAAAGCCCTTGCGTACATGTTGAAACGTTGAATCAAACCCCTTGAATCTGTTCACAAATTAGAAGTTGCTAGCCCTCGAACTACCTTACCATCGACGATCGAATCAAAGTGTTTTGATGTAATTTTATACTTGGATTTTTGGCACTTGAAAATGAGGTTTACCGATCGAAAATTTCAAAAAGGAAGGAGAGAAAAAGTATTAAAGAAATGATGTAAATAGGTGACATATAAATAGGTAGTCAAGAGAGTAAAATGTTGATCTTATCCTCATATCTCTCTCTTACCATTTCCACTCTTTTAATCGTTCAAAATCCTTTCTGATTGCCATCATATGGCTGCCAAAATCAAGCCACCTACAGCTGAAAATGTCATGCCCATTTGGGCCTCAAATTTGGTCCAAGTCCAAACAATATTCAATGCGATTTTAAATCTTATTTAAACGCATACCGATATCGTATATCGATCGGTATATTTATAACTATTATATAGACACTGTTTAATATTGTTCAATATACATCAAATAAAATTTTATAATTAACATTTCATAAATATTAATTAATTTACAACAATTTATAAATTAAATAAATTAGGTGGTAAAAGGAATATTCAACGTTCCAATTGTTTGACTCTTAGACGTAAATTTGATTAGTGATTAATAGTAAACATTTTAAATATTAATGTTCACACGTTACTTAGCAGGTGGTGTGATATTATGGCCAAATATAACGCTTAGTTGGTTCCGGTAAAATCCAATTTTACTTTATTAAGCGTTACTTGATCGTGATAATTATTTACACTAATTCTCTTCATCAAAACTATATCACTTTGGACTTACGGAAATTAGTAATGGTCAAAATTCCAATATCGTCCATATTCAACTCTATAGTCCAAACACAAAGTCACTGGTTTAATAATA
The DNA here is from genome assembly GCA_030737815.1 of Allium fistulosum. Lineage (NCBI taxonomy): Eukaryota > Viridiplantae > Streptophyta > Magnoliopsida > Asparagales > Amaryllidaceae > Allium > Allium fistulosum. The sequence continues at coordinate 372,697,915 of CM060906.1, read as the reverse complement.
ATAATTACTGTTAACCAAACTACTCTAGCCAGACACTTTAACTTTGAGTTGACTTCAGTTGATAGTGATACTAAATTCATATAACTAAGGAGATGAATTTTCTCTTAAATACAGTTTCACTTTCAATGCTTCTACTTAACCCAACTATAGTCGTTCGATGGACGTCGTTTGTAATGACCCATAATTCCGTACATTTTAAGTTGATGATAAACCATATATGTCCAACTCAATTTGAACAAAAAGGTGGATAGTTATGGGGGAAAGAAAATACATAGAATAGATTCTTACACGAATGGAATAACATATGTTATTTCAACATATAATCTTTACAGTGGAAAAAATTTAAATACATTTATCAGGGTTTAACTTAACATCAACATGGACAGTTATAAATCTCTATCTTTACAAATGCGGAATAAATAGTACATAAGTGTAGGGGAAATGGATAACAATCTTCAAAAGAATCTTCTAGCTCCATGTTTCGAGCTCTTTCAAAATGCTCCAAACTAAACCTGACTACTAGGTTGCTTAAAAAACAGGGCACCCTGAGTTTAAGGGAAAGAAAATAAACTCTGAATCAGTCATGGGACTGGTGTGAGAAACTCAAAATACGAGTATTTGGAAATAAAGGGTATATCATGTTCACTACAAAAATGGGCATCAACACCCAATAGAATCTAGTATAGATTAAATAAAGAATGAAATTAAAACAGAGCCAATATCATAAATGAACATACAAATTTCTATATTGGTTTGGCAATCTTGGCCTACGTTTATTTTATATTTTTATTGATCTTGCACTTGATTATGATTACAAGATTGTTTGGATCAGCTAGGATCCATTAATACAAGAATAAAGAATAAAAATGGAAGAGCCTTGGTAGCAGAAAGAATGATCCCTTTTCTAACGCCATGTCTGATGTATTTATAGGGGAAGACGTGCACGGATCGGGCTTAAACTTCGGCAGAAGAACCTCCAGGCTAAGACAAGGCCACACAAGAACTCTGAGGCCCATTAGAGCCCATGATAGGGATCGGTACCGATCCCTATTTTTGTGTCCAATTAGGGTGTGATCCCTCTAGTGTGTCCTCCATGGTGTTAGCTACTTTCACTCCAAATTTCATGTCATTCTGACTTATCGTTTGTAAGATATTGCATTTTCTGTGAAGTTGTGTTGCATGCATTCTGATTTCAGCCGATCCCTTTAAAGGGATAGGTACAAATCCCTCCAATATCCTACGATTGGAGTGTGATCCCTAAGGGATGTTTCTTATGTTGTAACGTGCTTATAATACAAGTTTTATTTTGATAGCATCTGTAAATTTTGAGTTATTGACCGATCATTGTTGCAATATGTAGTGAAAGTTGAATATGGTTGATCCCTTTTATACTGATTCCTTTTTATAGGTGAAGTAATTTGCCTATAACTTGAGCATACGAACTGCAAACGACTTAAAACTTGAAATGTAGCCTCATGGAGCCTTCCTTGTCACTCCATATCGATCTCACCTAGTTTGGGACAAAAATTAAGGATATGTGCCGATCCCCTAGGGTAAGGAATAGGCACTACTCCCCCGCCTAGGAGAGGCATTATTCTATACATAGATTATTCTGGAGAGTCTATCTCTTGGTCTCGATTGATTGTCTCTTCATATCATTGTTTGTGCTTGATCTATGAGCCTAATACTCATCTTTCTGGGCTATCTTCCTCGATAATCGTCCAGTCTAACTTGTCTAGTCAGTCTAAATATAGCCGGGCCAAAAGGCCGGATAACATTTGCCCCCCAAAGTACATCTTGTTGCTTACATGACGTGCTTTGAATTGATGTCAAGTTAGGATCATTGTAAAGGATTCTACTCAGTGTCTCGAATGGTTGTTATCCTTCCATTGCTGTTGAGCTGCTTTGTAGAGAGTCAATATCTCTATGTTCTTCGTGATGCTTGGTCGTTATCAAATGAGGTAAGTTCTGGAGTAGTATCTATCGGTAATCGTCTACACGCAGTTCAATTGTGTTGATTAGTCGAGTTAGTATGCCTTGGTTATCTGATCCAATTCTTTCTCTGATTTCCCTATGTGAGAATCCAATTTCTGTCGATTTCAAGAAATCGAATTTTTAGGATGTACATGTGCATGTGCACATTCAGGTACACGTTTTTGTTGTTGGCTCTCGGATGCGTTCATATGCTCATAGGTCATTGCAAATTTGGTGGAATGCAAATCAATCATTTGCAATTTTCTGTCCACCGATCCCACTCGTTCCAAATCTTTATGGATACAGGATGAAGAGATTGGAGAATTTGATATTGAAGAGATCACTAATGACGATCAATTATGGGTTTGAAGCATACGGGTTGGTCTTGAGGTTGAATGTGGATGCTGCATTTGATCACCTAGGGGATAAAACGAGGAGCAGTCTCGATCAATTGCAGGCAAGGTTGGGCTTGGATATTGATGTCAAGAGGAATGGTGTTTCTTCAAAAATGATTTTTGAGTGTTGGACTTCTCTCAATATTCATTTGATTTTGTCGTGGGCAATTCACCGAAGCACGGGAACGGATAAACCCTTCCTATACATGATTCCTTCTTAGATGACGTAGCGTGAAGCTTTGCAGAGGATCTGTCGTTTTTCATTCCTTCATTTGAGAAGGATTCCCCATTGTAGATAGTCTTTCGTAGAACTCAACCATGACTCCTTGTTTGGCTCCATCTCCAAGTTTCGGTCGATCTCCATTTGGTCAATGCTTGGAGCATTAAGTACTTTGACTAGGACTAAGCCAATTTTTTGCACATCCCTAGAACTGGCCAGCTTGGCCAGTGACTCGGCCTTTTCATTTTGTTCTTTGAGGATGTGTGTAATGGTGTAATACTCGAAGTCGGCCAGTAGCTTTTAGACCCGACCGAGATAAGGAGCAAAACGCTGTCCCCTAGCAAGATAATCTTCCCTAACTTGGCATACTACTAACCAGGAGTCACAAAAGATATGTATAGTTTCCACTCCCAGTTCTCTAGCAAGTTTGAGCCCGACGATCAAGGCTTTACACTTAGCTTCATTATTTGTTGCAGGGAAGTTAAGTTTTAGAGCGTAGCAGATAGATTTTTCCTTAAGAGTCATTAACACAATTCCGACACCAAAACACCGATCATTAGATGCTCCATTCATGTACATTTTCCATCGGTTGGTCGGTTCTCCATGCTTTTCGGATAGTCGTCTGATGTAGTGAATTCAGCTATGAATTTTGCTAATGTCTGTCCCTGGACACTATCCAAGGGAGATAAGTGATATCGAATGGGCTTAGCTCGATATTCCATTTGAGCAACCTTCCAAATGTCTCAGGTTGTTGTAGGATCGGTCGTAATGGCTGGTCGGTGTAGACATTGATGGGGTGAGCCTGGAAGTAATGGCGAAGCTTTTGTGATGCAATCAACAGACAGTACGCGAGGTTTTCCAGCTTTGGGTAGTTTCTCTCGGCACCTGTCAATCGCTTGCTAACATAATATACTGGCCTCTAGATATAATTCTCTTTACGTAACAGTGCTGCACTTATGGAGTGTACCGACACTGCTAAATAGATGTATAAGTCTTCATGATCTAGTGGCTTGGATAGGATGGGAGGTCTCTCTAAGTGATCTACCAGAGCTTGAAACACATTTATGCAATCCTGCATCCATTCAAAGTTCCTCTTCCCTCTCCTGATCAAGTCGAAGAAAGGAACACACTTGTCGATAGCCCTGGACATGAAGCAGCTTAGGGCGGCAACCTTCTCATTTAAGCTATGTACCTACTTAATCATCTTCGGTACCTATATGTTTTGAATTACTTGAATCTTCTCGAGATCGACTTCGATTCCGTGAGAGTTGGCGATGAAACCCATAAATTTCCCTAATGCAATGTCGAAAGAGTATTTCAAAGGATTTAGTTTCATTCCATATTTTCGTAGAACACCGAACATCTCTGCTAAGTCATCGATGTGGTCGTTTGATCATCATGCCTTCATGAGCATATCATCCACATATACTTCCATTGATCGCTTGATCTGGACTTTGGACATCCTGTTGACCAGTCTCTGGTAAGTAGCTTCAACATTATTTAGTTAAAACATCATCACAACATAACAATATAGCCCTAGATCGGTAAGGAAGTTGGTGTGCTTCTGGTTGGGCACTTGAATCGGGATCTCGTTATATCTGGAGTACGCATCCATAAATAAAAGCAGTTCATATCCGGTGGTTGAGTCTACCAGCTGGTCGATCCTCGAAAGTGGAAAGCTGTTTTTCAAGCATGCCTTGTTCAGGTAAGAGTAGTCGATGTATGTCTGCCAATTTCCATCAGCTTTTCTCATAGGAACTGGATTGGATACCCTTTTCGGATAGAGGGCGTCGCGGGTAAACCCATTATTATTTTTGTTTATCCACCTCCTCTTTAAGTGCAACAGATCTCTCCAGATCCATGTCATGTCACTTTAGTTTCACCGGACATGCCTTGGTCGATATTCAATGCATGGCTCGTGATAAACGTGAGATCCCACACATGTTATGATGGGTTTAAGTGAACACATCAAGATTCTACATTGGAGAAAGCCAGCAAATTTTTTCATCGTCGTTGCACTGAGCTACGATCCGATCTTTAGGACCCGTGATGGGTCGTCATGATTGACCGTACTATCAATCTTTAGTTCAATGAGTGCGGCCTTGGATTTTTTGGGCCCCTCTTCTTCATCTCTCAGGTCTATATCTTTATAGAACCTACTGTGTTGTTGTTGCTTGATATTGGCCGTATATTGTGAGCTGAAAAATGCTTATGAGGATTTGTCCAAGCAATGGGATTGGTTCTGATCCCTTGTATTAGTGAGGCTTAAGCAGTTTTTGGTTTGACATGAACATGTTAGACCATGTGAACTTGAAATCGAACAATGGGACATGCCATATATGACTTGCATACTTGAACTAGCACATGGCCTTCAATCGTATGTTTGCTACTTTAGACTTGAATAGATCAGCGTATTTGTTATAGTATGGAATTGCACAACACGCACTAAACTGTACTTAGCACGTGGGACATCTGAATTGAGTTTGCAAAGTCGCATAGGCGATAAGATCAGTACCGGCCCCTTGCCTAGGCAAGTCTTATAATTTCAACACTTAGGTGGTGTATGTAGGCACGAAGAATGGCGGTTGGATCTAATGTCGATCCATATGCTCAAGCATTCCTCTCATGCATAGCCAATGGCATACAAGCCGGTCAGGAGGGCAAGTGATAACGGTCGCTCCAGTTGAACTTTCAAATCTCGTCATGAGCTGATGAGTCCGATAGTGAAGGGCTCTAGATGCTTTGAGCGATTACTTGCAACTGGCCGATGATCAGGCTTATAAACATGGCGAATCAAATGTCGAGTAGGGTTTAGCCTCGTGTGGCGCTCAGCTGCATAGTTGGCTCTTGCTTTTAGTTTGAATTTGCTTGTATATTTGAGTAACGTGCTTTCCATTCAATGTACTCGCGATATGTTGCTCGTCGTTCAGGTTGGAATGATAGTCAGGTTCCCATGAGCTTGGCATTGGTTTGATGATTCTATCTCTAGGCGTCCTTTTGGTAGTAGCCTCGAGTTGTTATAAACACTAGATATGAGTCAGAGTATTGAGCTATCACAGTCAGTCTTTGGGTGATCGCACTTTTACCCCTAGTCTCGGGTTGATAAATATACTACCTGGATGGTCGTGTCTCATCCCAGTCATGTTTATACTCTCACCTAAGCTCCAAAGACTTAGAGTTGAATGATGAATGGTCGGTTCACATTCATCTTATTTCTCACTCATGCTCCAAGTCTGTGGCATATGTTGATAAGTAGGAAGGCAAGCCATGTCCACTTTAGCATTATACTCTTTCCCGTTGAATCGCAGGATCAGATTAGTTGATGGAAGGCTGAGTCTTGTCTATCCTGGATTGTATTCTAGTTTTTCCTTCCAAGGGGAATACTTCAATGCTTCGTCGAATTTCGGGCATGAGTTGGGTACTGGACGGTCAATCACGTCTACTTTCAACGCAAATATCCCCATACTCTACGCGAGGACTTGAAGAATAGATGCTCAAGTCACATCCAATCAGTGATTGATGCTCTCCCTGTCGGACCAAGGGAAAGGATCAGTGTGCAGACGGTCGAGTAACATTCATTTTAATTCATATTCTCCCACTAGATCTAGGGGTAGAGTTGGCTCAGGTGCAGTCGGGTCGTGCTCATCCGGTTTCATAATCCTCCTGACGGATCGAAGGAGGGTGCTGGAGAATTAATGTTCAAGTCACACTCATTCATGGTTTATTCTCCTATCCCCACTGTAGAGATCGAAGTTTTTCGAAGGACATCTGGGTCATATCCATTTATGTTGGTGTGGATCAATATTGACCGTCGACCCAACGACATGATATGGAAAGCTTGGATCAACATTGCTTATTGACACAGTGGTACGATATAGTCGGTCGCCCGTAACTTCAGACGTCATTTTGATTGGTTTTGTATTATGGCCTCCTTGCGATCGTTTCCTTAAGTCATAAAGAACATCGAGCCGGAGCTATTGTGAGCTGTCGTATCCAACTTTAGTGGTTTTTACTCCTGCCCCCAGTTTTGGGTAGGCGGATTTAGTTCGTGGATGGTCGAATTCCATCCATAGTGAGTTTATACTCCTTTCGTCGAGTTCAGGTTGGATTTTATGGAAAGTGAGTGGTCGAACCATACTCATCTATTTGTTTATACTCATATCCACACTTTGGGGATAAGAGTTTGTTGGCGGGTAGTCGAATCGCACCCAATTTTTATTTATACTCCAGTTCACACTCTAGGACTTAGAGTTTTTCCGAAAAATGATCAAACCACATTTTCCTTAATCATTTTTTCTTCCCCCAATCAAGGACAAAAGTCAATGAGTGGTCGGTCGTATCACAACCACTTTAATTTGAAGTTTCTCCAATGAATCATGGGAAGGAGCTGTTAGCGGATGGTCGAGTCACATCTGTCTTGTGTTTTATACTCAACCTGTCATATCATAGGCGAGAGTCATTGGATGAACGGTCGAACCACGTTCAATTTTCATCACTATTCTTGTCCATGCTCTGGGGACCAAAGTCTGTCAATGGGTTGTGTGTCATGCCCATTGGGTATTTATACTCCAGTCATGCATAGGGGACCAGAGTTGGTCGATAGATGGTCAGTCACACCCGTTTGATGTTTATACTTCAGTCCATGCTCTAGGGACAAAAGTTGGTCAATGGACGGTTGTATCGCATCCATCTCTTTGGTGTTTATACTCCACTTCGCACTCTGGGGACCTGAGTTAGTCAATGGGTGGTCAGTCGCACCTATTTTTGAATTAAACTCCAATTGTTAGGTTGAGGTAAGAGCTGTCGAATGAAAGGTCGAGTCACATTTATCAATGGAATGGAATTCTTCCCCTAGCATCAAGGAAAAAACTTGAAAATGGACGGTCGATTCACGTCAACTTGGTGATTGTAGCTCCTCCAATCATGTCGAGGAAGGGCATAAGTGATGGATGGCTAGATCATATCCATGCCTGTATTGGATGGTCGGGTCTCTTCCAATTTACTTGGTACTCCTCCTAACAAGTTGAGGGAGAGAGTTGTCACGTGAATGATCAAGTCACATCTAACTCAAGCTGCATTCATGCCCATGTGTTGAGGGCGGTGGTTGACGAGTAGGCAGTCAGTCACGCCTAATTTAAGTCAAGCTTCTGAACTGCCCCCTGTGTTCAGGGTAGGAGTCGATGTGTAGACGATCAAATCATGTCCACTTTAGTTGGATCTTGGCATCACTGAGCTTTGGGAGAGGCATATTTATATTGGTGAACTTCAATTATGAGCCGGGAAGTAGATGATCAGGTCACATCCGCTCCAAGTCTTTCTTTGGTCTCTAAGTCAAGTATGGAGGTTGATGAGTGGACGGTTGGTCGTGTCCACTTTGTATCGGATTATGACCTTGTCGGGCTTTTCCATTTCGAGTCCTTGGCACCAAGTCAGGGGCATATGGTAGCTGATGAGCTATTGAATCACGCTCGTCTTGATGATCCTCCAAAGGTCCGATCATGGTCCGTGGAGGTTGGTTGCACCCAACTCTAAGTACTTGGTCACTTGCATTGTTTGGAACTAGTTAGTTCAAGTTGGTCGTAGGTCGCAATGTAATTGAAATAAATCTTATTGATAAGTGAAGCAGCATCGTATGCTCGCTATTCCACTTCGCCCCAGCCCTTCTCAGCTAGAAGTCGACCGTAAGTGGTCCAATTGATAATCCAAGTTCTTTATTGGTCGAATATTCCCTGCCCGCCATTCTACGGAGCTTGCACATATTGTTGAAGCTTTCCTTTTCGAATCAGCTTTCCGATCACATCTCAGTGGTGTCTGCAATCATTGGTGTTGTAACTGTAAGTATCTTGAAATATACAACATTTCCTGGATTTCTTCTGCATTTTGATGGACTCTCTCGAGGCTGGTTTCCAGTACTGTTCCAAGTCATGAGTCACCAAGTAGATGTTTTCGATTGAATCATTCAAAGGAGTATATGAGCCGAATTTTAGGATTCTAGGTTGTCTCCTAGAATTCGAGTCCTCATTTAGGGCATCATCATTACTCTTGTTTTGAACCCCTCCGACCATCGAGCCTGCATTGTTTCCTGGCAATGTTAGTCTCGCATCTTCCTTGCGTAAGCATTGATTTGCTTTGTAATGGAAGCGATCCAAGGTCGTAGGTGGCATTCCAGCTAGCCAATCGTTGAAATCCGACCTGGGGTCGATTCCCCTTACTAATGCCATCAGTTTGATATCCTCATAGGGAGTGCTCACTTCAATGACAGCGACGTTGAATTCATGCAAGAAGTCTTTGGGAGGTTTGTATGGCATTTGGAATAAGTTGGATAATGACATTGCATCCTTGGATATTCTACTCATAGAACGACTTCAGTGAACAGGTTTCGATGAGGGTAAATGCTCAGATCATCGTCAGCCTGGTCTTGGCTCTCTCTCACAAGCCGTCGTACCATAGCTGCCAAGTCAGGTGTTTGGAAGTCGGTAAGTTGAGGGCAGTCACAATTGTAATGACCCACCTTTTGGATGGTTTAAATCGATAATAAAACACACATGTCTAATTCAAACCATTCAGAAGGGAGGACTGTTAATGGGGTAAATAAGAAAATAAAAGAAAACAAAGAAAAATAAAACATAGAATCTCGCAGCGGATTGACAAAATATAATAATCAAATTTACAATTCATGAAGCTGTTTTACAAATACTATTTGATTACACTTTACAATACAAATCAGAGTTATACAGCAGGAATAAACAAATAATGCAGCGGAATAATTATAATAAATAGCAATAATATACTGAATCTTCATCTTCATCCTCCAGAAAATAGTCTTCAATTCACTGAAAAGCTCAGACTGACCCGAGCATAATGAAAAGACAAAACACTTGAGTCAGAACTAAAAGATCTTATGCAAATTAAACCAAAATTAGATGAAATAAGGAATGCAGATAACTACATTTATGATGGTTCAAATTTTCCGGAAAAGTTATTGTTTCCATATTCAAAATACAATAGGTTTTACAATAGATCCATTCTAGTAACTTACTAATTTATAGAAAAATTCCCAATAAAATTTCATAGTTCAAGAGATTTGATTTATAAAAATGTTCCAAAGTTTCAACATTCAATTCTATGGAAACTTCCCAATGTTTCAAAAATTAATTTTGAAAACATTCAAATAAGGTAACGACGGTTTGTTTCTCAAAAATCATTTTTATGGTTCAAATAGTAAATCTAAATATACTAATTTTTTTCTCATGTAAATATATGTAATTCATGGGTTTTACATCATTATTCAGTGTTCAAATAATCAATATGAAAATTTATATGATTACAATAAACTATAGGGTGATAACAAGGATATATCAAAATAAATGAACGAATACACATTCAATCACAATAGCATCCATCACAACATACAATCAACATTCAAATCAACCAATTCAACAAATCAACCCATTCAATAACATGTCATAATATTTATTAGTTATCACATATTGGAGTTTAGGTATTCAAATTAAATATCGATTAAAATTCCAAACCAATAATCAATTACCTGGTTTAACTTGCAATAAAAGTTTAGTATTTCGTAAGTGGGTTTAAACACTCACCTTATGGATTTCCCTTTTCTAGTCGGATTTGGATCCGCTACTACTTCCTTCTTTTAATTTGTTTCCTTGCTATCTTAATCTTCCCCTAGGAAGCTTTGAAAAAGAAAAGGAAGATTTGAAGAATAAGAAAATGGAAGCTTTGGAAAAAAAAAGAGAGAAGAATAAGATTTGAAGAAGAAGGGAAAAAAATGAAGGAGGAAAATGAAGAGATAGAGAGGAAAAAAATGAGATGGAAGTTTGTTTGGAGAAATGAAGCTACAGAAGATGAGATTTGAAAAATGAAACGAGGCAACATGAATGAAAATGGAAACAAATGAAAAGCTAATAAAGTATATATAAACAAAATAGGAATTGAAATAAAGTAAAAATATGGACAAACATAAAACGATAGTATTGAAAGAGTTGAAGTAAAGGAATAAATATATGAATAAAGATAAAAATTAATCTTCCGTTCTTTAATATGAAGCTTCAGAAGAAAGATTTTCTAATGAAAGGAGGCTACAAGAACTAATAGCACATAAAAAAATAAACTTTAGAAACAGAGAATAATAAATGCTAATTAGATGGCATGAATATTAATTTGGATGCTCACATTAAAAATGGAAAAAACTTCAAATAAAGCACTTGAAAGGAGTAAACGAACAAATGAGAAACAAATAAAAAGAATGAGGCAATTATTAATTAGAAATAAATCAAATGAGGCTATTATTAATTAATAAGAAACGAATGAGTAGTCTAATAATTAAATGGATGCTTAAGTGGAGCCTATGCTGAGAACTTGAAAACGAAAAGAGAGAGAATGTGACGTGACAATAAATGTAAAGCAAATGAAGGGACCACCTATATCCTATAAACAAACCTTTGTGGTCCAAATTCCAAAACTTACTCCAATTAATTCATATCAATAAACCCAAATATACACATATTTATGTCATTTAATTCCATATGAAAACATTCGTTTTATGTTAATATATGAGCACACTCAATTAACGCAATCAATCAATTAACAATCAATCAATCAATTAATCAACCAATCAATCTATATATTTATTTACGTTACTCAAACTGATTTTATTAATTAATGAATATATATCTATCTGTGCACTATAAAAATGATTTACTTTACTTTTTTAATTACTGTAAGAGTCACATTAATGCAACCAATTTACAAGTTTTAACATATATAAAATGAGAAGAAATAAAAATATGTGAACCTATGTAATTAATGTTCAACATTTTGTACAAGGTAATTCTAATTGATTCCACAACATTTACACAACCATGAACCCTCTGATATATTTAAAATTTTTGAATATTAATGTGAGTGTATATATATTATTCTAAAATTCAAAAAAAAAATTTCCAAAATCATACTTGTTCAAAATGAAAATTTTATTTTTTATACGTCTCAAAACATGCAATTATCTTAATTAAAATGTCATTCAATATTGACACAAAAATAGAAGTTCCTATCTTAACTCATTCATTGCAATTTCATTTATGTTTCCTTTTAATTAAAACATTTCAATTAATCTTATTCTAATTCATTACTAATTTCAAACAATTTCTAATTATAAAACATTGTTTTCTTTTCATTTATACCAATTCAAACATGTTTTATAAAATTTCATATACAACAAAATTTATACACTAATTACAAATTAAATGTTTTATCTTATTGAAAATCAACTTCTCCAAGATGCATTTCAAATAACAACAAGTTATATTGCATGCATTCTGATTTCAGCCGATCCCTCTCGAGGGATAGGTATCGATCCCTCCAATCTCCTCTGATTGGAGTGCAATCCTTAAGGGATGTTTCCCATGTTGTAAATTGCTTATACTCCAAGTTTTATGTTGATATCATCTGTAGATTTTGAGTTATTGACCGATCATTGTTGCAATATGTAGTGAAAGCTGAATATGGCCGATCCTTATATCGATCCCTTTTATACGATCCCTTTTATACCAATCCCTTTTTATATGTGAAGTAATTTTCCTACAACTTGAGCATACGAACTCCAAACGACTTGAAACTTGAAATGTAGCCTTACGGTGCCTTCCTTGTCACTCCATATCGATCTCACCCAGTTTGTGACAAAAATTAAGGTTAGGTACTGATCCCCTAGGGAAAGGGATATGCACTAATCCCCCACCTAGGGAGGCATTATTCCATACTTAGAATATTCTGGAGAGTCTATCTCTTGGTCTCGATTGATCATCGCTTCATATCATTACCTACGCTTGATCTCTTAGCCTAATACTCATCTCTCAGGGATGTCTTCCTCGATGATTGTCCAGTCTAACTTGTCTAGTCAGTCTGAATATAGCTGGGCCAAAAGGCCGAATAACATCTCATAAGACCACGCCATACATAAACATGGAATGGGTTTTACCTTATGATAGCCAAATCATTTCTACGTAAAATCCAGTGGTATTATTTTTAATGACAATCTTTAAAAAACCTTCCAAATAAACATATTCAAATAGCCCAAATTGTTACATTGGTTAAATTTGATGGCATAATAGGTTTACAACTAAGTCCGAAGGCACTTATTGGAGAATGGATTTCCAATGAATAGCGAGGTAAGGGACTACCTCCCATATAGTATATTTCTGGAGGAATGTACCGAGGCCACCAACAAATGGTCCTCTTCGAATTAAGACCGGCCTACCCGAGACCAATAGATGGTATGGAGAGCACCGAATATGATATCACCTCAGCCGTTCCCAACCTCTTCGAGACGTCTCATAGCATACACCATAAAATTTAAACCCAACGTTATAGCGGGTATAAATAAATAAATCTAGAAAAATGATATCATTCCTTAATGGTTGCAAACCACTTAGCCTTAAAGAAACCCCTGTTTCACAATTCCCCGGGTGTGAGGTTGAGGTAACGTTTACATTTCTTAGAACTTTTTCACTTAAAATGCACTACGCCATAAATGACCTTCTGCAACATTTTTGCAAGGTGTTGCCAGCTAAAATGTTGCGATAGATACAAAATTTTGGTCCTACTGCAACGTTGTATTTATGGTGTTACCTTAGCCATAAAAATGTGTTGCTCTAGCTAAAAAAGTGTAACACGTTGCAACATTTTTATATAGTGTTGCTATAGATGTATTCAGATTAAAAAAATAATAAAATTAGCAATCCGCGTGAACACGATCCAACGGTCTACATTTAATCCGATTGTTAAACTGGATCACCACTACAATTTGCTCCAAATTTTCGTTCTCCCGCTTTACTTTCATATCATTTTCGTTCTCACCCCCAATTTCCAAATCCCTAATTTTCAAATCATCTTTTCGTTTCTTTTTTTTCTTCCAAAAACAAAATCTCGTCCTTTTTTCAAAGGTTGGTAGTGATCTCAGACAAGCTTCGTTCCCCATTTCGTTCTCACCTCCAATTTCGCTGCTGTTTGCCTACATGTCGAGCCCCATTTGCTTTGCTGTCGAGATCTGGAAATGTCTATTCGGCTTGTGAATCGGCGATTGTTGTTGGAGTTAGGTCATGATTGGACTGGGTTACGGTAGTGGGTGATTGCGATTGAAATTTCAAGCGATGGAGGTGAGGCCAATGGTGATTTAAGGTAGTTCTGGTCGATGGGTTGCTGAAATTGCGGTTGGTGAATTTGATATGGGAGGCGCTGGTGGGTTCGCGATTTGGAGGAGTTTTTAACAGGTTGGTTTTCAGTTTGATTGGTGAGGAAGTTAGGGTGTAGGGGTAGTTCGGGTTGTCAGAGAAGGCAGGTAGGTGTTTGTTGTGATGGTGAAGGCATAGGGTTAGTGAGGAGATGCGAATTGGTTGTGACAGATTGTAGAGGAAGGGATTTGTTGTGCTATGTGCAGAAATGGTTCGAGTTCGTTAGGTGATAGGGGCAGGAGTTTGTGGCTGATTGTAGCTGGATGGTGAATCTGGTTGTCGCAGTTTGCAGAAGTTGGATATGAAGGTGTGATGGAGGTTGAAGTATATGAAGTGATAGGTTAGAGCTTTGTTTGTTGTTGCGCGTTTGGGATGTTTTGGTTGTGAGATGGTAGTTTGGAAGAAAATGCAGTTTGCTGGTAGGGGTTTGGATAATGAAGTATGCAGTGGTTGCTTGAGAAGGTTGTTGTTGCTTGAAATGTAGCAGGGAGGAGTTTGGGTTAAGGCAGTTTGGATTGGTGAAAGAAAGCTGGTGGTGGAATGGTAGGTTGCTGTTACTGTTTTGTGGAAGGAAGGAATGGGTGGTTATGCCAGCGATTGTGATTAGGTGATTAGGCAACATGTTCGATGAAGGGTAATGTATTACTTATTAACATGCAACATGTTCGATGAAATGTCAATTTTTATTTATCATGGTTTCAGGTCTTTTACCAAGGCAGAGCTAAGAATGATGGCTGGAAAAAGGTCGGATGATTCAGAAGAAGCCATGAAAGAGTTGCAAAAGTCAATCATCGAGGAGGTGTTCAAATTCGCAGGAGGTGTTCATTTGTGCATCATTTTACATCGTTTCAAAGAAGGCTCGATCTTCCGAAATCGAATGAATCGGGCGGTGCCCACTTGTTCATTTGTGCATCATTTTACGTCGTTTCAAAGAAAGCTTTGTTTGTTGTTGCGCGTTTGGGATGTTTTGGTTGTGAGATGGTAGTTTGGAAGAAAATGCAGTTTGCTGGTAGGGGTTTGGATAATGAAGTATGCAGTGGTTGCTTGAGAAGGTTGTTGTTGCTTGAAATGTAGCAGGGAGGAGTTTGGGTTAAGGCAGTTTGGATTGGTGAAAGAAAGCTGGTGGTGGAATGGTAGGTTGCTGTTACTGTTTTGTGGAAGGAAGGAATGGGTGGTTATGCCAGCGATTGTGATTAGGTGATTAGGCAACATGTTCGATGAAGGATAATGTATTACTTATTAACATGCAACATGTTCGATGAAATGTCAATTTTTATTTATCATGTTTTCAGGTCTTTTACCAAGGCAGAGCTAAGAATGATGGCTGGAAAAAGGTCGGATGATTCAGAAGAAGCCATGAAAGAGTTGCAAAAGTCAATCATCGAGGAGGTGTTCAAATTCGCAGGAGGTGTTCATTTGTGCATCATTTTACGTCGTTTCAAAGAAGGCTCGATCTTCCGAAATCGAATGAATGGCAGGAAAAAGGTCGATCCCCGCCGGGACTGCGGTGCCCCGGACCCCCGCCGGCGCTGCGCCCGGACCCGCTTCTCGCCTCGCCTTCGACTCGGCACTCGGCTCGCCTTCGGCTCGGCATATATTTGTTAGTGTCGGTGTCGGTGTCTGTATAAATTGAAACTACATATGTAATGAGTGAACTGAGTGATGTAGTGAGGAATATCTGTATATGTGAATATCAGTGTTATATATCATTGAATTGTAAAATAGTGGAGTCAGGAATTTGTACTATTTCAAATGTTGAAATAAAAAATTTATTTAAATAAATTACTGTTTGAATATCAAATTCTATGCAAATAGCATTTTATTAAATAAATATTTATTTCTATTAAAAAATCAAATATGCTCTATATTGTGGGCCCCACAAATTCAGAAAATCAATATCTATAGCAACATTTTTGAATGTTGCTACAGGCACCTATGGGTGTTGCCATAGACCCAAATAGGGTTCTATTGCAACAATATTACTTATGTTGCCTTAGATAGTCAAAATGTTGCCTTTGAGGTCTAAGGCAACGGCAAAAATTGCATCACCCTAAAAGTGTTGCCATAGACCTATGGCAACATTTTTCGGGCCTGAGCCAACATTTTTTTTGTGTTGCAGTAGGCCATTTATGGCGTAGTGATGCCACATTGCCATTTCCAACAACACACTATTGATTTCAGTAGAAGTGCAACCTCTGAGCTCGTTGGTCTCAGAGAAGGGTGTTAAGTATAAGAGAAATTACCTCCTACACCACCGAACAGATGTACGTTTATAGAGATCAATGTACTATGCTCCAAGAAATGCAATGTCAGACATTCATCTATACAAGTGTCCAGGAACATGACAAAACCGAAGGAACTCTACTACTACATCCTGTTGGGAATCAACCCTAGGATTAGTACCGAGTAGTCCTTGCATACGAAGATCCCAGAACGAAGTGACCACTGTTATTTATTTATCTCTGGAGCTACTCCCAAATTATCAACAAGCAGTCCTTCCGTTACGAAGATCCTCGTCTTCAACTTCATTTTCTTTAACATGTCTTCACTTTTGAACTCGTAAGTTGGTTCAAAGTGGTTTTCGAATAGGAATTTTCTCAAATCCGATCCCGGATCCTCCAAACCAATCATCGATAAAAAGATGTTAAGTAGGTGGGTGATTAATATTCCATTAATTAGTATTTTTTTATCCAAAATACACTAGTAAACAATCTGTCTGTTGCGTCGCCTTATTTGCGACGGCTTAGGTAAAAATAGTAGTAAATAGTATAATATGCGACGGTTCTTCTTAAAAATCGTAGCAGTTGGTCTATGAAAACCAGAAGAAAATTTAATTTAAGCAATTTGCGATGGTTTTTATCTATAACCGTAGCAAATACGTTGTTATTTGCAACTGTTATTTTCATAACCGTAGCAAATACCTATTCCAAATGCGACTTAAAAAATTAAAAAATAATATGCGACGGTTGGATAATACATGAGTAGAAAATATATTATCACATAATGATAATTATGCCCTTTTGAAACTCTCTTCTCCCATTCTCCGTAGCTCCCTTCCTTTTTATTATGTTGTAATTAAGGAAAAAAACAAATCACCGCATACCCTCTCCAAAATTTTCTCTAATTTCATGTTCTACCCACAATTTTTGCATCATTTATCCCCATAGCAAATCCTAACCTAATCCATCTCAAAAACTAACCGAAAATTTCTCGATCGATCTTCAGATCGCTAGATGTCTCGACCGACCGCTATGATCTTTGGTCTCACCATCATCCTCATACCCAAATATTGAATTGGATCCAAAATATTCAATGCTTCTATATGAAATTAAGGTAAAATATTGTCGATTTTGAAAATTTTGTTATTACATTTCTTTTCTACCTTCCTTTGTTTGCGAATTTTGCTGTGCTAATGATGTGAGATTTATTTAGATATATTGATTTGTGCGCGTGTTCTAGTATATGGTTGTGTTTGTAGATGTATAGATTTGTTGAGTTGCATAAAATAAAAGGTGAGAAGTCCTACATGTCTCTATTCTTATATAATGTCACAACTTTAAAAAAATTAATATGAGACTACAAAATACTTATTCATTATTGCTGTTTTTCTACTGTTATGTTTGAAACTCCATACTCTTTATTTTCCTTACTATGAGACTGGGTTTCTAAGGTGCGTGACTGTGGTTTAGTGCATGAGTGTGTACATGCGGGTGTGATATATATAATATATGGGTGTGTATTGAGAGTTTTGGGTCTGCTGTGCTTTATTTTGGCATTGATCTGTGCATGTGAGAATCTTTGTTTCCATTTATTAACTTGTAGGTCTAACATATACATTAATGTAAGAGAAGTATACATTTAGGGTGAGTATGCATGTAAGTTTAGTATGAGTGTGTGTTCTGTTCCCTGTGTGCAAACATGAGTACTGGGTACGTTTATTTATAAATACATATATTATTTTAGTGTGTGTTTGCATATTATATGTCAGGTGCAATATAAATGTTTGAAGTGTATTATATGTCAAGTGCAATATTATATGTCAAGTGTAATATCATATGTCAGGTGCAATATATAAAGTTATATTGCTTTAAGCAGTTTCTTCCTACTACCTTTGACATGTGCTAATCAGTTTCTCAACATTTAAATATAGTGCAATGACTCAGTTAGCAATATCCTATGTATTCGGTATATATATATATATATATATATTAACTTTCAACCGTGATCAATTCATTTCATATTTCAAAAGAGAAATAATATTGACTAGAGTCCAATAGATTATCAACAGAGCAAAATAATATGATTGCAATGTCTAAAAATTTGGTGAAAAAAATGCTTTTGTGCTAGGGACTTTTTTCTTCTTCCTAAAATACGACCTTGAAGGACATAAATGGATGTACTTTGGAAAGGACTAAGAAGAAATTTGAGCTTGATGCAAATTACTTAAATGCTAAAAGTTAAAACATCCACTATTCAAATACCTAATGTTACAATTTACCTTATTAGTGTTGTGCTAAGTTTTGCTTGACTTGTCACACATCACCATTAATTAGTTCATATATTTTTACATCCTTGTGCACTTCCTTAGTTGTTAACATATAATTAAAGTTCTTTATTTTTGTATATAGATAAGAGGAACTTGCATAATGAATTAATTCCAAAGATTTATGTATCCAAATGAGAAGAAAAAATACATATGACCAATCTTCAACAGAGAACCATATGAATAAATCTACTTAGATTAAATGGTTTCTGGTGACTCTATTCAGTTTATGTGGTATATATGACTCCTAAGCTCCAAATATATTGTGAATTCTAGTTGTCTTTCTGATATTAAAATATCATAGGCTGGAAGGAAGATTAACAATGCAAGATTTATATTTATATGTCTGTTGTAGTATTTGGAGTTTAATTGGCATGTTTAACTGAACACGATTGTGATAGTAAGTATCAAATAATCCACCGCTAGAGCAAATGATGACTACACATGTTTGATTAAGCTTCTTTTGATTATGATAGAAGCATGGGGAAGAGTTGCCTCCTCCTGTTAGAACGCATGTAGGTTTTCTTTTTAGCGGCCAGAAACATTAAGCAGGGCCATCTGGATAGATTCGAAGAACCTAGACGAATTGGAAATATTTTCTTTTATAAATTACCAACAAATGATTGCAAATAGTTTTTGACTGCAGCATAAATTGATAAAGCACATCTTATATTGTTTATTATATTCATGCTCGTTCCCGAAGATTGGTTGAGAGTGATAATTTGACAATAAAATTGTTTAAATTCCATAATTTCATTCTAAAAATAGTAATTATTGCTGAGAATATTAGTAGCTTACTGCAACTGCATGGAATTCGAATTATATATATATATGTGTGTGTGTGTTGTCCCGTACCAATCTTTTATGTAATTGACTCGATGCTTACAATTCAATGTTATGGTGTACTCGATGACTTGAAATACATAATTGGCTTGAGTTCATTATTTTATACATTATAGGATATTATAAAGCATTTAACGTATTTATTGTCATTTATTTCATCGTTTTACAATAGAAAGAATCCTTTTATCTGCCTAACAAATACTACATTAGTGGTTTTTAAGTTCACTTATTTTCATCCATTGCTTATACATGATATATAGTTCATTAAACATTATGTTATGTTGCTAATACAAATTCAATTATATGTTTATATATGTTGATTTTCCTTCAAATTCAACTGTGTTGTCCAAACTAATTGCAGGTAATGATATTTTGCTGGATTATTCATTGAACCGATATACAAATTTTTCCTTCCAGGTTTACGCATTTACTGGATTTATGGGGATGAGGTAGGTATGGGCCAAATGGAACGCGAGAAATAATGATGGAGATCAGGGAGAAGATCCAACTTTGTAGATAAATGGGGTTTGCTCTGCAATTTACTGTTTATTTATGGTCAGTGCATGCACACTGGCTTGAAGCAAAAGGAACAGAAGATATACAGATATAAGTAAATTTGTACATATAACTTCAATGTATAAAAGGGATTTTGTACATTTAATTAGCTGCTACTTTTTCAATTATTAGTTATATTTTAGTAATTTATGTTCTATGTTTTACTAATTTATGTATAGAAATAGAAAGTTATGTTATTAATGAAATCCATTATGTGAATCTACATTTAATATTTGAACCAAATGTCAATTTATTGTGACATTTATTAAAAAGAGCCGTAGCAAAAAATAGGCAATTTGCGACAGTTATTTAACCTGATCGTAGCAAAAGGTCATTCTTTCGACGTCAGAATGATAGTTTATTGCGACGGAACAATCGCAAAAAATAAGCAATTTGCGACGGTTGTTTAATCCAACCATAGCAATATGTCACCTTTTCGAAGCCAAAATGACAGTCTATTGCGACGGTTATTATGAAGAACTGTTGCAAAAAATTGGTTTGTTGTGACGATTGCCATAAATAACCGTAGCAAAAATTAGTTTTCTACGACGGTTTAAAAACAGTCACAACAAGTTTTTGCCTGTTGCGACGTCTGCATTAGCTACAGTTGTTGAACCGTCGCAACAGGGGTTAAACAACCATCGCAAATGACCTGATTTGTAGTAGTGATATCTTCTTAGAGATATATATCTTTTTAAAACCATTTCTATTCAGTATACATGGGATCATTAAACCTCATTTATCAAATTTTTGTTTAATTAAAACCTTTTTAAATCTTATAGTAATTCCAAATCATTTCATCTTTTACTTAGGAAAATATCTCCAAATCATTTATTTAAATCTTAACAAAGATTTCTTACTTTCAAATCATAACTTTTAAATGGGTCAAAAACAATGTTATTTAAAACATCGTTTACTATAAACCCAAAACAATTAATTTTAAGTAAAAGGATCCATACGAATAAAATAATTCCAAATCATTTATTTAAATCTTGATAAAAGATTTCTTATTTCCAAATCATAACTTTTTAATAGGTTGAAACCATGTTATCTAAGATAGTAAATCCAAATTAGTTAGTATTCGAGTAAAACGGATCCATAGAAATTATACTAATTTACTCGGTACTAATTTTCGTATTCAACTTATATTATTCATCGAATAACGGTGGAATCACTATTAAATTCATATGATTAGTACGAGTTCCCTCCTCAAAATTTAACACTAAGTATAAGAAGATTATCTCTATTCAATCCAAGTTACAATTAATTAATTATAAAAATTAAATATTTTATTATTGTCTCGTTTTCGACATTTCGACCTTATCTATCCCTCGCCCCGGAAAGAGGCCAGATGAGCCAGGGTACTGGTTGCTCCTGAATATCTCCTTAGTTTAAGCATCTCACATCTGAATCTCACAAAAAGAAAAATCCAGTCTACTCGTCGGGTTTTACAGCCAAGATTAAATCACTTAATTATAACAACTTTTCTTTTAATCATTTATTTAAACTCCTTTAAAAGTAATTTTAAAACTTCCTAATCATCTTTAAAATACTTCATTATTTATTTGAAAACATTTATAAAAGACTTGGGAAAGAATACTTAAATTCAAAGCCATATGTCAAAAGTTATTAAAAGTGCTGCAAAAAGTGTTACGAATAGTGCTGCGAATAGTGTTTTCAAAGCTTATTTGATCAAAAAAACTTTTCTATTATTTAGAAATCCATTTTTATAACTCAAGTTTTTTTTAAAACATTTTAAAATATTTATAGAATTTATTCCATATTTTAAAACATTAAAAATATCACTTTTAAAGAATTTATCGCTTTCCTTTCCGAACTGCCCAACCGCGGCTATTTTGAAAAATTGATTTGCTCGTATTTCAAAATCTACTAAACGAAATCTCGATCTTTTTCTTCTGTTTGAAAACTATTATTATAAGAGTTCAGAAAATTCTTATTCCAAAGAATTCTGACTCTGAATCCATCGTATAAATGGATTTAACTTTCTACGGTGCGAAATCGCGAACTACCATTATGCGATGCGCCTATTTTATCTATGTTTTCATATTCTTTCCAAAATTTGTCGAAACACTTTTAAATGTTTATAAAATATTTCTAAATCTATTTAGACCATTTTAAAGAGGTTTAACAATCTCATATATACTATATCATTTATTAAAGAAAAGTGATTTTCTTTGTGATATTCGACGTGTGTTAAACGTGAATTGTTAACACCATTAAACAACTATAGTAAACAACCAAACTTGATGGTCAAAGCATAGTAAACATCCATAGCAATCATATCACATCATATATATATATATATATACAAAGTTTTATAAAGTTTTCTCGCTTCATTGGTTTCTAACTTTATGGAAATTCTCTATAGCTTCGCTACGATCGAATCAAAGCCTATGGAATTGAGCCCGGGACCATTGAATGGGCTCGACCTATGCTTAGAAGTGGATATGGGCTCGGCCTTGGTGATGGAGTGTAAGGACCTGTATTTTTACTGGTTAAAAATACTAAATTGAATACTAAATTTTAGAATAACAATGGTTAGAAATGAAAATTTATGTTGGATTAATGTGAATTCTAATTTAAATATAAATTGTGATCTTAAATAAAATTCTAAAATAATAAGATACACATGTAAATTAGTAAGTAATGTATAATTTTGCTGTATACAATAAATCTTATAACTACAGTTGAATTACTGTAACAAGAGAACAATTGTTATTATTAGAATTTGCTTTGAAATCTAATATTAAAGTTAATTGTAATCAAATTAGTTGGAATTTTTCAATTGAAGAACGAAAGTGAAATTAATTGCCAATAATGAATTAATGTAAAAGATGGTTCAATTTGATTGTACATCACTTTGGAAATATAAATTTAATATACAAATGAATTTAATAGTAATGGAGTGCAACTAATGAATAAGCATATTTTTGAAATTAATTGCAATTAAATATATTGAAATCTTGTAGTTAAAAAGGGAATGATAAATGAAATGTAAGTAATTAATTTAATATAAGCAACAAATATTTATGTTAAAAGTAGAATGTACAATTTAAATGAAATTGACTGTACACTTTGAGAATAATGAAATGAGATTTATTTCATCCTTTCCTCCTAAAGCATTCTTCACATGAAATTTATTTCATCTTTTCTTTTCCATTTTCTTTTCCCATTCACCTCCATTTTCCTTCTTCCTTCTTTAATTTTCTTCTTCAAACCAACTCCAATTCTAATCATTTTTTTTCTTAAACCAAAGAGAATTGAATAAGAAAGAACCTTCATGT
Organism: Allium fistulosum; assembly: GCA_030737815.1. NCBI lineage: Eukaryota > Viridiplantae > Streptophyta > Magnoliopsida > Asparagales > Amaryllidaceae > Allium > Allium fistulosum. The sequence continues at coordinate 372,674,828 of CM060906.1, read as the reverse complement.
TTATTAATTTTCAAAATTTGAGAATAGTCATGTCAAATCCAATTTTTTTCAACCTAAATCATTTTTTGTCCCAAACATTGATTCTGAAAATGCTTCCTCTTTATCAAGCCATAACTTCCTTAAAACAAATTCAAAATTCAGTGATTCATTTTTTTAAAACCATGTAGAATTGAATATGGAAGAACTTTCCTTCAGACCTCTTTTTCGAATTCATGATCCAATCTGGTCAAAAAACTCACGAGAAGTCGACCTATTTTCTGATCCAGTTTGATTAAAATGGTGGTTGTTTTAGCTTCGAGGTTAAGGTGAGTTTTTATAATTCACGACTTATATATATATATATACTTATGCTATTAAATTTAAATTCTAGTTAATTGAATTGAATGTTAATTGAATGATTGCTATCATATTTAGGTATTTGAATTGAATTTGAATTGAATAGAATTGAATCGAATTGAATAACATTTAGTTTAATTCCATATGAATTGAATTTATGTTAATTAAATTAAATTTCGTATTGAACTGGAATGGATTTATTTGAATATTGTTGTCATACTCGATAATTAAATTGAAATTGGAATATGAAATAGAAGTGTATAAACTAGAGATTTATTGATTGGAAGCTGAACTAAAAGAAGTTGATTGATAATTGGAAATTTTAAATTGATATTCAAATTAATTATCATCGCTAGTCGAACACACAATATGAGATAACTAATGACTATTGTGATATACATTTACTTGAATCTTGATGTTATGTGTGACCATGTTAGTTGTTATAATGGATGATATTGTGTTGATATTATTGATTATTGATTGTGATTTATTATGATGTGTAGTTGTCATATGTCATAACTGTAATTGAACACTGGGACCAAGAAATAGGCTGAAATAATATATACCTATAGCGTTAAATATAGGTTGAAATGATATATACCTAGTAATTGAATTATAAAATGTTTACTTGGCCTAAGATAGAAAATTAACTAACGAGCACCGAACGTGTTTAAATAACGTCGTTTTAATAATTTAATTTAGATTTATAAATTTTAAATTACAAAGTTGAAATTGAAGTATAGTTGAATCTATTTAAATTGAATTATTTCAAGGTTTAAAATCTGAAATTAAAGAACTGAAAGTCTTTAAAATAAGATTGGGAATTAAATTTGTTTTATTGAATTTGAAATTTAAAATTGTTCTAATTGAAGTTATTGTGCATTTATGGCATGATTTGGATTTACTTACATAAGAGCATATAGTCCTGACTCGAGTGTATTGTTTTCCTTTACGCTTGGGTCAGCCTGAGTATTTCAGTGTTTCGAAGATATTATTTCTTGAAGTTAAAGACGGAGTCTGAAGATCGTATTTACTATTTTGTTTCTGCTGCATTATTGTTTTATGTTTGTAGAATATTGGGAAATCCCCAAAACCCGATGATTGAGCAGTGAACCCTTGAATCTGAATTCCCTAGTTGAAATGATAAAGATGGTTTCCGGTCTCCTCTCAAAGGTTTGAGATCGCTAAATAGCTAAGTGGGCTTGTATAACTCTAATATTAGTGTAAATGGAAATCATGTATATTGTAAAACAGCTTCATGAATTTTTTATTTTGTTATTATATTTATTTCTTCCGCTGTGAGATTTTGTTTTCCTTTTTTATTATTTTCTTTTAAACCTCATTGATAATCTTTCCTTTTGGGCTGTTTGAGTCAAACATGTGTGGTTTATTGTCGACTTGAATCATCCGAAATGGCGAGTCATCACATGAAGGATTGTGGCCATGAGTTTGGAAGGTGGAGAAGAGGTGTTTGACTTGGTCTTGGAGTGGATTGCTAATATATATGTATGTATATTAGTTTAATTACTTTTTGCAGTATTTTTCTTCATAGTTTCCTTAAGGTAGGAAGCCATTGAAAAGCTTGAGAATGAGGAAGAGGATGAAGTAGAATAGTGTGTAAAATTATAAAGAGAATGGTGGGTATTTATAGGAAAAACTTTAGAAATAAATATCCAAATGTGTAATTACTCTTTTGCCCCTTGCCCACACCCCTCCTCTCCTATCAAGGCGCACAGATCCTCCTCCATGTCATTCTCCCATATCATCCTCCATGTGTGTGGTGATGATGGTGTGTAAGTGAGTTGATGTTTGTTTTTTAAGGTAGAAAATATCTTGGATATTTATACCTTTTACTATATGTTAATTCTAGTATAAATGGTAAGTATATTTTTACTTTTCTACATGTGTTAATTGCATATGTATGTTAGATTTGTATTTAAGTGATATAATAACGTTGTACTACTTCTATGTGTTAAACCGTTGCGAATTCTGATTCTGATTGTCGGTCACATTTCCAGTTTTTAGTTAAACTATATATTAATAAACAAAACTTGAGAATATATTTCTCATCATCTTAAATGAATTAAAATGATCTCACTTGAATTATAAAACCATATATATTAATATTAAACATATGTTTACAAAAAGTGCTATCGTATCGATAAAGCATTATCAATTTTTCTTATATTTTCAAATCAGTATATTACTTTACAAAACTATTATAAATGATTTACTATCGTTTTATAACTAATTAAAATGAATTATTAGCGTACTAAAACAATTATTTATTTATTTAAACTTAACTTGAATTTCCAAAGAAATATATAAAAGCGATGACATCTTTAGTGATGTCATAAATATTTGTTATTTCTAAAAATAAATAAAAAAATTATTTCATTATCTTGTTTAAATAGATATATTAGTGTATGTATCTAGACTCGTGCACTCAAATACTGAGAAAATCTCCTTTCTATTGAAAATCAATTTATCGATGAAAATTTATGTGCAAAGAACTTGCTTTATTTATGAACCTATATTCCATAATTATATTTTAAAATAAGTTTCTTATCATAATTTTAGGGTTTAAATCTTTATAGTTGGTGTTATAAAACCATGTATTATTTAGAATATTTCAAAATTAAATATCATTTATCAAAGTGCTAAATTTGCGGGTCGTTACATCGTTCCTTGGTTTAATTATAATCAAAGCAGTGCTTCCGCACTAAAGATCAACGGTATTCTCAAGTCAAGAGAACTGTGTAATTTTGTTACATCATTATTTTCTAGTTAACCTTAGTTATATTAACCAATGGAAAATTATCGAGGGATTCATTCCATAGTTATCCAATAACTATCAGTACGTAACCCCTAGGTGCCCTCAACAGTCATGAGTAATACACTTCCCAACATTTGAAGAGCGTTACATACTCTAGTCTCAACCGATGCATAGATATCTGGTCTCGATATATCTTGACTAGGAATATTTAAGCCATTTTGTTTAATTTCATTATGATAAATTACTCATGGTTATAACACTTTGTAACCACTATCACAAAACATGCCATTTATGGATTTTCTATTAAATATACTTTTAATTAAATTAATTAATTAATATAACACATTATGTCATGTATATAATAGAAAGAAAACACCTTTTATTTTGAACAAAATTGGTTATCGGATTAGATATATGTAACAAATTACATAATGCCTTAAGCGCATACCCCTAACTCTATCCACCTCCTACTTGCACTTGGGGTTAGTTATAGAATTTCTATCCCATCCATTCAATCATTTCGATGAGAACTGATCAAGTTAGACCCATCGTGAATGGATCTGCTATGTTGGTTTAATTATCTACTCTTTCAATCAACTCTCTATGATGTAGATAAACTACTTCTATCATATGGAACTATCCAGAGTATGTTTCTCAACTTCTAGTAAGGTCTTATAATTACATTACTATCATATAACACTAATGTAGCATTTTTAATATTTGGAATCCCCTCTAGCTCAGTTCTAGTAAGGTCTTATAATTACATTACTCATATCGTGACGGTATTCAAGACATAGCCTTTTTTTGAATTAGCCATAACTTCCTATTTGGAAATTTTCCATCATAGGGCTCCTTACTAAGATTTGAACATGAATTTAATATTGACATATTTTACTCAACATCACTTATGAAATTCGAGTCTAAACACTCCTTTATAAAGAGTTCGTTATTTCTGTAAACAATTTCCTAGTATTTCGTAAGTACCCATGAATACTGTAAACTACCATTTACTGAACTTAATTTGGATTTGATATTTTCTTCATGCATTAAATACACAAGAAAATTATCAAATTACAGATTTTAATATTTACATTTTAATAAGATGTATTTGCATATTATTTTGGGATATTCCCAACATCCTTTATACTTAATATAAAAGATATAACAAATAAATCCAATATCGAGTATTAAACAATCAAATTATTACTGATTTTAACATAAATATATCATTAATAATCAGCAGTATGTTGTTTACTTATAGTCTTGAAATATCTATGTACCTTTTAATAGTTCTTTCTTATGGACACATGCTTTCTCTGTATTTTGATTGAAAATCAGACTATTTAATATTTCTATCAAAATACTTGCTCAATTCTGATGCTTATAGAATGATACCTTGTATCATTTCTTGGATCATATCCATAAACCTACAAACTTAATATTGCACCCACTAACTTCCAGACGCTTTGGTTGTTATGTGCAAATAATATGTTATAAATCATTATTAGAATTTTTCGTTTCAACACATTTGTACCAAAACCTAAAGTCACATTAGACGACAATTTTGTGAGTAAATCCCAATCAACTTGAGCACATTGAATAACGAATCTATTTCTCTAATTTCAACAATTGAAATTTATGATTTTATTGTTATTAATATTGCTTATTTTAGCCCAACCACATTAGTCTCACTCTCGAAGACACATTTGCAGCTGATGGATAATACCCCTTATGGTACATCTATCAAAATCATATTTTGATAACGTACTTGGAATCCATTTTGAATTTTCATATCATACTTTATCGTAGAGTCAATACTCTTAAATGGTTTAATTGACAACTTAGGAATATCTATTTTCAAATTGCTAAGAAACTCATAGTTTCTATTCAATGTGCAAGAATGCTTATTAGACATTCTAATGCATTGTGTTCATTTACGTTTTGTTAATTTCATTTCATCCCTTGTAATTAGTTTTATCTTTAGATCGTATCCAAATCCATTTCACAATGAATAATTTCTAAATGAAATTCCTTGCTAGGAAGTTGGTATTTCTTAAAACAACAATTGTTTTTCATTTCAATGGAATGGGTATTCATAAATATTTTATGAATTGCCTTACATATAAAACTAATTCGGTTTTTGGTTACGATACTTATATTCAAAACATAAATTAGTCATCCAATAATAGACATTTGCAAACTCCTTTTAGGGCAATCCGTACAATATCTCTCACAAATAATTATTACGTGCAGTCTTTCGACTTGCACACCCTGCTAACTCCTTGGCCTAGGATGTGTTAGAGTTTTTTATAAACCCTTATCTTGTATAATTTTGTAAACCATTCTTTAGATAAAATTAATTTTAACCTTGTACACTACTCTTAAGTACACAACCGTATTATAAAAAAACTTAATCAACTTCACTCACAATTAACCGTAATTTGTTCAACAATGTTCTATTACTCCTTACTGATACATCATTATGTATCACAAGGAGGAGTGTAACAACCTTAGATTTCTGCATATATTTAAATTTGACTTTATTTTATTTTAAAATATTTTAAACTTTTTTTATTTCAAACATTTCATTTTTAAATATAAAAGTTGATTATTATGTGAATTTTAATTTCAAACTGGTATAAATTGAACATTTTTCCTGAAAAAGGGATTTCTGGTCAAACTGGTCAAACTTTGATTTTTAAACCTTAAATTTAAATATTTAAATTCTTAAATTTTATCTTTTATTATGAAAATAGATTTAATAACTTGAATACTGCTTTTCGTTTCGTTGAAAACGGATTTGAATTGTAAAAGTTATGTACATTCAATTTTGAGTGCAATTTGATATATTTAACAATTTTGTCTATTTTAAATTATATAAATTACATTTTCTTGGTCATATTTTATTTTAATATGTGTTAATATTTTATTTTATGTATATTGCTGTCTTTTAATATTTTTAAAGTGATAATAAAATTTTTCCAAAATTTATTGCATTTATTTCCTATTTTTAAAAGGCTAGTTTCTATTTTTCTACTATTTTCTTAATTTAAATTATATTTAATTAAAATTTATTTATTTACTTTTGTGAAAGAATTTTTATTTATGTTATTATCTTTATTTATAAATATTTTCTAAGTCCATATAAATCTTCCAAAGTTTAGTTTATTTTCAAATTTTCTAGACTAGTTTTCATTTTGTACTATTTTCTTATTTTAATCATATATAATTAATATTTATTTATTTATATTTTGTATATTTGTTATATTTTCGAATTTTAACTGGAATTATATGTATTTTCGAATATTTAAACTTACAAAAAGAAATTATGGAAATATGTAGAGTTTGTGACTTTTGTTATTCCTAGTCCTTTTGTATTCCACCGTTTCATAATCAATACATCTTTTATTTTTTTGGCCGTATAACTTTACTCATTTCAGCTGCATTCTTTTGTTTTTCACGTACTTTATCATTTCTCTTCTCAAAAAAAAATATACACGGCCATTCCTTGATCAAAAGTTTGGGTAAAAATCTCTTCTTTTTCTTGTTTTTGTTGATTTTCTTATGTTGTTTTTGCTTTGTTCTCAACTTGTATGGATCGGCCCCACCTACTCCAGCAGCTAGGCTGACCCCACCACCTCATCCTCTAACCACCACCCCCTCCAGATCACCACCACCCCAGGCCGAGCATCCCATGGCAAGAGATCACCATCAATTTGCACCAAACACCACTTATTGCTCAAATCTAGCCTAGTTGTGTTATCACCACCTCCACCTTCCTTTTGCTGCCACTTCCACCACCACCATCCCAGATCTGACCACCACCACCTCCTACCACACCCCATTATCATCACCACCTCCTATCACTTCAGGTTAGACCATGGCCGAACCCTCCATGGTGGCAAAACTCCACAAAATTGCAAACTAGACCTTGAAACATACATAGCCGATCACTTATGTATTCACCACTCCATTTTCCATCACCACCACCACCTTTGGCTGCCACCACCACTTTATTCAGACCTTCCCTCATCACCCCAGCTACTGACCTGAAGTGTAGACCCTCTGGCCGAACCCCATAGCCCATGGCCGAGCCAAAGATTGAACCACTTTTCCATCTATTTGCCTAGAACTCTTCACCTACCCTAAGTGTAACTTCCTCCACTTGTTTAGCCTTGTAGCCGCACCTTTTCCAGACCCATACCTGATCCAAACCATGCTCAAACCTGACCTTATTGATCCCCTAGGCAATGCAAACAAGTATAGAAAGCAAGGCAAAAAGTAGTAGATTCAAACTGCTTTTTGTTTCAAAGTTATTCAAATTCAATCGTATTGATTTTTAACTATTATTTTGGTTTTGTTTTTGGGTTGTAACACAAGATCTATAACTTGGATCTCACTCTCCACTCTCAAGTCATTTCCGTGTTGTCATGCCTTCGTAGTGTCAGTTTTGTGTGCTTTGGTGGCTATCTCCAGCTTTTAACAAGTGAGTTATTCTCACCAGACAGTGTATACCTATATAACTAGTAAATTGACCACTTTTGAATCTGTAAAATGCATCACCATATTATATCTGCTATGTTATGATTATATGATGTTCACCCATGCTTAAACACCTGTTATATCATATGTTACTGTTATATTATGTTGTTCTGTTATTTTTATCAGTTTATCACACTGCAAGTTCCCTTTAGATTAGAATCACTATGGGTTGAAATGATACATACCCGAACGGACTTTAGAATAGAAGAAAATCGTTATGGGCTGAAATGATAGGCCTGAATGATTTTCAATTATTTTAATTTACTTGGGATTGCGGGTTTGAAATGATCAAACCCGGGTTTTCTTGGTAAATTACGGGTTGAAATGATATATTACCCGTATCACTTTACCTAGGCTAAAAAAAATGAAATACAGACCCGTAGTTAAAATATGTTTTTCTAAAAATTTTAAAATATTTTAGAAATGTAAATATTATAATATTTTGATTTAAATTTGATTAAAAATTATTTTTGTAAAGCATTATTGATTTTCTAAAAATTTATAAGTGAAATAAATTAATGGTAAAGTTAGAAAATCTGAAATGTAAGTTATTTTGGGAAATTTTAATTTGGTGATAATTGGAATTTAAATTAAATATGAAATATGATAAATTCATGATAATTTGGATTAAAGTGAATTAAAATGATTTTTATATATATTAATGATTTTTGAATAAAGTTAAAATGTGAAACGAATGAATATTTAAGTTGAAATTTTGAAATATAACTAAAATTGGAAATTTGTGAATTTGGCTTAAAGGTGAATTTTAAGTTAAGTAAATAAAAATGGAATTAAGTTATATTGGGAAATTTAAACTTAAGTGTTAAGTTAATTTAATTTAATGAATTTAAAATTTAATATTGTAATTTAATAAGTGAATTATTATTAAATTTTGATTTTTTTGAATGGAGGTTTAACTTTATAAAATCATGAATATAAGGGTATTTGAATGATTGTTTTAAAAGTGAAATTATATGATTTTATAAGTTAAAAATGATTTATATAAAAATATAATTGTTTGTGAAATTATACTGAATATTTGAAGTTAATTAACTGCATTTCTGAAATGCTATTAATTCTAATGTAAATGATAATATAGCATTTGTAAATGTTGTAGTTGATAATAATGAACCAAATGGCTGAATTTAATTAAAGGCTATTATGGCATTTTTGTAAATGTTATAATGGTTGAATTTAACTAAGTTTATTTGAAACTAATGTAACCCTATTATAGCATTTTAAATGCTGTCTTTTGTTAAATTGAACTGTTTTAAATGTGACTTTCCATAGCATTTTCTAAATGCTGCGAAAGTTGAATTTTCATTGTTTTAATTAATTTAAGCGAACGAATGAACTTTGAAAGATTAAAATTTTGGAAATTTAATAATTTAATTATTAAATATAATAACTTCATTTTTATGATTTAAAATGAAGTAATTTGTTTCGTAATATAAACTATTTTGAAATGGATTTTTGAATGATATTGAATTTTGAAATGATACTTGATTTCGAAGTATAAAATACTATTTTGAAATTTCAACCACGGGATGTATTTGATTTATGGTTTAACTGATCCTTAGAGGATGGGCGATCCCAAGCATCCTTTAAGTTATTATGCATTACTTCTACAGTTCACTTGAGTTGGTTTACATTATATAAGTATATATTGTCTTGACTCGAGTGTTTTGTATTTTGCTTTACGCTCGGGTCAGCCTGAGTGTTTACAGCTTAGCTTTGGATCTCTTTCTGGAGCTAGGAATCGTTGGAGATTCTGCTTATCTAGTTATCTATCCATTTCAGTTTCAGTTGTTCTATTTCAGCTCTGGTATTATAAACTTCTATGTATTTGAGATTTCTATTGTATATGTTTTCAGACTGATATTATGTACTTTGTTTTGAGAGTTTGTATATAGTAGCTTCATGAACTACTATGGTATTTTATTTCCGCTGCGAGTTATTCTGATATTCTGTGTTTGTGATTCTGTATTTGATTTTATTTGCTCCAAATTTTATTACAATTTGTTATTTTGAATTATTCAAGTCAGACATGTGTGGATTATTGTCGATTTGAATGGTCCAAAATAGTGGGTCGTTACAAGGAGTAACTTTGAGATTGAATTTTAAATCATTTTTTGGTCGCTCGAACTTTTCCAATATACTCACCTATTTGATAACCTCAAAACAATTTTATTTTCTATTGCATATTATTTTATTTACTTCTGTTTTATACTCTACGAGCTTATCATAGACATACTACATGTCATCAAATATACATGTCCATGTTGGTGATACTCATCGGTGAATGTAACGAAGTACATGGAACTGTTTTGGAATCAATAGAGGTTAAATTGCATACATCTATGTGTATCAATCCATAGAATTCATCAACTCTTATGATGCTCCCACTGAATGAGTGTTTTGCCCTTCATTTTCTGAGATGTAATTTACTAGTGCCGTTGATTCATAATCATATAATCAAAAATTATTTCTCAAAACTGTGGCTTAATTCATAATACCAAAATGATTGCAAATAAATTTTGATACTACTGCATTTTTCAATGCATCACAAATATCACTATTATAGTTTTATTTTATAACGAATATTCGTAATATTCATATTGAAATAAAACTATGTCTATTTTCAGTCAATACTAAAAAATAATAATTATTTCATAAATAATGTTTCATACATTTCACGAAAATAATTTTCAAGACTTGATGTGACCAATAAGTGTTATATGGTATGCTCCTACTATTTCCACCATTACTATAATAGAATATGAAATACAAAGCTCCGTTCAACCACTTAATATAGGCTATTTATTTCATTTACTATAACTGGTTTACAGTCAATAATTTTTTGATCAAATATCTTAAATTCAAAGAAAGAAATCTCATAGAAAACAAGTTTCTATTGAAAATACATTTTGGAATAGAAATCATATTTCTCATTCCAATGTTAAGAATCAATTATTATTATTATATAATTCTCATTTCGATGTTTTTTTATGAAGTAGAAGTGACCATTCACTCTCTTCATCCTAACTGTGCCTTAGGTTACATCCCCTCTTATACATTTGATTTCCTTTCTAAATGGTCAAACCATTCAAATGAAATCCTTACTACAACATCATAACGAACTCTTTACAAAAGTGCATTTGGCCATTCTTAACTTTTAAGGACATCAAATACATTGCACTTTATGTAAACTGATCAAACTGACATTTCAGTGGTCGAATTCTTAGATATATCTTGTAGCCTTTGGTCCAGTGTTGCATTTAACACCACAAGATCATTATTTTAATCAATCATATTGAATACATGATCTCACATTATAGTTTACTTTCTTATTTCAATGAACTAATTACATCGAGATTTCGTACATTATGAGTTGTGACCATTTACCATATAACATTAATATGTGATTGTATATAGATCAAGAATCCATATTCTTGTATTGCATTTAGAGTTCCAAACTCATTGAAAACAATACACAGTCTTCGGCAAGTAAACTTTTAAGTGACCAAGTTACAACTGTATTTAGTGGATGTATAATTAGGCACTTGCATGGGGTCAACAAGCAAAAAATTATTGGTAAATATATTTAATATTTGTTTGTTAATATTTAATTCAGTTCCTTTGTATATTTTAATTGATAAACATTTTATTAATTGTATTTAGTGCACAAATTTATCAAAGTAGATTATTTTAATTATACATAGGAGATGTTCTTACAATATTAGAAAGGTTAAATTTACCATTTCATTTTTGTAATAAGGCTCCCACTGGTCTTTTATGTTTGTCCAAACCCTAAGACAAAACACAGAAGTCTTTTGACTTCACTAGTGGATGTTAGGACTCGTATATCTTGGGATTCTGACCTTGAGGAAAGTTGAACAAATCACATTCCTATATACAATGGATAACTCTTATCGGTTGTACCATATACAACTCCTAACCCGTAGTTCCTTGTCCTAATATCATTTTTACCTTGAGGAAGGCTCAACAAGTAAAAAGGGATTGTTCACACATACCTACCATTTCACGACGGCCGAAGTATACTATACATGCCTTGAGGAAAGCTCCACAAATATGTATAATTTTCTTACCCCGTCTATTCAATACATTAATAATACTATACGTAACATCTCTAGCTCGAGAAAATCTCAACAACAAGAGAGCATTCAAGTAATTTATTAACGTATAAATGGTAGAGGACAACTTCATATTAAATATTCATAATCTTTAATATATGATATCGATTGATATCGACATATGGAATAATGTATTTCTTATGAAATACCCACGTGATTCAAGTGTTTGACATATCAAAAATCACAGCATATGTACTGTTCATTTGTATTTATAATTTCTTAAGTCTAATTGGGTTTCTTATTATTCCACCTTTAGTTTATACGTTTATATTATATAAGTTTTATTATCACATAACTTTTGTACTTTATTTAACTTATATAATATTTTATGTATAATATTATATCAATTAAATCTTATTTAATTAATTTAAGTAATTATTATATTATTCAATTATAATAACATATTATATTGAATATTTATATACTATAACCTTTATAGTAATACCCATATATCTCATATATATATTTATTATTTATTTATTATGTGTGTAGTGTGTATTTTAATTTATTAATTAACTTATAATTAATTTATTTAATTAAAAAATTATTTTATTTTATTAATTTCAAAAATTCTTTTATACATATTGTCTTAAATAATTAAAGACAAAATAACATATATTATTATACATATTATACATGTATATATGTTTAATTAATTAACTAGTAATAAATTAATCCATTAATTTATTACTAAGTAATATTTTTGAAATTAATTTTATAACATTTTCAAACAATTTGAAATATTATAATATAACTTTTATAATATGTGTTTTATTTTAAATTTAAAACTTCAATTTTAATTTTCAAAACAATTTGAAAATCTATATTATAACATTTATAATATTGTTCTTACTTTAATTTTAACTTTTAAGTTTAAAAAATTAATTTTATTTTTAATTTTTTTATGTTAGCTCAAAACGCAATTCAAATAGGGCATTTTCTATTAGGGGTAACCTTCGGGATTACCTCATGCTTTCGGGCTAGGTCAATAGCCAAGTAGGGCAGAGTACTTGATTACCCAACATAACCTTAGACACTACTTTTCTAGACACCTTACTATATGAGTAAGCTTTAATAAGTTATCCGTAATACTGCTAACTTAGACCGCATAGGTTATTTGGCTCTTGTAATACACCGTAAAATTTAATAATAAATTAAATAATTAAAATACGATTAAAAATAAAATTATGTAAATGTAGGAATTTGACCGTAGGAGTTGCACCATTGCGTCTGTGGCGATTTTATGATCAATTTCCATATTTAATTTTTGAAATCAACGTTCAAATGAAAAGGTATGGATGTTTGAAGTTTTAGAATTTAGTATAATTCAAATGAGTTTAAATTTGAAATTTAAAGTTTAAAATTTGAATTTAAATATTTAACGTTATGGGATACGTAACGTTTAAGCAAACATTTGAGATAATGTTTAATGTGTAATTTAATTAAATAACAGTACAACAGAAATAAATTAACACACCCAAAATACATGGACAGGTCGACCGCTTATGGGTAAGCGGTCGACTGCTTGGGTTCAGCGGTCGATCGGTGAGAGTCTAAGGCGGCTAAGGTTTTATGAAATTTAACGTATCGGATTTAATTATTTTAGTCTGATGGTTCTGGCTCCTCCTCACCTCTATAATAAACCCTTATCCCCCAATTTTTCTTCATAAAATTTTGGCATCGTTAGCAAATCGCTGTCAAAATCTTTCCTCTTAGGTTTTAAGAAATAGCAAGATTTCAGGTAAGGAATTCTAATCTCTAGTTTAATCGAAATTCCCAATTTCCTCTCTACTTTCTGAATTTAAATCTAATCTATATATAGTTCACTTGTTGTATATTCAAAAGGGAAAGATCTAATAGAGAATTATAAGCGGTATAAATCAGATTCCATCTTCTTCTTCTTCTTATTTAGATTTCAGATTCGGTTAGGATTTTCAGTTAAGAGGTTTAGATGTTTAATTCTTTTGACTTATGATTCTATTCCTCTCTGGTTTCTAATTCTAAATCTAGTTACTATATAAAATTCACTTTGTTGTATATTTCAAAAGAAGAAGATCTGAAAGGGAATCAGACGTGATGGAATCAAATCCAGTTAGGACGTAGGCTATTTATCTATGAGTAGAAATATCAAGTTTTTCACATTTTTGTAATTGAATGGTATTTATTTGGATTTTATGTGTGCCTTGTAAATGAAAACAAAACATTCAAAACCCCTAAATTTTCCTTAAGTAAATGTCAATCTTTGAATATGTTAGGATTTCAATTGTTTTTATTAATATAATAGGATCAGATTTATAATTGAGGTTTAGATAATTTATAATTTATTCCACTTTATTTCTTTTGATTTCACTTGTGGTAGTAAAAGGGTTCTAAAAGCAAATAAAGTTAGAAATAGTGTGCAAAGTATAAATTTTATTATATTGTAGTTTGCACTGGTATTTCTGTAAATTAAACATGTATGGACCATTTTTTGTATTTTAATATGAGATGAGTTTGGTATTATTCGTTTTTATATATAAGTCTGTTGGCTAAGGATATTAATTATATTTTGTTTGGATTTTGGGACTTGTATGAGTCTAAAATTTAAATTAAATAAATTAGAGTTTTCTTTGCGTGTGATTAGAGATATTTTATTCAAATATCATGCGTTTATATATATAATAATAATAATAATGTAATGATTATAGCGTATTGAACATATTGATTAGAATTAATAGGGTAGTAAATAGCATTAATTTCTTAGGAAAGTTATTAATGATAATTATGCGAATTAATCCATAATTAAAGGCGTAATAAGGAGTTACCTTATATGCCTTAATTATTAATAATGTAGAACAGTGTATTTATACAATTGGCATATATATGGAGTATAACTAAGTTATAGGGATGCGAGGTCAGTCTAAGTTAGAAGTCAGCCCAGTTAAATTTGGCTATCAACAATGTAACTTTGGGGACTAATGTAGAACATCGTCTATAATAAATAACCCCAATGGATGTGAGGTAAATCCCAATTCTATAGGGTAAATTTGTCCAGTCATTCTGGCTACCACTACCTACGAATAATCAGATTAATCTAAGATATCATAGTTTAGGTTATAAGTCATAACCAGACTGATACGGTAGGAGGAATCTTTAGAGGGGTTTGCTTCGGGTTTAGAGGTATTAAGAGGCTATTATAGGGTCCGCCTCTTTCCTTTAGGAGAAGTATTAAGCGACCTGATGAACTTTCTTATGATGTCAATTAGTGAGGACCACGTAGGGACCCTCCTTGTGTGACAACCCACCTTTCTGACCCCTGAAAATGACACTTAATACATCCATGGTATTCAAGTGTCGTTGCCCAAGTATTTGAAAGACGAGTTATCATGGGATAAAATATAAGAACACAACAATAATCTCACAACGGAACGGTTAAATATAACATAAAATAAGACATTACATAAGGTTACTCCCAACATGGAGTTATCAGAGTTACAACAAAAGTACTACTATCAATCTCGGTAGTTATAACAACTTGCCTTTAAATATACATACATAGAGCCAACATCTCATAACAGCGGAAATAAATAGCTAGATAGATAAGGAGCCTCCTGCTCGTCCACCATCTTCAAAAGAGCCCAAAGAAACCTGTCATTTTCGGACTACTCAAACATAAATGAGTACCCGAGAGTTTAGGGAAAATAAACAATTTGGGTCATACAATAAGTCTGGTATGAGTAAACTCCAAATAAAAAAATAGAACACACAAATAACCGATGAGACCACATCGCAAAAATGTAGAACGGGTTTCCCCTCACAAGAACAACATCCAAGCATAAAAGAATGGACATAAATAATTAAACATCGCAAAGAGTGCAAGACGCTTCCCGATGCAATTAAGAAAGAATCAATCCAAAGATTTGAATCAAAAATAAGGAAAAGGAATTTTTTTCCAAAAATGACTAGGAGGGTGCGCCCCCCTTATCGAAAGTATATTTCTAGAAAATATACTTAAGAACTACGATGGATCTCGGAAACCTCCAAGCCAGACCCTACCAACCTTACCGAGTATCCGAGTATTTCACATCTCCGGGCGCATACAACCGAAAGCAATCTAGAGTAGATGTAAAAATACCCTAATGGGAGCAACCCCAAATAGCTTGGCCCGCACTCGCTCTTTATTTAGTCATTTCCGATAAAGGATATCAATGCTCTAAATAAGCAACAAATCGTCTTAGATTGACGAAACAAAAACAAAAGGAAGAAGGGTATCGAAATTGATATTCAAGATATCAACTATCGGGGATAAAAAAACGATCATATATGGAAATTAAATCTTATACTTTTTCAATGCTTGGAAAACATCCATATACTTATCTCATCGGTATAAGTATATTCACAAAACATTTGGGAGGATTTCATATTTCAAAAGCATACTTAGATGGGTCAAAAACAATTGTCTATAAGAAATGCGAATGTTTTCTATTATAATTATAAAGATCATTTATGGAAATCAAATCTCCTACACTTGTCACATTTCCGATATTCTCGACTTACTCTACCCCTCGCCCAGAAACAAAGCTAGGTAAGTCAGGGCACTGGTTGCTCCTAGCCTTGCCTAGACACTTCGGTTCCAGATCTCATAGATAGAGGATCAATCTACTCATCATCTTTTAGTGCCAAGTATAGGACTACTTACTTTCCATAAATAACCTATTTAAATCATTATATAAATTTCAAAGCTCCTTTAAAATACTTTAAACAAAGATTTAAAACTTTCATTCAAATCGTAACTTAAACCCATCATTTTTAAAGGAGAATACGACCAAGAGGGGTGAAGCTCCCTCTTAATCAAATGAGATAGATAAAAGGGGTGTTATTTCCTTTTAACCAAAAAGTCACTAAATGCCAATCCTAAGTTAAAAGGTGGTGTAAGTTCCCTTTAACTAAACATCAAAGTTATTGCTCATAAACTAGTCGAGCACAAATCAAACAACCAAACAAGAATAATAACAGACTCATTATTAATAACAATTTACAATCAATAGTTAACACAACATTTATTAAAATGTGAATGAGTAAAAGGAACGAGATTAAGATTACACTCACTGTAAAATAATTAAATAATACTCACAGAATAAATTATACCCACTAAACTATGAAAATAAGGAATATACTCACAGAATAAGTTATACCCACTAAACTATGAAAACAAGGAATATACTCACATCTTATTTGCTTTGATGGAGACTTGGAATACTTCACCTTTGATAATGAATTTAGTTCTTTTCTTTAGTTTGCGAATGAATTAAAATGAGATATGGACTTAGCTATTTATAGGTGAAGAGAAGGGTACTTTAGTCTTTTCCTATAGCCTAACCAGATTCGACCAGATTTTGGTCCAATAGAAACCAGCCTTATGGCCTAATTTGATTCGACCACATTTTGGTCTAATAGAAAACATCTTGATGGCTTAATTTGATTCGACCACATTTTGGTCCAATAGGAATCCTCCTTATCAACTATGGCATAACATGATTCGACCAGATTTTGGTCCAATGGCAACCAACCGCATGGCAGAACCCGATTCGACCAGATTATGGTCCAATGGCAACCATCCGCATGGAATATAATAATCAATATGCTATTTTGTTCATTAGGCAAGTAATTATACTGTTCTGTTTTATTAGGCAAGTAATTATACTATTCTATTTTATTAGGCAAGGTTAATAATTCTCTCTTGTTTTATTAGACAAGTAATTATACTATTCTGTTTTATTAGGCAAACTTATTCTTAAATAAATTGGTACCCTTAACCGCCTGATAACTCGAACCATCTTTAAACTAATATTTTACATCAGTTTAAAAAAATCCATTCGAGACGTTTTATCCAAATTTGTATTCTAGATATAAAATCCATTATTTAATCATTTAAAAACATATTAACTATTCAAGTTCAAAGTGATTAAATTATGGGTTGTTACACCTTGGGTTAAGTATTAATGACGGGGACTGACCTATTTTTATAGGTATTAAATGGTTATAGTCTGCCTAACTCCTAATAAAAAGGTATTAAGTGTTTGGAGGTTCTCTCTCTTGTATCGTTAATGGTAGTTGCGTTAGAATTTGGAAATGGACTGGAAATGGGTTAGGTATTAAATGACGGGGCTTGCCAATTTTATAGATATTATATGGTTAAAGTCTGCCTAATTCCAAATAAAAGACATTAAATTATTTGGATGCTTTCTCTTGCATCGAAAATGGTAGTTGCGTTAGAATTTTAGAATTTTACTAGAAAAGCCTTTGGGCTTATAGTTAAATTTATTAGTATAATATAATTTAAAAAAGTAAGACATATTTCTTATCTAAATGATACTGTACAAATACAATTATGATAAAGCTTGAGATTTTCATTCACTAGACATTTGTTGTTCTGACCTCTCCTAATTACAACACACATGTTAGAGGAGACAATGATGATCTTAGGGACGAAGGTGGAGATGAAGACTTTAGGCAGTTATCAATCTATTTATACTTTTTAAAATATTTCTAATGTTCCCAGTTTAGAAAATCATGTTATTTTTAAATATTGTACTATGAAGGTTTTATGTGAACATGTTGTAATATTTGGTAATAAAATGTTATGTTTTTGAAATGGTTTCCTTTTATGAAATGGGTACTTTTTTCTAATATTATATTTTATCCATTTCACTGTGAGATTCTGAAACTGTAGATAGATGCTCTGTGTACTGTGTATTTTTTAAATTTTATCAACTTAACAGCTCACCTTGAGATGGGCCTAAGGGTCGATGGGCTTTTATTGGGTTGAAATTAGATACATTTCGGGGTAGGTTGTTACAGCTCTCATATCATGGTTGGAATTGAGCCAGCATGCAGCGGGGTAAATGGGTAAATTTTAAAAAAATTATTCTATTTGGATCTTATTGGACCTATGAAGTCCAAATTTACGATTGAATCTAAATTTATTTAAATAAAATCAATATTTAATTTAAGTTTTATAAACAAAGTTTTATTTTATATATAATTTGTATTATAATACACACACATTTGTGTGTGTGTGTCATATGTACATTTGTATGTACGTGCAAGTGCAACAGAACAATGTGTACATGATTTGACATGCCTATGTATAGATGTTCGGATTAACACTGCAACAGACATGTTAGCCCCTCTTGTACTCTATCCGCTATCTAAATGTGTGTATACATATCTGCATTAAAATATTATATGTAATTAAATATATGTATAAATATAAATATAACACACACACATATATGAATGTTAATTATAAATAACTTATATGTGAAACATTTATAATATATATATATTGAAAATTGGTTTCTTTTATTAATGTAAAGAACCCTGGTTGGCCCGTTCTCCTAAAAAACCCTACCAGCATAGTAGGGAAAAAGAGTACATCACCAACTAGTCTATAAGTACGTATCAACTCAATATACAGTACTAAATATATCAAAGTACAAGCTATTTCCAAAAAAGAAATACAAATAAAAAACAGGCTCATTCGTAACCCAGCCCAATTATATCCCATCCTTATCGCTCCAAATTAGATTAAACCTAATCAAATGTCGTATGTCTCAAGCTAGTAACGAACGATAAAATAATTAAATCATTAAATTAATTAAAATAATTTAAATACATACATACATATGTATGTATGTATTATATAAATATATATAATAATTAAATCGTTAAATTAATTAAATATTAATTTATAAAATACCTTTAAATACATATATATGTGTATAATATATAATATAAAAGACGAAAACAATTTGTTAAAATAATATGTTATTTTATTTTAATTTATACAATACATATGAATATATATATATATATATATATTAATATGGATAATAAATTATGCTATTTCAAATTTGTGCTCTCAACCATATAAAAAAAATATTTATTTCTTTTAGGATTTTTAATTTTAATACATTTTAAAATTAAAAGCCATGTAAAACATAAACAATTTTAGGTATAATAAATAACTAAATATATTTATTCAAATAAAAAAATTATTTTCTGTTAAATATACATTGTACATGAATAAAAAAAATTAAATTTAAAAATAATATATAACATTAATCTTCAAAATATGGATTTTGATTGATTAATTCATTTAATAATACTATTTAAATATTAAAAAAAATTTAAATTGCAGGTCATGAGTATTTAGTAGACAAGCATACAAAATATTTTTTTATGCATATAAATATAATAATATACACAACCAACCACTTTGTGATAACATTTTGGATATACAAGATTCGTAATACAATCTAACATCATATTATATAAATAATATATATAAACATGATTTAAGAAAATAAAACTGAGAATTACCTTTCAACAAAACTCTTGCATACACGTTAAAGATTTGAATCGATCCCCTTGAATCCATTCACAAATTAGAAGTTGTTAGCTCCCAAAAAGTCTTACCACCGACGATCGAATCGAAGTGTTTTGATGTAATTTTGTACTTGGATTTTTAGCACTTAGAAAAGAAGTTTGTTGGCCAAAAATTTCAAAGATGAAGGAGAGCAACAGTGTTAAAGAAATGATGTAAAGAGGTGACATATAAATAGAAAATCAAGACAGTGAAAAGTAGATCTTATCCTCATATCTCTCTCTTACCATTTCCACTCTTTTAATCTTCAAAATCCTCTCTAATTGTCATCATATTGCTGCCCAAATCAAGCCTCCTAAAACAGAAAATATCATGCCTATATGGGCCTCAAAACTGGTTCAAGTCCGAACAATATTCTATGCAATTTTAAATCATATTTAAATGCGTACCGATATCATATCGATCAGTATATTTATAACTATTATAAACGCACTATTTAATATTGTTTAGTATACATTAAATAAAATTTTATAATTATTATTATATAAATATTAATTAATTTACAACAATTTATAAATTAATTAAATCGAGTGATAATGGGAATATTCAACGTTTCGGTTGTGTGACTCTTAGAAGTAAATTTGGTCAGCGATTAATATTAAACATTTCAAATATTAATATTCACATGTCACTTAGCAGATAGTGTGACATTATGGTCAAATTTATCGCTTGCTTGGTTTTAGTAAAATCTAGTTTTACTTTCTTAAGCGATACCCGATTGTGACAATTATTTACACAAATTCTCTTCATCAAAACTATATCACTTTGGGCTTACGGAATTTGGTAATGGTCAAAATTCCAATATCATCCATATTAAACTCTATAGTCGAAACTCAAAGTCCTTGATTCAATAATAAAAATTATTATTAATTGAATTGCTCTAGCCAAAGACTTTGAGTTGACTTCAGTTGACTGTGATACTAATCTCATATAACCAAGGAGACGAATCCATTTGAACAGTGTTTCACTTACAATGCTTCCACTTGACCCAACTATAGTCATTCGATGAAAGTCGTGCCATAATTTAGCTATAATCAAAGTGAAGCTTCCATATTGAAGATCAGTGGTATTCTCAAGTCAGGAAAACTATGTAAATTTGTCACATCGATTTTTATATTTAACCTTAGTTATATTAACCAACAGAAAACTATCGAGTGACTCATTCCATATTTATCCAATAACTATTAGCACGTAACCCCTTGGTGCCTCCAGCAGTCATGAGTAATATGCTGCCCAACATTTAAAGAGCATTATGTACTCTAGTCTCAAAGGATGCATCGTTATCCAGTCTCGATACATCTTGACTAGGAATATTAAAATGGTATGTTTAATTTAAATTACTCATGGTTACAACACTTTGTAACTACTATCACAAAACATACCATTTGTGGATTTTCTATAAAAATATACGATTGATTAAATTAATTGATTGATATAACACTTTATATTAAGTATATAACAGAAAGAAAACATCTTTTATTTCGAACAAGATTGATTATCGAGTTAGATATATGTAACAAATTACATAATTTCTCTAAGGCATACCTCTAACTCTATCAGAAAGAAAGATAAAGCATTGGAAAATTAAGAGAAACAAAACATAAACAATAGAAACTAATGGCCATAATGACAGTGCTATCAAACATAATCTATAGAACTCAACACCATGATAAAACAGCCAACTCCTATCGAAACCCAAAACATGAACCAGTAATAGTCAAAACCCAAATTGATCCCTAACTTTAAGAATTATGAACCACGCACCTTAAAATTTTCCGAGATCTGGATTGACGGCATAAGGGCACAGGATTGAAAAGGCATCGACTCCCTAGTTCATTCCAGCTTATGCTGGATATCTTGGAGGAAGGTGACCAAAGGTCAACAGAGAGTAGAGGCAGTTGGAAATGTAGATTTGAGTAACTTAGAGGAAGAAACCTGAACGTGGGGCATAAAAGAGCTGAATCTTCTAATGAGGCCAAAAAAATGAAAATAAAAGCTTTGCCTAAAAAATGTAAAGGGGAAAGGAGATTTAATAGAAGAGAGCGGGTTGAAAGGAGAAAGAATGGAGTAGAGCAAAGTGGGTGGATAAGCTTTTGAAATGGAGATGGTGGAGGCGGCTAACTCTAGACCTCGTTAATTACATTACAGAAGCTTTCTTTGGCGAGAAGATGCTAATTGATATATATTATATACTTATCACATATGAAAGGATAGGAAAAGGAATAATTAGCCCAAATTTATTGAGTTTATTTCAAATAAAATGCATGTTTATATATGATTTATGTGTAAATGGCTGTCATGAGAACATATTTGTATGGTTGATGATGATTTTATATATTCGATTATGAACTTTGATCGGTTGTGATATTACTTATGTGTTATTGACATGCTTACATGTATGATATCACCAAGTATTTATGAATTAGGAACTAATGACCAATTTCACTTTATTTCATTAGTAGGTATGGTCAAACTAAACTCCCATGTGAGTAGAATTGCATCCGAGAGGTCGGAAAGGACAAATTATGTTTGGATGCCTAGACTTGACCAAAAGAAATGACTTGTTCAATGTTTATAAACCAGATTAAGTAGTATGGACTAGTGTTGGGGGTATCGCCTCACACTATGTTCGATTAATCCTCCCTCAGTTAGTAAGGTCAATGGTTCTAATGCTCAAGGCTTTGCAAACATCGAGGTTGTAATTTTGTTTATGCATCCCGGAATCAAGTGGGGACACTGACTATTGTTTTTCTTATATTAAAGGGGTATCTTGGTACCTTTATGGGAACGGAAGACCATTATTAATTTTCTTTTATCATGGATATGTTGGTACTCTTTTGCGAAGGAAAGACTGCTGCTGATTATCTGATTTCTGGCATGAGTCATCCCAATAGGTTTTTAGTTGGCATGTGGAAACTATAGGTGTATAGTGACCTTGGGAACACTATATCGATGTATGGACTTTAAGGGAAAGATGGATCTGGGGATGTGTAACCCTTTGACCTAATTGAATACCATACTATTCATCTTAGACCCATTTTGTATGATACTACGTCATGTTCTAACCATTATGGTTGTAGGTAGATGAGGAGAGCATAGTGCGTTAAACCTGTCTCATCATATCCAATGGATGTTATTTTTGGCATTTGATTATAAGATCATAATGAGGGGAAACTCGTTCCCTTAGTGGCATGGTCCACTGTGTTCCTATATTGATCGAGATGGACTAATATTATTCACACTGGATTTTTATATATAAACTCCCAAGTACTCATTTGAGTAGGTCAAGAGTATGGATTTTAGGTTTAGATGAATAAAGCTTCTACATACGTGTAGGAGGAAAACTATTGGAAGTTTTTGTTTATTTCTGTTATGCGGTATAACTACGCTTGTTTATATGTAAAGGTGGATTGGATAACCATTAGTAGCTATGACTCCAATCATCCAAAGGGCATTATCAAATGTCGTTCTTGGAATTATATTTTGTATTTATTATATATTAGTTGAATGATGTAATCTTGAGGGTTATATAATAGACATGTAACTAATTTGAAATGAATGAAAAGTATTTTGTAAAAATTTGTAAATTCTAGTTAATGATATAATAGGTGATCTCATTTTGTCGTCAGAAAACAATACTATAGATTGATGCATCATTGTTAATGTTTATTTTCAAGTCTCAAAATGGGAGATGTTACACCAATGGATTCCTTCGAACTATGATTGATTTAATGAAGTATAATTGGACTAGGGGTAGATCAAATAATTCACCTCTATACATTTAATATTCAAGAAAAGCTTAGAGATAGGAATGGAGAGAGGAAAGGACATCTCTCGAGGCCTAGATCGTTGCCCTCGGCACTGAAAATACAACCTTGATTATATAGCTCAAAGAGGCTAAAGATGAGTCCAAGGGGATAGGGAAGCAGTTACATTCTATTGATGCTCTCTTAGACGAAGTCTATTTCAAGTTGTACATAGAGGGAAGTTTGTGATGGTTGGATGATTATAAAGAGAACACGACCTTTGTCCATAAACGGCTCGTGCATTAAACTAAGGAGGCTTATGAGAAAGTGGGGAAAACTTTTGATTTGAATGCTATTGAGGCTCTCTTCTTGGCTAAAGAAATAGAGGCAATACGAGAGAGGTACGCCATTCAAGTTAACCTCATGGAGGAGGAAAATGAGAGAAATCTAATAAATATTCTTCCTCTGTTAAGCCTCTAGTCGACTTCCTCTCAACCAGTTGTGTGTGTGCCCATTCATGACGTGCATCCTCCATAGTTCCTAGTACCAACTTTTGGTAGTGAAAGTAGTTCCCTAATCACAAATCCTAATGATGTTTCTAAAAAAGGTCGGATCACACTTCAAGATTCATGCTCTATCACTCTTCGGGAGTGCTCTTTATTAGGAAAATGAGATTCTAATTTGTCGGTTCATTTTCCTATAGGTGAAGTTGCCATTGTGGACCCCGCAGGGACAGTCATCGCTTCTCTTGAATTAGTAGTCGGGCCCCATGGTCCCATAGAACTCAAGCCATCCTTGGAACCATCCAACAACATGGTGGTGCTACTTGATATTGGGATGATCGGGTATGTAGACTTAACCAAGGAGGACATTGATGCAGGTAACGCCCTTAGGTCTAGGCCGAAAGAGAGCCATCTGCAATCCATAGCATAGGTCAATATAGAGATTGCTGAGGATATTAGGCTTATGAAGAAGTAGTATGAAGAAATGAATCCTTTGTTCCGATATGACGCTGACAAAGATGGGTAAAGCTCCAAGTCATCTAATTCCAAGACCCAAGGAAGGCAAGACCATAGACCGATAAAGTGATGACGGTCCCTTTTCTTGCCTACATTTTGACTATTGCTTTGATGGTATTGATCTATGTAAGGGCATAAGCCTAAACTTTTATCCAACGTTTTTAAGGGCATACTCCTATGGCATTTTTGCTACTTTGACTGTGTGGCTTATGGGATATGTGGTGATTCTGTTTGTAGTATGACATTGATATTTGCTAACATCAGCATGTAATTAATTTTCATTGTTTCTATATTATTGTTTTTCTTACACCATATCTCGTGCGTGTATAAATACATGCACATGCGCATATATGTCTCTTATACAATGAAAATTTATCTTTCATACCTTATTAAAATTAGTAGTTGATATGCATTTTTCAGAATATATCTGATGAGTTGTTCAGTGCACCAGCCAATGTTTCACCACCACATTGCACACTTGTTTGTGGGTAAATATCCAACAAGTTTGGCAAGGTAAGTGGTTCTTGTTAGCCTGCTAGTCCTTAGACATGAATTGTCCTTATGGAAGTTAATCTTCATAATCCATGACTCTATAGGCTTGCTCGATGTAGTTTGTTTAGCTGCTAGGTAGACACATCTCCTTTAGTACATCTAGGAAAACTCAATATACCAAGTTCGTGAACACACCCCCTTTAATATATTAAGGGGTATTCGATTAATTATTTTTGGAAGCGCATCCGCTCTTGTGTGTCAAAAGGGAATTCAACTTCTTATTTTATAGAACACTTCTCCTCTTTAGTGTTGAAAAGGAGATTCAGCTGTAAAAAATGAAAATGTTTCCTCTAAGAAATTTAGGGGAATTAATTCTAGAAAGTAGTACGAAAATATCCTTCACTATAAGTCTTTAAAGAAGATTCGTTTCAAAAATATGGTGCACCGGGTCCCTTACTTTGGATTGAGTAAGTTAGTAGGCATTGTTAATGTGGGAGCACTTACTTTATTCCTAGCAAGGCGATCTAGTCTGTTTAAGGTGTATCAAAGTAGGATGCCCCTTAGTTTTTTGGGTGTCATGCTCGTATAGTTCCAAGTTATTAGGAACTTTGATTGGTATAAGTTAGACATGGTTGTTTTGGTGAGGGTGCGCTGACCAACTATCATTGATCTACATAACCAATTCTTGGTATTCGGTAAAGCAATAAAAATCTAAGCGCCCTAGAGTTATAGTTAACACAACAATAATAATTAACGCACAAAAATCGGAATATAATATTTGATTCTAAAAACGCTTCAATTATTAATCATTGTTGCAGAACTATCTTTATTACATGACCTAGTATGTACATGGAAACATTCGCACACATGCCACTTGACTTAAGAAAAATAATACTGGAGATTTGTGCATTCCATGCCTTTTGGATATTGCTTTATCGACCATACTGATAATATAAGCTCCATTTTTAGAACCTTGTTGATGACGTGTGGTCCTTCCCAAATTGGGACTAATGCCCCCGGTTAAGAGAAACTTAATTTCAAAACCAAGTCTCCTTCCTTAAGAGATGAACCTTCACCTTTGAATTCTGTTGCTTTGCCACCTTTTGCCTTTGCGTCGTGGCTTTCAAAGCAGCTTCGTCCGGCTTTTCTGCAATCTAGTCTAAAGACATGTTCAGTACTTCCTTATTTTCTTATAGATTATAGTGAATACACATATGCAATGGGACTATATTCATAATGGGAAGTATAGCTCCCAAGCTGTAAGCCAAGGCAAAAAAATTATGCCCCGTTTCGGTCATATAAGTACTACAGTAGCCCCAGAGTGCAAGCGGAAATTCATCAACCCAAGCCCCCTTATCCTATTCCAACCACTTCTTTATGAGTTTTTTGAGGACTTTGTTTAGTGCTTTAAACTTTTTTGTCCTACGGGTGCACCACCACTAAGAAGCTCTTCCTTATTCCATGTTCTTGATGGAAGTCAACAAGCTCTTCGCTATCGAACTATAGCCCATTATCAGAGGTGGTTTGTAATGGCACTTCATACCTATAGATAACACTACATACCAAATAGAAAATGGCCAAGGGCTGACCATGTGGGTTAATTCCACAAGTGGTATCCTGGGAGTCTTTGCAAAACTATGGCACTTATCACATTTCTTTACATATTACACCACATCATTATTAAGCATTGGCCAGAAGTACCCATATCGTAATATTTCTTAGCTGAGGTCTACCCTCCTTGGTGTGGTCACCATAGCTACCTTGGTGAACATTTTTCAATATCTTCTTAAATTCCTTTCTAGCTACACACCTTAGCAATGGATTTCAGAATCCTCTCTATATGATGTCATCTTGTATAAACCATGGTGCCTTCCCTTATACCTTTCTTGTATTATTCCAATCCAGGGGTATGGCACCATTGGTTAAGTACTTAATTATGGGAGTTGTCTAGGTTTTCCTTCGTCAATTATTGCCATAATATCGACTTCCCTGAAACTCAGAACCCATAGGATCATTACGGGGACCGAACTGAGGGGAGGTCCATTCCCAAAACTAGCCAATTTTTCCATATCATTAGTGCCCTGAATTTCTTTATGAAGGATAGGTTTCACAATGTAGGACTTCATTTTGTTAAGCTATGTTTTAGCTTTCTTGGAATATGATGTCAATTGTTCTCCTTTTAATTGAGACTCCCCAAGACCTAATTCACTGTTAGTTAAGGATCATTATGAATGCATAATGATTTGATTCCCAGCTCCTTCACTATCTCCAATCCATCTATAAATGCCTCAAACTCAGCCTCATTATTTGTTTCTCGAAATCCTAATCTTACCGCATAACACAATTTTCATCCTTCGAGTGTGATCAAAATTACCCCAGCACTTGAATTGTGCTCATTAGAAGCTCTATCGATGAACATTCGCCATTTAAAGCTTCATCCTTGTTTGCTTTCAACTCATTGCCCAGGATATTAAACTCTACGATGAAGTCCACTAAGGGCCCTTAATCGTCATTCAGTGGTGGTACATAATTTAGCATTGGTTCAACTCAATACTCCATTTTAGTAACCTTCGTAAAGTGTTTTAGCAATGGAGGACTTGCCTAAGTGGACAGTTGGTCAACACCTTGATAAGGTGAGACTGAAAATAATGCCTTAGATTCCTAGATGCAATCTGTAGGCAATAAGCTAACTTTTCCAACTTGGAGTATCTAGATTCGAATCCGATGAAACATTTGCAGATATAGTATATTGGTCTTTATACCTTAGATTCCTCATATGCTAAAGCCATGCTCAAGGCATGAGCTGACATGGCAAGGTATAAATACAAATCCTCGCCATCTGTAAGCATGGATAAGATTAGCGGCTTTTATAAGTGCTTCATATGTTGCAAAAATATGGCCAAGCAATAATCAATCCACTCAAACTTTTCTTTCTCCTTCTCAAGTGCTTCAAAGAAGGGAACACACTTACCCCTTGCCTTTGAGATTAAACGACTTAGCATAGCCACCTTTCCAATTAGACTTTGCATCTCCTTCTGTGTTTTTGGAATTTCAGTGTTCTTCAATGTCCAAATTTTCCTCTATTCCTATAGCATATACATTAAATCCAAGGAAATTTCTAGAGGAGACCTCGAACGAACATTTTAAGGGGTATAGCTTCATTCCATATTTTTGCGGTATCTAGAACTTTTTGTCCAAATGATCAATGTGATCCTTTGCTTTCATAAATTTTACAAACATATCATTTATGTATACTTCCATGGTTCTCCCAATCTGGTTAGCAAACATCTTGTTAACCACCTGCAATCTTTAAGTCGAAAGGCATCACCTATAGGAATATAATCCCATATCGATTATGAAGCTCATGTGATCTTGGTATGGAACGTAAATCGTTATCTGGTTATATCAGAAGTATTCATCTATGAACAATAGTAGCTCATGTCCAGCTATTCCATCCATCAGTTAGTAAATTCTTGAAAGTAGGAAAAAATCCTTAGGACAAGCATCGTTTAAATTTAAGAAGTCGATGCATGTCCTTCATTCACATTCGGTCTCTTTACCAGAACGAGGTTAGCTATCCATTCTGGATAATGAGACTCCCTTACATATCCATTTAACAATGGTGTTTTCACTACCTCATTCAAGGCCAATGATCTTTTCGGGCCAATACTTCTCTTTTTCTACTCAACCGAGGTACCTTAGGATCGATGTTCAATGCATGACATGCAATGTTGAGAGAAATCCTGCACATGTCGGCATGAGACATGCAAACACATCCTGATTATTAATTAAGAAATCCACCAATTGCGCTTTCAAACCCTGCTCTAGTTGAGATCCAATTTTCATCACCTTGGTTGAGTCACTCTCATCAACCATCAAAAACTTTATGGCCTCTGTAGGCCCAGTAGTTTCCTCTTCTTCTCCAACTCTTAGATCTAGCCCGTTAAAAGGATCGCTTGTATACTCGAAATCCGGCCCTTTCTATAATTGCATACATTAGAGTTTTTAATGCAGAGAGCCCCTCTACATTCTTCCCTTTCTCAATGCTTTTCTCCTCATGGAGTTCTGCCACGTAGCATTCCCTTGTAGCATATTGTTGCCTTCAATAATTCCAACTTTATTGGTTGTTGGGAATTTTATTTTCAAACACCATTGGGCTAGAACTGTCCTAAAATTAGAAAAAGTAGGTCGACCCATGAAGGTGTTATATGTCTAGAAACTGTCCACTAAAATAAATAAATAAAATCTTTCTATGGCTGATATGGGATGGTCCCGAGCTCAAGATCCAACAATCCAAAGGGTGTTTTTCTTTCTTCGCTCAATCCGTGCAACGTATTTGTTGCATGGAGTGTCATCTTTTATAGACAGTCCGTCCTGTCAAAAGAACTATTAAGCATAATGTTGATTGAGGGTCCATTGTCCACCAAAATGCGATGTACATCCATTATGCCGAGCATTACTAAGACTTCCATTGGATCACTGTGAGGATATTTCTTTCCATGTTAGTCCCGATCACTGAATGAAATCTACGTACCATCCCGACGAGTAGCCTTAGCATCGCACTCCTCATCTACAACATATACAAACTGCTCACCATTCTTTCATGACTAAGCATAGCTTTTCATCTCAGCCCAACTTTTATTAGCTATGTGTGGTCCTTCCATTATCATGTTGACCACAATTCTTCCATTGTTCCTAGGATAGTGCCGATACCTTCCCTGCCATGGTGGCCTTAGTGGTTAACATAGTGAAATCAAGGAACCAATTAGATATTTCATGTATCTTTATAGCTTATTTTTCCTGATATACTCCTTAATGAGGTCACACAAATAGTGACACTTATTGGTGCTATGCCCGTGCATCGTGTGGAAACAGCAGTACTTCCTAAAGTTTAGATCAGCTTTGTTTCCTTCCTATGTAGAGCCTTTTGTACTTAAATTCTGCCTGAGTGACTAGATCAAAGTTTTCGACAATATTGTTCAAGTCTATGTATGAACCGAATAAAGGTCCCCCTCCATCTCTTTCATTCCACCTTATTCCCACCGGGTTCATTTTAGTTACTATCTTTCTTTTTGTTAGCAAAATTATTTTAACTCCTTTCATAGCAATATTAACACTAGAAGATTCCCCAACTCAAGTCTGTCCACCATATTGCCTCTCCAAGAGTCATATACTTTGCTGCTTCATAATAGAATTCTTGGAGGGCAATTGGTATCTCCTTAGTTAACTATGAACTTCATATCTGAATGTACACTGCTACATAATTCCATTTAGACTAGCTTCTGCCTGCATTTTGAACATTAGCTGCTCTAGCATTAAATCGAGTCAAATACTGACATAGAGACTCGTCACTACTTTTCTTAATATCTGACACCGAATATTCATCTTTTGATCGTCCCACATGTATGCAAAACTGAGTAAGAAACTTCTCCCTTGACATCATCTATGAGCTTATTGACCTTAGTGGCAAAAGGAAACCCACATGGTTGTTAGGTCCGCTAGGAACATAGGGAAGCATTTACATAGAACTTCCTCTATAGGTTAACTCATCAGCATATGTTAGGTATAACATTATAGATGTACTATAGGGTCTAACAATGCCTTGTAACACTCCATAGTCAGCATCTTGAAGACCTTCGAGTTATTAGAAGTCTCTATCTCTAAAGGAAACAGACTGCTTACCCTAGCTCCAATACCATGCTTCACTTCATTAGATGTATTCTCTAATCATCTGGGCCATCCTTTCTTTTAGTTGGAGGGATTGTCTGTAGGTTCCATTTTCCATCCTTTCTCTCCGAGGAGATCGACTTCTTCATTCCTCCATACTACAGATGGACCGTCGATCTTAGACACGATCTTAGCTCCTAAACCATCCCGATGGTACTCACATACTTTGTTGGTAGTAAGATGCACATGAAAAAGAAATTTTTGTTGGGAGCGTAAATCGTTAGTCATAGTCGGATAATGTTCATCACCAACGTCGTTCGGTTTGGTATCCAACAATTCCCCGGGTCCAATTTTAGGCTGAATCCTTACTCGCTCTGTCTCTGCAACATCCCCTCATCTCACTCTCCAACTATCACAGTCAGGCTCACTACCGGAGTAATATCTCCTTCTTCTTCCTAATCTCCTATATCAAGATTTGTCTGATCTAGTAGTGTTGTGGTAGGTAGTTTACTGCTACCCCAAGCGAGTCATGAGCTAGTCCATAATTGCTTGTTATTGGGCAACAAACCATTCGTTCAGCTTGGTCGCGACTTTATCCAAGTTGCCTTTGGTAACTACATCAACATGTTCCAACAAAGTGCATATTGAATGATCACCTTGATCAGTTGCATGAAGGTTGGGTGCACTGGTGATTCCTGTATTCCCATTGGTTGCACCAACCTTAGTCTTCGATTTCAAAGGCATGCTGAGAAGTCTCTCAATGAAAGCATAAAAAATGTTTTCATAAATAAATGGGCAAACACCTCCAAAGAACTTTTTACAACCGTAGATATTGAATGTATTCTACATCTGTTTTATGTGTATAACTTATACATTTTCTAGGAGCAAATCAAACATAGATAATGCAGAAAATGAAGTATTGAAAGTAAAGAACACACAAATTTATAGTGGTTTGGCTATAAATTGCCTACATCCACTATGGTTCATCATTGCTTTTCTTGCACATCTCGAGTACAATGTGGAAAAAACAGAATACAATGATCTATTGCTCAATGAAATGTAAAATAGCACTCTAATGATTCAGTTCAGTTCCTTTTGGTTTAGTAGTATTTGCCCTCCAAGTCGTCTGCCTTACTATTCATCCTTGGGGTATTTATAAGTTGAGATTATATAGTGGTTGGTTTGGCAATCTCTTAAAATTAGGCACTTTACTTATTTCACTAGTTCGGTTCGATATTGCTTGATTTGACTAAAAACAGGTTCGATCATTATTCAATTTGGCAAAGGCTTTCCAAGTATATTTCTTCTTTGGTAGTGAACTACCAAATCAATTTTCCTAATTGGTAGTTGATTAATAATGAACCATCTAACTTCACTGATTACCAAACCATTTACTTAGCCTAATTTAAATAAATAAAATATATAAAAGATTTATAAATTGATATTGGCCTTGAAATAAACAATATATATATATATTATACTTAAATTTATATTACCCTTTAAAATAATTAAATAAATATATAAAAATTATATATTTTATCAATTAATTTTAAGCCATCTAATAATAATAGTACATTAATATAACCATTATATTATTTAATTTTTCCATAATAATAATTTATAAATTTTATAAAATATATTAGTAAACTCTTTTCAATTGAAAATTGAGAGTTGTGGTTATGCGACTTCTAGGTATAAATGAAAATTTATCCTATTTTAAATCATAATGGGCCTATAAAGTCTAATGAGTTAAACTAGATCTAATCTTGATTAATTAAATAAAATATATTTTTATTTAATTTTCTAAATTTAACCAATTAATTAATTTTAAGGAACCAATTTAATGTAATAAATGAGCATATCATTATATACTCATATGTTAGTAATGTGCAAGCGCAACATATAATGTGTACATAGGTAATGTCTATGTATATAGTTGTTGGGATTCGCATCTATAATATATGCATTCTCCATTTAAAAATATGTGATAATTGTCTCAAAACAATGTTTAATATATTTATAGTACATTAATTTAATTGTAAAATTCAAAGTTATTTATATATAATAAATTATAAAATATCTAAACTAAATTTGACTCGGCCATTAAATTTTAAATTCAAATTTTGCATTAAAAATATTAATTATGACTTAGTAAGACATTTTAATATTTGAAACTAGATCTAAAATATTAGCTAAATATCTTTAATTAGATTTAAATAATTATGTTTGTATAAAATAAGTATTATAGTCTAATTATACACACACACACACAATATATATATATATATATATAATTAAATTAAAAATATGCAACACTTTTTTAATATGTATAAACTATTTATATATTTGTTTATTATAAAATAAATATTTAAAATTATATATATATGTAAATATTATTAGGTAAGTAAAAAATGTTATATATATATCTATATTTTCATTTATCTATTTATTCAAAATACACAACACTGTTTTAATATGCATAAACAATTTATACATACACATACATATATATATTATAAAATAAATATTTAATATATATGTGTGTGTATGTGTGCGCAAATCTTATTTTCTCAGTAAAGAAAAAAAATTAAACAAAACTAATTTTGTTTAAATAATATATTTATATATAGAAAATATTAGAAGTAAACACTATATTAAATAAAAAATAATATATATTTTTCACCCTCAAAACAACAATGGACAAGTCTCATCTACAAATAAACCTACAGCTAAAGAAGGAACACACTCTCAGTATGATCTATCTGTATCAGTCAATGCTAATAAAAACAAGAAAGCCCTCAAGAAGAAGTTAAAACAAAATAATCTTGATCTTAATGAGGGATTGAGTATCAGGGAAGAAGATACTTTTCCTGAAATAAGTATGAATAATTCTTCTTCGTTAAGGAGAACAAGGAGAAACTCTAAACCTCCCCACCAATAAAATATTATGTTCAGAATATAGGAATATGGAACATAAGGGGAGCACACAAGGAAATCAAGCTTCAACAAGTTAAGTAGTTAGTTTCTGAAAACAGTTTGTGCTTATTTGCAATTGTGGAAACTAAATTGAATCTATCTTTAACTAGTAGGGCTGCATTTTTCATTAATCTTCAATAGGACCTCCATCACAATATAGATCAAACTCCATTTGGTAGGATATTGGTTTTGTCTAATCCATCTTTTTTCAAACTAAACCCTATATTATTCCATGGGAAGTTCATGCATTTTCATGCTCTACATCTCCCCACTTTAACTTTTTATATATCACCTTTGTGTATGCTAACAGCCATTTTTTTCCTATACAGACTCTTCTTGATTACTTTCCTCCCTTGAGTTAGGATTCCCATCCTTGGATAGTGTTATGTGATTTCAACTATATGTTCAGAGCATCTGATAGAAGTGGTGGTAACCCACTCTTGCTCAAGGACATTGCTTCTCTTAATGAAGCTCTTAACCTTTCTAGCCTATATGAAGTGCAATCTACTGGCCCTGGCTTCATTTGGAATAACAAAAGCAAATCAGGAATTAGAACTATGATTAGGATTGACCATGTATTCATCAATTCTCCTATTATATTCACTTGGCCTAATCTTAAATCTCATGTCCTTCCTCCTTTATTGTCTAATAATACCTGTGCAGTTAAAGCGCTCGGTGGATTCAATGCGGTAGAGGTGCAAAAAGTCATAGCGGGGATGTAGTGAAGATATAGCGGGATATATCGGATTACTCTAAAATATCATATAAATCCCATACTTGTTGTTTTTACAAATATATAGATAGTAATTATGTGAAAAATTAACATTCAATTGAATTATAATTAATACAAAAATAATTTTAAATAAAAATATGTGCAAATGTATTGTAAATGAACGTAAAACTGTTATATAACTTAATTTAATTTAGTAGAATATTAGAGTATTATCATTTCTAAACATATATCAAAAATTCAATGAAATTAATTAATTTCATAATTTTTATAGCGTATAAATATCATTTTTCAATCTAATTTTTTATAGAAGATATAGCGGAATATAGCGGAAATAACGGGATATAGCGGAAATAGCGGGGATTAAAGCGGAAAGGCTATATGTTGGGGATATATGGAAAAATTGTAGCGGTAGGAATCCGCTATAAGATATATCGGAGTTATAGCGGGGATATAGCGGGGCATTAACTGCACAAAATAATACCCCAATCATTGTGTCATATGGGGACAATGCCCTTAAAAATAAATCAAAATTTAAAATTTTTAACTCGTGGGTTAAGGATCCTGAATTTGTTAATTTATTTCAAGCTAATTGGTCTAATGTTTTTTGTGGTAATCATATGCATATTTTTTACCAGAAGCTTAAAGCCACAAGGAATGCTTTTAGATCATGGGCTAGAGAAAAGTATGGAGATGGTGATGGTTTGACAAAGTCTTTATCTGAGCAACTGAAGGAGGTGCAACTTCAAATGTTGGAGCAACCAGGCAACTCTACTATCTCTGATCAAGAACATGACTTGACCAATCAGTTGTCTAAAGCTCTCTCTTTGGAAGTGGATATGAAGAAATAGAAGTTGAGAAAAGAGTGGGACTTGTAGGGTGATAGGAATTCTAGACTCTTTCATGATTCTTTAAAGATTAAACATTCTTGAAATAATATCTATCAAATATTTGATGAGCATGGAATAATGCATGATACCCCATCTCAAGTTGAGAATGCTTTTTAGACTATTATACTAATTTATTAGGTGTGCCAGATTCACATGTTCTTGATTACCATGAGTTATCAACCATCCCTATTCCTATGCTAAATAATATTGCTATAGGCATTCTTTCTGCTTAAGTAACCGATGAGGAAATTAAGCATGTTATTTTTAGTATGAATAAAGATTCTTGTAGGGGACTAGATGGATTCAATGCTTGTTTCTACACTCATTGTTGGATCATTATTGCTTTTGATTTGCTTAGGGCAGTTCACAACTTTTTCAATCATAGTGTATCAATGTTCCTAATCTGGCTCTAATTCCTAAAACTAAAGATATCAATTCTATTATGAACTTTAGGCCAATAGCATGCTTTCAACATCATATATAAATGTATATCCATGGTTATAGCTTTAAGGTTGAAGTTATTGCTTCCTTAATATCCTTAAATCAAAATGCCTTTTTTCCTAATAGGAGTATATTAGATAATTTTTTGATGGTTCATGAGCTAATGAATGGTTATAATATATCCTATATTGCTCCTAGAGCTATGATGAAGCTTGATATAAAAAAGCGTATGATTCCTTGCAGTGGAAGGCTATTGTAGCTGTTATGGAAAGAATTAATTTCCCTCCTTATTTTATTAGTTGGATATATACTTGTGTATCAACTGTAACTTATTCTCTAGGTTATAATGATAAAATAGTGGGGTACTTTAGTGGTACTAAAGGCATTAGGCAAGGAGACCCGATATCCTCATATTTATTATTATAGTCATGGAGCTCCTCACTCAATTAATAAATAAAGTTGTAGACAATAAAGAATTTGCCTTGCATCCTAAATGCAAAGATCCCCGAATTACTTCATTAATGTTTGCTGATGATTTAATTATATTCACCAAGCCTTCTCAGGATTCTCTGATATGCATTAATTAGGTCCTGAAAACTTTATTCTCCATTATTGGTCTACAGATTAATCTTCAGAAGTCTAGCTTATATGTTGCAGGTGTATCTACATAGTAAAGTATTGAGTTGCATGCCTTAGCTTCTCTTCCTTCTATGTTAGATAACATGTCCTATTAAGGAATCCCTATATCCTTAAGAAAGATTGGGTACACTAACTATCTACCTTTATTTGAAAAAATTACTAGAACAATGAATAATTGGATGAATGGGTACATCTCACAAGGTGGAAGACTGATAATAATCAAGGAAATAATTCATGCCATGATGGTGTATTGGAGTTGGGCTTTCTCACCACCTATCAAGCTATTTAATCAAGCAAGGCAAGCAACTAATCATTTCTTGTGGATAGGTAATATGCATTCTAAAAAGTTGGTCCATCTTGCTTTTCATAAAGTTGAAAGAACACAAGGTTATGTTGGTCTTGGTATTAAAAATATTAAGCTATGAACCAAGGCTGTTTTCTCGATACATTTTGATAACTTATTGAATAATATGGATAACTTATAGGTGAGGTGAGCTAGGAAGCACCATCTTAGCAATAATTTTTTTTGGATCATGGAACCTTCTCCTTTATGTGGTTAGATATAGAGAGGAATTATGCAGCTCAAAGATCTGCTTCTGCCTTATTTGCGAATAATTTTTTCTCCTTCTAGAAATACTAAGTTTTGGTATATGTCCCTAGTGTAAGGTGTGTTATTAGTTAATGAACTCACTTTGAATAAAGGTGTCAATCTGGTATATCTAATGAAGCTAAAGCATGTGACTATATTCGTGAAGGAGTTATAACCTTGCCTTACACCAGTAATGAGAGAATAATAAATGTTTGGTCAAAATTTAGAGGTACTAAGCTCAGTGCTGGCATAGATAATTATGTGTGGTCTGCCATGCATGAGCAACATACAATATCTAATGTTTACAAGTGTTGGTTGTCTCTTTTGAAGAAAGAAAGTTCGGGTAAAACAAGAGAATTTGGAGCACTTATAGCCTGGAGAGATATAACTTCATGCTACGGAAAGTGATCGGAAATGGGTCGCATACTTTGTCTAATCTACAAAGTAGGGGAATGACAGTGGTTAATGAATGTTTGTTTTGTAAAAATCACGTGGAGGATGTAACAACCCACCCTGAAATGGACCTAAATTCCGACTTAGATATACCCATTGAAACTTAGAACCATTTCAAAATTGGTTGTTGGGTGATAAAAAGAACAATACAGAGCTATTTATCTAAACATTCAGATCTCACAGCAGAAGGATAAAATATAATAGCAACAACAGTACCCATTTTATTCAAATTTCAAAATGTCATTTAAAACCATAATAAGACATCCATAATACCAAAACCCAACAAAAACCGTAACATATCTGTGATACAATATTCCAAAATTACAACATTATTTTTATTTCATGGGTACATCAAAAATATAGAAAATAACAAGTAAATAAATAAACCACTGCCACAAGTCTCATCAGTGTCTTCACCTTCAGCATCACCCTTCCTAACCTGTGTTGTAATGAGAAGGGAGTCAGAACAACATATGTCTGGTGAATAAAAATATCGAGCCTTACTATATTAGTACTTGGGCAGTATAATTTAAATAGGAACATGTCTTACGTTATCTGCCTACATCGTAAGTCTTTTCAAATACAAGCCCGAGGGCTTTTCTCAAACTTAAACAAAAGACTTTCCAAATATAAACCCATAACTAATTTGCTATCAACCTAATAACCCATATATATCATCCATAGTGTCCTATCAATGTAAGAAATAGTACTCAAGTCACTTAATACATTTTAATGGGAATTAGGCAGACCCCAACACTTTAATACCTTATTTAAGGTAGATCCACGCCATTTACTACCTATAATACCAAGGCGGACTCCTCACTAATAACTATCTAGCTGACATTGCATGGAATTTCTTCGACCACTTAATACTTCCTATTGAAGCGGGTCCTTTCCCGATATATCCTCTACCATGCCTAACCCATAATCTCAACCATTTACTACTTCCTACATAGAGAAGAGGCGAGCCCTCATACAGCCACTTATTACCTTCAATCTCTGAAGCAGGTCCTTCGTATTATGACCTGCACCCTACGGTGATGTTTCACATTAGCCTGACTATTCTTAGGTATTGCTAGCCAGAATAACTGGGTAGATTTACCCCAAAGTATTTTGGGATTAACCTTGCGTCATCGCAGTTACTTATTATAGGCGAATCTCACATCAGCCCTAAAGTAACACTACTGGTAATCAGATTAGCTGGACGGACTACCGTGTGCTTTTGATTGACTTTGTGTCCTTATAACTTAGTTATAATCTACATCGCACTCTATATATATTATCACACATATCACCATTTCCATAATCAAGGCTGTATAAGAAATCTTTCTTATTTCGCCTTTAACATTAATCACTTGCCTAAGGGAGATTTAATGAAATTAATAATGTATTTAACTACGCAATTATACATTATAATTATGCGTTGATTACGCTAATATATATACACGCACACGCCTAGTAATCTCTAAGCATGTAGAATTTATGCCCTAAACTAGTGTTTAAATGTAAACTCTTTCAATAATTATATAAGTCTCATTCCACATTATCAACAATGCTAAAATTTCAATATTCATATCCAAAAATTCCAAGCAATAGACTTGTATATAATAAATATTTAAACTCAACTTATTACATCAAAATAATGGAATATATTGATAATAGAAACTTACAATTCCATTTTTTCGCTCTATTGAACTCCTTTTTCATATAAAAATAAACAAAGGAATTTCTATTTAACTCATGGGAATAAGCGGTGCAAACTACGAATAAAATTTGTACCTTACACACTATTCCTCAATAAAAAACATTTAATCAAATTCAAAGAAAAAGAAAAAGAAGTGGAATGGAAGGCAAAATTAGAAAAACTACAAATCTACACGATTTCCACTATTTTGACATAAACAATTGAGATTTTAACCTAGAATTGACATTTCACAATGAAGGAGTTTTGGGGGTTTATAACATAATGTTTTTGCAAACCAAAGCTCCCTAAGGCATATTCAAACCCAAACTATATTAATCAATTACTAAAATAGAAAAGCTAAGATTTCCACTCATAGTATATCCTTAGTTTGGCCTCATTTGGATTTGACACACCTTTGACAACCTCTACAAAATCTCTTCTTATATATATATATATCCATTTGTGTGTATATACATATACATATATATACATCAAGGGATTGATATATATATATATGTATGTGTGTGTGTGTTAGATTCAGAAAATTGGAGAAGAATAGGTTGGGAAAATAAATAGAAAACAAAGTAGATATATAAGATTTCTTACATGAAATACTAATGAAGTTTTTCTTAATCTATAAAGAGGCAAATTGATGGAGCTTCACTAGAGTCCCAAAATTTTGTGAATAAAAGTGACAGGGCTAGGCCCCTATTTATAGTGGTTGAAATGCTCTAGAACCGTCAGATTTAAGTCGATTCAAAATAATATAACCCGGTATGTTCAAAATGAACAAAACCCTAGCCACTATTCACCTTTACTAGTCGATGGCTGCTACCCACCGATCAATCGGTCCTAGGGGAGCGGTCTACCAGCTCTCTTATTTTGGAACCGTTTATTAATTGTCGTTGTATATTTATTTTATTCCTTAACTGATAATTAATGTTAAGTTTAACATTTACTCAAACCCCAAGTCTAAATATTGTTAACTTTCAAGTTTCAAGATTAAGAATTATTTAGTTATTTGAATTTGATTTCTGTTTAAATTATTTTAAATCTAAAAACTTCAAACGTCCATAACTTTTTCATTTGAGCTCCGTTTTTAGAACATTATATATGGAAATAGATTAAAATTTCACCCCGAACGCAACGACATAACTTCCATAGTCAAAATATGACTTTTACAAAATTTTCGTTTTTAACCCTAACATATTTAATTAATTTATCTATTTTATATATTTCTTATTTGTTTTTATGGGGTGTTATAGAGGATATTTTACATCTTTCTTTGACTGTCGGCATACTTATGATATATGGTGCATGATTTTGAAGAAAGGAATGTAGGATCGTTTTCACCCTATAGTGGGGGTGAATAGGGGGTACTAATATAAATTAATGCGGAAATAAAAATAAACACGGAAAGTAATGCAGTAAAGATTACACATAGTTTTACCCAGCTTCGGCAATAACGTGCCTACGTGTTGCCCCAAGGTTTCTATTAGAAATTTAGTAATCGGACGCTTACAAAACACATAAACTCACAACACCCACTAACTTGATTAACCTAGCACTAAGCTCAAAAGCCTGCCATAACTCAGCCACTGAGTTGCAAATTCTCAAACTATGCCCCGTAGTTTGTACCCAGTTACACAACTAGAAATTTAAACAAATTTAAAGGAAATTACAAAATAAAACTAAAACTGAATAAAACCGTATATTAAAAATGAAGCCCAATTCAATTAAACTAAATTGACCCAATTTAAACAAAAGACTGTCTCCCTTTTTTATTTTTGCTCGTGTATTCTCTTCGACCGTTCCTTTTGATCTTCAAAAATTAGGGTTTCATGTCGAATTGAAGCTGCCACTTGAAAATGGAAACTCGAATCGCTTGCTTGATGCTTTTGTTCCTTAAGTTGATTACTGTTGTGTTCTTCGATTTGCTTTACGGTCGCTTCAAGATCGAGTTTGAATGGAATAAAATCGGTATGTGATTTTTTACTTTATTTCTCTGTTGATTTGCTTGAACTTGAACTCGATGATTTGCCGATGATGATATGGGTTCAATTTATAGGGATCGAAACCCTATTTTATCGTTCATATATTTTTATTTGAATGTTTCAGTTGCTTTGCTTGGCTGTTCGATTATTGATTGAATGCTTGTGATGAATTCTGACTTGTTCATTGTATATAAGTTACTCCATGAATTCGAGTTTGCTCCGTTCTTTTCTACTATGATTTTGGCAATTGAATTTGTGATAAACATGACTTGATGAATTTTTACTTGTTGAAGAATGACTGGTTCATCATGATATCAACTACGACTTTATTCAAACTGCTTCCTGAATCATTTTCGATTTCTTTTGTTGTATGCGTGTGCTTTTCTTGTGTACCTTGCTCTGACCATATGAGCATATGCATTGCCATTTTTGATTTCTTTCAAACTTTATTCAAACTTTACCTTGCTCTGATAGTATACATTTATGTGTTGACTATGTTTTGTATGTCACCCTATGTTGCATTGTGATTTGCTCGAGTTTAATTGATGTCTCCATGTATATACATACATGTATGTATATATGTGTGTGATTGCTATGGTTATGCTTAGTCCATTTCGAGTGCTTGCTTTCTGATGAACTTGTATTCTCTGGCATCAATTCTGTCCTTATGCAGTTGTTTTCATGTGTTCATCCCTTCATACCTGAACTGATATATGTGTGTTCATGCATATATGTTGGTGCCTTGTTGAGTATGATCTGATCATGCTGGTATGTTCTTGTTGCCTTTGTTATTGAATCTGGTTTGTGTTGCATGAACATACTGTTGTGTTTGGTGCACTTCAGTGTACCGGCCATGCTGCATGCTCATGTTCATGCCTAAATCATGCCTGAATGCTTGAACCATGTAACTGAGTTCCTGAATGCTTTCATTTGGAGTTTGGTTGGCTTGGTTATTTGGTGTCTGGTTCCATATGTCTGGTTCACCACTTTGTCATGTTGTGTGCTCCATTTCTCCATTTCTGTGTTATTGCAGTCTGGTTCCATTGAACTTGTGAGCATGTATGAATTGTTCGCTCCTGACCATGTCATGTTGAGTTGCTTGAACATTTTGGTCTTGTTCTACATAAAGTCCGGTCTGGTTCTGGTGCACTTTGATATTGTGGTCTTGTTTTGGCCGAGACTTCACGTGTACAT
This sequence comes from Allium fistulosum, assembly GCA_030737815.1. Classification (NCBI taxonomy): domain Eukaryota; kingdom Viridiplantae; phylum Streptophyta; class Magnoliopsida; order Asparagales; family Amaryllidaceae; genus Allium; species Allium fistulosum. The sequence goes on along the minus strand of CM060906.1, from coordinate 372,632,078 downwards.
TGATTAGAGAACTGCCTTGTTGCTTGGCTGGTCTCCTCTGTTTCATGTTATGCATTTGAACTGTCTGAAGCTTGTTAGCCCATTTGCATTCATGTTATCATGTCCTTGTGTTTATGCTTGATTGGTCCATATTTGTTCCACTGACTTTGCTGTGTTGAGTTATTTGCACCTTGAGTTGAATCCAGTCTAGGCTTGGGTTTGACCTTGTGCTCACCTGTTCCTGGTGTTTTGACAAGCAAGTGTATATCGGTGTGCATAACCTTGTGGCATGTACAGTGATACACTATGCTTGTCATAAGTTGTTCGTGTAAGATGAATTTAAAAAAATGATGACGAACAACCCAAATAACTGAGGCAAATAATATTTTCAAACACACACTTCATTGTGCACTGTAAAATATTTCTTTTTCAAATTTACTGCGTCAGTGTTTATTTTGCAGATAGTTCATATGCTGGATACAGCCTGGAACAAAGTTGAAAATCAAGTACGAGTGTTGAGTGAATTATGTAGTGAGGTGTAATATGTATGTAAAACTGTAATGTGAAAATTGTGTTGTAATTAAGGTTGTGTTATAATTGAAAATCTATAGCGAGAGCTTAAATTTGCACTATTCAAATTTGTAATAAAATATTTTTTGAATAAAATATTTGAATTCCGAATTATTTATTTTATTCAACAAATATTTAGTTAATTATGTGGAAAAATAAAATAGTACAATAACAAATACATTTAAACGAATATATATATATATATGTTTATTATCATCAAACAAAAATCATAGGCTATTGTATTCTACAATCTCCCTCTTTTGATGATAACAAACATATATTAAGATTTTGACTCTATTAAATGTATTTGGTTATGATGAATTCTATTAGCTCCCCCTATTTGAATACTCCCCCTATAAAAAAGCTCCCCCTTCACATATGCATGAAAATAAAAAGAAAATATGCAAATAAAAAACAATAAAAAATGCAATGAACCTTGATGAGAATATGCAAATAAAAATTTGAAACTTATTTGCCAAAATCTTAACTTCTCTCCCCCTTTTGTTATCAGCAAAAGAGTAATAGTGTTAGATAAGAGTGATAAAGTAATAAACATTAATACAACATTAATACCCAATTGGGTATATATATTAAATTTCAATAAAAAATCAAACAAAAATCATAAATACTCTGTTAGGCGCATATTCCATTTTAGAGTGATAGGGGTGATGTCGGCATAGAAAACCATATGGTCATGTCCATTTATGGTATATTTATGACAGGAATCTTATTAAATACTTACTAACCATGCATAACCGTTAGGACTTTTAAATGAGATTAGTAGTATTTCTTCTTATTATTTTTATAAAAAAAATGAATTCCAAGCATCTTCTAACCACGCATAACCGTGAGGAATTTTAAATGGGGTTAGAATCAACTCGCATATTTCATCCAATTGTGATATGTGTTCCATACATACATAATCGTGAGGACTTTTAAATGAGCATGACAACACATAATCAGAGATTTCAAGTAGTTCACCCATGCATAACCGTGAGGACTTTTAAATGAGGGTGAGTACTTTTTGGATGATTTTATTGCTAATTTTAAAAAATGAATAATTTCATGTTTAAATACCACATTTTGACATACCATATTGGATTTTGATGAGTGATAGTCGTAGAAATATGATAGGAATAGAGATAGTCATGGAATTTTTACTAACCAAAGTTATTACAAATTTTGTTTAATTTTTAAAGAAATTTTCTAAATATACCGTCTCGAGTCTTAATGTATGATTAATATTAACACTCATCACTTTCTTTCAGTCACTATTTATCTTTTTGATAATCACTAGGGAGTCAGATTAGTTAAATAGGCATTTAAGATCAAATCCAGTATAAAATCATATTTCTAAAATGCCTAAACTGAGACAAAGCCGACAAAAAAACTATTTTCTAGAAGGGGTTTTGTAAAAATGTCTGCCAATGGAGAATCAGTTGAAAGTTTATGCAGATATTTTTCTTTGGAAATGTGATCTCTAATGAAATGATGTCTAACATCTATATGCTTGGTGCGAGAATGATGTACATGATTATTTGTGAGATCAATTACACTTTTGCTATCACACATAAGTGGGACTCGTTTAAAATTTAGACCATAGTCTTGCAAGGTTTGTATCATCCATAAAATTTTGAGCAGAGCAACCGCTTAGAGAAATATACTCTGCCTCAGTGGTAGATAATGCAATACAATTTTATTTTCGACTTGACCATGTAACTAACGAATGTCCCAACATAAAACATGTTTCACTAGTACTTTTTCTATCAACTAGACTTCCAGCATTGTCTACATCTGAATACCCTTTTTACTCAAAGTTATCATTAGTTGGATACCATAGACCAAACCGTGGGGTGTGCAACAGATACCTTATAATCCTTTTTACAGCTTTTAAATGAGATTCTTTTGGATTTGATTGAAACCGTGCACATAAACAAACAGAGAACATAATGTCTGGTGTAGAAGCAGTAAGATAAAGAAGTATACCCATGTGTATTTAGAGTAATCATCAACCAATACAAAACAATATCTCTTACCATCTAAGCTTGCAATATCGTTAGGTCCAAATTTTTCACTGGCCGATTGAAATCAGATTATGGTGCAGATTTTCAACATATAATACATCGTTGTTGCCCATTGTGACTCTGCCACCTTTTTATTACTCTAGGCTAAGGAACTTTGATTTGCTGCCAATCATATGCCTGGAACATCCAGAATCCAGGTACCACTCTTGTTGTTTTCATAGGTCCATGATTGTTAGTGATAAGAAATTTTGAAAAACAAGTTTGCGTAGAACCAAGACATTTTATGTTTGTTCCTTTTAGCACCCAGATTTGTTTGATTTCAAGAGATTTTACATTCGTGCCTTTAGGAACCCAAATTGGTATGGTTTTCGTGTGTTTGGGTCTATACCAGCAATTGTTGTGATTGTATCCAATTTTTCCACAAATCGTGCACTTGGAATTGACATGATTAGTTTCACTTCTACCTTTTTCAGATTGAGTATACCCAAGTCCTTGTCTAATAGTATTAATAGTTCGTTTCCCTAATAGCATATTTAGTGATCTTTCTCCTTTGAAGAATTTTCCTAAAGTTATAGATAATTGTTGGACTTGTGACTTGAGAGATTCATTTTCATTCAATAACAAAGTGCACTTTTTAATAGAATTTTCTCTCCTAGTATTTTCACTTTCTTTCAAAATTAGAATTTCATTTTCAAGCAATTTAATTTTAGTTTCTGATTTTTTTTATTTCCTCTTCTAATGATGGACACTTATCACACTTAGGGCTCTTATTTCTATAGTTTTGAACCAATTGATCAAGCTGCTTATTTAGTTCTATCAAACTATCTCTTTATGATTCAATTTTAGCGTACTTCTCCCAAAGTCTTTCAAAATAGCCATTTACTTAATGAAAATATATAAGTAATTGTGAGTGAGTGAGTTTTGATACCTCGCTGGGCTCATCATCATCGCTGTCACTTGTTTCTCCTAAAAGATACTGATTTGCTCTTTCACTCTCACTGCCAGTGCTTTTATCATTTTCATCACTTTCATCCTAAGTTGCTGTAAAACTTCTCCTTTTCGATTTCTTTCCTTTGCTGACTTGATTTTGAGGACAATTTGGCTGGATATGACCAGGTTTATTGCACTTGTGACAAATGATCTCATGCTTTTCTGAGTTGTCTAGAACTTTGATGATTCTACTCTTCAGCTGTTGATTTAAGGCAGGATTTCCATATTTGCAGTTCCATCTTTTGAATCTCTTTATTATCAGTGCCAGTTCAGCTGCTCCTTCATCATCATCATCATCATCATCTTCACTTTCCATCGTTCCTTTTAGAGCTATTGATTTCTTTCACGTATCTCCTCCTTCACGTTCTTCCTTGAACTTGATTTCTAGCTTATAAGTGGTGGGGTTTCCGATGAGTTCTTCAACTTTATCTTGTTTCAGATCCTTTGATTCTTGGATGGCAATCACCTTTGCTTCAAAATTTCATGGAAGAATTCTAAGGATCTTTCAGACTATTTCTGGTTCTGTGTATGGTCTTCCTAAGGATTTTGATTTGTATACAAGATTAGGAAGTCGTCCATACATTTCTTTGACACTTTCATCCTTTGCCATTGTGAAGTTCTCGTACTCACTACTAAGCACGGCAAGGCGAGATTCTTTAACCTGGGAGGTTCCTTCATGAGTCACTTCAAGTGTGTGCCAGATATCCTACGCAATTAGACAATGTGAGACTCGATTAAATTCAATTTGATCTAATGAGCAAATAATAGAATTCATAGCTTTAGCATTAGCAATTTTCTGTTTATTTTCAAGATCTGTCCATTGATCCATAGGATTTTCAACTTCTTGATTACCTACCATTATCGTTGGTGTGCTATATCCCGTTTCAATAATATTCCATGCATTTATGGTTTTAAGAAAAAATTTCATCCTAGTTTTCAAATATGCATATTCACCATTGAACATTGGTGGCCTAACTATGGATTGACCTTCAACAAAGGCATTATTAAAGAAGCCATTTTTAAAAAAAATCAAATTTTTAAATAAAAAATGGTTTTTAATCCTAGCTCTGATACCACTTGTAGGATCATTTTCACCATAAAGGAGGGGTGAATAGGGTGTAATAATATAAATTAATGCAGAAATAAAAATAAACATAGAAAGTAATGAAGTAAAGATCACACACAGTTTTAACCAGCTTCGGCAATAACCTACGTGCTGCCCCCAAGGTTTCTACTAGAAATTAAGTAATCAGACGCTTACAAAACACATAACTTGCGACACCCGCTAACTTGATTAACCTAACTCTAAGCTCAAAAGCCTGCCACAACTCAGCCACTAAGTTGCGAATTGTCAAACTACGCCCCGTAGTTTGTACCTAGTTACACAACTAGAAATTTACACAATTTTAAAAGGAAATAAAAAAATAAAAAAAACCCTATATTAAAAATGAAGCCCAATTCAATTAAACTAAATGCCCAATTTAAACAAAAGACTGTCTCCCTTTTTTATTTTTGCTCGTGTATTCTCTTCGGTCGTTCCTTTTGATCTTCAAAAATTAGGGTTTCGTGTCAAATTGAAGCTGCCACTTGAAAATGAAAACTCGAATCGCTTGCCTTGATGCTTTTGTTCCTAAAGTTGATTAATGTTGTGTTCTTCAATTTGCTTTATGGCCGCTTCAAGATCGAGTTCGAATGGAATAAAATATGTATGTGATTTTTTTACTTTATTTCTCTATTGATTTGCTTGAACTTGAACTCGATGATTTGCCGATGATGATATGGGTTCAATTTATAGGGATCGAAACCCTATTTTATTGTTTGTATATTTTGATTTGAATGTTTCAGTTGCTTTGCTTGGCCGTTTGATTATTGATTAAATGCTTGTGATGAATTCTGACTTGTTCATTGTATATATGTTACTCCATGAATTCGAATTTGCTCCGTTCTTTTCTACTATGACTTTGGCATTTGAATTTGTGATAAACTTGACTTGATGAATTTCGACTTGCTGAAGATTTACAGGTTCATCATGATATCAACTGCGACTTTATTCAAACTACTTCCTGAATAATTTTTGATTTCTTTTATTGTATGTGTGTGCTTTTCTTGTGTACCTTGCTCTGACCATATGAGCATATGCATTGCCATTTTTGATTTCTTTCAAACTTTATTCAAACTCTACCTTGCTCTGATAGTATACATTGATGTGATGACTATGCTTTGTGTGTCACCCTATGTTGCATTGTGATTTGCTCGAGTTTAATTGATGTCTCCATGTATATACATACATGTATGTATGTATGTATGTATGTATGTGTGTATGTATGTATGTGTGTGTGTGATTGCTATGGTTATGCTTTGTCCATTTCGAGTGCTTGCTTTCTGATGAACTTTATTCTCTGGCATCAATTATGTCCTTGTGCACTTGTTTTCATGTGTTCATCCCTTCATACCTGAACTAATATATGTGTGTTCATGCATATATGCTGGTGCCTTGTTGAGTATGATCTGATCATGCTGGTATGTTCTTGTTGCCTTTGTTATTGAATCTGTTCTGTGTTGCATGAAAATACTGCTGTGTTTGATGCACTTCAGTGTACTGACCATGTTGCATGCTCATGTCCATGCCTGAATCATACCTGAATACCTGAACCATGTGACTGAATGCCCGAATGCTTTCATTTGGAGTCTGGTTACCTTTGTTATTTGGAGTCTGGTTCCATATGTCTGGTTCACCACTTTGTCATGTTGTATGCTTCATTTCTCCATTTCTATGTTGTTGCAGTCTGGTTCCATTGAACTTGTGAGCATGTCTGAATTGATCGCTCTTGACCATGTCATGTTGAGTTGCTTGAACATTTTGGTCTTGTTCTACTTGACGTTAGGTCTGGTTCTAGTGCACTTTGATATTATGGTCTTGTTTTGGTCGAGACTTCATGTGTACATTGATTAGGGAACTGCCTTGTTGCTTGGTTCTAGTCTCCATTGTTTCATGTTTTGCATTTGAACTATTTGAAGCTTGTTAGCCCATTTGCATTCATGTTATCATTTCCTTGTGTTCATGCTTGATTGGTCCATATTTGTTCCACTGACTTTGCTGTGTTGAGTTATTTACACTTTGAGTTAAATCCAGTCTAGGCTTGGGTTTGACCTTGTGCTCACCTGTCCCTGATGTTTTAACAAGCAAGTGTATATCGGTGTGCATGACCTTGTGGCATGTACAGTAATACATTGTGCATGTCACAAGTTGTTCATGTAAGATGAATTAAAAAAAATGATGACGAACAACCCAAATAACCGAGGCAAATAATATTTTCAAACACACACTTCATTGTGCACTGCAAAATTTCTCTTTTTCAATTTTATTGCGTCAGTGTTTATTTTGCAGATAGTTCATATGCTGGATACAGGCTGGAACAAAGTTGAAAATCAAGTATAAGTGTAGAGTGAATTATGTAGTGAGGTGTAATATTTATGTAAAACTGTAAAGTGAAAATTGTGTTGTAATTGAGGTTGTGTTATAATTGAAAATCTATAGTGAGAGTTTAAATTTGTCCTATTCGAATTTGTAATAAAATATTTGTTCGAATAAAATATTTGAATTCCGAGTTATTTATTTTATTCAACAAATATTTATTTAATTATGTAGAAAAATAAAATAGTACAATAACAAATACATTTGAACGAATATATATATATATGTTTATTACCATCAAACAAAAATCATAGGCTATTGTATTCTACAAGGAAAAATGAGTCAACTTAAGAGGGATAGTAAAGTTGAGTGGAATCGAATTTTCAAAGCTACTAGATGGAGAAGCAATTAAACTAAGGTTCTCTTACTACCTGTATTGAAGACTTTCATAAGTGAAGTGTTGTTTTGAAAGAAATTCAAGGTTTTTGAGAATAAGGGAGTGCTATTTCAAATGATACTACAGGAAATAAAAAAGGAATTATGCAATTCGGGTATATATACTGATGCACTTGTGTATCAGATATGGGGCTGAAGTTTTTGTATCTTTCATACTACTTTGGATATCTCTGTGTATTTGTTTTCTTTTTCTCCTTTTTCCTTTTTTCCTTCCTCTTGTTTTCTTCTGTTTTTGTATTTCATGGATATAAGCATGTTTATGCCCATTTTTTGTTCTTTTTCTAATAAACTAGAAAAGGCCCAGTCAGCCCCGCTAGCTTTGCTAAATTAATATATATATATTATAATTATCTATATATTATGCTTTCAATTAAAGAATTTGTAACAACCAAAAAATTAACCCGTAATAATTAATTAAATAATAAAATAACTTCGGGAAATTATCAGAATTGAGCCATGGGAGTTGCACCATTGTGTCCATGGTAATTTTCTGGTCAATTTCCATATATAGAACGTCAGAATCCGAGTTAACATGAGCAAAGAACGAAATAATCAAAGAAACGAAAAAATATATATAATACAGGTTGACCGGCTGGTCGACCTGGGCAAGGGGGCGGTCGACCGCCCGGTCGACCCGCCTTGCCTTTTGGCAAGCGAACGAACGTTCGTTCGTACGATTCAGCAACGGTTGAACACGTATTTTGCAACGTTTAAACTGATCTGGTGCTTTCGTTTCTGCATCCGAAGTCCCCTATTCAGCCTATGACGTGGTTGCATCCTATTCAATCTCCAAATCCAACGGTTCGAGATCCACTTCTACACCTATAAATATACCCCTAGACCTAACACTTTTTCTCATTCTAGGTTTTCTCCAATTGGGTTCACCTTTCTAGAAAGGACCCTAAATGGAATAATTTTTCCAAGGAGAGAATCATTATAAATTAAATTATTTTATAACTCCAAGTTGATCCGGGAAGACCAAAGGAAGAGCTTTGGACCGAAGGTGAGTGATTGTAATTATTTTAAGATTTCTTTAAGTAATTTAAAATAATAGGGTTTCCAATAGTTGTAGTTTTACTATGATTTTGGAATAGTTTTTTTTTCTTCAGTTTTAGATCTATTTTTAAGTCTATTCCATTTTAGTTATTCTTTTTCAATTAATTATAATTTATTACTATTAAGCATAAAATTTTATTTATTTACAGTATATTTACAGTATTTAAGTTTATTTACTGTTATTTATTTCTTATTTACATCTTTTTCGACGTTTTGGATTTTATGCAAGCGTCTATTCTCTTCTTCCTCCTTTTGTTCGCGTATGGATTAGAATAAATTACAAGCGAATATGGATTATATAAGTAAGAATACTGAAAAAAGAAAATAAAATGTAAATTATAAAGACTGTAATAAATAATGGAATTGGAATGTAATAAATAATGGAATTTGACTGTAATAAATAATGAAATTGGATTAAAATTACGCCTAATTATAATTAGAATTGGACTAATTAAAGATAATTGGCATAGTTATAACTTAGAATTATAACCAAATAGAGTAAAAGATGAAAGAAGCTTATTTTCACACTTAGACCTTTGGTTAAGTAATAAGCATGATTATAACGTAGGTTATAATAAGAAAAAGAATAGAAAGAGGCTTATTTTAAGACTTAAGATAAATTAATGAGCGTAGAAAGTAGAGATGATAATAAAAGCTTATTTAAATAATTTATCTAAGTTAATAAGCAAAAATGTAAGTAGGACCTGTACCAAATAGCATTCCCCTATATTTTCTATGAACACGGTGTTTCACATTACCCTGAAATGAGACGAGGGGCACACTTATGCTAATAGTGGTAGTAATCGGTCAATAGGTAGATGTTCAAATCACGGGAGATTTGGACAAGGGGTGCTATTAAATATTGTTTGGATGAAGGGCAGAATACTATGTAGGGAGCTATATATGTCGTCTAGTCCACAGTAACTTTATGTGTAGGGAGTTATATAGTATTTAGTCCACTGTAAATTAACGCCTTCTGTGTAGGGAGCTGTATATGTCGTCTTGTCCACAGAAACCTTCTATGTAGGGAGTTATATAGCATCTAGTCCACAGTAAAATTATGCCTTCTGTGTAGGGAGCTATATATGTTGTCTAGTCCATATTAATATTCTGTGTAGGGAGTTATATAGCATCTAGTCCATAGTAAATAAATGTCTTCTATGTGGGGAGCTATATATGTTGTCTAGTCCACAGTGAGTGCTTTATGTATCTTTCGTAGTTACCACTAGCATTCTGTGTAGGGAGTTATATAGCATCTGGTCCGCAGAAAGTAACTATAGAGTAGCAGGCCGATCAAAGCCTAATTACAAGATTTACTCATACTTATTTCCAGTTTATCCCTTTCCTATTTCCTATGTTTCCCTTATTTATGCTAGAACTGTTGTATAGTCTATTATTTTACCTTGCTTAAAGACTCTAGTAATTACTATCATTCACCAGACTTTTAGTCTAACCCACTCCTCTATTTTTGCCTTTTTTCTCCCCCATAGGCAGTCAAGGGAGAGGACGGTAGGCATGCGGTTGCTTGGAGATTTTCTTGGAGGAGTTTTCTATCATGTATTTCTTTTATTTCAGCTTTAGTTCTTTTTTGTGTACTGGCTTATTATGATGGATATTATGTGCTCTGATTTTAAGACCATGAATTTTTATTTCATAAGACATGATGGGTTTTGATATATAGATGTTGTATTTGGTATTTGACTTATTTATGAAGTAACTATGAAAGTTTTATTTTAAATATGTTATTATTTTAGTTTCCGCTGTTTTTACCTGTTTTTGTCTTGTGAATCTTAGCCTCTGTTAGTTTCAGTTATACCTACAACACACCACGCCTTTTAATATGTCCTTTTTGGTATATTAAGGGGTGTGCGGTGTTTTAGAATTTTTTTAATTTTTAATTATTACCAAAACATATTTTAAATAATTTAATTATATATACATATATTAAAACTAGATTAAAGTATTTTAGGGTTTAAAAATAGTACATATTCATTTAAAATTAATAAAAAACATTTAAAATATTTAATAATTATTATATACATATACATAATGATTTTCGGCTAAATAACATATTTATATAATTTATTATTATTATTTTTAATTTAAAATTTCATTTTAAAACAATGGGTTCATGTAGATCAATTGTTTAAAATTGTTAAATGGATTAATATTTAAAGAACAATTACCACATATATAAAATGGTTATAATAGACTTAACTACATATAAATATGTAAAAAAAGATTATCTTACTAGAGTTTGCCTTAGAACCACATTTTGATCTATCGGTCTCTTAGATTCTGAATCAGCACCACCGTTGCTAGCAATCGATGCTTCATCATTGGATTTAATTGTATTTTTAAACGAATATGAATTAGAGTTGAAAATTGGAGTTATGGGTAGGAAAGTGGAAGCTATGAATGAGAAGAAAGGAGTCAAAAGGTATAAAGAAAGTGGAGGCTATTGATTTGAATGTATAGTGGGACCAAGGAACAAATATTTTGCACCAATATCTCTTTCAAATTCAAAAACCAAATAGCCATGTTTGCCTCTCTTTCTTATCACATGGATTAGAATCCATAATGGACTAAAAACCTCACTTAACCCATTAACAGTTAATCCAACTTAAATGCAATTCAAATTCTTATTAATATCGTATATCGATATAAACATATATAACTTTTATATATGCATCTAATAAATTACTAATGACACCATGAACATTTTAGGCAACTCCATTTTACCAGACACATCCCTTACAATAAAAAAATTAATATTTTATAAACATCAATTAATTTATAATTATTATAAATTAATTAAATCGATCCGTGTTTTAGAGACTGAATAGATTCAGTTGTGTGACTCACATGCATGAATTTCACCAGCGAATAATATTTAAACAATTCAAATACTATTGTTCACACTTCACCTTAGCTAGTGGTGTGATAGTTTGACTTAATTCATCGCTTACAAATTCATCGGTAAAATTTAATTTTACAAATTCAAGCGGTACCTTTTAGTAACGATTATTTCAACCAATCCTCTTCATAAACACTATCACATTAGGACTTACAGAATTTGGTTTTGGTCGAAATTCCAATATCGTCCACATTCAACTTGGTTAGTCCATAAATTAAGTCCTTGGTCCAATAATAATATTTATTTTTAACCATTCTACTCTTGCTAGAGATTTTGATATTTTTAGTTAAAGAGAGTTGACCGTGATGCTAACCTCATACAATTGAGGAGACGAATTCTCTACTGAATACTGTTCACTTCCAATGATTGACTCAGACCCAACTATAGTCGTTTAATGGATGCCATGCCATGATTTAACTATAATCAAAGTGGAGTTTCCAAATTGAAGTTCAATGGTATTCTCAAGTCGATAGAACTGTGTAATATCATCACTCGAGATTTCCTTTTTGACCTAGTTGTTATTAACCAATAGAAAACTCTCGGATGCGTCATTCCATAATTATTTAATAATTATCAGTATGTAACCCCTTAGTGCTCCAGTAACCATGAGTAGTACACTATCCAACATTTGGAGAATGTTACATACTTTGGTCCCAATGGATCTATCGATATCCTTTCTGGAAACATCTTGACCGGGAATATTTAAAACAATATGTTGTTATACAATGTGCCAATATTCTCATGATTACAAAATTAATTACTATCACATAACATATTGTTTAAGGATTTTCTAATCACCATACCTTAGATTAATTACTTAATTAATTATATCACTATATAACAAAGTATATATTAGAAATCAAATACCTTTTATTATGAACAAGATTGGTTATAGAGTTGGACACCTGTAACAAATTACATAATTTCCTATAGGGCGTACCCTTAATTTTATCTGTGAACTCAGACATAATAATATTTAAACAATTTAAATATTAAAGCACGTATGAACTTTGTTGAAAACACGGTACCAAATATGTCTTTAATTGCTTACAAATTATCAAGGTGAAATTCAATTTCTTATCTTTTAAAACGACACTCTTAATTAATGATATGTTGTGCATATTTTTTCATCATCGCTATATCACTTAGATATCTAGAGTTTGGTCGATGGTTAAAACTCTAATAATATATGTATTTAATTACGAAGTCCAATATTAAAGTCCATTGTTCAATCCGATAAAAATTATCAGGTAAATGATTTGCTTTTGCCAAAAACTTTGACTTTACATTGACTACCAATTACGATGGTACTAACCTTCTATTTGATGGAGACGGGTCCTCTCTTGAATATTGTTTCACTTTAAGTGGTTCAACTTATAGCTTAACAAGAGAATATTGTCATGTGATTAACCATAATCAAAATATAGTTTAGGCACTAAAGATTCACAGTATTCTCAAGTCAAAAGACTGTTGCACACTATCATGTGAGATCAATTTTACTTTTAAACTATAAAAGACTCTCGGTGAGTCGTTCTATGACCGTTCAAAAAAACTACATGTATGTAACCCCTTGTCATGAATAATTCGCCGTCCATTATATAGGGAGAGTTACATAAACTAGTCTTAAGTATACTGATATCTCATTCTCGATACATCTTGACTAGGAACATTTGAGGACGAGTATTTATTTTATTCAATTCAATACTCATGGTTACGAACACATTCGTAATTGCAGTCAGTTAAATACATTTGCTAAGGACTTTCTACTTGTATATATTTAATGATTTATAATATTACTTATATCCCAATATAACAATAAATACAATAGAAAATAAAATCAAAAAATTGCTTTATTTCAAACAAGATTTATTATAAGAGTTAATTATATAATCAAATTACATAAATTTCCGTATGACACATCCTTGGCTCTATTATGGGTCACTTGGGATCAGGACCTAAAGTCAACTTTGAGTTTGGTTGTTGCTCGATCCGGAGTTTAATCTGGGCCTAACTACTACCAATCTGAAGTGTCGGATCAGGCTGATCCAACCTAGGTCATATCGGGTTGGTCCATGACTCAAGTCGGTTGGTCCATGTCCCAAACTTAACCAAATTTTTGCTAAGTTGATGTTCACCACTTCAAAACTTTACTTTTGATTTTTCGACTTCATTTTTCCTCACGTGCACTCCCTTGATATTTTTGGATCTTTGACTTTAAAATGGCTTCTTATTTGTTTAAAAGGATCTCTAAAAGGATTTAGCAAAAATAAAACCTAAATTTAGGATTCTATAACTTTGGATTCCACCTATCCATCAAAACCAATTTCCTTCAACACATAACCAATTTCTTCTCTCTTTACTTTCCAATCATTTCAACAAACACATTACACACACTTCTCAGACACTAGAAAGGATCCCATATGCTAATTCAGATTTCTTTGCCTCCCACATGCATGTTCCCTTACCCTAAACAATCACACATGCAATCAAAACATACAAAAAAATATACCAATCAAGCATAATCATATCAGTACATTTAATAGTCACATATTAGCATGGTACATGACATCCAATTAAGCTAACTCATAATGTAATAATAATAATAAACTTATTATCATAACATCAATTTAGCATTAAACCATATTAGCAAGGAAAAATAAGTTTTTTCACGTTTAAATCATTTTAAAACATTTGTATATACATATAGGCGATGAACCACTCGTCTCAAAAGGCGATTAACCTCAAAAGAATCTCTATTGGCGAATAACGGTGATTTCCCCTTTAGTTCCAAATTTTCCTACGCCCAAATCTGGATTTATATGCTCCTACTTGACTGCCTATACTAGATTTAATTGAATTTATCTTTCTCTTAATTTACTTTGATGTGTTTTGGGGTCATCTAATTTTAAGGAACCAATTGAGGTTTGGATAGAGAATAAATTTAAATTATGTTTTAGGTAAATGAATCTAGCCCTAGTGACAGTTTAATCTGGGACAAACACATAGGTCTCATTTTAGGCTTTGGGCTGAAGTGAATACAAATGTCTATTAAAGTCTATTTTCATTTTTTGATTATATATCTAAAACTTTCGAATAAAATTTGGTTTTTACCACCATACAAACATCGATATAAAATAATATATGCACTTGAAAATATTCAATCTCCAATTCATCTCTACCCAAAAGTTATAGCTAAAATAAGGTACCGATGTCCAAATGTCGCACGCTTTATTCTATGCTTTTAGTTCAAAAAACTACACTTCCTCATATTCTTTAAGCTCAAAATGAATTCATTTAAATATTTTAAATCATAATTTTCGTTATATAGATTACTACTAAAAGTGTGGTCATTACAAATCAAACTCAATGGATTTAATGAGCGGGTATGTACTATATACCGTGATGGTGGAGGACCAATCCTGCTTCAAGGGCGCTTATCTCTGGTGTCTCAATTGTAAACTTCATGTTTTCCTTTATCTTCTAAGTTTCCTTTCTGATAATTGGTAGGTTCAGAGGCTTGCGACTCCTTTAAGCGAATGAATTTACTCCCCTCATGAAAAATCAGGTAGGTCATAGTTTTGTTCAGGATCATTTCATCCAATAATTCTGAGTGCGT
The DNA here is from genome assembly GCA_030737815.1 of Allium fistulosum. NCBI lineage: Eukaryota > Viridiplantae > Streptophyta > Magnoliopsida > Asparagales > Amaryllidaceae > Allium > Allium fistulosum. Next base: position 372,617,055 of record CM060906.1, on the reverse strand, counting down.
GCAAACTTTGGCAACTATAACCATGTGGACCACCCGTGGGTTCGACTATTTTACTTCAACTGTGGTGGCACTAAAATTTTCCACATTATATTTTAAGGATTCTCCACCTCCTTATTTGATATCTTTAGCAACATCACCTCTTTAGACAATTTCCTATGGACTCATAACTGCATCATGAACTCTTAAGTCATAGTTGTCTGAGTTGTAGTTTTCCAAACTAATCTATGACTATCCTAATTAGAAAAAATACGAGGTAACTTCTACATTTGATAAATTCTAGGCATAGTTTCGAAGACTGGACCATGAGTCGAACTATATTAGTGTAAGGTCAAAGGTTCTAGCGGTTCAACCAATCAGGTTATGAGAACCGCGTTGATTACTATTTTCTATTTTTCTGATTTAAATGTAAAATTATTTAAATTAATGCTAAAGTTTAACCAATTATAATTAATATATTAAACTTTAAAATAATTATTTTTGAACATTTTATAACAAATATTAATTCGAATAATTCTATAACAATTTTCATAGCGTCAAATTGTAAATTTCCTTATTTTTGAAGTTGAAAGAGTTTCAGTTCAACAATGATTTGTAAAATGCACACTAATATTGTATCATGTCATCCAAAATTGATAAGATGATTCAATAATTTGATGGCTAAGATTATGAAATTATTTGTTAAATTGATTGCATAAAAAATGACACGATAGTTCTTCCTCAAATTTGAAGAACTATGTGGTTTAAAGAGGTTTATTTAGAGGTTTTTCAAGGTTTGGAGGTTAGACCACAGATTCATGCATGCGCAAGGTTATTTCATTTTTAAAGCCGTGACGTTTTAAGGTTAAAGGTTAACCATGGTCGAAGTAATATTGGGTTGGGTCTTTAAAACGGTGCTTTTAAGGCTCAAACGGTGTCCATATGAGTATCGAGTATAGTAATAATTAGAGAGATCAATAGTCCCATAATATGACTCCATCTATACCAATATGAATTCCCTAGGAGTTCGAGCTTCAAGGGGTCGAATTGCACCATTTTAACCAGCTTCATTAGTTGTCACAACATCGTATCAATTGAGTGTTGAATTGGGGAATCTCGACCGAGGGTGGTCGAGTTTGATCGGAGGTGGTGAAGTGGTCGAGTTCAACCATCCATTGTGGAATTTCGATTGGCATAGGATCGATCTAGATAGCTTAGGTCTTTAGTTGAGTAGCATTGGTATCCCATTGGAGTTTACCGTGGTCGAATTTTGATCATTTCCGGCATTTTGAAAGTTTTGTTTATTTTTTTTTTACACTTGAGGATGTAACATTGTTCTGAATGTTTGTATGCAGTTATGTGTTAAATATATCCAGCAAATGTTATATTAGAGATTATAGCACATAATAGTCAAAGTTACATGTGCAGAAAGCATTTAAAAGTTCGATTAGAAAACTTGATTTCAAATTCTTTTTAAAGATCAACAGGGGGAGAATCTGGTCTTAGTCAAAGCACCCTATTTTTGCTCTATTTTTGGACTAGAAAACATGAGGAGATTGAGTGGACCTCCATCCTCAGTGTAAACTGTTGAATGTTAATGCTTCAAAAAATCGATGACTTGAGATCTACTTCGGGTTAGCACTAAGTTTACCCAGGTTGAACATCAAGTTTCATTAGGTCGATTTGAATATTATGAAGAGCTAACTTTTAAGTGTTTTGTTCTCATTTTTGAGTGTAATCTTAAACTGAAATTTTTGAGAAACATCTTTGATCTCCGCATAATTCTTCTATTTTTTCTCATTGCACAAAAATGGGTATGACAAAAAGGGTGTGGGTAGTCAAAATTGTGGCTTTGGAGCATAATGAGATGGTTGGTAGGGTATTGACGCGAAGAAAATGGTCCGGGTTTAAACCCATGTACCATGGCTGGAATGAAATACAGTGAATTCCGTAAAAGATATTGGATTTGAGTTCTTCTTTGTTTTGTAAGGGAGAGAAAGTTTAAGGTAGAAAAGCTAAGGTAGTGTTTGGTTTAAAAACGAATTTTGTGTTTTCGGTTTTCAATATGTATTTCAAATATGAGAAGAATGGAGGGACGATGGGAGGGATGAAAGAAAGACGGATGAGAGAACGATGGAGATGGAGGGACGACGGAAGAATGGATTGTTTCACGTGCTTGTGTTATTTCTCAAAACGCGGAAAATAAAAAAAAATGTTTTCTATTTTGTATGTTAACTTCATTTTCTAAATTGGTCGTTTTTGACAATATAAATGCGTCATGTGCATTTTTGTATGGACGGAAATCCAAAACTAAAAATAATAAACCAAACACTACCTGAATCTATCTTGGGTTACAAGACACTAAAGGCGTTAATACCCATTCTCCTTATCTATTCAGGTTTTGTGCATTTCAAAATTCAAACTATGCTAAATTAAGAAATAAATAGAGTTATCATAATAGAGAAGATTGCATGGAGAAAGAAGAGAATGATGATGATTTAGATCAAGATGTGGATTTCGAACCGACGGTGGATTATAATGTTCATAGTGGAGATTATGTTGAGTGATTCTCACTTAAAACCTCTCATATTTTATATTATATGTTAGTGTATGCTTCAATTTAGATATATTATTTTGATTTAATTCTTATAGTATGTTAGATGCGAATTTATGTAATTAATAATACATTTGACTTGATAATAAATCAAGTTGATGTCTACTAGTCAATTTGATATATCGAAGCCTGGATATTGATTTACTTGATGATCAATGTTGGACAGAATGTTTATATGGTGCTCTCATGATCAGTGGCGAAGCAAGTTTCAGTTTTGGGGTGGCCACTCTATACAACAGCCATTCCCGAAAAATGTACCATTACGGCCATTCCCCAAAAAGAAATGTCAAAGCAAGAACCTTATAAGTTACCCTCATTTGAGTTATGCTTTCATTCAAGTGTTATAGCAGTAGTTATCCTAAGTTACTCAATCCTGTAAACCGGTTCGACTGCAAAACCCAAAACATTGCTTTTATGTCCATTTCCATTCAACCATTTCATCAGACAACTTACCTCCAATAGCACAAGCTTTTGCTTTGGAAAATACTACATAACGTTTTGCATGCAAACTGCATTTTTTTTAATACTGGGATAGGCATGTGCCTACCCCATTTGCAAGGGGGCTCCGCCCCTGCTCATGATGATTTAAAATGTTTATGCTAGAATTTTATGATACGGTGTTGAGTTGGATATATTTTAGTTTATATTTGAGTGTATAATTGAGTTTGTCAAATTTTGATATATGATATGTTTTTTATTAGGATTTGTTTGGTGACTTGGATTTGTTGGCAATCGGTAAAGTATTGTATTTACAATTTGGAGGGAAATCATTATTAATCGAGGATGAGTAAGCGGTGGTATGGTAGGCCATTTGGTGGTGTTGATTTGGTAGTAAACAAGCGATTTCAGTAAGAAGTTGGGTGATTATATTGTTTATTTCATGTTGTGTTGTTTGAGCGGTTTTTAGGCCAAAATTAGCCGATTATATTTGTTGTTGTTGATAGAAGACTTATGGAATTACGAGGAGATTGCTCGAATGTCTGATGATATTCTCGGTTTAAGTAGTTAATTTGCATTGAAGTGTTCGAGGAAGTAGAAGACAATTTTCCATCTGAGCATAATATTAGGTGCTCGATGATTATGTAGTTTGCGAACATGCAAGCTGAAAGAGTTAGGGGTATACCCAATTATCTAATTTGTTACATATACCTAACTCTATAGTCAATCTTGCCCGTATTTAATTTTCTATTATATACTTGTTATATTATGATATATTAACTAAGTAATTAATTTAAGTATATTAATATAGAAAATTCTTAAACGATATGTTATGTGATAATAATTACAATGAGTTGTAATCATGAGAAAATTATCATAATATAAAATAACATATTATTTTAAATATTCTTGGTCAAGATGTTTTGAGAAAGGATATCGATACATCCGTTAAGACCAAAATGTGTGACGCTCTTCAAATATTGGGCAGTGTATTACTCATGGATACTGAGTGCACCAAGAGATTATGCTCTCATAGTTGTTAGATAATTATGGAATGGCTCATCCAAGAGTTTCCTGTTGATTAACGACAATTATGTCAAATAGGAAATCTCAGGGTGATGATGTTACATAGTTCACTCGACTTGAGAATACTGTGAAACTTCAATGTGAATACTCTGGTTTTGATTACAGTTGAATCATACGGTATGGCGATCCATCATGCGACTATATTTGGGTATGAGTTGATGTATTGAAAGTGAAACATTATTCAATAGAGAATTCATCTCTTCGGTTGTATGAGGTTAGTATTACGGTCAACTATAGTCAACTCAGAGTCAAAATCTTTGGCCTGAGTGGTACGGTTAATAATAAACTTTATTATTAAAACAAGGACTTTGTTTATAGATTAACTGATTTTAGTAAGAATGATATCTAAGTTGTGACCAAAACCAAATTCCATAAATTCTAAAGTGATATATTGTTAAAGAAGAGAACGAGTGTAAATAATCGTTGCTAAAAGGCACCGCCTAAGAAAATGTGAAATTTGATTTTATTGAAAAGATTTGTAAGTGATGAATTGAGCCAAACTATCACACCACTAGCTAAGATGACGTGTGAGTATTAATATTTGAATTATTCAATATTAATCGCTGACTGAAACCTTTGAGTCTCACAACCGCACTTGTGAATTCTCCAAAAATCTACAAGATTTAGTTAGTTTATAAAATATAATAAATTAATTAAATTCATTAATATTTAATTAAAATTAGTTATATTTAATTTATTTGATGTTTTTGTGCCTTTTGGAATTATTTGATGCATATATAAAGGTTATATTTGTACATATCAATATGCAATATCGATGTAACTTTGAACGGGTTTAAATAGAAGATAATTAATCGATGGGCATTTTGGAATATAAAATCCATGTAGGTGTACATGCTTGGTCGACCATGCAGAGGATAGGAGGTGGTTTGGCTTAATTGAAAATTGATTAAGAATCACAAGGGAAAGGTTTTAAATAACAAATAAAAAAGGTTTCTATTCCTCCATTAAAACATTTCCTTCTCGTTTATGTCTTTGTTCATTTTTCTTTTCTCTCTTCCTCATCATCCATGGATGAAAATTCCTTAAGCCATTTTTGAAATTATCAACTCCAAATCAAATCAAAATATCAAAAAAAAATAAAGAGCTACGTGGTACATCCATCTCTTGCAAAGATTGGGTGTAAATTCAAGGATCTAAGTAAGCATTTCCAAATCAAAGTGTAACTTATTGGCTAGATTTGAAAGGTATGTTCCGAGTTTAATTGCTTTCTTAGATATAATATGTTTATCACAATTTTATATGTATGTATTATCACCTCACCTAGATATAAAATTAGTTACGCAATATAAATAATTTGTTGAATGATCTATTTACTGATGAATTAAATAGAAACTTACATATGATTAAACAATGTTTTGGCTATGGATCTATGTCTTAAAATCGCTTATATCAATATATTAAACATGTTATACAATTAATATTTTAAATATATCTTTGTGAATGTTCTAAAAGCTTGGTGATATATTGTTTGATTTTTTATGTACGGTTTTTGTTTTATAATACGTTAAATGTTTTAAAAAAACAAAATTTTCATTTTGGGTTGAAACTTTATGTATATATGTATTTTATCAATTAATTTAAGTATACATATGCTTGGGAATACATCAGATAAAGTTAACATATAGATGTTTGTTTTTGAATCAAATGGAAAGCTTTGGATTAGTCATTATATATGTATGTGTGTGTGTTTTGCTTAAGCAAGCAGGTAATTTATAGTGGACCATCCACTTTTATAAAAGATTAAAACAGATGTGACGTAGAAATACTTCAACGACTATGAGTTATGACACAGGCTTATCCTGCATCTCTTACACAACACTATGACGCAGAGCATTACACTCACAAATACAATTACATACATAGTGACTATCCTAAATCTATGATATGAAGCCATACGGTTTGCATGAAGGGTACAAGCCCACAATTTCTCAAGAAAACCAAATAACTATTGCGACATGAGAACGATTCCACATGTACTTCCAGGTATTCATATTATGTAGGATATATAAGCACAAAAGTAACCAAAGTAGTAGACTTGTAGACATCGACCATATGACATACGGGCTTGATAGAACAAGTAAGATTAGCACAAACCACAACAAGCAACATGAATTACCCTAATAGTCCTAGACTACTTAACTCGCAAACTATATCCAAAAGCAAGGATGAGAAAAAAGTTTATCATGCACCAGCAAAAGCCAAATTGCCACTAACAAGTAGCATGTCCATTATGCATAACTCGCAACCTCAAAAGGGCAACACACACCTGCTTCAACATGGCAGTCACTATGGAGTTGAATTGATGATAAATGAAAGGAGATAAGATGATGGAATTTTGGGAGCACCTGGACACAACAGAACAAAATTCTCATAGCAAAATTGTAGAAGCCACGAAATCCAACGCATTAGAGTATACAATCGTAGCTAGAACAGACCCCAACATGCAAGCCAAGAAACTCAAAACACCAATATCTCCAACTGCCCAGAAACCAAACCCATTCGAGATTTCAAAACCACGCTGCCTCAAGGAGTTCCAGAAACTGGAAAGCTGGCGCAGAGGAGCATGATTGAACTGGCGTTGTTCCAAACCATATTCATTCCATCACTTGGTGGAACTCTGGCATGGAGGTTGGCAAACAAGAGAAGACAAGGAAGGCGAAGGGCATAGATCTGAGAACCATCAATGGATCCAAAGCAACAGAGTGAGTTCTAGAAAAGAAGGGTGAGGAAATAATTGCGATAGGTGCAGAAAGGTTTCGAAAGGCTAAATTCAAAAATAAATGGGAAAAAAGAGCGAATAGGAACAAAGGAGGAAATGAAGAAATAAAAGAGAGAATTGAGGGAAAAAGAAAGAAGAGGAATGGAAACGAAATGGGTAGAAGAGGCGGCTTCAACCCTAATACCCATTATTCTCATTTCGAAGCTTTTTTTTAGTTTAAACATTTGTATTTATACTTTGTATTATTAAGGAATGTTTTAGAAACATTTTCTAATTTTTATTGAACTATTTCAAAGTAAGGAAATGATACATGTATATAAATAGAGAAGAGGAAATTATGCACAAGGACAAACTTTGAAAAAAAATAGGCTGAAGGACACCAAGTTTCATTTTTGGGTTGAAGGACAAACTTTGAAAGAAAATTAGACTAAAGGACAATGCTAGTTATAACTAGCATTATATTCAGTTTTTACACTATACAAAATGCTAGTTATAACTAGCATTATATTCAGTTTTACACTGTACAAAATGCTAGCTATATTTAGCATTGTCCTTGAACCTAATTTTTTTCAAAGTTTGTCCTTCAGCCTAAAAATGAAACTTGTTGTTCTTCGGCCTAAGTTTTTTTCAAAGTTTATCCTTGTGCTTATTTTCCACAATAGAGAATATATACATGATAGATAGAAATCCTAATATCTACACATGTATATATTGACCATGTTATTGTTTGTTATTTTTGTTATTTTGTTGTATCATATCATCTCTTGTATGTTAATTAAATGTCAGTTAAATTTTGCTAGAGATGAAATGTGGAATCAATCATTGATGCCTCCTTTCAACTCTTTCCTTTTTAGATCTTTACATGGTTACATCTAGATTTAATTTTCTATTTATTCTCATCCTTTAACACCTAACAATTACATTTGCTTTATGTTTCATATATTTGTGATAAAAATTAAAATATGAATATATTTGACATATTAAATCCAAATCAAAATTTCTTACTTAATTAATATAGAATTTGTTAATTAAGCCAACAAGTTTGACTCAATTGGTCGATAGTTTAGACTACGAGATTAAAAGTCACGAGTTTGATCCTTGAGATCGATACTTATTGGCATTAATGAACCATGTTCAAAAAATATAGAATTAATTAATAAATTAAGACAATATTAATAAAATATGATTTTATAAAAAATAAATAGATTGGACTTAGTGAAACCCATTAGACTTCATAGGCCTACTATGATCCAAATAGAAAAAAGAATTGAACCTACACATTTTACCGGTTGTAAATCAGGCCAGTTCTTTCAATGGTAACGGAGCCCAAATGGTTTATACAGTCTAATTTGCAATTTTAGGGCCAAATAATTAAGCCTGCCTATCTGATAAGTGTCTTGAAAAGTAGCGTCTATGTTGGCGGCCAGTTCTTTCAATGGTAACGGAGCCCAAATGGTCTATACAGTCTAATTTGCAATTTTAGGGCCAAATAATTAAGCCTGCCTATCTGATAAGTGTCTTGAAAAGTAGCGTCTATGTTGGATCTAGGCCAACATGCAGAGGGGTATATGGGTAACTTTCAAAAGAAATTAATCCATTTGGACCTTATTGGGCTTATAAAGTCTAAATTTATTTAGATCTTATCTAAACTTATTTTAAATAAAATCAATATTTAATTTAATTTATAAATGAAGTTTTATATTAATGTTATGTTTAATATATAGTATAATATGTGTATCGTATATACATATGTGTATGCGTGTATGTGCAACATAAATGGTGTACATGATTTAACATACCTATATATAGATGTTGCGATTTACACTGCAATGGACATATTTTTCCATCCATATACATATATGTCATCTAATATGTAAGTATATATGTGTGAGTGTGTACGCGTGTGTGTATGTATTACAAAAGGCGAAAGAACAGTTCGCTCTGTGCTCACAACGCAGATAAAGTGCGAGTTATATATGTATATTTCAAAATGATACATATATGTTATAAAATGATATTTGTAAAAAAAAATATACGTTAACATGAATATATATAGTTAATATTATAATATAAAGTAGTTGCAATTTTAATATACATATCCACAAATTCAAATTTCAGATTCTAGATTTTAAATTTAGATCCGCGTAAAAAAATCCAACGAATTCAAATTTAAATTAGTATATTAATTTTAAATAAATATTAATATTATATATGTATATTTCAAAACCCGAAGAAAAAAATTATTTTACATACATACACACACATATATACATATAATAATTTATATATGCATATTAAATTAACATTATAAATTCTATATAATACACACACACATATACTTTGATGTAAATAAGTAATTATATATACACACACATACACTTTATATACACACACATACGGCCAAAATAATAATAGTTTCTTTTTTAAGTTTTGCAATTTTAAAAGTGGTTTTTTTATTTTCCGCACGAAAATCATTTAAATAAATAAATATATGTGTATATATAATAATTTTTGAAAGCGATTTAAAACATTTGCAAATGTTGTTAAGTATAATATATATATATATATATATATATGCGGTTTTGAAAAATTAATGTGGAAACATATTATGTGTATACATTGATAAAATTTATATGTATATTGAATATATATATATATACATTAAAATTATACTTGTATTAAATATTATTAAATTATTATTTTCAAAAATTAATTTTTTTTAATTGCCGAGTGATATATGAATACACACACACACACATATACAATTATTTTAAATAACGCACATACAGACAAATATATTCATCCAATGGTTATGGCACTAACATATATGGATTCGTAATAGTATACATATAACTAAAGGCAACATAATGACACACACACACACACACACACATATATATATATATATATTAGATTTTCTTTCTATGGCACATAAGTAATACATTGTAATGTTGAATCCGTTCACTCCTTGAATTAGTATCCAATCCTTTAGAGTGAGCTACCAAACTGAAAGCAGCAACCATCGATCTTCGATTTGAATAACAACCCACATCTTAAGGTGCCCGAATTTCGACTAATCGAACCCAAATCCATTAGGGTATGGATCTTTGATTTTGGTCACCTGGAATAAATACAAATATATCATAGTGCGATCAATATAAACTCACATAGGAATAGAAAAATATAATAGAACATAAATGCTGACTGAGGCTATTACCTTGGGATCAATAGTATTCTGTAGATATCTAATTGTCTTGTTAGCACCGAGAATGAATAAGAAGGCTTCACCATCAACCATTCCTGTCTTGCACCAGTATTCTATCCCTTTAAATTTTTCATATGGGTTGTAATGAGGAGGGGATTAGAACAACGTTCTGGTGACTGGATAAATCACATACTTTGCCAATAACACTAATGTATGCCGATTGATTTTCATAAAAGTGTCATGTCTATTATTTATAACTAATCCATTTAATCCTAAGTGCGCATAAAATATGCCTAACCACCTTCGAGGTATAACTATATATATATATGCCTATATACATATATATATATCTAATGATGTACTATCCAAAAACCATGTCAACTTAATACTTCTTAAATAGGGAGAAGGTAGAACCAACATCTATTTTATACCTCAGTGCAGGCCATCCGCAACGTAAACGCTAGTCAATCGGTCCTAGCTACAGAGACCGATGACCCCTATATACGGCTTTATAATTTATAACTTAATTATCATACAACTAACGCATCACAAAGACTCATTTAAGGGTTAACTAGCCCACCTTCGATAAACAACAACTAACCAACTAAATTTAAGATCTATGTGTATCTCATACAGATTTTATACTAGTAGGAAGCAAAATTCATCAGGGCATAACCCGAGCCCTTGTTATCCATCGTTCGGGACCGCTGGTGGTCATAGCCTATATGTCATCCCTACCACTAAATACTGGTCCAATAAAAATACTAACATAGCCCACCGACCTTCCACAGCTGACATCCTGTTTAGACTAACCTAATTTAAGTCAAGGAAAATGCCTCTTTCAGTTACTTAATAACTCTTATTAGAAATGAAGCAGACCCCATTTCTGTAAAAGTACTGGGCCATTTAATACTTCAAATCGGGGGCGAACCCTTGGTATATTTCCCCTATGATTCGCAATGCATATCCCTTCTCCATGGGTCCTATAATTGGGGATGTCCCACATCAGTAGTAAGTATACACAACATCCGATAGCCTCTAGGTGAATGGTAGACTTATGTTGTGTAACTCTACTGACCTTGCATCCCAACCCACTAGACCCACTAATTCATGCTTAAATGCTGGGCTAGGCCCACTGATTCATGCTTGTTCTAATTGTATAATTAAGGCTATATAATTTCTTGCTATGAAAATTATACTGCCTTCTAGCATTTAATTCATACCTTGTATGCTTATTTACTATATTCCATAAATGTCAATTGTCTATAATAAATAGTTATTATTATTCTAATTGGCAATTTTTAATAACATTTATTCATTCTAATTCAACCAATTAAGCCTATTTATTTCTCCATAAATGCCATAATTAATTCTATAGCCAGTCGCATTAACACATTTATGTCCTCATTTAATTTCTGTTGTTCCCTATTATCTGCACATTTATTGCCCTATTAATTTGGAAGTTACAATCTCTTTTCCATTTACACTTCCTAATCCAATAATTTACTATGATATTTATAACTAAACGTCTTAATTATGACTAATGCAAATATCGACGTATATTACGCTATAAATATTTATATTTTTGATCGGTAAGTGTGGTTATATGTATACACACGCACACGTATATTCCTATTATTATTCATAACACATTAATTCTTATGCTTAGGAATTTTGAAAAACTAATTTCCACATTTTAATTTATTAGAGCCATCATTTCCAAAAAGGATTACCGTTTGCGCCAAAATTGGTCACAAACACCCAATTGCAAATGAAAGCACCAAATCACAGTCACAGATCATAGATAGAATATATGAAGAAGATATAAATGTGAAGAACAACAAAAATAAAAAAGAAAGCAGTAAAAAGATGAGATTTATAGTGGTTCAGCGTTGTACCTACGTTCACTTTGAAGAGTTTGTTGTTTATTGATGATTCTTAATTGATTTACAACAGTACAATCAATAACACTCAAGTTACAATGGAGTTTTGGCAGAGTAACAGCGTAGAAGAGCCAAAAGTCCTTTTTCTGTAGGCATAAGGGTGCTATTTATAGGTGTAGATCTGGAAATATCTCCCTTAAAGCATGGAATACTTCTTCTCACACATAGGTGGCCCCACCAGATCGATCAGGGCTTGTTTGGGATCAATCCCGATCGATCCCCATCATCTTCGTATCGATCGGTTTTGGCTCCATTTGAGCTACGATCGATCATGGTGGTCCTTAGGATGATAAGAAAGCTTCTGTGAAAATTTGGAGGTATTTGGACTTGTAGTTTTCGAGTTATGAACGATCTAAGGTTGATTTTGCAAGTAGGCCGATGGCTGCGTATCGATACATACATATCGATCACTTTCGTATCGATGCTCCTTCGCATCGACGACGTGGAGCGACAATTATGGGAGGATCCACATTTCACGCTTGTAGACCGCTTCCTTTGATTTGACTTATTCCTTCGTATCCACCCGAGGCCACACTCTTCATACCGATGCCTTGTTGTGGCTTCGTATTGATGGTTGCATGATGCCTTTGTATCGATGCCCGGCCCTAGTCTTCGTATCGATCAGATGGCTGATCGATATGAAATGTGTATAGAGGCGGGATCAATACGAAATGGGAAGCTGTTGAACTGATGAACTTGGATCGATGATGTTGCTTGATGGATACGAAGAGGATGGATGTGAAGTGGATGGATACAAAGGTGATGGATTCGAAGTAGATCGATACGAACTAGATGGAAATGAACTTGATGGATACGAAATTGAGGTGGACCATATGGACATTGATCGATCCATGACTCTGACCCAAAGTAAATGTGTTGCCGACTCGAGGAAAACCCAATACCGACCCCAAGCAATGTCGACCTGAGTTGTTCCTTGCCGACCCGAAGTGCCATCAACATTGACTCAAAGTAAAACCTCTTCTAACCCGAAGCAAGCCTTAAGGTGACTCGAAGCAAACTCCAAGCAACCCTACGCGATTCGACTTTTGTCAAAAACCCATACTCAAGTATCATGCACTGTTTGTCCATCGACTATGCTATATCCTGGCCTCATAATCATGTTTACTATCCATGCTTGATCGTCCATCCATTTGTCTGAACCAAGTCGTAACAACCCAGCTTCGATCACGACGCAGTCGATTAGGTTAAATCCGCCTGTATGTTTCCTTGCTAAAAGGCGGGTTAACACTTTGCCTCCCAAAACATGTCTTGCGATAGGAAGGTGTGTTTTGTAGCGCCATAAGCCTGATGTTCGGAGCATGTTGATGACCTGTGATGAGGTCGATAATCTTACCTGATTGTGAATAGCGATCGTTCGAGATCATATGCCATTCGACGTGATATATGACCGTTCAAGGTTGGGTGCCGTTCGAGGCGAGATGTGACAGTTCGAGGTCGATTACCGTTCGAGGCAAATTGTGACCAATCGTGGTCTAGTGTTGTTCGAGGCGAATTGTGAATATCAAATTTTACATTCAAATGAGTCTCATAAGTAAAATTTCCAACTAAGAAAATCAAGTCCAGTATATAAAGAAGAGAAAACAAAAGCAAAACAGAAACATCAAAGTGCAAACACCTCCACTGTAGTGGTTTATAGTCATCTCAGAGCATGCCTGAGGACCGTTCATGATCCTATACATGTATAAGTGGCTTAACCGTTTTATTATGGAGTTTATTGCTTATTCTTCATCATCCCGATCAGTTGATGATAAGCTGACGCCTTAATCCGGGGCCATCTTCATTCGATGTAGATGGAGGTCACTCCTGTTCCACAGTCACTGCTTGCCTTTTCACGTACTGTGACAGCAAGTCATTTCGGTTATGTCCTTCAATCTCATCCCTCAAGTGCCTGCAATCGTTTGTACTATGGCCGCCTAGCTCATGGAATAGGCAGTATTTGTCTGATTTCTTTTCATTATTGGTTGGCTCCCTCCTGATTGGCCTTCGGTAGAGAACCTGCCCCATAGTGTCTTGGTATAAAGTCTCACTCAACTCCGTATAAGAGGTGAATCTCGGTTCTTTTCATGGCCGCCTCGGCTCATCAAAGCCATTCTCTACTTTTCGCTTCTGTAACGACCCGTATTTTTAACACTTTAAAATTACGAATTAAAATAAAAATTTTGGATAAAAATCCGAAGGAAATAAAATTTTGTGTTGTTAAATATGAATTACAAGTTAAAATGCAAAACTGAATTCTGAAATAACTTATTTGTAAATTAAATATGGATGTTAACTTGTATTGAATGTAAATAATGAATTGAATTTGATTGTAACAACGAAATAAATAAAATGTTACATTTAATATTGAAGTTATAATATTGAAATCAACGTAAATGACTGTAATTTAATATTACTGTGAATTTAAATAAGATGATAGCTGAAGAAAATTAAAGTAAATGAATTATAAACTATTTGTAACGACCCATAAATTTTAACTATTTTAATAATGTAATTAGTTGAAATTTTGTGAAATTTTAAACGATAAAATTTTGAAATAAAAATTTGATATTAGTAATGCGTCTAATTAATCATAGCAACTGGTAAATTTTCATCAGATAATTTGAAAGTTTATTTTCTAGTGTAATTTTATTCCAATTTATATCAGTTAAAAGTGATGAAAATAAAATAATTTCGAAACCTAAATATTTTTATATAGAAAAATTCTAAACCATCTTCTGAGCAAGACGTCATTTTTCGTTTTTCCAAATTCGGACATCTTTAGCTCCGTCGATCTTATTTTTCTGCGTTTTTGCTGCATTTTCCGCTAGTAGAAAATTCGAATTTTTATAATTCAATCATACCACTAATATTTGTATATCGTTTTGATCGTCTCATCGTGCTGATCTCCACAGTATATTCGTTTGTGTGTTTCGAAGTCCGGTACTCGACGAAATCGAAATAACGATTTATCGTACCGATACCCAATACTAACTTTTTGGTTTCTTTGTGCTTTTTAATTTCAACTGTGCAAAGCCAACAGCCATCTGTTTCGTATTCCTAGAAATTTATTGCTAATTTATTTTCCCTAGTTCTAATCTATTGTTTCCTTGGTTCCAATGCTTACCCGGTTGCCTTCCTATTTCCGTCAGTGCTAAAATTTTAAACTAAGAAAAAAAGAAATATAGTTATATATGTTTATAGTGCTGCAAAACTAAATCGTTCACTTCCTAATTTACATCTGTTCCCTCTCCATCATCTTATTTGATCGGCCATTTGAGAAAAAAATGTATAAAGAAGCCGTACGCCTCTTCTTCCCCACCCTCGCCGAGGCCTTCCATTCGCCTTCGTCTGGTGCGGTGCAACCCAAATCCAAACGCCTATCATCCCACCACCCTACTGCTCCACTTCCTTTGTCCCTGACAGCGCCGCCACCTACCACTCCTCTCCCGCCTTGCCGAGCCTCCTCACCGCATCACATCTCCAGCAACCGCCTGCGCTCCACCATCAGCCGATCCAGATCACTGCCACATTCCTCCGCGAAGCCGCAACCGCACATCCATCATCCGCCACACGTCTCCATCCTTTGCAGCATCTCCTCACCACCGTTCATCCTCCGCTCCTCTGCTCTGGCGATTCACCTTCCACCTCCACTTTTTTTCCTTCCTCACCGCAAGCAGCTCATGTGCGCAACCATAAATTTAGTAAGTAGTTGTATATTATTAGTTATGTTATTAATATATATATTACATATAATTGGTATTACAAGTTGTCACTTGCTGTTAGATATATATTACATATAAATTGTATTACAGGTTTCATTTACTGTTATATATGTATTAGATATGTCATTTAATATATATATATAATATGTATATATTCGCATGTGGATATATATGTATGTTTGCGTCTATTTAGTATATACACACATTATATATAAGTTGCCATGTTATTATATACGTAACCCACTAGTTCCATTCACCACTTCCCAGAAGAATTATATATGTATTGACCTGTAGCCTTCCACACCCACCAGAACATGCAACACCTCCACATCAGCACTTCCTATCCACCTTGCTTTTTCGAACCTGTAGCACCTTCCTATAGCAATATACGTTAGCATCTAAATCACTAAGTTGCGCGAACTTCAAATTAGTACCGAACACATCGGGTACATAATGTATAATGTCCATATTGTTGATTTTATATGGGCTACTTATGGAGTAGAATGAATGATCATGTAAAATCAGTTAGACATAAATTAAGGAATAAGTAGCAGCAATAGTTATCAGTTTGTTCAAAATGTTTGTGCAAGTTATTTAAGTATTCTACTTGTAGAAGTGATTGGGTATAGTGAGTTACAGATACCTGCATCAATGCTGACCCTTTTCCTTCTTCCCTTTCTAACAGTTGTCGGCACAGTGCGACTCTTTTGTTTTGTTTAAATGTTTACTTACAATATATGAGTTATTTTCCTGTTAGTTATATATATGTGTTTAATTTAAAACAACGATTTTTGAAATACATATACTTAATTTAATAGGTGTTTGAAAATTCAGAATATGATTTTATATAAATAGTTGTATAAAGTTATATATATATATATATGTTCACTTATACCATTTGTTTTCATCGGTCCAGTTTTGATCTGATCTCATCAATTCTGATTTATCAACTATGTTCGTTGATTCGTGCCAATCTAGCTTGTTTTGGAAGTCGTGCTTCCATTCCGTAACTCAAATTTCAGTGTCAAACCTCTCTAGCCTCGAAAGGTGAGCAATCACTCATGATTAATGTTCTTTTATTTATTAAATTTGATTTCAATTGAAACGACAATTGAAATATGCTGTTGTTAGCTAATTACACTGTTTTATATGTTATTAACTGTATCTGTTCACCTATGACATCTGACACCATTATCTGTTAATTATTTATGCGATGATAATATAGTTTTGTCGATAATTGATTGATTGTTGTTATATTGGATGTTAAATTGTAATGTATAAAGTGATAAATATTATGCAATTGAATTTGACGTAGAATAGTTAAAAAATTGAATCGACATATGTGTTGAATTTGGTTAGTTAAATTTGTTTAATATGACCCCTTAAATGTTTAATCATTTGACACGTAGAAAATAGTGTTAAATACACCTTGAACCATCAATTGTATGTTGTTTAAACTGATGATGCATGAAATTGAAAATAGATGACAAGTGAAAAACCGTAATGCAATAATCTTTAATCTACATGAAATGATAGTGTAGATTCTAGAAATAATTATATTAATTTGCACAAACAACAATGTGAATTAATACGATTATTTCGGGATTATTTCGGGATTATTTGAATTGATTATTGGATTGATATTGATTGTTGTTATTACTTGTTTATTTACTTTGACACCATCCCAGTTATCACACTGCAAGTTCCCTTTGCTATGCTTTGATTTTGAATTGAATTGGAATCGGGTTGAAATGATAAATACCCAAATGAACTTGACTTAGGATAGAGAATTAAATAAAACCCGATTGGTCAATGATTTGATTTAAAAATAAAATAAAGATTTTATTTGAATAAATGATAAGTTTCTGAAATTAAGTTGGAATTTGGAATTTTAATAAAGGAAAATGTTAATAATTTAAAAATCTGAAACAAAATATTAACAATGTAATTGATGAAAGAACATTGTTTAAATTAAGTGATTGAATTAAGTTTGAAATTATTTAATAATTAAGTTTTGAAATTATTTGATAATTAAATAAATTGAATTCTTTGATAAGTGAAATTGAACTTCTTGAATAAGTGAAATTATGTTTCTTTATTAATTGAGTTTTGAAATGGTAACTAAGTAAATAAATAAGTGGAATTGAATTTCTTTAACAAGAAATGAAAATGTGATATTTTGAAATTAATGTAAGACTTGTAATTTAAAGAAATTGAGTTGACGAATTTAATTTATTTCAAATTTGTGAGTTTTGATACAATGAAGTTGAACTTAAGTAATTGATCTAATGAATTGGAAATTAAATAGAAATTGTTTTGAATGACAAATTTACTTAATGAATTTTGAATAAAATCGATCAATGAAGTTAAATTGATTTGAATGTTAAATTAAATTAATTTAAATGATTTGGAATGAAACTTATATACAAACTTGAATCAATATTTGAATTGTTTTAAATAGAAATTGAAATTGAATTATAAGATTTTGAAATTATGAATTTGGAAGTTTTGAAACGTAAATTCTAGAAATTGGTTTAGAAAGACAAATGAAATGTTGATTTACAAATTTTAATGGAAATTGAATTTGATTTGCTTTGAAATATATTAAACGACCAATCGGTGAAATAATTTCGAAGGTTATTAAAGAGACCAGAATCGGTTAAGGACATACTCTCTGTCTAAACCGAAACCACTTTAATAACTGTACGTGGAGTGTGATCCAGAATGAAGTGGTTGGAATGATGTACATGATGACTGAAGAAAGAGAACGATAATGGATACCCTTGACACTTGTGTCAAATTGGAAATGACTAAAACAGGAGCCGTGCCGGGCCAAATGGGGTTAGCCTCCTCGAGCGAACACACTTCTTCGAAAATTACTCATTACTTGTTATCGATTGGTGCACCCTTGATTTGGGAGTGTTGTTTCGCGGTGTTGCGATCGTTGCGGCGATGCGTTCTCACCAGTCCAGATCAGGCAAACGGTAGTTTCACTACCTTGGGTATTGCCTCATGTGCCTTGTCATACTTGTATCCCTATTCGCGACCACTTTGATTTGTTTTGTGTTATACCTATGGAGTACTCCCTGATATCCCACTAGTTTACGGTGGAGTTTACAGTGCTGTATAGACTATAACGCTTATATAAAATGTGTTAAGGGGAATAATGGTAACGCCTTAACACTATTTTGATATTTTATATTACTGATAGGCATTATCTATTTACCGTACACTACTACATAGTAGATAGTTTAACGGATCCTTAAAGGATGGTTATTCCAAACATCCTTTGAGTTACTTGTATTTCAGTTGCTATTTCACTTGAGTTGGATTTATTGATATAAGAATGTTAATCCTGACTCGAGTGTTTTGTGTTTTGCTTTACGCTCGGGTCAGACTGAGTGTACCAGTATTCGAGACTCACCTTTGGAGTTGGAGCTTCGCTTGGAGATCCAGCTATCTATCCATCTTTCAGATATTTAGTTGATTCCAGTGATGTATTCTGATATTGTATTTGATTATTGTATTCGAGACATCTGTTGTACCTTATTTAACTCTAATATGTATATAGTAGCTTCATGAACTACTATCTTTTGTTCCCGCTGCATTTATTACTCTGTGTCTGTGATCTGTGATTATTTTATTTACTGTATATGCTCAGTTTTGCCAAACTTAAATTAATAATTCGGTATTTTGAATTATTCAAGTCCGACATGTGCGGATGCGAATGGTACAAAATAGCGGGTCGTTACAGTTGGTATCAGAGCTTTGGTAGCTCTAGGCAAAACTTAGTATATATGGTAAATGTATTTACAGAATCACTTTCATCCAAGTTTGAACCTTGTCCTTTTTGACTCGATTCCTTTGAATTTTGGAACGTTCCCTCGGTTTCGAAATTCATTCTTGTCCCTCACTATTCGTATTCTTCTGAATTTTGGAGTATCCTATAACTCCACTTCGAATAATCTTTATAATGAATCGGCAGTCTCGCCAAACTTCGAATGATTTGTAAAGGGGTGAAACTCTTTTACAATAGGCATTGATTTACCGGAGATTTCTGTATCCTCGGTTTGCGATGCTATCTATCTCCTACTATGTCTGAATTCCATTTCTCGAGATCGAATGTAGATTTGCCTCGAAATTTTGCATCGATCTTATTCTTGAAGTCACGGTCGACCCAGTTAAGGTTGCCCGTGATTTATATAAACTTATCCATCTCCATATTTTGTTATTTAATCATCTTATCTTTCGTTCCAACTTATTCTCAAATCAAAATTTACTTTGATTGAATTAATCAAATTTAAATCTCTGTCCTTGCTTTGAAAATTTATTCTTGTATAGGGTATTTGTAAATCTATATTTAAATGTTTTAGATATTGTGTTGTTTGAGTTGTTATTGTTGATTTGGGTTTTCGATCGATTCGTCTGATCAACGCTATCGATAGAATTTCCAAAACGCTTAAACAGAGCAAACTGACACAATATTATTTTTAAATTTGGTAAATGAAATAAATTTTTAATAATTATATTATATATATAAGTATGATTTTCTGAATTTTGATAGTTAATTGAATTGTTTGTTAATAAATAATATTGGAATTTAAATATGTCACCTAAACCATTGGCTTTTGTCTCATATATAAATAATTGAAATAAAAACATGGTTTATAATTTATTTGAAAATTGTAATGAATTTAAATCAAGAAACTGAGAATTTAAATTTCCGGTGATTTCAAACTTTGATTTGAAAGTTTTAAAGTGTATAGTATTTAAAATATTTTCAAACAGAAATCATTCCAAAGAAATTTTAGATGTTTAATCAGTGCTCTTCTCTTTGTCGCTGGAAAATAATTTCGGTGATGGCGGCCACATCATCGACATTCATTTTCGAGTTTTGAAGTGGAGAAACCATTCTGTAGCTTTGCTACGGTTTTGTTTGGGAAATATTTTAATTTGAACTTCTTAAGTATGACTTGATATATATATATATATATATATATGTGGGAATATTGTTTTTAATTTTTTTTTAATTTAATTTAATATATATAATATATACATAATTATCTCTAAAGGGGGTTTGAAATTAAACGGAAATTTAATTCTTAAAATTATGTTAAAGGATGTTTTCAATTATAAATAAAGCTAAATTTTGGATTAATATTTAAACTTGAAATAATTGAATTTGAAAATATTATTTGTATAGTACTAAATTGCATTTCAATATAACTTACCTAAATTATTCAGAAGTTAAACTGTAATTGGATAATATATAATATAAAATGATTTTGTAAATAAAAAAAAATGAGTGTTTATAATAGATATTATACACTTAGATTTTAATTAAAAAAAATGTTAATAAAGATGATAGAATAATAAGTTAATTGAATGAGATGAATATAATAATTTTGTTCTGAAAGAATTAACAAATTAAAAATTAGATCAACTTATGGTAATACCATAAATTTAACCAATTATTGAATATAAATTAATTTAAATTGAAATTTATATGGTTAAATTAATTTATATGGTTTAAATACATGTAATAAGATATATTAAGTGGAATAAACTTAATAATAATTTGGAATAAAAGAATTAACTTTGTTGAACAAAATATGAGTACAATAAATGATTATACAATTGATGATTTAAAAATTGTTAATTGATGATGACTAGATAATAAGATAATGAATTTAGAAATAGATAGATTGATTTAACTTAAGTGAACTCAAAGGGATTTAACCAAATTGTTAAATATTAATTAATTTAAATTGAAATTTATATGGTTTAAATTAATTGTTTTACTCGTATTCCAATCTATTTTTATTCTGGGGGTTTCTATCCTCCTACCTCCTTCCTTTTCGGGGACGAAAAGTTTTGAGTGGGGGAGAGTGTAACGACCCGTAAATTTTAACTGTTTTAATAATGTAATTAGTTGAAATTTTGTGAAATTTTAAACGATAAAATTTTGAAATAAAAATTTGATATTAGTAATGCGTCTAATTAATCATAGCAACTGGTAAATTTTCATCAGATAATTTGAAAGTTTATTTTCTAGTGTAATTTTATTCCAATTTATATCAGTTAAAAGTGATGAATATAAAATATTTTCGAAACCTAAATATTTTTATATAGAAAAATTCTAAACCATCTTCTGAGCAAGACGTCATTTTTCGTTTTTCCAAATTCGGACATCTTTAGCTCCATCGATCTTATTTTTCTGCATTTTTGCTGCATTTTCCGCTAGTAGAAAATTCGAATTTTTATAATTCAATCATACCACTAATATTTGTATACCGTTTTGATCGTCTCATCGTGCTGATCTCCACAATATATTCGTTTGTGTGTTTCGAAGTCCGGTACTCGACGAAATCGAAATAACGATTTATCGTACCGATACCCAATACTAACTTTTTGGTTTCTTTGTGCTTTTTAATTTCAATTGTGCAAAGCCAACAGCCATCTGTTTCGTATTCCTAGAAATTTATTGCTAATTTATTTTCCCTAGTTCCAATCTATTGTTTCCTTGGTTCCAATGCTTACCCGGTTGCCTTCCTATTTCCGTCAGTGCTAAATTTTTAAACTAAGAAAAAAAGTAATATAGTTATATATGTTTATAGTGCTGGAAAACTAAATCGTTCACTTCCTAATTTACATCTGTTCCCTCTCCATCATCTTATTTGATCGGCCATTTGAGAAAAAAATGTATAAAGAAGCCGAACGCCTCTTCTTCCCCACCCTCGCCGAGGGCTTCCATTCGCCTTCGTCTGGTGCCGTGCAACCCAAATCCAAACGCCGATCATCCCACCACCCTACTGCTCCACTTCCTTTGTCCCTGACAGCACCGCCACCTACCACTCCTCTCCCGCCTTGCCGAGCCTCCTCAACGCATCACATCTCCAGCAACCGCCTGCGCTCCGCCATCAGCCGATCCAGACCACTGCCACATTCCTCCGCGAAGCCGCAACCGCACATCCATCATCCGCCACGCGTCTCCATCCTTTGCAGCATCTCCTCACCACTGTTCATCCTCCCTCTACTCTGGCGATTCACCTTCCACCTCCACTTTTTTTCCTTCCTCACCGCAAGCAGCTCATGTGCGCAACCATAAATTTAGTAAGTAGTTGTATATTATTAGTTATGTTATTAATATATATATTACATATAATTGGTATTACAAGTTGTCACTTGCTGTTAGATATATATTACATATAAATTGTATTACAGGTTTCATTTACTGTTATATATGTATTAGATATGTCATTTAATATATATATATATATAATATGTATATATTCGCATGTGGATATATATGTATGTTTGCGTCTATTTAGTATATACACACATTATATATAAGTTGCCATGTTATTATATACGTAACCCACTAGTTCCATTCACCACTTCCCAGAAGAATTATATATGTATTGACCTGTAGCCTTCCACACCCACCAGAACATGCAACACCTCCACATCAGCACTTCCTATCCACCTTGCTTTTTCGAACCTGTAGCACCTTCCTATAGCAATATACGTTAGCATCTAAATCACTAAGTTGCGCGAACTTCAAATTAGTACCGAACACATCGGGTACATAATGTATAATGTCCATATTGTTGATTTTATATGGGCTACTTATGGAGTAGAATGAATGATCATGTAAAATCAGTTAGACATAAATTAAGGAATAAGTAGCAGCAATAGTTATCAGTTTGTTCAAAATGTTTGTGCAAGTTATTTAAGTATTCTACTTGTAGAAGTGATTGGGTATAGTGAGTTACAGATACCTGCATCAATGCTGACCCTTTTCCTTCTTCCCTTTCTAACAGTTGTCGGCACAGTGCGACTCTTTTGTTTTGTTTAAATGTTTACTTACAATATATGAGTTATTTTCCTGTTAGTTATATATATGTGTTTAATTTAAAACAACGATTTTTGAAATACATATACTTAATTTAATAGGTGTTTGAAAATTCAGAATATGATTTTATATAAATAGTTGTATAAAGTTATATATATATATATGTTCACTTATACCATTTGTTTTCATCGGTCCAGTTTTGATCTGATCTCGTCAATTCTGATTTATCAGCTATGTTCGTTGATTCGTGCCAATCTAGCTTGTTTTGGAAGTCGTGCTTCCATTCCGTAACTCAAATTTCAGTGTCAAACCTCTCTAGCCTCGAAAGGTGAGCAATCACTTACGATTAATGTTCTTTTATTTATTAAATTTGATTTTAATTGAAACGACAATTGAAATATGCTGCTGTTAGCTAATTACACTGTTTTATATGTTATTAACTGTATCTGTTCACCTATGACATCTGACACCATTATCTATTAATTATTTATGCGATGATAATACAGTTTGGTCGATAATTGATTGATTGTTGTTATATTGGATGTTAAATTGTAATGTATAAAGTGATAAATATTATGCAATTGAATTTGACGTAGAATAGTTAAAAATTTGAATCGACATATGTGTTGAATTTGGTTAGTTAAATTTGTTTAATATGACCCCTTAAATGTTAAATCATTTGACACGTAGAAAATAGTGTTAACTACACCTTGAACCATCAATTGTATGTTGTTTAAACTGATGATGCATGAAATTGAAAATAGATGACAAGTGAAAAACCGTAATGCAATAATCTTTAATCTACATGAAATGATAGTGTAGATTCTAGAAATAATTATATTAATTTGCACAAACAACAATGTGAATTAATACGATTATTTCGGGATTATTTCGGGATTATTTGAATTGATTATTGGATTGATATTGATTGTTGTTATTACTTGTTTATTTACTTTGACACCATCCCAGTTATCACACTGCAAGTTCCCTTTGCTATGCTTTGATTTTGAATTGAATTGGAATCGAGTTGAAATGATAAATACCCAAATGAACTTGACTTAGGATAGAGAATTAAATAAAACTCGATTGGTCAATGATTTGATTTAAAAATAAAATAAAGATTTTATTTGAATAAATGATAAGTTTTTGAAATTAAGTTGGAATTTGGAATTTTAATAAAGGAAAATGTTAATAATTTAAAAATATGAAGCAAAATATTAACAATGTAATTGATGAAAGAACATTGTTTAAATTAAGAAATGATTGAATTAAGTTTGAAATTATTTAATAATTAAGTTTTGAAATTATTTGATAATTAAATAAATTGAATTCTTTGATAAGTGAAATTGAACTTCTTGAATAAGTGAAATCATGTTTCTTTATTAATTGAGTTTTGAAATGGTAACTAAGTAAATAAATAAGTGGAATTGAATTTCTTTAACAAGAAATGAAAATGTGATATTTTGAAATTAATGTAAGACTTGTAATTTAAAGAAATTGAGTTGACGAATTTAATTTATTTCAAATTTGTGAGTTTTGATACAATGAAGTTGAACTTAAGTAATTGATCTAATGAACTAGAAATTAAATAGAAATTGTTTTGAATGACAAATTTACTTAATGAATTTTGAATAAAATCGATCAATGAAGTTAAATTGATTTGAATGTTAAATTAAATTAATTTAAATGATTTGGAATGAAACTTATATACGAACTTGAATCAATATTTGAATTGTTTTAAATAGAAATTGAAATTGAATTATAAGATTTTGAAATTATGAATTTGGAAGTTTTGAAACGTAAATTCTAGAAATTGGTTTAGAAAGACAAATGAAATGTTGATTTACAAATTTTAATGGAAATTGAATTTGATTTGCTTTGAAATATATTAAACGACCAATCAGTGAAATAATTTCGAAGGTTATTAAAGAGACCGGAATCGATTAAGGACATACTCTCTGTCTAAACCGAAACCACTTTAATAATTGTACGTGGAGTGTGATCCAGAATGAAGTGGTTGGAATGATGTACGTGATGACTGAAGAAAGAGAACGATAATGGATAGCCTTGACACTTGTGTCAAATTGGAAATGACTAAAACAGGAGCCGTGCCGGGCCAAATGGGATTAGCCTCCTCGAGCGAACACACTTCTTCGAAAACTACTCATTACTTGTTATCGATTGGTGCACCCTTGATTTGGGAGTGTTGTTTCGCGGTGTTGCGATCGCTGCGGCGATGCGTTCTCACCAGTCTGGATCAGGCAAACGGTAGTTTCACTACCTTGGGTATTGCCTCATGTGCCTTGTCATACTTGTATCCCTATTCGCGACCACTTTGATTTGTTTTGTGTTATACCTATGGAGTACTCCCTGATATCCCACTAGTTTACGGTGGAGTTTACAGTGCTGTATAGACTATAACGCTTATATAAAATGTGTTAAGGGGAATAATAGTAACGCCTTAACACTATTTTGATATTTTATATTACTGATAGGCATTATCTATTTACCGTACACTACTACATAGTAGATAGTTTAACGGATCCTTAAAGGATGGTTATTCCAAACATCCTTTGAGTTACTTGTATTTCAGTTGCTATTTCACTTGAGTTGGATTTATTGATATAAGAATGTTAATCCTGACTCGAGTGTTTTGTGTTTTGCTTTACGCTCGGGTCAGACTGAGTGTACCAGTATTCGAGACTCACCTTTGGAGTTGGAGCTTCGCTTGGAGATCCAGCTATCTATCCAGCTTTCAGATATTCAGTTGATTCCAGTGATGTATTCTGATATTGTATTTGATTATTGTATTCGAGACATCTGTTGTACCTTATCTAACTCTGATATGTATATAGTAGCTTCATGAACTACTATCTTTTGTTTCCGCTGCATTTATTACTCTGTGTCTGTGATATGTGATTATTTTATTTACTGTATATGCTCAGTTTTGCCAAATTTAAATTAACAATTCGGTATTTTGAATTATTCAAGTCCGACATGTGCGGATGCGAATGGTACAAAATAGCGGGTCGTTACACTATTGATAATAATGTATAAGTAAATAGTTTATTCAATAATGAAAGTGTAAATCGAAATAAAAGAATTCAATTGGAATTAAATAACTTGAATTTGAATTACAATTGAACGTTGAATCTAATGTAATCTTTTATACTGGATTTATTAGGGAAAACTGCATTGTAAAAGTTGTTAATTACTGTGAAATTAAAAATGAAATTTGTGAACAATTGAAATTTGATTTAAAAGTTAATAATTTAAAATTGGGAATTTTATATTGAAATTAGACTATAGAAATAGCCATTTTTACAACTGTCTCGGATTTCGACGAAACCAGTTTCATCGGATCCGTAATAGTGAATTATTGTAAGGTTTCAATTTTCGTATCAATCGGACTTGTCGTTTGGTCGTGCGAGCTTGAAACGCGTAGAAATTTAACATCGTTAATTAAAATAATCGACTTAAAAAAGCTATCTTCCACATACGATTGAATTAGGCCTTGGGACTAGTTCCATTGCGTCTGGAACGGGGGTAAAACCTTATAAACGCCTGGCGGCACGTCTCGATTGGAGTTCAGACGACTTTGAACCTACCTATATAAATACACACACAAACCAAGACGGTTTTACTGTCATTTTAATCCAGAAACCCTAATTCTATCTCATGGCCGCCACCTATTCAATGGCCAGAATCGCTCGAATTTCTTTCCTTAATATCTCTCAATACGTTCAACGAAATCAAAAAATTCCAAAAGCAAAGTTGTAGATCTCAGCGAGCTCTTCAAATCCATACGGTTGATCTATGCTTTTACGTCACGGATTCGCCCAGATCTGACTTGGAAGCGTGTATGGTTTTTCTTGGTTTGCATGCAAACGGTGGCGAATGGGGTGGCGAATCTTGGCGCGGAGGTGGAGCAAAGAGAGGCGCACGCGATGGTGAGGTCGGCCGGCCTCTGATGGCCGTAGGCGAGGAGGAAACGGTGGTCAAAGTTTCGGTCAAACGTGAGATTGGGTTTCGGTGGTTATGTGCGTTAGTTATTGTGCGTTCTGGAGAAGATGAGTGATGACGTGGCAGTGGTATGAATGTGTTCTCCTTTTGTTGTTTTTAATATTGAAATTCGAACGCAATTTTCGCTATATCTTTCACATACAAACTCCATTTCACGCGCGGTTTCTTTTGTTAGGATCGTATCTGAATTCCGGACATTTCGGCGCAGGTTTCATTCAGATCCGAGACTGTGAAATTTTGGGCCTTATTAACGGGCTTTGAATCAAAGGTGAGTGTTTATACGCTCACAATTGACTAAAATAATTTTGTGTTAGTTAAACTTATATTCTGAAGTGATATGAAATTTATTGGCTGTTGTTTGGTAGGATTAATTATCATCTGTATTGATGTATGAATTAATTGATAGAAGTTAAATTGACCGTCAAAATAAATTTAAATTTAAATTGGTAGTATATTACTCGATATTGATAATTATAAAATTGTTGTGAATGTTATTGGCTTTATGGTTGATTGGTGGTGATGGATGCTATTGGTCGATATTGGTTGTTTATTTGTTTTGATATATCATGCTATCATCATGTATATTGTTTATTGCATATAAAATTGTAAACTGAATCATTTCGAATAAATTAAGGAATAGGTTGAAATGATATACCTATGACATCTATTTGGATTGAAATGATATATATCCATCCTTGAAATTAAAATCGAAATAATTATCCACTTGGCCATAGGTTAGAAAATTATATACGGATACCGGGTTGGTTAAATTAAATGATTTTAAAATTTGTTTTGAAATTATTTAAATGAATTGATTTTTAAGAAAAAAATCCAATTTATGGAAATTGAATTATTTTGAATTGAAGCTCGAGATGTTGGAATTTAAACTTGGTAAATGAAATTGTTTAATTATTTGAAGTTTAGATTTTAAGTAAAATTTTTGAAATACGGCGCAAATTTTTGAAAGTTGATTTGTTTTAAAAGATTGGACTTTTAATCGAACTCTGAATATTTCTAAGAAAATTTATATGAAATGATATTTCAAATTTGAGTTTGGAATTGAAAATTAATTTGAAATTGAGATTTAATTAATTTGGAATTTAATTGAAATTCAAAGAAATTTGTGAATTGGACTAAATTGAAACTATTGAATTAAATTTGAAGATAAAATTGATTTGAATAGGATTTGAACTGAAATTGATTTTGGAATCGAAATGAGATTTTGAGGCGAAAAATGATTTTGAAATCGAAATGAGATATTGAGGCGAAAAATGATTTTGAAATCGAAATGAGATATTGAGGCGAAAAATGATTTTGAAATCGAAATGAGATTTTGAGGCGAAAAATGATTTTGAAATCGAAATGAGATATTGAGGCGAAAAATGATTTTGAAATGGAATCTTACATCTTGAATAGATATGATGATATTTGAAATGGATTTGATTTTGAAGCGAATATGATATTTTGATATCAATTATGAATTGATTTGAAATGTAAAAGAGCCATCGGTGTAATAATACGTAGTTATTAAAGAGACCGGGATTGGATATGGACATACTCTCTGTCGATACCGAAAACCACTTTAATAACTAGTATACGTGGAGTGTTGATCCAGAACGAAGTGGATGGTTTGGTGAACGCATTGACTGAAGAAAGAGAACGATATTGGATGACCCCTGACATGACTAAAACAGGAGCCGCGTCGGGCCATTGAGGTTCGCCACCTCTAGCGGACACTTCTTCGTTACCATGTCTATTACTTTTGTGATTCGATTTGGGTGCACCCCTCAATTATGGGAGTGTTGTTTCGTGGTGTTGGGGTAGTAGCTGCTATGCCCAACATCAGTCCGGATCACGCAACTACTAGTATCCTAGTTGGTATCGCCTCATGTACCTTGTCATACTGATTATCCTATTCGCGACCACTACGTTTTGGTTTGTACCTTTAGTATATGGATTGCCCTCTGGTGACTTCCGGTTTTGGGGAAACTACGGTCTTGTATATGCTCTTGGGAATAAAAATGTGTTAAGGGTGGAATGGGCCATGGCTTAACGCTAGTTTGATATTTTACTTTATGATAGACATTATTGTATATAGCGTATTCTATTATATAGTAGATAGTTTAACAGATCCTTAGGAGATGGAAATCCCGAACATCTCTTAAGTTAATGCATGCACGTTAAATACTGGATAGGAGGTGTCTAAAACCCGTAAACATCTCCGATGCCGTCACACTCATTTTTACTTATTCGATTTAACTTACATGAGATATTTTAGTCCTGACTCGAGTGTTTTTGTCTTTTCATTACGCTCGGGTCAGCCTGAGCATTTCAGATAAGGTTGAAGATCTATTCTGGAGGACGAAGACGGAGTTTGGTATTATATCATTTGTATTCTACTACTGTATTATTTTTCCGCTGCATTGTTGTATTATCTCTGATATGTATGTAACTCTGATTTATGATGTATATAATAATCAAATTTATTTATTTAACAGCTTCATGGACTGTTATTTTATTATTATATCTTGTTCCTTCCGCTGCGAGATTCTGTGTTTGTTTCTATTCTTTCTTATCTATTTCTTATTTACCCCAATAACTATCTGTATTTTGGATTGTTTGAGTCGACATGTGTGGATTTATTGTCGATTTGAATGGTCAAAAATGCGGGTCGTTACAGCTTCCCTTTATCCTTGTTTGAATCTTTCCTGAGCGGATCTCCTCCTTTGATCGCATAAACATCAACTTCCTCTCCTTCCTCTCTTTCAGCCTTTGCATCTTCCTGTCGCAGAAACTTTTCTGCCTCATGGTAAAATTCTCCTAGATCCATAGGTGGATCCCTTGTCAATGAATTCTTGAATTCTGTGCCTTCAGTTATGCCGGATACAGCTGCCATCAAAACCATGGACGGATATGGGCGATCCACCGATGCTGCCACTGTATTAAATCACGTTAAAAACTTCCTTAGAGACTCTCCGGTCTTTTGTTTTAGTGTTGTCAAACTCATCACATTTTTAGGGCTTGAGATATGAACTCTAAACTGCCTCATAAACCTTTCAATCAATCCGATCCACATTCCAATAGAGCCGCTTTCCAATTGCCTGAACCACAGTGTTGCTATATCCATCAAATACAAAGGGAAACACCGGGCCATGAACTCCTCCGGTGCCCCCAGTACTTCCATGTGCCTCATATACCTTGTCAGATGAACAACAGGATTCGTCCTTCCATTATACGTCTCCAGTGTTGGTAGCTTGAATTCAGGTGGATTCCTAGCCTGCCTAATTGTGGGAACAAAGGGGCTCCTGTTCACATCCTCTAAATATTTATTCACCAGCCCGTCTGACCATTTCTACCAATCTATCATTGTCACCAAGCGGTAGTCTTTGTTCGTTGCCTCCGACCTGCCCCCGAGTTATCGAGGGAATCTTGAAATCTGCTCTCCTGGACAAGCATTCATTCCTCTATCGATGCTAAATTGCACAACACCACCTGGTATCCTACCTGGAATTGAGTCAACGTGATCCGGGAGCTTGCCCCCAGTTCAGGGCCTGTTCCCGATGGCCCCACTCTATCCCATATCCTAGTTGCTCCGTTCCCCTGACTCTAGTTCTGGACTTCCTCTGCTCCTGCTGCTCCGGCTTCGTGATCCACATTTCCACCATTCCCTACAGCTCCGTTCTCTTTAGTTTGCACTCTGGCTTGTCGAACCTGTCAGAGTAGGTTCTGCATCATTTCCTCCTGTCTTTTCAGCATCCCTTCCTGCATATCATCCATCATCATCTTCATCTCATCTCTGGTGATAAAAATTGAGGGCCAATTAGCTCCTAAGGAAGCCTCATGACTTCCTTTGTGGTGACTCCTGTCCGCTCTCTGTCTCCTTGTTGGTTGCTTAGTCATGGCTTCTAGTGAGCAGTGACAGTGATCAAACAAGAAACAAGTCAGAATCAAAACCAGTTCAAATAAGAATCCAAGCAGCAGTTTCAAACTAAGTCAAGATGCCAAAGATTCTAAGCCGTGATGACCAAGGTAGTAGTAACAATAAACCAAACAAAGTTACACGGATAGAACGAGTCCACATAATCAAAGTGCCGAAGTCACAGAAACAAATTCAAAAAAGAACGGAACCAAAATCTAAAGAAAATTCACGAAACCGTGGTAATTAAGCAACGAGGATATGCGAATTGAACAAGTTAGTACAAATCACAAGCATTCAAGTAATAATCAATGACCGAGCTAAATTAATTGACAAATTCAAATGAATCAATTTGAACAGAAATTAAGGGAATTAAACCATATATAAAACCCAATCATCATCGGCCTAAAAGAGCATCGAGTTCAAGCATATCAACGAAAGGAATAAAGCAAAATCACATACCAATTAATAATCGAACTCAATGAATTGAAGCTGCCGAGTGTAGTAAACAACAAAACGATCGATTAACAAAGCAACGCGAGAACTTCAATCGATCAACAATCAATCGGCGTGCTCAAATTCGCAAAGCCCTAATTTTGTGAAAGAGGAACGAACGAAAAGAGGCAGCCATTTTCAAAGCAACGAAGTACAAGGAATCGGGCCGTAGACATAAGAAAAGAAAAGGGGGATTCCTTATTTAATTTGGGTCGGCTTCTTCTAATTATTAATTGGGATTTATTTTTTAAAATTAGGGTTTTATTTTTAAAATTGTTTTTTAATTTGTATTTATCTTTTAAACTTCTGTAAATTCTAGTCGTGTGACTAGGGGACGAACTACGGTGGTGTAGTTCGAGAATTCGCAACTCAGTGGCTGAGTTGTGGCAGGGTTTTGAGCGTAGAGTTAGATTATTCAATAGCGGGTGTCGCGAGTTTACGTGTGTAAGCATTTGACTACTTAATTTCTAGTAGAAACCTTGGGGGCAGCACGTAGGCAGGGTTTTGCCGAAGCTGCGTAAATCTGTGTTGTTCTATTTCTGTTTTTGATTTTCTGCTATTATCTGTGCTGCTATTATTCTTCTATTACCTGTGTTGCAATTAATTTATATACTTCCGCATTAAATTTTTATAAATATTAGTATCACCCTATTCACCCCCCCTCTCGGGTGAAATCGATCCTATAGCAGGAGGATCGAATGATGCAGAATCTAGAGCTGAATAAAGATAGGAGAAAATATTAGTGACATCTTCTGACAGTGCTCCTACATTTGGATAAATGGGAGAAGTGTTCAAATACCTTCCTTAGGTTGACTCATGTGCTGGGTTGATGTGATTTTAGAGCCGCGTTAATGTATCGGAGATAGGTGCGGCTTATAAGGGTCGTATCCTTGTACAGTTGGAGGATCAATAGAAGAGGTGGGCTCAAATTGAGAGACTTGGAGAACCTCGTAACCTACTTCATGATGCTCTACTCCAGATCCTTCTCCAGTGTCCGGATACTTAGCAGCCAACTTTTCTTTTTCAAGGGCGACGATAGTGTCATGGAGGACTTTCAGTTCATCTTCGACAAGTATTTGAGCTTCCAGTTCAGACTCATCAACAGTTGTGGTTTTCGGATCACCTTTTCGTCATCCACCAAGCATCTCCAGGCCTAGTATAATTAGAAGGGGTAATCTTCGCCGAGCCAGTTTAAGTTGTAGTTTCTTAAGATGTTGGCATTGTATGTGACCAGGAGATCTTCAAATTCATTCTCCATCCTGGCCTCCACCACTTTAATTTTGTTCTCAATTCTGGCCTTGGCTTTCTAAGCCTTTAAGTTCGCCACATCCCTTTCATCCTTGAGTTCCACCACCTGTTCACACGCCTCCTAGGAAGATTTGTTGACCTCGTCCTTTTCCTTAATGCCTCGGCAAGTTTTTCCTTTAGCTCGTTGAGCACTTTCACTACAGCATCTCTCTCCTCCATGACAAGGGTATTTCGGTGGCCCATAACTTGTACCAAGTCCATGTGAATTTTTCGCATATTTTACATGGATTTCCTGGCCTCTTCGGCTCTCTGGTCGGCTTCTATCTCTGACTTCCTTGAAGATTCAACTTCATTATTAAGCACTCCTATTATTCTATCTTTCTAAGCAAGGTCGGCCTACATTTTCTTAATTATTTTGGCCCGCTCGAAAGCTACCGCCGAAGCCTTTTCTGCAGTTTTAGCCCACTCCCGGTACTGGTTGTAAACATCATGCACGTAGTCATGTACCAGTTTTTCAGCATCATTGGGAATTCTTTTTAACTTCGGAGGGAAGTGGAAGCCATCAAAGCAGATAGTCGAAATATCTTTCTTTTTAACTTAGCAATTCGGATGGCTCCCTCCCCTGTGGGCTCGATAGTGGTTGGCTCTGTAATTACGGGAGTTTCCATTTCCGTTCTACGACGTTGATCATCAGATTTCGAAGTATGAGGAGGTGCTAGTTGGTGTGCAGTTTCAGAAGATTACCTGCCAGAGTCGGATGGTTTTGAGGAACCTTTAAGTGGTTGCGATCGCGACCGGGAGTGGCGCCTACTCTAGTATGACCTCTCTTTCTCCCTTTTATAATGCTTATGCTCTTGGCTGGAGCGGTGACCGCGATCATAGTCTCGTTCGCTTTCATGCCTATGAGATTCAGAATAAGAGCTGGAAGAATGGCGTTTGGAGTGAAGGTTGTTGAGCATAGACCCCTGCCTCACCATCATGTCTGTAAAATGTAAAGAGAAGCAGAATTTGTCATCTCCAGAGATTAGAAAACAAGTGATTAGAAATTGTGTGGTGCCGTGAAGTGCGTGTATGCATGTGCAACCCCCAATCAACCGATTTTAGTAGCCTTGCTCATAGGAGTTGGCTTCCCTATGTCTAAAGAAGTTAAGCCTGCACCAGTTCGCGGCGGGGAAGGGAGTCCCTCTAATCCAAGATCTTGGAATGAAGCTATGTCATCTGGAATAGAGACATCAGATAATCGTCTTAAAGAACTTTCCTTTTGCGGAAAGGAAGTCTTCGGACTTATAGCAGCCACAGCGGGCAGAGATACTACGACGGTCTTACGCCTCTTGGATTTGTGAGTGAGAGCCTTGCCTTTTCTTTTTGATTATGGTGATTGAAGACCTCGCGAAGGCGCAACTGCAGGCTCATCCCTAGCTGGCATATTCTCGTCATCGCCCCATTCAGTGATTATGACGCCAGGAGCTCTCCTTCCTCCTTGCCTTACCGGAGCCACTTTGGGAACTCCTGTTAATCCAATGCTTTGGCCTCTCTCTATGAGCCCCATAGCGATCAAATTATCATCGCTAAGGACTTCATCAATTTCTCTTAGCTCAACTGGCACCGATAAGAGAATCCTTACTATCTTCTTAAATTGCATTCCTTCGGGTAGCGGAATCGAAGCTATAAAAGAAATGCAGTATTAGACTCAACATCAACTTATATTACCTAGTTAATCGATGAAGAAGTTGGAACACTTACGTCTATCTAGCCATCGTCTAGCAAATCCTGGTGGGCATCGAACGAAGAACCATTTGATCTTGAAATAGCTTAACTTGCTCCAAGACCCTGCCACTACTTGGCAGTTTCTGACTGCTTCTAAAAAGGTGAACGAAGGGTTATCCCCATGACTCTTGATGTTGAATAGATATCTGATTTCCTCAACAGTTGGAGGCCAGAAAAATGCTCCATGAAGATAATATACAAGCTGCTGAGCAGAGCATATCCATTCGGATGCAATTGAGAAGGCGCAATCCTTAAAAAGAACAGCACATCTCGGATAAATTGATTGAACGGGGGCAACGTTCCGGCTACGCACATGAACCTATTGCAAGCAGTATACCCTTCTGGGGGATTGTGGGCTCTGTCTTCCGGCCCCGGTAACAAACATCTTCTAGAGATAGACCATGTCTGAGGCAGATTCTGCCTAGCGTATCTTTGGAGATTTTAGAACGTACTTTATCCTCCGAATTTAAAACTAAAGCTGCACCTGGCAGTTCATCCAGGGCAGGACTGACTACATCTACCGCGATGTCTGGCACTTCGATTCTAGGAAGTGGAGGACTCCGAATATCCTACTGCACGGAGCTCCCGGGATCCATAACTATTGAACTCGGTAAAAATCATCATTAGATGGAAATACACTCATGTTCCCCCGTTGTGAAGTGAATGATCGTGTTGTGTAGTGCAGTGCTACATAATACTTTAAATGTATACAAGTTCGAATAATGGTAAAATGATAAGACTTTGAGATTCGTCCGGAGTATAAACAGCTAACTATATAATATAACTCTATAAACGATAGTAGCAAAGTAAATGAAAATAATCACACCGGTATTTTATATTGGTTCGGACCTCCCGTCCTACGTCCAGTCCCGAAGCTCCTCTTCGGAATTTCCTTTCAACTAACCCTCGCTTAACCCGGAGGAACAGGTTTACAATAGCAGAGTTTCTTTGTCAAGAATGTGTTCTATAACACGGATGTTGACTATTGAGTACAAAAATGCTTCCAATATATATCTATCTAGATAATATCTGAATGAGGAGTTTTGTATATATGGAAGAGTTAAATACAGGTAGTTGATTGCTTATAGATCAGGAATAAATCAGAGTACAAGAGATAAGAGTGTAAGTAAGTAAGGTGAGATCTTCTCTTGAATTCCTGATGCTATTTATAGTGATGAAGAGTCTCTATGTGTAGTTGCCTTTATTAACAATCGTTGTATAGTTGCTCCTTTTGGTGATGAAGAGTTGCAGTGAAGAGGAGCGGATGTGTCTCTTCGAATGTGACAGTTGGTGTTTGAATTTACACAGTCGAGCCTATTTTCAGACGTCTGGAAAGTAGCCTCAGACGTCTGGCCTTCATATATTTTTTGTGTCTGGTAGCATTTCAGACGTCTGAGTTTATAATCCAGACGTCTGGTCTTTACTTCTGTTTTATGTCTGGATGTATGTCAGACGTATGAGTTCCAGATCAAACGTCTGATTTCTTCTGAGATTGTGAACCAGAGTACTTAACCAGACGTCTAGTCTGTGCACTCAGACATCTGGATTATTTCATGTTGCTTTTCTTGTGTCTGTATCACTTCTTTTTCGATTCTCTCGACTCGTAGCCTCTTGGTACTTCTTTTGAGTCTTGTTCTTGTCTTTTTGGTGATGTTTCTATATCAACTTCCTGTATATCTTCATTTGATTTCCATTGCATAGTTGTGATCATCAAAACCGAGGAATTGATTTCCCAACATCACTGACCGTCTCAATCGTGCTATCCTGACTTCGAAGAACGATCCATATTAAAGTTCGTTATGTTTGTCAAATTACAGTTCCATCGATAAGCCTTGAAGGATAGTCAAATATGCAGTTTAATGATCAAGTCCAGTTATGCAAGGCTAATTTCATCAGAGTCAAGTGTTCGAATAAGCAAAAGGCTATTTTCGTATCCATTAAAGTTCAACTTGGATTGTCCCTCAAAAGCCCGCCTTCGTATCGATCCTAGAGTTGAGGTTTGGTATCGATCGATTCACAGGTCGTTGCATTTTGTATCGATCCCAAAGCCCTAGTTTCGTATCGATCACCCCAAGCATTGATGTTGTTCGCATCGATCCAAAGACCCTGACTTTGGATCGATCACCATGCCTCCTCCATCGATACGAATCACTTCACCTTGGATCGACCAGCCAACCACTTCATCTATAAGCTACTCCACATTATCTCAGATCAATCCTTGCCTTATATCGATACGAGTAACTCCACCGCCTCAAGCAAACGTTCTTCTTCTTCTCCAAACCTCCAAGTCTCTATTATTACCTCCTCGACCTCACTCCAGCACAATTCCGACATCAACGACGCTGAAATCGGCCATGACCTTGGATGAAACGGCATCGAGGCTCGAGTCTTACCATGTTGGGATGGAGTTAATTAATTAATTACCTAGTTTAAAGGGTTGATTTGAAGGATTAATGGATTGTTTGTTTTGGAAAATTTTGGCTAAGTACAAAAGGTATTTATATGCCTTCGTAACCAAGAGAAGGGCGTTTTGTATCCCAGTAGCAAAAATCAATAGAAGCGGTCAATGTATTATCGATACGAAAGACGCTGAGCAAGCATACCTGGAACGATCACTTCCATCGATACGAAGACACAGCTTCGTATCAATCAACTCAAAGCGATCAAGAGATTAGCACTTCGCATCCATCGATGACCAGCCATCTATTCTGTATCCATCGATACGAAGTCCATCGATATGGAAATCACTACATGATCATATTTGAACCACTCCACTCCATTGATACAAAACACAATTTTCGTATCTATTAATTCAAGAACCCACCTGTTACATCGATCGATGCATAGAACACCGTACTTGATCTATTTCGTATCGATAGCCATCGATATGAAATCCACATCTAGACATGTCAGATCGATCTAGGTGAGGATCGATACGAAGGAGTGGATTAAAAAAACCAACAATCATTGTTAAAAATTGAATTTCACATCGATCTAGGAGAGGATCGATACCAAACTCGACCTAAGCAAGAATAAAATAACTTGACAATGACCCGTGAACGTGCAAATGCAAACAGGAGTCAGGTTAACACACGTGCATGTGTGACAAACCAACATTCGATTTTCAAAGTTAACAGGAATTGAATGCTTACTTGATGACAATCAGAGCAATGAACAACAAATTGCTAGCACCAGCCTTCAGTTACAAAAAAGCACTGCATGATCATTGGCAGTCAACAATTCAACATTTATATTACTGGAAATCAAAGGTTACATCTCTTGACGAAAAGATAACAGCTATTCAACGAATCGAATAGAACTTTTTCAGAATAAAGAATGCATTTTTTCAAAGCACATCATGTTCACACAGGACGTACTTTGGGGGGCAAATGTTATCCCGTCTTTTGGCAAGGTCGTGACACCAAGGACATTACTAGAAACTAAAGACAATCCATCCTGAAGATCGGTCATACACAGGTTGACAATGGATACAGGAAAATTTGGTCCGAGTCCGGATCAAGATACAATTAACAGGTACGACAAATAAAGCTATGAAAGCCAATATTCCAAATTTAAGGTCGATCGGAGTTCGTATGCTCAAGTTATGGATCGAACAAGTTCCATGTGAAACATGTTGGTTTCGTATCCATCCCCTTCATATCCATCGACTCCATGTCCATCCCCTTCATATCCATCAAACAACAGCCTCTCTTGGATCGACCCGAGTCCATTACTCAACAGTCACCCACGTCGTATCGATCGTGCCTATAACGACCCGTAAATTTTAGATAATTTTATTTGTTTATTTATATATTTAATTGAAATTTTGTGAATTTTAAACAATAAAATTTTGAAATATAAATTTGATATTTGGAATATGTCTATTTAAACATAGCAACTGGTAAAATTTTATCTCATAATACTGAAGTTTATTTTCTTGTGTAATTTTATTTCAATTTAAATCAGTTAAAATTTGATAATAATAAAACATTTTCCAAAGCTGAATATTTTTATACAGTAAATTTGTAAATCATCTTCTGAGTGAGACATCGTACTTTGTTTCTCCAAATTTGGACTGTTATTGCTCCATTTATCTTATTTTTGGTATTTTAGCAGCATTTTCGGTATCGATACCGACTTTTGATCGGATGATCGTACCATTAATATCTGTATACCGTTTTGATCGTCTCGTCGTACTGATCTTTACGGTATATTCAATTCTTTGTTTTGAAGTCCAGATCACTATGGAATCGATAAAAACGATTTCGTATCGATATCGGTTTTAAATCTTTTGGTCTCCATCTGCCTACCGGTCCAAAATTGAATAGCCGTAACTTTTGAAATTCCTAGAATTTAACAATCTGACCTTTACTATCCCCAACCTTTAAATTATTGATTGGTTCGTTTCATTCATTTTGGTTCCTCCGCCTTCCTCTTCATTTGTTTTCTGTTCCAATGCATAGTTTTATATTTTAATGTTTTACTGCCTTTTTCTTTGAAACCCGCCTCTACCATACATGATCGACTTCCCTTTTCCCCCTCGTGCACTCAAGTCGATCTACCATCCTCGACCTCAAATTTCTCCGGCTTCCGCCTGCAACGTTTCCCATCGCCAAGCCCGCATCATCTTCCCTCCAACGCCGTTTTTCAGCCATCACTGAGCCTATTCCCCTCATTTTCTCGTGCCTGAAGCCTCCCCTAACCACGCATCAGCAGCTCGCCTCCAAAACTGCACGACCCCACAGCAAAACTCAAACCACCACCTCCGAACAATCACCGTTCTTCCCATCCTTTCCTTCTCCTCGGACCTGTGCATAGCCGTTATATCCTCTTTTATATTTTTGGGTACGTATATATATATATTTCTGTTAAAAGTAGTTGAAGTTTATTTTTAATATGGGGAATAAGTCTATATATATATATTAATATTCATATTTGTTGTGTGCACGGTATGTTAGTTTACATGTACATAAATCGGCGGTTATATATATATATATATATATATATATATGAGTTTATAAAATCCTGTACGTACATATATTATATCTAATTTATGTTAGTATGTATATATATTTATAGTTTTTGTTATAGGCTGTTATATGAATTTGGTAGTAGATGAAGTTGTTTATAACCTATATGTTTGTGCATTGTATACAATGTCTATAAAGGATGCTAGTGGATATAGTATATAAATTATAGAATT
This sequence comes from Allium fistulosum, assembly GCA_030737815.1. NCBI lineage: Eukaryota > Viridiplantae > Streptophyta > Magnoliopsida > Asparagales > Amaryllidaceae > Allium > Allium fistulosum. The sequence goes on along the minus strand of CM060906.1, from coordinate 372,576,824 downwards.
ATTAACATGAAGAGGTTTGTTGTACATATAAAATGAGATTTGATGTACATATATATTTTATATACCTAGGTTTGCTTATTTACGTTTTAAAAATATCATCAATATATATAGGCTATATATTAGTATGCATGAGTCTGTTATAATATATATATATATAGGTTATCTCTTCGTGTTAGATATAGGTTTGTTTTCTTTTCTGCAGTTTTACCTAAGTAGAAAAGAAAATGTGTTTAGTTTAAGATATGGTTAATAATGAATTATAGTTTATAATATGTTACTTTGTATGTGTCTCATCTGTTGTGTCCACTTATCTTTATTTCTACTTTATATTCAGATGTGTGAATACAGGAATATATGAGGATATATATTTGTTAGTTATATAAGGGTTAGTTTATAATGTATAACTTTTTATATATGTTGGTTTATAGATGTCAGTTATATATGTTGTTTTCGAAAGTTATATATAGATGCTTATGTATATATAGGTGTGTTGTTGGTTGGCTGTGAGTAATTTAGTATATATATATATATAGATTTCAAAACTTTAGTCTGTAATGATTTTATGGTCTGTTTATATATTTGGAGCAGGTAGGTATATATGTGCATTTAGTGGATTTGATTTGGGTAACTAGTATATTGATTTAGGTATTGTTTAAAAGAGAATTTACATAGATTTTTAAATAAGTGTTTTAAATTTAATATTGATTTTTTTATAACAATAACAATATGTATTCTCAGTTTATATAAAAGCTGATTTTTGAATTGTTTCATCGATTCCCACTTTATCAGCTTCTGGTCCGTCCTGTCTGTTTTCTTCATCGAATTCGTGCCAATCTAACTTTGCTTTGGAATTCGTGCTTGGATTCGTAACTCGTATTATTCTCGTCCATATCTAGCCTCGAAAGGTGAGCAATCACTCATGATTAACGTTCTTATATTTATTAAATTTGATTTTAATTGAAACGTCAATTGAAATATGCTGCTGTTAGTTATTTACATTGCTATATATATGCTATTATCTGTATCTGTTCACATGTGACATCTGACACCATTATCTGTTATTTATATTGATGATATATGCCTGTTACTATTGTTATTTTATTATCATATCTGTTATAACTCTGCAAGTTCCCTGTTAGTATAGAATTCACTATGGGTTGAAATGATACATACCCGAACGATCTTGTAGAATTGGAGAAAATCGTTATGGGTTGAAATGATAAACCCAAGCGATTTTCATTGAATTGAATTTGGTATTGCGGGTTGAAAAGATATATACCTGTATATATTTAAATTGCGGATTGAAATGATAAATATCTGTATCACTTGACCATAGGTTAGAAAATTATATACAGACACCAGTGGTCTATATATAAATATTTTGAAAATGTTTTCTATGGTTTTGAAAGGAAATATATGGTTTTGATAAATATTGATTTTAATGATTTATTAAAGTTGATTTAATAAAGTTAATATATAATATGTTTAAGTATTTATTTAAAATTTATATTTTCGAATATAGAGTTTGTAATGATTCGGGTTGTAAAGATTAATTTGAAATTGATTTGAAATTTTATTTATTTAAGAATTATACTTAAATAAGTTTGATTTGAAATTTATTGAATTTGAAATTTTAAAGAAGTGTTTTACAACTTGAAATTTGATTAAAGGTAACTTAAATGGATATTCCAAACTTATATAAATTTAAATGGGATATTTTGTAAGTTGAAGTTGTATTCAAATGATATTGAAATAATTAGGTAAATATTTAAAAACTAAATAATAGAAAAGTGAATTGATATATATATATATAATTATTGAATTTAGTTTTGAAATATGGAATATTTGAAGCTTTGAAATATATTGAAATTGAAATGGTTTATTTGTGGTTCAAATCGGTATTTGAAATCGATATAACTTGAAAATGTTTAATTGAATTGGAATTGAAATTGATGATTTAGATTTGATTAAATTTGAATTTGGAATTCGAATTGATTTGAATCGATTTGTGAAAGTCGAGGAAACTATTTTATTTTATAAAGTAATTTTAAATTATATTTAAAACTATTGATATTTTACTTTATAAATTATTTTAATATAAACTATTTTAATATAAATTATTTTTAATATAAATTATTTTATTATAAACTATTTTAACTTATAACTATTTATATAAACTATTTTAACTTATAACTATTTATATAAACTATTTTATTTATAAACTATTTTATTATATATACTAATTTTAATATTTAAACTGTTTAAGAGGAAAGTGTTACGATTTCCAAAATGCTATAATTTCAAAAGTGTTATGATTTCCAAAATGCTATAATTTCAAAGTGTTATGATTTCTAAAATGCTATGATTTCAATGCTGTGATTTCCAAAGTGTTTTGATTTTTAAGGACTATGATTTCGAAAGCGTTATAACTTTGGAAAGTGATATGATTTTTGGAAATGGATATATTTGAAATGGAAATGATATCGTATTGATTTTGTTTTTGAAATGGAAATGATATTTTGGTTTTGAAGTATAAACTATTTTGTAATGACCGCGGTGTTATAATAATGTTTGGTTGTTAAAGAGACCGGGATCGGATATGGGCATACTCTCTGTCGATACCGAAAACCACTTTAGCAACCGTGTACGTGGTGGAGATTCCAGAATGAAGTAGGATGGTGGCGACGATCCTATTGAGGTATGAACGTGAACCCGACTCCCGTGAGTTGGCATAAGGTGGCTAAAACAGGAGCGATTCTCGGGCAAATGAGGTAGCACCTCTGATCGAACGCATTTCTTCGATACATTTCTATTACTTTGTGATTGATTTGGTGGCCACCCTTCGATTTTGATTGGGAGTGTGTTCCGAGGTGGGCGGTAGTGGCGGTTATGCGTTTCCACCAGCCCGGATGCGTAATTGGTATATCTACCCTGGCATTGCCTTGTTGTGCCGTGTCACCTACCATATCGAGCTTTACTACGAGTTTGGATTTGTGCCGTAGCCTGTGGAGTATTGAGGGAAGCTACCAATCTGGGGGTATGCTGATACTGGATAGACTACTGGGACTATTATGTGTTAAGGGGAATATTAGGTCACTCCTTAATGCTATTTTAAAGTAAGTTTATTTTACTTTAGACATTATTATAATAGCATATATTACTACATAGTAGATAGTTTAACGGATCCTTAGAGGATGGTTATCCCAAACATCCTTTGAGTTACTTGTATTTCAGTTGATATTTCACTTGAGTTGGATTTATTAATATAAGAATGTTAATCTTGACTCAAGTGTTTTGTGTTTTGCTTCACGCTCGGGTCAGACTGAGTGATACAATATTCGAGACTCACCTTTGGAGTTGGAGTTTCTTTTGGAGATCCATCTATCTATCATGCTTTCAGTTGTTCAGTCGATTCCAGTGATGCATTCAGATCTTGTATTTGATTATTATATTGAGACATCTATGTACTCGTGATCTGTTGTATCTTGTTTAACTCTGTTATATATATATATATAGTACCTTCATGAACTACTATTCTTTTTTTTCCGCTGCATTATTGTTATATTACTCTGTGTCTATGATCTGTGATTATTTTATTTACTGTATATGCTGAGTTTTGCCAAATTTAAATTAACAATATGATATTTTGAGCAATTCAAATCCGACATGTATGGATGCAAATGGTTGAAATTTCAGGTCGTTACAGCGCCTCTATATGTTTCGTATCGATCAAGCATAATGATCGATATGAACCAATAGCTGAATGATCGATACGAAACCAATGGTCAACAATCGATACGAAGAGAACCTCCAAGCATCGATACGAAAGGAACCACATCATGACCGATATGAAAAAGGCATAGTCAAACAAGAGAAGCGGTCTGCAAGCGTGATATGTAGATCTCTCCTGAACTCTCGCTCCACGTCATCGATGCACAACCGATCAATACGAAGGAGCATCGATACGAAGCGATCGATACGCAACCATCAGCCTACCTACAAAATCAATCTTAGATCGATCATAACTCAAAATCTACAAGTCCTAATGCTATGAAATTTTCACAGGAGCTTTCTTACCACCTCTAGAATGCCTCTGATCGATTGCAGCCCAAATGGACACAATCTTGATTGATATGGAAATGATGGGGATCGATCCCAATCGATCCCAAATGACCCTTGATCGATTGGTGGGCCCACCCACATGTGAGAAGGAGTATTCCGGGTTCAGGGGAAGATATTTCAGACCCACACCTATAAATAGCACCCCTACGCCTACAGAAAGAGCACTTTTGACTCTGCTATGCCGTTACTCTGCACAACTCCATTGTAACTTGAGTGTTTGAGTATTGTACTGTTGTAATCAGTTGTCAATCATCAATAAACAGTAAAACATTCAAAGTGGACGTAGGCTACAAAGCCGAACCACTATAATTTCTTGTCTTTTTCTATTTTTGTATGCTTTTATTAGCGTGATTGTTAGATTAGCCTCGTTTTCCATTTAATTTCGTCATTTTAATCTCTTCAATCACATCCGAAGAGTGTTGTGCCCAATTTTGGTACAAATAATACTCATGATTACAACAATTGTAATTACTATCACAAACACACCATTTATGGATTTTCTATTTAATATACTTGGATTAAATAATTAATTAATTATAACACACTACAACAAGTATATAACAGAAAGAAAACAACTTTTATTATGAATAAGTTTTTATTACAGAGTTAATAATTTACACTAAATTACATAATTCCTCTAAGGGCATACCCCTAATTCTATCAATCTCTCACTTGCAGTCGGTGTCAATTATGGAGTCTTATTCTTATCCATTTGATCTAATTGCTGAGAATCGACGGAGCTAGACCCTTCGTGAATGGATCTGCTATGTTTTCCTTGGTATCTACCCTTTGTATCACAACTTCTTTTTTCTCAACGAATTCTCCGAGGAGGTGGAACTTTTAAAGAATATGTTATGATTTCTTGTGTGCTCTTGACTACTTCGTGATCTATATTGCCATGTTGTTGTCTTAGAACAATGGCATTGTATTCTCTGTGTCAGGAATTACTCCAAGCTCACTCAAAAACTAGCGCCCCCAGACCACTTCTTTAGCTGCTTCATTGAGGGAGATGTACTCCGCCTCTAACATAGAATTAGCTACTTTTTCCTATTTGAAACTCTTCCCATTAACTAGCCCACTATTAATAGCAAAAATATAACCCGACGCCGATTTACTATCATCAATATCACTCTAAAAGCTAGACTCAATATACCCCTTCATAAGGAGTTCTCCATCCCCGTATATCAAGAATAAGTCCCTAGTATTTGTTAAATACTTTAGTATACATTTTACAGTCGTCCAATGCTTTTTTCCAGGATTAGACTGGTATCGGCTTACGCATCCCCACATCCAATCTAGTACTTAGCATAGCATACATTATAGAGCCGATTGTTGAAGCATACGATATCCTCTTCGTATGCTCTTTCTCCTCATCAGTCTGAGGAGCATCCTTTTTAGAAAGGCGATTTTAGATTGCATTAAAACATTTTCATGCTTGGTATTCTCCATATTAAACATTTTTAGTATGGTATCTATGTATAGGGATTGGGATGATCCCAACAACCTCTTAGACCTATCTCTATAGATCTTTATATTTAGTATATAGGTTGCTCCCAAATCCTTCATGGAGAAATTCTTGAAAAGCTAAGCTTTCACTAATTGTAATAATGAAATGTCACTGCTTATTCAACAGAAGAACATTAACATATAACACTAAGAATACAGTAGCACTTTCCTATTCCTTTTGGTATAAACCGGACTGTTTGATTACTTTATCAAAACACTTGTTCTAACTCCTTGAAGCTTATTTAAGTCCATATATAAACTTTAACAACTTGCAAGCTTTGCCCTCACTCCCACAGACCTCAAAATCCTTGGGCTGCGATGTAGACGGTCTCTTCTAAATCACCAATGAGAAATGCCATCTTTACATCCATTTGTCATATTTCATAGTCATAGAATGCAGCAATGCCAACATTATCTAAATGGACTTAAGCATAGCTATTGGCGGAAAGGTCTCGTCATAATCAACACTTGAATTTGATGAAATCTTTTCACAACTAGCCTAACCTTATAAGTCTCCACTTGTCCATCTACATTGATATTTTTCTTAAAAATCCATTTGTAACCGATGGGTTTTTACCCTTTGGGTATGTCAGACAAAGTCCACACATTGTTTTCATACATGGAATCCATCTCGGATTTTGATTGCTCCAAGCCAGAGTGCAAAGTTTTTACTCTGTAGTGCTTATTGGAATGATAGAGGAGTGTCATCATCTAAGATATAGTCCTCCTTCTTGTCATCCATAATAAAAAATCATAGTATCTCTCTAGTGCATGAGATTCCCAACTAGACCTTCTAATAGGTTGCAAGTTTTCATATATGGGTAAACTGGTTCTCCCATTGGTTCGACCTCATGGTTAATTTCCTGGATCTCATCCAAGTGTACAACCTCACTATTAATTTTTTTAGACAGACCTTTTCTAAAAAGGAAGCATGCCGAGAAGCAGTAACCTTTTGTTCCCAAATATTGTAGAAAATATATCCCATCGAGTTTCTAGGATATCATATAAATTTACATAACACTGATATTGCCTCAAGTTTATTTGGACTAATGTTCTTAACGTAGGCCAGACAACCCCGCACTTTCAAATACATGAGTTGGGGTTTCTTCCTACACCACATCTCATATGGTGTCTTTGGCACAGATTTAGTGGGCATCAAATTCAACATATGCACTGCGGTTTCTAATGCATAGGACAGAGGTAACTCAGTCATACTCATCATGGAATGAACCATATCTAATAAGGTTCGATTCTTTCGCTTTGAAACACCGCTGTATTGTGGAGTATAGAATGAACTAACCTGATGATAATCCCATTATCTTTGAAGTACCATTGGAGTTCTTGTCCAATGTACTCAACTCCTCGATTGGATTGAAGTATTAATATTTCGATTCATCTGATTTTCAACCTCATTCTTGTATTCAATATATTTCTCACAAACATCAGTTTTGCTCCTTATAAGATACTCATATCCTAGTCTCGAGAAATCATCAGTAAAGGTGACAAAATAAGAACGGTTATCTTTAGTAATTATAGGCATTGGGCCATATACATCAGTATGTACGAGCTCTAAGAGTTCATCAACTCTTTCATTGCTCCCGCTAAAGTGGTGCTTGGTCATCTTACCTTTAAGACATGACTCACTCGCATCAAATGATTCAGAATCAAATGATGGTAGAAAATCCTTGTTTTTCAATTTATGTTGTCATTTCTCACTTATATGACCTAGCCTACAGTGCCAAAGATAATTTTTATTTATATCGTTATTCAAAGAATTACTCATAAAACAAATATATTTTGTATTGTTCATAAATTCCATTATCTAAAATACCATCATAGATTTTATTACCATCTAAAATAATTTAATAACATTCTTAGTATAGTGAAAAACATAAACGGTCTCAAACAATGTAGACATAGAAATAATTCCATAAATAAAGTCTTTTATATAATAGCAATTTTTTAATATCAAACAAATCCACTTGGAAAACTCAAATGAAAATCTCTAACTGTCATAGCATATACAATAGACCCATCAACAACTTGAATCCTCATTTCTCCCTTTGCCACACGATACTAGTTTCTAAGCCCCTATAACGAATTACGGATGTGAGTTCCAGATCCAGTATCTAAAACCTAAGATAAGTTGTTGATTGTAAAACAATTTTGAATCATAAATATAAGTAATGGAGTGGAAAAACCATTTTGCTTCTTCTCTTCAACGATCCTCAAGTACTCTGGACAATTCCATTTCCAATGACCCTTCTTGTGACAATGATGACATTCACCCTTACGCTTAGCAACAGTCTTCTTATTTTTCTCATTAACCCTTTTCCGCTTCTTCTAAACTTTCAAAAATGACATGTTCTCCTTAACAGTAAGTACAACCCCTTGATCCTTGGACAAAGACTCGACCGAACTCAACATATTGAGGAGCTCCATGAGGCATACGTTCAACTATTTCATATTATATTTTAATATGAATGACTCATACTAGGAAGTAAGAGAACTAAAAATTAAGTCTACTATCATCTTGTTTCTTGTCTCTACACCTAACCGTGCAAGTCAATTGATATAGCCTTTCATCATTAAAATGTAATCACCCCTTTTTTGTCCCTTGGTCATTTTGGTATTGAACAGTTTCTTCGTAAGTTTGTACCTTGCAGAATGAGACTATTCACTAAACAAGGCTTTGAGCCTATCAAAAATCTCATGGATGGACATGGTTTCATGCTACCTTTACAATGACTTTCTAACATAGGTAGCATGAAAACCATGCGATCTCTAGGTCGGAAACCCGTTTATCATAAATAAGTCTTATTTTGGAGTCTGCCTCATCAGCGGGTTGTTCTTTTGGAGGTGTAGTTATCAACGACCAAAGATGTTCTAAGTTAATGCTACCTTTTCGCACTTAGCCAGTCAATGTAGTTAGGTTCGCTGAATTTGTCATTTTCATAAAATAGCTTGGGTGTAGGCATTTCTCTTCAAGTTTTAACTTAGCAAATTAGGACAATTTCATAGTAGATGTTCTTATAATATTAGTAAGGTTAAACTGTATGTTTCATTTAACTAATAAGCTCTCACTAGTCTTTTATGTTTCTCCAAACCTTAAGATGAAACATGAAGTCTTTCTACTTCACTAATGTGTGTTAAGACTCGTCTGTCTTGGGATTCTGACATTGAGTTTGCTCAACAATTCATAACTCCAAAGATGATGGTTAATTCCTTATCGGTTATATCAACTCCTAACCCGTGGTTCCTTGTTCTAATCCCATTTCAACCTTAAGTTTGCTAAATAAATTGAAAGAGATTATTCACTCGTACCTACCATTTCACGATGGTCTAAGTATAGTATATGTATCTTGAGTTTTCTCAATAAATACATATAGCTATCTTAACTCGTCTATTACATATAACATCTCTAGCTTTAGTTTGCTCAACAACTAAAGAGTATGCAAGTAATTTATTAATATATAAATGGTAGACGACAACTTTATATTAAAGATTTGTAATATTTAATATATTTACTTAGAGTTATATCGACTTATGGGATAATGTATTTCTTATAAATACCCTTATGATTCAAGTGTTGAACACATCTGAATTAATAGTATTTGTACTATACATATGTATTTATCTCTTAAGTTAAGGTTTCTTTAATGTTCCACCATTAATTTATACATTCATATTATATAAGTTTCATTATTAAATAAGTTTTATAATTTAATTAACTTATACGATAGTCTTATGTATAACATTATATTAATTAAATCTTATTTCATTAATTTAATTTATTAAAATTGTAATTAATTTTATATCATTCAATTATAATAATTTATATTTAATGTATATATGATAACATTTATAGTTGTACATATATATTTATATATATGTAGTTATTTATTTATTTATTAACTTTTAATTAATTTATTGTTATAAAATTTTAATTAAATGTTACTAATTTCAAAAATTCTTTTATATACATATATACTTACATTGTCTTAAATAATTCAAGACAACATGACATATATCATTATATATATTATATATGTATACATAGTTTAATTAATTAATTATTTATTTATTTTATTTATGTTATTAATAATTAAAATTTTCAAAATTAATTTTATAATGTTTTCAATACATTTTGAAAGCTATATTATAACTTTTGTAATACGTTTCTTATTTTAAATTTAAATCTTAAATTTAAAATTTTATTTTAATTTCAAAGCAATTCTGAAAATTAGCCTAAGACCCAATTCAAATCAGGCATTTTCTATTAGAGACAACCTTTTAGGCTTACTTCACTTTTCAGGCTATGTCGGTAGCCAAGTAGGGCAAAGTACTTAATTATGTAAACCCAAGCTTAGACACCACTTTTCTATACATCTTACTAACTAGTAAGCTTAATTGGTTAGCTCTAACATGGCTAATTTAGACCGCATAGGCTTTTGGGTTCTAATACCATTGTTGTATCTAGGCCAACACATAGTATGGTATATGGGCAAATTTCAAAAAAAATCCATTTGGATCTTATTGGGCCTATGAAGTCTAAATGTATTCGGATATTACCTAAATTTACTTTAAATAAATCAATATTTTATTTTATTTATAATTTTTTTAATATTAATGCTATGTTTAATATATAGTATAATATGTGTATCATATACACATGTCTGTACATGCATGTGCAACATAAATGGCATGGTTAAACATGTCTGTATATAGATGCTGAGTTTATACTACAACAGACATATTAGCGTCTCCATATACATATGTGTCATCTAATATGTAAGTGTGTGTGTGTATGTAATATAAATGGTAAGGATTAGCAACCCCCTCTATTCAGCCCCCAACGTAGCCCCTAAATTTCAGTCAATCATTTCGATTAAAATAATTGTATGGTGTGACAAGAGAGAGAGAGAGAAAGTATTATCATTTAAATCAGAACGAGTGGTTGAAATTAAGAGGCTACGTTTGAGGTTTGAATAGAAGGGGTTTATATTCCTTCCCCTAATGTGTGTATATATATAGTTAATATTATGATATGATGCGATTTCAAATATAATATACATAACTACAAATTCAAAATTCAAAATTTTAAATCTAGATCTGCATAGTAAATATCTCATAAATTCAAATTCAAATCAGAATATTAATTTTAAATATATACATATACATATATATATATATATTATATATGTATACTTCAAAACTTGAAAAAAAAAATTAAATATATACACACATAATCACATATATGCATAATAAATTTAGTACTAAGAATTCTATATATAATAAAAATTATATAAATATATTTTGATGTAAATAACTAATTATACATACATACATACATACATATATATATATACACATTTATTTATTTAGCCAAAATTTTAATAATTGTTTATTTAAATTTTGTAGTTTTAAAATTGCTTTTTTATTTCTGCATGGAATCATTTATATATATACATATATAAAAATAATTCAAAAGCAATTTAAAACTTGTACAAATTTTGTTAAATAAATTTGCACATTTTATATACATTTTATAGATATGTAAATACTGTAAACATAGGTTTGTATATTTAAATAAATTATACAAAGAACTAGGATCAATAGCCCCTTTAAAAAATTAATTTATAGATATACGACTTTAAAAGTATCGAATTTGAAACATATTATATGTATACATCGATAAAGTTTATATGCATATTGAATATAATATATATATCTAAGTATTTTAATATTAAATTTGTTATAAATATTATTAAATTATTATTATCAAAAATAAAAATAAAAAAAATTAATTTTTTTCGTTACCAAATTATATATGAATATATATATATCTGTATGTGTGTACAATATAAAAAAAATTAAATCAATATACATATAAACAAATATATTCATCCAACGTTGACGACACCAACATATATGGATTCGTGATAGTATACATATGACTAAAGGCGACATAATGACATGATAAATGATATTTATATATTTATACATATACATAATATATATATAAATCAGATTATTACCTTTCCATGGCCTATAAGTAATACCTTGTAATGTTAAATCCATTCACTCCTTCAATCTGTATCCAATCCTTTAGAGAGAGCAACCAAACTAAAAGCAGCGGCCATTGATCTTCGATTTGTATTCAATTTATGTTTTAAAGGCTTGAGAACTTTCGAGAAGGAGGGCAATGAGAGGTCGCCCTTGACTGGTCTAGAGGAGCAAAAAGAGAGCAAGCTAAAATTATGGTTTGAGGTGAATAAATAGGAAAGATCCTAAGGAGCAAAAGGGGTATCCGGATCCTCCATTTTCTCTTACCACTTCGCCTCAGTTTGAATCGAAATTCCACCCCATTTCTCCTTATATGGCCAGCCACCCTTGGCACATTTTTAGCCTCCTAACTATTTCAAGCTCGATCAAATAAATATGCAGTTAAATCTAATTCGAATGCAAATGGATATCGTATATTGATACGTGTGTCCATAACTATTATATACACGTTCTTTAATATTTGATCAATACAAATTAAATAAAATTTTATAATTAACATTTCATAAATATTAGTTAATTTAATTAATTTATAACAATTATAATTAATTAAATTAGGTGGTAGTAGGAGTATTCAACATTTCGATTGTGTAACTTTTAGGTGTAACTTCGATCAGCGATTAATATCGAACAATTTGAATGTTAACGTTCACACATCACTTAGCATGTAGTGTAATATTATGGCCAAATTTATCGCTTGCACAGGTTCGGTAAAATCCAACTTTACTTTATTTAGATATTACCAAACAGTGACAATTATTTACACCAACTCGTGTCGTCAAAACTATATATATCACATTAGAACTTATGGAATTTGGTAATGGTCAAAATTCCAATACCCTTCATATCCAACATCAAAGTCCAAATGCAAAGTAATATCAATCATTATTAACCGAACTACTCTGGCCAGAGATTTTTACTTTGAGTTGGCTTTAGGTGACCATGATACTAACCTCATATAACTGAGGAGACAAATCTCTCTTGAGTAGTGATTTACTTCTAATGTCTCCACTTGACCTAACTATAGTCGCTCGATGGATGTCGTGCCACGACTTAACTATAATTAAAGTAGAGTCCATATTAAAGATCAACAATATTCTTAAGTCAAGAGAACAGTTTAATATTATCACTTCGATATTTTCTGTTTGACTTAGTTATATTAACCAACAGAAAACTATCGAGTGTGTCATTTCATAGCTATCCAACAACTATCAGTATATAACCTCTAACTGCCCCTAGTAGTCATGAATAATACACTGCCCAGCATTTGGATAGCATTACGTACTCTAGTCTAAGCGGATGCATTAGTATCCAATCTTGATACATCTTGACCAGGAATATTTAAAATGATGTGTTTATTATGTTGTGATAAAATACTTATGATTACAACAATTGTAATTATATCACAAACACACCATTTATGGATTCTCTATTCAATATACCTAAATTAAATAATTAATTAACTATAAATTGTTACAATAAGTATATAATAGAAAGAAAACTCCTTTTATTACAAACGAAATTTTATTACGGAGCTAATAATTTACATTAAATCACAGAATTGCCCCAAGGGCATACCCCTAACTCTATCAGTCCAGGCTTGGGGTTGAATAATCAAGTACTCTCCCACCTTTGGCTACTGCTCTAGCCCAATGAGTGGAGTAAGTCCAAAAGTTTGGCCCGATGCTAATTTTCAATTTTAGTTTGAAAATTAAAATTATTTCAAATTTAAAAGTTAAGTTTAAAATATAGAAGGAAAATTTTGTAAAAGTTATCAAATGAATTCAATTTTTCAAAATTATTTTGAGAAACTAAAATAATTAATTTCAAAATTTTAATATACTAAATTAATTTGATTAATTAAATAAAATTAAATAATTAATTAACACACTCACACACATACACATATATATTGATATATGTATGCAGCTTCAATTATTATCGTTCTATATTTATCTTAAAATTATTTAAGTTGAATTATATTAAAATTTTGAATTAATTTAAACATTTAATTAAATTTTTTAATTAAATAAATGAATTTATTAAATAAAACTAACTAAAAGTTAACTAATATGTATACATATATTAATATGTATATATAAACAAACCATAAATTTTATAGTTAATTATTTATCTCAAATAGTTTACAATGAATAATATGAAATTTCAAAAAAATTATATAAATTAAATTAATTAAATATGATTTAATTAATTAAACTAAAATTAATTAAATATGAATTAATTAGTTTGATTTAAAAATAAAGTGTATATATATTATATAAGTTAATTAAATTGTAAAAGTTATAAGTAAGTTAAAACTTATATTGTAACAAGCCACACCTTAATGGGCTAGAATTTTAAACACAACCGAAACCCAAGTCTATTAGGGTACAAATCATTGGTTTTGGTAACCTGTAATAAATATGAGCATTAAAGATCAATTAAAAAAACTCACAGTGGAATAGAAAATATAATAGGATATAAATACCGACTGAGGCTTCAACCTCGGAATCAAGGATATTCCTTGGACATCCAATCATCTTGTCAATACCGAGTATGAATAAGAAGACTTCTCCATCGACCATTCTGTCTTGCTCCAGTGACATGTTCCTCTAAATTTATCCTGTGGGTTGTAATGAGGGGGGGGGGTCAAAACAACTTTCCGGTGGTTGGAAAATTGCATACTAAATCCATAACACAAACTTATACCGATTGGTTTCCATTTAAATGTTGTCTTAATATTTTCAGCTAATCCATTTAATTTCATAAGCGCGTATGATATGTCTACCTAACCTTCTCCAATTTATATAATACTGACATATGCCTATTGTGCATACGCTACTCAAAACCCGGTCACTTAACACTTCTTGAATAGAGAAGAGGCCAAGCTAACAGCCATTTAATACCTCTATCCCCGAAGCGGGCCCCTGGCATCATCCACGTTGGTCTATCGATCCTAGCTATAGAGACCGATGACTTCTATATACGACTTTATATTATATAATTACCGCATCAATCATTATAATGTCCTATCTATGGGTGAGATAGTACCAAAGCCACTTAATACCTTCTTAATGGAATTAAGCGGACTTTGACCATTTAATACCTTATTTAAGGCAGGTCCCCATCATCTAATACCTAATCCAAAGGCAGACTCCTCATTGGTACCTATCTAGCTGACATTGCATGAAAATCTCTTCGGCCACTTAATACTTCCTATCGAAGCGGACCTTTCCGAGATATCCTTTACCGTGCCTAATCGCTAACTCTGACCATTTAATACTTCCTAAATAGGGAAGAGAGAGGCCCTTAATCAACCACTTGATACCTCTAACCTATAAGTAGGTCCTACATATTTCACATATTCCTTTTTTCCACAGATCCTATGGTTGGAGATGTCTCACATCAGTAGTAAGTGTACACAACTGCTGATAGCCTATGAGTGAAGAGCAGACTTCCTATATAACTCCGCCGACCTTGCATCCCAACCCACTAAGTCCAATTAATTATTCTAAGCTTTATTAGTGGACAAAGCCCACTAATCTGTATTTGCATATTTAATGCTATAATTTATTCTAATGATAATTATACTGCCTTATAATGTTTATATCCTACCTAGCACGTTTTGTTTATTATCTTCATAAATGTCCCTTTTGTCCATAATAAATGATTATTATCCTAACGGACGTTTCCAAAACCTATTTAAACCTTACACTTTCCATGATAGCATACCAATTTCATTAATTAGTCCCATTTCATCCATTTATAACTTATTTAAATTATTGTAACTCCTAATTTATAGCACATTTATTGCCTATTCATTTTTGGAGTTACAATCCTTCCATCTTTATTTTCCAATTCTACCATTTATTATATGATCTATTATAATGTTCAACTTACAATTAATACGAACATTAACGAATAATACACTATATTAATTATATTTTTATTTTAAATGTTTTAGCACAGTTATATATGTTTATAAATTTATTATTACATTTCCGGCTATTAATCCTTTATCTAGAATATTTCATTATATATTTTAGTATGTTAGAATTATCCTTCCAAAAAGGTTTTTCGTTTTAACCTTCCATGAATTAACCGATGCTAAGTGATTTGCTTAGTTTGAAATTACAAGGAATTATTTATTTCTTTTTTATTGAAATAGACGATGTAAATTACGGAAAGAAAATTCATTTTACATATCTCTTTCCTCTTTTGATGTACATTCCTTTTCAAATCAAAAATTGCACTTTTCCTTATGAAATTAGGATACTAGATAAATTCATGGAGATTAAACAAACAACGCTTCTAACAAATTAAAATACAAAACTCACATTATAAATAGAATTAGAGCAAATCTAAATTACACTAATATTTTTACAATCCTATTGTAGATCTGAAACAAATTATATATCTTTATCCATATTCAACCTTTAGTAACTTGGCGACTGATTTCCAGATCTAGGTGCAAACAATATTCTTATTTATTTATAGAATATGTTGGTGGTGTTTTATATGCTTAATTCAAGCCTACAACTCTTTAGATTTCTATCGAGGTATAAACATCAAATAAAATTCTAATGAAATAAATTCCAGCGTTATAAGTAAATTATATAATTTCACACTCACCTTTAAAAGCTTTTCAAATCCCCAAATCTAAATCTGATTCCTTGGATCAACTCTATTTCCTTTTTAATCCAAAGAAATATGTATAAAAGTGTATACACATACCATTAAAATTATATACCTGAGGAGAGATTTGGGAAAAAGGGGACTATAGATTTATAATATTGAAATTTACCTTTTTATTTGTGCAAGCTAATCCACTCCTTTTCTTCTTCTATTTATTTTCTA
This sequence comes from Allium fistulosum, assembly GCA_030737815.1. Taxonomy (NCBI): domain Eukaryota; kingdom Viridiplantae; phylum Streptophyta; class Magnoliopsida; order Asparagales; family Amaryllidaceae; genus Allium; species Allium fistulosum. The sequence goes on along the minus strand of CM060906.1, from coordinate 372,560,276 downwards.
GTCTTCTCCAATTTGTATAAATACAAATTATTTTAAAGTTAGGAGGAATAGTAGAGAAGTGGAAATGGTAGAGCTTCATTGTCCTAGATCAGAAAATATGAGAAGAGAAGGGAGGGGTTAGACTTGTATTTATGGGCTCTCGAATCAGTCATGTTCATTAGATTATGATTACTAAATCAGGGTCGTTAGCCGAGGTTTAGGTCGCAGCCGAAATGACTCGACCGGTCGATTGCTCCCCTATGAGCGGTCGATAGTTAGAGGTCGACCGCCCCATAAAAAGGGTTGACCAATGGAGTCAAGGTTTAATTATATATTTATTACCAGTTTTTTTATTTAATTATTTTCATTTCGATTTCTTTAAATGTCCATAACTTCTTCGTTTGAACTCCGATCGCGAAAATCCAAACATGAAAGTTGCTCAGAAATTCTCCATGAACACTATGGTGCAGGTTTCGTTGCCAAATTCCACTATTTTCTCAAATTCTTTTTTTGAAGACTAATTAATTATTAAATTATTATCGTAAATTTATGGGATGTTACATTCTTCCCCCTTAAAAGAATTTCATCCCCAAAATTTTCCAATGATTAAACCATTGGGTCATGCAGTAACCACCCTAAACTACCCAAACAATTAGTGTACAACCAATTTTTCAATCAAACGTGCATAATTGCATAGTGTATCACAACATAGAAAACATGTATGCAGAATGATTCTAAATCGGGCCCTCCTACATGAATGTATTCGTATAAAAACTTTTTTGAAATTATAATGCGAACAACTTATATATACTGGTAGTTCTATATGTTTGTAGGTTTTGAAAGATCTTTTTCACACAAAAATTCCATACTTCTACGAATAGAAAGATGGTTCAACCAATTTTGTATCCAACTCCTACCATCCAAAAATCTAATGCATCATATTTTCGTATCCTAGATGTTTATTCCTATGCTGGAAAAAGGAACCTAGGTGGAAATTTTACATTCTTGCCACTCTAATTGGTACCAATCCCGTTGTACATTGGAAATTTCCTAAGTGCCCCGAATATTCTTCAAATTTTTCCATGTACAATACGCATAAGAAAGCTTGTTTTCAAGCATTAAAATGGAGTTGAATCCAAAAAAGGGATTCTCATACATCGTTGACAAGGTATGGAAATAGAAATTTTAAAGCTAAAATAGCTTTTCCCTTGTTCTCATGTGCTTATCCTTAACGTCAATCCCTAATGCACCATTAAATATATATTTGTTAACCCATTTATCTTTTCTACGCTTAGCATGTGGCATTTGGAAACCAAATTTTTTCCATAAAAATCTTTTCCTCTTTCCAATCAAATTTGCACATTGTTTGAAAAGCCAAACTTCCAAAACAATTTAAACACCACTTTATTTTAAAACGTTTAAACAAAAGCATCCAAAAATGATTTGAATGCCAAAAGTAATTTAAATGCTAAAAACTTTTTTTTAATGTAATTTTTCAAAACATTCAACTTTTCCATTTAAATAAATCAAACCACATTTCAACGTAGTTGGAAATTAGTTATAAATTAATGTATATGCTCAATCCTATCCTTCCACAATTAATTCAAGACCTTTAAACTCATTCTTTTATTTTAATATGACGACTCATTGATCAATTTTCAAATTTTAGCTTTTCAAGAAACAGGAATAATGACCCGTGATTCCACAAAAACTTTTGTCTTTTCATTTACAGTTAATTCAGTTTCTTTTTGAGATTTTCCATATATATATTGTTTCTTCACAGAATACATATAAGAGCGGTCTACACATTCCAAAACAATAGTACAGTGAATAAATAGGAACACATCTCATAACATATCATACGCATCCTTTATACAAGAGGCAACTAACGGTTACAACCCAAACGACTAAAGAAAGAAAAGGAAAAATGCTGGAAGGGAAATGACAACATAACACTACTAAACCCAAAATACTACCTGCGAACTATGGGATGGTCCCGATCCTCTCGAGCCATTGCCGCGACCTCGGAACGGGCGTAGCATAGTGACTATACACCCGATCTAACGGCTCTGACACTGCTTTTCAACTTGAATCTTTCAGATCTCTGCTGGACCTATCGGATAGCAACTATCTTTGGGCTTTGGTATCCTCTAGCGCCCTATCCTTGCTCTACCTCCTGCTATAGCTGCTGTTTGAACCCAAATTGGTACAAACACCTAGAAAAGTAAGTGGGAGAGATTAAATGAAGTAAGTAAATGAAAAATAGACGAAATTAGACAGAAAATAAGCACACACAAATTTATATTAGTTTAGCAACTTTGGCCTACGTCCACTTGAATGATTTTATTACTTTTGCACTAGTTTTTGTGATTATAAGAGAATGAGATCGCAATAGATCCTTGAATAAAAGAGAGTAAGAGTGTAATGGCCATGTAACATCCTTAAAATGAACCATGCTTTCTGTATTTATAGGGGTAGACGACCAAATATCTTACTGATATTTCTCCCACAGAGTCTCCTCACGAAGAAGAAGTCCACCAAAAAATCTCAACCTCAAATTCACTATGGATAGGGATCGATATCCATCCCTATAGGGAGGATCGGTACCGATCCTTATATATGGAGATAGGGGATCGAGGATTCCTCATAGTGATTCTTCTTGATATTGGCTTTGAGTTTCCAATGTTGTTTTGCATACCTAGGTGTTTTTTGGTCCAAGGATGGACCTGTATAAGGCTGAATTGCTGCTTTAGACTGCATATGGAGGTTGCCAATACAACATATAGGAATTCTAGAACAACACTTGAACCAGGCTCTATGTAGATAGAGAAGAGTGTCGTAAGAGTGGGGGGGCACTTTGGGTATTCCCCTAGGGATCAGTACCGATCCCTTATGTAGCGTGGAATACTGATCCATACTTAGCGTATTCCAAAGTATAACACTTCTAAGCTTGTTCGGCCGTCGTCTCGTGGTCTTATCTACACTTGGTTCCTGAACCTTAGAATCATCTCTCTGGCTGCTTGCCTCGGTAATCGTTGGGTCTAATTTTTCCGGTCAATCCAAATATAGCCAGGCCAATAGGCTGGATAAAACTTGCCCTACAAAGTATATCTCGTTTCAAATATGATGTGCTTTGATCAAGACAAGTCAAAATCACTGCAGAGGATTCCACTTTGCGTTATGAATGGTCGCTATCCTTCCTCTGAATCATTTCTACAGAAAGTTATGTCCATAGCGATCCGTTGTGACTTTTTGTCGGCATCTGACAGTATAAGTACGGAGTATCGTCTCTTGATAATTGGTCATGCTCGGTTCCGTTGAGCTAACCAACTGAGTTGGTAGATTTTGATCATTCGAACTAATTTCATTTTTGAAAATCCCAAGTAAAAATCCAATTCCATCGATTCAGGAAATCAAATGTCAAATGTGCACACATGCTCACGCGTTCATGTATACACTGTTATCATTGGCTTCACAGCACGTTCATTTGCCTATAGATCGTTGTCGACTTCCCTTGAGTAACAGTCACAAGTCCATCGTTTTTTTAGGTACATGGTGGGATTTGGTACTGGTCCTTATAGGAAGGGATCTGGTACCGATCCCACACTTGGACCATTTCTTTCGTTTTTTGACCCCGAGAATATTGGGCCGCGAAGGGGCATATAACCCATTGTCTCCATTCTTTCCCCCCACTTGCTTTCATTTACTTACTCATCAAACCCCATCTTCACTCGTCTACCATTAAAAGCTTGAAATAGAGAAAACTACTCAATCACTTAAACCCATCATCAATCTGGTCGATTCCCACCTCCTACATTGCCATCTCTAGTCCATAATCAAAACCTATCAATACCCGTTGCAATCGCCAAGATTTTAGGGTCGAATCCCCTTGATTCTCGAGACCCAATCTGCCTTGGTCGATTCCTGAATTGATTTGATTTCAGTTTCATGCATATGTGGGTTTTTTTATCTCAAGTAGATGGTGAGTCGGAGTAAAGTGGAGATGAGGCTGGCTTGGGGGCGATTTCATGTTGGTGGTTGGATTCGACTTTGGGATCACTTCATGTTGATGGAGATAGGTTCAGGGATCGACTGTGGGAGGATGGAGTTTGATTTGCATAAGGGAGAAAAATGCCCCTAGGCATGGGATCGGTATTGATCCCATACTTAGGCAAATATCTTGTTTTTTACCTTGTACACTGGCATACGGACTTGGACTCTTGGACGTGAACATTCGTTTGCCTATATGAACTTGAGCATATACATAAATGATCACATATGACTTTGGATTTGAACTTGAACACAGATGCATGTGTGTATTGAGCCAGACCTAGATGAATGCATATGTCTCGAATACAGACATCATACCCTTATATGCCAATAGCCGATTCTTGAACTTGAACCAAAATCTTATGTACAACCATTGATGTGAAAACTGGTTGGGACGGTCAGTGATGACGATCACTACGGTCGAACTCCCAAATCTCATCATCACTATTGTATAATTCTAAATCGTATAACACTGCACTGCATAACACCACACTAGATAACACTTAGCACTAGGAGACAAGTTAATCCATTTGACTATGATTATTTGCCAACTTTAATAGCTATGGGTTCCAAATGCTCCAAGTGTTTAGCTGCAATGACTGGTGATCATGCCTTTGCATATGCTGAATCAGATGCTGAGTCGAGTTCAGCAACACTTTCTGCTCGATACACTTCGAGTGAACAATCGGAACAACTCGAGAGCTCACACCATGCCCCAACTAACTCTTCAAATCTAGGAGCATATGATATTATAGAGCCAGCTCCTTATACACTTGAGGATGTTGTATTCTTCGAAGACCCAACGGATTCGATCGCTTCGAAGATTAATGAGGCATCTCTTCGTCGAATTTGCATTAAGCACGAAATTCCATATGATGACATATTGTTCCCTTCTCAGCACCAAAGGGCTCATCTTCCTCTAAAAGGGCATACCGCCTGTAATAGATATATGTGCCTAGTTAGGGTTGTACCACCATTTAATCCGTTCATCTGTTGAATACTTCATTTTATGAGACTTGTTCCAGTTCAACTGCATCTAAACAACTATGTAATTCTCCAGGGCACATTCATGATTTTCCTTGAATTCCTAAATCGTGAGCCGATCAAAGAAGATATTCAATTTATCTACAGCTTCAAGTGATGAAAAGGAAGTCTATTGTTCGCTTATTTGGACCATCAGTGGTTGTCAAGTGGTGACCAGTGCGTGGAATAAGCTTAGCTATTTTAACGCGAATAGTTTTATGTGCGCATTCCACCCGGGTTTGCACAACGGTGGTTAGTAGGACACAAGTACTTTTCCAAACTATAGCGAGAAAGCTTTAGCCAAGTTATATTCTAATTAACACAATCTTATGAATCGTGCAGATGTTCCTTTGAGACCCGGTGGCGATGTTTATCAAACCGCCATTACGACAATCAGAAACGTTCTAGGGGAAGATATGGAGATCAGGTCCCTTATTACTAATGAGCATCTCTTGGTCTTCAACTTGATAGAAGAGGGTCGTAGCATTGACCAGGGGCAGGGACGACGATGAAGTAGTAGAAGATGGTTGTATTTAGCCAGAAGCAGGTCATTTCGGCCCTTACATGCATCCAGTCCCTAGCCAAGAAGTCGTGGAGGCTCATGGCAACATCGAGCAAGGTGAAATAGTAGGTGCTAGTAATGGGGCTGGCAATGATGACATACATTCAAGTCACGAACCAGTGGCTAAGTAGTCTTCAGATGAGCAGTCATTTGCTGCCAAAAAAACTCGTATTTAAGCTTCATAAAGGGCAAATTTCCAAACAGCCTCCGCCAGTTTCAACAGCAGAGCAGACTCCATCTTTTCCTTCCGTGGATACATTTTCAAAGATGGGAGTAATTCCTACTAAATTTGGTTCCTTTGATATAGGAAACATGAGCATAGAGGGTTCTCCCCTTCGTTTTGATGTTGACACCATTCCTGCTAGTATGGTAGTTATTACTTAGAAAAAAGTGTACCTATGCTTCTGTATTTGCAATTGAACTCTACCTATTCATTTCAATTACTGATCTATGCCATGTACTGTATCTCTCTCACCACCAGTGTCCCTGCATGTTATAAACGAGATGAGGAGCATCATCACATCTTCATAGTAATTTGCACAAATTTTTGGTGAAGTATACTAACAAAACTTAAATTTTCACTCGAGTTTCTTTTCATTTAATTTGAATTTACATTGTAATGTTTACATGATCATAACAAATTCAGTAGATGGATCATGGTTTGGTTTTCATCCAGCTAAGGTTATCCAGTTTTTCTAATACTAAGTCGAATAATATGCACAAATTATGCGTGTTTCATGTATGATAAAACAATAAGAGCCCATCTAAATTATATAGAAGTGAATAACTTCTGAATTAATATAAATAACAATAATTATTATATCTTGATAAACTTATTAAACCATAGCATGTAAACATATTTAAGAAATGAATTACATATGATTTAATACATAATAAGATATTATATATAGCAAAAAATAAGTATATGAATAAATATAAATTATATATATATGTAAGTCATATATATACCTACGCACACTCACCTAAGATTAAATAGCAATTTTGACCCTTGCAAAATTTTTACAAAATCTTAATACTGTAATAGACTGTTATAAATGTAGTCCAATAAATTTGTTTTGCTACAGTACTGCTACAGTACTGAGTTTGCTACAGTACGAATTTTGCTGCAGTGTTCTCAGGATTGTTCTCGGGACCTTACATACTAAACCAAAAATACAGAAATATATACTGGGTAATTTTACAAGTTAAGCATCTGTCTAACAATAAATACTTATTAACAAATCAATGTAAAAGAAAACCCTTAAAACGCCTTACCATGGCTAAAACGTGCATAAGCACATGACTTTAGTTAATTAGTAATTACTATTGTCGGATGCTATTCTCAACCCATATCAAGTATTTTTTAATTTAACATGTATTCCTTAAAATTATGAACACATGAAAACATACATATAGAACAAAAGTAATTCAACACATAATTAAATTAGCCTGCCGTTCAGGCTTATATTACACAATATATTACAAAATTTAAAAACTTACAGAATACAACTTATAGACATAAACCAGAAAAACCAGTCTTCTTCACTACACACTTATATTTATTACACACTATTTATTAATGGCAGAAGGTTTGAAGTAGAGAAGAGGATGGATGGAATGAAGTCTCCCTTCTTCAAAAGAAATGCCTCCCTTTATATAGCTGAGGCTAGACCTCAACTTAGAATTCAAGTTGATTAACTTCGGATTCCAAATGCTTTAAATCCGAAAAGCATCTTTTTGCATTATTAAAGTATAAGGTAGAATAGGCTACCTGTCTATTATTCTTAAAGAATACGGCCACCTGTCTTCAATTATTAACATAACTGGCCACCTGTTTAAAAAGCTACTAATCCAATACCATTTTTGCTTTGTATTTTCCCATATTGTGGGCTTCTTTCTCAATTTTGTCAAATATTTTGGCAAAATCCTCATCATTCAAATCTGAATAATTATCATCTCCGGCTATGTCCTTTGTTTTTGAAGATGCCATTGACGTGTCAGATTTCGTGTCTTCTTTGCCAAGATTTTTTATTAAATCCTTTTTACTTCTGCAATGTATGCATAAAGAATATCTTCTTTAGTGACTGTTCCTTTTTGCATCTTCAATTTTCTGATGATATGTTGGAACGTGCTTGGAGCTTCTTTATGCTGGATCACATCTTCCTGCTCCTGATATAACTTTATTTTGTTGCTTATTTCGGATATCATTTCTTGGCCAAATAGTTGACCTGTGCTATTATCAATCCTGGTTAATTTATCCCAGAATTTAGTAAAGAAACATCTTTGCAAACATGGGATTTCCTTCTCAGTATAACCTATTTCAGGTTTCCATTTCCATATCCAAGGAATAGAAAATTCAATGAAGAAATATATCGGACCAGATCCTGATATCATAAGGTATTGGTCAAGATTATTGAGCTTGGGTGAGACAACAACCCATTCAGAATATAATTCTTTTAGTTTCCTGGAAAGAATGTCAAGGGGCGGTCCATAATTTGTCCACCATTCATAAAACCAATTTGATATAGGACGTTTATAAACTTCCGCACAGATTTTAATGAACTATGAATGCTTCTTTTTATTATTTTCATAAAGGAATACTTTATTTAGTCCATTCACATAATCCCAATAATTATACTTGATAGTGCCTACTTTTTTATCAGGTAAAAACATTTCCTTTTCTTTAAGGGTAGATAACCTCCATTCTTCTGGCAATATAAGCCTTTTGATAATTATTTTGTTGAAGCTATATACATTAGGATCTCCTGCATTAAAATGTGTTATTTCACAAGTTTCAGAGGCTTTTAATATTGCCTCATAGTATCCTCTTTGTTTATATGTCGTAACAGCAACTGATGCTGTATCCAGATATCTCTGCATTAAGTCCAGGGGTCATTTTCCCTTTTTAGATCATTAAATTCCAAAATAATTATGACTTCCTTATGAGGATTTTCCGCATATGCGGTTATACTCTCTTCATATTCCTCATTGTCAGTTATGCTAGCATATGAAGAGGATGTTGTTTGGCTATTAGCCTCTTGCCTTTTCTTAAATTCTAAAAATTCCTTATATAGAGGATCATTTGAGCTATTACCTCCTGAATTGGTTAAATTTTTTGCTATTAGCTTTTTGTTACCATGTTGGGCCAGGATATTTCCTCTGCCGCCTCCTCTGTAGGGGAAATTACCCCTTCCTCTAGGGATCATCTGCCTATAAAAACTCACGAGTTAAAAAATCAGGAAGACTATTTTCCTCACCCTTTTTATAAAAGATTTCAAAATCAAAAGGCGCTAAATGAGCTTGCCATCTTGCGAACATTTGTTTCGGCACATCATGTTTAAAATCTTTATTAAACATGTATTTAGCAGATTTACAATCAGTATTTATAATAAATTTTTGATTATATAAGTCATCTTGAAATTTTAAAACACATTTAACTATAGCAAGAATTTCTTTGGCTATAGTTGCGTAGTTCTTTTGACTATTATTCCATTTACCTGAATGAAATCTAACAAGATATTCTTGTTTTGTTTTTGGGCATATTTGCTTTAAAATTCCTCCAAATCCTATATCTGATGCATCAGTTTCAATTACATTTTCCCAATTTGGATTTGAAAGCATCAAACAAGGAAAATTCTTTACCTTTTCTTTTATAATTTTAACAGCTTGAGTATGTTGTTCTGTTCATGGGCCTGGATTCTTTTTTAATCTATCATATAAGATAGCAGCATCTGTGGCTAAATTAATTTGATAAGACGATATATAATTTAAACTACCCAAAAACCTTTGCAACTGTGTTTTATCGGTTATTATATCAGGAAACTTTGAAGCAAATTCTATACTTCTATTTATAGGAATTATTTTTCCTTTTTCAATATTATGGCCTAAAAATCTAACATTTGTCTGAAACAAAGACATTTTTGCTTTTGATATTACTAAGCCATTCTGAACAATAATTTTTCTAAAAATATCTAAGTGTTTAAAATGTGTTTCAATATCTTTTGAAAATACTAGAATGTCATGAATATAAACTATAATAAATTCACTATATGGAATAAAAATGTCATTCATTATTTTCTGAAATTCAGAGGGTGCATTTTTCAAACCAAAAGGCATTACTGTCCATTCATAATGTCCAATTGGGACATTAAAAGCAGTTTTGTATTAGTCAGATTTTGAAATTTGGATCTGCTAATACCCAGATTTTAAATCAAATTTAGAAAATATGATAGAATCATATAGCCTATCTAATAAATCCTTTTTGTTAGGAATTGGATGCCTAATCCATTTTAAAACCTTATTAAGAGGTTTGTAGTTTATTACTAATCTGGGTACCCCTCTTTCTTGTTCACTATGTTTATTTACATAAAATGCAGTACATGACCAAGGTGATTGGGATGGTTTTATCAAACCTTTTTGTAATAATGATTCAATTTCTTTTTTACACAATTCTAGATATTCAGAATTCATTTGACATGGTCTTGCTTTAGTAGGGATTTTCCTCTCATCAAAATTCTCTTCATATGGAAGACTAGCAATATGTTTCTTTCTATTCCAAAAGGCATTTGGATGGTTATTACAAATTTCTATAGAAAATTTGTTATAAATCATTTTAACTTTTTCTTGCAAATTTGAATTTTGGAGTTTTTCTTCTATATTAAGAGAAATAACTTCTTGTTTTAGATAATTTAAATGATACGTTTTTTGAGTCAAGAGATCTTTTATTTCATGTAAGACCTTTGTAAAGGGTTTAGTTATAAATTCAAAAGTAATAGTTTTATTTTCATAAATACCTGTTATTCCATTTTTATCAATATTTGTTATAGGATAGATTTTATCTATAAATGGTGTTCCAAGTATGACTTGATTAGTAATATTTTTTACTAGTAAAAAGCTTGTAGGAATGCCTTGGATATGGAATTGATTAGTCTTATATCAAATTGGTTTTATGAATGGTGAACAAATTGATTAGTCCTATATCAAATTAGTCCTATATCAATTATTCTGAATGATGAGGATTTTGCCGAAATATTTGACAAAATTGAGAAAGTAGCCCACAATATAGGAAAAGACAAAGCAAAAATGGTACTGGATTAGCAGCTTTTTAAACAGGTGGCCAGTTACTTTAATAATTGAAGACAGGTGGCCATATTCTTTAAGAATAATAGACAGGTAGCCTATTCTACCTTATACTTTAATAATGCAAAAAGATGCTTTTCGGATTTAAAGCATTTGGAATCCAAAGTTAATCAACTTGAATTCTAAGTTGAGGTCCAGCCTCAGCTATATAAATGAAGGCATTTCTTTTGATGAAGGGAGACTTCATTCCATCCATCATCTTCTCTACTTCAAACTTTCTGCCATTAATAAATAATGTGTAATAAATATAAGTGTGTACTGAAGAAGAAGACTGATTCTTCTGGTTTATATCTGTTAAGCTGTATTCTGTATGTTTTTAAATTTTGTAATATATTGTGTAATATAAGCCTGAATGGCAGGCTAATTTAATTATGTGTTGAATTACTTTTGTTCTATATGTATGTTTTCATGTGTTCATAATTTTAAGGAATACATGTTAAATTAAAAAATACTTGATATGGGTTGAGAATAGCATCCGACAACAGTAATTACTAATTAACTTAAGTCATGTACTTATGCCCGTTTTAGCCATGGTAAGGCGTTTTAAGGGTTTTCTTTTACATTGATTTGTTAATAAGTATTTATTGTTAGACAGATGCTTAACTTGTAAAATTACCCAGTATATATTTCTGTATTTTTGGTTTAGTATGTAAGATCCCGAGAACAATCCTGAGAAAACTGCAGCAAAATTCGTACTGTAGCGAACTCAGTACTGTAGCAAAACAAATTTCTTGGACTACATTTATAACAGTCTATTACAGTATTAAGGTTTTGTAAAAATTTTGCAATGTTTAGAATTGCTATTTGATGTTCTTAGGTGAGTGTGCGTAGGTATGGTATCAGAACCATGGTATGTACATATAGCTTCAGGGTAATTCAACACATATTCAATAAAATGAATATGATTAGAAAAATACTGTTAAAAACAGTATTAAATAAGAATATGATATTCCCCAAAATTTAGACTTACTAAATAAATGGACAATTCTCAAAATTAAACCTAAGGTAATATACCAATTAGGTACTTTTGAAAGACTCGGCTTAAAACAAGTAGGTAAAACTACAGAAGAGTCAATTTCTCTAGATAACGACGAAATGATAATTATATTATTAAGTGAAAAAGATTCAGTCTTATAGGCAAACACACAAATTTATTCATAGCAATAAATAAGTATATGAATAAATATAAATTATATATATGTAAGTCATATATATATATATATATTAAAAATAATAGTAGTAGTAGATGATAATAATATCTTGATAAACTTAACCAGAGCGTACAAAAGTACTGCAGAAATATGTGCCTCAATTAATATAAATTATATATGAATTAATATATAACAAATTATATAATATATGTATAGAATAAGTATATGAATTTTATGTTTGAAAATCATACAAAATTTAATATGAATTATTATATAATATATATAATAAATAAGCATATGAATTAGTGTAAATTATATATACAACAAATATTTTATAAACTACTATAATATATACATGCGCGCGCGCGTGCGTGTGCATGCATGTAAATCTTGAATGCTTACTATCTTGATACCTTATCCAGTTCTTCCTCGCTAGGTTACACCGGTTCTCATGTAGTACTCTTGTCACGACTGTCCACCAGATCTTCATGCACAACCCATTCCGACAGTGCTCACACTTTTTTGCATTGGTGTTCTGTTCACTGTTGTAACTTTGATTTTGATTACTACCCTTTGTACTGTTTTCGTCTGTCTCAGCACTGCAGATTATCAGGCTCGTTTACCCCTTATTACTGCATTGTACCATCCCTGTATTTTCTTATGCCGCCATTAAGCTACGCAGTGCTCATTTGTTAAATTTTGATTGTTTTTGCTACGTCTTCCTGCACTTTAACTTTTTCAATCGACTAGGCTGTATTTTATCATCCTTTACAAGCCAACGCCCTCACACAATCATCAACCTACACATGCTGCTCCATCTCCAAAAGCTGGGCCTTTCTACTTGAAGCAGCAGCGGAATAACGAAATGATGATTCTGTGAAAGTAGCAATCGATGGAATGAAAAATACCGAATGGCCCAAATTCGTTGATCCGAAGATACCGAATTCTAGCTATCTTCGTCACGTTGATCGCGCACGATACCGTGAAAGAAGATCTGCAATTCTTCAGACGTTGATCAAACGCACTTGATACCGTGAATTGGCTTCTACGATCGTTGATTCGAGCGCACTCGAATGCCGAAAGAGAAGATAGGAGATCACACTCAACTACCAATTTAATGAAAGCACAAAGCTAACAAACAAAAGTTTTTATTTAAAATCAACTTACTATTACAAATGGGACCACCTGCCTATTTATAGGCTTACAATTCACAACACAAAACTGTACAACACTTAGGTCGTTTACGACCTAACAAACCAGCGACTTACGACCTAAACATCAGACGCGACCTACGACCTGAGTATAATGTGACATAAGAAAACACTTTACAACATATATCAAATGACTTAATATATACAACACACAACATATTTCAATACAACGACATAACAAATACTCATACAAAGTACAACAACTTTTATACAACATGATTCAAGGCAGCAGCGACTCAAGAAATCCAGGCGGCATAGGCTTCCGCGACTTAACATAGGTCGTGTCTCGTCCCGCGACCTAACGTAGGTCGTATCTCGTCAAAGCTGGTATTCGAAAGATCGGAACGACCTAAAGTGAGCGACCTATCTTCCCATATTTTCCCACGACCTAACTTAGGTCGTAACTCGTTAGGTCGTTTGCATAACCCGGAGCGGTCGAGTAACTTGTTAGGTCGTTCGAGCACCTTATTCTTTGACTCGTTAGCTCGTAAGCCGCTAGGTCGTTCGCGACCTAAAGCAAGCGACTTATCACAGCGTGTTGCAGCCTCCTCCTCTTGCCTCTGGTTAGGTCGTAGCTCGAAAGAGGCGGAGCGATCCAAAGTGTCACTAGGTCGTGAAGTTCCACTAGGTCGTGAGCGACCTAAAGTCTCACTAGGTCGTGAGCGGCCTAAAATCCTGGAATGCTCAGATTGCGCTGCATCACTACTCCAGCCTCTTTATTTATTTATTTATTTATTATTATTTTTTCATTGTTGTGTGTTATCATTGTCAGCCTTTTCTTTAACACTGCAACTTATCCCTGCAACTGAGTTTTGCATTTTTCTATATACTTTGATTCTTTGCAGTTTACACCTGCTACTCACTCTTATGGTTCACTGGTGCTTTGCTTTTAAGTAGCTCAAGCAGTGTACTAGGTTTTCTACTTGATATTTAACTTCATTTATTTTTTCATTCAAGGCCATGAATAAAGCTATAATCGTCATAAAAACTTAAATTCATTTCATATATCCTTCAAGTTTATTTATTCTTTTTATATTTTTTCTTCTTCTTCAGTTCGTATTGACCGTTGTGAATGTAAAATGGGATAGCAGAAGATTTTGAACAGTTACAGAATGTGAAGGGATGTTGTTCAGTCGGATATCATTGATAGTGAGCCCACTTTCCGTAATGCTCCATTTTACTATGTTATGGGCCTTATAATTTTATGATAATTTTTTGACCTTGTAATCAGGGATTTTGTACTGGAATTAACTTAATGTGCATTGCATGCTATTACTACTCGATGCGAAAGCTCAAAATTATTTGGAAGTGACTCATGGGTAGTTGAAGAGGTAGTTGATCTTGTGTGGATGGATTCCAAGCATCTCAGGTAGATATTATAATAACTTGCTTTGATTATTAATATTCTGATAAGGGGAATAATCTATAAGTGTACAATGGGGACAGATAGTGCAAAAATACTATGATATCATTGTTAATGAAAAGTTTATTTTAAGCTACTAAATTCTTTTACAAAATACATGAAGAGTAGTGTGCTGATTGTAGCAATAGTGTAGCTTTTCATAGATGTTGATTTACATTCCTTGAATTTCACATGGTGATGTCCTTTATAATTGTTACTGCTTTGTTTCATCAAGTAGATGTATTTGGCTACTTATTCTTATTATGGTTGCTAACTCTTATCCTTGATAGGTAATTGGACATCTTCGGGCAAACGATAACGATATATGTAGCAAATTACTGGCGGTAAGTTCATTTTGGTCAGCACTTTTGAAACAATGTCTATGAATTACCATAAACTTTTAATGTGTTTTGGTAAATGTTTTAATTGGACATCTTATTATGGTTTATTGATGTTATTTCTTTGGATATCATATAAACTTTGGTTTATGGATGTTGTATTTGTTTATGGATATAGTATTAAGCTTTGTTTCTGAAAATGATTAATAGTTATGTCTTTATATGATAGTTTTTGAGTTTGTTCTGAATATGTTATGTATAGTAGCTAGTTGAAATATAGTCAAATGGAGTTTAATGATGTTTATATGAATATTGTCATAATACAACAGAATGTGGAAGATGTAAAAATCTTAATTACAAATGACAGCATTGAATTAGTGACGTCGTTACTTCAAAGAGTTGATAAAAGCATTTATAGATTGCTGTTGGAAATGTTAAACACATATGCAAACACTTCCGAAGCAAATTATAAACGCTGTAAATAGTTAATATCAGCATTTATCCATTGTTGACAAAAATCTAAAACACAGGTAAAAGTCTTTCATTGTAGAATGTAACGCTGTAAAAAGTTTAAACAGCAAGCTAGTAAACAATGTTGAAAAGTAATAACAACTAAATATAAACGTTGTCAAATTTGATTTTTTTTAACAGCCTTTTTATATTGCTCTTGAAAATTCTGTCTACGACAACATGTCGTTATACAGCGTTTCTAATAACACTAGTTTCCTATTACAGTATTTTTCAAACACTGTGAAAAACTGTTTTCGGTGTAGTGACATATTCAACTTTATAGTCCAAACATAAAGTCATTGGTTGAATGGTAACAATCATTATTAACCGTATTGCACTGGCAAGAGATTTTGACTTTAAGTTTACTTCGATTGACCATGATACTAACCTCATATAATTAAGAAGACGAATCCTCTTTTGAATAGTTTTCACTTTTAATGCTTCCACTCGACCTAACTATTGTCGTTAGATGGACGCCGTGCCATGATTTAACTGTAATCAAAGCGGAACTTCCACATTGAAGATCAACGGTATTCTCAAGTCGAGTGAACTGTGTAATTTTGTCACATCGGTATTTTTTGTTTGACTTTATTTATATTAACCAACAATAAACTATCGAGTGCGTTATTCCACAATTATCCAATTACTATCAGTACATAACCTCTGATGCCTCCAGCAATCATGAGTAATACATTGTCTAACATTTGGAGAACAGTTTGAATTTAATTCAATTAATAACCACACATCATTAACTAAAAATGGCATGCAATATGAATTCAATCAATTTTATTACAATAACGATTAAACCATAACACGCCATTCAATTTCATCCAATTCAATCCACGTCAATCCAAATTTCATCAACGATAATCAAATAAAACATGCAAGGAGAATATGAACTAGAACATAGATGAGTTAAGAATAACTCAGCAAAATCAAAGCTTTCCTCTTTATTTGCTATTTCAACCCCAACCCATATTTTCTTTGTTGTCCTTCATCACCAACATTTCTTCCATCGCCTAGAACTCCATCAGCCTTCTTGTATCGTAAGCTTCTTTGCCCTGAATGTACGCCATTGCCTTCCTCGCATGTGCTCTGCTCTGGCGCCTCACCGGATGTGCTACCAGTCTCTCCCACCTACGCATGCGTTCAATTCTTTTTTTCTTCTCCCTTTTTTTCCAATTTCATTTTTGTTTTTTTCGTGAGAATGATTTGGGTGTGAATCTAGGATTGGGAAGGAAATAGGAACAATGGAACCGGCGATGCGGGTTTCGGATGATGATGTGGGTTTGGGATGACAAAGGGTTAAAGAGAAGGAGATTGAATTTTGGCTTGGGCTTTGACTAGTTAATAATAATTAAATTTTCTTTTATTTTCCTTTGAATAACCCAATCATTTATTTGTAAGTAAATTTCGATCTAATTTAAATTAATTTCCACTTCATTCTATAAGTTATACGTCGATAACCGGAAATTTTTTTATTCAATTCCTACTTGTTTAATTTTATTTGATTGTTCATTGTATAAATTTATTTTTTAATTATATTAAATATATAAAAATTATTCACCCTTTTAAAATATAACCTTTTATTCGATTTTAAATATATTATTCAAAAAGAATTTATAAATTAATTCAATTAATTAAACAAAAATCTTTTATTAAATAAATTTTAACTAAGTAAAGTTTATTTTAAAATAATATTTATCAAGAATCGAGTTCAGATATTTTTTTTTCCAACTAAATTTATCTATTTATTACGGCGTAGAAAGCAGGGTTATTACAAACCTCCCCTTGTGAAATTGCGTCCCCGCAATTTCTTATAGGGAAACGACTACACAACTCATATACTCACTTTCTTCGTATTCTACACTCCACTGTCAAGCTTAACCTACTCAATCCTCTATGCGTTTCACTCTCAAACTTATCCCATCGGATGTTATAGATTTAAATAGACTTGTTCAATGGCTTTCTATTTTTCGCACACGATAAAGTTTGTGAAAATTTTCTAAGTGTCGGATTTTCGAAATTTTTTGTCAGTGTCTCCTTTGTACGGAGAGTGTTTTGAAAAATCACAACATAAATATATCACAATAAATATACATCCCAATCAATGGTGCATCTATAACACCTCGTAATTTAGCGTTAGATAGTTAATTAGTTATTTAGTTAATATAGCTCCAAAAATAAAATTTATGCAAACGATGCAATTTGATCATGAAACTTGCACCATTGCGTTCATGGTAAAATTTTGAGCAACTTTCATATTGGGAGTTTTGTGATCAAAGTCCAAACGAAGAAATTACGGACGATAAACAAATTCAGAACGAAAATAAATAAAATAATAAAAAATAACATATTTAACGGGGTCCAAAGGTCGACCCTTCTATAGGGGCGGTAGACCTATATGGTAGGGGCAGTCGATTGCTCTATGTGTGGAGGCTAGGGTTCATTTGACTCAACAGTCCAGATTTAATATATTTCAATCGTACGGCTGTGGTTGATTCTAACGCCTATAAATTCAGGCCTAACCTCCCTTCTCTTCTCATATTTTTCTGAATAAAGCAATGAAGCACTACCATTTCGTCTTTTCCACTTTCTTATTAAATTGTAGAAATAAGATATTTGTATCTATATTCATGCAAGTTGGAGTAGGATAGAAATCAAATAAAAGGAGAAGAGAAGAGAATCAACACTACGCGATATCGAGGTGATTTATATTTTGATCTATATCTATTTTCTCTTCCAGTCTCAAATCTCTTCTCAGATATGAAATTATAATATATGTATATGCCCTTTTTATACATATTTCTTGGATTAAAAATAATTTCAAGTTGGATCAAAGGTTTTACTTCAGATCTGGAGATTTGGAACGATTTTAAAAGACGAGTGGAAAATTTAAGTATTGTTTATGATTTGAATCTATTTCATTGGCATACATTTAATTTTTATGCCTAAATCAATTTTCTTTTTGTGGGTTGTAGGCTTAATCTAGCATAGAAAACTATTACTCACATATTCTTGATTTAGATCTAATTTGAAATAGTGTTTATAGCCTGATCTGAAAATCAGTCCCAAAGATTTTAGAATTTGAATGGTATATAGTTTTATTCCAGATCTATACTTAGGATGTAAAATATTAATAAGATTTGGATTATTGTCTTATTTATGTTGAGTTATAGATTTTCCGTAGTTTAATTTGTAGGAAGAACGTCCGTTTGATTTTTATAAATTTGTTTGTATTTCCAATTTGCATAGAAAGTGCAGTGTTTGATTTAACAAGGAATATATGCAAAAGAGAAGGAAGAGATGTGTAAAGTACAGATTTATTCTTCGTAGTTTACACTGCCAATTCCAAATTATAAAAAATTATTCATTTCTTGTAATTTCAAACAGAGCCAGTCTTTCCTTTTATTAGCTTTTATTTTAAACTGATTTATAGAATTATAACGGAAAATCTTCCTAAGAAATCTAATTCCAGCAAATTAGATATGGAAAGCATATTCTAGTTAAATATTTATGACTAGAATATATTTGGATAGGAGTAGATAGTCTGTATGTATTTATTGCGCTAATAAATGAGTATAAAATTTAAATAATAGCGTTGAATTGTGTGTACCGCTCACTTAGGATAGATTATTTATAGGTAGGATGGGAAAGCGGATAGGAGAATTAGGAAAGGTAGTAATTCCTATTAATGGGCAATAAAATTAGGAGTTTCCAATAATTAATAGGATATAAAAGATTGCAACCCCAATTAATGTGCAATAAATGTGAATTGAATTGGGGGGTTATAATTAATTAATATGGTATAAAAGGTAGTAGCTCCAATTAATGGGCAAATAAATGAGAAATGAGTTAGGAGTTACAATTAATAGGTGCAAATGGATTTATGAGACCGTTAAATATGAAAGGTTAGACAAATAACTATGGAATAATTATAAAAGGTTGATAATTGAAAATTAGCAATTAAACGTAAATGTATTAGGAAATGTCCGTTAGGAATATTATGGACAAATTGACATTTATGGATTATTAGAAGGGGGTTTATGGGTAATAAGTATTTATGGTAAATCCCATTGCCTTAAATAAAAAGGGGATTAGTAAACTAAGTGCAATATTTAACCTAGGAATAATACTAAGACCTAGGAAATATGATCTAAACCTTGTATAGGCTTAGGATAGTTATTTAGACTTAGTAGACTAGGATGCAAGATCAGTAGAGTCACATAATGGAGGACTGCCCTTCACTTAGAGGCTACCAACAGTCGTATTCACTTACTACCGATGTAAGACATCACCAATTATAGGACCCGTGACCACGTGAGGGATGGGACCTACTTTGGAGTTAGAGGTATTAAGTGGTTGTTTGAAGTACCTCCTTTTTCCTAATTAAAAAGTATTAAATGGTCCAAATTAGTAATTAAAAGCGGTGAGGGATATCTCTAGAAGGGTTCGCTTCAGGTTTGAGGTATTAAGTTGATGTAGGGTCCGCCTCTATCCTAAAAAGTAGTTTTAAGTAACCTGGCGAGATTCCAAACTAATAATTGAGAGTGATACTAGATATATCCGAAAGGGTTCACTTTAGGATTAGGGTCTTAAGTGGCATTAGATCATAGGGTCCACCTCTTCCGTATAAAAGAAGTATTAAGTAGCCCAATGAGATTCCAAGCGATGTCAACTAGATAGTACCTATGAGGAGTCTGCTTTGGGGTTAGTATTAAATGATGTGGGTCCTGGCTAGAATATATATATTAAATGGTTAGAAGTCTGCTTACACCTTATTTATAAGGTATTAAGTGGCTTAGGTGCTGTCTCTCACATGGCTATGATTTTGTTGGCAATAGTTGTGCAAGTATGGCTATTAGATATTATAAAGCCTTAAATAGTGGATGGAGGACTCTGTAGCTAGGACCAATAGGTCATCGACGACAATGCTAGGAGTCCACCTTAGAGATAGGTCTTAAATGATGGGATCTGCCTCAATTGAGGTCTTAAATTGCCAAAGTCTACCTATTTCTCTTTTAGAAATATTAAGTAGCCGATGGACTTGATGATAGTAGGTGCTGCTTTATATTTGGAAGTATTAAGTGGTTGATAATTTGGAAAGTATTAGAGGGTAGATAGGCTTCGTCGGCATTTTATACCTTGGAAAAGGGTAGGTAGGTAACTCGTGCGTGCAATACTAGGTTAATTTGGTTAACCTTCATATATTAGAAATATTAATTAAATGGAAACCAATTGGTATAAATTTATGTTATGGATATTGTATAGATTTTCCAATCACCAGAATGTTGTTCTGACCCCCTTTTCATTACAACCAACGGGATAGATTTAAAGAAACAAGTCACTAGAGCTGGACGTGATTGATTGTTGGATAAGTCTTTTGTAACAACCTATACCTCAATGGGCCTAAATTTCGATAAAAATCGAAACCCAAGCCCATCAAAGCACGGATCATTGGATTTGGTACCTGCAAACAAGAATGAGCATGATCAGAGATTGACAGAAAACTAAACTCACAGTGGAAACAATAATAGGATAAGAATACTGACTATGACTACTACCTTGGAACTAATGGTATTCCTTGGATGGCAGATTTGCACATCAACATCGAGCATAAAAGAAAAGAAGACTCTCCAACAACAGAGTACATCCCGCTCCAGTTACCCGTTCCTCTAAATTCTATCATGTCGGTTTTAATGAGTAGAGCGTCAAAACAACGTTCTGGTGAGTGGAAAAATATAAACTGCCCATAACATAAACTAATACCGATAGGTTTCCATTTAATTGTTATGTTCATTACGGCTAGTAATTCTAATCTAACCTTGCGTTGCACACACAATTACACACTTATCTCTTCCCAAGGTATGAAATACTAATGAAGCCTTATCAACTACCCAATACTTCCAAACCCATTTGCCACTTAATACTTCTAATTATGAAGCATGCTTCTATACTACTTTTAAAAAGAGAAATAGACAGTCTCTGCCATTTAAGACCTTAATCAAGGTAGTCCCCATCATTTAAGACCTGTTTCCAAGGTGTTTCCCAACAATGTTGTCAATGGTTGGTTGGTCCTAGATACAAGACCTCTAACCACTATTTAAGGCTTTCGACATTTAATGTCCAACTACTACCGCATCTATCGCTGATAAAATCGTAGCCATGTAATAAACAGTACCCAAGCCACTTAATACCTTTTATTAGAAAATAAATAGACTCTGGTCATTTATGACCTTAATTAAGGTAGACCCCGTCATTTAAGATCTATCCCCAAGGCGTGCTCCTAAATGGTACCGTTGTTATTACGGCCTTAGCAAAGTGAGACTGTACCCAAGCCACTTAATACTTCTCAGTGGAAAATAGACAAACCCCGTCATTTAAGACCTATTTCCAGAAGCGTGCTCCTCAATGGTACTATCTAGCTGCCATTACTTGGAAATCTCATTGGGCTACTTAATACTTATTTTATAGGAAAGAGGAGGACCCTACAGTTACTTATGACCCCAAACCTGAAGCGAACTCTTCCCGAGATATCCACTCTTGCTTTTTAATTATAAATATGGCATCTTATTATGTTACTTCTTTCGGTAGGAAGGCGGACCCTTCAGCCACTTAAGACCTCAACACTGAAGTAAACCCTTTTTAGAGACATCCCTATTTATTTATTTGGATCTCACTAGGTTACTTAATACTTTCATTTAGGAGAGAGGCTGACCCTTCAGCCACTTAAGACCTCAGACCAGAAGTGAACCCCTATGGAGATATCCCTCACCGCTCCTATTTTCAAATTTCAACCGTTTAATACTTTCCAATTAAGAAACCAAGTCCAATCACTCACGCCGTCACGGGTTATAGGATTAGTGATATCTCATATTAGTAGTAAGTGCACCCGATTGCTGGTAGCCTCAAAGTGAAGGGCAGTCTTCCATCGAGTGACACTACTGACCTCGCATTACTAACCTACTAAGTCCAATTAACCATCCTATGTCTTTATCTATATTATCGTAGGTAGACATTCGACTTATCTTGCTAATTCCCTTTTTATTGAAGGCAATAAGATTTACCTTAAATATTTATCTGTCCAAAAATACTCGTTTAATGCTCATAAATGTCAAATTGTCCATAAAATCCTAACGGACATTTCCTAAGACATTTATGTATGATTACCAATTTCAAATTAGTAAACTTTTATATCTATTCCATTTTTATCAATCTCATTATTTCATTTAACTTATAAAATTATTGCAACTTCCATATTAATTACCATTTATTGGAGTTATAACCTTTTAAATTTCTTTCCCATTAGTGACTTATCATAACCACGAATATTTCGTGTACGCATCATTATTAGAATTTAATTTAATTATTACGAGTGCAGAATTACGTACAAATATTTACTTTAATCAAATATGTTCTAGTTGTATTTCTTCACTAAAATATTCCTTTCCATGTTAAATTGCTGGAATCATATCTAAAAAGATTATCTGCTATAATTCCATAAACAGGTAAATAGGCACAAGGAAGAAGTTGCAAAAAAAATTAGTCTCAGGGACAACAAGTTTTCTTCTTAGTCTGAAGGACACTTTTTAGTGTGAACTGAAAATGATAGTTACAACTATCATTCTGTGATTTACACTAAAAAGTGTCCTTCAGCCTAAAAAACAAACTTCTTGTCCTTGAAAATAAATTATTTTCTAACTTTTTCCTTGTGCCTAAAAACCCCTTCCATAAATTAGTCCAAAACAAAGGATTTAACTTTAAAAGATTACATTATTTGAAATTATAAGGAATAATCATTTCTTTTTATTACTAAAATAGACAGTGCAAACTACAATGAATTCATACTTTCCACGTCTCTTTCTCTTTCTATTTGCATATATTCCTTGTTAGATTAAACGCTGTATTTTCTAAAAGGGAAAGAAATCAAACTAATTTACAAATATTAAACTGATCTAAATTCCAACAATTCTAAACATAGAAAATTTTACATTCCAATAAGATTAGTGTAATAATCCAAATTTATAACATTATTTTACAACCTATTTCAGATCTAGAATAAATTTTATTCAGATCAATATTGTAAATTCATACTTTTGGGACTGATTTTCCAAATGAGGTTGTATATAATGCTACATCAATTCATAAACTAGAATATGTAGGCTATATTTATGATATATAGATCATATTCAATTCGTTGCCTACAACTCATATACAATTATTCAATTAGGCATAAAAATCATAAACACCAATGGAATCATTTTCATATTATAACAATCTATAAAATTACCCACTCATCTTTTAGAAGGGATCCAAATCTCCAGATCTGAAGTAGAACTTTTGATTCATCTCCAAATCCTTTTTAGTCCAAGAGATATGTATAAATGGGTATATACATATATTAGAATTACAGATCTAAGAAGAGATTTGGAACTGGGAGAGAAAATAGGTACAAATATATATAAATATATAAATTACCTCAAATATGCATAGGGTTGATTCTCTTCTCTTCTCATTTTATTAGATTTCCACTCTTCTCCAATTTGTATGAATATAGGTACAAATATCTTATCTTTATAATTTAGGAAGAAAGTGGAGAAATGACAAAGATTCACTACTGCCTCCATAAAAATATGAGAGGAGAAGGGAGGGCTAGGCCTGAATTTATACGTGCTAGAATCAACCAAAACCGTTAGATCGAAATATATTAAATCCCGGTCATCGCGACCTAGGTTTATTGGAGCTGCCATGTCGCCACCAGTCGAAGGTCAATGGATCACCGATCGACCATTTGGGGTCGATTGTCCGTAATAACGGGTTGGCCTATGGGCACGAGCAATTAATATAAAACGTTAATTTTTCTTATTTAATTATTTTCGTTCCGAATTCGTTTTCGTAACTTCTTCGTTTGGTCTCCGATCGCAAAACTCCAAATATGAAAGTTCCTCAAAATTTTGCCACAAATGCAATGGTGCATGTTTCATGATCAAATTCCATTGTTTGCACAAATTCGATTTTTGGAGCCTTATTATTAACTAACTAATTAATTAAATAACTAATGCCAAATTACAAGATGTTACATCTTCTTTTCTCTCATGCTCGATGCTGATGTGGCAATTTGATATCCAGGGGATACCATTAATTCTAAGGTAGTAGCCATAATCAGTATTTATATCCTATTGTTGTTTCCACTATGAGTTTAGATTTTATAAATCTCTGATATTGCTCATGCTTATTTGCTGATACCGAATCCAACTATCTGTATTTTGATGGACTTGGGTTTCGATTTTGTCAAAAATTAGGCTCATTAAAGTGCAGGTTGTTATATTTGGTATCAGAACCTGGGTTAGTTGATTAGAGGAATTAGGATAAAAATGAGGGAATGTATTCATATTTTCTATCTATTATTATCATCTTTGAAGTTGACTCTATGAATTTTGACTATAGCATAGTTGTAGTCCTATCTTGTCGGAATAGGCAAAGTAATCATGAGTTGGAAATATCTTAGAGTTCAAGATTCTCACGCCAACCTCGAATTACCCCTTGGTGCATTAGGCGATAGTATGGAAGAGCATGAGTACGGCATACGATAGAATCCCGTAGACTAGAGGGTGTTCGACTTGATGGTTGAGATACTAGCTACTTTGTGTCTTTTGGATCTGGATGAAGACTTGCAGTCAAAGATACACATTTATTCCAGATGAGCAGGAAATTAGAGTATGTATGTCGCAACTGTCCGAAAGCAAGTTCTTGCAAATGTGCATTCATCGATCACATCTTTTATAGCAAACCAGTTTTTTTTATTTGGAGAAATTTAGTCAATTCCTTAGGCCAACCCTATGAGAGAAATTTTATAATATATATATATATATATTGGAAATGCTTCAAAATATCGAAAAGGGTTTCAAAGGATTTTGCTGCTAGATCTATCTGGATAGTCTGTATTTTAAAAAGGTTTTGAAATCGTGAAATATTTATATATATACACATATAATAATAAAAGTTTGATTTTTAAGAAGTTTTGGTATGAAATAGTTTATATTATTTACAAACAAGTGTAAAGGAGTGTATATTTAGCTCGACGATTTTTTCGGTTTATAAAATCAAGGTTTTTAAATTTTTCTCTCTTAAGGGACGGACAAAAAAAGAATGACATTTAATTCTATTAAGATTTATAGTTGAAGTGTTGTTTAACCCACCAGCTATTAGAAGGAATATTTTCACATAATGCGGAATAATAATTGGGATATTTTTGGGTTTTTGGTAGTGTTGTTGGTTGCAACAATTTTGTTGGGACTACTGTGAATTGCAGAAGAATGGTTCGAAACTAGACGGTTGGCTTTGACACCACCGTGATGAGGAAAATAAATTTTTTAGATCGTGTCGATTCAAAAGAGACGACGCGTAGCGATTATTATTATTTAATCTGACCCTAATTGGGTCTAGGTTCAACCAACGCCCATTTAAAGGTAAACCTAGAGCAGTCTACTAGCCAACGAGTTTTGGCACAACCTGAACCTGGAACGCGACTATAAAAGGCATTCGAATTCCCCAGATGCATTCTTTCGTTCCTCCTTCCTCAACTAGCCGAACCCAATCTTCATCTCCTACTCCAAAGTAGCAGCCTCTCTCCTTCATTCAACCACCAGGCGACACTGTTTTTCTCCCTCTCCTAGGAGCAGCAGCCTCGCCTACCACTTAAGCTGGTTTTTGCATGTTATATCTCGCCCCACCACCACTCCAGATCTGAACCCTATTTCTTCCTTCTGACCACTGCTTAGCCCATAGCACCTTCCTACACTGTCGGTTCTTCCTCACGCTATCCTAGTCTCACCCCTCAAGAAGACGCTTGGCTGGACCAGAATGATAGGAAGATTTCGATGCATCTGGGCTAAAGGAGTGATTTATCATGGTAGTACTTGTATCGATCCTCCGTTTTGAGACCATCGATTGGGAATATTACCCATGCTGCATTCGCCTGTTCGATGCCCTATTGGTGTAGATTTTCGATAAAGGCAACAGTTTGATTCCTTCATAGGTGAAGGGTGCCCAGAATGAGCTGAATAATGATGATCTCATTGAGGTTTTGGATTTTTCCATGGAATATGTGGACTTGGATGATTTAAAAGTGACCGATTCAGAGATTTTACAGCGGATCTTTTCTCAGGATGTCGGTGTTTGAAAGACGGATAATCTACATCCGACCGCCCCTTTGGTTGTGTGCATCATTCAGCACAACATCATTCCAAAGATGGGAAGTTACGGTTGGATTTATCCCATGGTGCAGAAGACCATCTATCCTATTATTGGCAGCAACGTTGTCAATTCGACATGCACCCTTATGGTTCATTTTGTCGATCAAGGAGTCGATGTTCTATAGAGTTACTTTCCATTGTCACCTATACATTCTCGGTTTTAGGCAATACGGGTGAATCTTCATGAAGAGGAAGTTTAGAAGAAGGTTCCTTCTACTATCGATGGATCCTCCCTTAGGAAGATGGTGATTCCAAAGCCGCCAGCAACACCAATAGTGCCAGCGGCACGAGATTAAGTGTATAGCTGCCATGCTAGACCATTCAAGGGTTGTGATAATGGCTCGAGCTCCAACTGTGGAGCAAGACGTCTGTAGTCTATAAGCAGTATTTTAAGATTTATAGCGTTGTTGTCTTTTCCCTTCCTCCATTTATTTTTTTCTTTATGTTGTTTGGGTTGTAACTGTTAGTTATCTCTTTTAAAAAGGCATGTACAATATTATGAGAATGTTCCTATTTATTTTCCATGCTATTATTTCTGGATCCATGGGTCGCTCTTATACATGCATAGCGAAGAAATAATATAAATATGGAAATCTCATAAAGACATTTAACTAACAATATATGCAATATAAGACTAAAAGTTTAGAATAGTTGGAAAATTTTAGCGAAGGATAGGGTAAAGTTGTTTTGGTATCACGGGTCATTGCTCCTGTTCCTTAAAAGCTAAATTTTTTGAATAATATATTTATTGACATTTTTTATAAAATGTCAAGTTTTGTGGATTAAGGCTAGTTGTGGGATTTTAGAATTTGGTTTATGCATTTCTCGCATAAGTTTATTAAAAGAATCCACTGGCTCAATAAGGCAACCCATGGAGAACCCTGATCTGTGCGTCTTCGAGTCAAGAACAAGCAAGCCTAGAGTGCATTCTTTCTAACAACCTACCTGCTAGCACTAACGGAAAAGATCAGAGAACCTTTAGAGCAAAGGGCTACCAACGGGAGAGCGAACTTCCGACTACGCTGAATTGTGGCTTGATTTATCAAAATTTTTGAGGAGAAATATATTTTTAAAAGTTTCCTTTAATTTTAAAAAAAAGTTTTGGGTTTGACTTATTTTTGGCTCTTAAATAATTTTTAGAGCTTTGTCCAAAAATTGATTTCAAGGAAAAATGTGCGTTTAAATATTTTGGAATTTTGTTTTTCAAATGATTTACAAATTTGAAAAGTGATAAATATTTTTATGGAATCTTTGATTTTGAAGGTCACATGTTAGGCGTAGGGAAGAAAAATTTGAAAAGTGAGAAAGATTTTTATGAGACCTTTGATTTTGAAGGCTACATGTTAGAAGTAGAGAAGGCAAATAGAGCTAGAACTTGTGGATTTAGCGGTGAATTAAGATCAAAACGCAAGCGATAACAAGAGAAAAGCTATTTTGGCGTTGGAATTCCTATTCCCATACCTTGTTGACGATGCGCGTGAGTATTTTTCAACTCAATTCTGTTTTAGATCTTGAAAACAAGGCTTTATATGCATTTTGTGCGTGGAAAATTTGAAGTAAATCTGGAGTTGTAAGGAAATTTCCACTATACTACCGAAATAAGAAACTTATATAGTGGTAAGAATTTTAAATTCTCCACCTAAATTCTTTTTTTGGCATAAGAGTAAAGTTTAGGAAGCGATTTTGCGATGCATTAGATTTTTGGATGGTAGGAATTGGATGTAAAATTGGTTGCACCATACTTCTATTCATAGGAACATAGAGATTTTTGGTGAAAAGATTTTTCAAAATCTACATACATATAGAACTACCGATACATATATATATATATATATGTGTGTGTGTGTGTGTGTGTGTGTGCGCGCGCGTGTGTTGTTTACATCATATTTTTCAAAAATATTTTCAAAGAAGTGCATTCATATAGGTGGCGTTATAATCATTATGCATGCATGTTTTCTATGTTGTGATCAGTGTTTTAAATCTCGGATTTTGGCCAATATCTCGGGAAAATATCTCGGCTATCTCGGGCGATATTTAAAACACTTATAACTAAATAGGCTGCCAAATCTCGGATTTTGGCTGATATCTCGGATTTTTCATCTCGGCCATCTCGGGGAGATTTAAAAGCTTGGTTGTGATACACTATGCATGTATGCATGTTTGGTTGCAAAATTAGATGTACACTAATTGGCTATCTAGATTAGGATGATTACTAGCTTGAACCATATTTAGTCAATGGTATAATTTCAAGAACGAAATTCTTTTAAGGGGTAGAATGCAACAGTCCGTAATTTAGTGTCAGTTATTTAATTAGTTAGTCGGTTAATTTTGCTTCAAAAAAGAAATTTGTGCAAACGATGGAATTTGACCATGAAACTTTCACCATTGCATTTGTGGCGAAATTATGAGCAACTTCCATATTTAGAGTTTTGCGATTGGAGTCCAAACGAAGAAGTTACGGATGATAAAAGAATTCGAAACGAAAATAAATAAAATAACAAAAGTTAACATATTTAACCGGGGTCCACAGTTCGAACCTTCTATAGGGGCAGTCAACCTAGGGTGGTTGACCTATATAGTAAGGGCAGTCGACCGCTCCATGTGTGGAGGCTAGGTTTGGTTTGGTCCAGCGGTCCGAATTTAATATATTTCATTTGTATGGCTGTGGTTGATTCTAGCGTCTATAAATTCAGGCCTAACCCTCCATTCTCCTCTCATATATTTTTTGAATAGAGCGATGAAGCTCTACTATTTCTTCTTCTCTGCTTTCTTTTTAAATTATATAAACAAGATATATTTGTATCTATATTCATACAAATTGGAGAAGAATAGAAATCAAATAAAAGGAGAAGAGAAGAGAATCAACACTACGCATCATCAAGGTTATTTATATTTAGATCTATATCTATTTTCTCTCCTAATCCAAAATTTCTTCTCGTATCTTTAACTCTAATACATGTATATGCCCTTTTTATACATATTTCTTAGATTAAAAAGGATTTAGAGTTGGATCAAAGGTTTTATTTTAGATCTGGAGATTTGGAATGCTTTTAAAGGGCGATTGGGATTTATATGTTGTTTATGATTTTGAATCTATTCTGTTGGCATACGTTTGATTTTTATGCCTAAATCAATCTTATTTGTGAGATGTATGCTCAGTCTGGCATAGAAAACATTGTCTTCATATTCTTATTTTAGATCTGATTTGAAATAGTGTTTACGCCCTGATCTGGAAATCAGTCCCAAAGATTTTAAATTTTGAATGGCGTATAGTTTTATTCCAAATCTGTACTTCGGATGTAAAATATCAATAAGATTTGGAATATTGCCATATTTATGTTGAATTGTAGATTTTTCATAGTTAAATTTATGGGAAGAACGTCCATTTAATTTTTATAAATTTGTTTTTGTTTTCAAATTTCATAGAAAGTATAATGTTTAATTTAACAAGGAATACAAAAGGAAGGAAGAGATGTGTAAAGTATAGATTTATTCTTCGTAGTTTGCACTGTCTATTCCAAATAAAAGGAAATTATTCATTCCTTGTAATTTCAAACGGTGGCAATCTTTCCTTTTATTAGTTTTAAACTAATTTATGGAAATTATAATGGAAAATCTTCCTAAGGAATCTAATTCCAGCAAATTAAGTATAGAAAGCATATTCTAGTTAAATATTTATGACTAGAATATATTTGGATAGGAGTAGATAGTCTGTATATATTTATTGTGCTAATAAATGAGTATAAAATTTAAATAATAGCGTTGAATTGTGTGTACCGCTCACTTAGAATAGATTATTTATAGGTAGGATGGGAAAGCGAATAGGAGAATTAGGAAAGGTAGTAATTCCTATTAATGGGCAATAAAATTAGGAGTTTCCAATAATTAATAGGATATAAAAGATTGCAACCCCAATTAATGTGCAATAAATGTGAATTGAATTGGGGGGTTACAATTAATTAATATGGTATAAAAGGTAGTAACTCCAATTAATGGGCAAATAAATGAGAAATGAGTTGTAACGACCTGGTATTTCGAACCACTCGCATCCGCACATGTCGGACTTGAATTGCTCAAAACAACAGATTGTTAATTTTATATTTGGCAAAACTTAGCATATACAGTAAATAAATCAATCACATAATCACAGACATGGAGTATTACAACAATAAGCAGCATAATAGATAAATAGTAGTTCATGAAGCTACTATATAAACATCAGAGTCTGAACCAAAATACAACAGAATCTCAAATACAAATGAATCTCTAATACATAAGCAACTGACGAGTCTAAACATAAATGGCTGAAATAAACTGAAATAACTGAAAGCTGGATAGATAGATCTTTAAACAAAGCTCCAATCTCCAAAGGTGAGTCTTAAATGCTGTGACACTCAGTCTGACCCAAGCATAAAGCAAAACACAAAACACTCGAGTCAGGATTAACATTCTTATATTAGTAAGTTTAACTCAAGTGAAATGTCCTGAAATACAAGTAACTTAAAGGTTGTTTGGGATTTCCATCCTCTAAGTATCCATGGAACTATCTACTATGTAGTAATATACACTATTATAATAATGTCTACAGTAAAGTAAAGTATTAAAATAGCATTAAGGCGTTACCCATATCCCCTTTAACACATTTTTATATATTCCCATAGTCTATACAGTACCGTAATTCCTCCGTAAACTGGAGGGCTATCAGAGGGCACTCTATAGGTATGGTACAAACCAAACTCGTAGAAGGCGCGATAGGGCATGTGACAAGGCACGCGAGGCAATGCCAGGGTAGATATACCGTTTGCGGATCCGGACTGGTGGAAACGCATAGCAGCTACTACCGCCCACCTCGAGACACACTCCCAAATCGAAGGTGCACCCAATCAAATCACAAAGTAATAGAATGGTATCGAAGAAGTGTGCCCGATCGGAGGAATGACCTCACTTGGCCCGACATGGCTCCTGTTTTAGCCACATCAAGCTGACTCATGAGAGTCAGGGCTGCGCTAAAACCTCATATGGAATCATCGCCAAAGCATCCTACTTCGTTCTGGAATCTCCACTACGTACACAGTTGTTAAAGTGGTTTTCGGTATTGGCAGAGAGTATGACAATATCCGATCCTGGTTTCTTTAACAACCAAACGCTTATTTCACACCATAGTCATTTCATTTCAAATAGTTCATACTTCGTATCAAAATAACATATTCATTTCAAAACCATATCAATTCGATATCATTATTCACTTTAAATAATATTCATTTCC
Organism: Allium fistulosum; assembly: GCA_030737815.1. Lineage (NCBI taxonomy): Eukaryota > Viridiplantae > Streptophyta > Magnoliopsida > Asparagales > Amaryllidaceae > Allium > Allium fistulosum. The sequence goes on along the minus strand of CM060906.1, from coordinate 372,528,390 downwards.
AGAATCGTAACACTTTCAAAATTATAACATTTTCGAAATCATAACACTTTCAAGATCATAACGCTTTTGAAATCATAACACTTTTGAAATCATAGCACCTTTAAAATCATAGCACTTCCAACTTAAACAGTTTAGATATTGAAATATGTATATATATTAAAATAGTTATACATTAAAAATAGTTTATATATATTAAAAATACTTTATATAATAAAATTAGTTTCTTCCAATTTCGCAAATCGATTCAAATCAACTTAAATTCCAAAATTCAATTTAATCAATTCCAGTTTAACCATTTCAATTTAAAGGTCAAAGATTCAATTCAAATTCTCAATAAACCATTTCAATTTATATCGATTTCAAATCCAAGTTTGAACTATCATAATTCCAATAAGATTCAGTGTTTAAATATTCAAACATTTTCAATATAAGTTTCATTTAGATTTCAACATTTAACTTTAATTTAATTAAAATTGGAAAAATATTCACTTAATCATTTTAATAACAATTTAATAATATCTCAATTTACAAATTTTAAATCAATATTAAATATTCAGTCTCAAATTTTATTTAAAATTTAGAATATTCATTTAATCACTTTTTGTCAAATCAAGTTATCAATCATATCTTTCAAAATCTCAAAATCAATAAGTCCAAATCATTTCTGATTTAAATTCAATTATTAACCAATTTAAATTCCAAGTCAACATTAATTTATCTTCCCAACCTTTATTATTAAAGTTATAAAAATCTTTTTTTATATTAATATGAATTTAAATAAATACTTAAACATATTATAAACCAAATTAAATTAAATTTTATTAAATTAAATTTTATTATTAAATGTATTTTGTATTAAATCTTATTTTATATATTTTTAAAATAATAAAATTATAAGAAATCTTAAAATTTATATTTCCAAAACAAACATATAAATTAAAATTTCCAAAACATATTATTTTAAAATCTAAATTTTTATACATATATAAAAATAGCATTTATATATTATATAAAAACAATATTTTTTAAAACCCATATATTTCCTTTCAAACTTTGGAAATCATTTTCAAAGTATAGACCAACGGTGTCCGTATATAATTTTATATCCTATGGTCAAGTGATACAGATATTTATCATTTCAATCCGTAATTTAAATATTTACGGGTATATCCCAAAATTTCTAAGTAAATGAAAATCGCTTGGGTTTATCATTTCAACCCATAACGATTTTCCCCTATTCTACAAGATCGTTCGGGTATGTATCATTTCAACCCACAGGGATTTCTAAACTAACAGGGAACTTGCAGAGTGAGAACAAATAATATAAAATATCAATAACATGCATATATCATCAGTAACAAATTAAAATATAAAACATACAACATGATATGGTCTCATATGTCGCAGGTAAACAATGGCAGATAATGGCATATCATATTTAACAATTAAATAATTTAACAATTCAAAATTTTCAGCTTATTTCAATTTGTCATTTCATGTGAATAAATTTACTAACTATAAGAATGTTAACCGTGAGTGATCGCTCACCTCTCGAGGCTAGAGAAATTTGATAACGAACTGAGCTGCGAATCCGAGCAAAAATTCCAAAGTAAAGTACGATGAACCCGAATTTGACGATCAAAGCAAAGCTGGAAGTTAGAATTGACGGAACAAATCAAAATATATGTTATATACAAAAAATTTCTAAAGTAATTTTTTAAAACCATATATTTAAGGTAAAATCTTTACATATTTTCAAACCACATTATATATATATATATATTTAAAAACCAAACGCATATGTACTTATGTATATAAGCTAATATATAAACATATAAACTTACCTACATATTATATTTTAAAATTTATACTTATACACACATATATATATTAGAATCAACATACATATGTATATTATATACAAAATTTACACTGACCATATATATACACACATATATACACTGACGTAAACAACAGATATAGAAATTGTATAAACTCATATTTTATAACTAACAGTTCATATACGTAAAGTAAAACTTACTTTGTAAAGTAAAGAGTGGCAGAACAAACATGAATAATATAAATACTCTATATATAATATATAAAGTAACAGGTAAAATTTCATAATATAATATACTTTAAACTTATAATACGTGTATGCCTATATTTTATGTTAACAGATCATACAACCTGTATATATAAATTTATACATATATAACAAGATAGGTTTGATATATAACTAAGATACATATATACCTTTATTTTTACAAGCTAATATATACTATTAAATGCATACTGACAATACATAAAATCAATACATTTTTAAACTCATTTTCATAATATACCCGCACCCTTACAATATATATATATATATATATATATATATCCTTTTATATATATAATTTATGTTATAACAAAATCTTTTAAAATATAAATTGTAAATAATCTTTTTAAACGTATTATACCTATCAAAATATAAGCAACAAATGTATGAACTCATATATACTTATATATGTATATAAACTAATATATAAACAGATACATAAACCTACACTTCATATTTAAACTTACTTATATATATAAAAGAAGACTACAAGTTTATATGGATGGAAGAGCAACTAGTGAGACAGTGAAAGTGGCACAGCTACATGCTGGAGCACCAGGTCGTCGGGTTGCTCGGTTCAGGTGGGTATGGCGGTAAGGGAATCAAAGGCAGAGGTTGTTTGCATGAGGAGTGTGTCACGGTGGTAGCATGATATGCTGTTTCAGAGGGGGTACTCGAGTTCGGGTCTTGATGGCTTCGGCGGCATCAGGCGGGTGGCGGGGTCAGCAGTGGGTGGATCTGGTTGGCGCACTTGGTGGAGGCTAGTAGGCGGGCACAGCTGGGTGCAGGGCGGAGCAGGTTGCGTGTGAGAAGGAGAAAGATGGACGGTGATAGATCGACCGCTGTGGTGTAGGCCGTGACTTCGGGTGGCGAGTACGAGAGAACGGGACGAGGCCGATAGATATTGGCCTTCACTGGCAGTGATGGGAAGGTGGCGGAGTGAATGGGAAGGTGAGCTAGATTCAAGCACAGGAAAGAAGACAGCAGGCTCCAACAATTATATCTCTAACTTATATAGTATTTTGTCCAAATATTTTTTTTATAAAGTGGCATAGAGAAGAACGAAAATAGAAAATGGAAGAGAAGTGTTTGGTGACGATAAGCAGGCTAAATTTGAAGGGAAGAGGATGGGCATTACAAAAGGAAAGAGGAAGATGGGAATTGAGCTGGCAGATTAAAATTTAAGCATATATAATTATTATATTTTTTTCTCAACTGAAAAGTAAAGTGAACCGAGAGACGAACCAGCATAAAATTAAATATATCCACAATAGGAATGGCAATAGTCAGAGCTGAATGTATGGAGATAATAAAAGTAAATGGTTGTTTATATTCAACCGGTGGAATATGAAAGGGCAAGGAAACCAAAAGGCTCAAATGCGGTACCAATACGGTAGATAGTTTCGCAGATTTCTTCGCGTACTGGGCGCCGAAATGCACAAATGAATATACTGCGAAGATCGGCATGACGAGACGAACAGAATGGTACATGGATATCACCGATATGATCATTCTATCAAAAATCGATATTCGCTGCAAAACTGCTGCAAATTTACCAAAAATAAGATAAACGGGGCTAGAGAAGTCCAAATTTGATGAAACGAAATATGACGTCTCACTCAGAAAATGATTTACATTTTTATTATATAAAAATATTCAGATTTTGAAAATATTTTATTTTTATCGGTTTAACTGATATTAAATTGAAGTTGAAAATTACACAACAGAACTAACCTTCATATTTCCCAATGAAAATTTACCATTTTCTATGTCTAAATAGACGCACTTCAAATATCAAATTTTCATTGCTAAATTTTATAGTTAAATTTCAAGCAAAATTTAAGTAAATTACATTATAAAAACTGTTAAAATTTACGGGTCGTTACACGAGTTAGGAGTTACAATTAATAGGTGCAAATGGATTTATGAGATCGATAAATATGGAAGGTTAGACAAATAACTATGGAATAGTTATAAAAGGTTGCCAATTGAAAATTAGTAATTATACGTAAATGTATTAGGAAATGTCCGTTAGGAATATTATGGACAAATTGATATTTATGGATTATTAGAAGGGGGTTCATGGGTAATTGAGTATTTAAGGTAAATCTCGTTGCCTTCAATAAAAAGGGGATTAGTAAACTAAGTCCAATATTTAACCTAGGAATAATACCAAGGCCTAGAATATATGACTTAAATCTTGTATTGGCTTAGGATAGTTATTTAGACTTAGCAGATTGGGATACGAGGTCAGTAGAGTCACACGTCGGAAGACTGCCCTTCACTCAGAGGCAACCAGCAGTCGTGTGCACTTACTACTGATGTGAGACATCATCAATCATAGCACCCGTGACTACATGAAGCATAGGACCTGCAATAGGGTTAGAGGTATTAAGTGGTTGTTTGAAGGCCTGCCTCTTTCCTAAAAAAGTATTAAATGGTCCAAGATAGTAAATAAGAGCGGTGATGAATATCTCCAGAGGGGTTCGCTTCAAGTTTGAGATATTAAGTGGTTGTAGGATATGCCTCTCTCCTAAAACTAAGTATTAAGTAGATATTCAAACTAATAATTAAGAGTGATAGGGGATATCTCTGTAAGGGTTCGCTTTAGGATTGGGATTTTAAGTGGTATTAGACCATAGGGTTCACCTCTTTCCTATAAAAGACGTATTAAGTAGCCCAATGATATTTCAACCGATGTCAGCTAGATAGTACATGTGAGGAGTCCACCTTGGGGTTAGGTATCAAATGATGTGGGACCTGCTTTGAATATAGGTATTAAATGGTTAGAATTCTGCCTAGTCCTTATTTATAAGGTATTAAGTGGCTTTGGTACTGTCTCTCATATGGCTGCAATTTTATTAGCAATAGTAGTCCAAGTATGACTATTAGATATTATAAAGCCTTAAATAGTGGTCGAAAGACTCTATAGCTAGGACTAATAGACCAGCGATGACGATGCTAGGAGTCCACCTTAAAGATAAGTCTTAAATGATTGGATCTGCCTCGGTTGAGGTCTTAAATGACCAAAGTCTACCTATTTCTCTTCTAGAAATATTAAAGAGCTTATGGACTTGACGCTAGTAGGAGTGCTCTTCATATTTAGAAGTATTAAGTGGCCAATGGATTTGGAAAGTATTAAAGGGTTGTTAGGCTTCATCGACATTTGATACCTTGGGAAATGGTAGGTAGGTAAATCATGCATGCAGTATCAGGTTAATTTGATTAACCTTAAAATAACAGACATAGCAATTAAATGAAAACCAATCGGTATAAATTTATGTTATGAACACCGATAGATTTTCTAGTCACTAGAATGTTGTTCTGACCCTCTCCTCATTACAACCCACATGATAGATTTAGAGGAATAGATTACTGGAGCTGGACGTGATTCAATGTCGGAGAAGTCTTTTTTCTCACGCTCGATTCTGATGTGGTAATCTGATATCCAAGGAATACAATTAATTCCAAAGTAGTTGCCACAATTAGTATTTATATCCTATTATTATTTCAACTATGAGTTTAGATTTTATAAATCTCTGATGATGCTTATACTTATTTGTAGGTACCAAATCCAACGATCTGTACTCTGATGGACTTGGGTTTCGATTTTGTCGAAATTTGGACTCATTAAAGTGTGGGTTGTTACAGCATCTCGAAACCCAAGAAACAATATAATACATATTTATCGATATAGCATAAAAATGTATCATTTTATTAGCGTTTTATGCAAATAACCTTGATATTATGCAAGTAAAAGCGAGCTATTATTGCCCATTAGTCCAAAAAAGTCCTCTTGAATGCCTATTCTTAACTCAATATAATCATTAGTCGCATATAATAAATGATAGAATAAATATGCATTCATTTAACGTAAAAGCAACATTACAATCATATTTAAACCACTTTTCAACAAAATTTCAAAGGTCAGAAACGACAAACTAAGTATTGGTTTCAGTAAGTGAATTGTTGCATAGTGTACTAGTTTTCCAAAACAACTTTCGAATTCGAAAAGTATGAATTACCACAAGAGTTATGAGGAATTTTCTATAGGTATTGAAATTTGGAAATAAAATAAATATGCAACCCCACCTTAAAAACCCACATTTTTAGGCTATATAACGGAAAAAGTTTGTGAAATGCTTAAAACAAAAGTTGTTGTTAATGTTTTTAGCTTTCCAGAAAGGGAAATATTGTTAAAATCGGACAAACTGTTTGAAAGTTATGATCAACGGAATTTAGCCTTGTTACAAGAAATTTCAATTTTAGGACAGCGATGTCTTTCCATTTTAATTCAAGTTCAAACCAAAGTTATTCTCAAATTTTTACATTTCACTTTAAACAAAAAAAATTCTCTAGTGACATAACTTCCTATTGAATTTAAAATCATCGAAATTAGATCGATGATTCAAGATTTATGATTAATACAAATCATAGTATTAACATTATTTTTTTCTTTCTATGTTTGTCGAAATTTCTACATTTATTTAAAGCAACACTTTACCATTACTAACTTCAAATTTATTTATTTTTTCCTTTAAAGTTTCATTATATACTTATTCTTCAAAATGAAACTTTATTTCTCTTGTAGATATTTATTTCAAAAATATTCCATGAAAATCCTAAAATCTTTTTATTTATAATCTTTTTTGTGATCTTTCTATTCAAAGTATATAATGTTATTCAAAACCTCACTTTTGTACTCCAGTTCATCAATAACTATATTAAAATCATATAATAACATTTAAAATTCATTTTATAATTTACCATAATTACAATATATTTTCAAATAAATTTATAATTTGCAAAAATAGATTTTTATTTGTTCCAAACAATAGAATATTATCCAAAATCTCCTACTTACACTCAAAATTATTGATAACACTCTTCAAAATCAATTAAATGCATTTTAGAAATCATTTCATACTTTCCGAATAATATATAAAATTTCTAGATAATTATTTAAAAAGCTTGGCCAACATATTAATTCACTTTTAAAAAACTTAAACCTGAAATTTCAATTCATCATCATTTTTTTCAAATCTATTACTTTATATTTGGTAAACTTAACTCTTGGATTTATTTTATCAATACTTATATAAAATATCATTTTTTAAGTAATATTTTTTTCAAAAACCAATTAACACTTTCACTATTTTCTTTTTCTTCTTTAAACCACATATTTATATTACTATTACTACTACTATTATTATTTAATGTGTTTTTTATTTTGAAATGATTTCAATACATTTTTACATAATATTTTCCCAAAACATGATTAAAATATATGACATTCTCCTATAATTTCTCATAAATCTTTATTAATAAAGTAGGTAGCATATTTAATTCAATTTAATTTTCTATATAGAAAATTTATTCTTAACTTAGAACAACTTTATTATATATCCACAAATATATATTTCACTAGAAAATTCTTTTAATTTAATCTTACATATATATATATATATATATATGTATATATATATATATATCATCCCAAAAATATAAATAACTTATGTTCAAATATGAGGATTATTTAAATATTTGAATTGTGAAATGAAATATTTATTAAACGGATTTAATAGCCATATTTAACTCCATTTAATTATTAAATAATAATGGTGAACTAATTTTGTAAATTTATTTATAATAATAAATAATTCAAATAAATAACAAGAAAATAAATTGTTAATAAAACGACTTAAATTTTTAATAACGTATTTTAAAATGAATTTATAGGATTTTTCCATAATATTTGATTTGGAAAATATTTAAATTTTCATTTGACGTATATTTCGGCAAACGGTGGTATTTTTGAAATTTCACAGACTAAGATAACTAATATATTTTATTTTTGTTTTGTGATCGTGTCACATTGGTGTGCATGATCGTATTTTTGTTTCTGTCATTCGCTGTTCATACACGAATAAAACTATATGTTGCGATGTGCTAGAAATAATAAAATAAACCCCAATGCTCAACCTAAATCCATCACTCCTCTTTCTTTCTTCATTTCATTTTACAGTAAGAACATTTTTGAGCCATCTCCTAGTTTCAATTAAATCCGGAGATTCGCTCAAAGAAAATAAACATTATTTGATCCATTTTACTCGTAGAACAGAGAGCTTCAAATCCATGTTAGTTTGGTCACGTACGATGATGGGTGGCAGAGCTTGCCTATTTTACGTCGTTACTTGGTGATGACATGGCAGAGGTTGGGGCCATGGTTGGTCGAACAAAGCCTGCCGTTGTAAAATTGGTTCAAAAAGAGGAAGGTTGATGTTGTTGAAGGATCTTTGGTGGAGCCAAGCGAAACGCGTCTCTAGGGCTTGGGGGGTTAATGGATGTAGATCGCGACTTGATAGGCGCTATCGAGTGTGATGTCGAGGAATCGGGGAGGAAGCTCGAGCGTAGAGGAGATCAACGGTGAAGACCGTTCATTGAATGGTGGATTTGAGCTCCGTGTCGTTGAATGGGAGTGCACGGCCTAGGGTGGGTTCGTGTATCACTGTGTACATGTTTGATTTGGGAAGAAAGATAATTAAGGGTGATTAATAGTTAATTAAGTAATTAATTGTCTTTATTAATTCCAAATCTTATAAAATCAATATCTCACTCATAAGAGGTCGGTTTGGACGTGGTCTTTTGCGTTGGACTCGTATGGATGTTATCTACGTATTAGAGCTAGAGTCGTCGAGTTTGGAGCTAGTAGAATTTTGAGCTAAAATCGAACGTTGTTCAATTTTAGATCAAACCGAAATGCGAAAGCATCAACTGGAATTTTGGTGAGTTAACTCACCTCTAAATAAACTATATGGTATCTGTGTTGCAATAGATTATTGTTGAATGCGTGGATGATAGTTTATATATTGTTGTTTGATTGTTTGTTTGGATTTGATTTTTGCTTGGAAGTGGATGTCATAAATAACCATTATGTTGTAGGGAACAAAAGTAAGAGGAAGTCGAAGTGCACGTAGCGAATAGGTTGCTATGGAACACTTCGAAATACACATACATTTATGTGATTTAAAGGGGACTTTTGTATAGAGACCTTAAGGGTTTTCTTGTCGATATTTATTTATTTATATTCTTATGTTGCTTATATTGATGTTTGGTTGAAATATTTGTGACATATTTTTTGATTTGTGTAAGCGTCATTATAGCGATTATCGCTATATCATCACTTATGAGATATCATCTCCTTAAACCTTTGCATGTGTTGAACTTGTGCTTGTATTTTTGCAAAATAAATGTTTGGTTGCATTTTTGCCCTTTGAAAGTTGTTTAAACTATATTTTCAAGTATTTTGGGGAATTTTAAAATAAAGGGTAAGTATTTTTTAAAATTATGAAAAGATTATAAATTTGATTTATTTTCCTTCGGGATAATTAATGTTGTTTTAAATTTTGTAAAAGGAGTTATAAATTTGATTAATTATCTTTCAAGATAATTAAAGTTGTTCTAAATTTATAAAAAGTTATAAATTTGATTTATTTTCCTTTGGGATAATTAATGTTGGTTTGAATTTATAAAACGATTATAAATTTAATTTATTTTCCTTCGGGACAATTAATGTTGTTTTCAATTTATAAAAAGATTATAAATTTGATTTATTTTCCTTCGGGATAATTAATGTTGTTTTAAAGTTATAAACAATAGTTTATAAATGAGAAAATATTTAAAAATGAAACTTTAAAATTAAAGCTAAGTATAAATTATTTTGGATTTATAGCAAACTATGTTTTAATGATATTTGTTTTTTACCCTTCTTTTTAATACACTTATAAATATAATTTGCTCTTTAAAAAGAATATTTTAAAGAGTGTTTTTAAAGTGCTTTTACAATATTTGACAAATAGCATGAGTGTGAATCAAATGTTTTAAAAGTTCGATTCGTTTATTAAAAATATTTAGTCTTACACTTAGCACTAAACGTTGAAGGAACTCTTGCAATTCTTAAAGTTAAGAATGCTGTCATGACAAGGTGGGAAGCAACACTACCCTTACTTGTTTGGCTTTATTTTTTCCCTAGGCTAGTGCTAGTTCGGGATCGATGGATTGTGATAAGTGTAGAAGATTTAATTTTCATATACGAACATTTTGTTATTCCCGATAGTTGACTTACTGACTATGTATTCGGCTGTCTTTTTTATATTCGTTGATTCAAGATGATTTTGTTCCTCGTTTGTGGAATTTAAACTCTTGCTATTCTTGAAGTTAAGAATGCTATCAAGTCAAGATAGGAAGTAATAATGCCCTAACTTATCTAGCTTTGTTGTTTTCCCCAGGGTAATACTAGTTGTTTTCTGATAGTTGATTCATCGACTATCGATCTTGATAGCCTTATTTATACTTCGTCAATCTAAGACGATTTGTAGCTCGTTTTAAGCATTGGTATCCAATATCGGAGGGCTAAAACAAAAGTGCAAGTGGAAGCTAAGCCAAGTGGGTTGCACCCATTAGTGTATGTTCATATCTATCTAGAGAGGTTTCGACATGCATGCATTGATGTGAAATATTCGAATGCCCGCATTAAGTGTATAGGGTCCGGCTTGGAAGTTCCCGAGAGGTATGCATGCACTCTCAAGTATATTTTGTCTAGAGGTATATTTTCTGTGTAGGGACGCACCCTCCTAGTCATGTTGGATAAATTCATTCTCCTTTTTTGATTTGAACCTTGGAATTATTCCTTTCTTAATTGCATCGAGAAGTGCCTTGAGCTTTTCTCTATGTTTAATTATTTTCGTTCATTCTTTAAGTTTGGATTTTGATCTTGTCTGTGTTCATTCTTTCTTATTTGGATTTTTGTTTTGATTTGTTCCCATTCTTTCATGTATGTATAGATGTTGTTCTTTTGAGGTAAAAAATCGTTCTGTGTTTAGCGACATGGTCTCATAGAAATATATATATGTTCACTACATTTCTTGAGTTTTCTCACGCTGGTTTTCCAGACTAATCCAAGTGTTATTTTGTTATAATGCTCAGTTCAGATCGAGTAATTTTTCAGGTTGTCTTTGGTGGGACATGGAGCTCATGTATTAGAGTTGGATGTTCACCTGATGTAGTATTTTTATTTTCCGCTATATTATTTTATATACCCATTAGAAATTGTAAGGTCGGGAAGTTATAACTGTCTAGGCTGATGAGGTATGTTTTTAACTTTGAAATACCTTGTATCTTGGAGCGATAGAGTTGTCTTTGTTATATTATATGTTGTCATTCCGCCAAGGTTTTAAATCTCCCCGAGATCAGCCGAGATGAAAATCCGAGATATTAGCCAAAATTCGAGATTTGGCAGCTTGGTTAGTTATAAGTCTTTTAAATATCGCCCGAGATAGCCGAGATATTTGCCCGAGATATTGGCCAAAATCCGAGATTTGAAACCTTGCATTCCGCTATGAAATTATATTTTCCCTGTTTTTCTTTTTACCCTAACAATTTACCTTGCTAGCACTTGGATGCTCAGCATTTGAATACCATGGATCTATTAATTATCGACTTTCAAGGTTCGAAATAGGTGGGTCGTTACAATATTGTATATATATATCGTTGCCTATTATAATGAATATATTAATTTATTAAAATATACAATGTTTCCATACCATAATTCTAAGCGATTTATCTTGCCAATTGGCTGCAATGTTGACTGTCTAGGATAATATCAACATTGCCTCGCCAATGATCTTAACTTCACGTTAATATCCAGTGGCCACATACGTTATTCAAAAATACTTAAATCTAGAAAAATAATATTCTCCACTTTCTAATATAATATATTACTTTATTAAACAATACACAATTATAAGTAAAATATTGCTTATATCATTTCCAAGATACTACATCGGACTGCCTTGTATAAGCATTTAGGAATTCCTATCAATAACGTTGATCAGATATATCGATCAGAATTCTTAAACCACTCTATGGAAAAACTAACCCCAAAAAAATTACTAACATATAAAGTGATATTCCTATTTTATTAATCATATGCTTATTTGAATAAAAAAAATTTATTTTCAAAGTTCGTATATACATTCAATTCGGCAACCATTAACAACAATCAATTCACCCAATCTATCAAACAAACATTCTATTATTATTTTTTCATTCCACATTTTAGTATTATATAATATATTATTTTTCTTTTATAAAACAAGTATACATATCCCCTCATAGTTTATCCCATAAATAAAGAACTGCTGGTGTGATGATCCGTCTTTCCGACCCCTAGAAATCGACACAAATGCATCCTTGGTATTCATGTGCCGCAGATCTAAGTGCGGGAGAGACGGATGGACAAGGGTAGAAAGAAGAAAAGAACATATCATAATTTTACACGAACAAAATAACATAAATTAATTCATGTAATCTTTATAGCGGAGAATTTAAAAATACATTTAACATAGTTTAATTTAACATTAACATGGACAGTTATAAATATATGTCCTTATAAATGTGAAATACAATAGTACATGAGTGTGGTGGAAATGGATAACAATCTTTTGAAGAATCTTCTAACTCCATGCTCCGAGCTCTTCCAAAATGCTCCAAACAGACCTGACTATTAGGCTGCCCAGAAAAATAGGGCATTTAGAGTTTAAGGGAAAAGGAAAATAAACTCTAAATCAGTCATGGGACTGGTGTGGGAAACTCAAAACATGAGTTTTTTAAAACAAGGCGTATCTCATGAGACCAAGCCGCACACGAACACGGAAGAGGTTTTTACCTTATGATAACCAAAACATTTCTACGTGAAATCCAGTGATATTATTTTTAATGACATTCTTTAGAAAGCACTTTTCAAATAAACATATTCAAATAGCCAAAATTGTTACATTGATTAAATTTAATGGCATAATAGGTTTACAACTAAAACCAAAGGAACTTATTGAAGATTTGGATTTCCAGTGAATAGCGAAGTAAGGGATTACCTCCCGTACAGTACATTTCTAGAGGAATGTGCCAAGGATCGACATCTTCAAAATCTCTAGGAATTAAGACCGGCCTACTCGAGACCAACAGATGGTATGGATAGCACCAAATATGATATCACCCCGGCCGTTCTCGGCCTATCTGAGAGCTCTCATACCATACACCACATATTTTTTTACCCGGCGTCATAGCGGGCACATAATAAATCTAGAAAGGTGATATCATACCGTAATGGTTGCAAACTACATAGCCCTAAAGCAACCCATATTTCATAATTCCCCAGGTGTGAGGCTAGAGGTAACATTTACCTTTCTTAGAACATTTTCACTTAAAATGCCACATTGTCATTTCCAACAACACACTATTGATTTCAACAAAAGTACACCACCAACAGATGTACGTTTGTAGAGCTCAATAAACTGTAATCTTAGAAATGCAATGTAACGTGTCTTCACTCTTGAACTCATAAATTGGTTCGAAGTGGTTTTCAGATAGGAATTGCCCAAATCCGACCCCGGTTTATCTGAACCAATTAACAATAAAAAGATGTTAAGTGGGTGATTAATATTCTATTAATTTGTATCCTTTATCCATAATATCTTCTTAGAGATATATATCTTTTAAAACCATTTCTTTTCAATATATACGGGATCATTAAATCTCTCTTATCAAATCCTTTGGTTACTTAAAACCTTTTTAAATCTTTGAATAATTCCAAATCATTTCATCCTTTACTTAGGAAAATATTTCCAAATCATTTATTTAAATCTTTAACAAAGATTTCTTATTTTCAACACATCTTTTTAATAGGTTGAAACCATGTTATCTAAGATGGTAAATCCAAATTAGTTAGTATTCAAGTAAAACGAATCCATAAAAATTATACTAATTTTACTCGATACTAATTTCCATATTCAACCTTTACTATTCGTCGAATAGCGATGAAATCGCCTTTTAAATTCACATGGATAGTATGGGTTCCCTCCTTGGAATTTAATACCAAGTATAAGAAGACTATTTCTATACAATCCAAGTTGTATTAAATTTGGAAAAATAAAATCTTTTATACTTGCCTTATTTCGACATTTTGACCTTATCTATCCCTCGCCCAGGAAAAAGGCCAGGTGAGCCAGGGCACTGGTTGCTCCCAAATATCTCCTTAGTTTAAACACCTTACATTCTGATCTCATGAACAAAAAAATCCAGCCTACTCATCGGCTTTTAGAACCAAGATTAAATCACTTGATTATAACAGCTTTTCTTTAAATCATGTATTCAAACTCTTTAAAATAAATTATAAAACCTCCACATGATCTTTAAAATACGTAGTTATTTATTTGAAAACATTTATAAAATATTTGGAAAATAATATTTAAGTTTAAAACCATATTTCAAAAGTTATTAAAAATGCTGCAAAAAGTGCTGCGAATAATGCTTTTAAGGCTTATTTGATCAAAAAACTTTTCTATCATTTAGAAATCCCTTTTTTTTAACTCAAATCTCTTTTAAAACATTTTAAGATACTTATAGAATTTATTCCATATTTTTAAAAAATTAAAAATATCAATGTTAAAGAATTTATCGCTTTGGTTTGTGAACTGCCAAACCACGACTATTTTGAAAACTTGATTTGCTCATATTTCAAAATCTGCTAAATGAAATCTCGATCATTTCCTATTGTTTGAAAACTATGGTTATAAGAGTTCGGAAAATTCTTATTTCAAAGAATTCCGATTCCAAATCCATCGTATAAATGGATTTTAACTTTTTATGGTTCGAAATCGCAAACTGCCGTTATGCGACGCGCCTATTTTTGACTCAACTTTCATAACTTGTCCAAACTTCATGAAATTAGGTATTAGTGTTTATAAAAATTAATAAACCATCTTAAATCATTTCAAAGGGGTTTAATGATTCCATATCACTTTTATAACTTGATTCGGAAAGTGATTTCCTTGTACAATATTGGCGTGTATTTAATATGACTTGTTTACACAATTTAACACTATATTAAAACAACCAATACTTGATGATCAAAGCATTGTAAACATCTATAGCAATCATATCACATCATTATATATATAGAGAGAGAGAGAGAGAGAGTTTCTCACCTTCGTTGGTTTCTAGCTTCATGAAAATTTGTTATAGCTTCGCTACGATCGAATCAAAGCCTAAGGAATTGAGTCTTGGACCTTTGAATGGGCTCGGCCTATGATTGTAAATGGAAGTAGGCTCGGCCTTGGTGGTAGGAGGTGGTGGCCATGGGTTATGAGAGAGGAAAGAAGTGGATTTGAGCTTGTTTTTAAGTGGATTGCAAATGAATATATACTTATATAAATTTATCTTCTTTTTGCTAAATTTTCTTCATAATTTTTCTGTGGTAGTAAGCAATTAAAGAGGAGTATAAGAAGATGAAGAAGCTTAGGAATTTATGAACAAATAAAGTGAAGATGGAGGGTGGTATTTATAGGAAAATCTGTGAACTAAAATATCATAATATTTATGTGCATATACATCACCATTTCATCACCACCACACCCTTCGCCTCCTTTTACTATGCACGGTCAAACACCACTCATGTGTGTAGCCATGTGTGTGAGTTGATGTGTGTAAGAGTGAAGTGAAATTTGATTTTTAAGTGTGAAAATATATTAGATCTTTTTGTAATATACATATATATATGTGTGTATATGCATATTTGTATGTATATATGTGTTCATGTATATGTTAGCATGAGCATGTGTATGTTATATATGTGCACAAGACATATAAACAAGGTTGCAAAAACTTTGAACAAATTCCGTTTGTTAAACCATTGAAAATCAGGAAGCTGATTTCTGATCAAATTTTCAGTTATAAATTAATTTACATATAAATGTAAACAAAATTTGAAAACTAATTTCCCATCATTATAATTAATTAAAATAATCTCATTTTAATTATAAAACCATATAAATTAATATTAAACAATTGTTTACAAAAAGTGCTTTTATATCGATAAAGCGATACGATTTTTTATTTATTTTCAAATCAATTATATATCTTTATAAAACTATTATAAATGATTTACTATCACTATATAACTAATTAAATGAATTATAGTCATTTTAATACAATTATCTGAATATTTATAATAAGTATAAAATCATTAAATCTTAATTTAAATTTATTAAATCAATTATTAAATATGATGTCATTATTGATGATGTCATAAATACATTTTATTCCCAAAAATAAAATAAATTATTTTATTTCATATTCTTGTTTAAAGTGATAAATAAATGTATGTATCTAGCTCTGTGCACAACTTCTTATAATTATAGAGCTGTTTATTGATAAAACGGTTTTCGATCATTTTATCTATATTTTTCCAAAGTATATATTTTTGTAGATACTTATGTTAGGAACTGGAGATAGTGGTTTTGATGACAACAACCTTTGTAACTTATTTTATTATAACTTATATACTAACACTATTGTCTAGATATATATGCATGTTACTATGCAGGATATATATAAGGCAGGTACTGATTATTGAAGACTGTACAGTATAAAGATCAAGGATGAAGAAATCAAGTTTGAAGACTCATGAGTATCAAGATCAAGATTTCAGATAAGTGTCTAGTTTATTGTTAAAACTTCATAATAGCACGGAAATCTTTATTCCATATTTCATTTGGGATGGAACCCATTTCTATCTTCTTAGTGGCTTACAAACCCACGACAAGTAGCTTACAAACCTACGACAAGTGGCTTACAAACCCACGAACATCCTGGTTTTGTACAAGTTCTCGAGTCCTGATGCGATGAGATATTCTGTAGGAAGAAGCTTGCAAAACTACTTCAAATGGTTTTTCAAAATGATTTTCAAAACTGCTTTTCAAAATGTTTTAGCCTTAAAATATTCTTTGTCTTTGTTTCTAAATAAACTCTTGTTTTAAACTCCGTTTGTTTTTAAAACTATCTTCTGATTTTTAAATATTCTTTTATAATATATATACTTGAGATTTAAAGTCAAATTTATATATACATTCTAAAAATATATTTTTCTACTCTTCTTTATTTTAAAATATAGGAAAATTAGTTTATTTTACTCCAGAATAATTTCATCTTGTTTTCCGTTCAATACCATTTTCAAAACAAATTTTACATTGTTTAACTAAGGGATGTCGACATCATGGGATACCCCATGTCGATATGGTGGCCGTTAAATTCAAAAGTTTCAATTTTCAAAAGAAGTGTCTATTCGTTTAAATCTCTTCACGAATGGTTATGACTGTTACTGGTCTATAAATAGCCTTCACAAACGAATTTTTTAACTAACTATTTTTCATATTTTCTTCACTCCTTCTCCACAAATCCATATTCTAAAATTTTAATATTTTTAAGATCGTGCCGAAATTCTGCCGAATTCTCAGGTGAATCAAATTAGAATCTCATTCTTGTTTGGTTCTCTACCCTCTCTCGAAGATCAAAGTGCTATTCATAGTTATAGGATCAATTTGTAGTCAAAAGTATATCGAGTCTCTCTATAAGGTGGGGTAGTGCCTGGAAATCAATTGGGTAATCTTGTGGCCCGTAAATCAAGAGAGTTTGCCCCGGACTCGTGAGACAAGAGGGTACCTCAAGGCCTTTAGAAACCGAGGATTGTAATCTCGACTTTGGTATAATAAAAATCTGTATGAGGTGTTCTGCCTTGGTACAGGACTGGATGTAGGGTAACTCCGAACCAGTATAAAATCCGATGTGTTCTTTCCTTTTACTGCTTTTTATTTACTTTCTACATCTGTGTTTGATTTTGTGATTGTTCAGTGATTAAGTTCTGCATTTGTTTGTGTCATAATTTTAATTTAGTCCATATAAGTCTTAGAATCGATTAAACACTATTCACCCCCCCTCTAGTGTTAAATTAGCCTTAAGACCCTTAATCCGCACACTCTTTCAATTGGTATCAGAGCGTAGGTTTTCATAGTTTTCATAATCTGAAACTTGAAAAGTTGAAAATGGCATTTTTAGAAAATTTTGTTAATACTAGTTTGCATTTATGCATTTCATCAAAGTATCATAGGTCTGCATATAGTTTTTATGAAAAATCAAGTTTTCTACCGAATTGGTTTGTTATGCAGGAACAGACATGTTACATGGCTTTTGAAGAATAACCAACCAATGGACAATCTATGCAAATTGAGAAAGATAAATGGATACATGATAATGGTTGTTCAAGGCATATGACTAGAAATCCCGAGATACTCAATGACATTATATATCAAGATGGTGGATTGGTCAACTTTGGAGACAACTCAAAAGGATATGTGATCAGCATCGGCAATGTCGGTAATTCTAAAACTCCTCTTATTTCTAATATTTTGCTAGTTAGGAATTTAAAACATAATCTGCTTAGTATAAGTCGACTATGTGATAAATGATTTAAAATTAAATTTGGAAAAGATAAGTGTCACATCGAAGATAATAAGTCAAATATTATCTTTGAAGGAATTAGGAAGAAAAACATTTACGTCCTTAGTATGAAAGTTTCAAATGATAAGTTATGTCTTTTGGCTAATACAAGTGACCCTTGGATTCAGCATAAAATATTTGGTCATTTAAATTTCAAACTGTTATCTAGGTTATCAAAACTTGACTTAGTTAGAGGTCTTTCCAAGTTAAACTTTAAAGTAGATAGTATATGTGATGCTTGCCAATTAGGAAAACTTATGAAAAGTTCATTTAAATTAAAAGATATGATTTCTACTTCTAAACCTCTAGAATTACTTCATTTAGATTTATTTGGTCCATCTCAAGTTCAATCAATTATTCGCAATAAATATGTTTTTGTAATTGTAGATGATTATTCTAGATATACTTGGACAATTTTTCTTAAACTTAAAAGTGATGCTTTTGAATTATTTAAGAATTTTGCTAAAAGAATTCAAAATCAATTTTCTTTAAAAATAAAAAATATTCGTAGTGATCACGGTGGAGAATTTGAAAATGAAAATTTTGAGAATTTCTGTAATAAAAAAGGAATCACTCATAATTTCTCTTTTCCAAGAACTCCACAACAAAAGAGAGTGGTAGAACGTAAGAATAGAATGATTTAAGAGTGTGCTAGAACAATACTTTCTGATAGTAACTTACCTAAAAACTTTTGGGCTGAAGTAGTCGCTATAGCTTGTTATATATTAAATAGGATTTTAATTAGACCGTTAACTAATAAAACACCTTATGAATTACTTTACAATAAGAAACCCATAGTAGCTTATTTTAAAGTTTTTGGTAGTAAGTGTTTTATTCTTAATACAAAAGATAATTTAGATAAATTTGAACCTCAATCCGACAAAGGTATCTTTATCGAATATTCTAATAGAAGTAAAGCATTTAGAGTTTATAATTTAAGAACTAACACTATTGAAGAAACAATGCATGTATCTTTTGATGAAAATTTTAAAGATACTGTACAAATAGAAGATGAAGAAGATTTTATAACTTTAAATAATGAACCTAATGAAACTAATTGTGAAATCATTCAACCTAATAAAAGAATTAGACTATTAAAAGATCATCCTGTAGAAAATATACTAGGAAATATTGAATCTATAGTTAAAACAAGAAATCAACTAAATAGTATGAATAATGTAGCTTTTATATCAACCATTGAACCTAAAAATCCAAAGGAAACATCATCTGATGATTCATGGATTCTTGCTATGCAAGAAGAATTGAATCAGTTCACCAGAAATGATGTTTGGGAACTTGTTCCTAGACTTGAGGATAAAAGTATAATTGGAACAAAATGAGTTTATAAAAATAAAATGAATGAAGGTGAGGTCGTGAGAAATAAAGCTCGTTTAGCCGCGCAAGGTTATTGTCAAGAAGAAGGAATTGATTATGATGAAACCTTTGCACCCGTAGCAAGACTAGAAGCTATCAGGATTCTACTTGCTTTCGCAAATTACAATAATTTCAAGTTATATCAAATGGATGTTAAAGTGCTTTTCTAAATGGTTTTGTAAAAGAAGATGTTTATGTTGAACAACCTCCACTTTTTGAAAACAATGAATTTCCAAGTCATGTATATAAATTAAAGAAAGCTTTATATGGTCTGAAAAAAGCTCCTAGATCCTAGTATGAAAGACTAAGATCTTATTTACTACAATCTGGTTTTGAAATTGGTAAAATAGATACAACTCTTTTTATTAAAAGAAACAAAAATGATATTCAATTAGTACAAATATATGTAGATGGTATAATATTTAGGTCAACTAATAACATAATGAATAAAGAATTTTCAGATATAACGACTAAAGAATTTGAAATGAGTCATATGGGAGAACTAAGCTTCTTCTTAGGACTTCAAATCAAACAATTAGATAAAGGAATTTTCATTAGTCAAGAAAATATGCTAAGGATTTAATTAATAAATTTGGATGGACCACTGCTGGTGGGAAACCAACTCCAATGGCAACTATTGTAGCTTTAAGTAAAGAAGATAAATCAAAAGATGTTGATCAAAAATTATATAGGGGAATGATTGGTTCGCTGCTTTATATAACAGAAAGTCGTCTTGACATCATGCATAGTGTCTGTCTCTGTGCAAGATTCCAATCTTAACCTAAAGAAACTCAATTAAAAGCTGTTAAAAGAATTTTAAGATATGTAAAACATACTTTAGATTATGGTTTATTTTACCCTAAAAATGATGTATTTGATTTAGTTTCATATTGTGATGCTGATTACGCTGGTTGTAAATCAGACCGAAAAAGTACAAGTGGAACTTGTCACTTTCTAGGACATTCTCTAGTTTCCTGGTTTAGTAAGAAGCAAAACACTGTATCCTTGTCAACAACTGAAGCAGAATATATATCTGCTGCTTTGGCTTGTTCTCAAGTTATATATATGCAACAAACTTTAAAAGATTTTGGATTAACTATAACTAAATCACCATTTTATTGTGATAACACTAGTGCAATAAACTTATCTAAAAATCCAACACATCATGCTAGAACAAAACATATCGATATTAGACATCATTTTCTTAGAGATAATATAAGTAAAGAAGTCATAACTCTTGAATATATTAATACCAAAAAACAAATTGCTGATATATTAACCAAACCATTAAATGAATAAAACTTTACTAAATTTAGAAGTGAATTAGGTATATGTTCATTAACTGAAATATAAATTATAAATAATACAAGTATAGTTAATAATTAATATAAATAAAAATTCTTCAAAAAATGAATTGGGCATGTTGACATGACCCATCTCCCTTTGTCGACATACAGCCCGAGATTTTCAAATTTAAATTTCCCTCTGAAATTAGTTATTTGGTTATATATTTATATATTTAGACTTTTTCTCCTTTTCTCTGTTCTATTCTCTGTAATAAACTTCTAAAACAGTAAATTAATGGCTTCCTCTTCTAATAATGAACCTTCTTCACCCACTTCTCCTCATTCTGGCCCTTTTCAACGTTCCACACACGTACGAGTCATCAAATTACAAGAGAAGACGAAAGATTGCTTCAAATGATGACGGAAATTCAAGTGAATCAACTGCGAATGGCTAGAGAACAAGATAGGCAAGGCAGAATTCTTAGGAATTTGCAAAAATTTCTTATGGATAACCATGTCAATCCCATTGTCATTGAAGAATCATCACAAGCCATGGATTCTGAAGAAGAAGAGCCTATGGAAGAACCACAAGAGGATCAAGAAGAAGAACATCCTCTACCGAATTCGGATGTTCATATGGACGAAGACGATGGCGTGATTTGCGTTGGAGAGGTCCTTTTTGACGCTAATGGGAACTTGGTCGAACAACGTGGAAACTGTTGTCTCCATTATCCAAATTGTTCGGTCCATAAATCACCAATAGTTAAGGGTCCTCGTTAAGTGTTTTTCGTTTTTGTTTTTCTCTTTCTTAATTATATATTGGTTTGTTAATTTGTATATAAAGTGTTATCTTAATTAATGTTCTTCTAAAAACAATCTTTGGTATATAAAATCTTGAATTTCATTTAACTCGGGATGCTATATTTCACTCATACATAGTTATTATTCTTATATCATATGTTTGTTTATCTCATTTTCTATTAAGTTCAAGGTTTATAGGTTATTGTTTTGTTGATGACAAAGGGGGAGAAGTTATATAAAATAGTAGTCTTGGAGTAAGGGGGACTTGTTGGTGTAAGGGGGAGTTATGGTATGATCGAAGTGGTAAATATATTTTATAAGGTTGTCATCATCAAAAAGGGGGAGATTGTTAGGAACTGGAGATAGTGGTTTTGATGACAACAACCTTTGTAACTTATTTTATTATAACTTATATACTAACACTATTGTCTAGATATATATGAATGTTATTATGCAGGATATATATAAGGCTGGTACTGATTATTGAAGACTGTACAATATAAAGATCAAGGATGAAGAAATCAAGTTTGAAGACTCATGAGTATCAAGATCAAGATTTCAAGATAAGTGTCTAGTTTATTGTTAAAACTTCATAATAGCATGGAAAACTTCATTCCATATTTCATTTGGGATGGAACCCATTTCTATCTTCTTAGTGGCTTACAAACCCACGACAAGTAGCTTACAAACCTACGACAAGTGGCTTACAAACCCACGAACATCCTGGTTTTGTACAAGTTCTCGAGTCCTGATGTGATGAGATAGTCTACAAGAAGAAGCTTGCAAAACTACTTCAAAATGATTTTCAAAACTGCTTTTCAAAATGTTTTAGCCTTAAAATATTCTTTGTCTTTGTTTTTAAATAAACTCTTGTTTTAAACTTCGTTTGTTTTTAAAACTATCTTCTGATTTTTAAATATTCTTTTATAATATATATACTTGAGATTTAAAATCAAATTTATATATACATTCTAAAAATATATTTTTCTACTCTTCTTTATTTTAAAACATAGGAAAATTAGTTTATTTTATTCCAGAATCATTTCATCTTGTTTTCCGTTCAATACCATTTTCAAAACAAATTCTACATTGTTTTTAACTAAGGGATGTCGACATCATGGGATACCCCATGTCGACATGGTGGCCATCAAATTCAAAAGTTTCAATTTTCAAAAGAAGTGTCTATTCGTTTAAATCTCTTCACGAATGGTTATGACTGTTACTGGTCTATAAATAGCCGTCACAAACGAATTTTTTAACTAACTATTTTTCATATTTTCTTCACTCCTTCTTCTCCACAAATCCATATTCTAAAATTTTCATATTTTTAAGATCGTGCCGAAATTCTGCCGAATTCTCAAGTGAATAAATTAGAATCTCATTCTTATTTGGTTCTCTACCCTCTCTTGAAGATCAAAGTGCTATTCAGAGTTATAGGATCAATTTGTAATCAAAAGTTTATCGAGTCTCTCTATAAGGTGTGGTTGTGCCTGGAAATCAATTGGGCAATCTTGTGGCCCGTAAATCAAGAGAGTTTGCCCCGGACTCGTGAGACAGGAGGGTACCTCAAGGCCTTTAGAAGCCGAGGATTGTAATCTCGACTTTGGTATAATAAAAATCTGTATGAGGTGTTCTGCCTTGGTACAGGATTGGATGTAGGGTAACTCCGAACCAGTATAAAATCCGTTGTGTTCTTTCCTTTTACTGCTTTTTATTTACTTTCTGCTTCTGTGTTTGATTCTGTGATTAAGTTCTGCATTTTTTTGTGTCATAATTTTAATTTAGTCCATATAAGTCTTAGAATCCATTAAACACTATTCACCCCCCTTCTAGTGTTAAATTAGCCTTAAGATCCTTAATCCGCAATCCCTTTCAACTTATTCAAAATAAGATTACCATCGTTATTTGTTGTTCAAGGCAGCATAATCTATGTTCAAAATTTTATATTTGAATATTTTAAAAATAAATATAATTTATCAAAGTGATAAATTTGCGGGTCATTACAGCTGGTTAATATTAATATTTAGCTCCGTTTGAAATCAAATAGGTTTATAAATTTTTTTGAGTGATAACTTCTACTCAATTCCCACATTCTAGACTAAGCTAGATGAAATCAAAAATTAATACAACCAAACACACAACAATCAAATAAATAAATGAATACTTTCAGTGGAAAGCTATCTATCAGCTTCCGTAGTGCACTTTGAACTCTACTGGATATTTCTACTCAACTTGAAACATCACAATTTAGAGTTATGAAATATTCATAATGCAAGATTTCGATTAGGGTCTTCTGCAGCTTCCCTAGCCAAGCTACTTCATTCTCACTCAAGCTATATAAAGATTTACTCAACATCACCGATGCCGACACTACTGGTTTGGCTAACAATTTCTTATTTCATTACCTCAATAAACAACTTAAATTCCTCATGAAGACAAACACACAAAAAAGGTAAGGATAAGAATAATATATAGTAGGAAAAATAACAAGTATGTCCCCAAATGATTACCACTGTAATCATCTTATACTCCTACTATCCCTTTAATATAGGGTAACTACCACTCACCCAAAGGGATAGGGACTCTAAGTCTCATCTAAGGTCAAGACTCGTGTCTTGTATATATTATGTATTATTCTAAACTCGCTCTGATACCAACTGTGACACTCCATATCTATTCTAATAATACCAAAGAGTAACACGGAGTAGTACTGTCTAGTAACATGAAGAATGAGGCATATTCAAAGTGACTGCATGTGAATATTCCCTTGCCTAACACCGATACGTTTTCTTACCTCCTATACTACACAAATATATGTACTCAGTATTAGCACAAAGCAATAAACATGTGATTTAATAGGACAGAACAATCCACAATATAACTAGAGAACACAAAGTTATAGAACACAACGAAAAATATAATATCACAACTTACCCTTCATAAAGTAGGTCTACAAAAAAATGTATCAGATCTACTACTAAATATAAACATCGATACAAATCGAACGCCATATATAACTCAATACCATCAACAAATATACAAACATGGAGACATCAAAAGAAATATATATATATATATATATATATATATATATAAAATAAACTCCAAAAGCACATTATAGTCCATAAACGTCTCTTCAAAAGCCCAATCATCTAAGTAAGGCCAATGTTCATGTACTTGTAAAGTCTTGGACTGACTCGAGTATTATAAAAATAATAAACGAGTCAGATTATGCCTAAATTTCAATATAAGGTCATCAGAATGGTACATATGACCATAACAGAGAAGTATCCTGGACAGGTTTCATAACATAAGAATGAATGACTAACACACTTAATATAATCCCCAATCCCTACCGAATAACATATATGATGCCATAATATGTGAGTTGTATCTTTATTTAATGTGACCATAATCGCAAATATACTCAATCATGATTTACTCCTAGTCATAATAATTAAGTGTCACATTTATTATATCTAGTTATTATGAGTTGATCATAGTTATTTATATAACTCGTTGAGTCGAAATATGGCCTTTTTGATTCGTGTATGTGCTCTTCCAACGCTGATCGAGCCAAGGTACATGACCTTTTTCATCCATGTACCACTCAATTAGAATTATCACCCTTCAAAATGCTGATCGAGCTGATATACACAACCATTTTCATCCATTCCCCCTCGACCAGAATTATAACTCTATTGGATGTTTATCGAGCTGAGATACATGGCATTTTCAATCTATTCCCCCCTCAACTAGATTTGTGGATGCCCCCACACGACTTATTCACTATACTAATCTCTACTATAGGCGTCATCATTTCCATCCAATATACTACGAGCCTGCCACTGTTGGTGTGCCTATACAGCAGGTTGTCGAACCGGTGGCAAACGGGCCATAATGTCACTCGGTCATAGCTAGGATGGATCTAGCTCATTTGGTCTCTCATCTTGTTATTCCAATCCAATATAATTTCCTTGATCTCATTACGACAGTAAAACCTCCTAACTATCATTTAACCAAGTCTCACTAGAGGCTATTAACTCGATTTAATATTCAATACACCTAATATCAAACCATATCATATACAACGAGTTAAAAGAATAAACGAAGAAATATTACCGAACGTATCGTACCATTGGTATTACAACTTCATTTATTAAAAATTGTCATCATATAGAGGTTCTCACACCTCATATTATTCAACCATCTATTGATCTAGAAGGGGTTTTATTGTATAATAACCATTTTCAAAATATTCAATACAATTTCAAATGTAATACTAAATTCAAAGTCTTCCAAATTTTTTAAAAATACAACATTGATTTAGACAGTTCACTTATATAATTAAACTACACTTTTCAACATAAATCCATTCGTACACTTTTATAATATTTATAGAGACATTCAAATCAATTTCCTTTTCACTAAAAGATGATTAAATATGTAAAATAAATTAATTCTAAAAATTTTACTTAACAGATATAATAATAAGGTCTTATTAATAAAAAAATTCATACAATAAATAAATAGCTTTCAAACTTACTATTACTTCGCAATATATCATTTTCTAGAATTTCATCTTTAATTCAAATGACAATAAAATAAGCACATGAATTGGGAATATAATTCTGAATCCCATTCGAATATTTCTTATCATATATATGTATAAAAAATTCTATACCATTTATAAAAAAAATCCATAATTTCGACCTTAGTGTATTAATTCCCTTCCAAAAATCAAAACTCATTCGTTTTTGAATTTATATATATATATATATATATGTATGTATGTATGTATGTGTGTGTGTGTGTAATCTTTTACAAAAATCATTTTATGTAATAAAATTCAAAAATATTCTCTTTCAAAATTCATGGATTTCCTACAAAATCTTCATTTATATAAAATATATATACACAACACATATATATTTAACCTAATTTCCTACTTCTAATCAATTTCAAATGTGGTATACAACCAATTTCAAATTATAATCAAACATATGACTATCGCAATGCAACATACAATAATTCAACACCAATTGGCCACCGTTTTATTTAAAAACAAATGGCATACATTACGATTTGACCATTTTAATCTTAATATCGACTAATTTAATCATTAACCCACATCATTGACTAAAACATGGCACGTAATATGAACTCAATCAATATTTACCACAATAACGATTACATAACATCAATTCAACCTAATTAAATCCATATCAATTCAAATTTCATCACCAAAATAATCAAACAAAATATGCAAGGAGAATATAAACTAGAACATAGACGTGAGTTAAGAATTAACTTGGTAAAATCAAAGCTTTCCTCTTTACTTCGCTATTTCAACCCCAACCCATAATTCCTCTATTGTCCTTCGTAACCAACATCTCTTCCATCGCCAAGAACTCCATCAGCCTTCTTGTATCGCAAGCTCCTTCGCCCCGAAAGCACGCATACAAATAAGCATGATCTAGCTTTATGTAATTTCTCTACCATCGTCTTTGCACGCACAAATGCTAGCCAGCACCGTCCTGCCCAATCGTGCATGCCATCCCCGAACGTGTTCCACCCCGATGCCTGTAACGACCCACAAATCCGCACAATTCAAGCTGACAATAAACTACACATGTCCAATCCAAATTGAATGAAAAGACATATAATTATGGGAAAGAAAGAAGAAAGAAGAAGAGAAGAGAAGAAAACGAAACTAAAACAACATAGAATCTCACAACGCAGCGGAACAATATATAATATAGACCAATAATTTTTGCAAAAGAGAAACTTTAATGTACGTACCTCAAATCAGAGTACACAAATAACTAATCATCAGCCTGGACAGTTATAACAATCTATCCTCACAAATGCTGATAATTTAAACAACTAATGTAGCAGAAAAATAAACAAATACGAAAATACATCCAGAAGACCTCCAGCTCATCTGCTGAAGCTCCAAAGCACCAAATCTAAATTTGTAAATATGCTCGGACTGACCCGACAAATTGAAAGGGAAGAACACCCGAATCAGTCTGGTAAACTAGCCTGAGAAAACACATCTCAATTGGATTTTAACGTTATCAAAAAATTTCAAAACAAAGGTATCTCGTAAGACAATTCCGCACATAAACATGGATGGGTTTTTACCTTGTGATAACCAAAACATTTCATATCAAATTCTGTTATATTATACTAGTGTCTAGTATACAAATAATATTAATCATAGTCAAAATTGTTACATTATTAAATTCTAGCACAATGGGTGTATAACTAAAACCGAAAGACTCGTATTGGAATTGGGTTTCCAACATGATAGAGAACTAGTGGCAATTTCTTTCGAAATCCATGCATAAAGAACTAGCACCTCAGTGGATATTCACTTATCTCAAGAAAGCCTCCAAACTATGTTGGATACACTACTATGGAATAACTTATTACTCAGTGGTTATACTCGTTCTCCGTCAAGCCTCCAATACATATCCATAAGCCATAAATGCCTTGAGTCCCATATTCCACTAGTCACCTCCATACTCATAAAACTGATATCCTAAAATATAGTTCAGACCACATCATTACCCGTATCATCTTCGGGGTGTGAGGCTTAAGGTAACATTTACCTTTCACATAGCACAATCTACTTTGAATGCCACATTGCCAATTCCAACAGCACACTAATTGATTTCCATAAGAGTACAACCTCATAGCTCGTACGTCTTGAAAAAGGGTGTTAAGTATAAGAGGGGTTACTTCCAACACCACCAACAAATGTACATTTATAAAAACTAATGTCGTGGTTCTTAGAAATGCAACGTCAGACATTCATCCATACAAGTTGTACAGGAATAGGACAAAGTGAAGGAACTCTCCTAGCACATGCTGTCGGGAATTACCCCTAGAATTAGTAGTGAGCAGTCCTTGCATATCAAATATTTTCATAACGAAGCACTATTGCCACCATATATATAATATGCATCGCGGGTCTAGTGGCAAGTAGTTTTGCATCATGAAGATCTCCGTATTCAAATATCATCATCATAAACCTGTACTTTCGAACGCAAACATTGGTCCGAAGTGGTTTTCAGATAAATCCGATCCTGGTCACTCCGGACCAACAACGATAAGAAGCCCTAAACTTCATAGGAAACCAAGTCTCGTAGACTTATCACATTTCCAACTCTCAACTTACTATCCTTCAGCCAAGAACGAAGAACGATAGATTGGAGTACCATAGTCACTCCGCACTACTCGAATCAATATTCTTAACATAAAACGATAATCAAGCCTACTCAGTTGGCTCATGCTAAGTGCACAACTAATCAGTTCCCACATCAAGTCATGGAACCAAAAATGGCCAAAAATTTGATAGTCGGTTATTTAACTATCAAAGCAACAAATAAAATCTAGCACATAAGCAGTCACTAGTCTCATTTAATTAATCTTTTATTAATTAAATCAATTTTCAAATATCTATCTCAAAATATCTTTAAAAAGTTATATTCTCAAAACCACTTTAATCTTTCGATATTGGAATACATTCCATATACTTATATTAACTGTATAAGTATATTTACAAACTATTTAATTTTCAACACTTAGAAAATATCTCTATATACTTAAAACGAAAATTAGTATATACATATACACACAAATCTTGAGGAAAGTATTCTTCAAAATGCACTTTATTTGGGTCAAAATGAATGTTGCGTAAAGCATCGTTATGACAACCCAAAAATATTAGTATAGGAATTCAACTAATTATACTTAACATTAATCTTCGATGTCGAACTTCAACTATTTAGTAGTTAACAATGAAGCCATTCAAGTTGGGGTATCATTACATCTCAGACCTTGATTTAACAGCATTCTTAACTTCTAATTAGATAAAAGTTACACATCTTGAGTATTAACATCAAATATAAGACATATATACATATAAATCCCATATACTATACAAAACATTTCCTTTCTAAAATCATCTACTATAACAACAAGGTTATTGTCCATGCCTTCCTCACTTTCCTCGAAAACGTTTATTACAACAATAAATGTTGAAATCCATGTGTCGTCACTTAACACATTTTAAATTGCTTTTTAAAACCATTTAACTACATTTGAAAATATCACTTTCAAAACATTCATTTAAAAGATTATTTCCACCTTTAAAACGTGAATGTATTTCCTTTATATAAAAATGCATATTTAAATCTCAACATAAATCGTTTCTATGTTTATAAAACTATGTTTATAAATCTCATTTCTATTTTATAAAACTTCTTTTTATAAAATCTCTTTGTTTATAAAATTATATTTATAAATTCATTTCTTGATAAATCTCATTTATTTATAAAATCCCATTTATAAATTCATTTATGAAATATCGATTACAAATCCATTATATATATATATTTATAAATTCCATTTATAAATTCAATACTTTATTTATAAAGTATCACTTTTATAAATTCTTTATATAAACCATTCAGAATCTCTATTTAAAATATTTCATAAAACTATAAATTTTATAACATCAAAAATCATATATTTTATTTATTTAAAATAAATCCATTCTTTTTAATAATTTAAAAATTATTAAAACATATATACTTTCAAAATCAATTTGAAATTTCTTTAAAATCAATATCATTATTTTATAGTATTTTAAAATACCAAAAAAATAAGGCTCAGTGCTACTAAAGCACTAATAAGGGGAATCATCCATGTCATCAAATATGACATCTAACACATCATATATCACAGTATATGAAAAGTAAAATCAACAAGGTGAGGAATCCAGCTAGATCCCTCTAACTTGTCCCCTTTCATCACATAAAGTATATAATTATAAAATATAAATCAACCGCTACGAGACGGGATCGTATACAAAGGGTCATCCGCTCATACACAGGAACGTAATAGGGTTTCATCCGCTCTAGGGGCGGAAATATACCCAAGCCAACTAATAAAATAGTAAATCATCCAAACAGTCAACAAACAACCGACAATAAAATTATCCATAATTATATAGAAATTTAAGTGGGCCAGAGAGGTGAGTTAACTCACTTTGATTCCAGTTTTCGTTGAAGCGTTTCAGTTTGAATTAAAACCGAATAGGCGTTCAATTTTAACAAAAATTCCTACTAGCACCAAATCCATATAATTTAACTCTATATCGTAGTATTCGCTGATACAAACCCAACACAACTCGTCGCGTTCAATTTGGACCTCGTATGAAAGAGTTATACATTATATATGAATTTTATTTTAATAATATAATTATTTTCACTTTAATTACATAATTAATCTTAATTACCTTATTAGCAAAACCTAATCTCTCACGTAAACATCTCTAGGCTACGAGCGAACGCGACCCCGAACCCATCTCGCCTCAGTTCTTCACCTTCATCGCGCGACCTGAATCCACCTAGAGCCGTCGTGGGTTCACCATCTGTCGCCCCAACCCCGAGCTCCCCCACGCCACCAGAACGACCCCTTCGTTCTCCTCTGATCGCTTGAAAATCGCACCCAAACTGCCACTGGATGCGGCCAAAATCCGACCACCACGCTCCACTTCAGACGATCATCACCATTGATTAGCTTCCTCTCGTCATGCTCAATAATTTACTAGTTGAAGTTGAGAGCTGAAACGGCCCGTGGTGGCGTCGATTTATCACAGCTGTTGGATATGGGAAGAGATAATGGCGGCTACGAATTTCTTTTAGGGTTTGTGAAAAGTGGGGTTGTGGAGGTCCTTATATAGAAAATTTTTACGACACTATTCACGCTTGAAATTTCTGAACTCCAATTGAGGCATGCCGCATGGTGTTCTATATGCAATATCCCTATTTCGAACACAATGAAACTAGTATCGGGACCCAATTCCATTATATACAAAAGTTAACTTTCAAAATCTAATGATATTAATTTAAACTTCTTTAATTAATTTCTATGCGTTTTGAGCTCGCATGACCAATCGATACGCCCGATCATCACAAAATTCGACGACATAAAATAATTCACTAT
This sequence comes from Allium fistulosum, assembly GCA_030737815.1. Classification (NCBI taxonomy): domain Eukaryota; kingdom Viridiplantae; phylum Streptophyta; class Magnoliopsida; order Asparagales; family Amaryllidaceae; genus Allium; species Allium fistulosum. The sequence continues at coordinate 372,496,416 of CM060906.1, read as the reverse complement.
TACGAATCCAATGGAACTTGTTTCATCGAAATCCAAGACAGTGTTCCAGAAGACCATTTTCACACGTTAATTAAAACGATTTATTATTAAAATCTGTTTAATCGCTTTTATTCAAATTTAAAAGTTTATTATCTTCATTATTATTCAAATAGAATTTAAATTAGCTTTCGAAATCATTTTTTTATTCATATTAAATTCAAGATTCAATTATTTAAATAATTCTAAATATTAAATTTAATAATTCAATTATCAAATAAATTGCTATATTTGAAATTTAAGTTGTTTAACTTATAAAATTAACTTTTCAATATTTAAAATCAATTAAATATTCTAAATTCGAATGATTGAAATTCTAGGTCATTACAGTGCCTCACTTGACGTGCCCCTAATCTATCCCCCCTCTGTGTGCATTCAATTCTTTTTTGTTACTCCCTTTTTTCCAATTTCGTTTTTTTTCCCATGAGGAAGATTTGGATGCAAATCTAGGGTTAAGGAGGAAATAAGAACCATGGGACCAAAGATGCAGGGTTCGGGATGATGATGTGGGTTTGGGCTTGTGAAGGGTTAAAGAGAAGGAGTTCGAATTTTCTTAATTGGGCTTGGGGTTTGATTAGTTAATAATAATTAATTTTTCTTTTCTTTTCTTTTAAATAACCCAATTATTTATTTGTAAATAAATTTTGATCTAATTTAAATTGACTTTCATTTCATTCAACAACTTATGTGTCGATAACTAGAATTTTTTATTAAATTCCATATTTGTTTTATTTTATTTAATTATTCATTGTATCGGTGGGCGTTCTTTCTGGATCAACTTCTTCGGTGATCATGACTGCGGGCGCCTTGCGCTTTACACGTTTCTTTGGGACCACTCTGTGTATCACCTCCAGATGTATGCTCTGTCTTCGTTCTATCAACCCGACAGTCCTCAAATTCCTGTCGGTTAGGACTAAGTCTATGTGCCTCTCTTCGCTCGGAAACGCTTGAAGAATCCGAACAAGCTCTCTGAAGTACGCACCATCAGGACGAGAGATTGCGGCTATAAGAAAGGAAAAATATATCAGTTTTGAAGTCGGTTACTGGTATCTCAATGATTCACGAGAGAAATGGAAACACTTAAGTCTATCCAACCACTGCCCAGCAAATCCAAGAGGGCACCGAACATAGAACCATTCAGTTTTATAATAACTTAGCCTTCCCCAGGGGCCCAGTACAATGTGGCAGCTCCTGACCGCTTCCAAGAAGGTGAAAGAGGGGCTGTCTCCATGGCTCTTGACATTGAATAAATATCGGATCTCGATCGGCTTCGGCGGTCGTAAGAGGATCTCCATAAAGAGAACAAAGGTGCTGTTCAATAAGGCATACCCGTTGGGATGTAGCTGAGATGGAGCTATGCCAAGAAACGATAACATCTCCCTATATAGTCATTGAAGGGAGGAAGTGTCTCCACTGTGCAAGCGTGACGGTTGAAAGCAGTATACCCCTCCGGGGGATTGTGTGGCCTGTCAGTGGGCCCAGGGAGTAGCACGTCGTCAAGCGACAAACCATGCCTTAAGCAAATCTGTCCTAGCATATCTTCAGAGATACCCGACGGCACAGAATTTGTTGGATCACAAATAAACCGAGCACCCGGACGATCGTCCGGAGCTGGCTCTATAACTTCGGCTTCAATAACCGGTATCTCTATGGATGGAGGAATATAACTTGGGAGTTCCAGCTGCTGAGAACTTGAAGGGTCCATGACTAGCTAGCTTATAAAAAATCATTGTTAAACTGACAAATAACACCCGTGCATCCCCCAGTGTAAAGTGTGTGAGTGTGTTGTGCAGTGCAGTATTGTATATTACTTAAGGTGATCAACCGGGTTAAGGAAAGCATGTAAACGACGAGACTTCGGAATTCAGTCAAAAGGACCATCATCGCTGACCATCACAACCGTGCCATCCAGTTATTAACTATCACTCCAAATCGAAGTTTGGTGTCATTTTTATAAGTTGTAGTTTCATCGACGAGCTTCGATAGGAAGTCAGATATGCAGTGAAACGGTTAAGTCCATGTATGCCAATTTGAAGCTCGTCGGAGGCAGTTGTTCGAGTGTGTGAGAAGTTTCAAATTTTTTGATGATCAAATTTGTATTGCTCACGAGAGCCATGTTCGCATCGATGAATTATAGTCGTGTGCGTTTGAGTTAGACTCAGTCAGAAGGATGGAGTGCAAATTCGACTCATTCCAGAGCCATCTACTTCGACTCAATCCAAAAGCTACGCATTTCGACTCGGTCCGAAGCAACCACTTCGACTCGCCCCGAAGTCACGTGTTTTGACTCGATCCGAAGCAACCACTTCGACTCGCCCCGAAGTCACGCGTTTCGACTCGGTTCGAAGCAACCACTTTGACTCGCCCCGAAGTCACACGTTTCGACTCGATCCGAAGCAACCACTTCAACTCGCCCCGAAGTCATGCGTTTCGACTCAATCCGAAGCAACCACTTCGACTCGATCCAAAGTCACGCGTTTCGACTCGATCCAAAGCAGCCACTTCGACTTGATACAGAGCCACGCGCTTCGACTCGATCCAAGACACCTGCTTCGACTCAAACCCAAGGCCATCTACTTCGACTCGATCAAAAGCCACCATTTCGAATCAATCAGACACAGCCCCTTCGTATCGATCAACAGAATCAAAGCTTTCGACTCGATGCGAAGCTCCACCATAGATCGACACGAAGGCCTCCAACTCATCATCTCGAAACCCCTACTCCAGATCGACACGAAGCTAAGACCAAGAGATTTTCGATCGACCACGACTCTATTTGATTTGGTGTTAAGAATCGAGTCTCCTCGGTTACGCGATGTTTTCGCTTAAGGGATTACCTAAATTTGTCAACTGGTTCGAATAATCGAAGGTATGAATCGATTCGAAGGCAAGGATGTTTGTTCTTTCTGCTCGAGTTTCTGAGCGTTACGAAGGCAGATAAAGATGAAAGGTAAAAAGTGAAAAAACGGCTAAGTAAAAAGTATTTATATGGATTTGGAAACAAAGGGAATAAACGCTTCGTATCCCGATGGATTCGAACGTACGTTTCGACTCCCTCTCCAATGCGTCAAAACGAAAATCTCCTTCGTATCGCTTCCTTTGAATCCCTCTCCGGTGCAATGAAACAAGCAGTTCGAATCCATCAGGGAAGCGCATTTCGACTCGCTCCATTTCGACTCGCTCAGTTCACGTCCATCATCGAGTCGAACGAGCACTTCGTATCCACCGAACCATGGCTTCCAAAGGAAAACTCCATCAACTCGACATGTCTGCTTTGCATCCATAAATCCAATGAAAAATCATCTTCGAAAAGACAATAACATTTTCAGGAATCAGAAACTCATCCAGTAACGATTACAACAGCAAATGGGTAACCACTAGCATACAGCAATCAGTTGCAACAATACAGGGTACAGCAGTCGACAGTCAACAGTTTACGTTATCAAGAAGAACGATCAAAGGTTACAACTTTCATCGAAAAGACGATAACTATTCAGAGTAAAGACTGCAGCACTTCAAAGCACATCATGTTTTCACAAGACATACTTTGGGGGGAAAATGTTATCCCGTCTTTTGGCAAGGCCATAACACCAAGGAATTGACTAGTAACCAGTGACGGCATGTCCCATAGATTAGTTATATACGGGCTCGCTACGGATATCGATGAATTTTGTCCGAGTCCGGATTGCGCCAAAATTGGTAGGACATGACAAGATAAGCCATGAGAGCCAACGTTTCAAATCTCAAGTTAATCCGAGTTCGTATGCTCGAGTTATGAGCGATATAAGATTGGATGAAAATCAATTGCCGGTCGACTCGCTCCTTTGACTCGCTTCGCAAACACTCAGGAGAAGCCAACTTCAACACGCTCCACGTCCCTCAGAGCTACTCTCTTCGACTCGCTCCAGTTTAGAATCATCTAAAGTGCACGCTTCGACTCGCTCCGCTCAAACAACTGTCCGACTCCATCAACTTCGACTCCACTGCTCAAACCTGCCAGGACGCCCCATTTCGACTCGCTCGACCAGTGCTTGCTTCGACTCGCTCGACCAAGTGCCTTCTTCGACTCGCTCGATCTGGGAACACTTCGACTCGCTCAATCAGTGAATAGTTCGACTCGCTCGAAGCAATATCTAGGACAGAGTAAGAATCAAGTGCCACGTCATCGAGTCGAACGGAAGCGAGTCGAAGGAAACAACCTACCGAAAACTCCATTTCATACCGATCACATCTTCCAATCTACAAGTCCAAATGCTATGAAATTTTCACAGAAGACTACGTGCATGCTAAAGAATGTCCATGCCAAATTTCGACTCCGTTGGATGAAATCTTGATCGAGTCGAAATCTGTTCGTGTCGATCACGGATCAGACCGAAACTTCACGGGCTTGGGCATGCGGGCCTGGTCACGTGCCAGAGAGGGTCTCCCCAGATCTGAACAAAATACCAAGCCTCCTACACCTATAAATAGACCCCCAAAGCCAACAAAAAATGGGTTCTTCTTCCTCTTTGAGACCTCCAACGCCCGGACTCCACCAGATCCAGATCTGAACTCAATTGCTGCTGTCACAAACGAAATTCACTGCTGCAAATCATAATTGACTGCTATAAATCATTGAATTCACTTGTAAACGCAAAAGAAAGATCAATAAAGCAAACTACTTCATAGTGAACGGAGGCTATACGCCGAACCACTGTAAATTCTTGTGTCTCCCTGCACTTTAATTATTCTCATTTCTGAAATTTGGAGTTTTTGTTAGATAATTCCTCAATTTTCATTTAATTTCTTCACTTTATCTCTTCAAAGGCTTCCGAAGGGTGTTGTGCCCAAATTTGGTTCAAACACTTTGGTGCTTTCATTGAGAAAAACCAATTTTTCTCCTGCTCTTTGGATCTCCTATCTATATTGGATTGCACAAATCTAAGAAGAAGATCTAGATCTAGAACTTTGAAGCCCTTCCATTCTACTCAGATTTGTAATCAGATCTAGGAAAGAATTTCATCAAATCATTATGGTGAGCACACGTACCACCTCTACAACTGCTGATCAAGGAGCACGGGACCGACAAAATCCCGCGCAATCACCTCCATCCAACCAAAATGCTGCAGGACCTTCAGATCCATCAGGTCCAATCACTAGACAAGAATTCCAGACATTGCTTCAAGAGTTGACCCAAAGTCGACAGTAGCTAGTGGAACAACTGTGCGCCAACACGTAGTTGACTAACCAGCTAAATCGCCAAAGGTGAAGAAGATCCAGAAGAGACCAAGGTTCTCACTCTTCCACAAAAAGTTCTGCCTCCTCCAATGGCCAAACTAGATCCACACGTCCACGGCTAGGTGTAAGCTACACCCAAGCCACGGGACACCAACCTGCTTCGACCCTTGGGCAACCTAGAGCTGGACCATCCGCTAGTCTCCGCACAGAACCTTCAACTCGAGAAGGGGTTGCTCCTTATCATATTACCGGCAACATTGCTACTACCACCACTACCGGACGAGGAGGTGACGCTAGAAACCGAGCTGATCCTCAACGTAGCCAACGAGAGCAGACTCCTGAGCCTTATGTCCCTGAGGATGTTGAACCAAGGAGGCGAGGCACGGACCGTCGACCACGTCGGTCCAGACTCGCGCTGTGGAACCCGACCACACCTTAGCACAACATGCTCCAAGTGTCCGAACGCCAGATATACCAGCGATGATCCGCCAAATGATCCGTGAAAGTCAGGGTCTCTCTAATGACGACTGGGGAATCTCCCGAAGTCATACCCCTTTCACCGATGATGTTTTATATGCGGAACCACCTCGGCACTTCAGGATGTCAGCTTTGCCAGTTTATGAAGGAAGTTCTAATCCCAATCAACATGTCCTGAAATACGAATGGCTGATGAATGCTGCTAGAGCTGATGACGTAGTAAAGTGCCGTAGTTTCCCCATCTTCCTAGGGGGCATCGCAACCATGCGGTTCACTCGTTTTCCACCACGGTCCATCTCTAACTTTGACCAGATGGCCACCAAGTTTGTCGAATAATTCCGTATGCATGTGGCGAGGCCAAAGGACATTAACACTCTGTCTAGTGTTACACAAGCTCCCGGAGAAACGCTTAGACGTTACTTGGAGCGATTCCATGCTGCGTGTGTAGAAATAAGCAATCCCAACGATAACTCTATCCTAATGGCTCTGACTAAGGGGATTGATGCTGATTCCGAGTTCGGAAGTTAGTTAGCTGGGAAACCACCTGCTTCATTGGACCGTTTCTATTCCAAGGCAGCCCAATTTCTGAGAAGGAAGGATGCAAAACAGTCTAGGAAGTAGGATGACGCAGGGCCCAACATCGAAGGAATCCAGAGTAACGTCGCTGTTAAACAGTCCGTGGAAAGTTCCGAAAAAGTTCAGTTAAACATCCAAAATAAACAGAATCAGCAGAGGGACAATAGAAATCAGAACAAAAAACGCGATCAGGATCGTGGACCACGGCGTAGAGCTTCCATATACGATAATTACACTCCATTGAACACGTCATTGGAAAATGTATATTTGCAAACCTACAATACCATGCAATATAAGAAGCCTGCCCCAAAACCACCAACTGAAAGACAACCCAAACAGGAAAGTTCTGTAGATTCCATGAGAGTTATGGCCACAACACCAATGAGTGTCGTCACTTACACGACCTCATTGAAAAACTGATACGTGAGCGGAAGTTGGATCAGTATGTACGGGCGCTGCATTCCGGTGGTGCGGGCCCATCAAATCAGAATCGTGCACCGAACCAGGAAAGACAGGAAGAACCCGCTCGTGCGGACGGGAGGTTGGTCATCAATACAATAAGTGGTGGTCCTCATCCAGCAGATCAAAGCTGGAAGGAAATGGAGTCGTATGCCAGTTCTATCAGTCGTGCGGACTTCGAGTGTTGCAGTAGTTTTGATGAGGGGGCTCCAGCCAAGCAACAGAAAACGATGACGGATGACATCGTGTTCAGGAGCAAAGACGCAAATAAAATTGAAGCTCCCACTATCGATCCGCTGGTCATCTCAGCACAAGTAGGTCCCGCTTGGATAAAAAGGATCTTAGTTGACAGTGGAAGCTCTGTGAATATTTTGTTCAAGCGAGCTTATGATCAAATGAAGATGGAAGCCGCAGACTTGAAACCTTGTCAATCTCGAGTCCATGGTTTCAACGGAAGTGCCACAATCCCCACTGGGACGGTGGAACTGCCAGTAGAGTTGGGAGTTGGAGAACGTCGGAGAGTATGGATGTTGCAGTTCATCGTTTTGGACATAGACTCCCCTTACAATGCGTTCTTGGGCCGACCGGCCCTCGCCGAATTCAGAATAGCCATTGCCCCATGGTGTTTGACCTTAAAATTTCCCACTGATCATGGAATAGGAATCATTCAGGGAGATCAGGCAACTGCCAGAGCCTGTTATGTTGCTGAACTGCAGGAGGCGCAGCGAAAGGAGAAGGGAAAGGGCGTAGAGGAATCTCTGTGCGGCCGTTTAGCCGATAATTGACAATTAATGCCTGGGCCCAGGCCCGGGCACCCCAGCCAAATCCTCAAGGATCTTGACCCGAGAGAAACTGAAGACGAAGGAGAATCTAAAGAAAGTCAAGCATCCCCAGCCGAACTGACGATTGATATCCCAAGTGACAATAACGATGATTCAAAAATAATAAAGATTGGATCTCAGCTAAGCCAGCAAACTCAAGAGGAATTGGTTGAATTTCTGCAGGCAAATCTTGACGTATTTGCCTAGACACATTCTCATATGTGTGGGATCTCACCGGACATCGCAAGCCACACTCTGAACATTGACCCGCGGCATGTCCCGGTCAAACAAAAAAGGCGCGGTATGGATCCAGAGAGATCTGCCGCCCTTAAAGAGGAAATAGAAAAGCTTGAAGCGAACGGATTCATTCGAGATGCGCTGTATCCTAAATGGGTGTCAAATCCCATGCTCGTCCGAAAGCCAAACAGGAAGTGGAGAACATGTGTCGACTATTCCAATCTGAATAAAGCGTGCCCCAAAGACAGTTTCCCGCTTCCTAGAATTGATCAGGTAGTGGATTCGATGGCTGGACATGAACTCTTATCCTTCATGGATGCATATTCAGTCTACAATCAGATACCGATGCATTTACCCGATCAAGAACATACCAGCTTCGTAACCAATCTGGGACTTTACTGTTACAAGGTTATGTCGTTCGGACTCAAGAACGCCGGGGCTACTTACCAACAGTTGGTCAATCGGATGTTCACTAATCAAATCGGGAAGAAAATGGAAGTATATGTAGACGACATGCTTGTGAAGTCACGACTCTCTACCGACCATGTAAAAGACCTGGAAACTATGTTCAACATACTTCGGGAGTACAAGATGAAGCTCAACCTACTGAAATGTCACTTTAGGGTTGCATCCGGAAAGTTCCTTGGGTTCATCGTTAACGCCCGGGGAATCGAAGCCAATCCCGAAAAGATTTGGGCAATCAGAAATCTTGAAACTCCCAAAACTATAAAGCAAGTCCAGAGTCTCAATGGAAAGGTGGCAACATTGAGCAGGTTCATTTCAAAGTCCACTGACAAATGCATTCCCTTCTTCGATCTGATTCAAAAAGGTAAACGAAACTTTGAATGGACCACAGAGTGCGAGGGCGCTTTCCAAGCACTAGTCCAACATCTATCCACACCGCCGATACTGTCAAAGCCTATTGATCATGAGAAGTTGTATGCGTACTTGGCGATATCAGAAAGTGCAATCAGCACTGCCTTGGTTCGAGAAGAAGATGGGATACAGAAGCCAGTGTACTACGTCAGCAAACGATTACTGGGGATGAAAGAAATTATCTGAAGCTGGAAAAGTTGGCTTACTGCCTTGTCATTGCATCAAGAAAATTCCGACCATACTTCCAGGCACATTCCATTATTGTTTACACCGACCAGCCGTTACGACAGATCCTTTCGCGGCCTGAGACGTCTAGTAGGATACTCAAGTGGAACATCGAACTGAGCCAGTTTGACCTTACTTACGCTCCGAGACGGGCCATACAAGGACAAGTCCTAGCCGATTTCATAGTTGAATTTACCATCCCAAAGGACTTACCCGAAGCCAATGAATCCCCTGAATACGTTTGGAAACTTTATACCGACGGAGCATCAAACGACCGGTGTTCAGGCGCTGGTATTGTGCTTGAAACTCCCGAGGGTCGATCCATATGTTATGCCTTAAAATTCGATTTCCATGCGACTAATAATGAAGCTGAATATGAAGCCCTCCTAGCTGGCTTGAAACTTGCTAGAGATTTGAGAATTATCGCAGTGGAAATTTATTGTGATTCACAATTAGTCGTGTGTCAGGTACGAGGAGAGTATCAAGCAAGAGATCGAAGGTTGGCTGCATACCTAGCTCGAGTTAAGGAAGTACTAGACCATTTCGATTACTACGCCATCTACAGTATACCTCGAGAACGCAACCAAAAGGCTGATTCGTTGGCGAAGCTAGCCAGCACAGGCGAAGCTCAACAAATGGGACTCGTTCCCGTAGAAACGCTATCTTCCCCAAGTATCGACCGGGTGGAGATAAACCGGGTATGCGAAATGTCCCCGAAAAGGATTCATGGATGACTCCACTCAGAAATTACATTGAGCATGGAACCCTGCCGGAGCGCAGGAGTGAAAAAAGACAGGTCCTTCGAAAGGCCTCAAGATTTACCATCTAGAATGGACTCATGTACAGAAGGGGGTACTCAGTTCCCCTACTCCGATGTGTCGCTCTAGATGATATTAAACAAGTGTTACGCGATGTGCATGAGGGAGAATGTGGCGATCACACCGGGGGGCAAGCACTTGCCAAGAAAATACTTCGCTACGGATATTACTGGCCTACCGTGAATCGTGATGTGTTGGACTATGCAAAGAAATGTGATAGGTGCCAGAAATATGCCCGAATCCCTAGGGCTCCTCCTACTGAGATAACGCAAATGGTCAGCCCATGGCCGTTCGCAATATGGGACATCGACATCATCGGTGCTCTACCTCTGGCAAAAGGTGGTGCGAAGTACGCCATCATTGCGGTTGATTACTTTACAAAGTGGGCTGAAGCCGAAGCTCTCGCTACCATTACAACTAAGAAAGTAATCAACTTTGTGGTTCGTAACATCATTTGTCGATTCGGTCTCCCACACACCATTATTACGGACAACGGAACCCAATTCGACAGTGTTGAATTCAAAGATTTCTGCAAACGATTTCACATCCAAAAGAAATTCTCCGTAGTTGCACACCCTCAAGCAAACAGACAGGTCAAACCAGTTAATAAGGTCATAAAGTCCATCCTGAAGAAACGACTAGAAAAGGTTGGGGGCAAGTGGGTCGATGAACTTCCTATGGCTCTATGGGCTTACCGAACAACCCACAAGACCGCGATCGGCCACACTCCGTTCTCTCTTTCTTACGGTTCAGAGGCTGTTATTCCAGTCGAGCTAGAAGTACCTTCTTATCGTGTGACATACTATGATCCAAAGACGAATGCTATATTACTTGCTGATCTCTTGATCTACTGGATGAGAAGGGTGAAGAGGCTGATTTGAGGGCAGCTGCACATCGAAGTCGAGTCGCCCGATTGTACAACGCCAAGGTCCATCCGCGAACCTTCAAACTAGGCGATCTCGTCTTAAAAAGAATCTATCTAGTTCCTTCACATATGAAACCGGCATGGGAAGGACCGTATGTTATTGAACAAAGGCTCGGAGATGGCACATTCAAGTTATCGACCGTCGACGGTCTTACCCTGCCAAGAGCTTGGAATAGCGAGAGCCTTCGCCGCTATTACACCTGACGGGCTATCTTTATCCATTTAGTTTACTTTCCTTTTCTGCAATTTGTTTATGCATTTCGAAATTAGAACTTGTAATAAGGCAACTGACTTTGCCATACTTTCTTATTTCAGCAATAAAATGCAGCCTCTTCGAGCCAGAGCTGTGATTTACTTGAAATACTTCATATGACCATCACTATGCATGGAGAGCTAAGTCTCATCATACGGTGAGATTTATTCAAATAGAGAGTGGCTGCAATACAACTAATCACTCCCTAAGTGAAACCCGAGCTCGGGGGCAAGCCATCACATCAAAGTCAAAAAAGGGATTGATACACGACAATCCTTCTCCAACTCCGAACTCCCAGAGTGCGAAGCGGAGTATAAACATTCAACTCCGTATTCCAAAAGTGCGAAGCAGAGTATAAACATTCAACTCCGAACTCCCAAAGCGCGAGTCGGAGTATAAACATCCAACTCTTTGTTCCCAGAGTGCGAAGCAGAGTATAAACATTCAACTCCAAACTCCCAGAGCGCGAGTCGGAGTATAAACATCCAACTCCGTGTTCCCAGAGTGCGAAGCGGAGTATAAACATTCAACTCCGTATTCCCATAGTGCGAAGCGGGGTATAAACATCCAACTCTGAACTCCCAGAGTGCGAGTCGGAGTATAAACATCCAACTCCGTATTCCCAAAGTGCGAAGCGGAGTATAAACATTCAACTCCGTATTCCCAGAGTGCGAAGCAGAGTATAAACATTCAACTCTGAACTCCCAGAGTGCGAGTCGGAGTATAAACATCCAACTCCGTATTCCCAGAGTGCGAAGCGGAGTATAAACATCAACTCCTAGCTCCTGAAGCGCGAGCCGGAGTATAAACATCAGCTCCGAATTTCCAGAGTGCAAGTCGGAGAATAGACGTCGACTCCGGATTCCCAGAATGCAGAACGGAGCCTAAACACCAACTTCAAGTTCCCGAAGCATGGATCGAAATATAATTATCAACTCCAAACTGCCGGAGCGCGAGTCGGAGTACGAATGCCAATTCCAAGTCCCTAGATAGCGGGCATATGATTGAAACTCAAGCCAGCGTGACCAACCGCCAGTAAACAAATAAGGATCCCCGGAGTGCGGATATGATCGTCAATGATCGGACAAGCGCGAATAAACCGCTCAATCCCCGTTTGCCTTAAAACGCCCATCCAACGGCACTAGACTCGGCATGCTGGGAGAAAAGGGCAATCCCTGACTGATGCTTTACAACATGCCACCAAGACTGGGGGGCAAGACTTAAGCATCAACCATCGACCGAAGCAATGCGACGTCAAAATTCGATTCGTTTCCCGGTCGAAAACCATGTCCACAATACCCAAACTTGGCGAACAGAAACAAACTTCATTCGGAAACTGAAACTTCACAAATGCAGTCCAGACACTGAAACACTTAGACAAATACACAATGACAGAAAAGAAGTCAAAAAAGAAAAGTGTCATTTCTATTGATTATAGAAGAAGTTCGTGTACAAGTTTCCAAAAAATTCCTACTAGCAGGGGCCGAACCCGCATCTATACACGGCTAACAAAATGCAAATCAAAATACACTGGGAGAGCATGCCTAATCTTTCTTTTTCCTTAGCTTCCTCCTCGATATGGACCCACTGGAGCCATCGCCGGTCTTCCTCTTCGAGCCTTTGCTTTTCGGCGGTTGGTCTTCAGGCAAGGGCAATATGTCGACGTCCTCCTCCGAACTCGTGTGAATAAGAATGCTCCCTACGGGCGGAGTCGGAGGAACGGGATCAATTACAGAAGGTGGAATGGGCAGGCTGGTAAGAAAGACAGAACCACCAGGAGACATCATTGCGAGCGGGGCAGGTCCCGATGCTGCCAACCCACCTCCAAAGCTGCCGCCATAACCCGTTGCTGCCAGTCCAGTGTCAATCTGAGCAAACATCTCCTCTTCGGTTACTGCTTGAGCCCCGCTGGGGGCATCAGCAGTCGGCATTGAAGAGCTTGCAGCAGGATCAGTTCCGCTCATAACAGATGACAAGTCAGCACAAGGATCGCCGTGGCGGCGGAAGAGTTCATCCATCAGCTGCTCGTCGAACGCGATCGTACCTCCCTGCAGATCGTCAAGCGGGGCAGCTGTACTCATGGTGGTTGCCTCAGTCACGATAGCCTCTTGCATTTGATATGATTCTTGAGTGGCAGGAGGCATGGCCGGTGCGGCATCGATCACTGGACAAAGAATAAAAGAACTGTTAGGACAAAACTCGATCGAAGATTCTGATTTAAGAGAAGTGGAATGTTCAGAATACCTTCCTCAGTTCGACTTGTAGGCGGTAGGGCGGCATCGGTAATTTGCGCAGCAGCCGGCGACATCTGCGGCTGATCCGGATTGTAAGCAGGAACAGCCTGGGGATCGACCGTAGATGAGGATCCGGGCTGGGTTGACACGGGAACTTTGAGACTTGCTTCATGATGGTCAACTCCAGAACCCTCTCCCACTTTAAAATGTTGGGCGCCAAGTTTTTCCTTCTCATGCAGAATCATCGACTCGTGGAGAACCTTCTTTTCATCAGCAGTCAGAATGCGGTTCTCGAGTTCGAATTCATCTACGGACTCGCCCTGATGCGCCTCTTTCTCTTCCTCAACCAGCCGACTCCAAGCATTGTGAAGATGAGTTGAAAAGTCGTCGAGCCAGGCTAGGCCCCTGTGCCTCAGCACATTAGCATTGTAAACCACAAGGAGGTCTTCGATGTCGGCCTCTAGCCTGGACTCGGCCAGCTTCACCCTCTCCTCGACCTCGGTCTCCACCTTCTGGACTTTAGCCACCGCCGCATCCCGTTCATCCCTGAGCAGAACAGCTTGTTCGCACGCCTCCTGGGCTGCGTTGTTCAGGTCGTCTTTCTTCTTGGCCATATCAGCAAATTTGGCCTTGAGTTCATTAAGCTCCTTGACCGCCGCGTCCCGCTCAGCAATGACTTTAGTGTTCCGGTGGCCCATCTCCTCCACCAGGGCAACATGTGCCTGACTCAACCTCTCCATTTCCGTCTTTGCATCGACAGCCCTTTTGACGGCCTCCATCTCAGATTTCCGGGAAGACTCGGACTCAGCGGAGAGTACCTGAATAATCTGATCCCTTTTTGCGAGCTCGGTCTCCATCTTCTCGAGCGCTTTGGCCCGCTCAAAGGCCACATTGGAAGCTTTCTCGGCAGCCTTTGCCCACTCCCGGTACTGGGTATATATTTCGTGAACGAAGTCGTGCACCGTGTTTTCCACCGCTGATGGGATTCTCTTTAAGTGTGGAGGGAAGACATAACCATCGAAACAGATGTTCGGAAAGTCCTTCCTCATCTGAGCCAACTTAAGAGTTCCTTCCCATGTGGGTTCAGTAGGGACCTGCTCAGTAATCATAGAGGTCGTGGTCTCGACTCTATAAAGATGAGTTTCGGACCTGGAAACGTGAGAAGACGGCCTGTGACGAGGAGGCTCTGGTGGATTTGAAGTTTGAACAGGCGGAGGAGATGGAAGTCTAGGAGGAGGAGAGCGTGATCTAGACTGGTATCGGTATTCTCTATCCCTGTCAAGTCCGTATCTATCTTGATTAGAATACTCGCGATCGCGATCCCTGTCTGAATCCCTCCTACGGGAATCATAGTAACCAGAAGCCTTTCGGGCTGAACGAAGGTTCCCGAGCATAGATCCTCTACCAGACATAGTACCTTAAAATGAGAAACAAGGAAAGAGTTAGCGACTTCTTAAGTTGATCAATTTACAGTTGTGAATCATGTAGTGTAGTGAAGTGTATGCATGTGCAACCCCCCCGACCAACCGAAAATGTCGGTCGCACTTGTAGCAAGCGACCCGCTCGGTTCAAAAGCTCTATCAAGCCCCTCCGTCCCGGCATTGTATGGAGACGACACAAAATCCGGGATCGGAACATCATCAAGCCCTGTGAAAGGACTCTCCACTTGCGGGGGAGGAGCCTCCGAAATCCTAATCCCCTGGAAAGGTAAAAACACGACCACGGATATAAATCTCTCAGATTTAGGGCGTTTGTGAGCAGCGGCCTTGCCTTTTCTTCTTCCTTCGGAATCCTGAACATCAGAAGGAGGCCCGGCCGGGAGCTCTGTGTCGGTGGGTGTTCTTTTTGGATCAACTTCTTCGGTGATCACGACTGCGGGCGCCTTGCGCTTTACACGTTTCTTCGGGACCACTCTGTGTATCACTTCCAGATGTATGCTCTGTCTTCGTTCTATCAACCCGACAGTCCTCAAATTCCTGTCGGTTAGGACTAAGTCTATGTGCCTCTCTTCGCTCGAAAACGCTTGAAGAATCCAAACAAGCTCTATGAAGTACGCACCATCAGGACGAGAGATTGCAGCTATAAGAAAGGAAAAATATGTCAGTTTTGAAGTCGGTTACTGGTATCTCAATGATTCACGAGAGAAATGGCAACACTTACTTCTATCCAACCACCGCCCAGCAATCCAGGAGGGCACCGAACATAGAACCATTCGGTTTTATAATAACTTAGCCTTCCCCAGGAGCCCAGTACAATGTGGCAGCTCCCGACCGCTTCCAAGAAGGTGAAAGAGGGGTTGTCTCCATGGCTCTTGACATTGAATAAATATCGGATCTCGATCGGCTTCGGCGGTCGAAAGAGGATCTCCATAAAGAGAACAAAGGTGTTGTTCAATAAGGCATACCAGTTGGGATGTAGCTAAGATGGAGCTATGCCAAGAAATGATAACATCTCCCTTATATAGTCATTGAAGGGAGGAAGTGTCCCTGCTGGGCAAGCGTGACGGTTGAAAGTAGTATACCCCTCCGGGGGATTGTGTCGCCTGCCAGCGGGCCCAGGGAGTAGCACGTTGTCAATCGACAAACCATGCCTTAAGCAAATCCGTCCTAGCATATCTTTAGAGATACCCGACGGCACAGAATCTGTTGGATCACAAATAAACCGAGCACCCAGACGATCGTCCGGAGCTGGCTCTATAACTTCGGCTTCGATAACCGGTATCTCTATGGATGGAGGAATAGAACTTGGGAGTTCCGACTGCTGAGAACTTGAAGGGTCCATGACTAGCTAGCTTATAAAAATCATTGTTAAACTGACAAATAACACCCGTGCATCCCCCAGTGTAAAGTGTGTGAGCGTGTTGTGCAGTGCAGTACTTTATATTATTTGAGGTGATCAACCGGATTAAGGAAAGCATGTAAACGACGAGACTTCGCAATTCAGTCATAAGGACCGTCATTGCTGACCGTCACAACCGTGCCATCCATTTATTAACTATCACTCCAAATCGAAGTTTGGTGTCATTTTTATAAGTTGCAGTTTCATCGACGAGCTTAGATAGGAAGTCAGATATGCAGTGAAATGGTTAAGTCCAAGTATGCCAATTTGAAGCTCGTCGGAGGCAGTTGTTCGAGTGTGTGAGAAGTTTCAAATTATTTGATGATCAAATTTGTATTGCTCATGAGAGCCATGTTCGCATCGATGAATTATAATCGTGTGCGTTTGAGTTAGACTCGGTTAGAAGGATGGAGTGCAAATTCGACTCATTCCAGAGCCATCTACTTCGACTCAATCCAAAAGCTACGCATTTCGACTCAGTCCGAAGCAACCACTTCGACTCGCCCCGAAGTCACGCGTTTCGACTCGATCCGAAGCAACCACTTCGACTCGCCCCGAAGTCACGCATTTCGACTCGGTCCGAAGCAACCACTTCGACTCGCCCCGAAGTCACGCGTTTCGACTCGATCCGAAGCAACCACTTCGACTCGCCCATGCGTTTCGACTCGATCCGAAGCAACCGCTTCGACTCGATCCGAAGTCACGCGTTTCGACTCGATCCGAAGCTGTCACTTCGACTCGATCCAGAGCCACGCGCTTCGACTCGATCCAAGACAGCTGCTTCGACTCAAACCCAAGGCCATCTACTTCGACTCGATCGAAAGCCACCGTTTCGAATCAATCAGACACAGCCCCTTCGTATCGATCAACAGAATCAAAGCGTTCGACTCGATGCGAAGGTCCACCATAGATCTATACGAAGGCCTCCAACTCATCATCTCGAAACCACTACTCCAGATCGACACGAAGCTAAGACCAAGGGAT
The DNA here is from genome assembly GCA_030737815.1 of Allium fistulosum. Taxonomy (NCBI): domain Eukaryota; kingdom Viridiplantae; phylum Streptophyta; class Magnoliopsida; order Asparagales; family Amaryllidaceae; genus Allium; species Allium fistulosum. The sequence continues at coordinate 372,479,440 of CM060906.1, read as the reverse complement.
TTTCGATCGACCACGACTCTATTTGATTTGGTGTTAAGAATCGAGTCTCCTCGGTTACGCGATGTTTTCGCTTAAGGGATTACCTAAATTTGTCAACTGGTTCGAATAATAGAAGGTATGAATCGATTCAAAGGCAAGGATGTTTGTTCTTTCTGCTCGAGTTTCTGAGCGTTACGAAGGCAGATAAAGATGAAAGGTAAAAAGTGAAAAAACGGCTAAGTACAAAGTATTTATATGGATTTGGAAACAAAGGGAATAAACGCTTCGTATCCCGATGGATTCGAACATACGTACGTTTCGACTCCCTCTCCAATGCGTCAAAACGAAGCTCTCCTTCGTATTGCTTCCTTTGAATCCCTCTCCGGTGCAGCGAAACAAGCAGTTCGAATCCATCAGGGAAGCGCATTTCGACTCGCTCCATTTCGACTCGCTCAGTTCACGTCCATCATCGAGTCGAACGAGCACTTCGTATCCACCGAACCATGGCTTTCAGAGGCCAACTCCATCAACTCGACATGTCTGCTTCGCGTCCATAAATCCAATGAAAAATCATCTTCGAAAAGACAATAACATTTTCAGGAATCAGAAACTCATCCAGTAACGATTACAACGGCAAACGGGTAACCAGTAGCATACAACAATCAGTTGCAACAATACAGGGTACAACAGTCGACAGTCAACAGTTTACATTATCAAGAAGAACGGTCAAAGGTTACAACTTTCATCGAAAAGACGATAACTATTCAGAGTAAAGACTGCAGCATTTCAAAGCACATCATGTTTTCACAAGACGTACTTTGGGGGGCAAATGTTATCCCGCCTTTTGGCAAGGCCAAAACACCAAGGAATTGACTAGTAACTAGTGACGGCCCGTCCCATAGATTAGTTATATACAGGCTCACTACGGATATCGATGAATTTTGTCCGAGTCCGGATCGCACCAAAATTGGTAGGACATGACAAGCTAAGCCATGAGAGCCAATGTTTCAAATCTCAAGTCAATCCGAGTTCGTATGCTTGAGTTATGAGCGATACAAGATTGGATGAAAATCAATTGCCGGTCGACTCGCTCCTTCGACTCGCTTCGCAAACACTCAGGAGAAACCAACTTCGACTCGCTCCACATCCCTCAGAGCTGCTCTCTTCGACTCGCTCCAGTTTAGAATCATCGAAAGTGCACGCTTCGACTCGCTCCGCTCAAACAACTGTCCGACTCTATCAACTTCGACTCCACTGCTCAAACCTCCCAGGACGCCCCATTTCGACTCGCTCGACCAGTGCTTGCTTCGACTCGCTCGACCAAGTGCCTTCTTCAACTCGCTCGATTTGGGCACACTTCGACTCGCTCAATTAGTGAATAGTTCAACTCGCTCGAAGCAACATCCAGGACAAAGTAATAATCAAGTGCCACGTCATCGAGTCGAACGGAAGCGAGTCGAAACAGGAGCGAGTCGAAGGAAACAGCCTACCGAAAACTCCATTTCGTATCGATCACATCTCCCAATCTACAAGTCCAAATGCTATGAAATTTTTACAGAAGACTACATGCATGCTAAAGAATGTCCACGCCAAATTTCAACTCCATTGGATGAAATCTTGATCGAGTCGAAATCTGTTCGTGTCGATCACGGATCGGACCGAAACTTCACGGGCTTGGGCATGCGGGAATGGTCACATGCCAGAGAGGGTCTCCCCAGATCTGAGCGAAATACCAAGCCTCCTACACCTATAAATAGACCCCCAAAGCCAACAAAAAAGGGGTTCTTCTTCCTCTTTGAGACCTCCAATGCCCGGACTCCGCCAGATCCAGATCTGAACTCAATTGCTGCTGTCACAAACGAAATTCACTGCTGCAAATCACAATTGACTGCTATAAATCATTGAATTCACTTGTAAACGCAAAAGAAAGATCAATAAAGCAAACTACTTCATAGTGGACGTAGGCTATACGCCGAACCACTCTAAATTCTTGTGTCTCCCTGCACTTTAATTATTCTCATTTCTGAAATTTGGAGTTTTTGTTAGATAATTCCTCAATTTTCATTTAATTTCTTCACTTTATCTCTTCAAAGACTTCCGAAGAGTGTTGTGCCCAATTTTGGTACAAACATATGCAAATAGCCTATTCTAAATCATTATTTAGAATTTTCTATTACAATATATATGTACCAAAACACGAAGTTATACCAAGCGATAATTTTGTGAGTAGATCTGAAATAACTTGAGCATGTTGAGAAATGAATATATTACGTTAATTTCAATGGTTCAAATTTACAATGTTATTCTTATCAACATTTCTCATTGTGTACCGACTGCATTAATCTTGCTCTTAAAGACTTACAGCCAATGAATCATATCCCTTCGAACTACAACTACCAAAATCATATTTTGATAACATACTTGGTATCCATTTCATATTTTTGTCATACCATGTCATAGAGTCAATACTCTTAATGGCATAACTAACCACTGAGGATTATTTATGCTCGACATTGATAAGAAACTCATAGTTTCTCTTCAATGCGTGAGAATACTTATTAGACACTTTAATGTGATGTGTTTGTTTAGGTTGGGTTAATTTTTTTTCATCCCTCGTAATTAGTTTTATCTTTGGATCATATCCAAATTCATTTGACTACCAATAATTTCTAAAAGAAAATCCCTTCACTATAAAGTCGGCATTCCTTGAAACAACAATTATTTCTTAATGCAACGGAATAGGTATTCATACACACTTTATGAATTTCCATACATGTAAAACTGATTTGGTTTGAGTTTATAAAACTTATGTTCAAAAACATAAATAGGTCATAAAATGAAAATCGTTTCCAAAATTCTTTTGAGGTGATTCATACAAATTCTCCCTCACTCATAATTACTACATGCAGTCTTTCGACTCGCACAACCTGCCAACTCAATGGCTTAGGATATGTTAGGATTACTTATAAACCCTTACCTTATATGATTTTGTAAACCATTCTTTAGATGAAATTAATTTTAACCTTGTGTATTACTCTTAAGCACATGACCTTATAAAAAGAAGTTAACTCAACTTCACTCACCATTAATTATTCTTTGTTAAACAAAGTTCAATTACTCCTTATCGATACAACATTAAATATCATATGGAGGAGTGACTATTGAGTTAAGGTCGTTATTCATTCTTAGGTACTTTAGGAAATCTTCCCAATATACTCACATATTTGATCAAATTGAATAAATTTTATTTCCTATTGGAGTTATTTTCTTTACTTCTATTTTATACTCTATGAGCTTATCAGGACATACTACATGTGCATCAAATACACATGCCCATGTTGATGATAACTCATCGGTGAATATAATAAAGTACATGGAACATTTTTGGTCTAAATAGACTTGAGAATGCATGCATCCACATATATCAATCCGTAGAGTTTATCAAATCTTATCACTCTCCCTCTTAATCGGCGCTTTGCCCTTTATTATTTGAGTTATAATTCACTAGTACCATATGCTTCATGATCATATAATCAAATAATTATTTCTTCAAACCATGGCTCAGTCCATTATTCCAAAATTATTGCAGATAAATTAAGATACTTCTGTATTTTCCAATGCATAAAAAATAGCACTATTATAGTTTTATTTTAGAACAAATATTCATAATATTCATATTGAAATAAACTATGTGTATTTTTCAGTCAATACAAAAAAATTATTATTATTTCAAAAATAATGCATGGTACATTTTATGAAAACAATTTTTGTAATTCAATGCAACCAATGAGTGTTATATGGCATGCTCTCACTATTTCCGCCATTACTATAATAACATACGAAATATAAAGCTCATTCAACCATTTCATATAGGCTATTTATTTTATTCACTGTAATAGGTTCACAGTCGATAATTTTTAGATCAAGTATCTTAAATTCAAAGAAATAAATACCATAGAAAACAACTTTTCTATTTGAAAATACATTTTTGGAATAAAAATCATATTTCTCCATCAGTGTTAAGTATCGCTTATTAGTTTACGATTCTCATTTCTGATGTTTCTTTATGAAGTAGAAATGACCATTCACTCTCTTCATTCCAACTATGCGTTAGGTTAAATCCACTCTTATAAATTCGATTTCCTTCCCAAAGAGTTAAACCATTCAAAAAAAATCGTTACCATGATATCATAACGAACTCTTTATAAAAGCACATTTGATCATCTTTAACTTTTAAGGATATCATATAAACTTTACTTTATGCAAGCTGATCAAACTAGCATTTCAGTGATCGAATTCCTAGATCTACCTTGTAGCCTTTTGTCCAATGTTACATTTAACACAACAAGATTATTACTGTAGTCGATCATATTGAATACACAATCTCACACTATAGTTTACTTGCTTATTTCAATGAACTAATTTCATCAAGGTATCGTACATCATGAATTGTGACCCTTTACCATATAACATTAAATATGATCATATATGGATCAAATATTTACATTTTTGTATTGCTTTTAGAATTTAAAACTTATTGAAAACAATACACGGTCTCTAGTAGGTAAACTCGTAAGTGACCAAGATATGAATGTATATAGCGGTTGAATAATTATGCACTTGCATGGGTCAACATGCATAACTTTATTAGTAAATATATTTTATATTTCTATTTGTTTATACTAATTCAGTTCATTTGTATATTTTAATTAATAAACATTATATAAATTGCATAAATTTATCAATGTAGATTATTATAACTTTATATAGTGGACGTTCTTTCAATATTAGAAAGGTTAAATGTTACCATTTCATTTTTCTAATAAAGCTTCCACTAGTTTTTTATATTTCTCTAAACCTTTAGACGAAACATAGAGGTCTTTTGACTTCATAAGTGGATATTAGGACTCGTCTGTCTTGGGATTCTGACCTTGAATTTGCTCAACAAGTCATAGCCCCACAAACGATGGATAAATCTTTATTGGTGGTATCATATACAACTCCTAACCTATGGTTCCTTATCCTAATCTCATTTTCGATCTTGAGTTTACTCAACAAATCGAAAGAAATTATCCATTCGTGCATACCACTTCATAACGGCCTAATTATTGTATATGTACCTTGAGTTTGCTAAACAAATGCATATAGTCATCTTACTTTGTCTAGTCAATACATTAATAATACTACATATAATATCTCTAGTTTGAGTTTGCTCAACAATCAGAGAGTATGCAAATAATTTATTAATATATAAATGGTAGGGGACAACACTTATATTAAAGATTCATAATCTTTAATATATTTGATTGATTGAAATCGACTTATGGAATAATGTATTTCTTAAGAGATACCATCGTAATTCAAGTGTCAGACATATCAGAAATCATGGTATACATACATTTACGTATTTGTTTATTCCTTAAGTCTATTTAGGGTTTCTTTAATGTTCCACCTTTAGTTTATACATTCATATTACATAAGTTTCATTATTATATAACTTGTATACTTTAATTATCTTATATAATAATCTTATATAACACTATACTAATTAAATATTATTTAATTAATTTAGTTAATTAACACTTTAATAAATTATTATATTATTCAATTATAACATATTGTATTGAATATATATACATTATAACCTTTATAGTAATACACATATATCTTATATATCTGTATTTTAATTTATTAATTAACTTTTAATTAATTTGTTTAATAACAAAATGTAATTAAATCTTATTAATTTCAAAAATTCCTTTTTACACACGTGTATATTCATATTGTCTTAAATAATTCAAGAAAACATAGCAAATATCATTTATATACTATACATGTATATATATTTAATTAATTAACTTATTTAATTAATTCATTTATTTTATTAATCTTATTAATAAATAATAATTTTGAAATTAACTGAATAACATTTTCAAATATTTTGAAAAATTATATTATAACTTTTATAATATGTGTTTTATTTTAAATTTAACTTTTAAATTTAAAACTTTTATTTTAATTTTCAAAATGATTTGAAAATCTATATTATAACATTTATAATGTTATTATTATTTTAAATTTAACTTTTAAATTTAAAACTCTTATTTTAGTTTCAAAACAATTTAAAATTAGCCTAAGGCCCAATTCAAATTGAGTTATTTTTATTAGGGGCGATAGCGACAATCTTTAAGCTTACATAACTATTCGGATAGGCCGCTAGCTAGGTAGGATAGGGTAGTGTTTGCACCAAAATGTGGCACAAACACCCAAATGAGTATAGTAGAGAAAAGAGTGAAGAAAATAAGCAAAAATCAATAAATATCAGGACAACAAAGTTTTATAGTGGTTCGGCTAATCGTTGCCTATGTCCACTTAGCTTTGTTATTGGCTTGGTAGCTGTTTACAATTGATGTTCTTACGGATCGGTATGGCTCCTTGGGAATACAAGAGATTATAGAGAAAATTGTTAAGAGAGCAAAAGGATCCTCCAAATGATGCCCCTCTATGCCTATTCATAGCTGAAGGCCATGAAATTTGCTCATCCACGATCATACCCACGTTTTCCATTATCATAGGAAGTTGCTCGAAGAAGGACATAGCCACATCATTAATTTCTATGGATTGGTAATGATCCATGCTTATGGATCGACACCAATTCGTAAGATGGATGGAAAATCCATCTTCGAGTTGATGTAGTGGCTTGCTTGGCATGTTCCGTTGTCCTTGGCATCTAGTTGTGTTGACATGAGCTTGAATCTAGTGGAACTACTTGCTTAAATGAAAGTGATCGGTTCATTTGTCAAGTGTTGGGATTGGTGATTGCTTACGAACCATTCCATCTAACTTGCACTAGCCCATCTATGTTTTAACTTCAAGTAGTATGGGTCTCTAGTTGTTTTCAGACGATTTTGTGGATCGATACTGTTCCATGGGTATGGACCAGTACCGATCCATACTTTTGTTTGCAAAAAGGACTTCAACCTTGGCACTTGAAGTAATGTGACATGTGGATCACCTTGGGAGGTTATTTGCATGTTAGCAACCTTGTCTCTTGACTATGTTTGGCATCCAAGTCTTGCAGTTATCGTTTTGGACTCCTGTTCGATCGATTCAATTCGTACGAATATAGTCTGTTCAAAAGGCTAGTTAACACTTGCCCCGCAAAGCACGCTTTGCAAATGGAAGGTGTGCTTTGTTCAAGAACATATGTCAAAGTCGATGCATCATTGGTGGTTGGATTTTCTAGCTATCAGTCGATCGAGCTGTGGCAAATCATCTTGTTCCTTTAGATTCACCAGTAAATCAAAGACCGTTCCAGACTATTACAACTAAGGACCCAAGTCCATGCTTGAGTGTCAGTCACAGACAAACATTCTATGTTCTCCCAGAATCGGTAAGTTATGGGCCGCATCATGAATCAGGATCATCCTGTGTCCATCTGGGAGTTGGCAGTCACATGTTGAAATCAATGACTCGATTCGATAATGCTAATGAATTATTTCAAGGTCAAATGGTGTTCAAAGCCAAAGTCCAAATCTTAATTTTCTCTAGGTCATGTACTCGATGATCGATTCAATTCTTGATCACTCCAAATCATTAATCATATCCTCGAACTTTTAGGGCCGCATGTCCATTGTCGATCTCTTCGGATCATTCCCTGATCTCTCCAGATTGCTAATCCAACTATTAATCTCTTCAGATTGTCAACTCAATGATTGATCCCTTCGGATCGTTAATCCAATCATCGATCTCTTCGAATCATTAAATCACCCACTGATCCCTCCGGATCGTTAATCCAATTATCGATCTCTTCGGGTAATTAAATCAATCATCAATCCCTCCGGATCATTGGTCTAATTATCGATCTCTCCAGATCATTAAATCAATCATCGATCTCTCTGGATCGTTACTTTAATCCTTGGTTAGACCATTTTATCGTCCAATCTAGGATTCGACCCTTCTAGGTCATTTCTTGATCTTGCCGGATCATTTATCATCCAATCTCGGGTCCGACCATTCTAGGTCATTTCTTGATCTCACCAGATCATCTAATCATCCAATCTGGGATTCGATCTCTTCGGATCCTTACTGAGTCCAATCCACTCGCTCTCCGGCAAGGGGACCCAATAACCAATAAGTCCATCCGCTTACTCTCTAGTAAGAGGAATTACCTTCACACAAGCCCAATCCGCTTGCTCTCCAGTAAGGGGGCTTGCACCCTGTATTCATCGCCTTGTTTCTCCGAACTAGACTACCACAATCAATATCGATCATCATATTCAAGTGGTTCATAAAATCTTAATCAATTTCAAAGGGTAACCAATCTCCTTTGGTGTTTAGAAATTAGTATTAGTTATCACGTTCGAGTGATTTTTCAAGTCAGGTATTCGTTCATAGAGTTCAAATTCAAAACATCAAATAGAAGACACAACATTCATCTCATCAATTGCAGCAGTTTAGCATCCAACTTAGAGTGTGCCTAGAGACTGATCGAGGTCTTATACATGAGTAAGTGGCTTGGCTGCAGCGTTGGATCGTTTATTGAAAGCAAAGGAAAAGTAAGAGAGCCAAACCTAATTCTCTTCCATCCTGATCAAGAGATAACTATCCTCGACCTAGATCAAAGGTCGTTTTCATTTGCTGCAGATGATGGCTGATCTTGTTCCACCATTGCAACTCGACCACTTACGTTTTGTTGTAACTGGTTGTTACTAACCAGTTCCTCGGTTAGGTCACGAAGGTGCTTGCCATCATTTTATTCATGTCCATCCAGCTTCTGGAATAGGAAATACTTTCCCGATCTTCTCTCTCAATCGGTGGGTTCTCTCTTCGCTGGTTTCGATGGGGGATATGACCCCTAGTATCAAGGTAGATCCTTTCCAGGGTTTCATTCAATTCAATGTAATAAGAGAACTTCTGATCTCTTCTCTACCTCTTCGGTCCTTCAAAGCCATCATCAGCCTTTCGTTTTCCTATATCTTTTCCAAATCCTGCCCGGATGTTCCTCCATCATCCAAAGCTCTAACCTCTGTCTTTTCAGTTTCAGCGTCCTCCTAATGTAAGTATGTTTCGGCCTTATGATAAAATTCTACGAGATCTGTAGATGGATCTCTTTCCAAAGCAATTTTGAAATCCATCTTGCTAGCAACTTCTGAAACGGTCGCCATCAGGACCACTAATAGGTCCAATTTATGAACTGCAGCCGCCGCTGCATTAAATCTGGTCAGAAAACTTCTCAGGGTCTCTCCGGCACTTTACTTCACGCTCGATAATGTCATTACATTCTTCAGTCATGAAATATTCACTCTGAACTGCCTCATGAATCTGTCTACCAACTTGATCTACGTGCCTATAGAACCGTTTTCCAGCCGTAGAACTACAATGCTGCTAGGTCCGTCAAATACAAATGGAAACACTGTCCCATCACTTCTTTAGATGCACCCAACACCTCCATATATGGGATGTATCTCATCAGACGAATCATTGGATAAGTTTTTCCATCATACATTTCCAACATCGCCAGTTTGAAATTGGGTGGATTTCTCGAGTATTGGATGTTAGAAGTGAATGGGTTCCTAGTCACGTCCTCCAGACTCTGGTCCAGTGGTTCACTTCTCATTTCTCATTTAACTATCTCAGCAATTTTGTCTGTCGTCGTTATTTAATGGAAGTCTCCATTCCACATTTTCGTTCTTTACCCCTTCCTTTGGGGAAATTCTGACACGTACTCCTCTGGTCGTGCCTCTGCATTCTGATTCAAGTTCTATTGTCCAACAACGTCCCCCATATAAGCATCTTCAAATCCTGGATTAAAATCAGCCATGCCCTAAAGTTGTTGGGGATCGGTACCGATCCATGCTCGAGGCGGTACCGATCCATGACATCTCCTTGGGGATTACCACGCTTTGCTCCATTCCATTTCCAGGGGCATCTACTCTAGCCTTCGGTCTCTGGTTTTGATCCACAGCAACTCCGGCTATTCTAGATATTCCCAATCTTCTAAAGAATCCCTCTATCATCTCTTCCTGGTAGGCTATCATTATGTTCTGCATCGTCATCGTCGTTTCCATATTATTTCTAGTTATATAGATGGAAGAAGGGTTATATCCCGAGGACACTTCCTGACTATGCCCATGTCCTAGTTGGCTTCCTCCAATAATGGATTTCCCGATTGATGGTCTCGTCGTCCTTTTCAATTACAAGTCTCAACTCACCGAATTCAAGTATTTCTCAGTGAAAGCACCAAAATGTGGCACAAACACCCCAATGAGTGTAGAAGAGAAAAGAGTGAAGATAACAAGAGAAAGCAATAAATAACAAGACACCAAAGTTTTATAGTAGTTCGGCTAATCGTTGTCTATGTCCACTTAGCTTTGTTGCTGGTTTGGTAGCTGTTTACAAGTGATGTTCTTACGGATCGGTATGGATCCTTGGGAATACAAGAGATTATAGAGAAAATTGTTAAGAGAGCAAAATGATCCTCCAAATGATGTCCATCCATGGCTATTTATAACCGAAGGCCATCAAATTTTCTCATCTACGATATCACCCACGTTTTCCACTATCATAGGAAGTTGCCCGAAGAAGGGCCGTGTCATCAATTTCTATGGGTCGTACTAATCCATGCCTATGGATCAGTACCGATCCATAAGATGGATGTTAAATCCATCTTCGAGTTGATGTAGTGGCTTGCCTGGCATGTATCGTTGTCCTTGGCATCTAGTTGTGTTGATATGAACTTGAATCTAGTGGAACTCCTTGCTTGAATGAGAGTGATCGGTTCATCTGTCAAGTGTTGTGGTTGGTGATTACTTGTGAATCATTTCAACTAGCTTGCACTGGCTCATCGGTGTTTCAACTTCATGTAGTATGGGTTGCTAGTTGTTTTGAGGCGATTTTGTGGATCGGTACTGATCCATACCCTTGCTTGCAAAAAAGACTTCGACCCTGGAACTTGGACCAATATGACGTGCGGACTACCTTGGGAGGTTGTTTGCATGATGGTAACCTTGTCTCTTGACTCTATTTGGTATCCAAGTCTAGCAGTTATCTTTTTGGACTCCTGCTTGATCGATTCAATTAGTTTATGGCATGGTCAAAAGGCTAGATAACAGGTACTTGATTACCCAACAATCCAACACACTACCTTTCTTAGACACCCTACTAACTGGGTTGTGAGCTTAATTACTTAGCGCTAATATGACTAACTAGACCTTATAGGCTATTTGGCTCTGTACCATTGTTGGAACTAGGCCAGCTCGCAGTGGAATAAATGGGTAAATTTCAACAAATTTTTCTATTTGGATCTTTAATGAGCCTATGTAGTATAAATTCTTTAGAACTTTATCTAAATTTTATGTTAAATAAAATCAATATTTTATTTAAATTTATAAACTAAGTTTTATTTTACATATAATTTGTATTATAATATATATATATGTATTTATGCATGTGTTTGTGTGTGTGTCATATAAAAATATGTATGTACATGCACGTGCAACCGAACAATATGTACATGGTTTAACATGTCTGTGTATAGATGTTGAGATTTACAATACAATAGACATGTTAGCTACTCTCGTATTCGATTCGCTATCCAAATGTGTATATGTTTGTATCATAGTAAAATATGTAAGTAAATATATAATACAAATATAAATATATATATACATATATTAAATGTTAGTTATAAACAACTTTTTAATAAAACATTTATAAAATTCATATTCATGTATAAATGTATGTAAATATATATATATATAATTAAATTAATAAATTAAATAAATATTAGTTTATAAAATAATTTTTAACACTTATATAAATGTATAATAAAATATGGAAGCCGAAAATAATTTATTAAAATGATAATTTACTTTATTTTAAATTAATTTATACAATACACATAAATATGCATAATTAGATATATATATATATATATTAATAATAAAATCAATTTTTTTAATTTTGCTTTTGAAAATTATTGCTCTCGGCTATGTGTAGATATATATATATATATATATATATATTATTTCTTTTCGGTTTTGAATTCTAATATATTTTAAAGTTAAAACCCGCATAAAATTAAATATAAAAACTAAAAAATTATTACTTTCAAAATTTTTCTATATAATATATGCTATGTAATATTTTTGTGCAAAATTTTATTATTTGAAACACACACACACACACATATATATATATATATATATATATATATATATATATATGTATGTATGTATAAGTATTTTGTATTACATAAACAATTTTAGGTTAAAAAATAATTATATATATTTATTCAAAAAAATTAATTAATTTATTTATTATTGAATACATATTACTCACGAATAATTTTATATTTAAATTTAAAACATATGATATATAACATTAATCTACAAAAATGGATTTTGATTAATTAATTCATTAAATAATATTATATATATATATATATGATTTGCAGGCCATGAGCATCTAGTAAGCAAGCATTCAAAATATTTTGTTTTTATATATGGATATAATAATATGCACAGCCAACCAATCTGTGATAACATTTAGATATACAAGATTCGTAATATAATCTAACATCCTATTATCAAAAATAATACATAAATATGATATAACAAAATAAAACAGATATCTACCATTCACCAAAGCCCTTGCATACACATTGAAATGTTAAATCGATCCCCTTGAATCCGTTCACAAATCAGAAGTACATGGTTTAACATGTCTGTGTATAGATGTTGAGATTTACAACGCAATAGACATGTTAGCCACTCTCGTATTCGATTCGCTATCCAAATGTGTATATGTTTGTATCATAGTAAAATACGTAAGTAAATATATAATATAAATATAAATATATATACATATATTAAATGTTAGTTATAAACAATTTTTATATAAAACATTTATAAAATTCATATTCATGTATAAATGTACGTAAATATATATATATAATTAAATTAGAAAATTAAATAAATATTAGTTTATAAAATAATTTTTAACACTTATATAAATGTATAATAAAATATGGAAGCCGAAAATAATTTATTAAAAATATAATTGACTTTATTTTAAATTAATTTATACAATACACATAAATATGCATAATTAGATATATATATATATTAATAATAAAATCAATTTTTTTAATTTTGCTTTTGAAAATTATTGCTCTCGGCTATGTGTGGATATATATATATATATATATATATATATATATATGTATATGTATGTATGTATGTATGTATGTATATTATTTCTTTTCGATTTTGAATTCTAATATATTTTAAAGTTAAAACCCGCATAAAATTAAATATAAAAATTAACAAATTATTACTTTCGAAATTTTTCTATATAATATATGCTATGTAATATTTTTGTGCAAAATTTTATTATTTGTAACACACACACACACACACACACATATATATATATATGTATGTATAAGTATTTTATATTACATAAGCAATTTTAGGTTAAAAAATAATTAAATATATTTATTCAAAAAAATTAATTAATTTATTTATTATTGAATACATATTACTCACGAATAATTTTATTTTTAAATTTAAAACATATGATATATAACATTAATCTATAAAAATGGATTTTGATTAATTAATTCATTTAATAATATTATATATATATATGATTTGCAGGCCATGAGCATCTAGTAAGCAAGCATTCAAAATATTTTCTTATTATATATGGATATAATAATATACACAGCCAACCAATCTGTGATAACATTTAGATATACAAGATTCGTAATATAATCTAACATTATAAAAAATAATACATAAATATGATATAACAAAATAAAACAGAGACATTTACCAAAGCCCTTGCATACACATTGAAATGATAAATTGATCCCCTTGAATCCGTTCACAAATCAGAAGTTGCTAGTTCCCGAATTGCCTGCTACCAATGATTAAATTGAAGTATTTTAATGTAATTTTGTACTTGGATTTTTGGGGCATAGAGGAGGGGTTTTGCTAGGCGAAAATATCAGGGAAAAAGGAGAGAGAAAGTCTAAAAGAAATGATGTAAAGAGGTGGCATATAAATAGGAAATCAAGAGAGTGAAAAATGGATCTCATCCTAATATCTATCTCTCTTACTATTTCCACTCTTTTAATCATTCAAGGTACTCTCTTTTTTCCATCATATGGCTAGCCTAAACACCCTTCTACAGCCAGAAATATCATGACCATATAGGCCTCAAACCTGATCCAAGTCTGAACAATATTCGGTGCAGTTTAAATCATAATTAAACGCATACCTATATCGTATATCGATCGGTATATTTACAACTATTATAAATACACTGTTTAATATAGTTCAAAATACATCAACTAAAATTTTATAATCAATATTTCATAAATATTAATAAATTTGATTAATTTATAACAATTTATAAATTAATTAAATCAGATGGTAAAAGGATCATTCAACGTTTCGGTTGTGTGACTCTTAGGTATAAATTTGATCAGCAATATTTAAAATGTTAACATTTACACATCACTTAACAGGTGATGTGACATTATGGTCAAATTTATCGCTTACTTGGTTTTTTAAAATCCAATTTTACTTCATTAAGTGTTACCTGGTAGTGACAATTATCTACACTCATTATCTTCATCAAAACTATATTACTTTGGACTTATGGAATTTAGTAATGGTCAAATTTTCAATATCATCCATATTCAACTCTATAGTCCAAACATAAAGTCCTTGGTTCAATAATAACAATTATTATTAATCAAACTGCTCTGGCCAGAGACGTTGACTTTGCGTTGACTTTAGTTGATCATGATACGAACTCATATAACTGAGGAGACGAATCGTCTCTTAAATAGTGTTTCACTTCTAATGCTTTCACTCGATCCAATTATAGTCGTTTGATGGACGCCGTGCCATGATTTAACTATAATCAAAGTGGAGCTTCCATATTGAATCTCAATAGTATTCTCAAGTCGAGAGAACTGGGTAATTTTGTCACATCAATATTTTCCTTTTGACATTAGTTATATTAACCAATAGAAAACTATCAAGTTAGTCTTCCATAGTTATCCAATAACTATCAGTACATAAACCCATGGTGCCCTCCAGCGGTCATGAGTAATATACTGCCCAACATTTGGAGAGCGTTACATACTTTAGTCTCAACGGATGCATCAATATCCAATCTCGATACATCTTGACTATGAATACTTAAAATGATATGTTTATTCTATTGTGATAAATCATGCATGGTCACAACGCATTGTAACTACTATATAAAACTTTCCATTTAGGGACTTTCTCTTAATTATACTTTTAATTAAATTAATTAATTAATATAACACATTATATCAAGTATATAATAGAAAGAAAACACCTTTTGTTTTGAACAAGATTGCTTATTGAGTCAGATATATGTAACAAATTACATAATTGCCCCTAGGGCATACTTCTAACTCTATTACAATGAACTTATGATTGTTCAATCTTTCTACTTTGGTTGTTTAATCTTTGACATTGGAATTTAAAATGACATTTTTTATAATAAGTGCAAAAGGATGTTGGGATAGTCCTATATGATATACATCGACACTACATTAAACATAAACATAGACACCACATTAAAATGTTTGATGTGAGCATATTGGATAGATTCCTTATGCATTGGCAGCGTAATTATCAAATATACTGCGTAGTCTACAGTATCACATTTTGCTTATATACCTCGTACACTGAGAAAATATCAAATTCGATTTAACATCATTAAATTATAGTTAAGAGTATTCTTAAGTATTTGTGAAATACCAGAGAGTTGTTTGTGGAAACAACGAATTTCTTATAAAGGAGTGTTCGGATTCAAACTTCATAAGTGAAATCGAATATGATAGGTCAATCCTAAATTCATGTTTAATCTTAGTTAAGGAGTTTTAAGTTAGAATTGTTCCAAACAAAGGTTATGGTTGATTCAATCAAAAGGCCAAGTACATCGCCTTAAATAAAGCCATAGAAAAACATTTATATATATAATGCACAATTTATAACCAGGCAATGGTGATTCCAAATGTTGCAAATCTCATGATTTTGTTTGTGAAAATAATGCCATGATAAGGATTGTGAAAGAACCTAGAGCTCATTGGAAGTTGAGAAACAGACTTCGAAAAAGTTCCACGTGATAAAGACAGTTTATCAGCATCAGAAAGAGTTAATTGACAAAATAGATAATTAAGACAATATAGAATATCGGTTTTCTAAGGTACTAGCTCGATTGTCTTGAGAAAATTAATCGAAGGAATGAGATTGAGATTCCATAATTGACCCTAAGTGCAAGTGAGAGACTAAGAGAGCTAGGGGTATACCCTAGAGGCAATTATGTAATTTGTTACATATATTTAACTCTATAACAAATCTCATTTGAAATAAAAGGTATTTATTTTGTATTTTATACTTATTATACTGTGATATATTAATTAAGTAATTAGTTTAAGTATATTAAATAGAAAATCCTTAAATGATATGTTATGTGATAATAATTATAAGGAGTTGTAATCATGATAAAGTTATCATAATATAAAATAACATATTATTTTAAATATTTCTGGTCAAGATGTTTCGAAAAAGAATATTGATATTTCCATTGAGACCAGAGAGTGTGTAACGCTTTTCAAATGTTGGACAAAGTATTACTTCGGACGGCTAGGGGCACCAACGGTTTACGTACTCGTAGTTAGTAGACAACTATGGAATGACTCATCTAGGAGTTTTCTGTTGGTTAATAACAACTAGATCTAACAAGAAATCTCGGAGTGATGACGTCACATAGTTCCCTCAACTTGAGAATACCATGAATCTTAAATGTGAATACTCCACTTTGATTATAATTAAATCATGACATAGCGATACATCGAATGACTATACTTGGGTTTGAGTTGAAGCATTGAAAGTGAAATACTATTCAATAGAGAATTCGTCTCCTTAATTGTATGAGATTATCATCACGGTCAACTATAGTCAACTCAAAGTTGAAATCTCTAGCCAGAATAGTATGCTTAATATTGAATGTTATTACTGAACCAAGGACTTTGTTTATGGATTAACTAAGTTTAATAAGGGGGATATTGGAATTTAACCAAAACAAATTCCATAAATCCTAAAGTGATATAGCGTTGAAGAAGAGAATTGTGCAAATAATCATTGCTAAAAGGTGTCGCTTAGGGAAAAGTGAAATTGGATTTCACCAAAAAGATCTGTAAGCGATAAATTTGTCCAAACTGTCACATCACTAGCTAAGGTGATGTGTGAACGTTAATGTTTGAATTGTTCAATATTGATCGCTAGCGAAATTAACACGTGTGAGTCTCACAACCACATTTGTGAATTCTTTGGAATACTACACGGTTTAATTAGTTAATAAAATATTATAAATTAATTACTATTTAATTTATTTCATGTTTTGGAGCTCTTTGGAATTATTTGATGCATATATATAAGTTATATTTGCACGTATCGATATACGTTATCGACAACTTTAAACAGGCTTAAATAAAAGATAACCGGTTTACAAACTTTTTGGAAAATAAATCCATATAGGAGCACATGCTTGGTCGACCATGTATAGGATAAGAAGTTGTTTAGCTTAATTGAAAATTGATTAGTAATTAAAAGGTGAAAGTTTTAAATAAAGAATAGGAAATGTTTCTATTCTTCTATTAAAACAAATCCCTCTTATTTATTTTCTCATTCATTTTTCTTTTCTCTCTTCCTCATCATCCATGACCGAAAATTCCTTGAGCCATTTCTGAAAATTATCAACTCCAAAACAAATCAATTATCAAATAAAATAAAGAGCTATGTGGTTCATCCATCTCTTCCAAAGATTGGGTATATATTCAAGGACTTAAGGAGGGATTTCCAAATCAAAGTGCAACCTATTGGCTAGATCTTAAAGGTTTGTTCTAATTTTAATTGTTTGCTTAGATATAATATGTTTATCACAATTTTATATGTACATATTCTTACCTCACCTTGATTTAAAGTTAGTTATGCAATTTAAATAATTTGTTCAATGATTTGTTTTGTTAAAATCTAATAAATCAAAAATGAAACTTATATTTGATTAAAACAATGTTTTGGTTCTAAATCTATGTTTAAAAATTTCATATATCAAAATATTAAACACGTTATACAGTTTAATGTTTTAAATAACTCTGTTTGAATGTTTTAAAAGGTTATTGATATATTGTTTGATTTGTTTTGTGCAGTTTTGGTTTTATGATATTTTGAATGTTTAAAAATAATTCATTTTGAGTTAAAACTTTATTTGCATGTATGTATGTATTTTATCAATTAAT
This sequence comes from Allium fistulosum, assembly GCA_030737815.1. NCBI lineage: Eukaryota > Viridiplantae > Streptophyta > Magnoliopsida > Asparagales > Amaryllidaceae > Allium > Allium fistulosum. The sequence continues at coordinate 372,461,106 of CM060906.1, read as the reverse complement.
TTAAGTATACATATGCTCTCAAATACATCAGAAAATTTTAAAATAATATGGTTGTTTGTTTTTGAATCTAACGGAAAGTTTTGGATTAATCTGTACATACATACATACATACATGTGCATGTATGTATGTAAATATTTATATTTTATATTGTTAAGGCATGTTTTAAAAAAATTAATTTTTTAATCAAATAATCTAAAAATGAGGCAATAATATGTATATATAATTATCAAACATATATATCATAGATATAAATTTCAATATCTACACATGTACATATTGCCCATCTCATTGTTTGTTGTTTTTGTCATTTTTTGTACCGTATCATCCCTTATAGGTTAATTAAATATTGTGTCAATTAATTTTTACTAAAGATAAAATTAGGTGGAATCAACCAATGATGTCCACTTTCATTACTTTCATTTTTAAATCTTGATGTGATTACATCCGGATCTAATTTCTTGTTTATTCTCATCCTTTAATACCTAACAATTACACTTGCTTTATGTTCTACATATTTGTCCCTAAATTTAAAATATGAATATATTTAATATATTCAATTCAAATCAAACTTCACAATAATTAATATAGAATCAATTAATGAAATTAAGATAATATTAATAAAATATGATTTTATTAAAAATAATTATATTGGATCTACTGAAACCTATTAGATTTCATAGACCCATTATGATCCCAAAAAAATCGAAACATACCAATTTCACCTACTACTGACCGGGCCCGTTCCTTCACATGCTCTTAATGCTCGAACATTTGTTGTTGTTAGAGGACTTAGTTGCTCGATTTATTGGATATTTGTTGATACTTAATGTTTTGATGGTGATTTTGATATTTTACTCATTGGTATGCTAGAAGTTGATAATGATAAGTCGTATATTGTATGTTGGTTGGAAGTATGTTAGTCGGTTGGTTGTATGTACAAACGGTCAGTGGATTGTAGTTGGTTGGTAGAGAGTGACATGCTCTAAATTAAGGTTGGTCGATGAGGTTTGGTCGGAGGGATCCTCGGTTGTAATGCTTTAACGAAGGGGTGTACCTTCAATGGTCCATCCTCTACTTGTACCATGAGATGATCAGGAGTTAGGCGATCGGTGAAAGTTTGGTCTAACCATAAACTAGTCCAAATATAGGGGTATACAAAATATGATGGTGTTACCATGTCAGAAAGGCGGCGTTATAGAGTCAAAAGGGTGGTATGACCTTATGGTGTAACACAAAAACTTGAGACGGTGTTACCCAAATAAGGAGATTAAGCAAAGAGGAAACCTAGTTGTAAATCTGCTAATGTAGATTGCATGGTTGTGTAGAATTAAGTCTCGATGTAAGTCATAAAGTTGTGTAGATTGCATAGTTGGTTCGAATTATGCCAATCACTGTAGGTTATAAATTTTTTACTGAACAAAAATCATATTTTCTAAAAATAAAAAACTGCAAGCGCAAGTCATACAATGTAGTACAGATGTATATATGGGTCGATTCTTAGAGAATTGTGTTTAAATTCTTCAAAAATTTCAATTAATGTCCTAGACATGTAAATGAAAATTGATGAGAATTTTTATTAAAGAAAATTAATGCAAAACGTAAATGATAGGTATTCAAATCCTTGAAAAACTAATCTAAGGGTTATTGTAAAATTTCAAATAAATTATCTTTTTTCCCTAACAAAATAATTAAATTAATATGAAATAATAGAAAAAATATACAAATTAGAGAAATAGGATAATTTTATTAATTAAAAATTAAAATGTATATGTTTATATTATATTAAAAAGACAATAAAAATTATAATTTTGACAAAACTAATTGAACATAAATTGTTAACTTTATATTGATTATAAAGAACTAAAAAATGAAGTGAACTAGAAAAAATCTTATGTCCTTTGTATGTGTTGAAGGGTGTTATTTATAATTGTACATGTGAATGATATATTCTTTTTTTGAAGCAATGGAAAACGAGCATTCAAACTCAACCCGGCTACATGCACAACTAACCTCCAAACTGCTCGGTTATAACCACTTTCATTTTTGCCTTTGATTGGTAACCATTTTTATTGGTTGAAAATTTGTAAAAATTCAGAAAACTGTCAGCTCCTCCATTCATACTCGAACTACTTCAAAAATAATTTCCATTACTACCACTAAACCATTAGATTCTTCATGTTGACTTACCATTTGTAAGTTACTTCTTATTGTTAAATTATTCTTAGCCTGTGTAATAAAATCCAATAACCATTCTTTTTTCACTTGATCTTTTCATATTCCTTTAACTACATAATATTAATAAAATACCTGTATAATACTTTCATTCTATTAAAAGTATGTGAAATAAACAGTATATAATGCAGAAAAATGTACTTATCACAAGTTACAAGATTGTGTTGGTCAAAAGTTTATTGTTGTAGAAGTTGACCAATGTGAGTCAAGAAGTTGTGTAGGTTGCGAATATATAGTTGTAGAAGTTGCACTAGTAACTCACAAATTGATAAAATGGTATGTACGATCATAAGAGGTTTATTATTTTGCTGAGTATGTTTACTTAGAGCAAATTATAGATAGGGACTAGGTTAGAACCCGTGCTTTGCACACGGACAGTTGGGGTGCTACTCATCAGATGGGAGTTATATTACAGTTTGAAAGTAGTTGATATATTTTATGCACGGGCACTTATGAAAGTAGGTGATATATTTTATTCGATCAGTTATCAAAACAGTATTAATACTATGGGTATGAAGATATGCATAATCATGTGGAGTGATACAAATTTTCCTACCTGGATTAGAAATGCAAAATGTATGGACGTAATATTGTTGAAGGAAAAAACACACTTTCTGCTCCACATATTATATCAGTATCATGAATAACAATTTTTCCACAGGATTCAGCAAAAGCATAAGAGCTCTTCCCATCTTGATTCGTTAACCAAGATCTGTAGTTTCTAGTTAATAGCATTTGTATAATTTGATTAACGTTAAACATAAAATTGGAAAAATCTATGTACCATATTAAAACATTTATTGGTATTTTTAGTAGTGATTCCAATGTACAATCATAAAGCACGCAGGTACAGTGACAACCAAAATACCAATATGAGCTTCAATGTTGTATCTATGGTTGATGATTATCATGTATTATGGGCAGAAGCCTAAGATCTATGACAATTTCCACGTGAATTTGAAAATGACAGAGAGCAATAAACTTGTATCTTGTGTTGGATGCCACCATCATGAAACTGGTTTTACCAAAGTTATGAAGAACTGTGTTATCATCAACGTAATGTACTGTACAACATTATCATGCAAAAAATGAACCATAGGTTGTAATATCAATCCAACCTCAAAAAAAGTCTAACATATAGTTTAAGTCTGCACGTAAAAGTTACAATGAATCTAGTTGTATATATGAGCAATGCTAAACACACTTTCCGTTAATGAATCTAGGCAATCATTGATAATATTAGCTAATGATTGATGGACCCACAGTCTCCACCAATCATAGAACAAGTATCAGCCCATTCTCTCTAATGGAGAGTGTGCTTAGCATTGCTATGTATATATTAGCATGTGACAATGAATATCACGTTGGAAGTTGTCCATTAGGCTTTAAAGAATGGATAAATATGAAATGGCACACGACAGTACGAAGAGCAATTTGCAGAAAGTAAGGTAGACCTATCAATGGAAGGAAAATAAAGTAGTAATATACTCAGAACAAAGTGTAGCTTAATCATGCACAACAATTAACATTAATTATGATTATGGCGCAACATGTAGTTTAGTTTAGGAAAAGTAGTAAAAGCAGTCATCATAGGTGAATGAAAATAGAACTAAGTAGAAGAAAATATATCACACAGTGAGTATTAATAGGTACAGGAATGTTCTTAAAGGAGAAAATAGAGCACACATCAATAGGTAAGTGAAATGCAAAAACGGAAGTTAAACTGCATGATGATGCCTCGAATGTGCAGATATGACAGCCCAGTCAGATTTAATTTTTCCTCCTCTTGTCCCCTGCTTAGGTATGGGTAGGCTCTACATGATTGGAAGGTTTCTCCTCATCCTTTTCAAAAACTACCGTTGTTTTAGATCATTGTACAATAGAGTATGATCAGTGTTAACTGTGAGATATAGCACAGAGCAATACAGTAGTGTAGCAGGGCCAGGAAGGTTAATATTGAGTTATATATTAAAAAATTAAACAGGTGGCAGGACTACATATGTTTAAAACAAAATTAAACCACTACCTGCTTAACATGTAAAAGAAAGTAACAACAAATTGTGACGACCCACCTTTTTGGACGGTTTAAATCGACAATAAACCATCCATGTTCAACTCAAACCATTCAAAAGGGAGAATTGTCAATGTGAATTAATAAGAAAATAAGAGAAAAGAAGAAATACATAATCTCGTAGCGGAAGGATAAAATATAATAATCAAATAAACCGTTCAGGAAGCTGTTTTACAATATACATTTGATTACACAATTTATACAACATAATCAGAGTACAAACAACAACATACCAATAATGATGCAATGGAATAATACTAAGAGTACAATATACCAAACTTCGTCTTCGTCCTCCAGAAATAATGTCTTCAAACACTGAAATGCTCAGGCTGACCCGAGCATAATGAAAAAATAAAACACTCGAGTCAGAACTAAAAGTTCTTATATAAGTTAAATCAATAACAAGTAAATATGAGTGTAATAGCTTCAGAGATGTTTATAGGATTTTACATCTCCTATCCAGTGGATAACGTACGTGCAATAACTTAAGAGATGCTACGGGATTTTCCATTTCCTAAGGATCCGTTAAACTGTCTATATGTAGCAAGATAAGCTATATATATAGTGTCTAATTAATAAAGTAAATATTAAAATAGCGTTAAGGCTTTACATTAATCCCCCAAAACATTTTTAAGCATTTTCCTACAGTTTGCTTTTGACATCACCAGTAACGTCGGTAGTCAGGGAGGCGCCGTGATAAGACAATACTAAAGCAAAATCATAGTGGACGCGAATAAGCATAAAGAGTATGACAAGGCACGTGAGGCAATGGCCAAGGTAGGATACTACCAGTTCAGATCGTAGGGTTTGTGGTAACGCTTCGTAGCCACGACTGCCAACCGCGTCCAACACCTCCGAAATCAAATCAAGGTGCACTGATCAAGCCAACATCAATATAGTAATACGAAGAGGTGTGTCCGCTAGGGGTAGCTAGCCCACTTGGCTCTGACAAGCCATCCTGTTTTAGTCATTTCAAATTGGCACAATTGCCGGGGTCATCCATCGTCGTTCTCTTTCTTCAAATCCAGCAAACGTTCACCAAATCCAACCACTTCATTCTGGATCATCCACTATGTACATGGTTATTAAAGTGGTTTCAATATTGATAGAGAGTATGCCAATAATAGGCCCCGGTCTCTTCAACAACCAAACGTCATTTTTCACACCGGTTGGTTCTTTTACATTTCAAAACCGATTCATATTTGATATCAAAATATCATATTTACATCAAAATATCCTTCATTTCAAAATCATCATATTTACTCAAAATATGTCATTTTCACTTGAAAACATCATTTCAAATTCCAACTTAGGTTATAACCTCATTTAACCACATTCGCATTTAAATCAATGATTTAAATAAAAACATTCCAACGTTTCACAGTTTAAAATTTTAGAAATAGTTTGAATAGTATAAATAGTATACAGATTTAAAAAAAATTGATATAAAATGGTTTGAGTATTGAAAGTAGTTTACATAGTAAAATAGTTTGGAAAAATCTAAATAATTTGAATATTAAAAAGATAGATTTTTAAACAGTTTGTATTAAATAATTTATTTTGAAATTAATATCAAATCAAACTGTTTCCTTCCATTTCACAAATCTGGACCCATGTCTAATTTCAAATCAACAAACTCAATTTCCAATCTTTCAATTCAATTGACTCAATTTCAATTTAGCTTCAAATCAACTTGACTTCAATTTCAATTCGAATTAACTTCAATTATCGAATCATTCATTTTAACTTCAAATTCGATTTAGCAATTCAATTTTTATTTTAAACCGTTTCAATTTATATCAATTTCAAGTCCAATTTCAATTTACTGATTTAAATCACTTAAATAAAATTAAACCTCATTGTTCAATTCTAAGGTCCAAATCTTAAAATAATTTGGTTTTCAAAATTAAAGTCATATATCAATTATAACTTCACATTTCCAATTCAATTCTTAAAACAATTTCTTAACCAATTTCAATTTCAACATTTCAAAGCTTGAATTAGAAAATAATTTAATTCATATAAATTCACAATTTATTTCCTTTAACACAATATCATTTAATCAAAATCCAAATTCAAGATTTTAAAACCATTTAATTTAACCAATCCGGTGTCCGTATATAATTTTCTACTCTATGGCCAAGTGATCAGTTATTTCAATTTTAATAATAGGGATAGATGTATATCATTTCAATCCAAATCAAAGTGTCATAGGTATATATCATTTCAACATATTCCTTAATTTATTCAAAATAATTTAAATAACAGTTTATATGCATTCAATTAATATACACGGAGATAACAAGGATATATATAAACAAATAAACATCCAATCATCCAAAATGTCAACAAATAGACATCCATCACAGTCAACATCCAAATTAGCCAATAATCCCAACAATTAACCAGTTATCAATATCAGGTACATAACTAGCAATTTAAATTCAATATTAATTTAAATGTCAATTTAATTTAATATAAATTCAAATTAAATTAAATGATAATTTAAATTACCAAATTGCAATCAATAAAATTCTTTCACTTCATAAATTTAAATCAACTAACATAAGAAGGTTTAGTATTGCATGAGTGGGTTAAATCACCCACCTTTGATTTATAGTCGATTTAAAATCCAATAAAAGCCCAAAATTCTAACAGTCTCCAAATTCAACCAAACTAGTTTCATATTGTCTGGAATTTCGATACGATTCAAACGGAAGAAACCACACGTCAATCGGAGCTCGTATGAAAAAGGTATGCTGGTTAAAAGATTTGAAATTAAAATTAAATTTAAAATAAAAACATGGGCAATTAAGTAAATTCGTTACCATCAGAAACCCTAACGCATGCACAGTTCGAACAAACCCAAACTAACATCTTCAACCGCCACCCTCAAGCTCCCACCGTCGCTGCTACGTGCATCGCCACGGGGATCAGAGGCCACCGTCGAGTTTGCCTCCTCCAGCCACCCCTCCATGTGCACTCGCGACGCCACCAGCGGCCCCAGAGGCTCCGCGCCGCCGCCGCCTATATGGTTGATTTCTGGCGAACTACGGCCACATCCTGATGAACAGCCACCATCTCTGAGATCTGCTTCGCGACCTCTACAAGCTGCAACTTCCCGATCGTCGATTGGATGAAGATCCACCGTTGATCGCAAAACCCTAACAACGGACGGCTGAGAAAGATCGCCAAATTCTGGACAAACGGAGCCTTTAATCGATAAATGAATTGCAGGTCTAGATTACGTTCGTCAAGAGCCTCGCGATGAAATATTATATGATAAGATTTGAGCAGTTTGGATTTCCAATTTGATTTGGAATTGTAATTAGGGTTTGAGATGTCTATCATTGAGAAGGAACTGATAATGGAACAGATAGATAGAAATTGTACGTACAAAAAATGAAAATAGAAAGCTATTAGGGTTTATAACAGCATATATATATAGAGATGGATAAGAAATGGATGGAACAGATCGAATGGGTCGAAGCGACAACATAGACCCGAAAAGCCCATTTCATTCCCGAAACGAAAATAGGTCATCCAATATATCGAAATATAGGTTTTCAATATTTTTAAACTCAATGAAACTATTTTCAAACCCTAATTCTAGTGTATATAGTAGTTAGCTTTTAAAATCAGATTATATTCATTTAAATTCCTTTAATTGATTTCTACGCGTTTAGAGCTCGCACGATCAAACGGTAAGTCCGATCACTATGAAACTTAAAATCCTATAATAATTCACTAAACCGGATTCGATGAAACTGGTTTTGTCGAAATCCGAGACAGTGCCCAAAAAGATTAATTTCACATGTTAATTAAATAAATTATTATTTAATTGATTTAACCACTTTTAAATTCAAATTTAAAAGTTAACCATTTTATCATCTTGGATTAAATAGAAATTTAATGACCTTTTTAAAATTAAATTTTTCATATTGATCCCAAGGTTTAAATATTACATTAATTACAACGTTAAATTACAACAGTAATAAAACTCTAGTTTATTAAATTTTAAATTTCAATAAATTCTATTATTTTGATTTGCATTCTTATTATTAAATCATCAAATACCTTATGAATTTATTTAACATAAATTTCCATCTTATTATACTCATTACTCTACGTTTAACGTCTTTTCTTATATTAACTGCAATTTTTAATTACATTAAATTTCATTGATTCCCAAATTAATTTCAAATGGATTAAAAAATAAGGTGATAATTAAAACAATTATTATACATTAATAACTCATGTCTATAACTCATTGTTTACAACCAATTACAAATTACTTACCCAAAACAATTTTGATATTCAATATTAACCAATTTCAATTAAATGCATATTATTTCTATTTTTAATACAACATTTAATTTATTCCTCGTCAACCTTTATTATTACCATTTATTGGAGTTACATTAAAATGGTTGTCATTTACATCCAATCAACATTATTAAATTATATTCTAATAAATTTTTCCATTTATAAATCATAAATTTTAATTTCTCACAATATTAAATTCCCAAAATCTTCTTAAAATTAATATTTTTCATTATCAAAAATACGGGTCGTTACAATCTCCCCCACTCAAAACTTTTCGTATCTGAAAAGGAACAAGAAGGAATCAAGAAATGTGATATATTTTGTTTAAAATAATCCATTTACAAACAATTAAACCTACATATTTAAGTTTAATAAAAAATTTGGAAATAACACAACTTCTATGAAAAAATTTCTAAGCCCTAAATTTACGAAAATTTCGGCAGAGTCTCCTTTGCGCGGATAGGTCCAAAAAATAATAATATCAATAATTACAATATATATATATATATATCATATTTCAATAATAAAATATCCCAAACCATTGGAAAAACGATAAAATAACTTTTCAAAAACCATAATCCGAAAACGTACCTATTTGTCGGGCAAACAAACTTTATTTTATGAAACCAAAAGCAGTAGCTATTGCTTCCATAATCTGTATTTTACTTACATAATCCAAAAGAGTTAAAATTATGTAAAAAGAGTAATATATTAGTTATTTCAATTAATAGCACAAGCAACACAACATATGTAATAACCATATGCAAACAAAAGCAGTACAACTATTATATGCAACAAAAGAATCCATCACACATCCATAGCAATCAAAACTAATGGTTTGTCCAAGTTCAGGAACTTTTCATCGTACAATGGTGATAAATAAACTATAAAGTGTACCTTACGCTCAGCAGCCTTAGATAATTACTCAATAGATTATCCGTCCAACCTTAAATAATTTGAAGTACGTTTCCCAAACTTTCCAAAAGCCAAACAACATAGAATTTTAAATATATTATTTAAGTTTATTCTATTAGTTCCTTTTCACATCATTTACTTTTCATTTATTCAATTTCTCATTTATTCATACAAGATTATCTTTTATTTATTTATATACATTTACTTACATAGATTATTTCCCATTCGAAATTATCAATGAATAAATTATTGAAGTATTACATACATTTCATTGCAGTTTAATTCACATTTATTATTTACTTATATACTTGATTTCCAATTAATATTAATACTCATTAATAAATCATTTCATACTTAAGTTTCTCTATTCTTTGATTCCCATTTATTTCTTCATATATAGTATCATTTAATATTAAAACTATTTATGAATCATTTCAACAATTTCTTAAATTTATAATCTTTTACTTAAATAGCATTCTCCTTTTTACTATTCAATTTAATTATTAAGCATTTCAAAACATTAACTTATGTTTATAACATTTCTTGTAACTTTTAATTCTTCATTTATAAATATATGTTCATTTTGAAGCATTTTTGTTACTAAAGCTTTTACTTGTATAATATTCTATTACATATTCATATTCAACATTACAACTTTTAAAACATCTCCGGTAAGTTTTATATATGTTTTTAGAATGTAATTGAGTGTTACACAAATTTATTTTATTCATTTTAGTTAATAAAAATGTTCAATAGTTTACATCTCCTTAATTTTCATTATCTTTTAATTTATAAGTGACAAATCTCTAATTTCTTTACAGTTTCATTAAACCCTTACCTTTTAATTTAGATTTCAATTTGAATGTTTTCAACTTATTATAATAGTCAATATTTCATTTCATTACAATAATAGAAATCCTAGACTTATAGAAAACTTAAGAACTAAATGTCGGGTTTCATTTCAAATCACTATGAAATAATATATACATATATACATATATATATATATATATATCAAATCATACTTAATGGATTTAATCAAAATTAGTTTATCAAAAGAAATGTGCAGCAAAGTTACTAAGGGGTCTTCCCACTTTGAAACTCGAAAATGAAAGTCGATGATGTCGCGATTATCACTGAAATTATTTTCCAACGACAGAAGAGGGGAGTACAAAACTTTTTTCCTTTAGAACTCTTTTAGAACCTTTCTTTTAAATCTTATTGAAAATATTTATATCCAAAAATACTTCCAAAAATACTAATATTATATTTTTCCCAAAATCTTTGATTCAAAACACGGAATTTAAGTTCTAAAATTTCCAATTTATATTCATTTTATTGGTAAATCATATTTTATAAACCTTATTTATAAAAATTACATTTTCTTATAACATACAGTAGCTAATGGTTCTAAAACCATGACTAACCATACCACAAATGACGATAATTGAATATTATCATTTCCTAACAACCAACGCACCAAAATAACAAAAATCAATTTATGAAAAATTATATATACATTTTTATATATCCAAAATATAATACTAGGTAAAATTATTTCATTTACCTATTTATAAATAATATTGTGTCAGTTTACCCTATTCAAGGGATTAGAAACCCTTATCGATGCCATAGCGTCCTATGTACCGATCAGAATTCATAAATACTCAACAGAACAAATTAACACAATACAAAATATTTATATATAGCACTAACAAATACGCTCCCTCGTAGATATACACTCAAACTCATTCTAGGGTATTATTAACCCTATCTCTAATGAGTTAGCCCCAAACATGCTAAGGTATCTCTAAACCAAAGCTCTGATACCAACTGTGACGACCCACCTTTTTGGACAATTTAAATCGACACTAAACTACACATGTCCAACTCAAACCATTCAAAAGAGAGGATTGTCAATGAGATTTAATAAGAAAATAAGAGAAAAGAAGGAAAGCAAAATACAGAATCTCGCAGTGGAATGACAAAATATAATAATCAAATAAATAGTTCAAGAAGCTGTTTTACAATATACATTTGATTACACAATTTTTACAACATAATCAGAGTACAAACAACAGCATACCAATAATGATGCAGTGGAATAATACTAATAATACAATATAGCAAACTCCGTCTTCGTCCTCCAGAAATAATGTCTTCAAACACTGAAATGCTCAGGTTGACCCGAGCGTAATGAAAAAACAAAACACTCGAGTAAGAACTAAAAGTTCTTATATAAGTTAAATCAATAACAAGTAAATATGAGTGTAATAGCTTCAGAGATATTTACAAGATTTTACATCTCCTATCCAGTGGATAACGTGCGTGCAATAACTTAAGAGATGTAACGGGATTTTTCATCTCCTAAGGACCCTTTAAACTATATATATGTAGTAAGATACGCTATATATATAGTGTCTAATTAATAAAATAAATATTAAAATAGCGTTAAGGCTTTACATTAACCCCCCTTAACACATTTTTAAGCATTGTCCTACAGTTTTCCTTTGACACCACCAGTAACGTCGGTAGTCGGGGAGGCGCCGTGATAAGACAACACTAAAACAAAATCGTAGAGGTCGCGAATAAGGATAAAGAGTATGCCAAGGCACATGAGACAATGCCCAAGGTAGGATACTACTGGTTCGGGTCGCAGGGCTGGTGGTAACGCATCGTAGCCACGACCGCCCGCCGCGTCCAACGCCCCCAAAATCAAATCAATGTGCACCGATCAAGCCAACATCAATATAGTAATACGAAGAGGTGTGTCTGCTAGGGGTAGCTAGCCCACTTGGCCCTGACAAGCCATTCTGTTTTAGTCATTTCAAATTGGCACAAGTGCCAAGGTCTTCCATCATCGTTCTCTTTCTTCAAATCCAGCAAACGTTCACCAAATTCAACCACTTCATTCTGGATCATCCACCACGTACAAGGTTGTTAAAGTGGTTCCAATATTGATAGAGAGTATGCCAATAAGAGGCCTCGGTCTCTTTAACAACCAAACGTCATTTTTCACACCGGTTGGTTCTTTTACTTTTCAAAACTGATTCATATTTGATATCAAAATATCATATTTACTTCAAAATATTCTTCATTTAAAAATATCATATTTACTTCAAAATATCCTTCATTTCAAAATCATCATATTTACTCAAAATATGTCATTTTCACTTGAAAACACCATTTCAAATTCCAACTTAGGTTATAACCACATTCGCATTTAAATCAACCATTTAAGTAAAAACATTCCAACTTTGCATGGTTTGAAATTTTAGAAATAGTTTTAAATAGTTTAAAATAGTTTAAATAGTATACAGATTTAAAACAGTTTGATATAAAATGGTTTGAGTATTGAAAGTAGTTTACATAGTAAAATAGTTTGGAAAAATCTAAATAATTTGAACATTAAAAAGATAGATTTTTAAATAGTTTGTATTAAAATAATTTATTTTGAAATTAATATCAAATCAAACTATTTCCTTCCATTTCACAAACTAGACCCATGTCCAATTTCAAATCAACAAACTCAATTTCCAATCTTTCAATTCAATTGACTCAATTTCAATTTAGCTTCAAATCAACTTGATTTCAATTTCAATTCAAATTAACTTCAATTATCGAATCATTCAATTTAACTTCAAATTCGATTTAGCAATTCAATTCTTATTTTAAACCATTTCAATTTATATCAATTTCAAGTTTAATTTCAATTTACTGATTTAAATCACTTAAAATTAAACCTCATGGTTCAATTATAAGGTCCAAATCTTAAAATAATTCAATTTCCAAAACTAAAGTCATATATCAATTATAACTTCACATTTCTAATTCAATTCTTAAAAAAAATTCTTTTAACCAATTTCAATTTTAATATTTCAAAGCTTGAATTAGAAAATAATTTAATTCATATAAATGCATAATTTATTTCCTTTAACACAATATCATTTAATCAAAATCCAAATTCAAGATTTTAAAACCATTTAATTTAACCAATCCAGTGTCCATATATAATTTTCTACTCTATGGCCAAGTGATCAGTTATTTCAATTTTAATTATAGGGATGGATGTATATCATTTCAATCCAAATCAAAGTGTCATAGGTATATATCATTTCAACCTATTCCTTAATTTATTCAAAATAATTTAAATAATAGTTTATATGCTTTCAATTAATATACAGGGCGATAATAGGGATATATATAAATAAATAAACATCCAATCATCCAAAATGTCAACAAATAGACATCCATCACAGTCAACATCCAAATCAGCCAATAATCCCAACAATTAACCAGTTATCAACATAAGGTACTTAACTAGCAATTTAAATTCAATATTAATTTAAATGTCAATTTAATTTAATATAAATTCAAATTAAATTAAATGATAATTTAAATTACCAAACAACAATCAATAAAATTCATTCACTTCATAAATTTAACTCAACTAACATAAGAAGGTTTAGTATTGCGTGAGTGGGTTAAATCACTCACCTTTGATTTATAGTCGATTTAAAATCTAATAAAAGCCCAAAATTCCAACGGTCTTCAAATTCAACCAAACTAGTTTCATATTGTCTGGAATTTCGATACGATCCCAACGGAAGAGAGCACGCATCAATCGGAGCTCGTATGAAAAAGTTATGCTAGTTAAAAGGTTTGAAATTAAAATTAAATTAAAAATAAAAACAGGGGCAATTAAGTAAATTCGTTACTATAAGAAACCCTAACGCACGCATAGTTCGAACAAACCCAAACCAACGTCTTTAGCCGCCACCCTCAAGCTCCCACCGACGCCGCTACGTGCATCGTCATCGGGAGCAGATGCCGTTGCCGAGTTCGCCTCCTCCAAGTGCACTCGCGATGCCACCAGCAGCCCCAGAGGTTCCGTGCCGCCGCCACCTATATGGTTAATTTCTGGCGAACTATGGCCACATCATGATAAACGGCCATCATCTCTGAGACCTGCTTCGCGACCTCTACAAGCTGCAACTTCTCGATCGTCGATTGGATGAAGATCCACCGTTGATCGCAAAACCCTAACAATGGTCGGTTGAGAAAGATCATCAAAATCTGGACAAACGTGGCCTCTGATCGAAAAAATAATTGCAGGCACAGATTACATTTGTCGAGAGCTTCGCGATGATATATTATATGACAGGATTTGAGCAGTTTGGATTTTTAATTTGATTTGGAATTGTAATTACGGTTTGAGATGTCTACCATTGAGAATGAACTAATAATGGAACAGATAGATAGAAATTGTATGTACAGAAATTGAAAATAGAAAGCTGCTAGGGTTTATAATAGCATATATATTGACAGAGATGGATAAGAAATGGATGGAACAAATTGAATGGGTCGAAGCGATAATAAAGACTCGAAAAGCCCGTTTCGTTCCCGAAACGAAAATAGGTCATCCAATATATCAAAATATAGGTTTCTAATATTTTTGAACTCAATGAAACTAGTTTCAAACCCTAATTTTAATGTATATAGAAGTTAGCTTTTAAAATCAGATTATATTTCCTTTAATTGATTTCTACGCGTTTGGAGCTCGCACGATCAAACGGTAAGTCTGATCGCTACGAAACTTGAAATCCTATAATAATTCACTAATACGGATCCGATAAACTGGTTTCGTCGAAATCCAAGACATTGCTCAAAAAGACTAATTTCACATGTTAACTAAATAAATTATTATTAAATTGATTTAACCACTTTTAAATTCAAATTTAAAATTTAACCATTTTATCATCCTGGAATAAATAGAAATTTAATGATCTATTTAAAATTAAATTTTCCATGTTGATTCCAAGATTTAAATATTACATTAATTACTACGTTAAATTACAACAGTAATAAAACTCTAGTTTATTAAATTTTAAATTTCAATAAATTCTATTATTTTGATTTATATTCTTATTATTAAATCATCAAATAACTTATGAATTTATTTAACATAAGTTTCCATCTTATTATACTCATCACTCTATGTTTAACGTCTTTTCTTATATTAACTGCAATATATAATTACATTAAATTTCAGTGATTCTCAAGTTAATTTCAAACGGATTAAATAATAAGGTGATAATTAAAACAATTATTATCCATTAATGTCTATAACTCATTGTCTACAACCAAAGATTATAAATTACTTACCCAAAACTGGTTTCATATTCAATATTAACCAATTTCAATTAAATGCATATTATTTCCATTTTTAATACAACATTTAATGTATTCCTCATTAACCTTTATTATTACCATTTATTGGAATTAAATTAAAACGGTTGTCAATTACATCCAATCAACATTATTAAATTATATTCTAATAATTTTGTTCCATTTATAAATCATAAACTTTAATTTCTCATAATATTAAATTCCAAAATCTTATTAAATTTAATATTTTTCATTATCAAAAATACGGGTCGTAACACAAACACGGTCAACAGACATATATCTATGTAAATCCTTCTTCTTCCACCCTTTCTTGTAGGTGCAAAAGGAAGATGACAATCAGTATTCTCAATGCTGACACCGTCTAGAGCCTGTTTGTATAAAAAATCGACAATACGTAAGTACTGTGAGCACATAATTTGAACACTGCTAAGTCAAAATACCAGTTTTTCTCCTTTGTAATCAGGCTTAGTTTGAGTGATATCACTTGTTTGGGTTGGAAGATTATCAACGGTTGTACTTTGTCCAGTCATAGTTATGGTAAAAGAGGATATGTGTGTATCAATTTAACTGTCCTAACAAATTAGTGTATGCACCAGTGAATAAAAGTTTACCTGAGATTCAGAAGAAGATAATTGAGAAGACACGTTATTCTTAGTTATTCCTCGAGCTATGAGGAGCGTATCTTTGTCATTCGTTTCGTAGTTGTTTGGCTTGAATTCAAAAATAGCATCTACTTCAACTGATTTTGTTGGAAAATGTTATGCCCCTTCGTATCTCTATTTTCCTGAAGCAAATAGCAGAAAATATTAATAAATATCATGGACGATAAAGAAAATTATGACGAAAATTGAGTAGCCACGGTAAGAGTTATATGTTAAACATGTATAACCATCTTTGAGATATCGATCATTTCATCCACGTTGACACCGATAAGTCTCTCTGCCTCTTTGTCAAAAGCAGTCACAGTAGTTGAGGTAGTATTATCAAAAACATTGATGTTCACACGATACCTAAGCAAGAATAGGACATTAGAATATAATCATATGACCATTGGGGAAAAGTAAACAGTGGACCGTCTACCATACCGTGGCATTTGGAGTAGACATATTGTGTTCTATGTAGATGTACAGATCCTTTGCAAAATACGCATGACATGTAAAACCAAGGGGAAGAGGTCCTCAATTTGGTTATGGTAGTGTTAACGACATATTTTTTCCCCTAAGTGGATATGAAATTACATAATTAGTAGCAATAAACTAATAAAGGTTAAGTTTCAGAAGAGGAAGTAGCTGGAAGGGAGTTATGGTAAAAAAGAAATAAAATATTTTAGTATAAAAATCATCAACAAACGGATTCATCAAATTTATAAACAAAAATAAAAACAAACAAAAAAATAACAGGGCAAGAATGGTAATTAGTTGTAGGTATTAAGTATAATTTTGTAACCATATTTACTATCTCACGTAAACAAACACTTGTGCTAACAGCCACGTACATATTGATGGTTCATTAAGAAGCTTAAAAATTACCAACGGTTTGTAGCTATAACCTCTTCCTGAAGATGTGCTATGTTGGACTGAACTGTTTCTACATCTGTGTTCTCATCGGTAGAGGGATT
This sequence comes from Allium fistulosum, assembly GCA_030737815.1. Lineage (NCBI taxonomy): Eukaryota > Viridiplantae > Streptophyta > Magnoliopsida > Asparagales > Amaryllidaceae > Allium > Allium fistulosum. The sequence goes on along the minus strand of CM060906.1, from coordinate 372,443,754 downwards.
ATTGTTAAGCAGGAGCAGTTTTCTGCTATTCACATACTGTCACTTGAGGTAGCACAAAAATCAGAGAAACCTTGTAAATAACTGTACCAGATTAAATATGTTAACAGTATATTTATCATTTAAGTAATTACGTTTCAAAATATTCATGGATAGGTGAGACCTAGATATTAGTGTACACCTTGGTAGTTTTAGTGGAGTCGTATACGATTGAACCTCTAGTAATAGGTAGCTACTACGTAGTATTTATATCATAATAATGGAACTTAATAAACATGTACTTACATTCATAAACAGAGACTGAGGTAGAAGTCACAACGACGGGTATTAGATAGGAATATGATCAAGCAATGACTCATCAACCAAATTCTTTTTACACTATGTTTTTTGTTTCACGCATGTCACTCTGCTCCCCTAGTAATATCTTCAGGCCCTATTCGGATGTTGTCCTGGATATGGCAACATACAGGTCCATGTGTAAACACAAAGCGTCTTAAATATATCCCAACATGGTTTAAATTCCGCCCCTAACTTTTGTTGATAGTCATTGCAAAATAAACCTTACTGAAAATTGTCTACGTCTTAAAAAAAGGCCATTTTATATCCGTTTATGTAAGGACTATTCGTTGGGTTAAAATTTTGTTGCCAATATTGGTTCTGATCACAATTTCTGCTTCAATGACCCTTTTTGATAGTTGTGTGATACTAATTCTTATACCATTGCACAAACCCAAATTCTGACTAAGATTACGAAGCAACAGTATTAGAACACCAACTTTCAAACGAAGTTCATAATTATGAAGACCTAAAATTTTAAAACTATATAACATCTCTATTGGGTACATATTATGTATATCTTCGTTTGAATCAAAAATAGGACTAATGGAATCCGTACTTAAATAGCTTGTGCGACTACCACCGCAAATGATAAGCACATAAGAATTGATTTCGTCTACATACTCGTTGGTTGGTGCCAATATAGACCTATCTTCAAGATACATAGGATTCATTTTATTATTATTCAAATCAAGGTAAGTGCTACCAACTATGTCATGTATTGCATCTCCAGTATAAGATACAAGATATTTAGCAGGTATTCCAACCCAGTTTCGGTCTTCACCATCAAACAACGGAAAATTGGGTATTTTACCATCGTCTATATCTAGAATCCATTGTGAAAAGTTGTTTAGGTCATCAAATTCAGTTTCACATAAATTTCCACACTGTAATCGAATTGATTGTCAACGTGAACACCTTGCATTTACTCCATAACAAATATTAGTTGATAGCAGAGTGCACAATCATTTATCTTGATCATTTAGGAAAAACTGGTAATGTCTGCCTAAAATCCCCTCCAAGAAAAACAGTCTTACCTCTAAAAATATTTTTGTTAGGGGCAGTTGAACCAGTGCTTACGATATCCATATGGCTTTTCTCAAAAGCCTCCAATGCATTTCGGTGTATCATTGACGCTTCATCCCATTTTATTAAATCGGCTTTACAAAGTAGATCAGCAAGAGAAGACTGCTTTGAAATATCACATGTGGAGGAGTCGTCTAGGTTAATAGGAATTTTGAATTTAGAGTGGACAACCCTACCACCTAGAAGGAGCAGGGATGCAATGTGTCACAGTCCAGAATTTTCGACGCCCAAAAATCGACATCAATACGTCCACTATATTACCTGTCGTACAATCGAATGTCAGAAATACCAGATCGCTAGGGAAAGAAGAAGAGGTGGAAGAAGAAAATAGAAATAACAACACAGAGTCTCACAATCGCAGCGGAACAATATATAATAGATAACAACTGATCTTTATACAAAAAGAAAACTATAACTGTTTCTATACATTACATCATCAGAGTACAACAAAATCAATACCATAATATTGGACCATTATAATAACTTGTCTTCACAAATGCTGAATATACAGCCTACAATGTACAGCGGAATATAATCAGATACGTGAAATACGCCTTCGCCATCCAGCTCGTCTCCTAAGCTCCATAGCATCCTATCCTAAATCTGTAATACTCAGTTTGACCCGAGCATTATAATAAAATAACACCCGAGTCAGTCTGGAAAACCAGCGTGAGAAAACACACTCAATTTGAATTATTAAAGTTTCAAAATCCTGTGAAAATCAAAGGTATCTCGTAAGACCACGCCACAAATAAACACGACGGGTTTTTACCTTACGATAACCAAAACATTTCATATCAAAATCTTCTGATATTATAATAGTGTCTAAAGTACAAATACTTATTCCAATAGCTCAAATTGTTACATTAATTAAATTCCAGCATACTAGGCTCTACAATCAAAACCTTAAAGGCACGTATTAGAGAATGGATTCCATCTGTCATAGTACATGTCTAGAAACACTGTACCGAGGACCACGCCGGGACCCCTGCTGCACAAGACCGGACTATCCCTAACCTGGATAGACCGAATATGTTATCACCCCGGGTGTTCCCACCCTCTTTCGAGCTCCTTTCATATACCATAGTAATAAAATAATATCCTAGGTTATCTAGAAAGGTGATAAACATACCCTACTTGGGTGCGACCCACTTAGCCTTGCGGCATCCCCCCTGATTTTCAGTCATTTCCAGTTGATGAGGCTAGAGGCTATGATTACCTTTTTAGAAATATTCATTTAGAATGCTAATTGTCCTCCAATGATAATGTACTGATAGCATTCATCCATACAAGTCTGTTCCCGGTCTGAATGGAACCGAAGGCACTATTCCTACTACATCCATTTTGGAATCACCCTTAGGATTAGTAGCGATTAGCCCTTGCACTTCACTGCTCCACCTTCGACTCCATGCTCTTGTCATCGTTACGAAAACGTACTCGTTGGATCGAAGTGGTTTTCGGATCGCAAATTCGATCCCAGTCTCTTCGAAACAACGTTCGTTATTTCCGGTAAACTCAACCCCGGTTCTCTAGGAAATAAACAGATGAAGATAAGATCGGAGATCACCTCCTAACCGTTAGTGGATGAATTTCCTTAAAAATGTCCTAGAAGAACGAAACGAGTTTATACGTACAGTATAGCACCTCGAACGGTAACTGTACCATATAATTCCCGTGCTCCTTCTAGATATTTCCAAAGTTATATTTAGGTCCAGATTTGATAGTCAGTTATTTAACTATCAAATAAACAATCAATTCAACCAAATATTTCATTTCCATCGAAAACCCCAAGTCTATATAATTCAAATATTGAATAAATTAAATCTCTTTATCCAAAAATATACAATTGTCTTATCGAATTCAGCATATTAACAAATTATCTTTTTCTCAAAATATTTGAAAACCCTTTTGAATAATATGGAAAGTACCACTGCGGTATCAAACCATGGATCATAGTTCAATGGTTACGTCTCTATCCCAGAGAAATCCAAGTCTTAATTGCAGGCACTCACTACCTTCGATTTCGCCATGCGAGTATACCAATACATCCCGAAAACTCTATTTAATAATTTTCAAAATAATACTTGAAATTTCTATAAAAAATTTCCAAGTTAACTTTAGACAAAACTACTTTTTAAATTAAAAATTATTAAAAATAATATTAATATTAAATAATTTATCCCTTTGAAATAATAATACTGATTACTTCTTAAATAATAATTATTTTAATATAACTATCTTAATTCATAATTTAAAATATACTTAAACTCATTTTAAAATAACTAAAGAATTAATTTTCGAAATATTCTTTCAACACTTTAAATTTTCTAATTAATACTTCAACATTTCCTTTTTAAATAACTTAACTTTTCAGGAAAATTATATTTTAAATTTCCATATTGCCAGTCCAATATTAATAAATCCTTCTCGATTTACTTCCAATTAATTTATGTCCCAATTCCGTAAATCCCTTTTCACATTTCTAAAAATAAATCTACCATTTATTTTTTTAAACCAATTTACCCATTTCCTTATAAATCCTCACCGTGAGTTTATCACTTTAATTTATCAACTGAAAATTTACCTTACCTTATTTATAAACTTCGTTTATAAATCCCATAATCTCATTTTCCTGTTTATCACTATTTTCACATTACTTAATCGGTTTTAAATCGATTTTTTAATTTAAATTCCATTTTAAATTAATTCCTCAGTTAACCAAATTTATCCAAAACCCACTAATTTCAGATTCACTTCCTTTTTATGATTTAAAATCTTATTTAAATCTGGAACATCAATTTCCTATTTTATTTTCAATTTCCTTTTTATTTTCCCAACTATTTTAAACCTTAAACTTAAAAATACATTCTTTTATACTTAAAACAACATCGCTTAAGTTATTATTTTCTTTTTAAAAACCCTTTTATTCACATTTATTCAAAAATCTCTATTTTTCCATATCCCGAGATTGTTAAATAGGATTTTAAAATCAAACTGTTTATTTTTTTCAAATTCAGTATATTTTAATTTATCCAACTTTACTATAAATATTTTACTTTAAAATTCTCTTTATTTTCCTTTAACAATTCAATATTCATATTTAATGCCAAAATATATCCAGCAATACCATAGCACCTAGTAAATTCAATTTTCCAAAATAATCTATCACAGATTATTCGAATAAATCATATAACTGAATATGAAAATAATTTCAACATTTTTGAGGAATCCAGTTGGATCCCTCCAACCTGTTTTCCCTGCATCCACAGATGTTAGCACAATACAAAAATACCAATCCCACTTCGAGGGGGATATCGCGGTATATAGGGTCATCCGCTATTATGCGGGGCGCATAGGGTCTCATCCGCTATATATATGCGGGAATATCAATCACTCCAATATATACATACATACATACATATATATATATATATTACTACTATATATAATACCATATTCAATTGATAATAATTTATCAAATTCAAAATCAACAAATAATTAATTTTAACTATTTAAAATTTACTGCAGTGTTCCAAATTTGAGTGAGTAACTCACCTTGATTTTCAAAATTTGCAGATCGAACCAATTTTGACTCTATTGCACATATTTTGCTCGGTTTTAACCAGAAAATCCCACCTTTCCCTACCTCGTACGAACGACACCACCCTCCCTGCAGCCACTTACTCCACAACTTCACCGGTAAGTGCCCCATGACTTAACCAACGTTCGCCTCGCGATTTACTCCAAGACTTCACCAGCGTTCGCCTCGCGAGTGCACAAAGCCAAATAGCGACTTCCCTTTCGAAATCGCGCGTCTAGAGCTCTCGATCTCCCCTTGATGCTCGCGACTCTCGTGTTTGCCAAATCGCATGCAGGCGATTTAAAAAAATTCTTCTTTTTGTTTCACTCCGAGAATCGATTTCGAATTGAGGAATATGATTTTGTTTTTTTACAGTTAAGTGAGGAAAAAGGAAACAAAGGCAGACAAGAGGAGTGCGAAAATTTGAAGCAGCGAACACATATTTTTCTTTTCCCGGTCTTCATGTTTTTCAAAAACTGGAATGCGAAAAATGGAAGAGGACGAATGAATTTACTGTGTTGAAATGGAAGAGAATAGCGAACGAATTTCCTTTCTTTTATTTCTTTTCTTCTGTTTGAATTGAACAGTTGCGTGAGTTTTTAAAATGGAAAAGGAGGGAGACAGGATGTGAGTTTGGCGTGTAGAATGTTATCTACAGTGATTTGAGGTGATGAAAAAGAAAACAGCCGATGTGAAGAATTTTGACCAATCAACATATATCTATTATTTAAATTTTAAATCGTCTCGAATTCGTAGCTAAAAATCTTGACCTCCTATCGAGGCATGCCGCTAGGTGTTCATAATGTTATACCCCTATTTTAAATGCAATGGAAAAGGTTTCGAGTCCTAATTCGATCGCATGGAGAAGATAGCTTTTGGACCCAATTATTATATTGAATTTTCGATATAGATTTCAGCGCGTTTTCATACCGTATGACCACACGATAACTCCAAACGCTACGAAATTTGAAATCTGATAATAATATACTATTATGGATCCAATGGAACTAGTTTCGTTGAATTCCGAGACTGTGCCTCGGAAGGCTATTTTTAAATGTCAATTTAAACGATATATTTTTAAAAATGAATAAATCACTTTTAATTTCAATTTTAAAACTTTTATTATCTTCAGTATTATCAATAAAAAATTTATAAGCCTTTAAATTATTTTTAACAAGCCTAAAACTCCAGATTCAATAATTTACCCATTTTCAATTATTTAATTCAATAATTAAATTGTCCAATAAATAATTATATTTGAAATTCAAGTTAAAAATTAACTTTTAAATATTTAAAATCAATTAAATATTTCAATTTCAAATATCCAAAATTTCGGGTCATTACATTCCTCCCTCCTTATAAGAATTTCGTCCTCAAAATTGCCAGGTAAGAAGAATGGTCCAAAACCCGTTCACTATTTTCCCCAAAACTCATCAATTTAAACAATTTTTCAAACCAACCCTTTGTAATACAATATCACCTTTACTAATTTCCAAATTCATCTATAGATTCCAAATAATATTATTTACTCTACCATTCAAATTAAAATCCCAAATCAAATTTTAATTATAAAAAAATTCTTCAAAAGTTTTCTAACTCCTTAAATTTTCGAAAAATTTCGCCAGCGCCTCCTTTACGCAGCTAGATCCGAAAAACTAAAAAACTGCCTCTACGGCCCCAAATCATCAAAAGAAAACAAAAGCCAAGTGGCTCAATAAAAAAATCATCAATTTCATACGACAATTTAAATACATACCTTTTGTCGGGCAATCAAATTTATTTCTGAAATCGACGACATCAATTTATCCTTTACTTTTAATTACCTGCACTTTATTTTCCAATGGTATCCAATCATACAATTCAAATTCATTTTATTTATTTCTTTTCAAAATTTTCAATATTTGCTTTACTTAAGCTCGTACGATGTACATATATCATCCGTATGCAAAATTAAATCTGATCGCTCACTCGACCACACAATTTCACTTCCGAACTAGTATCGTTCACACGACCCCTTAGTGCGGACTCAGATATGGTTCCTTGATCAAAAACCGTCATTCTCCTTGCATAGCCATATACTATGATAGAGAATTCTAGAATCAATCAAAAATCCATATCTAGTGTTCACCGTCGAAAATCGAGTGAAAAATCCCAACTCGAATTGATATAACTATCTCGAAATTCTATGCTCGAATCTGGATCAAATCGTCATGCGAATAAAATAATACACGTACAACTTATGTATTAATTCCCAATTGATTATTAACTATCTCCAATTCTTTTATTCTCACTCATTTTAATTTCCATTCACTTATTCACAATTATCATTTTCCACACCTTTTATTTAATCTTCATTCAAATATTAACTTAGTATATTTTCCCCAATACCAACTTCACTTTAGAATTCACCATTAACTTTTTTAAGTCCATTATAGATATTTTATACAACTTCTTATATTTATTTCCACTTCATCACCATGGTTTATATCCATTTTTGTTCAAATTAAATTTCAATTTCCATTTGAATTCAACTTACCTTCCATTTACTAATTCATTTCCAACCAGATTTAATATTGAATTTTATCAACCATCTCTCAAACCATATTTAATCCACTAATTATTTTAAATTGGTTCCATCTACTAATTTATTTCAAATCTCAATAGATTTTATTTCCAAACTTTTATTTTATTTAGTCCACTCGAATTAATTCTTCAATTTCACTTTATTCATCATAATTCAATTAAATATCATTCCAATATTCAATTCCAATTCAATTTGCTTACAAATTAAATTTATTTGTTCACCCACACATTATTTTCATTCTTAATAAACTCTATTTTCAATAATTATTTCATTTAGCCTACCTAGGCTTAATTTCCCAAAATTTACTCTAATTTAATTTAATTTAAGTTATTTCCATTTAAATTCAAATTTCAAGTTTTTCTTAAGTTATCAACTTACTGATATTATATTCACCAATTTTCTTCCAATTCACTTTATTAATTTATTTACTTTACTAATTTATTTCATCATCACACTTGTTTCCATTTAACTCTTCTCAAGTTAAATTCCATTCCAAACAAATTTCAAATTCTTATAAGTTATCAAACTATTTTATCATATTTCTCAAATAATATTTTAGGTCAATCCCAGAGTTTTAACAATCTCTTAAGTATTTCAAAATGATTTTTGAAACCAATTACATATACACAACCCATTTGTATATCAAATCATTCCTTTGCATTTCAAAATCAAACCAGTTTTGCAAACAAACTCCAATTCAAATCATTGAGGTAGCAATCCCTCTCTTGGAAACTCGAAAATGAACATCGATGATGCTGCAGTCATCACCGAAATTATTTTCCAACGACCGAAGTGAGTTCAATGCTTTTACTCCTTTTAAAACATTTTTAAAAACATTTTAATTCAAAAATATCCTCTAGATAATATCACTATTACTTCCCAACTTTGAAAAAAACACATTTTCAAAACCAATGGGATTTAAATTCCCAAATTTCCACTTTTTAAATCCTTTATAAATCGTTTTTATAAAATATTCCTTTGGGATTTCCTTTCATTTCAAATTATACATCACATTTATAATCTCATATATACAAACTCCATTTTGTTATATAAATTTATTTCTTAACTTTTAGTTATAATATTAATTCCTTATTCAATTTCCACAACGACAATGATAATAATTTAATATTATCATTTCCTAACAACCAAGCACACCATATACACCATAATAATTTCTGAAAAAATATTTCTTTTATATATAAAAATAATTTGGGTAAAATTATTTCATTTACCCCATTTCAAAATAATACTATGTCGAATTGCTCTGTTCAAGTGTTTAGAGATCCCTATCAATAACGTTAATTACTCATATTGACCAGAATCCATAAGCCACTCAATTTGAATTATTAAAGTTTCAAAATCCTTTGAAAATCAAAGGTATCTCGTAAGACCACGCCACAAATAAACACGATGGGTTTTTACCTTACGATAACCAAAACATTTCATATCAAAATCTTCTGATATTATAATAGTGTTTAAAGTACAAATACTTATTCCAATAGCTGAAATTGTTACATTAATTAAATTCCAACATACTAGTATCTACAATCAAAATCGTAAAGGCACGTATTAGAGAATGGATTCCATCTGAATGACTAGGCACTGGGGTACCACCTGTCACAGTACATGTCTAGAAACACTGTACCGAGGACCACGCCGGGATCCCCTGCTACACAAGACCGGACTATCCCTAACCTGGATAGACCGAATATGCTATCACCCCGGGTGTTCCCACCCTCTTTCGAGCTCCTTCCATATACCGTAGTAATAAAATAATACTGATGTTATCTAGAAAGGTGATAAACATACCCTACTTGGGTGCGACCCACTTAGCCTTGCTTCATCCCCCTGATTTTCAGTCATTCCCGGTTGATGAGGCTAGAGGCTACGATTACCTTTTTAGAAATATTCACTTAGAATGCTCATTGTCCTCCAATGATAATGTACTGATAGCATTCATCCATACAAGTCTGTTTCCGGTCCGAACGGAACCGAAGGCACTATTCCTACTACATCCATTTTGGAATCACCCTCAGGATTAGTAGCGATTAGCCCTTGCATTTCACTGCTCCATCTTTGACTCCATGCTATTGTCATCATTACGAAAACGTACTCGTTGGATCGAAGTAGTTTTCGGATCGCAAATCCGATCCCGGTCTCTTCGAAACAACGTTCGCTATTTTCGGTAAACTCAACCCCGATTCTCTAGAAAATAAATAGACGAAGATAAGATCGAAGATCACCTCCTAACCGTTAGTGAACGGATTTCCTTAAAAACGTCCTAGAAGAACGAAACGAGTTTATACGTACAGATAGCACCTCGAACGGTAACTGTACCATATAATTCCCGTGCTCCTTCTAGATATTTCCAAAGTTATATTTAGGTCCAGATTTGATAGTCGGTTATTTAACTATCAAATAAAAAATCAATTCAACCAAATATTTCATTTCCATCGAAAACCCCAAGTCTTATTTAATTCAAATATTGAATAAATTAAATCTCTTTATCCAAAAATATACACTTGTCTTATCGAATTCAGCATATTAACAAATTATCTTTTTTTCAAAATATTTGAAAACCCTTTTGAATAATATGGAAAGTACCACTGCGGTATCAAACCATGGATCACAGTTCAATGGTTACGTTTCAATCCCAGAGAAATCCAAGTCTTAACTGCAGGCACTCACTGCGTCCGATTTCACCATGCGAGTATACCAATACATCTTGAAAACTCTATTTAATAATTTTTAAAATAATACTTATGAAATTTCTGTAAAAAAATTTCAAGTTAACTTTAGACAAAACTACTTTTTAAATTAAAATTTATTAAAAATAATATTAATATTAAATAATTTATCTCTTTGAAATAATAATATTGATTACTTCTTAAATAATTATTATTTTAATATAACTATCTTAATTCATAATTTAAAATATACTTAAACTCATTTTAAAACAACTAAAGAATTAATTTTCGAAATATTCTTTCAACACTTTAAATCTTCTAATTAATACTTCAACATTCCCTTTTTAAATAACTTATCTTCTCAAGAAAAATATATTTTCAACTTCCATATTGCCAGTCCAATATTAATAAATCCTTCTTGATTTACTTCCAATTAATTTACATACCAATTCCGTAAATCCCTTTTCACATTTCTAAAAATAAATCTACCATTTATTATTTTTAAATCGATTTAACCATTTCCTTATAAATCCTCACCGAGAGTTTATCACTTCAATTTATCCATTGAAAATTTACCTTACCTTATTTATAAACTTCGTTTATAAATCTCATAATCTCATTTTCCTGTTTATCACTGTTTTCACATTACTTAATCGGTTTTAAATCGATTTTCTAAATTGAATTTCATTTTAAATTAATTCCTCAGTTAATCAAATTTATCCAAAACTCACTAATTTCAGATTCACTTTCTTTTTATGATTTAAAATCTTATTTAAATCTGGAACATCAATTTCCTATTTTATTTTCAATTTTCCTTTTTATTTTCCTAACTATTTTAAATCTTAAACTTAAAAATACATTCTTTTATACTTAAAACAATAACGCTTAAGTTCTTTTTAAAAAAACCCTTTTATTCACATTTATTCAAAAATCTTTATTTTTCTATATTTCGGGATTGTTAAATAGGATTTTAAAATCAAACTGTTTATTTTTTTCAAATTCATTACTTTTTAATTTATCCCACTTTACTATAAATATTTTACTTTAAAATTCTCTTTATTTTCCTTTAACAATTCAATATTCATATTTAATGCCAAAAATATATCCAGCAGTACCATATAGCACCTAGTAAATTCAATTTTCCAAAATAATCTATCATAGATTCTTCAAATAAATCATATAACTAAATATGAAAATAATTTCAACATTTTTGAGGAATCTAGTTGGATCCCTCCAGCCTGTTTTCCCTGCATCCACAGATGTTAGCACATTATAAAAATACCAATCCCACTTCGAGGGGGATATTGCGGTATATAGGGTCATCCGCTATTATGTGGGGTGCATAGGGTCTCATCCGCTATATATATGCGAGAATATCAATCACTCCAATATATATATATATATTACTACTATATATAATACCATGTTCAACTGATAATAATTTATCAAATTCAAAATCAACAAATAATTAATTTTAACTATTTAAAATTTACAACACTATTCCAAATTTGAGTGAGATTAACTCACCTTGATTTTTAAAATTTTCCGATCGAACTAATTTTCACTTTATTGCACATATTTTGCTCGGTTTTAACCGAAAAATCCCACCTTTCCTTACCTTGTACAAACGACACCGGCCCTCCCTACAGCCACTTACTCCACGACTTCACCAGTAAGTGCCCCACGACTTAACCAGCGTTCGCCTCGCGATTGTCCAAAGCCAAATCGTGACTTCCCTTTCGAAATCGCGCGTCTAGATCCCTCGATCTCCCCTTGATGCTCGCGACTCTCGTGTCTGCCAAATTGCACGCAGACGATTTAAACATTTTTTTCTTCTTTTTGTTTCAATCCGAGAATCGATTTCGAATTGAGGAATGCGATTTTGTTTTTTTACCGTTAAGTGAGGAAAAAGTAACGAAGGCAGACAAGAGGAGTGCGAAAATTTGAACCAGCGAACACATATTTTTCTTTTCCCGATCTTCATTTTTTTCAAAAACTGGACTGCGAAAAATGGAAGAGGACGAATGAATTTACTGTGTTGAAATGGAAGAGAATAGCGAACGAATTTTCTTTCTTTTATTTATTTTCTTCTGTTTGAACTGAACAGTTGCGTGAGTTTTTAAAATGGAAAAGGAGGGAGATAGGATGTGATGTTGGTGTGTAGATGTTATCTGCAGTGATTTGAGGTAATGAAAAAGAAAACAGCTGATGCGAAGAATTTTTACCAGTCAACATATATCTATTATTTAAATTTTAAATCGTCTCGAATGCGTAGCTAAAAATCTTGACCTCCTATCGAGGCATGCTGCTAAAGTTCATAATGTTATACCCCTATTTCGAACGCAATGGAAAAGGTTCCGAGTCCTAATTCGATCGTATGGAGAAGATAGCTTTTTGAACCTAATTATTATATTGAATTTTTGATATAGATTTCAGCGCGTTTACATACCGTATGACCACACGATAACTCCAAACACTACGAAATTTGAAATCCGATAATAATACACTATTACAGATCCAATGGAACTAGTTTCATCGAATTCCGAGACTGTGCCTCGGAAGACTATTTTTAAATGTCAATTTAAACGATATATTTTTAAAACTGAACAAATCACTTTTAATTTCAATTTTAAAACTTTTATTATCTTCAGTATTATTAATAAAAAAATTATAAACATTTAATTATTTTTAACAAGCCTAAAACTATAGATTCAATAATTTACCCATTTTCAATTATTTAATTCAATAATTAAATTGTCCAATAAATAATTATATTTGAAATTCAAGTTAAAAATTAACTTTTAAAGATTTAAAATCAATTAAATATTCCAATTTCAAAAATCCAAAATTCCAGATCGTTACACAATGTCAGAAGATGTAACTGCTAGTACAATTCTCCCTTCTGCTCGTAAACTAGTTATTATAGTCTTCCACAAAAATGTCCTTCCAGTACCTCCACTTCCATAAACAAAGAAAAAACCATCCGCTGACGTAGGAACTGTATTAGAAACAACATCAAATATATTTTTTTATCAGTGTTTAAAGCAGTTTGTGGAGAAGCATTCTTTACGGGGACAGCTGGATTTGATGGATCCATAGTTGAAGTACGGGATCGACGGTTTAGGGCATCGAAACATCGGATTAATACCTGTTAATCAATGCAAATAAAATTATTAGAGATCTTTTAAGTTGAATTTGTAATGTACGGGGAAAATAAACATTCAGAAGTAAACGTGTCAATTCGTCTCACCAACCAATCAATGTGGTTGATCATAAATTTCCATAGTTCATATTTCAATTTCAAAAACCTCCAATGAACAGATAATGGAATGTAGTTGTTAACTCTCAAAATTAAAATAGTCAGTTTAGCATAAATATAGTTCAGCCAATGGAAAAAGCCAGTTTACCTTAACCACGTTGCCATAGCCGATTATCACACATATTACCAGTTACAGACATATTACATTGTTTTGTAATGGCTACATGAACACAGTCCACTACTTAGGAGAAAGAATATACAAATTACTCGTAAACCAACCGAAATAGCAGTAAAAAAATGAATGGTGTACAATAGGGCTACCCTATTTTTTTCAAATTTATTTAAAACATCTAACACAACATAATACAGTTAACATTAACAGTTGGATAGACAAAATTTGTGTTGAATAATTGTGTCGATGGTTCGAGAATGATGAAGATGATAACTGCTGTACTTCTGACTTCAAGGATTTACTACGTAGATTCTTTTAGACAATAGTTCAACCCAACAAGTACAAACGGGTTATCGAACTATCGACTTCAGGATTCAATGAAGCCTTGAAACAGCGTAATCGGATTCAAAAGTTGTACGATTTTGATCCAACCAAGAACACTCAAATTTGATCTCTAATGATGCAATTTAGTAAAGAATAGAATGAAGAAAAAGAAGAGAATTGATCTGCAACGTTTCTGTGTTTGTAACACCTTACAGACATCGCAAACTGCTGTGAAAAGGTTCTCGGCGTCGCAGATATGGAGAAAGAAGAAGAAGGTATAAAAAAAAGAGATTGCTATATCTATGATGGTTCCTGGGCGTCACTATTTATAGTAGTGAGGAGGTGTCCATTCGCCAAGTGTCGCATCATTTCGAATAGTCCGAAACCGTTACAAACGGTCGCGTCCCTTCATTCAAGGGGGGAAAAATTCATTTTAGATCTGAATCCGGTCGATCGGACGACAGCGTGTGTGTGGTGGTGATGCATAACTTCCCTCCTCACATCAAAGCAAAATTTTGGCTGCCCAAAGGGCCTAACCTTCCATAGAGAAATCCATAAATAAATTAATATATTTTCTTAAATTTCATAATGTGGGACTATTCATCCCCTCCTCATCTTCTTCCACTTCTTCCCTCTTCGAAAACAAACCCAAACCCAAAATTATTTTGAAAATTTCCAACAATTTGTTATACCAATTTTACTGACTACATAGTGGGAAAAAGAAATGTTATAGTAATGGATGAAAAAGGTATGCATGTAGAATTTGTAGAAACAAACATATACACACTCTATTATGAACTGTATGTATATACACAACTTCAACGAACTTAGAGAGACCTAAATCTGTTTATGTAACTATATATATATATATATATTATAGTTTAATTTACATGTGCATCTACCTTTCGGACCATTTCCACCATCTAGCTACCATGTGAAAAAGACCAATGAGAAATATATTGTAAACTTGCTTGTTAATAACACGTGTGCGTATAATTTTAGTACACATATAAAAACCGTACATAAGCATCATTTAACAATTCATTTACTATTATATAATACAAGGAAATAAGAAGACAGTAGAGAAAGAGGAAGAAAATATTTTATTCACTATCGAGATTAATAATACAGTTTCATTACATTAGCTTCTTTATATAAAGGCCTAGGAGCCTGGGATAGAACTAATCTCACGATGTGGGACTAAATACAAAAACAGTATATAGCATATTCACTATTTATATTTACATATATTATAACACTCCCCCTTGAATATGCGTCTTCAAAATCTTGAATCCTCCGATAACTTGAAATTGTTCCCTTTTGTAACGTGTATGATGATTGCTCCCCCTCATTGTTATCTTGCTTGCATTTATTTATTCAGTCGACATTGATATTGTCCGTTGCTTCATTAAGAACCTCTGTTAGGAAAACCCAATGTGAAAAATCTTGGAAGAGAAAAAGACCGCAACTTGTGAAATCATAGATATCATACTAAAAGTGATATTCCTTCTAAGAGTTTGATACTTCGGGATCAAAATAATGCCTCATTAAAACCTTACTAAGAAAAACTCTATGGGAAAAATCTTAGTGAAGGAGAAAGAGTACAATGACATATTCTATTTTCTCATTTCTTCGAATGAAGTTTGATGCTTCTGGATCAAACTAATGCCTCGTTAAAACCTTACTAAGAAAAACCCTATGGGAAAAATCTTAGTGAAGGAAAAAGAGTATAATATAGTATGACATATTTCAATATTTACAGAATCAAATAGAGTTTGATACTTCTGGACCAATACAATACTTCATTAATAACCTTACAAAGGAAAACCCGATGGGAAAAACCTTAGTCAAGGATAAAAATACAATTTAACTTAAATAACATATTTGAGATGTTATTTCTTGAAAAGACGTTTGAATCTTTTAGACCAAGACAATGCCTCGTTAAAACCTTAGTAAGAAAAACCCAGTGGGAAAAATCTTAAATAAGGAAAAAGAGTACATTATAACTTATTTCAAATGTTACTGGGGAGTTGATACTTCTGGATCAAGATAATGCCTCATTAAAACCTTACTAATAAAAACCCAGTGGGAAAAATCTTAGTTAAGGAAAAAAAAGTGCATTATAAAATACTTATGAATGCTCCCCCTGATTTAAAATTTCCTCTGAATTCATATTCGTCTTTCGATAACTCAAATTGGTTATAGATACTTCTGGATCCATAAATATGTATCTCATTAATAATACAATTTATTAATAGTTTCATTCGATACAATCAAATTTTCTAAGACTGCTTCTTCCAAATATGATTTTCATTTTATACATTTTGTATGCTACTTTTATGAAAAACACTTCATGTGCTTTCATTTTTGTGCTTCAAATCAGTTTTGCGTATTGCTACTATAAATCTTTCATGAATGTTAATAATTTTATTACAACATTAATAAAAGCAGGAGGTAATCTACTCATCTTGAAGTATATCAAGATTTTCATTACAACAATACTTAGAAGAAGGTTGTAACCTACGCTTCTTGTCTTTTGCATTCATTATAACTACAAAAGTTATATATATTCTTTAGGAATTTATAAACTTTAATAAGTATTTGCATACCGCAACTACCACTTCAATGGATATTAAGAGTTTCATTACAACAATACTTAAAAGAAATTGTAATTTATGCTCCTTGTTCTTTACCTTCTGTATAACCACCAAAGTTATTTATATTCTTCAGGAATTTGTGTGCTTTCATTGTTTATTATCATTTAAACAATATTAATACCTTCAGGGTATTTTAAGTGTTTCAAACACTTTCACTACTTCAATCAATTCAATTATCTCTAAAAACAACATGTCCATGGCACTTAACATGCTGTTGATACTATATGTGCTTTATTAATTTTAGTGTGCTTTTGCCACTTTATATACATGTTTCTAATTTCATTTTGTGGACTACAGGTCCACATTTCTTATTTAGGAGAATTTCATGATGGCCAATCATGTTTTTCTCTAATCTAGGATCTTTAATCCATTTATAAACATAAACGCTTTATTTATCATATTAAATCATGTCAGTTCTAGATATGATTTATTAAGATCTCTTTATTTATCATATTTTAGGTACCTAAACCACTTCTAGGGTTATTTGACAATCATGTCATGGATCTCTTTCAGAGCATCCTTAAGTGTTTCTTCAAGAACACTCGCCTTCTTTATTTGGCATCTTTATCACTTACTCCAATAATATTTTGAACTAACTTTTGAACCACATTTCAGATGTGGTTTACACATTTTGATCCTTTAGGGATTCAAATCTATATTGAAGAATGTTTACTAGGGTATTATCGAAAATTACTTAATATTTACATCATTGTATATGTTAACAAATATTTAATATTGATAATCAAAATGAACTTGTATCCCATTTATCCTCCCCCTCAATGTTGACGAACATTGTCACATTAAATAATAATCATCTTTGAATTCTCATTTTGATCCATTATGATATTGCTACTAGCAAATACACCATATATATTAATAATATGAGGATAATTATTTTATTAGTTGATAAGATGCATTCAATTAATATTGCTTATTAGAGTTTGTTCTCATTCATTGATCTAGTCAATTGGATTAATTTACTTATTGTATAGATCATTTGAATACATACACGACTTCAGGTCATTCAACATTTATGTTGATTTAAATCACTAAATAATATCTATACATAATCTATAAGATGAGCTCATAACAAACTTCAGGTTGTTAGCTGAATATTTACATATATAGATATATACGTGCGTCCACGTATTACATCTATATTATAAATTTTTATATTCTTTCTCATTTGAATTAGTGATTTTTAGAACAAACTATTACAAGGATCCAAACTATTAATTTTTTTGTTTATAGATCAATGTCAATGTAAATCCTTCAAGACAGCATGATAATGTTCAAAACATCTGGTTTGAAAACATATTGAACTTCTGGTTCAAATAAATTATATAAACAACTTTAAGTTGTTAAGTTTTATTCCTCAATTATATCTCAAATATCACTTTTAAACATTATTTATAACTAATTATCAGAGAATAATACATAGTTATAATTGCATATAGACATCTCTACACATCTCTTCTGGAGAGTTCAACAAAAGGGATATACTAACATAACATAGCTCTTAAATTTTTAAAGCTAGAATCAGATCTAAACTAAATCGGAATCCTTCATAATCAAATTTCTATACATTTATTTGGTTTAATAAAATTACCAAATATATATAAACAAATCTCTTCTAGAGATATTTTATCATTTCCAAATGTATTAAGTATTTTCTAGAGATATTTTACTATCACCATCATAGCCTATACAGCATACCACAAAATTATTATGCAACCAACATGTTTCGCCAACGGTGAGGAAATTGTATGAAAATAGAATATTATTTGTCCTTCGCTTCCCTCTTTGTAGTGCTATTGTCTATAATGCTGACTGAAAATGACAGATTCCACAAAAATTCTTCAAATAAAGATTTCCATGTATGTTCAGTTTCTTTTTTCCTAGCTAATGTAAATATAAAGGCAACAACTATCTAATCATGCTTTTGTGCTTCTAAACATATTGCAAAACAAATAGAAGACCATAGGCAACATACTTCAACAATGTAGAGCCACAGACAATTATCAATGCAGTTAGCATTCAAAAAAAAATTATTAACCAATACGCAAGTGGCATTTTGATTATGTCGTCCACCTTGGTGCGTAGGTTATGAAATCTCTGCAAATCATGTTGGAGTCTTACAAAATCAAAAACCTAAACTCATCATTAGGTCAAAAACAAGACACAAACAAACCAAGAACACAAAGTTAAAAAAAATTTGAAGGACAACTGTACTAAATAAAAACTTAGACACAAAGATCGAACATGTATGAATATGGATAATTGAATTTAATTACAAAATTTCTTGGTCATTTGTGCCAAGTGATGTGTATCAATGATAATTGATCTCTATAAACAAGGAATTGATTGATACTGAACTTAATCAAGATAGTAAATACAAAGGCAGCTTAAAATATTTGTTGAGTAGACATGATTAAGACGTGGGGCTTCTAACTAAAACATAAATCACATCCAATGTGAATATACCATGTGCAGTGACCTTTCAACCAAAAAGCATAGGGGACCAAGTTAAAACTGAATGTTTTTTTTACTTGCAGAAAATTATCACTGGAATTATTTAGTTTGCTTAATGAAATACAATGAACAGGCATGTAACATCATTTCTTTCGTAATATTTAAAATGAACCACCATAATCTAAGCCACAAATTGAATTTTTTTTCTTCTTTTTGCATGAAATTAAAGCAGTAAACATTGTTTGTTTAGCTCAACAATACTGTGTTGCTCATATTATTGAAGGAAGAAAAAATATTACATTCTAGGCAAACATTGTTTAGCTGAACTCCATTCAAACTAGCTTGCTTTGTTTTCAGGAATGACCTAGTGCTGCAATATAACTAATACTAATTAATATAAAGCTTTCCAAAGATTAAGTGGGACACTACCCAGTAATACTAATTTGGTCGTTATCTTTGGCTGGGGTTTTTTCCTTCGGTTTGCACTTTAGATTTCCGATCTTCTTTTCGGCTGTTGGAATTCGGAGCTCTTCGGGTCTTGTTGTTTTGCTGGTTGGGTTTGCTTGAGGCCGCATGTTATGGGTCTCTAGGATTAGCGTGAGTTGGCTAGCGGACCTCTATTTGTATTCTCTCCCTCTGTTGGTGGGTCGTTTTCTATCTGGTGGACTGACCTACACCATTTTTAGTGTAGCGGGGATGATGGTTGAGCGGGTGTTTGTTACTTCTTTTTCAGCTTTGTCTTATGGTGCTGCTGTTAGCTTAGCTTTTTCTGTTTCTTGTGTTCTTTTTACTACTGTTTCTATTTTCGGTTGTGTGGGAGGCATATTTTGTACGCCTTGCCGTGTTTTGTGAGCCGTTGGAGAAAGGCTTGTTTCTCCTTCTTCTTTTTTAAAAAAAAACCATATCTTTAGAAGTCATAACAAAATTCCTGGATGTTAATATATTAAAATTCACATAAATTAAAATCCCATATGCTCCTGAAATCCATTCATCTAAAAACCTGTTATTCAAAGCCTATTCACATTTTATTTCATTAACAGTTTAACACGTAGCCAAAGCTTCTCAACAATCCTCCATATTTTTCAAATATTAGGTTAAGCATCGTACCTTCTCATACAATGTTTGTCGACTTGAACAGAAAGCAAAATTTACTGAACTAGTTAAGTAGAACTATACATCAAACTTCTAGGATGTGCTAAGGTTAAAGTGAAATATAATTGTGTTGGTAAGGCACTGCATTTTACGCTTCATAGTTGGAGAACTTTATTTTTCATCCTAATACCAGTTCAGTTGGCCTGCTTTTGCCGGCTTGACATAATAGTTGTTTGGTTGATACGTGCCTCCCAACTAAAATTTTGTTGAATTAGATTATTTTGGTATTATAAAGCATTTTAGTTGGTATTCTTTTGCCTTAAAGCAAAAAGTAAAAATGCAATGCTACCAGCAGGGGGGAAAAAGTAATAAATTGAAGAAGAAAGATTCAAGGCTATGTCCATTCAAGATTCATATATTACATAAATTTTAAAAATGTTACGCTTACATAAATGGCCAAATTTACCTCTGAGCATCTTATTCACTACAAGCATTTCTAACTAATAACATCACCCTTAATCATTATCTGATTCCTTGTATGCATTAACATTTTCCGAACTTGTTTGATTTTCCATTTTAAAATTTTTGCAGTATTGAAATCATAATGTTTAAAACAATCTTCGATGGCATAATAGTGCAGCTGCTACATAATAGCGTGGCTTCTATTTACATGAAAAAAAAAAACTATAGCAGGTTATAATACTAATATGGCTATTCACAGTACATGACATTGAATAGACAACACATTATTATGCAAAGATTTTAATTTGCCTGCACATGTTTTGATGAATAATGAATCAACCGAACCCTTAAAAAAAATCATTTTATTTTAAAGGTCATTTGAACAGAAGTTTAATATTTTCCTCAAATTACAAAATCATTTTTTTTCTCTCGATAAAATCAATACTGGATGGCTCCGATACCACTTGTTAGAGATTAAAATACTTTAGATCTAAATATACCATATTGATTCAATCAAGAACAAACCATACAAGGTTAAATAGATTAAAGGAAGTTGTACCTAAGTCCGTTGAAGTTTGGTGAAAATGGATGGATCCGATCTTCTAAAATATTACAATTTTATATCTATAATTTTTGATTGAAGATCGTGCATAAAGGAAATAAGAAACAGTGGAGAAAGAGGAAGAAAATATTTTATTCACTACCGAGATTAATAATACAGTTTCATTACATTAGCTTCTTTATATAAAGGCCTAGGAGCCTGAGATAGAACTAATCTCACGATGTGGGACTAAATAAAAAAACAGTATATAGCATATTCACTATTTATATTACATATATTATAACATTTACAACAATTTAATATATGTAATTCAATAATATAAGTCAGTTCAAATATGTACTAACTCTAACCTTGCCGTAAAGTTGTATCCATTACGATCATGAATTTGAAAAAAAGGTTACGTGTTGTTTTGCAAATTTCCTATTTCTATATATTTTACAAATCTTTTTTCAGCAATAAAAAAATGTAAAAAGTTGCCTTAAAATCATACTCACTATGCGCATTAACGTTAATATCAGAAAAATCCTTGGAGCATACAAAAATTAATTGGTTCGATGAAAACAATTACATCCGTTAACTACAGAGAATAAAACAATTAAGTGATGTCTGACAATGGACTAATTAAAAATGAGCGGACTGATTCAGTTCTGCATATTAGTCACGGCTGAAAAAATATAATAATAAATGTGAAGAGGAGGATGTGAAGAAAGTAGGCTACGGGATTAAAAAATAGGAAGGTAAATGGGTTGTCAGCACATAGATCATTTAAGCTCTAGTATACATATGTAGATTTAGTGGGAAAAAAAATTCAGTTAACCAACTTAACAACCTTTTTTCACAATAATCAAGTTAAGAGAAATGTTTGTAGGCAAAAGAGAGAGAGAGAGAAAGAAACAACATTCAAGTAACTGCAACATGTATAATTTGCAAAACTTGCACACACTGGCATGTAGTAAAAACGAGATATGAATGACAAAGCAGCTGATAAAACATTGCATCTACCGGCCCTATACAAAATATTTGGTAACTTATTTCATCCCAATACTAATACAATTTCTTTATCAAAAAAAAGGTGGCGAAGGGTATGGTCTGGTAATTTATTAACAATTCAAAGTTCGTAGCCACAGTTGATAAACAAAAAGAGTCGCAGAAGTCACGTATATTATTTCCAACACACCTAGAAAACTTTATACGACTATGTGATTAATTTTTTTAAAATCAATAGTGTAGTATATACAAAAAGATTGGTATAAAAATAGTAGTATAAAAATTAAAAGTACAAATCCATTATGATGTGCGGACAAATACACAAATTAAGGAAAATGGTATATAAAAATATTGTTACGACAACATTACTGTTGTACGACAAAACGTAACGGATAATCATCAAGATTTGGATAGAAACATGTCCTCTCTGCAGTGGTGGGTAAACAAAGTTTCAGACAGTTCAACATTAGGTTTGGGGTAGTCAACGCAGATCAGCATATTCACGACCTGTGTTGTGAAATTGTAAGGCACACGGAAAAAAAACAATCGTGAACTAATAATATTTCTACACGGTAACAGGGGAAGAAAACGATGGGTAATAAAATTAGAATTTAAAGGCGTATCAAGGAGGAGACATGAATACATGAGAGGCTTAAAAAATCAAGTAGAAGTTGTGTAACTTAATAGGTGAAGTAAAACAGGTTCGACTAAATTGAAATGCACGTACGTCGTTGCACGATGGATCCAATTAGATGTTCTCAACCATCTAAACAATGGATGGTACTGTGATTAGGAGAGGTCAAATTACATGAAAAGTACAGTTAGCGATGGTGCTTCAAATGTGAATACTGAAAGTGACGGTTCAATCTACATACTGGAATAACATAGTCAGACATGTTGCGATGATGTCTACATGTAGCAGACATAAAAAGTACATGCTACTAAGCACCTGCTCTTCTTTGTTTATTGAGCAGGCAAAACATTCCTACTGAATATGCACTATGTTCTTTTTTCATGAGCTCCTGGCTTAACGGTTCAACCTTTTTTCTCCTAAAAGAAACCTACGTTTTGCACGAAACAGGTGCCAGCACTGCAAACAGTAACATTCAATTAAAAAACTATAACTCACTACTGTATCCATGCTCTCATACATAAAGTGAGTAATGAAATTGCATAATTTAACACCGATCATACATCCACTACAACAAAACAACCATATTACAACCTTTTCTTTACAACCAACACAAACAAACAGTTGTAATAGGTATTCTGTAACAACTGTTTATGTTAGCAGTTGTAACAAAGGCACTTTTAACAACTTTATTTATGCAGCAGTTGTGATATGCGATCGGTTACAACTGCTTAATTTGTGTCAGTTGTAGATATTATTTATAACAACTATTTTCGTCAGTTGTCTCCCTACTTTATTTTTCTACTCTGAATAATTTTGATTTCCCTCCCTCCTTTTCATTGCCGCTCATTTTATTTTACCTGGCCGTAGATTCTTCTATTCCTATTTCTAAACCTAAACCCTAACCTCATCCCGCTACCCTCCATTGTTTCCATCCAAGAAACTAAACCGTGCTTGCTGGCCTCCGTTGCCACTCGCCGCCGTTGCCGCTTGTCGCCGCTACCACTCTCGACCGTTGCGCTCGCGGCCCTTGTGCTCACTGTCGTTGCCTTGCCATCGTCAAAGCTATAGTTATGTTGGAGTGTGCCCGGCTTTCTTTGATTTTCTTAGCGCCTAACTGATGCTAACTGATCTACATATGAAGAAATTTGCTAGATAAAGTTAGGGTATTTTTGTCTATACTACTTATTTCCCCCTAATTGATGTTAATGGATGCTACATCCAGGAAATCCTAATTGATGCTAACAGATCTTTCTTTGATTTCCAACTAGTTTTCCCCCTTTTTATATACGTTTGTATGTTTCTATTTATATGTTTATGAAAGATTTAGTTTAATAAATTTGATGGGTCTTTTTTATATTTTAGATTGTTGGCTATTTTAGAGTTTCATGTGTTTAGAATGATGGGATGAATTAAACATGTTGTAAATTGATGATGGCGGTAAATAACTAAGTATATCTGAGGTTAACTTCTTAGATGGCTGTAAATAACTAAGTATATTTGTAAATCTAAAACGAGATATATACTAACTCAAAAATAACAATTCCTAGATGGCAAAAGCACACATCCGGCTGACAACTACTTTTGATTTTTTTTAAACTGTGTAGGAATGAAAGTTAAGACCAACACTCCAATAGCAAAAAAAGCAAGGGAAGGAGTGATGGAATTCTTGCTAATGAGCCATCCATTAGATTGCCCAATTTGTGATCAAGGAGGTGAGTGTGATCTCCAAAATCAGTAAATGGCTTTTGGATCAGATCGTGGGCGATTCACGGAGACAAAACGGTCTGTAGTTGACAAGAATTTAGGGCCGCTTGTCAAGACAGTTATGACTCGCTGCATTCAATGGAAAAGGTTTGTGTTATAAATAACATTAACATTATTTCCCTAAAAAGAACTGATATGAGAAAGTTTATAAATGAAGCTCAATAATCTGATTTGAATCTTCAATTATGTTTAATTTATTTACATTGGCATACATGCTTTTGTTCGACTATTACAACTAGCAATTATGTCCTGTCTTTGAAATAATTAGGTATGATTGTATCATCGACCTGCACTATGAATTCACATCAGTTAGCTATTTGTTTTGTTCATCTTTTCAAATAGGTTAAACTAAAATCAACTATTAACAATGATAAATGATGGCTGTTAGTGGCTATAAAAGTAAATTACACACAAAGAAATTATAAATACCCTTTTATTCTGTGTAGGTAAGAAGATTATAAGATCATTGAATTATATTTGCGGTAAATGTTTAAAATATAGTGTACTGCTATCAGCACTCGGTTTTGTGCTTGCATCCTTTCGGTGGGTATTGTCAGTAAGAAGAATTGAGCATTTCATTGTGAATCGTTTTGCCTTATGCCTGGAAATCTTATTTTTTCTTTCTATGGAAAACAAAGAAATGGATGCAGTGCTATGTTAGCTCATTTATGCTGATAAATCTACTTATTTCACCATGGGGATACATAATTGTTGGTAGGAGTACCAACTCATTTATGAATATCAACTTTCATTTTCCCATTCATTGCAAGTTTTGTTTTTACTCTTTAATTTCTCGAATTCAACTTTAACACCTTCTGTTTGGACATTATACAGAGCTAGATGGGTATGTTAAGTGTTATTGATTGTTGCTGTAGGTTTTTTATTAAGTTCTTTTTAAATGTCATTCATTAAGGTTGAATTTCGTTATTTTGATTTGATACAGAATTTATTTTGCATACTTTTTAAATACCAATTTTGCTTCCATGAACCTATAAATGATGGACCATTAATAGATGGTTACGTTATATTTGGTTTCTAAAATTCAAGTTATAGAAAACAACAGTAGAATGTTTTACCATGATGCGTTGTTCAACAACACTTGATTATAATGGCTGACATGTCATGTTTTACTATAAACAACATTGGAAATAATGTCTAATATAAAGAATGACCCCCTAATGTTTCTACGTTGGATCTTTTTTTCTCTATCTTTAGGATAAATAAGAGCATGCGAATGTCAAATGATCTCTATTACTGTCATTGCTTTTTTTGTATATATGTATCATCTCATTTTCACCCCTTTGTCTAATTTTATTATTTATAATAATTAAATTTATTGATTTCAAGCCCATCTCACTTCCATTTGTACAAGTTACATATAATCATGTGGTTATATTAAACCATCTAATGATGATCAACTATCAAGCAAAAAAACGTAAATAAATTCTGGTGTTGGGCTACCTATTTAGAATTTTTATGTCTTTTGAATTACAGATTAACTTAGAACAATTCATCTAAAAAAACGGATAAGTGATCTCGACCAGGGAAAAGAACAAGAACAACCCATTATCTCCAATTATATTATGTTTAAACAAAGTTGTTGCTTTGTTTAACATAGCTGCTACTGGTTTTTTTTCAAAACTGAGTGTGTTTAAAATTAAACACTGGTCCAAATGAAACGGAACGGTATTTTACGTGAACAACAATTTATTTTTTGTGTAAAGGGTTGCTGACTGGTTGCAGTTTCTATCATTTTTGATAGGAACCAACATAACATCCTACATTTAACCTTTTTGAATTTTACACTTTTTCTTTCATCCATGCTTGCTGAGTTGAGTATTAAAGATTGTGAAAAAGCACATTCACATTAAAAGGATTATAAGCAATCTGAATTCAAAATTTACTGTACTTTGTAAATCGTAAGTCATTATTGGATACGTGTTCCTTACATAAAATGTTCACCATGTTATATCCTCCTTGAAGTAAGTCATTATTTTTAATCCGATTGTACTCAATGTAGACCCAGTAAGCATATAGGGGTGCTTGAGTTACACAACAGCGGGAGCTATGAGGTAAGGCACTATAGGAGCTAAGTGGCAGTATTCAGTTTCTCCTTCTCAGGTCTTTGATGATGAGTGGATAAGGATATTGCTGACGAGGCGCGAGAGAAGTCCTAGACTATTGGAAGATTGGGTCCGAAGTGGAAGGAGTAGGCTTGTCTTTAGAAGTAGGAACAAGTGCAGCAGAAGTTGGAATGGAGTTCACTCTTGATGCCATAGAAGTAGGAGGAGGTGGCAGAGTTTGCCTAGAAGGGGAGTAGCTCTGATGAGGATCGGGTCCTCTAGAGTGGTGGGACTGGGATGAATGTTTAAATAACAAGAGCCGAGGCCTTGGCACTTCGGGTAGTATCTTTCTCGATTGCAAAGCTCTATCACATTTGCAATCAGCTTGAAGTCGCCTTTTCTACTTGGCGTGTCTTCATGCTGCACATCACCTACGCTCAGCCTACCTACAAACCCACTCCCTCCTATGCTCTACCAGACTTCTACTACATGCCCAGCTGCAACCAAAATGAGCAGTCATCAATGTAGCACTACATTTTCTTACTGCTTGTAACAACGTTTTCATTCCTGTCTAAACCTGAACTGTCCACCTTCAGTTTTTGCATTACATACTGCAACATGTAAGCCATGTTTCAGGCAGGCTGTTCACCTTCAGTTGTTGTAGTGAGCCGATTTCCTCTGTCGACGCAACATTGCACTGCCTGCCTGAATTCAGCCTTCAACGTGTTGTGCGTTAACAGAACTTCTGGTTAGGCCACGCAGCAACTACCTTACCATGTTGCTGTGCCTGCAGACCGTCCAACATCAAACAACGAGTTGCCAGTAAATATAGATTGGTCTTCAAATTACAGTACAGAGCGTGATGCCCAGATCAGGCCAAGAGTTTACTTTTAGTTCAGTCATTCACCCAGTTTGCTTCAGCTCTTAACAGCAGCATAGTTCTCCCCACGTATAAGCATTGTTCTTTAGTTCTCTTCCAGCTTGAAGCCACAAACATAATTCAGTTCAATTTCCACATAGTCAGCATTATGCAACAGAATAATCATACTGACTCAAGAGTGATAATTCGCTGCAGTTATTGTTTTATGAAGATGCATGTTTATAAAGTCGAACATATAACTAATTTCTCTGTTTTTTTATGCCAGGAAGGAGAAGACGTGGTTGCCGAATTGACAAAGGCAATGAAAAGATAGGGTCTCGATATGCGTGTTGCAGCACTGGTTTATGCTTTCTTACAGTTTTCCTTTCTTTCTTCAGGAACATCAATATACATCATATAACATTGTATGAATGATGTTTGATTTTAAACTGTTGCTTTGTAGATCAATGATACAATAGGAACATTGGTTGGCGGGAGATAGTATGATAATGATGTTGTTATAGCCGTGATACTAAGCACTGGTACAAATGCAGCATATGTAGAACAAGCACAAGCTATTCCAAAATGGCATGGTACAATACCAAAATCAGGCGAAATGGTAATGTATTTTTCATCATTTTTTGCTTTATTACATGTGAAGCTTTTATTGATAGGACTAAATATAATTAACGTTTCACACATTATCAGGGAAAATATTTGAATATATTTTTCTAGTATAGTGGCACACGCGCTGTTCCAATGAGCAACTAAGGAAACACGTTTTAATAAAATTATACGCACCCATGGGGAAGCCCGCCAAGCAAAATTTTGAAAAAAAATTGTATGATGTATAGTTATTTGTACAAAAATGGGTATGCTTGTAAACAAAAGTGGTTGTGGTTGGTAAGTTATGTAGAATTTGGTTGTGATGAGCAGGGATCATGTCTTTTAGTTCACTGTAATATCTACTTCAAATCATTTTCTCACCTAATAACAACTTGATTGAATATTTAGCCTTGTTAATAAAATAATAAGATATAATAATGTAGATTGAATTGTTTTAAGCAAGAGCATATTGGCGTACTAAAGCAATCAGAACTGTAGGTTTTGTGAGTTAATAGCATTACTGGCACTAACATAAATAAGATGGGATACCAGCCATTGTTTATATTTATATACTTATATTTGTTCCAACTCGATACGATTTGTAAACTATTGCTAATGTAATCTGCATCTATACTCTACTCTACTAATCTCCATATCATTTAATTGAGGCCTGTTGAGGTTTTGTTTTTTGCAAGTATTGCATGGTAAACTACTAATGCAAATATTACATCTGCACATTCAGCAGGACTTTTCTGACATGGCTGACACTGATTCAGTTGTTGTGCTTATTGATTCTGCATCCTCTAAGTTACAACAGCTTCACAAAGCTTTTTCTGAACTCGAAGGTCATAACACCGTATCTTTAAATTTGAAAGCATAGCTAATAGGATAGTGTAAGTTACCTGTTAAGTGACGTTGCTTATGCAAGCATTAGAGTAAGTGTCAGTGAAAGAATTCTAAAAGAACAGCTGAGTCTGTTGGACATTAGAAAGAATGTCAGCAAAATGCATTAGATTAGAGAAGACAACTGTTTGTACTTACCACTAGTAGAGTTGTCCTATTTGCATATATTTTCTGAAAAAATATGTAAAGGTTCTTACAAGATTCTGAAACATCAATAAAACTTGTAGCACTCCCTGGTACTTTGTAGTTTGTCTCTTTTGTTCCATATACACGGACATGCATATTATTTATCTTCTAAAATCCCCTTTTGTCTTTTTTTTAAAAAAGTTTGTGGATATGTTATGTTCATTAGCGAGATTATTTATCTTGTTTAAGTAATAGATTTAGCTCAAACAATTGTCTAGCCTAGCATATACTTAGCTCCAACAGCTAATAGATACTCATATGATGCTATTACAGTCAAGATCAATCCTTAAGGAACTTTTCAAGGAAGAACGCGAAGAGATTACAAATTCGTGGAAGGTATAGCCTCTTATTTTTAAATAAACCTTTGAATGAGAGCTCAATACATAGAACATCATAAAATTTTTAGAGAATAAGTATTATATGTTTTGTACTGATTTCAGAATTCAACAGTCATCTTAAATATTTTTTAAAGTTACATTTTCCATGCTTGTGAGCTGTGTGCTCATGTCTGTACGTTTAAAATTGCTCATATCATGATTATTTCTGGTAGAGTTTTATATCTTGAAGGAATGCTGTCGTAGAAGCAGCAACTGCATCTACTGATCCTACTATTTTAGTGCACCATGTACCGCTAGGAGCATATGCTTGGAAGGCTTGGGTCGTTTTAGTGGTGGATTCTTAAGCTATTCCTTATAGGCCTACTTCATACGTCTGTACTATTGGACAAGCGGTTAGGAGAATTGTTGCTTAGCATGGGGAATTTATCTCTTTTGATTAGTACGTATCTGTACTTATATTGACGTATGTTATGGATTTAGTTATGTTTTGTAATAGAATTATGAATTCAAAATTGATGTAAAATTGAATTGTTTTAGCTTTTATTAAATGTGAATGGTTCGTGTTGTTTCAAGTAATGTTAACGATTGTAGTTATTATTAGTGAAATATCGATTTTAATTATAACGTTGTGAAATTTATGGTTAATGGCAGTTATCAGAAAATGAATTGCAATTGTTGGTAGCAGTTGTAAAAAGATTTACTGCAACTGTCAATAACAGTTGTAAATGAATCTATTACAACTGCCAAAAGCAATTGCAAAAGGTATTATTGCAACTGCTTTTAGCAGTTGCAAAAGAGACCTATAACAACTGTCAATGCAACAGTTACGATAGACTTTACCACAACTGTCAAAAGCAGTTGTAAAAAGGTTTTTTACAACTGCTCCTGCAACTGTCGGTGACAGTTGTAAAAATCTCCAACTCTATTACAACTCTGGATATTAAGACTGGCGGCCGCCCGTTGTAATAGACCTATTACAACTGTTTTTGGCAGTTGCGAAAAGGCATTTTTGCTGTAGTGATCATGACAGTATGGAGAGTAGTTGTAGGATGGTAGAACAAATGGAAATAGTAGTAAAAAGAGAAACAACAGCAAATCACTGGAATGACAATCAGTAAGTAAAAAGCTTGACTTGCACGATAAACCTTCTTTTAAGGGAAAAAACAGATGAACAGTCAATAGATGCAATTAAAAAATGGTTAAGAGGTGTAGGTCTAACTAGTAGAACCGCACAACGGTGGGAAAACCGACCGTTGTGTTATTTGATATGAAAGAAAATAGTATTTGTTAATTTTTTTCCTTTATTAATAATTTGATGAAAATTTAACTGCATTTTAAAAATAATCTGAAAGTAATTGAAAATGTGTAAATCCAATTATACTAAGGATTGTAAATGTAGGTCAACATGATACTAAGGATCTGCTATCAATGTATTGATATAAACTACTTACAAACACACACGTATATGTATCAAGAAGAATCAATATACACCTAACTTCGAGCTTCTTTGTAGCTCTAACTCATTATTAAATTTGAAAAAAAAAATCAAACAAACATCACCTTAATATATATCATCATATTTGTGAATATTTAATTAAAGAAGATGAAAAATGCAAAAATTGATGTAATAAATAAATCTCATATTATTAAACTACAGAGTTTAAATAAATTACCTAAAAGTACCATTGTTATTTTAAAAACTAACATTGCTGGAAAAAAAATATGAAAAAAAATACTAACATTACTGAAACAAAAAATTAAACTTTGAATTCTGCCATTGTTGATATTTCTTCTAACAAGAAGCTTGATTCAACCACATAATCAATAACTGATTGAGACATAACATGGGTTTTTTGTTTTTTTTTCATTTATGTACTCAATTTGGGCGACACAAACTCTGAAAAGACGAGGGATACATAACAACTCCTTTAGTTTTTATTCGTATATATCTTCACTTTCATCATTCTTAATCTTATAAAGTTCATCAGCATTGCAACCTATGATTTATGTAGGATTTTCAAGTTTGACCCAACATAAAGTAGTTACGGGTCTCTAATTTCAAAAAGCACATGGACAGACCATCTTTTATAGACTAAAATCTCTAAATGAATTGAAGGAAACACCTTTTATTCATAAATAAACAAAAACCGCATAATAATTTATAAGTTGGACTCGAACATAAAAATGGAAATTAAACTATAAATTGGACTCAATATGAATTTTCATTAATTAATAAGCTTAATTCCCAGTCGCCATCTGCTGCTTTTCTTCCTAAAAGTTCTTCTTAACAACATTCAAAACTCAAAAATCCAAAAAAAAGGAAAACAAAACAAAAAAACAAAAAAAGGAAGGAAGAAAGAAAGAAAATAAATCTATTAATTTAATATTTACACAAAATCTTAGAGGGGGACATGCCCCCTCCTTGCCCCAAATGTAGTAGGGGTGGGCACGGTCGGTTAACCGACACGATCAGTTAATATTTTCGGTTAACCGTAAATAAAAGGCGGTTCGGTTAACCGTTAATCGATTAATACTGGTTGGGTCATACCGACCAAACCGATTAATTTTAACCACGGTTAACCATTGTATTTACACGGTTAACCGATGTAATTAAACAGTTAACTGGTTAATCAATTAACCGTTTAAATTACATCAATTAACTGTTCGGTTAACCGTAATATACAAACGGTTAACCAACGTTCTATTCAAAATAATATAGTGCATTTACTACAATGAAGAGTTGCAATTGCAATAGATCCAACAGAAACATAAACAGAAATAAAGTCCAATTACCCTAGTCCAAATTCCAAATAACATACAACATTACATTAATACAACTCCAGTTTTCAAATAACATAAACATAAAACATATTAAGAAATTGCAGTTAGTCTCCATTCAGTTCGACCATTCGGTAAAAAGATATTATTACTCCATGCAAGTCTCCAATCCTCCATGTTACTACAGTAAGCATAAGAAGCTTTACAAATTAAGGTAAATTTAGACATCTCCTTGTATGCATAAGCAACTTTACAAATTTAGGCATCTCCTTCAGCCTGAAACATTGGTAATTATAGCACAAAATCAGTCACTAATGGACGGTTCAATCTACATACTGGAATAACATAGTCAGACACGTTGCGATGATGTCAACATGTAGCAGACATAAAAAGTACATACTACTAAGCACCTGCTCTTCTTTGTTTATTGAGCAGGCAAAACATTCCTACTGAATCTGCACTATGTCTGCTACACAGTTATGTTTTGCAGTTAGACAGGGATATAGTAAGAAAATCAGATGAACAGGAAGTGCAATCAATCCATGAGCTCCTGGCTTAACGGTTCAACCTTTTTTCTCCTAAAAGAAACCTATGTTTTGCACGAAACAGGCGGCAGCACTGCAAACAGTAACATTCGATTAAAAAACTATAACTCACTACTGTATCCATGCTCTCATACATAAAGTGAGTAATGAAATTGCATAATTTAACACCGATCATACATCATGACAGTATGGAGAGTAGTTGTAGGATGGTAGAACAAATGGAAATAGTAGTAAAAGGAGAAACAATAGCAAATCACTGGAACGACAATCAGTAAGTAAAAAGCTTGACTTGCACGATAAACCTTCTTTTAAGGGAAAAAACAGATGAACAGTCAATAGATGCAACTGAAAAAATGGTTAAGAGGTGTAGGTCTAATTAGCAAACGACAACAGTTCTCATCGTGCAAATCAGACAGCCTTCCTCCTGTCATCCGTAATGTTCAGATAGCAAGTCACAAACCTGCAACAACTATTACTCAAATTAAACAGTCAGCAGACATTGAACCAATATTATGAACTGACAGTTGGAAGAAAAGGTGGGTGATAAGTATGGTAGAAATATTAGATGACATGACAACAGAGAAAAACATGTATGCATAACAGCAGTTCTTAACAGAAAATGTTGATGCTCGTTTTACAGCACAAAGACCATATAAGCATAAACATAACAAAACAGAGAGACTAACACAGACAGATGTAGATGTAGTTGATATGCAGAAGACATACAACATTAAAATCTACAGTCCTATTGGTGAATGGGTTACCGCCTCTTTCAACCAGCGGAGCAGTTCAGTAATATAGGTATGATGTTGTTAACTGTAAAGGTCAGTGCAACTAAAAAATCGAGTGCCACATATAATCAACACTTAGTCTGCTAGCAAAACAATGGCATCATTGGGAAAAAAGGGTTATACGTATATATCAAGCTAGGTCGTGTCAGAAATGAATGAGAATTTCATTGGGAAATGTGAAGGCATTAAATGCCTGAATAGTCCCACATCTTAGAATAAAATATATATTTTGTGTTTAAATACGGATGTGGATACTATTATGGTTACTATGAGAAGCATAGCCATGATGGGTTGCACCACCCTACATGAGTGCATCTGTGCCCGAGCTTGAGCTTGCATCCGAGGCGCAGGCGAATGGGCGTTTGAGGCATATCACTTAGCACTTTGCAGTTAGTGTTGGCTTGGCTGTTCAGATTGAACAATTTTTGTTTTTGTCCATTCAAACTCAAACGGTCGCACCGCCTGGTAAAGGGTAGCAACCTTTCCAACAGTCGCAACCGTTCGAACATGCACATATTACCGAATAGACACCTCCCCGCGCCTATATATAGGCAGAAGCAAAAACAGGAATAGATATTCTAAGATTTTTCTGTATTTTCTTCCTCTCCCACAACACTCTGTTTTTACATAAACTCTCTTGAGTTCGTCGTTGCTCCGTTATTGTTGCGCAGCATCAAAGAGACGGGTTCGTTTCATCTTGAGAAACAATTACTCGATATCCCTAAGCACTGTAAAGGGAGCAATATTGTTTCAAGGAAACAGTTTTTCGCTGGACTCGGACAATCTAATCGATATTATATCTACTGCATAATTTGCTTACTGCACAGTTCTCTTCGTAACAGTTTTTGCGACATAGTTGTAACAGTTTTGTTGTTGTTGCAATTTTGCAACATAATCATAACAGTTCTGCAACATATTTGTAACGGTTCTATACTCATAATAGTTATGTAGTTGTTGCAATTTTGTAACGTAATCGTAACCGTTTCGTAACATTTCTATAACGTACTGTTAACAATCTTGAAACAATATTGATTTATTGTTGGCTTTTTTTTTGTAGATGACAATGTCTCATGAGAGCAACATTTCTGCACCAACACGGACTGTGATTACTACTTAGTGTGCCACTATGGTTCCAACGATGGCGTTGTCTCCTGGAGAAAGGCCGGAAAGTTCATAGGGATAGACTTCAAACGCTGGCAGCAAAAGATGTTGTTCTATTTGACGACTTTGGGCCTTGAAAAGTTTCTTACAGAAGATGCTCCCATACTCGCAGAATTAGAACCCGATGCAGCAAAAGTTGAAGCCTTGAATGTCTGGAAGAGTTCTGACTTCATATGCAAGAACTACATATTAAATGGACTCGACAACAGCCTATACAATGTATATTGTACTACACGAACTTCCAAAGAACTCTGGACGACATTAGAGAAAAAGTACAAAACTGAAGATGCGGGCATGAAGAAATTCATAGCAAGGAAATTCCTTGACTTCAAAATAATTGATGCGAAGACCGTTATCAACCAGATTCAAGAGTTACAAGTCATCATTCACCAACTACACGATGAAGGAATGATTCTAAGCGAATCCTTTCAGGTTGCCGCTGCAATTAAAAAGCTTCCTCCGTCATGGAAAGATTTCAAAAACTACCTTAAGCATAAGGAGATGACAATGGAGGAACTTGTAGTTCGACTGAGAATTGATGAAGATAACAGGAAATCGGAGAAGAAGACTTCATATACCTTGATTGCCAAGGCAAATGTAGTCGAGTCGGAGAAACCCAACAAATGGAAACGTGAGCAGGCTCCTAAGAAACCAAAGAAATATCAAGGTTCCTTCCATAATTGTGGAAAGAAAGGACACAAAGCCGTCAAATGTCGCGCAACTAAGAAAAAGAAATCAGAAGCAAAAACGACTGACACAAAAGGCGTGTCTGATATGGACTTATGTGTAGTAGTGTCCGAATGCAACAATGTTGGTAACTCGAAGGAATGATTTGTAGACAAAAGAGCCACGTGACACATGTGCAAATAAGTGGATGTTTACAAACTACAAAACTGCTACTGAGGACAAACAACTTTTTATGGGTAATTCATCCGCATCAAAATTCGAAGGAAAGGGAAAGATTGTACTGAAAATGACTTCTGGAAAAGAACTAACTTTGGCAGATGTTCTTCACGTTCTAGAGATCTGCAAGAACCTGATTTCTTGATCGCATCTTAGCAAACATGGCTTCAAACTCACTTTTGTGACTGATAAGTTTGTGTTGTCAAAGAATGGAGTGTATGTAGGAAGAGGATATGTGTGAGATGGTTTATTTAAAGCAAATGTAACCACTATTGCACCAAATAATGATATGAATAAAATTGAATCTTCTGCTTATATTGTTGACTCTTCTAACATATGGTATTCTAGATTAGGCCATGTAAATTTTGTTACCATGCAAAAATTGATTAATCCAGACTTTGTACCAAAATGAAAAATAGATTCCAACTATAAATGTCAAGTTTGTGCAGAAGCAAAATTGACAAAAACCTCGTTTCACCATGTTGAATGAGAAACGGAACCACTAGACCTAATACACAAAGATGTATGTGACTTAAAAATGTGTCAAGCTAGAGGTGGAAAAAGATATTTCATTACCTTCATTGATGGTTTTACAAGCTACTTTTATGTGTATCTCCTTAGAAGCAAGGACGAGACAACCGGCATGTTTAAACAGCATAAAACAGAAGTTGAAGATCAACTCAACAATAAAATAAAAGCTTTAATGTGATAGAGGAGGAGAATATGAATTTCCCTTTGAGGAATTCTGCGCCGAGCATGGTATTATACACCAAACAACAGCCCCATATTCAACTCAATCCAACGGTATAGCCAAATGGAAAATTAGAACTCTTAAAGAAATGATGAATGTCTTACTATTTAGTTTTGGCTTTCCAGATAACTTCTAGGAAGAAGCTATTCTTTCTGCAAATCATATTCTGAATAAGATACCATGAAAGAAAACATCTAAATCTCCCCCACGAACTTTGGAAAAATACACCACCATCCTACAAATACTTAAAAGTGTGGGGGTGTCTTGCAAAAGTGGAGGTACCTAAACCAAAGAAAGTCAAAATTGGACAAAAAACAATTGATTGTGTATTCATTGGATATGCACAAAATAGTGGCTCTTATCGGTTTTTGGTACATAAATCCAAAATTGATGATAATCACGTAAATACCATCATTGAGTTGAGAAATGCTAGATTTTTCAAACATGTATACCCTTTAAAACAGGGTACTGAAAATTATACTCAAAAGAGACCAAGGGAAACTGAAATCTCCAATTCTTCTAAGGATACTAAACAAAATATTGATAATGATCAGCAAAATAGTGATGATCAACCAGTGGAGGAACCAAGGAGAAGCAAAAGATCAAAGACCTCAACAACCTTTGGACCTGACTTCTACACATTTATGTTAGAAGACGATCCATTAACATACAAACAAGCTATGTCCTCCGCCGATGCCCGTTACTGAAAGGAGGCCATTAACAATGATATTGAATCCATTATGGCAAACCATACATGGGAGTTAGTGAATTTACCTTAAGGATGCAAGACCTTGGGTAAAAAATGGATATTTAAATTAAATTGAAACCTGATTGTTCAATAGACAAGTATAAAAATCGACTTGTGGTTCAAGGTTTCAAACAAAAAGAAGACCTGCACTATTTTGATACATACTTTCCAGTAACTAGAATAACTTCAATAAGAATGCTGATAGCAATTCCATCCACACTTGATTTAGAAATACATCAAATGGATGTAAAGTTAGCATTTTTAAATGGTGAACTAGAAGAAGAAATATACATGAAACAACCTGTAGGTTTCCTAAAAATGGAAATGAAAGTATGGTTTGTAGATTAAGAAAATCACTGTATGGGCTTAAACAAGCTCCTAAACAATGGCATGAATTTTTTTATGAAAATATGATACTAAATGGATTTCATATAAATAAATGTGACAAATGTGTCTATTCAAAACATACAAATATTGGATATGTCATTCTATGTCTATATGTAGATGATTTACTGATATTTGGAAGCAAGGAGATAATAAAATCTACAAAGGATATGCTCTCCGCCAGATTTTACATGAAAGATCTAGGAATCGCTGATGTGATACTTGGTGTGAAAATATATAATACCAACCAAGGATATGTGTTGTCCCAATCACACTACATTGGGAAAATACTTGAAAAGTTTAAACAATACAATATAATATCAGCAAAATCACCCGTAGATTTGAACCAAAACTGGGTTAAAAATAGTAGTGATAGCATTTACCAACTTGAGTACTCTCGTATACTAGGAAGCATTATATATGTAATGAACTGCAGTAGGTCTGATATAGCATATACTATAAGTAAACTTAGCAGATATACTAGCAACCCAGGAAAGAACCACTAGAAACCTATAATTCGATTACTAGGATACCTAAGGTATACACAAGTCATGGACTACATTAATAAAGGTACCCATCTTTAGTAGAAGAGTATTATGATGCAAACTGGATAACTGGTTCATCAGATGTAAAATCCACTAGTGGATATGTGTTTACCTTAGCTAATGGGGCAATATCTTGGAGATCCTCTAAACAAACTTGTATAGCAAGATCAACCATGAAATCAGAATTTATTATCTTAGACAAAGCCGCTGAAGAAGCGTATTGGCTTCGAGGTTTTTTAGAAGGCATTCTGAATTTGGAAAAACCTGTACCTCCAATAAGCATATATTGCGACAGCCAATCAGCTATTGGAAGGGCCAATAGTAAGCTTTACAGTGGCAAGTCTAGACATATTCGTCGTAGACATAAAACTGTTAGACAGATTCTCTCCAATGAGGCTATCACAATTGATTATGTAAGATCAAATGATAACATTGCTGATCCACTAACAAAAGGCTTACCTAGAGAGAAGGTTAATATCTTATCGATGGGAATGGGGTTAAGGCCCATAAACTAAAAAGTTTCTTTAAATGGAAACCACACCTAGCTGACTGGAGATCCCAAAATTTAGGTTCAAAAGGAAAACAAAGTTTAGATAATCTTGATAGCACTGTAAATATTCAAACCATTCCTAAGATAAGTCGGTGCACTACTCGTTGGAGAATAGGATAAGTTTTGATACTTTTAATAACGTCTATACTTGGTAAAATTAAGAACCAAGTGGAGTATTGTGAAATACCCTTTATACAATTACCTACGTGAGTGCGAAGGCGCCGCTTCAAGGAGGCCAAATTCTCCAAGCACTCATGAGATCAAGCTGGTGTTCATGGCAAAAACGAACACAAACACAGAACCAAGGAAGATAAGAAACACTTATTATGTGTTGTCTATTTTAGATTTACACAAAAGGCTTACAGTTCAAAATGATAGTTCATTGATTCGCCAGTAAGTCAAAAAGATAAACAATAGGAAAGTTCAAGACCAATGTGCTACTTTAACTGATACAATAAAATGTTTCGCAAAAATTTAAGAACAAATTGAGCAATTAGTCATTCTTTTGGGGGATTATTAGAAATGAATGAGCATTTCATTGAGAAATATGAAGGCATTAAATGCCTTGGGAAATGAATAGTCCCGCATCTTCGAATAAAAAATATATTTTGTGTTTAAATACTAAGATGTGGACACTATTATAGTTACTATGAGATCAAGCATAGCCATGAAGGGTGGTGCAATGCACCAACCCGCACGTGCGTGCCCACGCCCGTGCCCATTCCCGAGCCCTAATCTGAACCCACACCCGCATCTGCACTTGCATCCGCGGGGCGGGTGAATGGACGTTTGAGGCGTATTAGAGGCACTTTGCAGTTGGCAGTTGGCTTGGTTGTTCAGACTGAACAGTTTTTGTTTTTGTCCATTCAAACTCAAACGATCGCACCACCTGGTAAAGGGTTGCAACCTTTCCAGCAATCGCAACCGTTTGAACAGGCACCTATTACCGAATAGGCACCTCCCCGCGCCTATATATAGGCAGAAGGAAAAAAGGAAATACATATACTAAGTTTTTTTTGCAATTTCTTCCTCTCCCACAACACTCTATTCTTACATAAACTCTCTTGAGTTCGTCGTTGCTTTGTGATTGTTGCGCACCATCACAGAGATAGGTCTGTTTCATCTTAGGAAACAATTGCTCGATATCCTTAAGCACCGTAGACGGAGCAATAATGTTTCAAGAAAACAGTTTTTCGCTGCACTCAGACAATCTAATCGGTATTATGTCTACTGCATAATCTGTTTACTACACAGTTCTATTCGTAACAGTTTTTGCGACATAGTTGTGACAGTTTTGTTGTTGTTGCAATTTTGCAACTAATCGTAATAGTTTTGCAACATATTTTTAATGGTTCTGTACTCATAATAGTTCTGTAGTTGTTGTAATTTTGTAACGTAATCGTAACAGTTTTGTAACACTTCTGTAACGTACTATTAACAATCTTGAAACAATATTGATTTATTGTTGGTTGTTTTCTGTAGACGACAATGTCTCATGGAAGCAACACTTCTGCGCCAACACAAACTGTGATTACTACTCGGTCTGCAGCTATGGTTCCAAAGATGGCGATGTCTCATAGAGAAAGGTCGAAAAGTTCACATGTATGGACTTCAAACGCTGGCAGCAAAGGATGTTGTTCTATTTGACGACTTTGGGCCTTGCAAAGTTTCATGCATAAGATGCTCCCATAGTCGTAGAATTGGAACCCGATGCAACAAAAGTTGAAACCTTGAATGTCTGGAAGAGTTTTGACTTCATATGCAAGAACTATATATTAAATGGATTCGACAATAGCCTATACAATGTATAGTGTACTGCTCGAACTTCCAAAGAACTCCGGACGACATTAGAGAAAAATTACAAAATCGAAGATGCGGGCATGAAGAAATTCATAACCGGGAAATTCCTTTACTTCAAAATGATTAATGCAGAGACCATTATCAATCAGATTCAAGAGTTACAAGTCATCATTCACCAACTGCACGATAAAGGAATGACTCTAAGCGAATCCTTTCAGGTTCCCGCTGCAACTGAAAAGCTTCCTCCATTATGGAAAGATTTCAAAAACTACCTTAATCATAAGCGCAAGGAGATGACAATAGAGGAACTTGTAGTTTGACTGGGGATTGAGGAAGAT
This sequence comes from Allium fistulosum, assembly GCA_030737815.1. Lineage (NCBI taxonomy): Eukaryota > Viridiplantae > Streptophyta > Magnoliopsida > Asparagales > Amaryllidaceae > Allium > Allium fistulosum. The sequence goes on along the minus strand of CM060906.1, from coordinate 372,402,850 downwards.
AACAGGAAATCTGAGAAGAAGACTTCGCATACCTTGATTGTCAAGGCAAATGTGGTCGAGTCAGAGAAACCAAACAAAAGAAAACGTGAGCATGCTCCTAAGAAACCAAAGAAATTTCAGGGTTCATGCCATAATTGTGGAAAGAAAGAACACAAAGCCACCGAATGTTGCGCACCTAAGAAAAAGAAATCAGAAGCAAACATGACTAACATTTCAGAAGGCATGTCTGATATGGACTTATGTGCGGTAGTGTCCGAATGTAACCTTGTTGGTAACTTGAAGGAAAGATTTATAGACACAGGAGCCACGCGACACATATATGCAAATAAGTGGATGTTTACAAACTACAAAACTACTACCGAGGACGAACAACATTTTATGGGTAATTCACCCGCATCAAAAGTCGAAGGCAGGGGAAAGATTGTACTAAAAATGACTTCTGGAAAAGAACTAACTTTGGCAGATGTTCTTCACGTTCCAAAGATTCGCAAGAACCCGATTTCTGGATCGCAGCTTAGCAAGCATGGCTTCAAACTCACTTTTGTGGCTGATAAGTTTGTGTTGTCAAAGAATGGAGTGTATGTAGGAAGATGATATGTGTTTGATGGTTTATTTAAAGCAAATGTAACCACTATTGCACCAAACAATGATATGAATAAAGTTGAATCTTCTGCTTATATTGTTGACTCTTCTAACATATGGCATTCTAGATTAGGCCATTTAAATTTTGATACCTTGTGAAAATTGATTAATCCAGACTTTATACCAAAATGAAAAATAGATTCCAACTATAAATGTCAAGTTTATGCAGAAGCAAAATTAACAAGAATCTCGTTTCATCAAGTTGAACAACTCTAGACCTAATACACGAAGATGTATGTGACTTAAAAATGTGTCAATCTAGAGGTGGAAAAAGGTATTTCATTACCTTCATTAATGATTGTACAAGATATTGTTATGTGTATCTCCTTAGAAGCAAGGACGAGACAATCGACATGTTTAAACAATATAAAGCAAAAGTTAAAGATCAACTCAACAAGAAAATAAAAGCTTTAATAAGTAATAGAGGAGGAGAATATGAATTTCCCTTTTAGGAATTCAGTGTCGAGCATGGTATTATACACCAAACTACAGCTCCGTATTCACCTTAATCCAACGATATAGCCGAACGGAAAAATAAAACTCTTAAAAAAATGATGAATGCCTTACTAATTAGTTCTGGCTTGCCAGATAACTGCTGGGGAGAATCTATTCTTTCTGCAAATCATATTTTAAATAAGATACCACGAAAGAAAAATCCAAATCTCCCCACGAACTTTGGAAAAATAGCCCACCATCCTACAAATACTTAAAAGTGTGGGGGTGTCTTGCAAAAGTGGAGGTACCTAAACAAAATAAAGTCAAAATTGGACCAAAAAAATTGATTGTATATTCATTGGATATGCACAAAACAGTTCCGCTTATCGGTTTTCGGTACACAAATCTAAAATTGATGATATTCACGTAAATACCATCATTGAATCGAGAAATGTTAGATTTTTCAAACATGTATACCCTTTAAAACAGTGTACTGAAAATTATACTCAAAAGAGACCAAAGGAAACTGAAATCTCCAATTCTCCTGAGGATACTGACCAAAATATTGATAATGATCAGCAAAACAGTGCCGATCAACCAGTGGAGGAACCAAGGAGAAGAAAAAGATCAAAGACCTCAAAACCTTTGGAACTAACTTCTACACATCTATGTTAGAAGACGATCCATTAACATACAAACAAGTTATGTCCTCCGCTGATGCCCCTTACTGAAAGGAGGCCATTAACAATGAGATCGAATCCATTATGGCAAACCATACATAGGAGTTAGTTGATTTACCTCAAGGATGCAAAACCTTAGGTAATAAATGGATATTTAAAAAGAAATTGAAACATGATGGTTCAATAGACAAGTATAAAGTTCGACTTGTGGTTCAAGGTTTCAGACAAAAAGAAGGCCAGGACTATTTTGATACATACTCTCCAGTAACTAGAATAACATCAATAAGAATGCTAATAGAAATTGCATCCACACTTGATTTAGAAATACATTAAACGGATGTAAAGACATCATTATTAAATGGTGAACTAGAAGAAGAAATATACATGAAACGACTTGAAGGTTTCCTAAAAACTGGAAATGAAAGTAAAGTTTGTAGATTAAGAAAATCACTGTATAGGCTTAAACAAGCGCCTAAACAATGGAATGAAAATTTTTATGAAAATATGATACTTAATGGATTTCATATAAATGAATGTGACAAATGTGTCTATTCTAAACATAAAAATATGGGATATGTCATTGTATGTCTATATGTAGATGATTTACTAATATTTGGAAGCAACAAGGAGATAATAAAATCTACAAAGGATATGCTCTCCACCAGATTTGAAATGAAAGATCTGGGAATCGCTGATGTGATACTTGGTGTAAAAATACATAAAACCAACCAAGGATATGTGCTGTCCCAATCACACTACATTGGGAAAATATTTGAAAAGTTTAAACAACACAATATAATATCAGCAAATCGCCCGTAGATTTGGATCAAAACTGGGTTAAAAATAGCGGTGATATCATTTACCAACTTGAGTACTCTCGTATACTAGGCAGCATTATGTATGTAATGAACTGCACTAGGCCTGATATAGCATATGCTGTAAGTAAACTCAACAGATATACTAGCAACTCAGGAAAGAATCACTGGAAAGCTATAATTTGAGTACTAGGATACCTAAGGTATATACAAAGTCATGGACTACATTATGAAAGGTACCCATCTGTAGTAGGAAGGTATTGTGATGCAAATTGAATAATTGGTTCATCAGATGCAAAATCCACTAGTGTATATATGTTTACCTTAGCTAGTGGGGCAATATCTTGGAGATCCTCTAAACAAACTTGTATAGCAAGATCAACCATGGAATCAGAATTTATTGCCTTGGACAAAGCCGTAGAAGAAGCGTATTGGCTTCGAGGTTTTTTAGAACGCATTCCGAATTGGGAAAACCTGTACCTCCAATAAGCATACATTGCGACAGCCAATTAGCTATTGGAAGGGCCAATAGTAAACTTTACAATGATAAGTTTAGACATATTCGTCGTAGACATAAAACTGTTAGACAACTTCTCTCCAATGGGGTTATCACAATTGACTATGTAAGATCAAATGATAACATTGTGGATCCACTAACAAAAGGCTTACCTAGAGAGAAGATTAATAACTTATCGATGGAAATGGGGTTAAGGCCCATAAACTAAAAAGTTTCTTTAAACGGAAACCTCACCTAGCTGACTAGAGATCCCAAGATCTAGGTTCAAAGGGACAACTAAGTTTAGATAAACTTAATAGCACTATAAATATTCAAACCATTCCTAAGATAAGTCAGTGCACTACTCGTCGGAGAATATGATAAGTTTTGATACTTTTAATGATGTCTATACTTGGTAAAATTAAAAACCAAGTGGAGTATTGTGAAATACCCTTTATAGAATCACCTATGTGAGTGTGAAGGTGCAGCTTCAAGGAGAATTCGGGTTCGAATTCGGCTTAGCTTCAAGGTGCAGCATCATTTAGACCCGATCCGTGATCCGTTGGGTTCGAATTCGGGTTCGGATTTAAGTCATATCAAGTCTGTTTGGTTTCTGTTTGCTGATCTCGGTTCTAATTGTTATCCTTGCCGTAAATTTCAAAATTAGACATGTAAATAACAGGTTAAGTTGAAACATTACATAAAAAATCCATAAAATGTTGCAAATTAACTTGAAGGTGTCACGACGTAAAAGTTTGGTAGTTGACCTGCTTATAGCATAATTAGTTTACCTGAAGTTGAAAACTTAGATCCTTGAAGGTCAGTTATACAATGAACATGAAATTATTGTCAAGGATAAAAATTCTCAGCATTTTAGCCTCAAGGACAGACCTTCAGTATTTTAGCCTGAAGGACAATTATTTTTAGGTATCAGTTTTTAGTTATTGATAGCAGTTTTTAGGTATCAGTTTGTAGTTATCGGTAGCAGTTTTTAGGTATCACTTTTTAGTTCGGTGGCAGTTTTAAAAGAATGTTTGTCATTATGAATAATTTTGGAAAAATGGTTGTCCTTATAAATAATTTTGGAAGAATGTTTGTCATTATGATTAAAATATTGAGGTCGTGTCCTTGAGGCTAAAAATATATTTTTTCCACTAAATTTATCAAATTTTAAACCATTTTACTTTATGATTTAAAAGGACACTTATTAGACCCTTCATCGATGGCTCTAAATATTCACTAATTAAATTTTCTCAAAAAATTTTCAAGTATTGAAGTTTGAGTTTTGTGTATAAAAGAAATGGATTTGAGTGAAAACTCTTATAACAAATTTTTGAGAAAATTTCATGTAATCCATTCTTGTGTGTCTTGCCTTAGTGCGATTCTTGTGATGACTTGCATTCATGCAGTCATGTGTTATGGTGGTAGCTTGAAATACCACCTATCTTTTGTTGAATCCTCTTTTGATGATTGTGCTTATTTGTGTTACTTCTTTAAAGGAGTTAAGTGCGTTTCGGTACATTCAGAAAGTTGGCTCCTAGTTATATAGGACCATCTACTATTACTGAACGTCTTGGCCCGATTGCTTTCATGCATCATTTTCTGTTCAGTCTTGGGTATTCATGATATGTCCTAGGTAACCCAATTTCGTTGTAACTTCAAGATTTAATCTCGATTGTTAATTCTCGTGTTGCATGATCATGAATCTCACCTACTTGTGTATTGTGCCGAATTCTATTCATGTAGTTATTTCGAAGATTAAACACCTTCGAAATAAGAATGTTCCGCTTATGAAATTCTATGGTTCGCTAACCCTAAGTATTGTACTTGGGAAACCATAGAATTAATAGAGTGATCTTATCGTGATTTTCTATCATCTTGTGTTGGGGTGAGAAATTTTCAACTCGGGCTTTTCTATCCACCTTTGCTTGATGAAATAATTTGTGTTGAATACAGCTCTTCTCTAGAAATTGCGAGCATGTAATTTTATTAAGGGGGGGAGTCTGTAACAACCCTGGTTTTGGAGATTACCTGTAAATATTAAATTATAATGGTAGTTATGATTTAATATTGTGAATTAAAATAAAATTGGAGAAATTAAATTGTTTATTTGGAATAAACAATGAATTTTGGTAATAAAATGTGAAAATAAAGTTTGTAAACTTTATTTTGTTGTTTGGGTTAATAATGAATGGAAAATGACTTTTATTTAGAGAAAATGCAATAATTTTATTAATTATTGCCAATTACTTCTTCTAATGATTTTTAAAATAAGTATTTGATTTTTAAAGGTTATTTATTGAAATAAAAAGTGAAATTGGGTTAAAAATAAGTTTTGGCTATAAATAATGTTTTGAAATGGTTTGATATGTATTTTTCTAAGTGATAAAATAAATTTTGTGGAATTTTAGGAGTTAAAAACATGGTTTTATTCATTTATTTGAGTAAATAGTGCATTTTTGTTAAATAAAGGAATTTAATAATAAAAAAACATTTAAAAATAAATATTAATCTTTTTATATGATAGAAAATGTTTTATTTTGTATGTATACAAGTTTTCATATTTTTCTTATGTGTAAATATGGAGAAAATGCATTTTGTATGTTGTATATGTACATAAGTTCATATGTTAGTTAATCATTTAGCCTAATTTATTTTCTCTAACTCCAATTTGGGTCCAAAAGCCCATTAGTGCACTAAAGTCAGAAATGAGAAAGGTGTGAGAGAAAAAAAACTGTACGTACATTGTTACTCTCCTCTTCTTCTTCCTCCAGTAGACAAACATAGAACCCACTCCATCAAATTCAAAATCCAACTAGATTTCTTCAATTAAATTCAATAAATAGCAAACTCTTTCAATCTAGAGTGATAATTCAAAAGGTAATCAACTCCAAAACCCTATAATTTCAGCAAAATCCTAATTTGAAAAATGGATTTTCTAATTTATGGTTGAATTCTTCTTGCATGTCTTTTTCTTTTGTTTTACAAGTTCCTAGAGGCCAATTTCTCCTCCAAAGCTTCAATCTTGCTGCATTAATTCGAGCTTTTGCATCTAAACAACAAGGTGAGTTACAAAACTCACGAAAACTAGTTGAGCCAAGCTCAAAATCGCTAAAATTGCTTTGTAATTCGTTTTTATGTTTCTGTGTCAAAACCTTTTCTGGTTGCTACTTTGAATGCTTGTAACTTTTGATTCCGGCAACGAAATGCTGCCGGATTTATTGCATTTGATAGATTACATGTTGAACTTCATTTCTGCAAATTTTGGTTGAATAATATGGTCATTTGTGTGTTCAAATCGTCGCTGCAAAATCAGTGCACAGACTGGAAATTATCCTGTGCACATTTTTGTTCTGAGATGTTGCAAACATGGCCTGAGTTCATGTTTGAGACATCGTATCTCTTTCATTTCTTAATCAAATTTCATAATTATTTTTTTTATTTGAAAGATGAAGTTCTCTACTTTAGGCATACCAAATTTCAGGTCATTTTGACATAATTAGTTTATATAAATCTGCTGTCAAACATTGACCTGAACCATGTTTTTGCCCAGAGTTCAACAGTGAAAACACTGTCTGGGTTCAACTTTGAGACATCATAGCTTTCTCATATTTTATCCAAATTGCATCATTCTTCTTTCAGTTGAAAGATGAAGTTTTCTACAGCATTCTTACTAATTTTAAGCTCAATACAATTCTATTTTATCCCCTGTTTCATGCTTGGAAGTCGAGTCCAGGAGGGTTTTAGGCCTGCACATTTGTGTTTTTGAACTGTTGCAAACATGGCCTGAGTCCATGTTTGTGATAGCATAACTCATTCGTTTCAAAATTGGATTTGAGTGATTATTTTTGCAGATTGAAGTAGGAGTATTGATTTATAATTTTGAAAATTTTCATAACGATCTGGGTTGGTTTGCTATTTCAAAACGGCTGTCGAACTTGAACCCACAGCCTGCTGAAATTCAGCGATTTTACCTTGTTTTGGTCCGACTTTGAAACGACGCAGATTCTTCATTTCAAATTGGATTTGAATGATTCTTTTTGCAGATTTAAGTAGGAATGTTGAACTATATTCGTGCCAAATTTCATGTCATTTGGACTCTTTTTTCAGGTTCAAACCTGCTGTCGAAATAGTGATCACAGCTTGATTTCAGCGGTTTCTATACTTGAATAATTTCCGCCATTTTTAATATTTTCCCGAATTCTTGAGTTTCTCTCTAGATTTCGTGCACGGGTTTTATAAAGTATTACAAAGTGTTTTTCAAGCAAATTGACTTTTGAAATTATTATTTAATATTATTTTTAAGTATTAAATTAATTACTCCATAATAGGAGAATTTCAAAGGCAATTTCTAAAGCAATTTTGAAGCGTTCCTAAAACTCGTTTTCTTCAACCTAATTTCTATATAAAACACACAATTTTGCACTTAGAGCGAAGAAGAAGGAGAATTAAATGATTAGGTAAACGCGTGCTATGAACACGTGCGTTTATCTTTTCAGTTAATTCCTAATCTATTCGTTTGATCGTTTTGACCTTCGGGTCTGGTTTACCGATGAGATGAGGTAAACTTTGTACTGCTTTTAGTGTGAAACTGACTAACGGTTAGTAAACCGTTTAGTGCGAACGTGTGGTATGGGACACACGTTAACACTTTTCGGGTTCCTTCCCGAGAGTTTGTGACACATACTGCCAGTTAGTGGTGTCCAGTATTGGGCCTCCGAACCTTCGCCACTACGGTTTGTGCCTTCGGGTTTGTGCCTTCGGGTTTATGCCTTCAGGTTTGTGCCTTTGGGCTTGTTGCCCTATAGTATCGCTTTTGGAGTTGGTCCTTCGTCACCGCTCGAGGGATACTTGGGTTTGTCGCCTTCGGGCTTGTGGATCCTTGTTTATACAGTACTGAGCACGTGCATCTTTTGTTTCATTGATATTTATATTTCCTTAAAGTATCGCCTTTCGAAGTAGGTCTTTTGAACCACTCGATACATAGCGATTACCTTGTGGAAACTTGTGTTACCTTCATTGGTATTTATTATTTGCCTTTTTGGCTTGATTTGGGATATTTATATCCTTTGTTTATTTGAGTTGCCGATGATATGCGGCTTGTTATGATTCATCTCTTGTTAGATGATCATGTTATTTCTTTTAGAGATTATTGTGGTACTTTATGACTTTGCATGTTCATTATCATTTAGCTTATCTAACTGATTTGACTGACCCGTGTATTTTATACTCGGGTCAGACCGAGGTGTTTCAGGTTAGATACATTTAGACTTAGCCTATTCTGCTTCTGCTTGGACTTTTCTGCTAGTTCCTTTTGTTATAGCTTTTTGTGTAGTCCTTTTTGTTTGTAACTCTGATATGTATATTCTTTTGACTCGCCTGTATATTGTGGTTGCTACACCACTTGACATGTATCATTTTATTTACTCTGTGATGTACCAGTATATGTGTATATGTATGTGATGATCTACTGTTCTGTGATGTGTTTTACATTTGAGTTGTTATATTTTGTTCTGTTAGATCTTATAGCCATTATAGTTTTGTATTAAATATCTATTGGATATGTCGATCCACATGAAAAAAATATATGCTACATTTTTTGACGTATTCAGTAGATAGTTAAGACAAGGCGGATTCAAAAGAAACATACAGTCACAACGGTCATAAAAAAAATCCATGGCTGCCTCCGGTTTCTCCGATTAGCGATTTCTGCTCTATTCCTTTTCTCGGGCTTTCCCCTTTCTCCTTCTTTAGCGATTATTTCGCTCCTCTCTCTGGTTTCGCGTCTCTCTTTTCTCTGATCTGGGTGCCGATTCTAGGGCTTCGGTGATGGATTTGGGGGTTTTTTTATTTTCGTGGCAATTTTGTGCGGTGCTGCCCTTCCTTCGAATCTATTGCTCAGGCTTTGTTAGCGATTGTGTCTCCGCCTCTTTCGGTCTGTTTCACTGGCTCATGCTCGATTGAAGTTTGTGTGTACTCCGCTGAGGCCTTTTCGACGCTTGCTCGATTCAGATTTGTCGACGTTGCTGGTAGTTTCTTGCTTTTGGACCCTCTTTACCGATCTCTCCCTTCGATTCCATTCTACGAGTCGAAGGCAGAGATGGTGGCATCTGCTGGGTCTTGCAATGTTTCGAATCTGTCCTTCAGATTTGTGCCGCGTTTATCTTTTGCTGAGAAGTTTGTTGGTGTGGTTTCTTGTAAGCCTGATTTAAGTTTTGGTTCGCTTGGTGCTGATTTGCGTGAGGGTTCTTTGGTTGACTGTGGACCTTTATCGAGAGACAAACGAGATTTAATCACTCGTTTTGTGCCTCGATTAGCTTTTGTTGGCCTTGCTGCTGGTTGTGCCCCTCTTGTGGCTTCTTTTGTTTTTGGGACTGTTCTCGCTGATGGGTGTTGTGCTGCGACAGAGGTATTGGATTTGACCGCCTTACCTCCTAGCGCAATACGACCTATGGTTGATATGGAAGGATTTGGCACTGTTCTGGCCATGTCCGTCGCTTTGGAACCGCGTTTATCGCCTTATCCTTTGGTGAATGACGTATTGGCTCTTCCCTTGGCTCTTCCCTCTGAGTTTTGTTCGTCGCTGTTATTGCCTTTGTTTCCGCAACTGCAGGTTTGTTGTGCTCGTTGTTGGCAGGTACGCTCCCCTTTAGCTTGCTTATTTGCTGTTGTTGATTGTGGGTTATCTGCTGGTTGTTGGTCGTTGGATTTCTTAGCTTGCTTCAATTGCCTGAGCCATGTCACATTAACTTGTGAGCTCCCCGACATTGCCGTCTCCCCTGAGACTGGGATGATGTCGGGTCATTTTTTGCCTGTTGTATTTTATTGGACCTTTGGGTCCATGTTGTCCTTAATTCTGTTTCTGCTTTTTCGGCCTCAGATGGTCTTGTGGGCTTTCGTCTGCCGATTCGGTGATGTCCATCCCAGGATTTTTGTCTGGGTTGACATGTCGGCAGATCGTTGTTGGCTTTCTCTTTCGAGTCTTGATGAGGCAATTCCATTGTCGTCAGCGACTTTCTCTTCCGGGTGTCGAGTTCCTTTGACTGATTTCGGTTGGTATATTCTGTGGACTCTGAGGGACTGGAACTGTTGGCTCAGGCGTTCCTTTCATCCTGGTCGTATAGTGGCCAGTCTTGACCACTATACGGACAGACTGAGATTTTGCCAGCCTTTATGTTCTTCTCTCCCCTCTGATTGGTCCGACTTGCGACTCTTACCGGCTCCGCGGGGCTGTTTTATTAGTGACAGTCCGGCATTGGTAAGATTCCCACAGCAATATGAGCCGCTTTCTATTAGCGACCCTACACTGATCCGCTCTGTCTCTGTTCTTTCGCCTTCATTCTTAGTCGTCGCTTCACCTTCTTCTTCTTCTTCCCCCTCTCCTGTCGAGTCTTCCTTGTCGGTTTCGCTTTCCTCTTGCCAATTCGATTCTCTCAGTTATTCTACTTCTCTGTTATCTGATTGGTTTCTTCAGAAGAGTGGTATGCGATTGCTTCGCCTTGCCTCTTTCTGTCAGCTTCCCCAGAAGCTTTTGATTCCTTCGGAATTGGTGAGTCCCTCTTCCTCCTATTGCTCATCGGACTGCTCTCTTCCCTCTTCTTCTTGTTCTCTGTCCTTATCCATTCCCCTTATGAGCAAGGCAGAGATTGCGCTCCTTAATGAGCGTCTCGACTGTCTAGCTAGGAACTCGTCGCGTTCGTCTTCTCTGCTTGGAGCCTCGTTGCCTTCTGCTACGGGTCCGGGTCTCGAAGTTGCTTCGATGACTCCTACCCAGATTTCCGACTCTATCCCAAGGGCGACTCGGCGCCGTTCGCGTAGGGTCCAGGCTACCCCGCGCACCATTCGCACACGCTCTATAGCGGTGTCCGAGCAGATTGATCGATCTGCTCGGTATTCCCTCTACCTGATCTGAGTTCTCCTTTTTCCTCTTTGGTTCCCGGTTCTTGATTTCAATGGCGAATCTTCTTTTCTGGAATATCCGTGGCATTGGCAATGATGCGTCCTTGGCTAGGCTTAAACGCATTGTCAAGAAACACTCTGTTGGTTTGGTCGCTCTCCTGGAACCCTTCCTGGGTCCCGAAGACATTTCCAGCATTGTCTTATCCTTAGGTTTTGGCGGGGGCTCCGCCAACGTCTCGGGGAAGATTTGGATCCTATGGTCCAAATCTTTTTCGGTCCGGGCTGCTTTTGAATCCTTTCAGCTTTTTTCTTTGGTCTGTTCGTCTCCCTCGTTTAGCTCTCCCTTCCTTTTCTCGGCGGTTTATGCCAAATGTGATCGTGTGGAGAGATTGTCACTCTGGTCTGACATTTTAGGTCTCGAATCGTTGGGCTTCGCTACCTCTGTTTTAGGCGGCGACTTTAATATCGTCGCTTGCCAAGCGGAAAAACGGGAAGGAGCCGCCATCAATCGTGTAGCGATGGCGGATTTCAACTCGTTCATTGTCAGCTCTGGTTTGTCTGAGCTTCCTTTTGTAGGTTCTGCTTTCACCTGGTCCAACAACCAAGAAGGACCGAACCGAATCCTCTCCCGGCTTGACCGTGTTTTCGGATCGGAGGATTCCTTTTTCCTTCTCGATCGCGCATCTCCATCGGTCTTTCTCTGACCATGCTCCCATGGTTGTTCGATGCTCTCCCCGCTCTTTAACGGGGCCCTCTTCCTTTCGTTTCCAAAGCATGTGGATATCTCACCATTCCTTTCAACAAGTTGTTGCTGATTCTTGGTGTGTTCCTATTGTTGATTCTCCTTGTAAGACGTTCAGTCGTAAGCTTAAGCGTCTTAAAGATTGCCTTAAGGTTTGGAACTCTCAGGTCTTTAAGAACATTTTCGACCGCGTTCGTCTGGCCGAAGAGTCTCTTATAGCAGCCGAATCCTTGTTAGATGAGGATCCTAACGTGGCTAACAAGGAGGCTTGGGATCTTGCTCAGACCACTTTCTCCTCGGAACTTCGTATCGAGCATGACTACCTTAGTCAAAAGGCTAGGATCAAGTGGGTAGTTGTCGGTGATACAAACTCTAAATTCTTTCATTCCTCTATTCGAAAGAAGAATAACATCCTCACGATCCGTGAGATTTTGCGTCCGGATCTATCTACGGCCTCTTCGCCTGAAGATGTTAAAGAGACCATCCTGTCCCATTTTCAATCTTTTTTGGGCTCTCCGTCGGTATCGGAATCGGACCCAGCTCTGCTGGCCTTCATTCCGCGTGTTGTTCTTTCTCCGGAAAGCGACGTCATCACGAATCTCCCTTCTTCGGAGGAGATACGTGCTTCTGTCTTTGCACTGAGTAAGGACAGCGCCAGTGGTCCGGATGGTTTCAACGGTAATTTCTTCAGGAGTGCCTGGTCTTTAATCCAGGAGGATTTCTGTCTTGTTGTTCAATCCTTCTTTTCTGGGGGTTCCCTTCCTTCTGGATGGACATCCACCAACCTTGTCCTTATTCCAAAGTGCGAGAATCCTAGGTCGTGTGTGGATTTCCGGCCTATCAGTCTTTGCAACTTTTCGAACAAAGTGATATCTAAAATCATATCTACTCGTTTAGCGCCCTTCCTTGAGCACATTATTTCTCCTTCTCAAGCGGGATTTGTAAAGGGGCGTTTGATTACTGATAACGTTCTGCTCGCTCAAGAACTTATTTCCCAGATCGATCGGAAGATCAGGGGATCTAATGTTGTCTTCAAATTGGACATGGCTAAGGCCTACGATCGTATGTCCTGGTTTTTCATCATCAAGGTATTAAGGGCTTTCGGGTTCCCGGAATACCTTATTGACTTGGTGTGGAGGCTCATTTCCAACTGCTGGTTCTCTGTGCTTATTAATGGATCGGCTTATGGTTATTTTAAGGCCGGTAGGGGCTTGCGTCAGGGAGACCCTCTATCGCCAACTCTCTTTGTGATCGCGGCAGAGGCCTTCATTCGCGGTCTCCAATCCTTAACTATCTACGACCAGATTCAGCGTTTCGGGATTCCGAGGGGTTGCCCCCTAGTGTCATCCTTGTCCTTCGCTGATGACGTAGTCATTTTCTCTAATGGCAGCATCCCCTCTGTCCGTAGGCTTCTCAATTTTCTTCATCAATATGAACGTTCATCGGGCCAACTTGTTAACCCTGCCAAGAGTTGTTTCGTCCACGCAAAGAACATGCCTCCCTCCCGTGCTTTATGGATCGAGTCGGTCTCTGGCTTCAAGGAAGCCACCCTTCCCCTTCCTTATTTGGGAGTTGTCCTGTACCGTGGTAGAAAGGTCAATGCTATTTTCGACCCCATAACTGATAAAGTGAGGGGTAAAATTTTACGCTGGAATGCTTCTCTTATTTCTCAGGCTGGTCGTCTTGTCCTTATCAAATCCGTTTTAAACTCAATGGGTACTCATGTTTTCGCGGCTATGACCCCTACTTCTTCCTTCTTTCGGTCTTACCGTTCTTTGGCTTCATCTTTCTTCTGGGGCAACAGAGATAGCGCCCGTCGTCACCATTGGGTGTCATGGGATGTGGTGTGTCGGTCCAAGAATGAAGGCGGTTTGGGTCTGCGAAGACCTGAGGACCTTTGCGCCGCTTTTGCCTGTAAATTATGGCATAGATTTGGCGCTAACAACTCCTTATGGGCTACGTTCCTCCATGCGAAATACCGTAGTCTTGAGGGCTCTAACTTCTCAGGTTCCCCGTCTTTTGCTAGTGAAACCTGAAAGCACATGCAGTCGGTAAAAGCCTGTTCCGACAGTCACGGTGGTTCTTCAGGATGGGATGGATATTCCTTTTCCATTTTGATAGCTTGGTCTTCGATTAGGGTGCCTAGCCCCATTCGTCCGGTGTTTTCTTTTATCTGGGACTCTCGTATTCCTCCCAAGGTCTCTACTCTGATGTGGCGAATTATCCATGATGGTTTGCCACTTGACGAGAACCTCCAAAAAATCGGCATCCCTTTCGCTTTTCGTTGTAGATGCTGCGGTAATGGGGATACCGAATCCCTTAATCATTTGTTCTTTGGTGGCTTTACAGCCAGATCGTGCTGGAATTACTTCGGTAACCTTATTGGTATGCGTCGGATGGCGTGTTCTCCTTCTGATCTCCGGAACTCCTAGTGGTCTGGGAATGCTGGTAAGTCTCTTCGTGCGATCATTTTCCGCTTGATTCCTTGTCTCATCTGCTGGCACCTTTGGTGCGCGCGAAACAAGGCAACGTTCGAAGATGCTCGTATGGATCCTCCTTCTATCATTCGGTGTGTTCGGAAAGACGTCTTCATTGCTTTCCGTGGATGACCTTTCAGGGGTCGCTTAAACTCCCGTGCGGAGCATCTGGTCAGACTCCTCTCTATTTCGTGTGCTTCGTCTCACGCAAGACTGGGAGTAGGTTGATCATCGTGTGCGAGCGCTGACCTTCACCCATCGCTCATTGTCCCTCCCCCCTTTTTTCTGTTTAATGTGGTTGTTAGTTTTTCAGGAGCTGTATCCAGGGTTTGGTTGTCTTGTTTGTGATGTCCGGCCTTTTCTTCTCTGGTTCCTTGGTGGTTACTGTGGTAGCTAGGCTGCTTCGGATTGTCTAGGTTTACCTTTTGGCTGTTGGTTTCTCGGTGCTTCATGGCTGGTTTTTTCTCCCTTGTTCTGTGCTCCCTATCTTGGAGTGAGCTGTCCAAGGAGTTGCTGGTTTGCGCCTTTTAGATCGCTCTTTTGTTGGTTTGGTTTGGAGGTCTGGCCTTTTCCTTCGGGTCATGGCGGGTTTGTGGAAGCTGGTGGATCGTGTGTCCCTTCCTCTCCACTCAATCCGGGTGGTTTAGCTTATGGCGGTTCTTTTCTTTTTGGTTCTCTATGGCTCAGTTGGGTTTTGGTTGTCTGGTTTCGGGATGCGGGCTCCATTTGATCGCTAGTTTTTGGTGGTTTCTCTGTGGTTGTTCGGCGGCTGCGACTGGTCTTGATCTACTATTTTGCCACTGGTTTGGCGTTGATGGCGTCTGCTTTTCTCTGATTGTCATCTTCCGTGCGTTCCTTTTATTTGTTGGTTTAGCGATTACTAGTTGGCTCTCTTTTGATACGGCTTGGAGGTCTGGCCTTTTCCTTAGGGTAAAGGCAGGTTTGTGCTTGTTGGTGGATCGTTTCCTCATTCTCCTCCACGGGTCTTTAGTGTTTTGATTTTATTTTCCGCTGTTGTTTTGCGGTATTTCCTTTTGGTGGTTTTCGTCTCATCTTGTTTCCTATTTTGTGAGCCCTCGGAGAAAGGCGTTTTTTCTCCTATTTATATATTACATTTCTTTAAAAAAAAAAAAAGTTAAGACAAGGCTATAGATGGTCGCTCCTATCCAGCTCTATTCTCCGCATTAGCAGACGGTATTACCTTGTAATACTCTTTGCTAATGTGGGTCTCGGGGTGGGGCGTTACAGCTTGGTCCTTAAAATTAATTCCCCTACAATGAAAATATTATATAAAATGAAAAAATATTCAAAGTGCTGAGTATAAAGTTTTATACCTAATATTAATAAAGAGAGAATAAGATTTTTACTGTTTTCATTTGGAATTTCAAAAATACTCTACCACCTATCAATCAAATCTTGCCCGCGGTTTGCAATTTTCACCATCTTCTTCTTTTCAAACATCCATCATCAGAATTTCACTATCAATTTACATCTGACGTCATCAACAAAACTGCTTAAAATATACTTATTGTGAAAACTAAAGATTTTTAACTTATAAGCACACATTCATCCATTAACTTTTTATTAAATAAAAACTGGATACCTCTTGCTATCATATGCATGTAAGTGGAATTTATACTATGATGAAAAATGTAATTTACTCCAGGCTTTCCGTATTAAAAAAGCAAGCAACGCAGAACCTCATATCAAGTTGTAAGACTAACCGCCAAGCGCCTCTTGCGTCCGCCTAAACAATCTGCATGGGTCAATCTGATCCTGTCTAGGTTCGTTTAGTCCCATTTAGGTCCTCCTGGTCCTATCAAGGCTATCTTAGACGTCACTTTGCTGAAACTCTCCATTTATCTAAACTGTTGTATGCATGTACATGTAGAAATAGTTTATCATCAATATCGTCTTCTATACATTTTATTTCATAGCTCATGGCTGTGGAAGAATACATACAGAGATGAAACTTCAACCAAAAAGGGGATGTTGCATCCATGCTTATTTTAAAATGCGAAAGATAGAAATTCAATAGTGGAGTATATGGACATTTTTAGAAATTAGAATACAATTTTAATGCGCAAGTATAGACTCCACCTCATATTGACTACACCTCATATCTCTTTTGATTTCAACCATGTTTGCATTTAAATATTATAGTTCCTACCTCCTTTCATTTCACCATATTATTAAGATGGGGAAATATTTTGATATTAAAGTGTATTAGAGATCCTTGTCTATGTGTGTGTATGTGTGTGTCTCTGTGTGTGTCTATATATGTGTGGTTGTAATACTTTTTAGGTGTTAGCGTAAACGTCCTACGCAAATATTATCGAATCTTAATATTACTTAAAAATATAATCTAATTTCTTTGATAATCTTTAATAATAGTTATAATACCTCTGATGACACTTTTTGGATATCGACATAAACTATCAAAAACGCTCCTCTATAAATATCATCAAATCTTAATATCACATAAAATTAGAATCTAATAATTAAACTTCATTTACAATTTCAAAACATCACTCTATAAATATTATCAAATCTTAGCATCACTTAAAAGAAACCTAACAAATAAACTTACTTTACAAGTTTGTTCTTTACTAACCTATGATATAAAATTCAAACCAACAAAAAACTTGAAGTTGTGACTTAGAAATAAATATTCAAACTAACTACATATGATTTCAACGTAAAAATTGTTAAATATTTATGCAAATCATTTTCTTTTGAATATATTAAACATATAAAATCTGTTAAAAGAACAATTCACACACCATCATCACGTGCAAACCGCATGCCGTAACATTCGTGTGTGCATACCACGGTTTAATAGTATATACCATGCATCATTTAGTGAGCAAACAGCTGAAAAGAAGGTATGATGAAACCACGGTGCATTTAGCACCGCTAAAGAAAAACGCTAGGCTTTCATATCGTTACAAGAAGGGAAAACTGTTACATACTCTACAGATGGACTAGAAACAGAACCGGTTAACAGAATAAAATTACAAAACTGAAAGAAGCTAGGAAATATTCCATAACAAAAATAAACGTACAAACGAAGCTAATAATTTGCAAAGCATCCAAATCTCGTTTATGTGAAAACTGGACGAGTCAACAAAACTACAAGGCAACACACGGTCTAACACAATAAATCTACAAATCCAAATTTACCACTATTTATTACAACTTATTATCATACGTATGATGTTACGCAAATATCAACACACAATCTAACTGATCAAAACACTCGATTGTTCTAAACAGCAGTTAAAAGAATCGTAGTTATGGAGTGATGAATCCATGGAAGAAACTAAGCCTAGCAATATATCAGTAGTGTTGTACATTAACATATTCTGCATTCTTTCAACTCTTCCGAGCCCTTCTTGACTTAGTGATTGGTTTCCTGCTACGACGAATTGCCTTCTCTTTAGGTTCAGTTGGCAACATTTCAGTTGAATTCATTTCGGTACCATTTTGGTACACTAATTTATTGACTGCTTCACTTTGGGTTTCATGAACACCGTTCGCTTGTGCTTCCGTAAATAAACTGGAAAACCCAGTTCTATTGTTAGATAGAGTTATATAGTTGGAAAACGATGAACGATATTAACCGATGATTACCTGTCCATAGAAGCTATTGATCCATTCGTTTTATTTGAAATATGGCATGTCTTATATTGTGTCCTCTGATCTGAAAAGAACGGGTTACTAATTCCACGAAATGAATTTAGACTAATTATTCATGATCATAATGGTTCGGTTTCGATACATTTGGGAAAATCACAAGAATGATGATGATTCATAATGGTTTGGTTCATATGCCAAACTTCTTATAAACATAGACAAATAAACTTCATATTTTAAATATGATGAATCCACCCACGGATCAGATGTAAAAAGCATGATACATAAATAATTAGTTATATTCCAGGACCATAGTAGGAGGAAGGCACGGTTTATACTAATTTATACACTTCTCAAACAGACTGCACGTTTATAAATCAATAAAATCTGTAAGAACGAGATTGCAACAGAGTTGAGCTAGACGTAATGATTTCTGTACAGGAAATCAGGAAGTCAAAATTAAATGTATTGCAATACTTGTGCGACATTCCTAGCATCTTCCCAGGGAATGTAAGAATGTTAAACTTTTTTCATTCAACAAGAGCAATAAGAATTATATCAGCAAGGAAAAAATATTTTTAATCATGAATGATGGAACAACTGGCTGACAAAGTCTGCCATTAGTTTCCCATATAATGGGTTTTTATTTTTCATTCCAATATAAACCAACGTGTATGCAACGTAGCATTATATACATGTCGTGTGAACGTAACCTAGATTGGCGGCATTAATGAAGAAACTCGTTTCTAGCTATTGTATAAAGAAATCTTTGGTCGTTTAACATACTGATATATTATTAAAATATGCCAAAACAAAAGTGTAAACATCTACCAGATCAGCTCTGTAGGATGACACAACATATAACACTGAAAACAAGATTCAACTCAAAAGAAACTAAGAAAAAAAGTGCACCTTCGACTCCAGTACTTGTTTGCTGAGACAAAGTTTCAACATCATTTAAGTCCTCAACATCGATCAATTTGCTGAACACAAACAGAAAAATACATGAAATGTACCAATAGAAAAAAACTGAGTTGAACAATTATAACACACACATACACACACATATGCATGCATACATACATACATATATACATACACACACATATACATACATACATACATATATGGCAAGGATCAATAGCCCCCTTTATTTAGCACCATTTCGTAGCCCCCTGATATCAGCCACAAGTTTTTATTTAAATATTTGTTATTTCTTTCTCCTGTCACATGGACCAAATATAAACTTGTGGCTGACATCAAGGAGCTATAAATGGTGCTAAATAAAAGAGGCTATTGTACACACACATATAGGGTGGTCAATGAGTACCCGAAAAATCTGAAATACATCCATGATATAAAAAAATATCTGATATCCGTACGTAATATGAAAAATTATCTGATATCCGAAAAAGGGATGCGGATGAGGATATGGTCATATCCGTATCCGATAATTATCCGTCTGTTTTTTATCAAGATTATGGTTATTGTTTTGTATATTTTAGTACATAAAATGATCGTCTTTACTATTTTATCTGAGTAAACAAAATTAATATGTATATAAAAATCAATAGTTGCTGCTTAAAATTAATTTTTTTAGCATATTCGTTATTTTTTATATTTTTAGTACTGAAATGGATTTATAATAACTCAAAATTTCGTAATTATTTGTTTAGATGTATTGGTTCTGAACTAGTCGAAGAATATCCGATAAACATCTGATATCTGTCTGCATCCGTGGATACAGATATTCGATATACATATATATACATATACACGTTGTGTGTGTGCGCGCGCGTGCGTGTGTATGTGCGCGCGCGCGTGCGTGTGGCTATATGGGCAGGGATCAACTTATACCTCAGTTTGGCTACGCCTCAATTCCCCCTTGATTTCCACCACGCATTCCGAATTAAATAATATAGTGTAGTGGCAAGAGAGAAAATAATATTATTTAAATTAAAACTTGTGGTGGTAATCATGGGGATTAGAGGTGTAGCTGATTCATGCCCTATATATATATATATGAGCTAGGATCAATAACATGCTTCTTTGCAAAAAATAGCTTGAGCTGTTTTTTTGAAAGAAAAAAAAGCGTAGCTGGCAAATAATTCAAGTGGCAATATAAGCTTCATGGAAGATAGAAACTTTTAGCTAATGACGTTCAGAATCATCATACACGGGTCAATGTTGATAAGCGCATAAAACATTCTTACAAAGACACCCTTAAATTGATATTTTACGTAAAAAGTTGAGCCTGAAAAACTTATCTAAGTTGTAAACAACGAAAAGATCAGTTAAAAGGCTACCATGGTATGTCCTAATACCAACTGATAATATAGATATTTGAACTCAATTCAGAAACAGACCATACTAAAATGTAATATTAGTGAATAAATATACATAATTGTGGCAAGAACTTAACAGCTATTGGCCATGCTTAAATGAAGGAAAAGGTATGACTGCAGCTTTAACCATTTAAAATAATGTTATAGATGGAAGAGGAATCTATGCTCAATTGAATATGATGGTGAGTAAGCCAAAAAAAAATTATGGACTAAATAGGTGGAATGTGTAAATCTAGTGAAGAAGAGAAGAACCAATTTCATATATAACATAAACTCTCTTTTTCCTTATTCTATCATACTTGTATAACATACAAGTATGATATATCACTTTCATCTCTAGTCGAATCCACACACAGGATAGAGACAAGAAATTTGTTATTAAAAAGGTACACAAATGACCCTAAAATTAGTTATGAAATTATTGTAATAATAATAAATTTCTTAGTCGCCTGCAGTAATTTCTCAAATCATTTTTCACGTTAAAATTAGAAACTTTGTGAAGCAAATCCTTCCAACTGGGCAATCCAAATACAAGAAGCACAAGCATCAAAGTGATTAAATAAAAGACTGCAAGAATATATGTCTATAATGAACTTCTAATATGTTAGAATGTTAAGATGAGAAAGAATGATATCGATTTACTATAACTTATCAAGATGCAGATGTAAAAATTGGTGGTTACTAGAGAAACCATCATACCTTTGAATTGCTGATTCCTTATTTTCTGCTACTGGTACTTCTCTTTCCAAAGAGGTATTCCCTATATAGGAATAATAACATATGAATATTCAATACTCTTAATTACTAGAAGCAAAATCATTGAAGTTATGCACAGAGAATTTACTACCATGTTCCACTAATCTGGAAGCTGACGTAACTGTCCCATGAGAAACAGAAATCTTATCCCCACCCTCCTTACACTGTACAGACAATAATACATCTGTTAGCACATTATAAAGCAATATAGCACAATATCTCTAAACAAAGCTGGTATCATTTGAAATCACAATACAGTGTATATGTGTGTGTATACATACATATACATGTATGTGTGTGCGTGTGTCAGGACATGCATAAGACCCGAATTATCGCAAGTGACCCAACGTTATAAAACATTTGAATCCTCATTTGATAAGTTAGTATTGATTTCAAAGAATAAAACAGAAGGAAAAAAAATGTTACGGGGATTGAACTTGTGATTTCACTTAATAAATTATAAACTAGACTGTAGTTATAGTTGAAATTAAATCAAAACTTGATATTAAACTATACACGAATTTCTGAAACTCCGCTGCCCGCCGCTGCTGCCCTAGTGGCCTTGGGTCAGGACAGCAACTGGGTACATAATCACAACTAAATTGCACAAACACATCTTACAGGCAATTCCTCTGAAGGTTGAGTTGGTTCCAAAGGATGACTATCTGATAATGAGATCTCAACAGTTTCATGGACAGTGCTAGTAATTAATTCTGGCCCTGATAGATTGCTTGAAGAATTGAGATTAGTTGTTCCAATTGCCTGATCCATATTGCCATTGCAATCTGAGCTAGAAATTTTTATTTGTAATGCTGCAAACATATGGAAGAATGTTGTGGAGCTGTTTTTAACTACAAAATTTAAAATAATTATCAGAACACTATAACCTTCATTATCAACGTTTACTGATTTATTATTCACATGTTCTGCTGTTTCTGTAGACTTCTCAGAATTCCTGAACTTGGATATGTCTGACTGATATATTCTTCTTGACCGCAATCTACGAACTTCATTTGAAGTGTCCGATGTCGCAAAATCTAAATAATCTCTAGTTCTACCCTACACATTAATATCAACAGCCATTAAAAACAAACACTAATAGGGCATCTTCTCGGTGTAGAATTTAGAGATAGATGCCTACTGCTCCGTATAAGCATGGTAAGGAATTTAATGAAAATGCACCATAACTAACAAATTTTGCTGGTGTTAAAAAGATTCTTTCCACTTTTTGAAAAAGCAGGCAAATGTCAAGGTTTTGCTGCAACTTCAATTCTAGCTATTAAATATATAGCAAGTATCAACATTACATGTTCAATCAAAATTTACAGCGTATATTCTGAAGTTTCCTCCTCCTTTTTAAAAAAAAAGAAAAAAAAGAAAGAAAGAAAGATCATGGACTGATGTTCAACGAAATAAAATGTTATCTTCAACGGATAAGGGGAGGATGAAATTTAGCAAATGGGATACAAAGAATACGAACATGAATAAATTAACACTCTGTATTGTACAAACTGGTATAGCAAATAACTCTCTAAAAAAATTTAGAGCAGTAAACCTTAGGGAAAGCACAATTTCCTTGGTGTTCAAAATACAAGGTGGATAGATTTCAGTGGCTCTGATAGATTAGCATATGGGATCAAGATACGAAGCATGTAAAATAACCTCAAAGGAAGATATTTTAGTGTCAAATGATTGCACAACCAACTTATATGGAAGTTGAAACAAAATTTAACCAGGAAGTGTCCTTCCTACAACACCATCTCCTAATCAAATTCAAGATACATGACAAACTTGAATCTTTCAAGGGATGAAGGAAACCTCATATATGAATTGGTTCTAATATTTCAGAATAAAGTAAGGAATCTGGCATTCTTCTGTTTCTTTCTATAAAGCACGTCTGTTGTATCATGATTTTCCACTATAATTTTTACTAAGCTTTACTGAAAAGTTGCTCTGTCATCCACGTAAATAATATAATGTCATCTGGCAGCAACACAGAGTAATAAGTTTAGGGATGAACGCGAGTTTTATACTCTTAAATAACGAGGCTTTTGTTACAAGAATAAACCATATACAGCAACATGCATTTAGACTGATTGCTGGTTTTCACATCTAAAAGCGATTGTGTATCAGATGATAGGAAAAACTGCTTGTGCACTTCCACCTATATCAAAATAAATGCAAGGAAATGCAAGACGCGATATCTTTTCAACAAAAACTAGGCTGGTAAAAACAAACTATCCCAAGGTTATAATTATACATACTGACTATTTTACATGGAAAATGTCAGCATCAATCAAGAAACTAGAAGTATGTCATCAGACTACGAGTTGTATCCTGCGTATACTATGATTGCTCTTGAATATGCATAACCATCGAGATTTCAGAAGAATAAATGTCACTTTATCACTGTATGACAATATGCTTAAGATGCACATTTGGGATGAGCAGCAAACACTGTTGAGATATTTCTGGAATTTAGTCCCATGGTGGACTATGAAGCACTATGATTGCAATAAAAATTAAAAATTGCAATATCTCTCTCAACAAATTGAGACCTTCTAAGGAACAAAATATGTCTAGGCTTGGTCAACATGGTGCATGTTTAGCTAGATGCAATAAATGTGTCGTTGTGAATGTGGTGCCTTACATATGGTATCTTAGTCCACTTCCAGTGGAAGTTTATGCTGTGGTTTAGTCTCACATTAGCTAGTTAATTAAGCAGTATAAATACTACTATATTTTCTTAACGTCTAGGCTTATTGACGGAGTGGCTCCACTCATTGGCAAAGACAGTTAAGTTGGAGACAATGCGTTGTGAATGTGGTGCATAGCAATGAAGGAGAAATAAACTATATTTTAACTGCATTCAATGTCTCACTTCAGACCAAAGTTGCGATAAGGATAAATAAGATGCATTTTTGAATATATCCAATAAGTCGAGCATCCTTTACTCATTACGGAATCACATCCTTTCAATTTTTTATCCGTAAATTAAAAGATGCCAGTACATATAAAACTTAAATTGCTATGATACCAGATCTCCTCAAGGTGAGGAATGACAACTAAATACACACACACATTAAGTTACAATACCTCAGTTGATGCCAAATCCATGCATGTGGTTGCATTGTATATTTCATTATTGTTATCCCTGTAATGCTTCAATCTAGAAGGCGGGGCCTCAAATCCATTATACAATGGAGACCTCCATGGTGGCAACGATTTCATGTATGATTTGGCAATATCCACTGGTGAAATTTCAGTATTATCGAATCCCTGTAAAAAAAAAACTTTGAGTAAGAAACGCATGATGTAAAATGTGTGATATTTTATGGATAAGGACTCCGTGTAAATAACAGACTAGTACACATATCTTTGAGGACTTAAGGTTTGCATCTAAACTCTCAAGTCAAAAAAGGAACCTGGTAGAATTACAGGAAAGGGAGGGAGGGATGGGGTGGGGGGCGGGGACAAACTAGTACATATATCTTTGAGGACTTAAGGTCGTTGGTATATAACACCATATGCATCTAGATTCTCAAGTCAAAAATGCACAAAAAAGGAACATGGTAGAATTACAGGAAAGAGGGGGGGCGGGGGGGTAGTTGGCTACGGGGAAGTGAGGTAGTACCTTAGAAAATCAATAAAAAGGTACTTTAGAGAATCAATGTGCAGCAGTGCGCAGACATTATACACATGGTTCCAGGTTTTTTTTTTTTTACCTATTGTTTCCCTCTTATCTTTTTTGCAATTTGGGCTCGGAGGACTTGATGGTAGGATATCCAGAAAAAAACAGTAAAACCTAACATGTGTATATGCTTAAAAAGTCTTGCTGACGTATTCATAAACCTCTCCAATTCAATTCCAAATATAACAGGAGTATATTTTGTGTGCATCTTGGATGCTATACAGTTGGTTCAGAATTACTGATAAATTATCCTAATTGTAGAAATTTTCCGATCAGATAGCATAATATTTTAACATTGATAATCTAATAATAATAATAATAAAACCACTATAAAGATAACAAGTTGACAACATGCTTAACAAAATATTTTTGATCTGACAGTGCTAAATGTGATTTCAATTGAACCGTAAATGTTTTACCAACATAAATTAGGAATAGATAAGACATTTTTCAAGAGAATTCCACATAACAGCTAAAGCATCCTAATCATCGACAATCTACATACAAAACCAAGCAAGATTTATTTGTTAATAATTTTGCAATATATCATAGCTCAATAGTAATGACTAACACAGTTCATCAAAGTTCACAGTCTAATATATGAATCACTGATACTATACATGTGCAGACCATAACTTGTATCCTTTACATATGCATAATGGAAGTCATTAGAAATGTCAAGAAAGTTTATGCTTCAATGGTGCTGAAAGAGATTCCAACTTGAATATGGAAAGATGTTTTTACTTTGTTTTATCCTTGAAACGATTTCTGAAGGCACATTGTCAAACTGACTAATGTTTGTTAGAATTTTTGGAATTAAAAAGAGAAAGGATATAAATATAACATGTTAAAACTAATATTTGAATGTCATAGTTGCCTAAAAATGAAAATTTTGGATGCATTTTTTTGTTGCTAACGATTTCCCAATATAAATGCGCAACCTATATTGTAAGAAAACAAGAATAGGATAGGTATCCTAATACCGAAATTATAACAAAAGGTATACGAACTACCGAATAGCAGAACCTACATATTTATTATTTGAAGTGCATGTTTTTGAACCATTTTCAGTTTTCGAAGCAGATTTTTTCTCATTTAACCACATCTTCGCTTCCAGCATAGCTTTACTGTGTCGGTCAGGTGTGCATGCTTCTAAAACATATGGCTCGGATAAATGAGGAACCCTTTCAGTAAAATTTTGCTTCAAACTAGAAGGTAATGAAGACTCCTGCTGTATGGTCGTTCTACAAAGTTCCTCTACCGCATCCCTACAAATATCTTGAGATGAAGAATGCATAACTCTTGACTGAATTAGTTTTACCAACCTATCACATTCAGCCCTGTAAAATACATCAAATGGATGTTTTATTCAGATACACTAGTAGCTAAACTTCCTGGTAAAACCAAGCCAAAAAAATAAGAGTTGAACACTTGTTCTTAGACTGAATTGTCATTCAAAATGAGAACATGTACTAAGAATATTTTTTCCACTTTAGAACCAAGTCTGTATTTAAATGAAGAACAGCAATCTATTACATATAAAAACAAGTTAGAGAACAAAATGAGAACATTAAGATTTCATCATAAGAAGTTAAGGATGGATATATATTTTATATTAGTATACGCTATGCATGTCAAATAACAAAAGAAAATGGTAACTGACAGCAAGGTAATAGGATATGAGCCCGTATTATGCTAAGACTTTCAAACCATTCCTTAATTAGAATTTGCACAAAAGAAATACCTCGAAAAAATTTCTTTCTTAACCATCTGCTCGATAGCACGTTTTGTATCTGTTTTTGGAACTGTTTCATGTAACTCAGTCATGCATTTATTTTCTGATTTCCCAGCCTGACAAAAATTTATAATGTAATATTGAGTCACATACTGAAAATATTGGCCAGTGGATCAAGTCAGCAATAATGTTCATATAGCTTATCCAGATCATAATCAGAATTAATGCAGCCACTAGACAATAAAATTCAATAACAGAAAGCAATAATGTATATAACAATCAGGCGTCAGGAAAAATCATAAATGACATAAGTACTTCTGAATTGAAAATTGTGAATGATATAAAACAGAAAGCTCACCACAGAATAAAAGAGCAGTCAGGTTTTAGTATCATAACAACATAAACAAAAGGTGAGCACACAAACAATGTGAGAACAAGAATCAATGAATATACAAGTCACCTTCTCAAACCCAAAATTTTCTTCCTCGTCTTCATCTGTTCAAAGAGAGAAAATAAAAGTGAGCACTGGTAATAATAGCATTGATGGAAGAAAAAAATACCAATACCATATAGCTGACTAGTCTACGAAGAATAGGAAGATAACTGAAGCAAATTTCACATTGGAGAAACAAGCATGACTTTAGAGAACAAACATTAACAGTTCAAACACATTCCTCAAACATTAAAATCTTCTATCTAACACTGAAAATCAAGATTGATGATAATGCAGACCAGACCGTGTCAACCTAATATATCAATTGTATAGCTTTGATCAAATAACATAAACTTGGGTGTGTTTTCGTGTTTAAATATATAAAAAAATTCCACAGAAAGATAAGAAGGATGCGAGGGGGGATTTATAAGGAGGAGACGGAAATGATGCAAGCTCATTTCCCTTCATGCGTCATGTCAGATCTGGAAAAGGTTGCATGGGAAAATCATGTCTTTTTGACCTTTTTTCGGGTGCTTGCATGAAAGGAATGGAAATTGTAGCCAAAAGGTGGGAATTGAGCCACTTTTTGTTTTTTCAAAGAGGTTGTATGTTTAACATAACGTGATTTAGCCCGGGATGCACAGGTTTATAGAATCTCTCAGCTGAGACGTTCCCATTATTAATCATAGCATGTGAAGACCTTCCCTAGTAGCAATGTCGAAAGTTCACTTATTGTCAAAGTCGCACGAAAGAGATCTAGAATGAGCAGACCTACAAGGGACAAACTTGTTATCTATCTGATGCAGCAGCGGATAACTGAAAATGAATGTGACGATGAAAGTAGCAATCGATGGAATAGAAGATACCGAATGGATCAAATCCGTTGATCCAAAGATACCGGATTCTAGCTATCTCAAACACGTTGATCGCGCACGATACCGTGTTTAAAGATCTACGATTCTTCGTACGTTGATCTAGCGCACTAGATACCGTGAATTGGCTTCAACGATCGTTGATTCAAGCGCACTCGAATACCGAAGGTATAGATAGGAGATCACACTCAACTAGCAATTGAAGAAGTGACACAAAGCACACAAACAAATTTTATTCAAAATCAACTAACTTTACAAATGACACAACTTGCCTATTTATAGGCTTACAATACAACATTTACATCACAACACTTAGGTCGTAAACGACCTATCACCCTGCGACCTAAAAACAGACGACCTACGACTTATATACAAGCGACATAAGAAAACAACATAACGACCTAAAATACAACGCACACGACCTACGACTTACATATTACAACACATAAGCGACTCATCATATCAACACATAGCCTCCATCAGCGACCTAGCATAGGTCATTAACGACCTAACACTTCATACGACTTAAGAAAGCAACGGCTTAGAGCAGAATGCGGCGGCGACCTAAAATCTGAGCGACCTAAAGAAATGCTTCCGGAAATCCTCGAGCGATCTAAAATAGAGCGACATAACTTCAGATGGCTTCAGTGATCTTGCAGCATACACATCAGCGACCTAACATAGGTCGTAACCCGCTTCCGCGACCTAACATAGGTCGTATCACTTCTCCGCGACCTAACATAGGTCGTAACCCCTCTTCGCGACCTAACATAGGTCGTAACTCCTCTCCGCGACCTAACTTAGGTCGTAATTCATTCTCGCGACCTAACTTAGGTCGTAACTCGTTAGGTCGTTTGAGTAACTCGAAGCGACCTATAGGAATGTGTAACTCGCTAGGTCGTTCGAACACCTTATTCTTTAACTCGTTAGCTCGTTTCAGCCCGTTATCTTCCTCGTTAGGTCGCACACGACCTAAAAGCACGTTAGGTCGCTCGCGATCTAAGACTTGGTCATTTTGGGCTGCATCATCCTTCCCTGGTTGGAAATAATTCGTCCACGACGCTTTCCTCTTCCACAACAGGTTCATCTCCATAATAAGGAATAAGATGTTTAACATTAAACACGTCAGAAGTGTACACATCCTTCGGCAGCTTCAACCTATAAGCGTTTTCATTGATTCGTTTCACAATCTTTACAGGACCAATCTTTCGAGCTTTAAGTTTATTGTATGCTCCCACTGGAAAACGATCCTTCGTTAGTACAGCATATACTAAATCACCTTCATTAAATTCAACACTCCGTCGCTTCAGATCCGCAGATCGTTTATACTTTTCATTCACCTTCTCCAATCGTTCCTGAATGATTGTATGGCATTCTGTTAATCCGTCAACAAAATCAACAGCCCGCTTAACTGTTCCCTTCGGTTGTGGTACTGTCGTCAAATCCAACGGCCCCTTTGGCAAGCTCGAATATACAATCTGAAATGGACTGAAACCCGTACTACGATTGACATCATGATTATATGCAAATTCCGCCTGACACAACTTCATATCCCAACTCTTCAAATTATCTCTCACAAGACATCTCAGCAGGTTTCCCAATGATATATTCACCACTTCCGTTTGCCCATCTGTCTGCGGATGATAGGCGCTACTAAAATTCAGCTTCGTTCCAACCATCTTCCACAAACTTAACCAAAAATGGCTTAGAAATCTAGTATCCCGATCAGAAACAATAGATTCAGGTAGTCCATGCAATTGATACACCTCTTTAAAGAATAAATGAGTAACACAGACGGCATCAGCTGTCTTTTTACAAGCTATGAAATGTGTCATCTTCGAAAACCTATCCACTACAACATATATCGAATCATTCCCCCTCTGAGTTCTAGGTAACCCCAAAACAAAATCCATACTGATATCAACCCATGGTCTAGTCGGCACGGATAAGGGCATATACAATCCCGCATTTATCGCTGTCCCTTTGGAGACTTGGCAAATATGACATCTCTCCACAAACTTTTCAACTTCCCGTTTCAACGAAGGCCAATAATAAGATTGAGAAATCAATTGCAAAGTATGATCTCTACCCACATGACCTTCCTCATGTAACTCCTTCACGATCTTCATTCGTTAGCTGCTCTCTGGTATGCATAATCGATTCCCCTTAAAAAGAAAACCATCCACCAACACAAACTCATCCGTCTTTCCCTTCTTGACTTCATCTACAAACTTCGCAAAGTAAGGATCATCAACAAATAATTCTGGCAACACATCAAACGCCGTCACTTCAACCTTCATTGTAGTCAACAGATGATTCCTTCGACTCAATGCATCTGCCACTCTATTCGTAATTCTCGATTTATGCTTCACCACAAATGTAAATTGTTGTAAGTAGGTAATCCACGAAGCATGCCTAGCTGCAATCTTGTCATGTCCCTGCATATGCTTCAACGCTTCATGATCAGTATATAAAACAAATTCTTTATGGAACAAATAATGTTTCCAATGTTTGATAGCTTGAACAATAGCATAGAATTCCACATCATAAGTATTATATCTCATCTTTGCTCCCGATAGCTTCTCACTGAAATATGCAATAGGACGTCCCTTCTGACTTAACACCCCTCCAATTCCAATCTTCGATGCATCAGTATGCAATTCAAACAACAACTGAAAATCTGGCAACACTAAAATTGGTGTTGTCGTCAAAAGTTCCTTGATTCTCTCAAAAGCAAGTCCTGCTTCCTCCGTCCATGAAAATTGTTTCCCCTTGATACAATCAGTAACTGGTGTCATCACGCTACTGAAGTGTGGAATAAATCTTCGGTAGAATGATGCTAAACCATAAAAACTCCTAACTTCTGTTATCGTTCTGGGTTGTGATCAATTTCTGACTGCTTCAACTTTATTCTGATCCACCTGTATACCTCCTTCTGAAATAACATATCCCAGAAATAAAACACTATGCGTCATGAACACGCATTTCTTCGTTGCAGCATAAAATTGTTCCTGTCGCAGTATCATCAACACTTCCCTCAGATGTTGCAAGTGTTCTTCTGTGCTTCTACTATATATCAATATATCATCAAAATACACCACCACGAATTTCCCAATAAATGGTCTAAAAATTTGATTCATCATCCACATAAATGTACTAGGTGCATTCGAAAGACCAAATGGCATAACCAGCCATTCATATAATCTTTCTCTCGTTTTGAACACTGTCTTCCATTCGTCTCCGGGTCTAATTCGAATTTGATGATAACCACTCTTCAAATCAATTTTCGAAAAGATAGTAGCTCCACTAAGTTGATCCAACAAGTCATCCAATCTAGGCATAGGAAATCTATATCTCACTGTAATATTGTTCAGTGCTCTACTATCTGTGCACATCCTTCATGTTCCATCCTTCTTCGGCACTAACAAAGCTGGCACCGCACAAGGACTTAAACTTCCCTATACACGCCCATGTTCAAGCAACTCTTCCACTTGCCTTCTCAACTCCTCGTGTTCCTTTGGACTCATTCTATAATGTGGTCTATGAGGCAACTTCATTAACACCGGTTTTGCAACAGCCTTCGAAACATTCGCATTGCCACTAGCCCCTTTCATTGGATTGTTGGAATTTGTAAACACACTACCACCTCTCCTGCCTTGCTTCTTCCAAGATAGAGCTTTTTGATGTACTTCAGCGACAGATTTGGAATCAAACATATTTACCATATCTTGAATCTGCATTCTCAACCCTCCAACAAATCTAGCTGTTAACTGCTCCTCCGTCTCCATGATATCATTCCTTGCAATTAGTTGATAGAACTCATTCGCATAATCGTTCACAGACTTTGTCCCCTGTCTCAGATTCTGCAATCGTTGATACATAAGAGACTGATAATTATACGGCAAGAATGCAGCTTTCATCAACTTCTTCATCTTATCACATGATTCAATCTTTGACTTTCCCATCCTTTCCCGCGTAAGTTTAGTTTGTTGCCACCATGCCATAGCTCTCCTTTTCAAACGCGTAGCAACCAACTTAACTCTTCGATGCTCAGAAACCTCCTTAAAGTCAAAATTTTCTTCCACGTTAGACAACCAATCCAAAAATTCCTCAGCCACTATTCCACCCTTGAATTCTGGAATTTCAGTTTTCATCCCCGACTCCCATCGACGATCATTTTCAACATCCCGATATGCATTTCGTATTTGGCCTCGATCTTTAGAATGAACACTACATCTACCACCATCTTCATCAAAAACAGATGTACTTCGATATCGATCTCGACCATCCACATCTCTATGATTACGCATATCTCTTCTACTTTGTCTTTCATCATCATGGTATGGTTCATGTTCAAACTCTCGTGGAGTTCTTCTCTCTTCCTCTCTATACTCATGATGTTCTCTTCTCATCGAAACTGATGATTCTCTTCTTCCTCGATCAGATTGTGGCGACACCCTCCTCGCTTCTGTAACCGATGGCGAAACTCTGTTTCCTCCATGGTTCGAGATTGGCGACCTTCTCCTTTGATCTTGGTTCATGTCCATCATCAATTTCTCTAACCTCCCAATACCTTCATCCAACTTCTCATTGAATTTGTTGCTAATGCGTTGTTCCATTTGATCTGCATCTTCTCTCTTGTACAAATCTTCAACATTTTGATGACGATTAGCTCTTCTCGACGGCATGGTTGCTTCTTCAAACAAAAGTTAACTCTCGGCTAGAACTTTTAAAGATGATGCACGGCCTTCACTTGCTCGGATCTACACTTCAAACTCTCGGCCTCAAACAACAAAGTGATACACGACTTGAACTCTTCGATAGAAAATTGGCTCCAAGACTCGGCTTAGCTATGATTGGCTAAGTCTAGCTCCGATACCAAATGATGCAGCAGCGGATAACTGAAAATGAATGTGACGATGAAAGTAGCAATCGATGGAATAGAATATATCGAATGGCCCAAATTCGTTGATCCAAAGATACCGGATTCTAGCTATCTCAAACACGTTGATCACGCACGATACCGTGTTTAAAGATCTACGATTCTTCGTATGTTGATCTAGCGCACTAGATACCGTGAATCGGCTTCAACGATCGTTGATTCGAGCGCACTCGAATACCGAAGGTGGAGATAGGAGATCACACTCAACTACCAATTGAAGAAGTGGCACAAAGCACACAAACAAATTTTATTCAAAATCAACTAACTTTACAAATGACACAACTTGCCTATTTATAGGCTTACAATACAACATTTACATCACAACACTTAGGTCGTAAACGACCTATCACCCTGCGACCTAAAAACAGACGACCTACGACTTATATACAAGCGACATAAGAAAACAACATAACGACCTAAAATACAACGCACACGACATACGACTTACATATTACAACACATAAGCGACTCATCATATCAACACATCAGCCTCCATCAGCGACCTAACATAGGTCGTTAACGACCTAACACTTCATGCGACTTAAGAAAGCAACGGCTTAGAGCAGAATGCGGCAGCGACCTAAAATCTGAGCGACCTAAAGAAATGCTTCCGGAAATCCTCGAGCGATCTAAAATAGAGCGACCTAACTTCAGATGGCTTCATTGATCTTGCAGCATACACATCAGTGACCTAACATAGGTCGTAACCCGCTTCCGCGACCTAACATAGGTCGTATCACTTCTCCGCGACCTAACATAGGTCGTAACCCCTCTTCGTGACCTAACATAGGTCGTAACTCCTCTCCGCGACCTAATTTAGGTCGTAATTCATTCTCGCGACCTAACTTAGGTCGTAACTCGTTAGGTCGTTTGAGTAACTCGGAGCGACCTATAGGAATGTGTAACTCGCTAGGTCGTTCGAACACCTTATTCTTTAACTCGTTAGCTCGTTTCAGCCCGTTATCTTCCTCGTTAGGTCGCACACGACCTAAAAGCACATTAGGTCGCTCGCGACCTAAGACTTGGTCATTTTGGGCTGCATCACTATCAGTCAACATGCAGCTAACCATCTTCGTGACATCCTTTTCTTCTTCCAAGAGAAACTTTGACATATAATAGTTTCAAACTGAATCTCTTTAAGAAAGATCTTTCGTCTCATGATAGCCTGCTCGATCCCCCTTACGAGACTTTCGTTATTGGGTTAGAATACATTTCACATGGTATTATCAAATGATACAACGGTGTAGATTCATAACAGACATCTAGAAGTGTATGATAAGTAACATCAAAGTGTTCATTTCAAAAGGCAGAATGACTAATGTAGTTTTGCTTGGAAAATTAAACACATTGTTGCGAGCATCGCTTTTTCCATGTCAAATTTTAACAAATGTCGTGACCTATTAAATGACTGTTGAAATGTGTCTATTTTCAAAATTTATGAATGGGTATAAGGGTAAATACCATATAGAAGCATATTTGAGAAACATTGAAACCTATTCGAAATACCGAGGGCCCGTTTGGTTTAATTTTTAGCCTTTTTTGCGTTTTCAAAATTCATTACAAAATACGGAATAAGCGGAGGATAATACTTAAAATTTTAAATCATTACGATGGTGGAGGAACGACGGAGGGGATGGTGGAACGGCGGAGGACGGCGAAGGAATGGATCATTTATCGTGCTTTTGTGGTTTTCCAAACCACGGAAAACATAATAATTTTATTTTCCATTTTGTATGTTAATTCCATTTTTTTAAATTGGTTGTTTTTCAATAGATACATGTGTCGTGCGTTTTTTTGTTTGGGCGAAAATCCAAAACTAAAAATGACAAACCAAACGAGGCTTAATATTCTGTTTAGTTTTCGGATTTTATGTACAATGATATGTTTTCCTTTGTGGAAACAAATCGTTTATATAGTGTTGTGCAAGTTTAAAATGTTGGGGTACCGACATTTAGATAGGTTACAATAAAATCTGATATAAATGTAACTAAAAAATATTAATGTGATGACACATGATTGACTAGTTTTGCTTGAGTCGAAATGTTATGGCATAATTACTTGTGCGTTGGTTTCATCGGTTGCTCATAGTGGTATGATATGCATATTGTTGTAGTTTGAAATTGTTTGAATTATGTGCATTAAATTGGATGTTATGAAATCGTTTCATGTTAGGTCGTTGATAGAGTGTCGACAACTAGTTTGAGCTATATGGCAAAACCACATTTAAAAATAAATAACAATTTACTTTGATGAAGCGCATAGTTTGATGGTTTATAAAAAAACTAAAAAGTGAGTATAGAAAAATGAGGAGAAATTGATTTGGCAAATAGATGACCATAATTTATTTTGCATATGGAAAGGAATATCCTTGAGTCAACGTTAAAAAAATGCATAAAAGTACACATTTTAGTGACAAATAGTTAAAAACGCTTTAAGGATATGAATGTTTGGTCCAACACGGCAAAACAAAATTTTCAAATGATTAAATTGTTTTGAAAGCAATTAAAACAATAACTGATGTTATTTGTCAAAAGAAAAGATATTTTACCAGAATGTATGTGAGATGAGGTATATTTGATATTTGAGAATATTTAATCAATGAAATGTATAGTTGATTAGTAAAATGGTTAGTAGCTCACATTATAAATTAGTAACCACGATACGTATATTTTTAGGTATAATGATTTTGTTGAAATTTTCAACACCTCTCACATCTCCACTATGCACGCACTTCATTTAGTGTAGAAGAAGCAAGATCACTGAACGAAACTCTTTTGGTGTCGGCCTCATGACTGGATATCCCTACATCCTCTAGAGCACATATATGTTCATGAAAACACTTGTTGTAACAAAATGGATCTCTTATTATTACATGTTACCGATCTCATATATACGTCCATCTTTTTTAGAATAACTTACGATGTAAAACTAATCATAATTCAATCTATGTACTCACTCTAAACAATGCGAGCCATACCGAACAGATCTCCACATTTGCGAGTATTTCTTAATTCAACTTGAAGTTATATATAGTTCTCATAACACTTGGATAAAGTCGCTTACATCTCTCGGCAGTTCAAATCAGATCGCTACCACCTTTCAGCAATTGGACAAGCTGTTTACAAAGAGTCATCTTTTCTACAGTTGGAGCAAGCCGCGTTCTAACATATAACTCCACCTTAATAAGAATCTCGAGCTCAAACCACATACTAGAACATACTTAGATTAATATTGCATCATATTGGTCATCTCGAACCATTGGCTCTGATACCGTGTTGAAATTTTCGATACCCCCTCGCATCTTCATTATGCACGAACTTTATTTTGTATAGAAGAAGCAAGACCACTGAACGAAGCTCTTTTGGTGTCAACGTCATGACTGGATATCCCCATATCCCCTAAAGCACATATATGTTCATGAAAACACTTAATGTAACAAAAGATATCCCTTGTTAAGGTAAGCATTTCTCAATTCAACTTGAAATTATACAAAGTCCTCGCGACACTTGGATAAAGTCGCTTATACCTCTCAGCAGTTCAAATCAGGTCGCTACCACCCTTTCAGCAATTGGGCCAATCTGTTTACAAAGAATCCTCTTTTCCACGATTGGAGCAAATCGCGTTCTAACATATAACTCCACCTTAATAAGAATCCCGAGCTCAAGCCACATACTGGAGGATACTTAGATCAATGCTCTGATTCCACGTAGAAATTTTCTACACCCCCTCGCATCTCCACTAAGTGCGCGTTTCATTTAGGGTAGAAGCAAGACTACTGAACGAAGCTTTTTTGTTGCCAACGTTATGACTGGATATCCCCATATCCCCTAAAGCACATATATGTTCATGGAAACATTTATTGTAATAAAAGAAATCTCTTACTGGTACATGCTACAAACCCCCCACACACATATATATACATACACACACACACATATATATATACGTGTGTATTTGTGTCCATCTCCTTTAAAATAACTTGCGTTGTGGAACTAATCACAATCCAATCTACGCACCTACTCTAATACAATGTGAGTCACACCTAACAGATTTAAAAGTGAATAGAATATAATTTAAGGATAATTGCTATGAAAATACAAGTTTGTTCTAACATAACTTTTTTTGTTACTTACCCGAATAAACAAAGCTACTGATGAGCCATTAAACGGGTTAAGATGATTGAGTGGGCTCAAGTAATAATCATTATGAATTTTAAGTAAACGTATATGTAATGGAATAGAAATGTAAACCTCGAAATACTCTATAAACGATTGGTAGCATTTATTGTTTTATACATCATTTTAAACTTTGTTATGACATGAATGCATAAATTTTTCATTTAAATTTGAAAAATATATAAATGTTACGAACAGAAGTTAAAACTGGTGTTTTATGATACATGCATAGAATCAATAATCATAATTTTGAAGATCGTTTTCAAAAGAAAATGTTTTAACGTTTTAAAGGGAAATGTATGCATATTTGGATGTACGTACATGTGCAGACACAACCAAAAGGGGAGTTGAGTGAGCTCGTCAACTAGGACAACCAATGCAACAAGGGCAACAACTAGAAATCATTTGTACGTAAAAAGTTTTTGATGACTATATTTTGTATTGATATAAGGATTGAGTGATAAGCAACACGACCGCTATGGGCATCAACTTAGGTTCATGTGTACTTAACTTGCCAGGTTCATGAAGGCAGCTGGATGGCTTGCTCGTAAAAAACAATGGATGCATCAAAATGGTAAGTTTGCTTATTAAATAAATAAAAATTACAATAAAAAAGTACGTACAATGGTTTATTATATGAATTGGATAATAAATTGTGCTTTGATATTTTATTATTTTGAGATGGAGGTGATGCCGGATTTTTCCGGAATCATAGCAACATAAAAATCGATACAAGTCAGATGCTAAATAATTCATATATAAATAACTGTCATACTAATTTTTAAGCAAAATTTATATGAACCACTTATTGTACTGTTAAATTTTATGTTTTGTAAAACTATAATTAAATAAATGTTGGTTAGTTAGTAGGCTAACAAATTGATACTAGTAGATTTAGTTAGGTTCTGAAATGATTGGGGTGTCGGTAACCTTAACTACGATGTTTCAAGATATGAGTAATAGATTAACAAGCAAATGGGTTTCTACGAAGTTAAATTTATAAAGTAAATAAATTTAAAAAAATGAACATTGGTTGGTTAGACGATGTTATCTAGTGACGCTTTGGATGTTAAAATAATCAGTATGCATTTGTTGAACATTTTCTTGAATTATATAAACGTCGATATAAAGTAATTGATAATTTTCTATGTTTGTTAATACAATGTGATTGAATCTTGATTGTCTATACTTTATATGGCTGATTAATATGTGTGTGTAATCAATGGCCTCTTTATTTAGCACAATTTCGTAACCCCTTGGTATCAACCACAAGTTTATATTTAAATATTTATTATTTCCTTTTCATGTCTACAAATGGTGCTAAATAAAGGGGATTATTGATCATAACTTATATATATGCATAGAATGTTAATTTGAATTTAAACAGTTTATATCTTAAATAATTAACGATTTCATATAGCTATCAATAACTTACCTATCTGTTGTTAAATTTTACCATTAGAATAATGTAATAATTGGTTCAACACATGAATTCACTTAGGATGAATCAAGAAATTGAGTAAATCCAAGTAATGAGCTTTGCTAAATTAAAAAGAGAAAATTTGCTAGGTTACAACATTTCGATGTTATGATAATTATTTCATGTGAGGTTAATTATTTCAAGCATAGTTATAAAATAATTCATTGAATTTAAATCTTAAAATTTGAAGAAGAAAAAATAAACAAAAAGTTTATAAACCACTTGTTGATTCCAAGCAATTAAACCAACATAGGTATATGTATTATAAATTGGTGTTAAGGTTGTGAAGTCGGTAGCAAAAATGTTATAACCGTTTGACGAATAAAAAATTTAGGTTCTGGTTGGGAAGTTCAAGATGCATGTTTAGTTTCATGAGCATGATCCTTGATCTATTAGTTTACTCTCCTTTTGATGAAGAGCCATAAGGGATTACTATACTTTTGTCGCATATGTGTATACTTTTATGATTTACTAGAACATGTTGCCAAGAAAGATAAGATGCTTTGTTCCATTTCTCGATTTGTGTATGTCATCCTTGCGCAGAGGCCATGCTAATCTTCTACATATCGTTTCAACTTTATTAGATGTCCCCGATAGGACAGATGAGATGCTTTGTTGCTTTCTAATGGAAGATTAATTTATATGCTATTGGTGTGATAGTTAACTAATCACCAGTATCTAATATGTTGTCGCATTTTTAGTTCATATACAATTCTTGATACGTAGGATCACATTTATCGCTCGATGGTTTAGCATACCCACTTGTCTCCCGTATATGTTTGGACGGTTAGATGTGTGATTTGATGTAATTATGAGTTCAATGCGTAAAATTTACCGTTAGTTCTTAAAGTAAATCGCGTAGACGCAATTTTTTTGAGAGAAGAATAATGTAACGACCCTAAAATTTACACTTCAAAAATATTATATTCAAAAATATTAAATAATGAAATTATTTAATTATTAATAATAATATTGAGATATTAAGTCAAAGGATTGTGTTAAATGATAATTTTAATTAAAATAAAAGATTTATTGAAAAATGGGTTTTATTTAATTAAATAAGTTTGACTTAATTAAGGGGCAAAGTAATGGATTTATGTAAATGAAAGAATTAGGTCAAGAGACTTTTTAATTGCGTTCAGAATGTTCGAGAAACAAATTTTAAAAAATAATATAAGGTCTTGAGTTATGATGTACAGACTTTATAAGTTGAATGGTCTACGTAGAAGCTTCTTGGTCAAACGAGTGTAAATATATACACTCATTCAATTGGCTATAAAAAATTAATATTGTGAAACCCAAGTAGCAGCCTCCACGCTTCCTTCAGCCTCTTATTTTCATTTCACACCTCTGTAATGTCGGATAAATACATTTGAATACACAAATGCATTAAAACATAAAACAACAAATCCTTGCATTTATATATTAAAACGAAGCTCTCGAAGAGACGATGAGATGGCAAGTGTTTGCTTATCGCAGAGTGCTCAAGTTGGCCAGAAATCACAGTCATGGCCGATGGGGAATTAAAGTTTTGATTTAGGGGTTTTTGATTGAAGGCAAATTGAAAGATGAGGTAGTTACCAATCAGAAGATCTCATCAAGTGCAGTTCAACCGTGATCTCAATTGCACAAAAGGTACCGGAGTTGCCAGAATTGGCCAAAAATCAACCGCCTTAGGGTTTTCATTGACTGTGAAATGGAGAGCCAGAGGTGGCGGCATGGGGTTGTCGGGTAGAGGCGACGACGTGGAGTCTAGTGGGGGTGGCGACATCGTCGTTGGCAGTCGAAGCTTCGAGAATTTCTCGATCGAAGTTCAATGTCGGATGAGTTATGGCAATTTAGGAGAATGTGATTTTGCACTTAGACACCAATAATTTATTATCTACGAATTAAACCCTGAAATTTTTAATCATCATGTTTTTTGAATACAACTCATGTTTATGTGCGGTTTGTTGTGTTATGATCGTGTCAAGATTCTCTACATGTTGGCGTGGCTTGAATCAATGTTTGAACCATCAAAAATATGACTAAGGTGAGTGGAAACGGCTTTCTACTCTTTATAATACCCTTTATACTCTTATACATGTTCATATCAGATGTTTGTTAAGAAAAACCATATTAATAAAATATTGAGATGTTTTGAATACATATAACTAGTAACACCTTTATTGATTGGATTGTTTGGGTTGGATATGGGCAAAATCAACATAGATTAGTTCTTCAAGGCCTCAGGTAGATGTCGATCACATTATTTAGACACACACATCAATTTATTCATATATCGCTTAAATCGGTATTATTATATTATTCATGTTATCTGATCACATTATTTAAACATACACATCAGTTTATCCATATACCGCTTAGATTGGTATTACTTATATTATTCATGTTATTTGTATTGTTTGGATTGTTTGTATTATATGTATTGGTTATACTGGTATGTTGTTCGTATTGTTTGTATTACTTGTGTTAAAAGTATCACTTAGATTAGTATTATTGTATTATTCATGTTATCTTATCACATTATTTAAGCACACACATCAATTTATTCATATATCGCTTAGATTGGTTTTATTATATTATTCATGTTATCTGTGTTGAAATTGTTTCGGCACCCCCTCGCATCTTCCGCTATGCGCGCACTTCATTTAGTGTAGAAGAGGCAAGACCACTGAACGAAGCTCATTTGGTGCCAGCGTCATGATTGGATATCCCTACATCCCCAAGAGCACATATATTTTCATGGCAACATTTATTTGTAACAAAAGGAATCCCTTGTTGTTACATGCTACCAATCCCATATATATGCTGATCTCTTTTAGAATATCTTGCGATGTGGGACTAATCATAATCCAATCTACGCACCCACTCTAATATAATGCGAGCCACACCTAACAGATCTCCACCTTGGCGAGCATTTTCTCAATTCAACTTGAAGTTATACAGAGTCCTCAACACTGTTTCAGATCTCGTTCATCTCGTCCGAGATCTCGCTCGAGATCTCATTTTCGAACTTGAACGAGACGAGATTTAGCGAAACGAGACATTAATTTTCTTAAATATATTATTTGACGCTCAACTCAACTAAGATAGTGAAATTTGAGGTGATATCTCAATAGAAGCTCCTATAGAAAGTATGTTTTTTCATTTACAGTTTTTTTACTTCTTATGTGAGAGCACAATAAATTGCACTCTAATGACTTTTTACTTACACTCTAATTCTTCTTTTACCGTTTAATGAATGAGCAAAAAAAACTTACTATTTATTTTTAACTTTTAATATTCATATGATTAGGGAATTATTTAGTTAATACCAAATCAATCGTGATATAACTCTGATCAAAAATGTAAAACTAATATTATCATTTTATATAAATTATGTATGTTAAAAACTTTTATATATATAGATAACAGTTATTACAATAATCTTAAAAATATCAAATTTTGACTTAAGTTACTCCGAGATAGTCCCGAGATGGACTTTAAATTCCGAGATGTCAATTCGAGATGTACACCCGAGATACACTCATCTCACCCGAGATCTCGTCCGATACGAGATAATGTATGTAAAATTTCCGAGACGAAACGCGACCGAAATCCGAGATTTAAAACCTTGGTCCTCAAACACTTGGATAAGGTCGCTAACACCTCCAGCAGTTTAGATTAGGTCGCTACCACCTCCAGCAGTTTGGCCAAGCTATTTCATAAAGAGTTCTCTTTTCCACGGTTGAAGCAGACCGCGTTTTAACTTATAACTCCACCTTAATGAGAATCCCGAACTCAAATCACATATTGGAGCATACTTAGGTCAATGCTGCATCATATTGGTCTCATCGAACCATCGGCTCTGATACCATGTTGAAATTGTTTCGGCACCTCCTCGCATCTTCCGCTATGCGCGCACTTCATTTAGTGTAGAAGAGGCAAGACCATTGAACGAAGCTCATTTGGTGTCAGCGTCATGATTGGATATCCCTACATCCCCCAGAGCACATATATTTTCATGGCAACATTTATTTGTAACAAAAGGAATCCCTTGTTGTTACATGCTACCAATCCCATATATATGCTGATCTCTTTTAGAATATCTTGCGATGTGGGACTAATCATAATCCAATCTACGCACCCACTCTAATATAATGCGAGCCACACCTAACAATCTGATCACATTATTTAAACATACATATCAGTTTATCCATATACCGCTTAGATTGGTATTACTTATATTATTCATGTTATTTGT
This sequence comes from Allium fistulosum, assembly GCA_030737815.1. Classification (NCBI taxonomy): domain Eukaryota; kingdom Viridiplantae; phylum Streptophyta; class Magnoliopsida; order Asparagales; family Amaryllidaceae; genus Allium; species Allium fistulosum. Next base: position 372,360,353 of record CM060906.1, on the reverse strand, counting down.
ATTGTTTGGATTGTTTGTATTATATGTATTGGTTATACTGGTATGTTGTTCGTATTGTTTGTATTACTTGTGTTAAAAGCAAAAAATTACCGTTTGAGGGGGAAAATGGAGAGAAAAGTTACGGTTTGAGTATAAGTTGAATGGACTAACACCCTATAGACATATAGATATGGTATCAACTGGAGGCAGAGATATTTATTATACTTCACTTGGTTTACCCTTGCATATACAACGCATTCAGGCGTGTTAAGGATTATATTTATAACATATTTTTTGGCTTTATGGTCATCCTATTGGTACTTACATGATGCGAGGTTGCCTCGACCGGATGCATTCGTGTGATGGTCGTGGGTGAGACGAGGACGCCCATCTCTAGTAGCAGCAGTTCAACCGGGACCTACTTATTATATTTATACGTCTAACATGATCCAATGGGTAACAAATGAGAAATAAATGAAAAAATGATATAGGCGTGTGTTGTATTGATTATTGATGACATATAGGTAGTGTATGTATGCAGTTGGTGTATCGGCCTTCTCATCAAGGTCTTTACGTTACGAGGGATCCAGGGGTATACCATCCTAAGGTGTAGTATCGATTTATTGACGGTACGTTTATAGGAAATGTACGTGGACGGTTCGTATTATCGACCTTCTCACCAGGGTCTTTACCTTATAAGGGAGATTCAGGGGTACACTTTCCTAGAGTGTGGTATTTCTTTTGCACTCAGTTGATAGAAATATTATTTATCTCTTTTATTTGTTTTTCATCCTTCGTAGTATTATGTTAGAAATGTGCTTACCGATTGGGTGCTGAGATGGAGTCGGTTGAGGTATGTTAAAATGTTACCTCTAGATCATTGTTCATGTTATTTGAGTATATTAGTTAAAATTCAATTTAGTGACACTTCACCCTCACCGAACTTTATGTTTGACTCCTTGTTGTTTTTCCTTTTTATGTATGTTCTCTAAAATAGGCTAAGTATATGTGGTACTCATTAGCAAGGAACGAGATAATGGAGAAATTGGAGCGGAGTTGTGTGGATTATTACTATATCTACTATCAGTTTATCTTGTTTACTTCATGTTAGATATTTTTAATATATGAGATGATTTATATGTGATTTGATGTATTATTTTGTACTCATGGATTTGGAGGTTATGTACTTCGATTTAAATTATTATATTTAATTACAAGTTAGTTATACCATAATAACCATACTGATTGTGTACATGTATATTTGATATACTGTATATTATCCATCCCTTGTGAAATTTATGTATAGTTCAGGACAGTTGTCGTGTGATGTTTAAATTTTTACCATTTCGACCTTCTATGCATCGTACTTGGGGTTCAAGTGTCTGTTGTGCACGAATTCCAAATATTACAAATAATGATTTGTTACACAATTTTTCATGCATAATTGCATTTTATTTATTATGCGTTGTAAGTAGTTAAATTCACTCAAAAGTGACAACATCAAACTTCTAATGAAAATAAATATTTAGTTAGACTGATGTGGAAGTCTTCAAATCACCCATCAGCCATATTTCCTAAGCCTTTGTGGAAAAAAAGAACTTGGCCAAAAGAATTTTTAAAGCCCAAAATGTCCCATAAATCATTATCACAATTCGATTCATACACTCCAATTGAATTGGACGAATAAACCCACTTCCAAATGTAGCAACTAATTTCCAACTTCATCTACTTCAATATTACAATGGCTAAAGAAAACATCTTACTTACACAAAATAGATAACAGGAACCGGTAATTCGTTTTCCCAATTGGTTCTCATGCACATGGCATCTTCAAGTATCACTAAATATTTGCACATTATTACCTTCATTATCATATTTGTATCTCAAGAAATGTGACACTCAAGGTGATTCTACATTATAATGTTCCTTTTCAAAATCTATTTTTCAGTGTTGAAGTGGAAAAGTCTACTATAAAAGTAATTAATTTTTCAATAATAATGTATTGAGGTTGTAATCTTTTCCTTTTCATGTACTATAAAGAAGTCTAGGAGAAGATTAATGTTATCTGAGCTGATAAATGATGTGTTTTTAGTTGAATTCTACTAATGTATACAACATCCAGATTATTGGATAACTTTTTTGTGTTATACAATCTTTTGTTGTGTTCACTTGAGTATTGACTTCATATCCGCGAACGTAGATATTTTAAATGATCCAGTTTTCTTTTGTAAAATGTGATCATTTTAGAATATCATATCAATAAATAATACTTGATACAAAAATGAAATAGACATTAAGAAGTATTTTGTAAAATAAGAATATGGAAGGTAGCCGCATAAAAATGACATCTAAAATTAATAAGGGAATGTTAATCAAGCTAGTATAAAGGCATGCATGATGTGCATAATATTTGTGACATGGTTAAAAAAATGTTCATTTTATGTTTTAACCTTCTACGTATTTTGATTATGTCTCTTTTTATGTCAAATAAAAGTGAGAGCTTATCGTTCTTCACTCAAGCTTATGACTTTACAAAAAAGAAATGCAAGTTTTGTTGAAAATATATTAAGAAACATTTTTGATATTAGTAAATTTAAAACTTTATGTCTATGTCATAATACGGTAAAACTATGATTTGTTCATTCTCGTTGCATTATTTTCTCATAATATTTATTTTTTATCATTTGTGTCATACTACTAGATAATTATCTTTTGTTTCGTGTAAATTAAGAAGGAAAAAAAACATTAAAATGACTAACCATGCCGTAGAAGTGCAAAAATGAGAAGAAAACTTAATTGTCCTTAAAGGTTAAAGTACAACATTTAAAAAAAACTCACTTTCATTTGTTAAAAGGAATTTTCGTTATTAAAAGTCAAAAAAGTTTTAAAAAAATCTAGTTTGCAAAACGTAACGGAAAACATTAGTCAGATTTACTTCAAGAAGTCAAAAGACTTAAAATAATTATATCCAAATTAAGTCACAAGTAACATTTAGAAGTAATTAATTTATGCTGTTGATTTTTTTTCACTTTTAAAAAACAAATACACACACATATAACAATAGGGATACTTTGTTCAAGCAGAGCACTCATTATGATATTTCAGAGGTTCAAGTCCATGACCTCTAGAATCTTTATCTAAAGCGTTATACCCATAGTTTGAGAACTTTCAGTTTCGGTCATTTGAAATTTTATTAGTTTCGGCCGATTTCGGAAGTTTCGGTTTTTGTTTCGGTTTCGGCCTCTATTTTGAATTTTGGTATCTTTCAAAGAAAAGACAATGATAAACAATTTAAACATAATTGAAAATGTAGTTTTTAATAAAATGAAATATAACATAAAACAATATTACATTCAAAACCCTAGTTAATATGTATTAGCACTTCTGAACCAGTAAGCCTATTTCAACTGATCCAAATCATATCCACTTGTTAAATAAAATAGCACTTTTTGAGTTAACTGAAATAAGCTTTAGCCCAACCAAATCAGCTCATTTATCAAAATAAATAATTGCCAATAGCCCCCAGAACCCTAATTATTTTCAAAGCCGGCCCAAATCTTCAACTCTCCTTTCTTATTTCGTTGATTACAATCGCCAACCAAACTAGGGCAGAAAATAAATAAAAAATCACTATGTTGTCCGGCTGGCCTCGATTTGAGGAAGATGAAGCGTAGAAGGTTGAATCTGAAAGAAATAAGCATGATGTGAGTTTTTGTTCTCAATTGTCTTCGATTTTCTCTCAATTATCCTCGTCTTTGAGTATTGTCTTCAATGAGACGAGTTTCTGGGCTAGTTTCGTCTCGCCTTCCTCCGGAACCGATCCAAGTCGAACGAAATCTCAAAGCTCCGGTCGAGACCTTATACCTGGGTTGTACCTCTAACCACTTGAGCTGGAGGTCCTTGACAAAAAGCAAAAAAAAAATTTAAAATTAAAAAAAAAGGAAAGATAAAACATTTGAAAAGCAATCAAATAACTTTTCAAAAGAAAACCAACATGAAAGGCACAAGTAAACAAAATAGTGTCTTGACCAAGGTTTTAAATATCGGATTTCGGTCACGTTTCGTCTCGGAATTTTTACACAAGTTATCTCGTATCGGGGAAGATCTCGGACGAGATGAGTACATATCGGGTGTACATCTCGGATTGACATCTCGGATCTTATAATGCATCTCGGGAATATCTCGGATGTACTTATGTGTCTAAAATTGATGTGTCAAAAGATTATTTAACGGTTATAACTTTCTTAGTAAAAATAAAAATGGTAACATACTTATTTACATGGAAAAAGGAATATTTTTAAAAGATTAGTAGCTTGATTAGCTTAATTGATTTGGTAATGATTAAATAATATCCTTTTATTTGAACATAATAAAGAAGTGAAACCTTTCACTATGACTTATTAAGATAAAAAGTAAAGAATATGTTCAAGAAGTTGGTAAATTATAATTGGATTGAGTAGTTTCTTTTAAATCAATATGAAAATAAAAAAATATTATGCAAAATAAGAAAAATGTATAATTTCGGGTGAGATCTCGGATTGAGATTTTGATCCATATTTCGGATGATATTTGAATATCTCGGACGAGATGAGTGTCGAGGGAGATATGGAGGAGATTTGATATCTCGTCTCGTTTAAGTGTGAAAAGGAGATCTCGGGCGATATATAGAAGATTTAAAACCATGGTCTTGACAATTAGTGTATATAACTTTAAGCGAGAAAGTTTTTCCAAACGAGGTTTTCAAAATGGGATTCAAATCGTAAAGTTCAAACTTAATTTAAAACGGAATTTAAATCTTAAATCAAACATTCAAATAATTCATATTTCAAGTTTTGTACAAGCTTTGAAATTGATTTCGATGTTTGAACTTCTACATTTAAATTTAAACTAAATTTTCTCTTTTATTAGGTTTTTATTTTATTTGCAAAACATTAAAATTGAAATTGTGAGCCCAAACAAGCATATTAAATATACATTATAAATTGGTTATTTTTTCGTAATTGCAGTTTTAGCTAGATTTGAATCGGAATGTAAATCGAATCATAAGGGGTGAGATTCGATCCAAAACGAGATTTAAATCGTAGGATTATAAGATTTTTGACAACAATGTTTCCAAACTCACTCATTAAGCTTTTTTAATCCATCCCCTCAAACCTTAACCAAAACAACCTCCGCATTAGCAACTGGGTCTTTCATATTGTGTACCCAAGGATCACCTCCCCATTTCAACACCTAGATGCGTGACTTATACCTCATGTCCATGTCAAACTCGATCAGCTTCATTTTGTACTCCTCTCTTCAGAAAGTGGGGAGGAATTGACAGTAATACTTACTGGGTTGGATCTGATCGAAGATTTAACGGGCTTGGATTTATTCTTTCCTTGAATTTGGATATGCTTGCTAACTTCTTTTGATGGTAGAAGCAACCGGTTTTTTGTTCTTCCTTTTTCCTTTCCGATTATTGTATGATTTCAAGAGATTTCGAACGATGTAAGGACAATCTAGTCCAAGCATAAATAGTGTTATTAAGGCGAGTGCTTAAGCGCGCCTAAGGCGCAGAAAGATGCAGGTGCAGAGTCTATGCCTTTATGGGAGCTAAGGCATGTGATCTACTTAAGACGCTGAAAAAGCAAGGAGTCGAACCTCCTAAACGCCTAAAAGTGTGCTCCGTGTTGAACTTCAACATCTTTATGATTTCTAGCTTTTTGTTCTATGTTTTTGGTGGTGTAGCTTTGAATTTGATATCGTTTTGCTCAAGGTTATCATTTGTGACTTTGCATCTATGACTAATACATTCTTATTTGCAAAATTTGATTATAAACATGTTTTAGCACTAAAATTATTGCTTTTGATGGTAATTTATAATGCAGATTTTTTGAAGAAAAAATGTAAAGTTGTATGAAAGGCATGCAAAAAAGGATCAATGCACAAAAAAGCCCAAAGCGCAAACTTGTGTCTTTTTACGCCCTAGCGCCTTAACTACATTGAGCATAAGCATGATGTACAAACAGGATAAATGGACCAGTCGTTGTTAACATTACTGAAGATGGATTAAAAATTGGAAGTGTTTTATGTCTTTCCTTTATCATCACTCTCACATTGATACATTGCAATAAGCAAACTCACACTGTCGTAGCGGTTAAAAATGAAACCAAGGTTAAAAGAAAGGTAATAAAAAACTAATAAATAGGAATATTCAGATTTAATACCTCTGTCTTTGGTTCGTGTACAATAAAATGTCATGCAGGATCGTTTTCGAAGGTATGTGGCACATGCACGGCATCCAAGTACAAATTTTACCTTATTTTTCAACCAAAAAATATTAATGTTTAGAAAATAATTATCAATACTTCTGCTTTATCACAACGATATATGATTTCAACATTTTTATTTATGTCAATAAAAACAACGGAAAAATATGAATTTGGACAGCGGAAAATGGATGATGAAATAAAATATAAGATAAATGCAAAGTTCTGATAATAACATCAGTAAATTATTAAGACAAAGTTCAATATTTTCACTTATATTTTAAACTTATGTAAATATTAATCCGTGAAAAACTTGAAGTAGCACCAATTGAGGAAAAGCTAATTCAACATCGCTTAAGATGGTTTGAACATCTTCAACGAAGGCCGCCCGAGGCACCTGTGCGTGTTGGAATTATAGGCCGCGTTGAATGCTCAAAGAGAGATAGAGGTCGACCAAGGTTGACATGGGAGGATGTAGTAAAAAGGGATTTGAATGATTGGGGTGTATCCGAAGAGCTAGTGACGGATCGAAGCAAATGGAAATTAGCGATTCACGTACCAAAACCATAAGCGTTGAGTTTTATAAGTCTGAGATTATAGGACTAGGGAACTTGAGCCTAAGACGTAGGTTTAGTCTTTGACAAATATTACTATTAGTATCATTATCGCTATTAGTATTATTATTATCATTCCTCTTATATATATACATGTATATTTTTATTTTATTTTACTTTACTTAGTTATTATTATTAATTTACTTATTTTATTTTATTTTATTTTATTATTGTTTTTGTTATTATTATAACTTTTAAATTGATTTTTTTTTCATTTAGTTTTAGGTTCCATCTCTAGCCGACCCCAACTTGTTTGGGAATAATGGCTTGGTTGTTGTTGTTGTTGTAGTAGTAGTAAATATTAATTCGTATTTATTCGGTTGAAATGGCTTAAAGTCCACTTTGGTGTCACGGTAATCCTCGTTTTATGATATTCTTAACATGGCTTTTAGACAAACAACCCAAAAAAAATTCAATTTAAACAAATTAAGACAATTAGAGGGGGAAAACAACTTAAAATTGAAAATCAATTAGGCACCAAGTAATATTCATGCTAAAAAGGAAAAAATAAAAGAGGTACCCAATTATACAAATTTGTTTTATATATTATGAGTTCCGTATTAGAAAACAAATGAAGAAATAATAATATTAATTATTATTGTCCTTGGAAAAAAGATTGTATTTATCAAAATAGATTCGACTCTTAGTTCATTCGCTAATATCCTTTTTTTTGTATATGTATGTGCACTATACAAGATTTTCATCCTACTTTAGGAGTTAATTAATTATAGGTAAAATTCTAACCATTTATTTATAAACTGTATCTAACCAAAACTGATGCATTAAAGTTTTGGTTATCAAATATATTAACTATGGATGTTCGTGTTACCAAGACATTACGATTAGCTTTGGTAACTATAAGGATTTCAAAAATTAATACTATATCTACTAAAATAATTAATGTTTCCTATTAAACGTTTGATTTGATTATAATTTTTATAACCACTAAATTGAATGGTTTTTGACACTTGATCAAGTTGATAAAACATATTAAATATGTCACTGTACCATATATTTATTTATCTAGTTTATTAGCTTTATCATACATGTGATGCTCAAATTTTATTTTATTTTAAGTATAATTTCATAGAATACGAGTGTATGTGCATTCACTAATCTTGATTGACTACCACAATAGACCAAAATCTTGATTGATATTGACCTACACTTCACATAACTTCGTATTAATGGTACATTAAATTGAGGCAAAATAAGCATAACAATGGAACTATGAAGGAATATCATTATTTGATCTCTCTAAAAATTATAGCGACGGTTACGGCAAAGATACCCTACACCATATATACCGATTTGATCAAATATACTAGAGGAAATCAAAAAATGAATAAAATTTCATTGCTTATGATAAAGATTATGTTTGTCTTAAGTTAGAATCAAGCTCAATTAAACATTTTGGGTAAAACTGATAAAGTTATGATGTAAGCCAATTTTGGAAAAATCATTACAATGTCGCTTTTATTGGTAAATCCAAAATATGTACCGTTATTGTTATCATATTATCAGTATAACGAAGTTTAGTATACCGATAAACTGATGATTGTTACATTACATTACACTTTTGTTTGGAAAAAGAAATATTTGGTATTTATTGTTATGTAATGATGCTTTATCATTTATTTCATCGCATCATTTATTTAAAAAACATATGAAAAAGAAAAGAAAAAATTGCAAGTAGCATCAATAGGACTGAATTTCAAAACTAAATCCGGTCATTTGTTTGCTTATTTGAGCAAAATATATAAATAAATAAGAAAATAAAAAATATAAATAGATTGATTAATTACTGTTATTGTCGATTTGAAAAAATATTATCAGTGTTTCACTATTAGTAAATAATAAAATTACTATTACCATGCAAAGTGTATTGATATACCGGCTTAGCTCAAAAATGAGATCTAATTGATGGGTGTGGTAACGGAAAATTTATTATTACCATAACAGATCCACCTACAAATATTTAGTTTAGTTGAAAACAGATTACCAAATGAATTAAGGGTTGTCGATGAAAGTGTGTCCAATTAACCTCTTCTGACATGGCAATGCATTGATGAGTGAACAGAAGTTCATTCAATGGAACATTGCAGAAATGCTCTCTCCCTCCCTCACTCCCTCCCTCCAAGCGCTAAGAATGCAATAAGTTACGTGATGTTTATTGTGTTAATAACTTATTAGGAGCAATTAATATTTAACCTCCAAAACAGTAGTCATGTAAGGTGCCTACACTAATAATACTTCCAGATCCATCCCTGAACTACGTTGCCAATTTGTACTCTATCTTGACAACTACATAAACTGTCTCGTATCACTCAATCAAAGAACTCTACAAAATTTCTCATATTTTCGCTGTAAAATTAATAATATTATTATACAACGAAGTTATACAAACTCATAACCCGCCAATCATAGAACAAAGTTCTACGAAATTCACGGACACCTACCGAACATACCAACATATTTCAAATTCGACTAAGTAAAAAGAAATTCATTGCAATACACACTCTAATGAAAGTGAAATCGAGAACTCACCAAATTTAGAACCCTCTCCTCCTTCCTCGTAGCTCGAAATGTACTCATCACTAGAACTGAACTCGTCGGGACTACTTGCACGTGAAGGCAGAACGGATGATATAATTTTCCCAGCGCCTGAAAATAACCCCGAAAACCAGCTAGGGTTTCTCGATTGCGCTGCCTTCGGCGAGATCTCCCGCGGCCTAGCATACGGTGAGGGAGACGGAGTGGTTCTAGAGCGCTGGCGTAGTATTTTACCGCCGGATCTAGTAGGGGTATTTTCGTCAGGAGAACTAAATAAAGAAGACATTGAAAAGGAAAAGAATGAAAAAAAGGGGAGGGAAAGTTTTTTAACGACTGTGTGATATTTAAGGGTAAATTGCAAATTATTTGTGGATATCGGTTGATGCAAAGAACGGAACATAGACAGCAGTTCGCTGACCTTTGTATTGGTCCTATTGGATAGAGTTGGGATTCGGTAATTTACGTGTAACCCCCTGTTATTTTAAGCCATAGCTTTTCTAAGTTTTAACTTCCACTTTAAACGCCTCCAATTGGAATCGGAAATTTTGATTTTAACTTTCTACCACAGCCAACTGAAGTATTCGATCGGTATAGACGATTGGAATAATTTCCCGCCAGAAACAATAAAGTCATTCGCATTTTCCCTCCTTTAAGATGTCCTCCACATGATTGGAGTCCGTTTATGGCCATGGAGGTGAAAGGTGATTTGTTAGAACAGAACGGTGAAGGTGAGTTTGAATATAAGATTTTGTTATTTGTTTGGTTAGTAAATTGCTATAAAATGCAAAACAGAGCTTGACTAACGATTTTTAACATAAAGAATCTTTTATTATTACATGATCGCTTATATTTAAATCATTCCACCACTTTATATTTTCATGACGTGAGACTAATACTTCTAGGATTAGAATTTTTTTACCATATTACCATTTACCAACCATTATCAATCGCTACCAACTAAAATGATAACCAATTTGATTGGTACGGTTTGTCAAACCGCATAAAAATATACAGTACGGTAATAGTAATTAACTAAATATGGTAATTACCATACCCACCATATACATACATATATATGTTTCATTATATATTTCTATTGTATAGCATCACATTTAATATATATTGATTTAATAGAAAATCTAGCGAAATACTTTATGATATCAGAATGAATGCAATTTTATCATGTATTTTTTAAAATAATATTATTTTATATGATATTTTAGCTTCTTGCACAACGTTTACTTGTTTGATTAACTACGCAAAATAAAATTGATAAATAATCATATAATAAAAAATAACAACTCTTAATATTTACTCTCTTAACATGAAATGGTGTAAATGGTAAAAGTTTATTACTGACCTCTACCAACCATTACCAACCACAAACCGAGGTATCGGTTTTATGATTACTTTGGTTGGTAATGGTATGAATTTTCTGTTACCATATAAATCAGTATGATAATGATTTTTAATATGAATTTTCGATACCGAACCGAATCCAGTCCTAATTACTTCTAACTTGCGTTTATTACTGACATCCAATACGAAGCACCCCAACGAATCTTCGTCTTGATGCAAAATCATATATTTTCAACGTGCATTTGATGTGCACCTTCAACCAAATCGTCTCTTCAAAGCAAAAAAATAAAAACGACATCATCGAATAAAATAACACGTCAAGCTTACAACATTTTAGATAATTCACAACTCACTTTTTCTTAATCACACCAAATCACAAACAACTATCATCGCTTACAAGTGATGCATCTCTTGCAATGAGAGACACCACTCGACCTCAAAGGCAGTTATAATACCACAAAGACCTCCATAAAGTCTTCGTGAATTTTCCAAATCGACATTCATCTACCACTTGACCTAAGCTCTCCACGCGAGCACCATTGATACCTCGAGCATCATCAACATGAAGAGCTATGTCGAAAATAAGATCACCAATACAATCATCATTGGCAGTTCACACATAACCCCTCCACCTACCTATGGACTAGGTGCTCCAACTATCACTCTCTTCCTATTGTCGACCGCACAACCAACCAATCTATAAATGTTTCCATCATTCAATACTCCTCTCATTACAATATGACCTTTCATCGCTCTCAAATCTCTACCTCAAGTGTAACGACCCGAAATTTCACTGCTTTGATTTACAAATATTTAATTAATTTTAAATATTTAAATAATAGTTTTTATAATCAAAATAAAGCTCTTTTAAATAATGAATAATAGTGGTGAATTAGTTTTTCAAATTTGTTTACAAAAATATATAGTTCGAAGAAAAATCAAAAATGCGTCCGGAACTCGTTTTCCGAATTTTCGACTTTTCGTCGGATAAAAGTTGCCGAAAATGTTGTAAACTCTATAGTAAACATACACATATATGTAAAAATGAGTTAGGATATTATGGTACACATTTATATACATATATACTTAAGAAATGTAAGTAAGATGTGACTTAGTATGCAAAGGTTTTAATATACATAAATTAAAAAAAATGTAAAGATACCTTTTGAAACATAATGAAACATTAAGTACAAGGCATTTAATGCATGTTGGCTCAAAGTATTGAAGGGTGGACAAGATTCTCGTAATTTTCAAGGATGGAGGAGACATGGTGATGAGGTGGCAAGGCTTGAATGGAGGGTAATGTTCATAGGGGTATGTTAGTAATTTGTTTATACCATTTTATATAAAAACTTTTTCTATTTTTCCATTCTCATTCATTTTCATTTCCTAGCTTTTGTTTTCTCTTTTCAAAAACTCCATTTTGGTTTTCAAACCTCTTAAAACTTATCAATGGATTTCGTTTAGAATTCTAAAGAATTTAAATTTGAATTTTTACTTCTTTTTAAATATTTTAGAAACTTAGTTTTAAACTTTTTCTTTCTTCATTTTCCTCCCACTTCACTCAGCCTCTACAATACTTTTAATCAAGATTTTCTTGTTTTCAAAACATATAGAATTCCAATGGCTACAACTTTTATTTGCACCACTTTTTCAAAATTTGAATATTTTTGGGTCAAAATTGTATTTCTTTCTGACTCATTTTTGGACTCATATTATCAAGGCCGAAAATACCACTCGTTCTTTTGACCATATTTCCCTTGAAACAAGTCGAAATTGAATGATTATTTTTTTGAAATTATAGAGAAAAGAATTTCCTAAAACTTTTCTTTTTCTCAGTTGTACAAATTCTGAAAGTAAGATGACCAAAAATAGAGCAGAAAACGACCCATTTCTAAGTGATTTTTGTGTGGTTTTCCAAGCTTTACAAGTTCTAAAAAGTTTCTAAAATATTTGGTGAGTAAACTTTAGCTTTTTAAAAATTCAAGTTTTAACTTCTATGTGTTATATGAATTGTCTATGATTTTTGACTTGAATTGGTTAGATATGTTATGATTGAATATACTTATAGGTTGTTGTTATGAGTTGAAAAGTAGACTTGAGATTGAAGTTAAATATGGTGTTGTTTGGAAAGTTGTAAACTTTGGTTATATGTTGTGATCTTGCTTATGTTTTGGTTTGTTTCATGTGTAAATTGTTATGACATGATTATGTGTTAGTTGCTATAAAAATTTAGCACTTTGATTGGTTTATGGACGAAGAATCCTTGTGTGAAAATACGAGCTTTGGCTTTAAGGATCAAAAACCATTTTGTTAAAGTTAGAAACTTTGTTTAGTTTCAAAAACACTTACTTTGTGTTTTCAAAAAGTTAGAAAGCTTTCAAGGGATAGATTATCAAAGAAGGAAGTAAGGAAACAATTCCAAGAAAAGGCATCCATAGTGATAGTTGTTATGGATGCAATTTCGATAAAAATCCAATTTTTGAAAGTGAGTTTTTTCTCCTTCGAAAGTTTTGTAAATGTTTTATAAACCCAATAATGATGTTTTAAAAAGTTAATTAAGTAATTAATTTTAGTTAATTAAGTTCTTTTTAAAATAATTAATGATTAATTAAGTATTAAGCAAGGTTTAATAATTATAATTAAGTGGAGGGTAGTTCTTAATTAATCATATTTTAAAGTAAGATTAATTTTAAATTAATTATTAATTAAGCTAGATAGATTTTATTTAATTATGAGTTAAGTATACAATTAATTTTGAAATATAGGGTTAATTATTAGTTGATTATTAATCAAGTGTTTAATTATTTTTAATTATAAATTAATTAAGGTTTAATTTATTATTTAAGTTTTAATTAAAAGATTATTTAATTAATTAATTATGATTAATTAATAGTTAATTATTACTAAAGGTTTTAAATTATTATTTAATAATTAATATAGGATTAATTAAGGGTTTAAATTATAAATAAATTATTTATTAAAGGTTTAATTATTTATTAATTTATAATTAAATTAAGTCAAATTTAATAAAGAATAATTATGATTTAACAACGAGTTTAACTTGTAATTAATCATTTTAAAATGGAGTTTTAAGTTTCAAATCCTTTGTTTCGAGAATCAAATTGTTTTAAAGGTACTTGTTTTCAAAGATGGTTTTGAACACAGGGGATTCAAATGTCGATACCATTAAGTAGACAAACAATTGTGAATGAGTTATATAAATGGTTTGATTGTGTGGACATGTGTTAGCAGAATAAATCCCCATTCCGTTATAAGTTGATCGTTTGATTGTTTGGACATCTATTAGCAGAATAAATCCCTGATTTGCTATAATGCAATTGTTTATTATGTGGACATATCTTTAGTAGAATAAATTCCCATTTTGCTATAAATAGTGAATTATTTGGACATCTATTTAGCAAGACAAATCACCATCCTACTATTATGTTGTTTGGATATGTATATGCTAGTTAAGTTGTATTGACATGTTACTCCCTGATTTGGATATAAATTGCATTTACATATATGTTGACTTATGTAAATAAATGGTTAAGTGACTTGGAAGTGAAATTGATATTAAATGGTAACTTAAATTACTACCATTGGGATTGCTAAGCCTCCTTTTGAAATTATAAACTATGGTTTTGAATTAATTTCAATTCTTTAATCAATTTGGGGTTAAGGTTTATAAATAATTTTTCAAGTTATATTATCATTTTATAAAGGTATTTATAAATAATAACTTATTTATAAAAAATGGGTTTTACTAAATAAAAATGTTTCTTTAAAGTGATTTAAAAGGATGAGTTGTAAAAGTTATTTTGTAAAGGATTTTTCTTAAAGAAGATTTATCAAAGGAGTTTTAAATGGGGATATGTTTTATAAATGATTTTAGGGGTTTGTAAGAGGTTTTGTAAATTGACTTGTAGACTTATAAAAGTGTGTTATAAATTGACTTTGAAAATTTATAAGTTATTTGAATTATGAAGTGAGCATTTAAAAAGGAATTGTTATAAAGGATAAGAAGTTTGGTTTTATAGTAAGTAATGTTTTCAAAAAGGAATTTGGAAGGAGGAATTTTCCAAATGTTTTGATAATATACTTATACCCCTAAGATAAGTATAAATATTTTCCAAGTAAAAAGGGGAAGTAAGGTTTTTGGAAATAGTATTGTGCAAAGATCTTTTGATCAAGTTTTATAAAGTGATTTTATTAATTAAGGATTAATCAATAAAGGTTTGGTGGATCTAGTATGGAATTAAATCAATGTTTGAATGGTTGTTTATTTTATAGTTAAATAACCGACTATCAAACCTGGAACAAAACGTAACTTTGGAAATATCTAGGAGAAAACACGTGAGTTATATGGCACATTCATCTCCAATGATATTGTACTGTGCGTATAAATCTCATTTTGTTCTTCTAAGATAAATGATAAGGAAATCCGTAATGGTTAGGAAGTGATCTTTGCTCTTATCTTTGTCTGCTTATTTCCTAAAGAACCCGGGCCGAGTTTACCAAAAACTATCGAAAGTTGTTTCGAAAAGACCAGGATCGGATACGTCATCCGAAAACCACTTCGATCCAACTCAAGCACTTAGAACTTAAGACATCTTGAAGAGTATGGAATCAAAGACGGAGTTTAGAAGTGCAGGGGTTATTTGCTACTAACCCCAAGGGTGATTCCAAAATGGGTGTAGTGGAGGTAGAGCCTTCGGTTTCGTTCATTCCCGAAATGAAATTGTATGGATGAATGCTAGCATTGCATTGATGCTTGGAAGGCAGTGTAGCATTTCAAGTAGGAAGTGATATATAAAGGTAAAATGCAGCCTCAAGCCTCATCAACTGGGAAATTAAAAAAATTAGGCATGCAGCAGGGCCATATGGATCGCTCTTATTAGGGTATGATCATCCCAAATGTAGATCGATTACTATCTACTCATGTATGCTTCGAGGCTTAAAGCGGAGTGATCATAGTAGGTACTACTAGTCAAGTGGTAGGCCAGTCCTGTGTGGCGGGGGTACAAGCTATTCTTGTCAGACCATAGTGCGTTTTACCTAGAGTTGTGCCATCAGAAGGTAGTTCATTACCATGTCATGGTATGAAATCCATTCTCCAATACGTGCCTTTATGGTTTTAGATGTACCCAGCTATGTTGAAATGTGAGATGCAAGCATTTCAGCTATATTCATATTTTACTTGAACCGTTAGACATTATTATAATATCACTGGATTTTCTATAAAAAGTGTTTTGGTTACCGTAAGGTGAAAACCCGTCCGTGTTTATGTGCGGCGTGGTCTTACGAGATACTTTTGATTTTAAAAGGGTTTTAAACATAATAATTTAGTTGTCTGAGTTTACTCACACCAGACCTATGTCTGACCCGGAGTTTTATATTCTTTCCCTTAAACTCTTAGGTGCTCAAATTTTTATGGGCAGCCAAGTAGTTTAGGTTTTTTCCCGAATGCATCTTGGAGGAGCTTGGAGTAGGAGGCTTCATCGAACGCTAGTTATTATCTTATTTCCGATGTGTATGTATGTATCAGTTAGGTAGGGATAGACTGTTATAACTGTCCTAAAGTAGAATTTGTATTAGTACGACTCTGGGATATCATTTTGGAAATGACTTTGTAAATAATTATGTTGATTAATATATGTTATTCCGTTGCGTTGTGAGATTCTATGGTTGTTTAGTTTCTTCTTATCTTCTATCTTCTTTATTTTCCATAATGATTGGTCATTCTAGCACTTAGTTGTTCGACACGTGAATACCGTGGATGTACTAATGTTGACTTCTGGGGTTCGAAAAGGTAGTTCATTACATTAAGCCTCATAAGTGCGACCACGGTGATCCAATTGACCAAGATAAATGAGATTATTTGAAGTAGTAGGTACATATCTCACGCTCGAGACCTCTCTAACTATACTATCATGCATATGAAACCAGATAAATTCAATAACATAAGTTGGTAACTCTATTCCATTGGCGGCCTAAATTATGCCGACGGTGATTTCATAAAAAGAAAAGCACCCCACAACATTGCATATGTGAAAACTAGCACCTGAACCCATCTTCCAATGTTTAACATCACTAGTGAGGACATCACAAGAAGTATCAACATAGCTCCCTTCAACTATGTCAGCTCGTGTCTCATCATTATCATATATTATGGGAAAATAGTACAAAGGACAAAATTCATCAAGTTTTTAGCTTCAAGGACACGCTCTCAATTTTTTAGTGAGAAGGACAAACGTTTCAGCTAAATATAGTTGAAGGATAAAAATTCGATGAGAAGGATAATACTACTGTGTAGTATCAGTTTTGTATTTACTGAAATAAAAGAAGGGTAGAAAACTTATGTTTCAATTTTATCATGTAATAGTTGATCTTATTTTATCGTAGTATTTTATTTTCAAATAAGGCGACTTAGTAGCATTATGTACTTGATAGTTTTCTTTTTGCATAATGTTTTCATATAATGATACTATACAGTATTATTTTTACCTAGTGTGTCCTTATGACCAAATTGTGAAGAGGCTGTCTCTAAGCTAAAAATCTTTGGGAGTTTGTCCTTTATACAAAATTCCCCTTCTCTTAATGTACAACTTTATCTAAATCTCTCTTATACGCTTTGCATTTGTTACGCGTGTGACCTTTTTTATGACAATGTTAACGAACGATACATATTGATATACTTATACCATTAGCAACATTTTTCTTCAATTTTGTATCACACTTTAAGTCCCTTGCTACCATAGCCTTATATTGAACTGATTTCAAGGTTGACCCTTTCCTTCTAAGCTCTTCATTCAAGAGACTACTCCGAAAAATATCCAATAAGATAGTCTCATTTGCATTGGAGCTGCTTGAAGACATAATCGATGTTTCCCCAACTTTCTAAAAGTGTACCTCTTAACAAAAGAGCATGTAATTCATCATAAAATTTGACATTCATATATGTCAACTAATTTATTGCATCTTGAAATTTCTTTAAATGCGCTATCACTGACTTCTCTCCATCTAGCCTCAACCGAATCAATTTTCGAACTAGAAAAGCCTTACTCATAGCACTTTTTTATTCGTATAAAGATACCAATTTTTCCTACAAAACTTTCGTGGATTCATAACTAGCCACATAATGGAAAAATGAATCATCAATTTACCGACAAATCAACGTAATCGTCTTCTTGTCCGTCTTCTTCTATTTTCCCCTCCTCAATATTTGAGGGTTTTTCCCATCACCTTCAATCGACTCATGAATATAATTGAGGTATAAAACATCATTCATCTTAGGCTTTTAAATATTCTCATTTTTTCCATTGAAAAGATAAATATTCGAGGAGGAAATTATATGTGACATCTCAAAAATTATTTAAATCCAAAATTACCTTAACCTTAGACGGTCTAGTTCCAATACCAAATTGTTAGGAATTTCTTGCACATAATCTAACAAAGGATAAATATGTTATGGAAGCTTATCTCATAATCTTATATCCTCTAAGTGGTAAAAGGATAAGATTAAATAAAAATAATAATAATTGAACACAAACACTGGTGGTGATATTTCCAAAACACGCAAACAAATAAAACAGATCCAAATCTCACCCAACCACCCATTATTTTGATTCTTAAAAACAATTGTTTACAGTTAATCTATCAAACAAAAGTAAACAAGCATATAATCAACCACCTAGTTGAGAATGGAGACTTGTTATACATGGAAATGGCTTCTTAGTGTTTGAAGAAGAAGAACAAGATGAAAGAAGAAAGAAAAACTAAATATTTTTCCATACATTTCCACACTTTCTTTAAGCTATATTTATAACAATCAATTACTTGATGCTCGGGTTAATATGTATATGGTAAAATATAAAATGATTGATCCAATTAGAGAAAGAAAATGCACATCCATATACGTCTTTAATTTGGAAAAATCCAAATTTACTCTTTTCTTTTTCTATATATTAATTTACTCTTCTAAATGGATTTGTATTGTAATGACCCGGATTTTTGAACGTTTTATAATTGAATATCAGAATTATTTAAATATTTAAATCATGGACTTAATGTGAATAAAATGATTTCGAAAACCTATTTAAATTCCTTTTAAATAAGAAATGAAATGGTAACTTTTAATTTATAATAAAAAGTGATTAAACTGGTTTTAATAATAATTCTTTTTATTATTAACGTGTGAAATTATCATTCCGGGGCACTATCATGGACTTTGACAGAACTAGTGCCATTGTATCTGGAATAATGAGTTATACGCCGACGAGTTTCGTGACGATTGGACGTGATGCATGGTCGTGCGTGCTCGAAACGCATAGCGTCTAATTTAAGAGAATAGAATAGAATATATATTTTCTATAAATGCACATCAATACTTAACCTAAAATTTCACTTCCCTCTTTCTCTTCAATTTAAAATTTTCCTATCAGATAAGTAGCCGCCACCTATTTCTTCTCTTTCATTAATTAAATCATGAGCTAAGAGCGACGAAACAGAACGATTGTGGATCCACTGGAATCATGTGGGCGAGTGCTTTGCATTGGTGTGTCTCAATTTGGGTGCGGTAGAGTTTGCGGTTGCTCGATTTGTACCAGTCAAGGCTAGGGGTCATGATTGGTGGTGATAGAGGAGGCGGTGGGATTTGGGAATAGGGGCATTGGGTTTCTCGACCGAAGGTAGGTCAACGGTGATGAAATGGAGGCGTAAGCGCTGAGAGGATGGAAGTGACATATTATTTGTCAATTTATGGAGTGACTATCGCGATTGCAGGGGAGAGGCCATAGTTGATATCGAGGTAATGGTTGAGTTCGTGGTGGCCGGAGAAGCGTATTGGCGGTAGTCGTCGGCAATATGGTGGTTCGAAATCGAAACACAGCCTGATGGAGGCAAATTAGGGCATCGGTCGAAATTTCAGGGAGGAGATCAGGCATGTCATGGTGGGGGGTCGATGCGTCGAGTGCGCGGAGATAAGATCAGCGGAATCGACGATGTTGGATTTAGCGGAGCGTAGCTCCGTATCACTAGAAATCGTGCATGACATATTCAGTGGTGAGTATTAGTGTGCAGGCAAGTGGAAGAAGGGATGAGGAAGTGGATTAGGGAGGTATTAAGTTATAAGTTTTTTGGTTAATTAATTATATTTTATAATTCAAATCCTTATAAAATCTCTAACTTTTGCTTACAAGGTCCAATCGAGATGTCGTTTTCGCCAATGTACTTGTAATAGGATTTTCTACATTTGGGAATAAATTAGGGCTTGGGTGAGTTTACTCACTAGTTGATTGTATATTGTTGTGTATATAATTATTGTTGTATTAAAATATAAATAGTATAATGAGCAATGTAAGATATTGCTTTTGGACCCCGTCTTGTTTTGTAAAACAAGTGACAACATTATTATGGAGTAAAATCTCTCTTTTGATCATCTATAACACGTATTGTGTTCCAAACACTTATTTACATGTTAGATAGTGCGTTATACATGTTGAAGCGATATGGCCGTTATAAACGTGCTTTGAAATCCCTAATAATTGACATATGTTAATATGATAAATTGTGATATATTAGGGAAATATATAAGTATATATATTTGGCAACACACTTTTTGGTGTGTTTGACAAAGAGAAACTGGTTTAGACATTTGTGCAAATTGGAAATGGAAGTTGTAAATGTTAGAAGCGAAAAGGGTCGCTACGGATGCACTTTGAAATCTCTATGGTTAACGATTTTAAAATTTAACTTTAGAAGACATCCTAGGGCTTCTTCGTATTTTAATAAGTACTATAAGCATAATTATTATCGAAAAACATCAAGGTTTAAATATATTACTGATAATCATTTATGGATTTTTTAAAGTAATGGTTTTAATAAAACAAGTTTTAAGGTTTTTAGATAAATGTTTTAAAATATAGTATAAGTATCTAAAAGTATATTTTTAGTATATATAGTTTTAGAAAATTTGTTAAAGATTTTATTTAAGAAATAAAAGGCTTTTATATTATAATATCTTTCAAATTATCTTTAGAATTTTATTAAATATCTTAGTTTTATAAATAAATTAGTATATGTGTGTGTGTGTGTATATATCTCTTTTTAAAGGTATTTTAGTATATTTATAAGTTTGGGAAGAAATTTTAGTATTTGTAAAAGAATATAAAGTAGTTTTTAGATTATAACACTTATGTTAAAATGGATAGTTTTGTAAATTGATTAAAAGGGCATATTACCTTGTTTAATAAGTAAAGATGTACTTAGAGCTTTAAATAAAAGTTTCAAAGTTAATGACAAGTATAAAGTGATTTTGAGTTCATGGTAACGATATTTAGACAACATTTGTTTTAACCCATTTAACAATACATTTGGAGAAGTAATTAAATCTTTAAAATGAAGTTTAAAGGTAACGATTAAGCGAAGTGTTTTGGGTTTCTTGTAAATAATGTTTTAGTTAAATTTGTTTTTAAACCCTTGAATGATATTTTAAAGAGGTAAAATATTGTTAAATGATTTTGGAAAATACCTAGATCTTTAATAATGAAATTTTAAACAGAATAGCAAGTATGAATTGGTTTTGGGTTTATTGTGACAATGTGTTGATAACATTCGTCTTTAACCCGTTTTGATTATACTTATGAATGTAAATAGATATTTGAGAAGAATATTTTAAAGATAATCATAAGTGAAATGGTTTTGGTTGTGTGGTGACAATGTTTAAGTAACATTTGTCTAAGCCCTTTGAAATTGATTTGTGAACATACTTATACGGTTGAGATAAGTATATGAATACTTTTGAGAAGTATTGAAATGTATGGAAATAGATACTGAAGTTTAATTGATAAATGAAGTTTCATTTATAAAGAATTTATTGAGTAAAAAGGAGTTTTACTAATAAAAGAGGTTTTAATTAATAAAGGAAGATTAATTAAAAAGGGGATTAGAAGTCATTTATAGGACTTGATCGTGCTTGTCTTCTTCGATCGTGCTTTGTGTGTTACTTGTTTATAGATAGTATACGGGGCTTAGTTTTCCATCTATGACCATTCTCATTATTATTGGAATTGGCCAAATATAACTCTCGAAATATATAGAAGAAACACGAAAATTACATAGTACAGTTATCTTCGGTGATACTATACTGAACGTATAAACTCATTTTGCTATCCTAGGACAAATGATAAGGAAATCCGTCCACTTAAACGGTTAGAGGGTGATCTCCGCTCTTATGTATTATCTGTTTATTTCCCATAGAACCGGGGTTGAGTTTACTGGAAATCCGTCGATCGGTTTTGAAGCGCTTGGTAAGCGGAGGAGTGTACTTATATGAGATGGCTTGAAACCGTAACCACTCCAAAACCATATACATGTTCTATGCTTTGGATGAGGTTTGTGATTGGTTCGAGGTGTTATAATCTATGTGGAGATTCGAGATCTGTTTGAGATGCTTGAACACATGTAGTTGTTCGTGATCTATTCATGATATGTGAATCCATGTGTGATTTGGAGATATGTTGAGATATGGGAATCCATGTGTGATTTCAAGATCTATTGAGGAATCCATGTGTGATTTCAAGATCTATTGAGGAATCCATGTGTGATTCCGAGATCTGTTGAGATATGGGAATCCATGTGTGGTTCTGAGATCTGTTCGAGTTGGGGACTCATGTGCCGAGATCAGATCGAGTGTGACTCGTGTGCCGGAATGCTAGACGTAGCCTCACCAGCGGTAATGACTAGAATCAGATGTAGGAGACATAGCCAGTAGTGTTGGCAAACCTATAGGGTGCATGAGACTCCATTCTAGAGATACTTATATGGATATCCATGCAGGAGCGATGCATCGGGTCTTAGCAAGACCATCTATGTTTTCTCTATGGTACATTCACTAGAGATGTATGACGTTTCAAAAGGATATCTCTGAACCTTGGGCAGGAGGACCGTTCTCGAGGTACCGAGGGAAACTCCATGGAAATCCTACAAAATTAGCGAACGTGCCTTAGCAGTTGTGATTGTATACCTATTATTGTTGTGATGTACACTCACATGCATCACAGCTATGTGATTATTTATATTTTTCACCTTAGACATTATTATAATATCACTTGATTTTATAATAGAAATGGTTTGGTTATCCTAAGGTAAAAACCCGTCCATGTTTATGTGTGGCATGCTCTTAAGAGATATCATTGCTTTTAAGGGTTTTTCAAATATTATAATCCATATGATTTGAGTTTCTCATGATGCTTTACCTAAATGATGCAGGTGTTATTTTATTAATGCTCGGGTTAGCTCGAGTATCTTTCCAAATTTAGTTGTGCTTCATTGGAGCTCTTGGAGAGGAGCTGGATGATTTCCTACCGTATTTTATTTCAACTGCATTACTTGATTTGTATCTATTAGCACTAGTGAGGATGGGTTGTTATAACTATCCAAGTTGATGATAGGTTAGTTTACTCTGATTGATGTATGTATATCAGAGTTTTCATGTTGTAAAAGACCTTTTGTGATATTATATGTTATCGTTTTGCATATGAGATTCTGATATTGTGTTCTTCTTTCTTGTTCCGTTTCATTTTCTTTTACCCTAACATTTTGTCTTTCCAACACTTAGGTGCTCGGCATTTGAATACCGTGGATGTATTAGTGTTGACATTCGAGGGTCAAAAATGCGGACTGTTACATTTGTTATCAATGTTGATGGTTAAGCGAGAACCTTGGCTTTGATGGGTATAACTCACTGAGAGATAGGGTAATGGAATGCCTTATTATGAGTTGAGTGTATTATATGTACAAGAGTGCGTACTTATTATTACTATAAAAATGTTTTGTGTTGTGTTGATTGGTATGTTGAGTAACTTATGGGTCCTTGTCAATACGAGTAGTTATCGTTATTGATAAGGATCTCTAAACACTTAAACAAGACAAACTAACATGGTACTATTTTCGAAATTGGTAAATGGAATAATTTACCTAGGAATATATTTTATATATAAAAGAATAATTTTCGAAAAATTGTTTGAGATAGTTATTTATGATGTGTTTGCTTGTTAGCAAATGATAATATTAGCAAATGATAATGTTTGGTTATTATCATTTATTGTTTATTTAGTTGTGCTCAACCAATTTATGAGAAGTTTTACCTTTTCACTACATGGGTTGGATAGCCAGTAACTTGTGGGAACATTAAAATGAACACCTTGTGAATCTAGTTTCACAACTTGACTATATGGCATTTGGTGATAATGTTAGGTTAAAATTTAACTTTATTAAATGTTGTTTATTATAATCTTTGATAAAGTGATATATTTTGGAATAAATATTTGTGAAATGATTTTATATAAGAAAGTGACTTTATACAATTATATCTTATAAATATGAAAAGGATTTAAAATTAGAATTTGAGAACTTAAATCACGGTGTTTTAGAAATTGGTTTTCTAAGGTTTTAGAAAATCATAGTAGTATTATTTGAAAGTAAATATTTGAGAAATTAGTTTACAAAATTGATATCATGGTACTTAGTAATATTTACGGAGTATTTGATACTATAACGACCCGTTATTTTCAACCATTCGCATCCGCACATGTCGGACTTGAATTGCTCAAAATACCGCGTTGTAAATAAAATTTGGCAAATCTCAGAATATACAGTAAATAAATAATCACAGATCACAGACACAGAGTAAAATAATGCAGCGGAAGTAAAAGAAATAGTAGTTCATGAAGCTACTATGTAAATATATCAGAGTTAAATAAGATACAATACAAGAAATAAAGTACAACGGAAGTCTCAATACAATAACCAAGTACAAGCTGAGTAGGACAACGAAACTGAAGTAGATAGGACAAGACAAGCAGAAAATCTCCAGCGATTCAAATCTCCAAGAGAGTGGAAATCCAAATCTGTGAATAACTCAGGCTGACCCGAGCGTAAAGCAAAACACAAAACACTCGAGTCAGGACAATATATACTTATATAATGTAAACCAACTCAAGTGAACTGTAATAAAGGTACAAGTAACTCAAAGAATGCTTGGGATCGCCCATTCTTTAAGGATCCGTTAAACTATTTACTATGTAGTAATATACGCTATATACAGTAGTGTCTAATTAGTAAAGTATAATCATATAGAAAATAGCGTTAAGGGGATGGTGAACCTTAACGCTATTTTCTATATGATTATACTTTACTAATTAGACACTACTGTATATAGCGTATATTACTACATAGTAAATAGTTAACGGATCCTTAAAGAATGGGCGATCCCAAGCATTCTTTGAGTTACTTGTACCTTTATTACAGTTCACTTGAGTTGGTTTACATTATATAAGTATATATTGTCCTGAATCGAGTGTTTTGTGTTTTGTTTTACGCTCGGGTCAGCCTGAGTTATTCACAGATTTGGATTTCCACTCTCTTGGAGATTTGAATCGTTGGAGATTTTCTGCTTGTCTTGTCCTATCTACTTCAGTTTCGTTGTCCTACTCAGCTTGTACTTGGTTATTGTATTGAGACTTCCGTTGTACTTTATTTCTTCTATTGTATCTTATTTAACTCTGATATATTTACATAGTAGCTTCATGAACTACTATTTCTTTTACTTCCGCTGCATTATTTTACTCTGTGTCTGTGATCTGTGATTATTTACTTACTGTATATTCTGAGATTTGCCAAATTTTATTTACAACGCGGTATTTTGAGCAATTCAAGTCCGACATGTGCGGATGCGAATGGTTGAAAATAACGGGTCATTACAGTTGGTATCAGAGCTTTGGCTTTGAGGCAAAACTCAGCATATGGGGTAGATTTATTTACAGAATCACTTTCGTTCGAGTTTGAATCTTTTCCTTTTGATTCGAATTTCCTTTGAATTTTGGAACATTCCCTGCGGTTCCAAAATCCATTCTTGTCCCTCACTATTCATCTTCTTTTGATTTTGGAGTATCACATAACTCCACTTCGAATGATCTTTATAGTGAATTGGATGTCTCGCCAATATTCTAATTTTCTAGTAAAGGGGGAAACTCCTTTACAAATTTGCATCGATTCACCAGAGATTTATATCTATCCTTGGTTTAGATGCTAATATCTTTTGTAATTCCAAACTCTATCTCTTGAGATTGGATGTAGATTTACCCCAGAAAAAAATACACATTTGATCTTATTCATTAAGTCACGGTTGACCTGGTTAAGGTTGCCCGCGATCTATCTAAGCTTATCCATCTTCATATTTTGTTAATTAATCATCTTGTCTTTGTTTCCAAACTATCTCCAAACATTTTGAATTGTACTTGTAAATCTATGTTTGTTTTTATATATTGTGTTGTTTGAGTTGTTGATGTTGATTTGGGCTTCCGATCGATTCATCTGATCAACGATATCGATAGGATTTCTAAAACACTTTGACAGAACAAACTGACACAATATTATTTTAAAATTTGGTTAATGAAATAAATTTTGATATAAGTAAATTTATGGAACTTAATAAATTGATTATTTGAAATGATAATACTTGATTTATCATTCTATAAATGAATTTATAAATAGTTGTTTATAAATTTGATTTGGGAACTGAAATGAATTTAAATCAAGGATTTGAGAATTTAATTTTCGATGGTTTCAAACCTTTTGTTTAAAGTTTTAAAAGGGATACATTATTTAAAGTATTTTCGAATAGAAATTTATTTCCAAAGAATTTTAAAGTTTAAAATATTGTGCTCTTCTCTTTGTCGCTGGAAAATAATTTCGGTGATGACTGTAGCATCATCGACTTTCATTTTCGAGTTTTGAAGTGAAGAAACCATTCTGTAGTCTTGCTACAGCTTTGTTTTGAGAAATCTAATTGATTTGAATTTCTAAAAGATGATTTGATTTATAATATATATAGATATATGATTTAAAATTTGATTTGACAAATTTTGTGCATACATTTATTTATCTCTAAATGGTTTGAAAAGAATCGGAAATTTTATTCTTAAATTCTATCTTAAATAATAACTTCAAGTATAAAAAGAAAATCAAAATTTTGAATAAATATTCAAGCTTGAAATGATTAAATTAGAATGTTTATATTGTATATTAGTTTTAGAAAGTTTTATTTGTATAATTCTCAATTGCATTCCAATATAACTTACCTTAATTTTAGAAGTTAACAATGTAATTGGATAATATACAATATAAAAAGATTTTTATAAATAAAATTTGAGTGGTTATAATAAATATTATACACTTAAATTTTAGTTATAAAAAGATTAACAGAGATAAATAGACTAAAAGGTTAATTGAATAATTTAAAATATAAATGATGTTAAGGGAATTAAAAATAAATTAAAACAGTTATAATAAATGTAATCTACTTAGTATGTGTGATAAGATATATTAAGTAGAATATATTTAATAATAATCTGGAATAAAGAAGAATTAAATTTGTTGAATAAAAGATGATTATTATAAATGATTATACAAATTTATGATTTTAGAAATTGTTAATTTCAAAATAATTGGATAATAAGATAATCAATTTAGAAATAGTTGAGATTGATTTAACTTCAGTAAAAATCAAATGGATTAAATCGATTATTGAATATTAATTAATTTAAATTGAATTTATAATGGTTTAAATCAATGATTCTATTTTGAGTTTTCTTTCAGGGTGTTTCTATTCTCCTACCTTCTTCCTTTTCGAGGACGAAAAGTTTTGAGTGGGGGAGAGTGTAACGACCCGTAAAATTTTCAATAATTAAATTTTTAAGTTATAAATTTTAACAAAAAATTTATGTTGTATTAAGTTTAAGACATTATTTACAGTGATTTGTATATACATATTTGTGTGCGTTAATTTGACTTAAGATTTATAAGATGGACTTGTATGCAAAGTTATAACTTTTTAATCTTAAACCCTTTTTAATCTGGAGGTTAGGTTCAAAATTGTTGTCTTTAATTTTAGGCTCATAAAATAGTGAAACTTAATTTTAACACATTTATATGTATAAGTCTAGTATATATATATATATATATGTATACGTATATGTTTTTAATAATAATGCTATGACCAATAAAGATATATATTAAGGAAACATCATCTTTATACACAATCTAGTATATTGCACTTACATAATTTACTGTAGAATACATTTGGACATAGTTACATTCCATGCCATGAATAAATAGCTTGTTAATGACATTTAATCAATCAATCAATTTGATTAGAGAAAGAATGAAAGGTTTCTCTCTCCATATACATAATTAAGCTCTAAATTAATTACCTGTTTTTAGGGAAAGAAAAGAAAGGTTGCCTTAATTCTTACCTTTTTGTTTTCCTAACATTTATTCCTTTTCTAGGCATTCATTCCTTTAGTTTAGCCGTATACTTTGCCTTGCAATTCACGTACAAGTTTCTCATCTTCTTTATTTTCTCATTGCCTAAGAGAGAGAAAAGTATTACAAGCTCTAATTTTTCATCGCTTCCCTTTTTCTTCTTTTTCCTTTTTTCTTTTTTTGTCCTTTTCTAAATTTAGCTCGCCAAAGATTTTTATTTGTAAGAAAACTCTAAAATGCATATTTTGGTTATAAATTTACGTTCATCGGAATCTAAATCTTTTTCTAGTTTTCAAATCTGTTAGTTTAATTGAATAAATTCACAACAACCTTTATTTCACTTTTGTTCTTTAAAATAGATTTTATACCTTTTCAAAACAAAATAATTTATACCGTTACTTATATACACTTTTGTAATAAATTTTGGGTAAATGATAAATGAATGAATAAAAACCCAATGTAAACAAATCATGTTTTATTAAGTAATAGATTGCAAAATTTACGTATAATTAAACTGTTAATTACGCGTTTAAAAAGGCGCGTTATTTGATGGAATAAATAACGTATAAATAGGAAAACGTATAAATTTAAAACCGTTGTTTTGTTATATTTTGGGCATAAACTATTGCGTCTGTTGTACGCACTTTTAAATATATTTACTTTCCTTCTGATTTAATAGAAGCGTTACCCGCAAAAATTAAAACCATTCACATTCTAATTATGGTCTTTGTTCCTAAATCAACTGTCGTGCATGTTTAAAGGAGGAAATTCACTGTGCCTTGCCATTTCTTCCATTTGTTATAAATGTATATAATCTTTTGACTCTTCCAAAGAGCTGTTAATTTTTAAAAAAACTAGATTAAAATCATCGGGGGTTTCCACTTTCCTTTTTGTGAATAATTGCCAATTTTTAATTCATAGACGTTTCAAAATAATAAATATATTTCTGTCCTTCACCTTAATCAACATTTAAACACGTTCGCACCAGATTTTCCATTTCCATTTAAAGCTAATTGATTACTTGTCGTTTCTCTACCCTTTATTCACGCCAATTTCGCTGACCAGTGCAAATTATTCCTTGCCTATCTTTCACCAATCAACGCATCCTATTCCTAAGAATTTCTAAACGAATATAAATTGTTAGCAAATAATTCTTGCCGTTTTTATCAATCAATGCAATAAATGTTGCCCATAAAACTCTTTCCTTTCTGGCCATAAAACTCTCATGCCTTGATTACGCATATCCCTATTTCCTTGCGTGCAAAGCAACCAATATTTTTCCTATAAATTAAAGCCTCATACCATTTCCATTTCATCTCTTTTGGCCTCATCTCCTCCAGTACTAAACTCACGCATCCCCTTTGGAAAAAAAAGAAGCATCGCGTCAAGCAATTTTCCACTTCTTTTGTTCTCTTCTTCCTTGCGTGTGCCAGTAGGTATGGCCTCTTCCTCCTCTTGTTTCCTTTTTATTTTGCTTTGTTTCTATAGTTCCATCCTTCTATTATACGGAAAAAAAGGAAAATTTGTGTCACTGCCATGATTTACCTGCATGCACATATGGGCCAAGCATGGAAATGAGTTGTCAACTCTTGAACCTAAATTTGTGTCACCTTTTGCATGCTTAAAGAAAAATAAAGGTTGCGTGCACTGTTCTTGCCTTTTAAAAAAAATCACTGCCTGAATTTCCCACTAGGAATCACGTACATGCATATAATTTAGATGTGTCAAATTATCTCGTTCAAATTTTTATTTAAAATTTCGCTTTGATTTGTGATTCAATTCGAGTACTAAGTTTGATTTATTTATCTTGTTTCAAGATCGAGACCAGTTTGTCTCCTCTTCCAATTTTTGATCGTGCCCTCTGTTCTTCTCTTTCGAGGTAGATATTGTTGTTTGATTTGAATCTTCAGCAGCGAAAGGTGAGTAATTCTCACCAGACGATGTGTACTTATATAGTTGATAAACTGACATCACTTGAATCTGTAAATGCATATCATCCTGTTGTAATTGCTATATTATAATCATTAGATGTTCACACCTGTATTTACACCTGTTATACTATATGTTACTGTTATTTCATGTTTTTCTATTCATTTTTATCAGTTTATCACACTGCAAGTTCCCTGTAGATTAGGTTCATTATGGGTTGAAATGATACATACCCGAACGGACTTTAGAATAAGGAAAGATCGTTATGGGCTGAAATGATAAGCCTGAGCGACTTTTTATTTTATTTATTTAACTTGGGATTGCGGGTTTGAAATGATAGAACCCGGTTTTTTCTTTGTAAACTGCGGATTGAAATGATACATATCTGTATCACTTGACCTAGGCTAGAAAAATTATATACAGACCCATGGTTTATATATTTTTCTGAAATTCTTAAAATATTTTAAAAATGTAAATATTATGAAATTTTGATTTAAATATTATTAAAATGATTTTATTAAATATTTGTGATTTTCTACAAATTAAATAAGTGAATTAAGTAAATGGTGAAGTAGAATTTGAAATACAAGTTAATTTTAGAATTTATGATTTTGTTTATAAATGGAATTTATGTAAAGTATGAAGATATGACAAATTTGATTTAAAGATGAATTTAATGATTTTTATTAAGTAATAATAATGTTTTAAAGGTGTTAATGATTTTGTATAAATTAAAATATGGAATAAATGAATATTTAAGCTGAATTTGGAAGTATAACTTCAATTGAATTTTGTGAAATTTTGTTAAAAGTGAAGTTTTAATTAAGTAAAATAAATGAAAATAAGTTATATTTTGGAAATTTAAACTTAGTTGTTAAGTTAATAATTTAATTAAAGAAATGAAAATTTAATTGTTATTTAACTTGATTTTTTTTTGTATGAAAATTTGACTTTATAAATCATAGAAATAAAGGTATTTAAATGATTGTTTTTAAATATGGAAATATATGATTTTATAAGTTAAATGATTTTTATTAAAAGTTAATTATGTGTGAAATTGTAAATAAAACTCTGAATTTAATTTTACAGCATTTTTGAAGTATAATGTAAAGATATTACAGCATTGGAAAATGCCGTAGTTTTTTTAAATGAACCAAATAGCAAATTTGAACTAAGGGTTATTATAGCACTTTGTTGGTGCTATAGTTGTTAAATTTAACTAAAATTTTAATTGAAACTAAATTAAGAAATTACAGCATTTAAATGCCGTCTTTTGTTAATGAACTGTTTTTAAACATAACATTTCGTAGCATTTTCTAAGTGCTGCGAAAGTTGAATTTTCTTTGTTTAATAAATTCAAATGAATAAATGATCTTTGAAAAAAAAGATTAAATTTTGGAAATTTAATATTAAATTATTAAATATAATGAATTGACTTTAAATGATTTAAATGGAATAGTTGATTTTGGAAATACAACTATTTTGAAATATGATTAAATGGTATTTAAATATAATAGATGATGTTTTGAAATGATATTTTGATATTTTGAAATGAATTTGAAATGATATTAAATCTTGGAATAAATAATTGAAGTTTATATTAGTATGAAAACATTTGGTTTACTTGAAATTTGAATCTATTTAAAAGATATTAGACTTGTGAAATATAG
Source organism: Allium fistulosum (assembly GCA_030737815.1). Taxonomy (NCBI): domain Eukaryota; kingdom Viridiplantae; phylum Streptophyta; class Magnoliopsida; order Asparagales; family Amaryllidaceae; genus Allium; species Allium fistulosum. The sequence continues at coordinate 372,328,670 of CM060906.1, read as the reverse complement.
ATAATAAAGCTTGGATTTATTTTATAAATTTGAATAATTATTTTGTGGATTAAATCTATATTTGAAAATTATAAGATTTGAAATGGTCTATGGAAATTTAATTGAAATAAATGATTGAATTGAATTGAAACTTTGGAAATTTTAATACTTGATTTGAAAGTATAATAATTACACTTTTAAATGGTTTAGATGAATTATTTTGATTGAAATATAAACTATTTAAAAGGTGACTTGAAATGATAATAAATGAATGATATCTTTAAATTTAAAAAGTATTTAAAGTTGAATATTTAGATTTGAACTCAAATGATATTTTGATATATTAAAATGATTTGAAATGAAGTTTTGGGAAGATATGATATTTTGATATATTAAATGATTTGAAATGAAGTTTTGAAAGGATATGATATGTTGATATATTAAAATAATTTGAAATGAAGTTTTGAAAAGATATGATATTTTGATATATTGAAATGATTTGAAATGAAGTTTTGGAAAGATATGATATTTTGATATATTAAATGGTTTGGAAATGATTTGATCTTTATTTTTGGATTTGAAATGATATTCTATTTTAAAGTATAAACTGTTTTTAAATTTTAACCACGGGTTATAATAACGATTGGTTGTTAAAGAGACCGGGATCGGATATGGACATACTCTCTGTCGATACCGAAAACCACTTTGACAACTGTGTACGCGCTGGAGTTTCCAGAATGAAGTAGGATGGTGGCGACGATCCTAAGGTATATACGTGGACCCAACTCCCGTGAGTTGGCATAAGGTGGCTAAAACAGGAGCGATTGACGGGCCAAGGAGGTAGCACCTCTGATCGGACACACTTCTTCGATACCATTCTATTATTTGTGATTGATTTGGTGCACACCCTTGATTTGGGAGTGTTGTTCGAGGTGGGCGGTAGTGGCTGCTATGCGTCACCACCAGTCCGGATGCGTAATTGGTATATCTACCCTAGCATTGCCTTGTGTGCCGTGTCACCTACCATATCGAGCCCACTACGATTTTGGTTTAAAGATCCGACCTCGTTAAGGTTCACCATCCCCTTAACGCTATTTTCTATATGATTATACTTTACTAATTAGACACTACTGTATATAGCGTATATTACTACATAGTAAATAGTTTAACGGATCCTTAAAGAATGGGCGATCCCAAGCATTCTTTGAGTTACTTGTACCTTTATTACAGTTCACTTGAGTTGGTTTACATTATATAAGTATATATTGTCCTGACTCGAGTGTTTTGTGTTTTGCTTTACGCTCGGGTCAGCCTGAGTTATTCACAGATTTGGATTTCCACTCTCATGGAGATTTGAATCGCTGGAGATTTTCTGCTTGTCTTGTCCTATCTACTTCAGTTTCGTTGTCCTACTCAGCTTGTACTTGGTTATTATATTGAGACTTCCGTTGTACTTTATTTCTTCTATTGTATCTTATTTAACTCTGATATATTTACATAGTAGCTTCATGAACTACTATTTCTTTTACTTCTGCTGCATTATTTTACTCTGTGTCTATGATCTGTGATTATTTATTTACTGTATATTCTAAGATTTGCCCAATTTTATTTACAACGTGGTATTTTGAGCAATTCAAGTTCGACATGTGCGGATGCGAATGGTTGAAAATAACGGGTCGTTACAGATACCGTTTTGGAAATGATTTGATTAAGTCCGAAGGGCATGAGTTAGAAGTACTGAACTCACTTATGTCATTGGAAAATTATTTTAGTGATGACTGCAGCATCATCAACGTTTATTTTCGAGTCTCAAAGTGGAGCAGTGCTGCTGTAGTAGCTTTTCAATAAAGTTTTTTTGGTAAAATGGATTTTAATTTAAATCCCAGAAGTATGATCCGATACAAAAGATGTATATATTATTATTTCAAATGAATTAAAATGGAAAGCTGGTGTTTAGTTCTTAAGTTTTCTGTTAAGATATTTTGTGGACTCATGTATCCTATGCATTAGGGTAGTTTGGTTTGTACATCCCATTATGATATGTTATTTAGTAGTTTTCATTTGTTGAAATGAAATGGAATTTTCGACGATTTTGGATAGTCAAAACTTTAGAATTTGTATAAGAACTTGAAACTAAGTGTTGTAAAAAAATAAAATGCAGAGTTTTTGTTACTCTTGAATTGAGAAGGTAGTAAGCTATAAACAAATTTTAAAATATTGAATATACTTATTAAGAAAATAAATGAGATTGTTTTTGTATGTACCCTTAGGATGTAGTGGAGTATTATACGAGTATGAACTTAAGTTATATAATGTATAATAACTTGAAGTATAGTTTTATGAAATGGTTCATAAATGATTTTAGTATTAAATGAGAAATACTAGGTGAAAATTGAATATGGATTAAAACGAAAAGTAATTGGTGTAATTAAAAAACCCAATTGGAATAGAGTACGTAATTTGTACATAGATCGTTTTGTTCGCATACCGACTTTTGATCTAGGATTCGGGTACATGGATTTTGTGGTGATTTACACTAGTCCGAGTTAGAATTTTTCACTTGATTTTTGACGACAAACACTTGATATGAATTTTTGATGTGATCCTAAAGCTTTCTATCATAGTATATGACTATGTAAGGAGAACGATTTTTCTAGTCATGGAAGCAGATCGGAGTCCGCACTAGAGAGGTCAAGTGAGATATACTAGTTTGGAAGTGAAATTTATGTGATCAATTTAGTGATCAGATTTGATATCGCGTACGAATGATATATGTATATCGTACGGGCTTTAATAATATTTTTATGCTATGGATATTGGCTTGTGGAGAGTTTGGAATAACTCTTCGATTGGTTCTGAGGTAGCCTAAGTAATCGACTAAATAATAACCTGAGGTTGTTGAGCATAAGGTTAGGCTTAGTAAGTTATTTACTATCATTATGCGATGAGAATGTTTCTTAACCTGGGTGTACCATGAGTTTTGGTTGCTAATGATTGCAGTGCTGTGAAGTGTTGTTATGTGATTGTTTCTTTGGTTGCTAGTGATTGCAATGCCATTGGGTAATGAGGTGTGATTGTTTTTTTGGTTACTAGTGATTGCAATGCTATTGGGTAACGAGGTGTGATTGTTGCTTTTGTTGCTCGTGTTAATATTTTGGGGATGAAATTCTTTTAAGAGAGAGAACGTAACGACCTAGATTTTCGAATGTTTTATAATTGAATATCATAATTATTTAAATATTTAAATCATGGATTTAATGTGAATAAAATAATTTCAAAAGCTTATTTAAATTCTTTTTAAAATAGAAATGTGTAGGAGGTGTGGATTACGGATCTTAAGGCAGAATTAACAGTAGAAGGGGGTGAATAATGCTTAATTAATTTTATGAATATTTTTGAAATCTTTTCAAATTAAACCCAAACAGATGCAATTCACAAACACATATACAATCACAGAACCAGACACAGATGCAAATAGTAAATAAAAGCAGTAAAGGAAAGAACACATCAGAATTTTATACTTGTTCTGAGTTACCCTACATCCAGTCCCAAACAATTTCTTGTGCAGATTTCTTTTCAAATATAATGTCGATATTACAACCTCGATTTCAAGGCCACGAGATACACCCTTCTGTCTCCAAGTCCAGGGCAAACTCTCTTGATTTAACCAGGCTACAAGATCACCTAATTGATTTACGGGCTACAATCACACCCAATCAATTTACGGGCCACAATCACACCGTTTCCAATAACACTTTGATAGAGAGAGACTCGATACACTTCGATCTTTCGATCTTTGATTACAAATGATCCTATAACTCTTAATAGCACTAAGATCTTTGAGAGAGAGTGGCAGAGAATCAAACTAGAGACGATCGAGTTTGATTCACTTAGGATTTTGGCATAGTTTTGTTAAGAATGTTTGAAAATAAGAATGGAAGAGAAAGAGGAGAGAAAACAAAGAAATCTTAAGTGAAAATTCGTTGAAAACTACTGGTATATATAGGAGAATAATGGTCATGTCCATTCGTGAAAGGTTACTACGAATAGACACATCTTTTGAAAATTTGAATTTTAAAATCTACGGCTACCATGTCGACATGGGGGGTATAGGGATGTCGACATGCCTGAGTTATTTTTGAAAATTGATTTTGCTTTAAAATGATTTCTATTCTAAAACTTGTCAAAACAATTTCTAAACTTTGTAAACCATTTTGAATATAATTTATACTTATAAAAGAGTTTTAGAAAATAATCTTAAAATATATAATCTATAATATAAAAGTAATATAAAAACCTAAGTATGGACTTCTTTAAAATATATTTTTGAGATTTAAAGCTAAAATATTAAAATCAAGAGATAGTTTAAAAAACAAGAGATGATTTTGAGATCAAAATATTAAAAGATGATAAGAATAGTGTTTGAATTAAGGCTAAAATATTTAAATTGATAGAGATGACTTTTAAAAAGATAGTTTTCGGAAAAATAGTTAAAATAAATTATTTTGAATATTTCGTGGATTCCATTCCACTAGAGAAGGTCGTGGGTTTCATCCCACTATTAAAGCGAGATGGTGGATTCCATTCCACAATTAAAATCCAAATAAAGATTTTAGTGCTATTATGAAGTTTTAACATAAATCTAGACTCTATTACTTTATCTTGATATCTTGAACTCTTGATACTCATGAGTCTTCAGTCTTGATTTCTTCAATCTTGAATTCGTCGGTCTTGAATCTTTATACTGTATAGTCTTCATTCTCAGTACCTGCATATATATATATATTTATATATATATCTTGCATATACATATATCTAGACAAAGATATTAGTATTTATATTTTATAACAAGCTAAGGTTGTTGTCATCAACCATCATCTCAGGAACCAACAATCTCCCCCTTTTTGATGATGACAACCTATGTTTATAAAATATACTCTACGAAACTCTGATCCCCCCTTATTCCAACAACTCGCCCTTAATATACTAACTCCCCCTTAATCTAAGCCTAACTAACAGCCTAACTATCCTATTTTATAATTCTCCCCCTTTGTCATCAACAAAAACTAAGCCTAAACTACATAACTCCCCCTTAAACTAATACTATGGAACTAAATGCTAATAACGAAGTATAATAAGCGAAACATAAATCTAATTTTATTATATATGATGTTACATTACACATATATATGAAACATAGACAAAAATATATACAAGTACATAAAATATAAAAACATTAATATAATAACAATCTAATGAGAGTCCTTGACAATTGGTGACTTATGAATCGAACAATTAGGGCAATGGAGACAAAAGTTTCCATGTTGTTTGACCAAATTACCATTTTTGTCAAAACAGACTTCTCCAACGCAAACAAGATTATCGTCCTCGTCCATTTGTGCTTCCTCCTCCTCCTTCTCTTCTTCTTCGTCGTCCTCTAATGGATTATGAATACGTATGTTAGAGGAACCATCTTCAATGACAATAGGGTTTGCATGATTATCCATTAGAGATTTTTTCAAATTTCTAAGAAACTTGCCTTGTTTCTCTTGTTCCTTTGCAATCCTTATTTGCATGACTTGTAATTGAGTCAGCATTTGTAGAGAATCCTTCATAATTTCCTCGATCTTCATTACTCGAGCCAATGTAGTACGTTGGAATGGACCAGAATTAGGAGAAAGGGAAGGAAATGGTTGCATTTTGGTTTGATTTAGAAGAGGAGGCCATTACTTTGTATTTTCAGAAGTTTATTACAGAGAAAATGAAGTGAGAAGATAGATGAATTCGAAATATTATGGTTATATAACCACCAAACTGATTTTAGAGGGAAAATCAAAATTTCAAATCTGACCGTCGTATGTCGACATGAGGGGTAGGGGCATGTCGACATCCCTTTGAAAATTTTGACAATTTTGTTTTCTCTATTTATTTAAATATACATGTTACTATATCTATATTCTATATCTCAGTTATAGAACAAATACCTTGTTCTCTTCTTGATTTAGTAAAGGTTGATTGATTCAAGGATTTGATCAGAATATCAGCTATTTGATTCTTAGTGTTGATAAATTCAAGAGAAATAATCTCTTTGCTTATATTATCTCTGAGAAAATGATGTCTGATATCAACATGTTTGGTTCTAGCATGATGAGTAGAATTTTTGGATAAATTTATTGCACTTGTATTGTCACAATAAATTGATGATTTTGAAATATTTAATCCAAAATCCCTTAGGGTATGTTGCATATAGATAACTTGAGAACAAGCCAAAGCAGTAGAGATATATTCTGCTTCAATTGTTGATAGCGAGGCAGTATTTTGCTCTTTACTAAACCAGGAAAACAGAGAATGTCCTAAAAAGTGACAAGTTCCACTTGTACTTTTTTGGTCTGATTTACAACCAGCATAGTCGGCATCACAATATGAGATTAAATCAAATGAATCATTTTTAGGGTAAAATAGGTCATAGTCTAAAGTGTGTTTAACATACCTTAGGATACGTTTAACAGCTTTTAAATGGGGTTTTTTTGGGTTGAGATTGGTATCTTGCACAGAGACAGACACTATGCATGATATCAGGCCTACTCGTAGTTATATAGAGTAGCGATCCAATCATTCCCCTGTATAGTTTTTGATCAACATCTTTTGACATGTCTTCTTTATTCAAGGCTTCATTGGTTGCCATAGGCGTGGGTTTTCCACTCGCAGTGGTCATACCAAACTTACTAACTAGATCCCTAGCATACTTTTCTTGACTAATGAAAATACCACTATCTAATTGTTTTATTTGCAATCCTAAAAAGAAAGTAAGTTCATCCATATGACTCATCTCAAACTCTTTTTTCATTATTTCAGAAAACTCGTTTTTCATTTCATTGTTTGTTGATCCAAAAATGATATCATCTACATAAATCTATACTAATTGGATATCATTTTTGTTTCTTTTAATAAAAAGAGTATTATCTACTCTACCAATTTCAAAATTTGATTATAATAGGTAAGATCTTAGTCTGTCATACCAGGCTCTAGGAGCTTGTTTCAGACCATTTAAAGCTTTCTTTAATTTGTAAACATGATTTGGGAAATTTCTTCTTCAAAAAGTGGAGGTTGTTCAACATAAACATCCTCTTTAACAAAACCATTTAAAAAGGCACTTTTGACATCCATTTGAAATACTTTGAAATTGTTGTGGTTTACGAAAGCAAGTAGAATTCTAGTGGCTTCTAATCTTGCTACGGGTGCAAAGGTTTCATCAAAGTATATTCCTTCTTCTTGATAATAACCTTGCGCGACTAACCAAGCTTTATTTCTAACGACCTCACCTTGTTCATTCATTTTATTTTTATAAACCCATTTAGTTCCTAATATAGTTTTGTCCTCAGGTCTAGGAACAAGTTCCCATACATCATTTCTGGTGAACTGATTCAGTTCTTCTTGCATAGCAAGAATCCATGAATCATCAGATGATGCTTCCTTTGGATTTTTGGGTTTAATAGTTGATATAAAAGCTAGATTACTCATCTTGTTTAGTTGATTTCTAGTTCTAACAACAAATTCAATGTTTCCTTGTATATTTTCTATAGGATGATATTTTAAAAGCCCAATCCTTTTATTAGGATGGACAGTTTCACAATTTGTTTCATTTGTTTCATTATTTAAAGTAACAAAATCATCTTCATCATTTATTTGAACAAAATCTTTAAAATTTTCATCAAAAGATACATGCATTATTTCTTCAATGGTGTTAGTTTTAAAATTGAAAACTCTGTATGCTTTACTTCTATTAGAATATATGATAAAGATTCCTTTGTCGGATTTGGGATCAAATTTATCCAAATTGTCCTTTGTATTTAGAATAAAGCATTTACTTCCAAAAACTTTAAAATAAGATACCTTTGGTTTCTTATTGAAAAGAAGTTCATATGGTGTTTTATTGGTTAGAGGTCTAATTAAAATCTTATTCAAAATGTAACAAGCTGTAGCGATTGCTTCAGCCCAAAAATTTCTTGGTGATTTACTATCTGAAAGCATAATTCTTGTACACTCTTGAATCGTCCTATTTTTACGCTCTTCCACTCCATTTTGTTGTGGAGTTCTTGGAAAAGAAAAATTATGAGTTATTCCTTTTTTATTATAGAAATTCTCAAAAAATTTATTTTCATATTCTAAACCGTGATCACTACGAATAGTTTTGATTTTTAAAGAAAGTTGATTTTGAATTCTTTTTGCAAAAGTTTTAAATAAATCAAAAGCATCACTTTTATGTTTCAGAAAAATTGTCCATGTAAATCTAGAATAATCATCTACAATCATAAAAACATATTTACTATGATTTATTGACTGAATTTGAGATGGACCAAACAGATCTAGATGATGTAACTCAAGAGGTTTTGAAGTAGAAATCACATCTTTCAATTTGAATGAACTCTTCCTAAGTATTCCTAATTGACAAGCATCACATATACTATCTACTTTAAAATCCATTTTAGGAAGACCTCTTACTAAATCAAGTTTTGAAAGTCTAAATAAGAGTTTGAAATTCAAATGCCCAAATCTTTTATGCCAAATCCAAGGGTCACTTTTATTAGCCAAAAGACATAGGTTATCATTTGAGATTTTCATACCGAGAATATAAATATTTTTCTTCCTAATTCCTTCAAAGATAATATTTGATTTATTATCTTCGATGTGACACTTATCATTTTTCAAATTTAATTTTGTAGCCCTTGTCACATAGTTGACTTATGCTAAGTAAGTTGTGTTTTAGATTCCTAACTAACAGAACATTAGAAATTGTAGGAGTTTTAGAGTTACCAACATTGCCGATGCCAATCACATATCCTTTTGAATTGTCTCCAAAGTTGACCATTCCTCCATCTTCATAAATTATGTCATTCAGTATCTCCGGATTACCAGTCATGTGTCTTGAACATTCACTATCAAGTATCCATTTGTTTTTCTTGATTTGCACCATTTTTCCATTGAGTGTTGATTCTTCAAAAGCCATATAACACATCTGTTCCTGCACAACACACCAATTCGGTAAATAACTTGATTTTCTATAGTTACAATATGCAGACTTATAAGACAATGATGATTTGGACAGTTTTGAACTAGTGTTAACAAAATCTCCAAAAATTGCCATTTTAAACCTTTTCGAAATTCAGATTATGATAACTTTGAAAACCAATGCTCTGATACCAAATGTAGGAAATGCGGATTACGGATCTTAAGGCAGAATTAACACTAGAAGGGGGCGAATAATGTTAATTTTATGAATATTTTTGAAATCTTTTCAAATTAAACCCAAACAGATGCAATTCACAAATACAGAGATAATCACAGAACCAGACACAGATGCAAATAGTAAATAAAAGCAGTAAAGGAAAGAACACATCAGAATTTTATACTGGTTCGGAGTTACCCTACATCCAGTCCCACACAATTTCTTGTGTAGATTTCTTTTCAAATATAATGTCGATATTACAACCTCGATTTCAAGTCCATGAGATACACCCTCCTGTCTCCGAGTCCAGGGCAAACTCTCTTGATTTAACCGGGCTACAAGATCACCTAATTGATTTACGAGCTACAATCACACCCAATTGATTTACGGGCCACAATCATACCCTTTCCAATCACACTTTGATAGAGAGAGACTCGATACACTTCGATCTTTGATTGTAAATGATCCTATAACTCTGAATAGCACTGAGATCTTTGAGAGAGAGTGGCAGAGAATCAAACTAGAGACGAGCGAGTTTGATTCACTTAGGATTTTGGCAGAGTTTTGTTAAGAATGTTCGATAATAAGAATGGAAGAGAAAGAGGAGAGAAAACAAAGAAATCTTAAGTGAAAATTCGTTGAAAACTACTGGTATATATAGGAGAATAACGGTCATGTCCATTCGTGAAAGGTTATGACGAATAGACACATCTTTTGAAAATTTGAATTTTAAAATTTACGGCTACCATGTCGACATGGGGTTATTTTTGAAAATTGATTTTGCTTTAAAATGATTTCTATTCTAAAACTTGTCAAAACAATTTCTAAACTCTGTAAACCATTTTGAATTTAGTTTAAACTTATAAAAGGGTTTTAGAAAGTAATCTTAAAATATATAATCTATAATATGAAAGTAATATAAAAAACTAAGTATAGACTTCTTTAAAATATATTTTTGAGATTTAAAGCTAAAATATTAAAATCAAGAGATAGTTTAAAAAACAAGAGATTATTTTGAGATCAAAATATTAAAAGATGATAAGAATAGTTTTTGAATTAAGGTTAAAATATTTAAATTGATAGAGATGACTTTTAAAAAGATAGTTTTTGTAAAAATAGTTAAAATAAATTATTTTGAATATTTCATGGATTCCATTCCACTAGAGAAGGTCGTGAGTTCCATCCTACTAAAGAGGTCGTGGGTTCCATCCCACTATTAAAGCGAGAAGGTGGATTCCATTCCATAATTAAAATCTGAATAAAGATTTTAGTGCTATTATGAAGTTTTAACATAAATCTAGACTCTATTACTTATCTTGATATCTTGAACTCTTGAACTCTTGATACTCATGAGTCTTCAGTCTTGATTTCTTCAATCTTGAATTCGTCGGTCTTGAATCTCTATACTGTACAGCCTTCATTCTCAGTACCTACATATATATATATCCTACATATACATATATCTAGACAAAGATATTAGTATTTATATTTTATAACAAGTCCTAAGGTTTTTGTCATCAAAACCATCATCTCAAGAACTAACAAAATGAAATGGTAAACTTTTAATTTATAATTAAAAGTGATTAAACTAGTTTTAATAATAATTCTTTTTTTATTAACATGTGAAATTATCATTTCGAGGGCACTGTCTCTGATTTTGATGAAACTAGTGTTATTGGATCTGGAATAATTAGCTATTGTACGCCGACGAGTTTCGTGGCGATCAAACGTGCTATGTGGTCATGCGTGCTCGAAACGCGTAGCGTTTAATTTAAAAGAATAGAATAGAATATATATTTTTCTATAAATACACATCAATACTTAACCTAAAATTTAACTTCCCTCTTTCTCTTCAATTTAAATTTTTTCCTGTGAGATAAGTAGCCGCCACCACTTTCTTCTCTTCCATCAATTAAATCACGAGCTAGGAGCGACGAAATCGAACGATTGTGGATCCATTGGGATCGTGTGGGTGAGTGCTTCGTATTGGTGAGTCTTGATTTGGGTGCGGCAGAGTTTGGGGTTGCTCGATTTGTACGAGTCGAGGCTAATGCTCGGGACTGGTGGCGATAGAGGAGGTGATGGGCTTTGGGAATAGGGGCATTGGGTTTCTCGACCCAAAGCGGGTCGGCGATGACGAAATGGAGACGTGCGATGTTGGGAGGATGGAAGCGACATGTTGTTTGTCATTTTGTGGAGTGGCTGTCGTAATTGCAGGGGAAGCCGCAGTTGAAATCAAGGTGATGGTTTAGTTTGTGGTGGCCGTAGAAGCGTTTTTGGTGATGGTCGTCGGTAATATGGTGGTCAAAATCTAAACACGGCCCGATGGAGGCAAATTAGTAAATCAGTCAGAATTTCAAGGAGGAGGTCAGACATGTCATGGTGGAGGTTGACGTATTGAGCGCGTGGAGATGAGATCAACGAAATCGACTGTGTTGGATTTAGCAGAGTGTAGCTTCGTATCACTGGAAATCATGTACGACGTATTTGGAGGTGAGCATTAGTGTGCACGCGGGTAGAGGAAGAGATGAGGAAGTGGATTAGAGAGGTATTAAGTTAGTTAAGTTTTTTGGTTAATTAATTATATTTTATAATTCGAATCCTTATAAAATCTCTAACTTTTGCGTACGAGGTCCAATCGAGGTGCTGTTTTCACCATTGCACTCGTATCAGAATTTTCTACGTCTAGGATTAAATTTGGGCTTGGGTGATTTTAATCATCAGTTGATTATATATCATTGTGTATATGATTATTGTTGTATTAAAATATAAATAGTATAACGAACAATGCAAGATATTGCTTTTGGACCCTATCTTGTTTTGTAAAACAAGTGACAACATTAGTATGGAGAATAATCTCTATTTTGATCATCTATAATATGTATCATGGCTCATACTACTTGGTTATGTGTTTGATAGTGCGTAATAAATGTTGCAGCGATATAGCCGTTATAAACGTGCTTTGAAATCCCTGATAATTAATATATGTTAAATTGGATAAATTTTGATATATTGCAGAAATATATATATGTATGTATGTATGTATATGTATACATATTTGGCAACACACGTTTTGGTGTGTTTGATTTAGAGGAATTGGTTTGGACATTTGTGGAAATTGAAAATGGAAGGTGTAAATGTTAGAAGCGAAAAGGGTCACTATGGCTGCACTTTGAAATTGCTGTGATCGGCGATTTTAACAGTTAACTTTGAAAGACATACTAGAGCATTTTTGTATTTTAATAAGTATTGTAAGCATACTTATTATCGAAAAACATCGAGGTTTAAATATATTACTGATAATTTTTATGGATTTTTAAAGTAGTGGTTTTAAATTATAAAACAGGTTTTTATAGTTTTTAAATAAATGTTTTAAAATATAGTATAAGAATTTTAGATGTATATTTTTAGTGTATATAGTTTTAGAAAATTTGTTAAAGATTTTATTTAAGAAACAGAAGGCTTTTTTATTATATATCTTTTAAGTTGTTTGCGCCAAAATTGGTCACAAACCCCAAATATCGTGAAAGCACCAGTGTATGAACATAGATCAGCAATAGATAATCACAGACCACAGATCTAAGTACTGTAGAGAGTAAAAATGAAGATTAACAAACTTAAAACAGAAAGAAATAGACAGAGACACAAGATTTATAGTGGTTCGGCTATCTCCGGCCTACGTCCACTTCAAAGGATAATCTTTTATTGACTTTGCTCACTGGTTACAGCGGATTACAGCAGTAATTTTCGAGTACAACAGTGAAGTTTGAATACAATGGTGATTTTTGGCAGAGTCTGGACGTTGCAGGATCAAAATTCCCATTTCTGTAGGCCTTGGGATGCTATTTTTAGGCGTAGGCTGCAAATATCTCGCTCAGATCTCGGGAGACCTCTTCTGGCACGTGAGTGGGCCCACGCGATCGATCCCAAGTGATTTCGACTCGATCCATGATCGATACGAATGAATTTCGTATCGATCAAGATCTTGTCCAATCGAGTCGGGATCGATCATGAACATTCTTTAGGTTGTACGCAAGCTCCCGTGAAAATTTCATAGCATTTGGACTTGTGGATTATGAGTTATGATCGATGCAAATTTAGGTTTTTCGGTCACGGTTACCTTCGTATCGATGCTATTCGCATCGATGATTTCGACTCGATGTTGAGCACGCGCCTACGAGTTGACGTGGCGCTTAATTTTTGGATCGCTCCACTTTCAATGCAGATTTTACCGGGTCTCCCCAACGTTTGCGCCTTGTTCGCATCGATTCGCTGTGGCTTTGTTCGTATTGATGGAAGCGGCTCAGTTCGTATCGAGTGTCGTGGCTATGTTCGTATCGATCCAAGTTGCACGGTTCGTATCGATCTTGTGGTCTTGTTCGTATCCATGTCTTCGTCTCCATCCATTCGCATCGATCCACATATGCCTGCCGCTCATTTCATGTCGACTCCCTATTATTGGTGCTGCCTTGTTCGTATCCACGCTTCTTCGTATCGACTCGAAGTATACAATGTTGATCGATACGAACAATATCGATTCGAAGTAGTCCATGTTGATCGATACGAACTGTATCGATTCGAAGCATCCTATGTTGATCGATACGAACAGTATCGATTCGAAGTATACTGCTACGCTCCATCCTGATCGATACGTAATCATCGAGTCGAACAAATCATCATGCGCCTATCTATTCAATCCAACTTCGTATTCACCGAGTCGAAATCCACTTAATAGGCATCGATACGAACAAGGCTTCCTTAAGCATGCATCCATCAATATCTCGGACAAACGAAGTCCATTCGACTTGAAACTTGAGCCATAGCCTTTTCTAGCCTTGTTCATCGTTCCTAATCAATCCTGTCTTGATTGGAGCTCGGCCAAATTTTGATGATATCGGTCATAACCTTATTTCCAATCGATCTCCAACCCTGATATCCATCCTTTCCAGCCAATCTATTGATATCCCGGCCTTGACCAAAATGTGGGATAGCATTTGCCACCCAAAACATGCCTTGTGGTAAGAAGGTGTGTTTTGAAAAGCTTCGATTCCAAATTTAGTAACCAAATCCTTAGCCAATTCCATAGCTATCCAAATCCATCAACCGAGCTTTAATCCATCTATATCCAATATCCAATAGCCAAATCCATAACATTTCTGAGTTGATATCCAAATTCGGGACCGCTCCGAGTCCTTTGCCAAATTCAAGGCCCCTCCGGGTCCATTTATCCAAAGCCGAAATCCGAATCCATGATCTCTCCGGGTTTGACTTCAAAACCATAGACCTCGCCGGGTCGTGTTGTTCTGCTCTGATCCCGAATCTCCGGTCGAGGGCTTTTATGCTCTCCGGCCTTGGCTCTCTGGTCAAGGACTTCTATATTCACCGGTCTTGGCTCTTCGGCCAAGGACTTTTATATTCTCCGGCCTCGGCTCTCCAGCCAAGGACTTTTATATTCACCGGCCAAGGACTTTTATATTCTCCGGCCAAGGACTTCTATATTCACTGGCCTTGGCTCTTCGGCCAAGGACTTTTATATTCTCCGGCCAAGGACTTCTATATTCACCGGCCTTGGCTCTTCGGCCAAGGACTTTTATATTCACCTGCCTCGACTCTTCAGGCAAGGACTTTTATATTGTGTTTGAGTCCATTCCATCGCTCTCCGGCGAAGGGACTCATAATTCGCGATTACTGCCCCGTCTCTCCAGTCGGGACCGTAATCGCGAGACCTGTATTATTCATTACATTGATCCAAATCCAACCATTCAAAATAAGAGTTTTTATAGCCAGGGAAAACCAAATAAATGTTTGTACATCCAAGGAAAAAACAAAAGTTTTCAGGAAAACGAAAAAGAAAAACAGGATTTCACAGACTCGAGCAACACAGTTTATCATCGTCTCAGAGCATGCCTAGGGACCGTCCTCGATCCCGTACATGAGTAAGTGATTTAGTCGCATTACTTCGAGTTCTATTACTTATTCCAAGCCATAAATCTATTTAGTTGATAACAAGTTGACGTTGCCTAGGTCCAGTGCCATCCTCGTTCGAGGTAGGCGGTGGCCGTTACTGTTCCACTACCACAGCATGATTCCTCACATACTGTTGTAGTTGACCATTCCTTACATGCTCCTCAACGATATCCCTCAAATGCCTGTAGTCATTCGTGTTGTGCCCATCCAGCTCATGGAATAGGCAATGCCTTCTCGATGCCCGTTTGTAATCAGAAGGTTCCCTTCTTGTTGCCCTTCGATACTGGAGGCGCCCTCGAGTGTCCAAATAAATCCTTTCCAGAGTTTCAGCCAGATCCGTGTAAGAAGAAAACTTTGACTCCCTCCGTGGCCTTTTTGAAGCGCTACCGTTATCATTCATTTTCCTTTTGCCTTTGTCGTCTTTGTTTAGATTTTCTCTGGGTGGACCTCCATCCCTTACCGCATAAGCTTCAGCCTCTCTCCCTACTCTCTCAGCTTGCGCATCTTCCTGCCTTAGAAATCTCTCCGCCTCATGATAGAACTCCCCAAGATCCCTCGGTGGGTCCCGTTCCAATGATATCTTGAAATCCGAATTGTCTGCAATTCCTGAAACCGCTGCCATCAAAACCATCGACGGATCAGGTCAATCCACCGAAGCCACTGCCGCATTGAATCTGGTCAAGAAATATCTAAGTGAGTCTCCTTTCCATTGTTTCATTGATGTTAAAGTCATCACATTCTTGGGTCTGGCTATGTGGACCCGAAACCGTCTCATAAACCTTTCAATCAACTCTGTTCATGTGCCAATAGAGCCACTCTCCAGCTGTCTGAACCATAACGCTGCTATATCCGTCTGATACAAAGGGAAGCATCGCGCCATGACCTCCTCTGATGCTCCCAGTACTTCCATATGCCTCATGTACCTTGTCAAGTGAACAGCGGGATCTGTTCTCCCGTCATACATCTCCAGTGTTGGTAACTTGAATTCTGGTGGATTCCTGGCTTGCTTGATCGTAGGAGCAAAGGACTCCTATTCATATCTTTCAGATCTCTATTCACTAGTCCGCCTCTCATGGCTCGTTTGACTATCTCTGCCAATCTGTCACTGTCGTCAAGCTATAGCCCTTGTCTGTTGCTTCCGACCTGCCCCACGAGTTCACGAGGGAATCCTGGAATCTGGTCTCCTGGACGGGCATCCATTCCTCTACCAAAGCCATGTTGAACAACTCCACTTGGTATCCTGCCTGAGGTTGGATCAACGTCCTCCGGATGTGTGCCCCCAAGTTCTGGTGCTGCTCCTGACGATCCTGCTTCATTCTGAACTCTGGTTGTTCCGCCTGAACTCTATCTCTAGCATCTCCTGCAGCAGTGTTCCCTTGATTTTGCATTCTGGCTTGTCCAGCTTGTTGGAGTAGGTTCTGCATGATCTCCACTTGTCTTTTCAGCATTCCTTCATGCATACCTTCCATCATCATCTCCATCTCATCCCGGGTGATGAAGATTGAGGTGTGATTTGCTCCAGAGGAAGCCTCCTGGCTCCCTTCATGCTGACTCCTCCCAGCTCTTTGTCTTCTTGTTGATTGTCTTGCCATAGCTTTCCAGATCCAAGTCTTTAAGCTTTCAGATCTGAAGTCCTTGTTGTAGAATTCCTGAGCACTAGCGTTCTCAGTGAAACCACCAAAGTGTTTGCGTCAAAATTGGTCACAAATCCCAAATATCGTGAAAGTACTAGTGTATGAACACAGATCAGCAGTAGATAATCATAGATCACAGATCTAAGTACTCTAGAGAATAAAAATGATGATTAACAAACTTAAAACAGAAAGAAATAGCAGAGACACAAGATTTATAGTGGTTCGGCTATCTCCAGCCTACGTCCAATTCAAAGGATAATCTTTTATTGACTTTTCTCGCTGGTTACAGCGGATTACAGCAGTAATTTTTGAGTACAACAGTGAAGTTTGAATACAATGGTGATTTTCGGCAGAGTCTAGACGTCGCAGGATCAAAAGTCCCTTTTTTGTAGGCCTTGGGATGCTATTTATAGGCGTAGGCTGCAAATATCTCGCTTAGATCTCGGGAGACCTCTTCTGGCACGTGAGTGGGCCCACGCGATCAATCCTAGGTGATTTCGACTCGATCCGTGATCGATAGGAATGAATTTCGTATCGATCAAGATCTTGTCCAATCGAGTCGGGATCGATCATGAACATTCTTTAGGTTGTACGCAAGCTCCTGTGAAAATTTCATAGCATTTGGACTTGTGGATTGTGAGTTATGATCGATGCAAATTTGGGTTTTTTGGTCACGGTTACCTTCGTATCGATGTTGTTTGCATCGATGATTTCGACTCGATGTTGAAAACGTGCCTACGAGTTGACGTGGTGCTTAATTTTTGGATCGCTCCACTTTCGATGTAGATTTTACCGGGTCTCCCCAACGTTTGTGCCTTGTTCGCATCGATTCGCTGTGGCTTTGTTCGTATCGATGGAAGCGGCTCAGTTCGTATCGAGTGTCGTGGCTATGTTTGTATCGATCCAAGTTGCACGGTTCATATCGATCATGTGGTCTTGTTCGTATCCATGTCTTCGTCTCCATCCATTCGCATCGATCCACATATGCCTGCCGCTCATTTTGTGTCGACTTCCTGTTATTGGTGCTGCCTTGTTCATATCCACGCTTCTTCGTATCGACTCGAAGTATACAATTTTGATCGATACGAACAATATCGATTCGAAGTAGTCCATGTTGATCGATACGAACTATATCGATTCGAAGCATCCCATGTTGATCGATACGAACAGTATCGATTCGAAGTATACTACTACGCTCCATCCTGATTGATACGAAATCATCGAGTCGAACAAATCATCATGCACCTATCTGTTCAATCCAACTTTGTATTCATCGAGTTGAAATCCACTTAACCTTTCTCCCTGATCGATACGAACGTCTTGTTCGTATCCATAGGCATCGATACGAACAAGGCTTCCTTAAGCATGCATCCATCAATATCTCGGACAAACGAACTCCATTCGACTTGAAACTTGAGCCATAGCCTTTTCTAGCCTTGTTCATCGTTCCCAATCGATCCTGTCTTGATTGGAGCTCGGCCAAAATTTGACGATATCGGTCATAGCCTTATTTCCAATCGATCTCCAACCTTGATATCCATCCTTTCCAGCCAATCTATTGATATCCTGGCCTTGACCAAAAGGTGGGATAACATAAGTTGTTTATAGCATTTTATTAAATGTCTTAGTTTTATAAATAAATTAGTATATGTATATATATACTCACCTTTTTAAAGGTATTTTAGTATATTTATAAGTTTGGAAAGGAAGTTTAGTATTTGTAAAAGAATATAAAGGAGATTTCGGATTATAACACTTGTGTTGTAATGGATAGTTTTGTAAATTGATTAAAAAGGTATATTACCTTGTTTAATAAGTAAAGATGTACTTAG
This sequence comes from Allium fistulosum, assembly GCA_030737815.1. NCBI lineage: Eukaryota > Viridiplantae > Streptophyta > Magnoliopsida > Asparagales > Amaryllidaceae > Allium > Allium fistulosum. The sequence continues at coordinate 372,310,032 of CM060906.1, read as the reverse complement.
AGCTTTAAATAAATGTTTCAAAGTTAATGACAACTATAAAAGTGATTTTGGGCTTATAGTAATGATGTTTGGGCAACATTTGTTTTAGCCTATTTAACTTTTGGAAAAGTAATTAGATCTTTAAAAGAGACTTTTAAAGATAACGATTAAGTGACGTGTTTTGGGTTTCCTGTAAACAATGTTTTAGTAACATTTGTTTATAAACCCTTGAATACTATTTTAAAGTGGTAAAATATTGTTAAATGATTTTGGAGAATACTTATACCTTTAATAACGGAATTTTAAAGAGAATAACAAGTATGAATTGGTTTTAGGTTTATTGTGATAATGTGTTTATAACATTTGTGTTTAACTCATTTTGATTATACTTATGAATGTAAATAGTTCTTTAAGGAGAATGTTTTAAAGATAATCATAAGTGAAATGGTTTTCGGTTTGTGGTGACAATGTTTGAGTAACATTTGTCTTAAGCCCTTTGAAATTGATTTACGAACCTACTTATATGGTTGAAATAAGTGTGTGAATACTTTTGAAAAGTATTGAAATGTGTAGAAACAGATAGTGAAGTTTAATTAATAAATGAAGTTTCATTTATAAAGATTTTATCGAGTAAAAAGGAGTTTTACTAATAAAAGAGGTTTTTAATTAATAAAGGAAGATTAATTCAAAAAGGGATTAGAAGTCGTTTATATGACTCGATCGTGCTTGTGTATTTCGATCGTGCTTTGTGTGTTACTTGTTATAGATAATATACGGGACTTAGTTTCCCATATGTGATCATTCTCATTATTATTGGAATTGGCCAAATATAACTCTTGAAATATCTAGAAAAAACACGAGAATTACATGGTACAGTTATCTTCCATGATATTGTACTGTACGTATAAACTCGTTTTGCTCTTCTAGGATGAATGACAAGGAAATCTGTCCATTTAAACGGTTAAGGGGTGATCTCCACTCTTATGTATTGTCTGTTTATTTCCCATAGAACTGGGGTTGAGTCTACCGAAATTCGTTAATTGGTTTTGGAGCGCCTGGTAAGTGGGGGAGTGTACTTATATGAGATAACTTGAAACTGTAACCACTCTAAAATCATATACGTGTTCTATGCTTTGGGTGAGGTTCGTGATTGGTTCGAGATGTTGGAATCTATGTAGAGATTCGAGATTTGTTTGAGATGCTAGAAAACATGTAGTTGTTCGTGATCTATTCAGGATGTGGGAATCCATGTGTGATTCCAAGATCTATTGAGATATGGATCTATGTGTGATTTCAAGATCTGTTAAGGAATCCATGTGTGATTCCAAGATCTGTTGGGATATGTGAATCCATGTGTAATTTCAAGATCTGTTGAGGAATCCATGTGTGATTTCGAGATCAATCGAAATATGGGAATCCATGTGTGGTTACGAGATCTGTTCGAGTTGGGGACTCTTGTGTCAAGATCTGTTCGAGTGGTGACTCTTATGCCAGGATGTTGAACGTAGCCTCAACAGTGGTGATGGCTAAAACCAAAGATATGAGACATAACCAGTAGGGTATACATACACACACACATACATGCGGGAGCGATGCATTAGGTTTTCGCAAGACCAGCTATGTTTTTCCTATGGTACATTCACTAAAGATGCATAATGCTTTGGAAGGATATCTCTGATCCTTATGTAGGAGGACCATTCTCGAGGTACCGAGGGCACCTCCGTGGAAATCCTACACAATCAGCGAACGTGCCTTAGTGGTTGTGATTGTATACCAATTATTATTTGTGATGTACACTCACATGCATTATAGCTATGGGATTATTTATATTTCACATCTTAGACATTATTATAATATCACTTGATTTTATAATAGAAATGGTTTGGTTATTTTGAATATTGAATTAATTCTAATTACTGTAATAATTGGTTTCTAAGGTTTAGTAACTTGAGTTCAAATATAGAGACTTATTTAAATATTTGAATTATGAATTTAATATTTGAATAAGGATTTAAATATCGTGATTTTAGATTGAATATTAATTAAATAGATTTAGCCTTATTTAACTCCTTTTAAATTAATAAATAGTAAAGGTGAATTCCTTTTGCAATTTTATTTGGAATAGTAAATAATAAGAAAAGTAAATTATTAACATAACGACTCGATTTTTATTGAAATATTTTTAATTTAATTTATTTGATTTTTCCATAGTTTTTAATTTGGAAACTCTTTAAATTATTGTTTGACGATTTTTCGGCAAATGACGGTGTTTTTGTGATTTTACAGAATCAGTTAACTAGTGTATATTATTATTGTTTTGGTATTGCGTCGCATTTTTAAGCGCGATTGTATTTTTATTTTGTCGCTCATGGTTCGTACACGAATAGAAATTTGTGGAGCGAGATGCCAAAAACTGAGAATAAGCATAACTCAACACTTATAAAAAAGGGGAACCACACGTCTTCCTTCTCTTTCCTTTTCAATGTTACGTTAGAATCAAAAAACCAAAAAGAAAAGGAAGCTTCAAAAACTTAAAAAATTAAAATCAATAAATCTAGTCCGCTAAAAATCTCAAAATAAGGATCTTTGGATCCGTGGTGGTGAGATCTATGTGCTGGTATGCGTATGGTAGGGTGCGACAGTATTTAGTGGAAGTCGATCCACCATGGACGATGCTAGCTTTTGGTGTGGAAATGGATGGAGGTGATATTAGCTCGATCGGAAGGTACGAGGGTGATTCTCGCATGAAAGAGCAATAGAAGGAGGTGTCGCTTGGAGGTCCGATCAAAGCAGCTGGTCACGACATATGGTGCGACCGCGTAGAGATGTCCAGGTCGCATTTTATTCTAGGGTGCCGAGCTTCTGGGTTTTAGGTCCGTGACGAAGAGCAAGTCGAGGGGAGTTCGTTGGCAAAGACGACACTTGTTTTCGTCGACCGAAGAGTGAGTTGTGGTGGAAGGATGTGCAAGACCATGGGTTGTATTTGCGTGCACGATGTCGGGGAGGGTAAATTGATTTTGAATTTGGGAAGAAGAGTTTTATAGGGGTAATTAAGTTAACCAATTATTTTAATTAATCCCAGTTTGTATTTAATTAATATCTGCGCATACGACGTCCAATCAAGATGAAACTTTTTGCATTGTGCTTATGACAATATCTATGCAATGGAACTGGATTTTTTGAATTTGAAGCAAGTGGAAATTTGGGCAAAATTCGAACATCATTCGAACGGGAACGCTTCGGCTACAACTGGAATTTCGGTAAGTTAAACTCACCTCTTTAGATAAATTAGTATGTTATACAGTAGATAAAATTTGTTGTTTGTGTTTGGTTAAAATTATTGGCTATTTGTTTAAAATGTCCGCTTTTAAAGCAATTAACATTTAAAATTGAAATGCAGGAATTTTATTAAGAATTAAGGATTTTTCGGTATTGTTATATTTAATTTCCTGTTATTTAACCATTGATTTATTTTAGTTATATATCTGTGATATAGATTGTAAATGTTGAATTTGATTATTAGCCATTTTGGATATGACACCGACATATGTGAAAATTGAACCTTTTTAGTAGAAAAAGTAGTTATAGAAATGGTTAAGTGCTATAGTAACTATTTGGCATCGATATAGTATTTTTGAAATACTGTAAATTATTGTTTTGATTTGGGAAAATCATTTTATATCTGACTGTTTTGAAATTTCTATGATATTTTAATTTAAAAGAGTTTTATTTATTAATTTTTTTAATTTATTTCAACTTCTTTCATTTTTCTTTCCTAATATATTTATATATATAAGTAAATGTTTTAATAATTATTTTTGGAAGTATTTGTTTTAATAGAAAATTATTATTATAATAATAGTTGTATTCAAAAGTAAATAAAAAGAGGTTATCTTTTATTTGAAAGTGAATTTTGTTTTAAAGAAGATGGAAATATTTTGAAAATAAATATTTGTGGGACATTTTATATATAATATTGTAAATAAAAGAATAAATTTGTAAATGGTATCTTAAAAATTTAAGGAGAGTCTTATAAGTGATATTTTATAAAAAGGGAAGACATTTCCATTTGATAAATTTGAGAAAATAAATCACATTTGTGGATTTATAATAACATGTGGAATGATAGTTTTTAAAAAAGTAGTTGGACCTATTTTTGAAACTGGAAATGTGATAAATTTGAAGATGTATAAGCGGTGTTTTATAAATTGAAATGAATTTATAAAAGGAAATCAATATCATTTCGATAAATTAGAGCAATAAATTCCATTTGTAAATGTATTGAAATATATGGAAAGATCGTGTTATGGAAAGTATATGAGTTTCATAATGATATTTGGAATTTGTTTGTATTTAGAGTTTGATGTTATATTTGAAGTTTGATTTAAAAAGGGAGTTTTGGTAATTTTATTTAGAAAATCTATAAAAGGAATTTTATAAATGAATTTGGAGTTTTATAAAGAGTTGCAAATAAGTCTAGGATTTATAAAATATGTTATAAATGGTATTTTATAAAATGAAGTTTTCATAAAAGTTTTATAAATAATATAAAAGGTGTTTATAAAGGAAACATTAAGTAAAGTGTGGGAATATATAAAAGGAGGCTGTAATTATGTTAAATGTATATTTATAAAGGAATTTATAAATGATATTTTATGAAAGAAATTCTAAAATGAATATAGAGCTTATACTTATAAAAGGGTTTTATAAATTTTTTAGAGATTAATAAGGGAGTTTTATAAATTTAAAAGAGATCTTGAATTTTGGGAAGAAGTTATATAAATGATTTTGGATATTTATAAAAGAAGTTTTATAAATGATTTTGGATATTTCTAAAAGAAGTTTTATAATTGATTTTGGATATTTGTAAAAGAATTTTATAATTGGTTTTGCATATTATAAAAGAGTTTTATAAATAAACTTAGAGATTTGTTAAGAGTTTTATAAATGGATTTGGAATTTTAGTAGAGAAGAATGTTCATAAATGAAAGAGATGTAATAAAAGGGAATTATTGAAGAAATTTATAATAGAAATTAAGATTTGATTTCCCCAAATTGACCTTTCTTAATTTTGGTGGTGTGGACATTCGTTCAATGTTTAACACTGAAGGAATGGTGTTTGGATTTATCCTTATCTCCGTTTCTTTAAAAACAATATTAGTTTTAATCCTTTTGATAGGATTTTGAAATAAGAAATCTTTCATAATGTTTTTGTGAATATACTTATGCAGTTGAGATAAGTATATGAATATTTTCAAAGTATGGAAAAGTGTAGAAAAGGGTTTGTGAAATATATCTTTACTATTAATAAAGAGAATTCATTGAATAGATTTACTTGGTGTCCTTTTGAAATTCCAAATATACCCTTTTACATCTCATAGAGAAGTAGTATTCAAATATGGGGATATAGCCTGTTATTTTCTAAGTACAATTGTTAGTCACTATGGAGAACTACAGTGTGCGTTCACTAGATGAAGTATCCGAGTGTGCCATATTGTCCGCAATTTAGGTGGGAGTTCATCGGTCGAAGTTTTTCCTGATTCCGAATTAGTATGAAGAAGTTATTGCAGTCTAAAGAAAAAAATAGCGGCTTCTACCTAGGCGGAGTTCAAATATGAGGATGTAGTCTGTTATTTTCTAAGTACAACTATTAGTCACCATGGAGAACTACGGTGAGCGTTGAAGTGGGGATATAGTCTGTTATTTTCTAAGTACAACTGTTAGTCACCATGGAGAACTACAGTGTGCGTTCACAAGATGAAGTATCCGAGTGTACCATATTGTCCGTAATTTAGGTGGCAGTTCATCGGTTGAAGTTTCCTCTGATTCCGAGTTAGTATGATGAAGTTTTTGCAGTATGAACAAAAAAATAGCGGCTTCTGCCTAGGCGGAGTTCGAATACGGGGACGTAGCCTGTTATTTTCTAAGTACACCTGTTAGTCGCCATGGAGAACTACAATGTGCGTTCACAAGATGAAGTATCCGAGTGTACCATATTGTTTGTAATTTAGGTGGGAGTTCATCGGTCGAAGTTTTGCCTGATTCCGAGTTAGTATGAAGAAGTTATTGCAGTCTGAAGAAAAAAATAGCGGCTTCTGCCTAGGCGGAGTTCAAACATGAGGATGTAAAATGTTATTTTCTATGTACAACTATTAGTCACCATGGAGAACTACAGTGAGCGTTGAAGTAGGGATATAGCCTGTTATTTTCTAAGTACAACTGTTAATCACCATGGAGAACTACGATATACGTTCATATGCTGAAGTATATGAGTGTTCTATATTGTCCGTAATTTAGGTGGGAGTTCACTGGTCGTAGTTTCACTCGATTTTGAGTTAGTATGAAGAAGTTATTGCAGTATGAACAAAAAAATAGCGGCTTCTGCCTAGGCAGAGTTCAGATACGGGGATGTAGCCTGTTATTTTCTAAGTATAACTGTTAGTCACCATGGAGAACTACAGTATACGTTCGCTAGATGAAGTATCCGAGTGTACCATATTGTCCGTAATTTAGGTGGGAGTTCATCGATCGAAGTTTTTTCTGATTCCGAGTTAGTATGAAGAAGTTATTGCAGTCTGAAGAAAAAAAAAATAGCAGCTTCTGCCTAGGCGGAGTTCAAATATGAGGATGTAGCCTGTTATTTTCCAAGTACAACCATTAGTCACCATGGAGAACTACAGTGAGCGTTGAAGTGGGAATATAGCATGTTATTTTCTAAGTATGACCGTTAATCACCATGGAGAACTATGGTATATGTTCATAAGCTGAAGTATGAAGAAGTTATTGTAGTATGAACAAAAAATAGCGGCTTCTGCCTAGGAGGAGTTCAAATATGGGGATGTAGCCTATTATTTTCTAAGTATAACTGCTAGTCACCATGGAGAACTACGGTATACGTACACTAGATGAATATTTGAGTGTTCCTTATTGTCTGTAATTTAGATGGGAGTTCATTGGTCGAAGTCTTGCCTGATCCGAGTTAGTATGAAGTTATTGCAGTCTGAACAAAAAAATAGCGGCTTCTGCCTAGGCAGAGTTCAAATATGGGGATGCTACTATCAAATCTACTTCAACGGGTAAACTAAAAATGCATGCACATTGTGATTAAATGCAGGCCCACCTGGGCGTGCATATATACTCGTCTTTGTAAAGGCATTTTGATACAAGTATCTACAAAGTGGTTTTAATTGACGAAATGGTTAATTAAGGAAGCTAATAGGTGCTTTGTGCTTAACCAGTATTATTTTCCTTTAGGAATTAAATCTCCGGTTGAATTGTTTGTTACTTGATAGTTAAATAACCGACTATCAAATGTTGGCCTGTTTTAAACTACTGTTGCCGGTTCGGAGAGGTCGGGTCGGATATATTATCCAAAAACCTTTTCGAACCGGTATAAGTGCTTTGAATTGGAATATCTTGAAGAAAATCAAAGATGGAGCTCTTTGAAGTGCAAGGGCTACTTGCTACTAATTCTGTGGGTTATTCCAAAATAGATATAGTAGAAGCAGTGCCTTCGGTTTATTCTTATCCTGAACAGCTTTCTGGATGAATGCTGGCACTGCATTATTGCCTGGAGGACAGTGTTAGCATTCCAAGTGGGATTGCTATATAAATGGTAAAATGTAGCCTTAAGTCTCATCAACGGGAATGACTAAAACAAAGGATGTGCAACAGCGTTAAGTGGGTTGCACCTATTAGGGTATGTCATCACCCTTCTAGATATATATATATATATATATATATATATTCATTTATGGATTTGGTTGTGCATGAGAGCTCTCGGTAAAGGTTATAAAGCAACTAGGGCGATGGCATATTCGGTACTATCCAAGAAGTGATAGGACGGTTCTATGTGGCAGGGGTGCAAGATGTTCTTATTGACCTTGGTACATGAATACCGTGGAAGTATTAGGTCGACTTTTGAGGGTTGAAAAGGTAGGTTGTTACAATATATATATATATATATATATATAATATTTTAAAGTCAAAAACAAAAGTTTAAATATATATAATGTATATATTCGTCCAAGACCACGTTCTAGTGCTAAGGCACTCAGACTTTGGTTCTGGGGCCTCGTGTTCGACTCTTACATAGTGTGATTCGAACCATGGACATATCAAGACTTATATTACATATAAGTTACCAAAGACATATGGCACCATTAGTTACCAGCTTCTATTAAGTACTAAGTTATATACATACATATGTATGTATGTATATTATAAAGTAAACTTATTATTTAATTTATTATGTATATGCATATATATAAATGTTTTTATAATTAGCAAATAAAATATAATAAGTAAAAAAGTAATATAAATTAAATTAAATTACCTTATCTAGACGATCGATAACATGTTGCATTATGACCTAGTTTTTATCCGCAGTCCTTCTCCCTTTTCATCTTAGTTTGGCTTGCAAGGCTAAGGTATAGAATTTTATTAATTATAATGAAGGTGAGGGCTTAGGGTTAGAAAAGTATTAAAAGAATGGAAGAATGAGTGGGTATTTATAGCCACCAAAAGGGTAAAATGCCTCATATATTTTTCCACATTTTCTCCACCTATTTGAACTTAACAAAATTCAAAATAATTTTGTTCATTATCTCTTGCATAGAACGCCAAACCATATATGTCTATATACATACATACATATACATATACACACACTCACATGCATACACACACAAAAAAGCATATCAACCAAGAATAATTACTAGTTAAAATCATTCAAATCCTTTATTTAATTAAAATGATATATAATATTTATATTAGTTCATCCATTTTAGTCTATAACATTTATAAACTAGTATGAATTTGCTAAATTTGGAAATATGATAACAAGTAATATTGGTGACTCCTTAGCGGGAACTCATCCCTTAGTAATATTTTAACAATTTAAATATTAAAGTTTGTAAGGAGTTTTCTGAAGCACAATAGTGGATACGAGATCGGTTCCTTACTAAAGCCCTTGGCAACGATATTTTGTACACGTTTTCTTTTTGTTATGTTATATTACTGAGATATCTAGAGTTTGATCAATGGTTCAAAACCTTAATGATATCTATAGTCAATTGGTAGTGCCATTTTAAAGCATGTGGTTCAGTCCAATAACATTTATCGATTAACTGATTCACTATGCCTAGGGATTTTGGCTTTAAGTTGATTACCAATTACGATGATACTAACCTTCTACAATAAAGGAGACATATCCTCTCTTAAGTAATGTTTCACTTGAAGTGGTTCAAGGTATGCTTAACTATGGCTGTAGCATGATCGTCATGTCATGTGATTAACAAAAATCAAAGTACAATCTCGATACTTAAGATCAACAATACTCTCAGGTCTAAAGTGAAAGTCTATATGAGTGGATCGTCTAGATTATATGCAAGTATAGACAGTTAACTATATAATATAATACTATAAAGGATAGTAGCAAAGTAAATAAACCTAATCACACCGGTATTTTATACTGGTTCGGACCTCCCGTCCTACGTCCAGTCCCGAAGCTCCTCTTCGGAATTTCCTTTCAACTAACCCTCACTTAACCCGGAGGAACATGTTTACAATAGCAGAGTTTCTTTGTCAAGAATGTGTTCTGTAACATGGATGTAGACTATTGAGTACAAAGGTACTTCCAATATATATCGATCTTGAGAATATCTGAATGAGGAGTTCTATATATATGGAAGGATTGATTACAGGTATTTGATTGCTTATAGATTAGGAATAAATCAGAGTACAAGAGATAAGAGTGTAAGTAAGTCAGGTTGTTGTTTTCTCTTGAATTCCTGATACTATTTATAGTGATGAAGAGTTTTCTTGTATAGTTGCATCTGTTGTAATCTCCGTAAAGTCGCTTCTGATGGTGATGAAGAGTTGCGACAAAGAGAAGTGGATGTGTCTTTTCGAATGTGACAGTTGAGCCTTGAAAATGCACAGTCAAGTCTTGAATCAGACGTCTGGAAAGTAACCTCAAACGTCTGGTCTGCATATCTGTTATAAGCTTGGATACTTTTCAGACGTCTGACGTTGGTAACCAGACGTCTGATTGCTTCTGAATTATGAACTAGAGGAATTATTCAGACGTCTGGCTTGTGCTCTCAGACGTCTGAAAATGTGCATGTCGCTGTATCTTGTGCATGTCTTATTTCTCTTCAATCTCTTCTGATTTGACGTCTTTTGATTCTTCCCTTGAGTGTTGCTTTAGTCTCTTTGGTGACGTTACTCTATCAACTATCTGTAAATATAGATATATATGTACATTCGATTTCCATTGTATAGTTGTTATCATCGAAACTATAGACTTGATTTCCTAACAATCTCCCTCCTTTTGATGATGACAACTATTCAATGTACTTATATATATATTTCAAATCTCCCCCCTGAATATGTGCTTAGTTTTGTTGATAAGATTATATATATTTCTCCCCCTTTGACATTATCAAAAAGAATATATACAAATTTTCATTGATAATAAGAAGAGGGAGATAACAAAGCTTTAGACAGTATCTTGAAGTGAACAAATTCCTAAACTTCGTCTGAGTTTTATGAATGTTTGTTCGTTTAATGGTTTTGTAAATATGTCGGCTACTTGATTTTCGGTACTTACATATTCTAAAGATATAGTCCCTTTTTAAACATGGTCTCGTAAGAAATGATGTCGTATATCTATATGTTTTGTGCGTGAGTGATTTACAGGATTTTTTGACAAATTTATAGCACTTGTGTTGTCACAATATATTGGAGAATTTTTTATAATTTTACCAAAATCCATTAGTGTTTGTTGCATGTATATGACTTGCGCACATGCTAGGGCCGCGGAGATGTATTCAGCTTCACAAGTAGATAAAGAAACACAATTTTGCTTTTTACTAAACCACGAAACTAACGATTGTCCTAAAAAATGACATGTTCCACTAGTACTCTTACAGTCTGTTCTACAACCACCAAAATCCGCATCGCTATATGAGACAAGTTCAAAAGGTGATCCTTTAGGATAAAACAAACCATAATCTTTAGTACTAGATAAATAACGTAAAATGCGCTTAACAGATCGTAGATGAGATTCTTTTGGTTTGGCTTGAAATCGGGCACAAAGACATACACTCATCATAATATCTGGTCGACTAGCCGTTAAATATAGTAGAGAACCAATCATACTTCGATATAACTTTTCATCAAAATCTTTTCCATTTTCATCTTTTTCTAAGTGAATAGTGGTACTCATTGGTGTTGGTTTGCTTGAAGTTTTATCCATTTTAAATCGATGTAATAGATCGTTACAATATTTTTCTTGGTGAATAAAAATTCCATTTTCTAGTTGTTTTATTTGTAATCCTAAGAAGAAATTTAATTCTCCCATGTGTGACATTTCAAATTCTTTTGTCATAATATTTGAAAAATCATTACAAAATTTTTCGTTGATCGAACCAAAGATGATATCATCAACATAAATTTGTACAACTAAAATATCGTCATCTTCTCTTTTAATAAATAAAGTTGTATCTATTTTTCCTATATGGAAACCAGATGTTATTAGGTGATTTTTAAGACGTTCGTACCATGCACGAGGTGCTTGTTTTAATCCATATAGTGCTTTATGTAATTTAAAAACATGATCGGGATAATTTTCATGGACAAAAAGCGGTGGTTGTTCAACATATACATTTTCTTTGATAAAACCATTCAGAAAGGCACTTTTGACATCCATTTGAAATAGTTTAAAATTGTTATGAGTTGCAAAGGAAAGTAAAGTACGAATGGCTTCTAATCTTGCTACCGGTGCAAAAGTTTCATCGTAATCTATGCCTTCTTCTTGATTGTAGCCCTGAGCAACTAGTCGTGCTTTATTTCTAACAATATTTCCATTTTCGTCCGCCTTGTTTTTAAATACCCATTTTGTTCCTATTACTGATTGATCTTCAGGTCTTGGTACTAATTCCCATACATTATTACGTTCAAATTGATGTAATTCCTCTTGCATAGCTATTATCCAAAAATTATCATTTGAGGCTTCTTTATAATTCTTTGGTTCAAAGTTTGATACAAACGCTATATGACTTATTTGATTTAGTTGATTTCTAGTAACTCTTGAATTAAGATCTCCAATAATATTATCTATTGGATGATTCTTAAGGATCCTAGGTGATGATAAAATAGTGTTATTTTGTATATTGGCTTCATTATTACTAGAATTTGTTGAGTTTGTTAGCGGAATAATTTCTTCTTCATCATTAGTTTGTTGTTTGAAAGGGTTCTCGTCAAACGAGACATGTAGACTCTCTTCTATAGTATTATTCTTTTTATTAAAAATTCTATATGCCTTGCTACGATCCGAATATCCAACAAAGATACCTTCATCGGCTTTTGGATCAAATTTTCCTAATTTGTCTTTTGTATTTAATATAAAACATTTTGAGCCAAAAGTTTTAAAGTATGATACTTTAGGTTTTTTACCAAAAAATATTTCAAAACAAGTTTGTTTAGTCATTGGACGAACAGTTACTCGATTCAATACATAACAGGATGTAGCAATAGCTTCGGCCCAAAAGTGTTTTGGTAATCCGCTACTATTTAATAATGTTCGTGCGCACTCTTGTAATGTACGATTTTTTCTTTCTACGACACCATTTTGTTGGGGTGTACGAGGAAAGGAAAAATTATGAGTTATTCCTTTTTTATAGCAAAAATTTGAAAAAAGATCATTTTCGAATTCTTCTCCATGATCACTTCTAATATTTTTATTTTTCAAATTCATTTGAGTTTTAATCCGTTCTGCAAATATTTTAAACATACCAAAAGTATCGCTTTTATGTTTTAGAAATAAGGTCCATGTATATCTTGAGAAATCATCGACTATTACAAAAACATATTTGTTATGATTAATAGATCTTACTTGTGTTGGACCAAATAAATTTAAATGTAATAATTCTAATGGTTGTTTTGTAGAAATATTATTTTTAGATTTAAACGAGCTTTTCTTTAGTTTACCAATTTGACAATCATCACATAAATTTTCTACCTTGTAACTCATTTTAGGTAACCCTCTTACTAACTCATATTTAGCTAACTTATTAATATTCTTAAAATTAATATGACAAAATCGTTTATGCCATAACCATGGATCATCATGTTTGGCAGTTAAGCATAAGCTTGAATCTTTATTAATATTCATGTTTAATATATAAATATTTTTGTTTCTAAAACCTTCAAAAATGAGTTGTTTGTTATTTTCTAAAATGTTACATCTATCTTTTTCAAAACTTATTTGAAAACCTTTATCACATAATTGACTAATACTTAATAAGTTGTGTTTTAAATTTTCTACCAGTAAAACATTTGTAATAACAGGAGAGTTAGATATACCAGAGTTGATGACTTCTCTAATGCCTATGACAAATCCCTTTGAATTGTCCCCAAACGTTACCGTTCCACCATCGATGTATGTTATATTTGATAACATTTTTGAATTTCCAGTCATATGTTTGGAGCAACCACTATCTAGTATCCATTTCTCCTTGTTTTTCATTTTGGGTACTTGTAAGATATAAAATATTTTAATTGGTACCCACATATTTGATTAGGGTCCTAATTGTTAGAGGGAGGTAGCCATACCCAACATGGTTTGGTACCTTTATAAATATAATTTTTATTATAAACTACATTTTCTAAGTAATTATTGATATGCTTTTGTCTAATCAATTTATTATTTGTTTTAGGAGCCCAAATTTTCACATTTTTGGTATTCAATTTTTGTTTAGATGAACTTCTAGTTTTTATATAACTAATATTTTTAGCATTATTTTCTTTTTGTTTAGAGCCTTTATCAAATCCTATTCCATTTCTATTTCCTAATGGTTTTGATGTTTTGATAAGATTTTCCAAATCTTGTTTTCCTTTGTTGAATTTTGACACATTATTGGTAATTTTATCTAGCTTCTCTTTTAACTCTATATTTTCTGTTTTCAGTAATTCAATATCCTTTTTAAAATCAACATATTTTTTTAGAAAATTTTCTTTTTCTAGAGAAATGTTCTCACTTTCTATCACATTATTTCTTAATTTTTCTTGAGATATTTCAAGTTCTTCTTCTAAAATAGTTTTTTCATCTTTCAACATTCCTACTTCAAGTTCTAATCTATTTACTTTTACTATATATTCTTTGTTCAATTTTTTTATTTGTCTAAATTTATCATCTAATTCTATGCTCAGTTCAAGTAATTCTTCATAGCTAAGTTCTGGACATACCTCATCTTTTTGTGCCATAAAACACACATTAGCTTGTTCTCTGTCGCTATCGCTATCACTTTCTGAAGATGAAGAATCGGAATCATCCCATGTTACTTTGAAAGCTTTCTCCTTTTTGAGTGTTTCAAATTTGCTCTTCTTTTTATCATTGTTAAGTTTTGGGCAATCCTTCTTCATGTGTCCGTATTGATCACATTCATAACACTTAATTTGAGATAGATTCGTTGAGTTAGTTTTTCCTCCTTTTTGAAACTTGGTCATCTTTCTAAACTTCTTGAATCTATTGTAGTTTTTGGCAATGAATACTATCTCATTTTCATCTAAATCTGAGTCATCATTCTTTATTGATGGAAATACTATGTTCTTTGTCTCCGAATTTAATTCTTTACGTGCCTGCAAATTAGCTTCATAGGACATCAAATTTCCTACCAACTCTTCAACTTTGAGAGTAGAGAGATCATTAGCTTCTTCAATAGCTAATACCTTTCTTTCCCAATCAGGTGTTAAAGAGTTGAGTATTCGAAAAACTAAATCAAAATCAGTAAACTTAACTCCTAATGCCATAAGATCATGTTGAATAGTTTGAAATCTAGAATACATGTCTACTATAGTTTCATTTTTTTCATTTTAAATGATGAAAATTGATTTTGCAAGATTGAAATTTTAGTTTGTTTGACCTTTGTTGTACCTTCATGTGTAATTTGTAAGGTACGCCAAATATCAAATGCAGTGGTACATAACATTACACGTGAAAATTCATTTTTGTCAAGTGAGCAAAATAAAACATTCATAGCTTTAGCATTATTCGATGCTAAGGTCTTTTGTGCATCGGTCCATGTGTTCATAGCAGTAGTTGGAGCTTCATATTTATCTTGAGTGGCTGACCAAATTTCTAAACCATTAGCTTCCATAAAAATTCTCATACGTGTAGACCAATGTGAATAATTAGAGCCATTAAACAGTGGGGGTCGTGCTGTGGATTGTCCTTCTTGAAAAATACTTGCCATATTAGAATGCTTTAAAAAACGTGTTACTGTTTTTCTAAACGAACCTTGCTCTGATACCAATTGAAAGTCTATATGAGTGGATCGTCTAGATTATATGCAAGTATAGACAGTTAACTATATAATATAATACTATAAAGGATAGTAGCAAAGTAAATAAAACTAATCACACCGGTATTTTATACTGGTTCGGACCTCCCATCCTACGTCCAGTCCCGAAGCTCCTCTTCGGAATTTCCTTTCAACTAACCCTCACTTAACCCGGAGGAACAGGTTTACAATAGTAGAGTTTCTTTGTCAAGAATGCGTTCTGTAACACGGATGTAGACTATTGAGTACAAAGGTACTTCCAATATATATCGATCTTGAGAATATCTGAATGAGGAGTTCTATATATATGGAAGGATTGATTACAGGTATTTGATTGCTTATAGATTAGGAATAAATCAGAGTACAAGAGATAAGAGTGTAAGTAAGTCAGGTTGTTGTTTTCTCTTGAATTCCCGATACTATTTATAGTGATGAAGAGTTTTCTTGTATATTTGCATCTGTTGTAATCTCCGTAAAGTCGCTTCTGATGGTGATGAAGAGTTGTGACAAAGAGAAGTGGATGTGTCTTTTCGAATGTGACAGTTGAGCCTTGAAAATGCACAGTCGAGTCTTGAATCAGACGTCTGGAAAGTAACCTCAGACGTCTGGTCTTCATATCTGTTATAAGCTTGGATACTTTTCAGACGTCTGACGTTGGTAACCAGACGTCTGATTGCTTCTGAATTATGAACCAGAGGAATTATTCAGACGTCTGGCTTGTGCTCTCAGACGTCTGAAAGTGTGCATGTCGTTATATCTTGTGCATGTCTTATTTCTCTTCAATCTCTTCTGATTTGACGTCTTTTGATTCTTCCCTTGAGTGTTGCATTAGTCTCTTTGGTGACGTTACTCTATCAACTATCTGTAAATATAGATATATATGTACATTCGATTTCCATTGTATAGTTGTTATCATCGAAACTATAGACTTGATTTCCTAACATAAAGACTATACACATTGTTACATGGGGTCTTTTATTTTGACTATTGTATTAACCTATAAAAAATTCTCATTGAGTCGTTTTATGATTGTTTCAAATAACCACAAGCACATAACCCCTTGGTATCCCCCAACGATCATGGGTAATTCATCATTTATTGTATGGAGTGTATTATGTACACTAATCTCTACGGATGTATTAACATCCCCTTCTCGATACATTTTGACTAAGAATATTTCAAGGATAAGTATTATAGACATTTAATTCAATACTCGTGGTTACTAACACAATCACAAGTGCGATCGGTACTTTTCCTAAAGATTTTCAATTCATATTTATTAACGTATTCAGATTGTTACTGCTACAATACAACAATATATACAATAGAAAACAAAGCCAAAAGTATACTTTATTTTGAACAAAATTCCCGCACAAGAGTTAAGTTTTATAACAAATTATGTACTTGCCTTAGAGACACACTTAAATCAATCTTCCACTTGCACTTAAGGCTAATAATGGTGCCTCATTCCCATGCCTTCGACCAGTCATACTAAATTATACCGAGTAAGGGTGTTAGTGAATGGATATACGACGTTGTCTTTAGTATTTACTCTCTCAATTGTTACTTCTCCATCAATGATAAACTATCTTATTATGTGGAACTAACGAAGAATTTGTCTTAACCTTCTGTGAGTTTGCGGTTCCTTGCTAATCTATATTGTTGCGTTATTGTCATGATACATTAGCATGAGACCACCAATGTTAGGGATCTCTCCTTTTATTTAATAAATTTGCACATCTATACTTCTTCTTTTGCAACATCGTTTAAGGTAATGCACTTGGCCTCCATGATCAAATATGACACAACTTCTTACTTGGAATTATTCCAACTATAGCCCACACAATAAGGTTAACGTGATTCCCAAGACCTATTTACTATCGTCGACATCAATTTGAAAGCCTAAATCCATGGACCCTTAACCCGCACCTTCGGATACACCAATAAAGTGACTTTCGAAATCGCATCGTGCCAAGAAGTATGAGTCATCAGTTTAAAACATTACATGATGCAGAGACTAAGATAAAATTTAAAGCATTCTACACATTCAGATCTCACAGTGGAAGGAAACAAAATATATATACTAAAAATAAACATCTCAGATAGTAGTCTCAATAATGCATAGTCCATATACAAAGTTCCCATAATAACAACGTAGAGTCTAACTGATAATACGATAATTAGTACGTAGAGAGTAACTAAAAATAATATAACTCCAACACCTAACTTCTTCCTTAAGGTACTATGTCTGGGCCAATTCACATGATGCATGTCCTCTAGTGGTGAGGGAAAAGGGACGAAAAGGAGTGTGTCAGATAAAAGTCTGGTGAATGAATTGTATTACTAGTGTATGCTGTTTACAAGCAATTATTTTATTTACAGTCTACATGACCTAGGGTGTCCTTATCATGTTTGTGAACTACTTACCAAGGTTGGCCGCCTTAACTTAAGGAATATTGTTCTAATTACACCTATACCCAAAACATCATGCAGAGGTTTATACTCAAGGGTAGAACAATGGATCGACTAATAATCTCTAGGGCTACTCTTACTACAGATCACAACAACTAATCTCCTATAATTATTGGGTTGGTATTACCCAAATAACAACTACTATATCGGGCTTACACACTGAGCGGACCCCGCAATGTCAGGCTCACATTAAACTTACTACCTCGACGACTTAGGGCCTACCTATGCATATGTGTCAACAATCTCAATAGTAACATCCCCTATGCATCTCACCGGACATCCATAAACAGTGTCTAGGTCGAATTACCCACGTACACCGAGTAACCTTCCGCTAGTGCTGTAATTATGCCCCATGCCAGGCATCCACCATTAATGTCTAGGCCGAATTGCCCACTTACACTTAGGAATCTCCTGTTAGTGTCGGACTACGCACTACGCTATACCAATATTGTCGCGTACACCGAGGACCTCCCATTAGTGCCATAACGGTGCATCATGTAAGGTATCCATAAATAGTGTCTAGGCCGACTTGCTCGCTTACACCGAGGATCCTCCCGTTAGTGCCGTGTGCTCAGCACATCATTGTGATGAGATCACTCTTATGATAAACAAGGTTTGAGCCTAATAGCCTACGTACACATTTGCCTCAATTCTATGACAGCCAAAAGTCAAGAAAGTAGAAACTAATTTTCCATAGTTATACTATTATTGTATATTAAACTTGGGCCTGGGGTCGAGGTTCAAACTGTGTCTGCACGTCAATAACCGATCAATCGCCTATACCTTAGTGGTCGATCGCTTGTCGCTGGCTGGCTAAGGTTAGCCGTCAACCAGTGGAGTTTAATTCCACCAACCATTAATTATATTAAAAGATAACGTCAATTATATTATAACATTAATTATATTATACTGTTACTTATACTATAATGTTAATTATGTTTCCCGTACTCATACAATTACGTTAATTATGTTATCAACTAAGTCGATTTGTTTCAGCCCTCGTTCTTACTAGATTTTCATCATTTACTTCGCCTATAGTGCAAGTAGAATTTCATGTATAATCGATTATTTTGTTTACATGGATTTAACAACTTTACGATATGTGAGTATTTATATCTTTATATTCAATACCATTATATATTCCAAACTAAGGTTATATATATATAAGATCAATTCAAGGTAAAATAGAAGGGTATCCGATTTCTTTTATTTATCTAATCTAAATCATCTTCAAACTCTATGAAATAACGGTTTATATTCATTCAATTTAAAATTAATTTAGTGTGACGACCCGGAATTTTGGATATTTGAAATTGGAATATTTAATTAATTTTAAATATTTAAAAGTTAATTTTTGACTTGAATTTCAAATATCACTATTTATTGGGTAATTTAATCATTAAATTAAATGATTTGAAGTTGGGTAAAATATTGAATCTCGGGTTTAAAGCCAGTTAAAAATAATTTGAAGGCTTATAAAATTCATATTAATAATACTGAAGGTGATAGAACTTTTAAAATTGAATTTAAAAGTGTTTTATTCAGTTTTGAAAATATATCGTTTAATTGACATTTAAAAATAGCCTTCCAGGGCACAGTCTCGGAATTCGACGAAACTAATTCCAGTGGATCTGTAATAGTATATTATTGTTGGATTTCAATTTTCGTAGTGATTGGAGTTGTTGTGTGGGCATACGATATATAAACGCGCTGAAATCTATATCGAAACCTAATATTAAATAACTGGTCCAAAAAGCTATCTTCTCCATACGATCGAATTAGGACTCGAAACCTTTTCCATTGTGTTCGGAATAGGGGTTTAACATTATAAACGCCTAGCGGCACGCCTTGATAGGAGGTCAAGATTTTTAGTTGTTTTTATCGAGGCGTTTGGAATTTAAATAAAAATATTTCTTAATAAATCTACTCTGCAGCCGTAATTATTTCACATCGTAACTTTTTTTCTTTCATTTCGAAATCACTGTAGCTGCCTGTACAGTGTCTCCTTATCCCTTCTTCGATACACAAAGTATCTTTCGCTTCCTCCTTCGTTTTAAATCACCCGGCCGAGCTCTTCAAAAAGAAGATAGAATTCATTTGCCTCTGTTTTGTTCGTCCCCCTTTCTTCCTCCATTCTCAAATTATTTCAAAAACACGTAACCACGCACAAAAAAGAGAAAATAAGTATCGCGTGTTCTGCAGTTCGAATCTTGTGATTCTGCTTTCCCTTCGTAAATCAAATTCGCTCCTCAATCGCAAACGAACTCATCCTCATCAACGTCGAGGGGTTGCGTGACTTTGGGGTTGCCGTGGGGGAGCGGTAGGTCGTGGTGAAGGGGGGAAACTATTCGAGCTCGAATCTGGGTATGGGGGAGAACGATTTCGAAGAGGGATTTGTCGATTGACAAAAGGCGAGAGGTTAGTGTCGCGACGACAAGTCAAGTCTTGATGTCATGGTCAGTTGGGGTTGCCGCAAGGTCGTACTCGACCAGAAGTTGAAGTAGCGTACGTGGTGGATTTTGTCTTCGCTTTTGATGAAGGTGGGTTCTCTGGTAAACTCTTTTCCCAACCCGAGTTTTAACTTAATCAAAGTTAGTTTAAATATATATATATGTATATATATTTATAGGTTAAGAAAGATATATATATATATATATGCATGTTTTTTCTTACTGTAAAAAAAAATTAATTAACAGGCAGTTATATAAAACAGCTTATTTTTACAATTTAAAAATATACATATATAGAGGATCGGACAAAGTATATTTATACATAAGATTTTGAAATATAAGAGTTTATATAAAAGTTAGATTTTAAAATCTTTATAGGTTTCTAGTATATAAGTAGTTTCAAAAAGAAAATAAATTTACTTATACAAATATAAACCTACTAACTGATTTTAGGAAAAATGTATTATAGTGATT
Organism: Allium fistulosum; assembly: GCA_030737815.1. NCBI lineage: Eukaryota > Viridiplantae > Streptophyta > Magnoliopsida > Asparagales > Amaryllidaceae > Allium > Allium fistulosum. The sequence goes on along the minus strand of CM060906.1, from coordinate 372,289,313 downwards.
TACTCGTTTTATTAACTTATTAAATGGTTTTAGTTGCTAGGGATTATTTATTAAAAGGAAAAATTATTTTAAAATTAAATTATTAGTTTAAATTGAATTAATAAATGTTAATTTATTCTTCGATTACTTCAAATGTTAATAAAACGTATAATGTTTATACAAGGGCTGAAATCGTGAAGAAAACAGGGCGGTTTGGATCGGATTGCAAATTAAAAGTCAAAGGTGAGTTAATCTCACTCATCTGGGTTTAATTTAAATTTAAATAGTAAATTTAAATAATTGGATGAATGATTGAATTAATTTGATGTGCTATGTTATATATAGTGGTATAAATATAGTAGTATATATATTGGAGTGATTGATTTCCCGCATTATATAGCGGATGAGACCCTATGCGCCACATATTAGCGGATGATATTATATGAACCCATGTACCGCGATATTTCACCTCGAAGTGGAATTGGTATTTTATGTTGTGCTAACATCTGTGGATGCAGGGAAATAGGTTGGAGGGATCCAACTGGATTACTCAAAATTATTTAGATTGTTCAATATTGTATGATATGGTTTATGTGATAATCTGTGATAAATTATATTGGTAATTAAAATGTTGGATGTTATGGTTTGATTAAATATATTTGGATATACCGAGTTATCAAAAATGTATAGAGTTGGATTTTCAAAGGAAATAAAAGAGAGAATTTTAAGTAAATAATTATAGAAATTTGTATAAATAAAGAATGAATTGGAAAAGAATAAAGTTGATTTTTCAATTCTAAGAAATAAAATTCCAAGTATGGGAAAGGAGATTTTTGAATAAATGGGGATAAGTGGATTTCTAAACTTAAGTAATATTAATTAAGGAATGAAAGGTTTATTTTTGAATTCAGGATTAAAGTGGTTTAGAAAGAAATACACAAAGAATTTTGGAATAAATATGAAAATTTGTACAATCAGTTAAAGTAAGATTTTGAATCATCTTAAGGAAGTTAAACCTGGAATTAATAAGTTTTGAAATAAAATTTGAGTAAATAAAAGAATTTATTTTAAAATGGAGTAAATTTTGGAAATCAAATTTGAAAATTTATTAAGTGTTTGAAACTGGGAACTTAAAAGGAAGATGAGACTATGGAATTTATAAACTGGGTTTATAAAGTGAAGTAATATATCAGTGGATATTTGAAAGAATAAATTCACGGTGGGAATTTATTAAAGAAATGGGTAAATTTGTTTAAAAATAAATAGTGATTTATTTTTAAAGATGTGAAAGAGAAGTGTATTTCCCTGGATAGCCAAGTACGTTTCCAAAGCAAACTTTTAAGTATAAGTTAAAGGGTTTAAAGTTGTTTTTAAAGTATGTTTTAGAAAATTTATTATTTTTAAATGTTTAAAGTTTAAAAGTAAGTATTTCTCAAATTTAATTTAGTAGTAATTATTTAAAGGTAACTTGGTATTGTGTTTTTAAAAGGATAAAAATGTAGTTTTATATTTTATAAAGTAGTTTATTTTAATTATTCTTAAAGTATATATTTTTAAATAAAGTAGTAAAGTAGTTTTTAAATTTAAATGTTTTAAAATATATTTTATAATAAGTGTTTAAATTATTTTAAAATCTTAAGTATTTGTACTTGGTGATTTCAGTGGAAATAGAAAATATTGGGAAATTTATTCCGTGAGAGGAAGATGGTTTGAAACTGTTTTCAAAGGGTTGAAAAGTGGAAATATATCTTGCGAAGATATTTTGAGATAAATAAATAATTTGGAAAATTATTTATGTGTCTGATGGTTGTTTGTGAATGTTAGTTGATAGTTAAATAACCGACTATCAATATTGGCTAATGCGCTGATCGTTTCGAAGAGACCGGGATCAGGATTAATTTCTCGAAAACCACTTCGATTCAGTTTGAACGTTTTCGTGTGGAAAACAAGAGTTTGGAATCGAAGATGGAACAGTGAAGTGCAAGGGCTAGTCGCTACTAATCCTGTGGGTGATTCCAAAATGGATGTAGTAGGAATAGTGCCTTCGGTTCCGTTCGGACCCGGAACGGACTTGTATGGATGAATGCTTTCAGAACATCGTCAGGTGGACGATGAGCATTCTAAGAGACGTGTTCTAAAAAGGCAACGCTTAGCCTCAAGCCTCATAACCGGGAATGACTGAAAATCAGGGGTTATGCAGCAAGGCTAAGTGGGTAGCACCCATTAGGAGAGGTCATCCCTGTCTAGATGTTCCTTTTATTTCGGCTGTGTGGTGCGGTTGCTGATCCCAACCACGGGGTGATCTTACTCGGGATTATTCCGGTCTTGTGTTGCAGGGGATCGGGCGTGGTCCTCGGTACGCTGATCTAGACTAGGTACTTTGACAGGTGGTACCCCAGTGCCTAGTCATTAGTTGGAAATCCATTCTCCCTACGTGCCTTTACGGTTTTGTTTGTATACCTATTAGCTGGAATTTAATAGATGTAACAATTTCGGCTATTTGAATAAGTATTTGTATATAGACACTACTATAATATCAGAGGATTTTGATAAGAAAGTGTTTTGGCTATCGTAAGGTAAAAACCCGACATGTTTATTTGTGGCGTGGTCTTACGAGATGCTTTTGATTTCAAAGGGTTTTGAAACTTTAATAATCCAATTGAGTGTGTTTTCTCACGCTGGTTTTCCAGACTGACTCGGGTGTTATTTTATTATAATGCTCGGGTCGGACCGTGTATTACAGATACATGATAGGATGCTATGGAGCTCAGGAGACGAGCTGGATGGCGAGACGTATCACCCGTATTTGTTGTATTCCGCTGTGTATCATAAGTTGTATAGTCATCTTTATGAGGACATGTTATTATAACTGTCTTGAATTGTGATGTTGATTGTATTGTACTCTGATGTTGTATTCTGATGATGTATGCATAAACAGATATAGTTTCTTTTCTGTAAAGATTAGTTATTATCTATTATTTTTTATTCCGCTGCGATGTAAGATTCTATTGTGTTGTTATCTTTTCTTCTACCTCCTTCTTCTTCTAATCCCGATGGTTCGATTTTTTGGCATGGAAAATCGGGTTATCACAGTTGGTATCAGAGCTGAAGGTTAAGCGAGAACCTTGGCTCTGGTGGGGATTACTCAATTGAAAATAGAGTCCGTAGTACTCTGGAATGAGTTTGAGTGTATTAATAGATATGAGCGCGTATTTGTTAGTGAATATAAAATTTGTTTTTATACTGTGTTGATTTATCGGTTGAGTGTTTATGGATTCTGATCGATATGTGGGACGCCATGTCATCGATAGGGGTTTCTAAACTCTTAAACAAGATAAACCGACACAATATTGTTTTAAAATAGGGTAAATGAAATAATTTTACCCAAATTATTTTTGTATATGAAAGAAATAATTTTTAGTAATTATATATATATGGTTGCTTTGTTGTTAGGGAGTGATAATATTAAATTATTATCACTATTGTGAGAAAATTGAACAAGAAATTGAAATCATAACTAAAAGCTAAGATACAAATTCATATACAAATGGGATTTGTAAACGTAAATTGTAAATGTGATTTATAATTTGAAATAGAATTCTAGAGAAATATTTGAAAATAAATTAAGATGAAAATTCCAGAGTAATGTTTGAATATAAATTGGATGGATTTGAAATTTGGAATTTTGGGAAGTTTAAATCCCTTTGAGTTTGAAAATAGTTTTCAAAGGTTTTGGAGAAATAATGGTAATATTATTTTGGAAATATTTTTGAATTGGATTTGAAATCTGGTGAGGTTTGGAATTGAAAATATTTGAAATGCTTTTGATTGGGACAAAAGCACTGAACTCTCTTCGGTCGCTGGAAAATAAATCCGATGATGATCGCAACATCATTGGTGTTCATTTTCGAGTTTCCAAGAGAGGGATTGCTACCTGGATGTTTTGGATTGGTGTTGTTTGCAAAAGTCGGGTTTGATTTTAGGAATGCAAAGGATTTTGGATAATTGATTTCAAAGGTGATTTTGAAATGTTGAGAAATTGCTTAAAACTCTGGAAGTTAATTAAAAATGTTTATGGAATAATAAATTGGTTTGAAAAACTTATAAAAACTTGAAATTTGTTTAGAATAAAATTTAACTTGGAGAATAGTTAAATGAAAGTGAATTTGGAAATTGTTAGTAAATTGGGTAAAATGGTTACTTAAATAAAATTTAATTGGTCTTGTTATTAATAAAATAAGTTTAGAAATAAATTGAGAATATGAATTAAAATTTAAAATGGATAATGAGAATGAACTTAGTTATGAAATTGGAATGATTGGAGTAAATTAACCTAAGTTTAAATTTATGGAAGCTTGACTTCAGTGGAAATAAAAGTCCATTAAATAAAGTCTGAGTTGAATTAATTTGGAAATGGTTATTAATATACAAGCAAGGAATGTTGCCGAGCCTAAATAAAATGGTTTTGAATGAAAATTATGCAAATATGAAATTGAAATAGGTGTCAAAACCTTATATGTGCCTATGAAAACTATATAACATGCATTGTTTATAGAATTCATGTATTAGCTTTGTAAACAAAAGTGAAATGTTGTAAATGGCATATATTTGGCACTTACATGTTTGAATTGAGTTAGTACAGGTACAGGGAAGTCGTTTGGCTGGTTTTGATCGCGCAAAATGCTAAATAAATAAGCCGCTTGCTTAAAAATGCTAAATAAAGGCACGCCTACGCAATAAAAAGATAGGAAATATGAACTGTTGTTTGTTTTTTTTGTTTTCCAACCGTGTGGGTCGATGTATATATATTTATATCTCTTGTCAAATTGCAAAAGCTCCTCCGTACAAAGGAGACTCTGCCAAAATTTTCCGAAATTTTGGGAGTTAGAAATTTTTTATAATTTTCACTAACGACAAATGATTTAAAATTTGTAATCAAATAGAATTGAAACTGAATATTGAAATCTAATTTAAAATTGTGTATGTGAAGTAAGGTGAAATCGAAGAAATTGTTCGAAGAAACTAAAGGAAAAAAAAGTTTGCAAATAAACTTTTATTTGAGATTTTAAATAAATTAGTAACTGAAACTAATAAAAGGAAATGGTTAATTAAATATGGGTTGAGATAAGGTGAACAAAATTCAATATTCAAAGTTTGAAGACAAATTGAATTCAAGCAAAATTGAAGATGAAAATCTGAATGAAAATCGGGAGAAAGTATTTAGATTTGAAAATAACTAATAAATTGAGGCAAATTGAAATTTATAGGGAATTGGAATTCAATTTGAATATAAACTTCGGCGGTGAAGAAGTAAAATAAATATAAGAAAAATTTATATTGGACTTAAGAAATAAAGGATGAAATTCTTAAGTAAATTTGGTATTGAGGAAATTATTCTAAGTGAATAATTGAATGAAGATTAAAACTGAAAGTTGTGAAATGGGATAATTGTGGATAAGTGAATAGAAATCAAAATGAATGTGAATAAAGTGAGAATTCATATAAGTAATGATCAATTGAAATAAATACGTAGGATGTACGTATATTATTTTATTCCCATAACAATTTGATCCAAACTCGAGCACAGAATTTCGAGATAGTTATATCGATCCGAGTTGGGATTTTACACTCGATTTTCGACGGCGAACCCTGGATATGGATTTTTGATTGATTTTGGAAATTCTCTATCATAGTAATGGCTATGCAAGGAGAATGGCGGTTTCTGATCAAGGAACAGATCTGAGTCCGCACTAGGAAGTCAGGTGGACGATACTAGTTCGGAAGTGAAATTGTGTGATCGAGTGAGCAATCGGATTTGGTATTGCGTACGGGTGATATATGTGCATCGTACGGGCTTGAATGGAATAAATATTGAAAATTTGTAAAGGAAGTGAATAAAATGATTTGGATTCTGTAATTGGGTATTATTGCTAAGTAGGATACAGGTAATTAAAGGCAAAAGGAAAATTGATTTTTGATTTCAGAAGATAAATTGAAATTTGCTCGGAAAAGGTATGTGTTTAAATTTCTGTATGGAAATTGATGACTTTCTTGTCTAGCCACTTTGCCTTTTGTTTTCTTTTGAAATTTGGGGGCCCGTTGAGGCATTTTGTAGTTGTACCGAGCTAGCCGCGCAAAGGAGACGCTGGCAAAAAATTTCGAAAATTTAGGGAGTTAGAAAAATTTTGAGAAATTTTTGATAATTCAAATTTTGGTTTCAAATTTAAATTTGAATTGTTAAGTAATATTGTTTGGGACTTATGGATAAGTTGGAAAGTTAGAAAGTGGGTTAGTGTGTCTTTGATAAAAATATTGTTTTGGCAAGTTGTTAAAAACTATTTGGATTGAGGAAATAGTTAATGGGTTATGGATCATTCTTCTTAACTAGCAATTTCGGGGACGAAATTCTTTTAAGAGGGGAGGAATGCGACGACCCAGAATTTTGGATATTTGAAATTGGAATATTTAATTGATTTTAAATATTTAAAAGTTAATTTCTGACTTGAATTTCAAATATCACTATTTATTGGGTAATTTAATCATTAAAGTAAATGATTAGAAGTTGGGTAAAATATTGAATCTGGGGTTTAAAGTCAGTTAAAAATAATTTGAAGGCTTATAAAATTAATATTAATAATACTGAAGGTGATAGAACTTTTAAAATTGAATTTAAAAGTGCTTTATTCAGTTTGAAAATATATCGTTTAAATTGACATTTAAAAATAGCCTTCCAGGGCACAGTCTCGGAATTCGACGAAACCAGTTCCAGTGGATCCGTAATATTGTATTATTATTGGATTTCAATTTTCGTAGTGATTGGAGTTGTTGTGTGGGCATACGATATATAAACGCGCTGAAATCTATATCGAAATCTAATATTAAATAACTGGTCCAAAAAGCTATCTTCTCCATACGATCGAATTAGGACTTGAAACCTTTTCCATTGTGTTCAGAGTAGAGGTTTAACATTATAAACGCCTAGTGGCACGCCTTGATAGGGGGTCAAGATTTTTATCGAGACGTTTGGAATTTAAATAAAAATATTTCTTAATAAATCTACTCTGCAGCCGTAATTATTTCACATCGTAACTTTTTTTCTTTCATTTCAAAATCACTGTAGCTGCCTGTACAGTGTCTCCTTATCCCTTCTTCGATACGCAAAGTATCTTTCACTTCCACCTTCGTTTTAAATCACCCGGCCGAGCTCTTCAAAAAGAAGATAGAATTCATTTGCCTCTGTTTCATTCGTCCCCCTTTCTTCCTCCATTATCAAATTATTTCGAAAACACGTAACCACGCACAAAAAAAAGAAGAGACAATAAGTATCGCGTGTTCTGCAGTTGGAATCTTGTGATTCTGATTTCCCTTCGTAAATCAAATTCGCTCCTCAATCGCAAACGAACTCATCCTCATCAACGTCGAGGGGTTGCGCGACTGTGGGGTCGCCGTGAGGGAGCGGCAGGTCGTGGTGAAGGGGGGAAACTGTTCGAGCTTGAATCTGGGTATGGAGGAGAACGATTTCGAAGAGGGATTTGTCGATTGACAAAAGGCGGGAGGTTAGTGTCGCGACGGCAAGTCAGGTCTCGGCGTCGTGGTCGGTTGGGGTTGCCGCAAGGTCGTACTCGACCAGAAGTTAAAGTAGCGTATGTGGTGGATTTTGTCTTCGCTTTTGATGAAGGTGGGTTCTCTGGTAAACTCTTTTCCCAACCCGAGTTTTAACTTAATCAAAGTTAGTTTAAATATATATATATATATGCATATATATTTATAGGTTAAGAAAGATATATATATATATATATATGCATGTTTTTACTTATTGTAAAAAAAAATTAATTAACAGACAGTTATATAAAACAGCTTATTTTTACAATTTAAAAATATACATATATAGAGGATCAGACAAAGTATATTTATACATAAGATTTTGAAATATAAGATTTTATATAAAAGTTAGATTTTTAAATCTATATAGATTTCTAGTATATAAGTAGTTTCAAAAAGAAAATAAATTTACTTATACAAATATAAACCTACTAATTGATTTTAGGAAAAATGTATTATAGTGATTTACTCGTTTTATTAACTTATTAAATGGTTTTAGTTGCTAGGGATTATTTATTAAAAGTAAAAATTATTTTAAAATTAAATTATTAGTTTAAATTGAATTAATAAATGTTAATTTATTCTTCAATTACTTCAAATGTTAATAAAACGTATAATGTTTATACAAGGGCTGAAATCGTGAAGAAAACAGGGCAGTTTGGATCGGATTGCAAATTAAAAGTCAAAGGTGAGTTAATCTCACTCATCTGGATTTAATTTAAATTTAAATAGTAAATTTAAATAATTGGATGAATAATTGAATTGATTTGATGTGCTATGTTATATATAGTGGTATATATATAGTAGTATATATATTGGAGTGATTGATTTCCCGCATTATATAGCGGATGAGACCCTATGCGCCGCATAATAGAGGATGATATCATATGAACCAATATACCGTGATATTCCACCTCGAAGTGGAATTGGTATTTTATGTTGTGCTAACATCTGTGGATGTAGGGAAATAGGTTGGAGGGATCCAACTGCATTCCTCAAAATTATTAAGATTGTTCAATATTCTGTGATATGGTTTATGTGATAATCTGTGATAGATTATATTGGTAATTAAAATGTTGGATGTTATGGTTTGATTGAATATATTTGGATATACCGAGTTATCAAAAATGTATAGAGTTGGATTTTGAAAGGAAATAAAAGAGAGAATTTTAAGTAAATAATTATAGAAATTTGTATAAATTAAAGAATGAATTGGAAAAGAATAAAGTTGATTTTTAAATTCTAAGAAATAAAATTCCAAGTATGGGAAAGGAGATTTTTGAATAAATGGGGATAAGTGGATTTCTAAACTTAAGTAATATTAATTAAGGAATGAAAGGTTTATTTTTGAATTCAGGATTAAAGTGGTTTAGAAAGAAATACACGAAGAATTTTGGAATAAATATGAAAATTTGTACTTTCAGTTAAAGTAAGATTTTAAATCATCTTAAGGAAGTTAAACCTGGAATTAATAAGTTTTGAAATAAAATTTGAGTAAATAAAAGAATTTATTTTAAAATGGAGTAAATTTTGGAAATCAAATTTGAAAATTTATTAAGTGTTTGAAATTGGGATCTTAGAAGGAAGATGAGACTATGGAATTTATAAACTGGGTTTATAAAGTGAAGTAATATATCAGTGGATATTTGGAAGAATAAATTCACGGTGGGAATTTATTAAAGAAATGGGTAAATTTGTTTAAAAATAAATAGTGATTTATTTTTAAAGATGTAAAAGAGAAGTGTATTTCCCTGGATAGCCAAGTACGTTTCCAAAGCAAACTTTTAAGTATGAGTTAAAGGGTTTAAAGTTGTTTCTAAAGTATGTTTTAGAAAATTTATTATTTTTAAATGTTTAAAGTTTAAAAGTAAGTATTTCTCAAATTTAATCTAGTAGTAATTATTTAAAGGTAACTTGGTATTGTGTTTTTAAAAGGATAAAAATGTAGTTTTATATTTTATAAAGTAGTTTATTTTAACTATTCTTAAAGTATATATTTTTAAATAAAGTAGTAAAGTAGTTTTTAAATTTAAATGTTTTAAAATATATTTTATAATAAGTGTTTAAATTATTTTAAAATCTTAAGTATTTGTCCTTGGTGATTTCAGTGGAAATAGAGAATATTGGGAAATTTATTCCGTGAGAGGAAGATGGTTTGAAACTGTTTTCAAAGGGTTGAAAAGTGGAAATATATCTTGCGAAGATATTTTGAGATAAATAAATAATTTGGAAAATTATTTATGTGTCTGATGGTTGTTTGTGAATGTTAGTTGATAGTTAAATAACCGACTATTAATATTGGCTAATGCGCTGATCGTTTCGAAGAGACCGAGATCGGGATTAATTTCTCGAAAACCACTTCGATTCAGTTTGATCGTTTTCGTGTGGAAAACAAGAGTTTGGAATTGAAGATGGAATAGTGAAGTGCAAGGGCTAGTCGCTACTAATCCCGAGGGTGATTCCAAAATGGATGTAGTAGGAATAGTGCCTTCGGTTCCGTTCGGACCCGGAATGGACTTGTATGGATGAATGCTTTCAGAACATCGTCAGGTGGACGATGAGCATTCTAAGAGATGTGTTCTAAAAAAGTAACGCTTAGCCTCAAGCCTCATTAACCGGGAATGACTAAAAATCAGGGGTTATGCAGCAACGCTAAGTGGGTAGCACCCATTAGGGTGAGGTCATCCCTGTCTAAATGTTCCTTTTATTTCGGCTATGTGGTGCGGTTGCTGGTCCCAACCACGGGGTGATCTTAATCGGGATTATCCAGTAAGGGGTAGTTCCGGTCTTGTGTTACAGGGGATCGGGCGTGGTCCTCGGTACGTTGATCTAGACCAGGTACTGTGACAGGTGGTACCCCAGTGCCTAGTCATTAGTTGGAAATCCATTCTCCCTAAGTGCCTTTACGGTTTTGTTTGTATACCTATTAGCTGGAATTTAATAGATGTAACAATTTCGGCTATTTGAATAAGTATTTGTATATAGACACTGCTATAATATCAGAGGATTTTGATAAGAAAGTGTTTTGGCTATCGAAAGGTAAAAACCCGACATGTTTATTTGTGGCGTGGTCTTACGAGATGCTTTTGATTTCAAAGGGTTTTGAAACTTTAATAATCTAATTGAGTGTGTTTTCTCACGCTGGTTTTCCAGACTGACTCGGGTGTTATTTTATTATAATGCTCGGATCAGACCGAGTATTGCAGATACATGATAGGATGCTGTGGAGCTTAGGAGACGAGCTGGATGGCAAGACGTATCACCCATATTTGTTGTATTCCGCTGTGTATCATAAGTTGTATAGTCATCTTTGTAAGGACAAGTTATTATAACTGTCCTGAATTATGATGTTGATTGTATTGTACTCTGATGTTGTATTCTGATGATGTATGCATAAACAGATATAGTTTCTTTTCTGTAAAGATCAGTTATTATCTATTATATTTTATTCCGCTGCGATGTAAGATTCTATTGTGTTGTTATCTTTTCTTCTACCTCCTTCTTCTTCTAATCCTGATGGTTCGATTTTTCGGCATGGAAAATCGGGTTATCACATTTAGAACGAGGTAATTTAGTCTATCATTTCTAAAATTACATTATATAGAACTTAGACTTTATCATCATATTTCTACATAGTTGGAATTAACTTATTTTAAAATTGAATTAGAAACTTTCATCTCAAATTAGAAGAATACACTTGTAAATCATGTAAAAAATTAAATAACTTTATTACTTTTGAAACAACATATTCTAGGAATCAACCCACTCACCTTTACAGCTTTTCCTCTTATTGCCTTCACGAATCCTCTCATCTCGGTTCCTAAGCTTTGGTTGTTGCATTCCACTCTCTCTTTTTTCTATAATTCTTTTTATTCTCTTTTTGTTTGATTCACATTTATTTTATTCTTGAATGAGAATTCTACTTGAGGAGGGAGAAGAAAATGATGAACTTTTAAGAAGTGGAGGCTAGGTTTATAAAGTGGGAAGAGAAGAGCGGAGGCTTATGCCTATATTTATAGTTGAAAGCTAGGGTTTCTATGCTAAATTTTAAAATAAATAATTGCATGCTTATTCACTTTTTCTTACCTTTACGTGAAAAATTCATTTCCTTTTCTTTTTGTTTAAAGAAGGTAACATCTTTATTCCTCCCATTAATGTCATTAATTACCATTTACTATAATTCAAATTAATTAATATCATTTGTTGATGTTTTGCATATTTATTGTTATTGAATATGGTATGGAATCATGTACTTGTATCCAAAAGTACATGTGTGTGTGTGTGTGTGTGCGTGCGCGTGTGTTTGTGTGTTTATTTGCATTAGAACCCTTATTCTTTACCCATTAATGGTGCAACAAATCATTAATTGATTGGTATAAATGTTTCTAAGTTCAAATTGGTTTTGTCATTTATTCTTTATTAACAAAGAGATAACATACCTTACCCTTCCTTTAAATTAATCTTTTACTTCCATGCATATTCACATTTCAATAGTATAACATTAGATATATTCTTTTCTTTTAAAATATATTATTACATTCTCTTTCTAACACATGTAATATATATTTCTATTAGTTATAGCAATAAATTCCATAATATGGTAATTAATGCTTTCTCTCTTTGCATGTAAATATCTTCTTCCTTTTCTTTTAATGTTTATTAATAAAAGTGTATTCTTTTTAAAGCAATTCATACTTATTTTATTTATTACTTAGTAGCTAAGTTTTGATTTATTATCTTAATTGATTCTTGTACTTAATTTCAAAATAGGTGTAAATCCTCATACGTGCGCTATGGTAAACATTCTAGAGCTATTTTCTCATATGTTTCCATTTAGCTTGGCGTAATTACTTGTACACTTAGTATTTAGCTTAGTATATTCAATAGGTAGGAGTATTTGGATGCTAGGCATGGTTGTGAACATGTCACCATGACATCTTTTGGATGACGATTGCTAATGGATGTATTTTATTAGTTATTGTTGTATATATGGGTTGATTTGTTCATGTTGGCCTATGACACGCATCACCTTGTATATTTTATTTTATTAGTTATATGCATAATGGTTATTACATTTTTGCATATGTATTAAATGGTTGCTCATCCATATGAATACATGGCATAAGCACTTATATTTTAAGAGGTCGACTAGTTTAGGAGACTTCCTAATTCTACTTTACTAATATGTTCCTATGCACTCCATATCTATGTGTACATGCTGCACTAGAAACTTTAAACTAAGGATAATGGTTGCAAGTGATTGATGGTTGGGTAAATGGTTGTAAATATTGGCTGTATGAGCTAATCACATTTTTCTATCCTTAAAGATTTCGGGGACAAAATCCTTTTAAGAGGGGGAGGGGGAGGAATTTACACCCTGAAAATTTCGAATAAGAGTCAATTGAATATACTAAGCTAAAATACTCCTACCTATTGACTCTCCCTCCACTTCAACTTCCTCTAAGTGATTCGGCTAAACCACGGTAGTTGAATCATGGACCTATTTCCGCAAATGTGATACATGGAAACATTGTGAACTCCTACCAACTTTTTAGGAAGATCCACTCTGTAAGCTAACTTCCACACACTCTCTATGATCGGAAAAGGCCATACAAACATTGGTGCTAACTTCCCCGAATTACCAACCCTGACAATGTGTCTACCTAGCGAGACCGTCACAAAGACCATATCACCCACTACGAACTCCAAACTCCATGCGTCTCCTGTCAGCATATGATCTTCGCCTCCCCTATGCAGTCTTCATTCTTCTAAGGCAAGACAGCTCAAAAGTGGACGGTGTCTCACCTAACACCAAATAACTTTAATCTATTGTTATACCTCATTACTAGTAATGGATATCCAAAGCTAGCGATTTCTAAAACTAATAAAAATAGCATAATTTCTTTTCCAATTCGATTCAACTTAAGTCATCTCATTTCACTTATGATTTTCTTTTCCAATCTGTAAGATTTTTTTTTCTTAAGTTCTATAGCATACAAGTAGTGATCATTCATGTGACGCCCCACCTCTATACCCACGCTAGCCAAGAACACTACGGTGTAGTGCTGTCAACTAGCACGGAGAATAAGGCTGTTGAGGAGCGACCATCTATGTAATTGCTTTGTGCGAGCACCGATATGTCAGATAATAAAACATTGCATTTCATCTTTAGAGGAAATCCGACATACCGATACAACAACTCAAAGCTACTACACAGTGGCTATAATAGTTTAGGACAATAGATATAAAAATAACACAGATAACATAAATGCGGAATAAAGATGGAACGAAAAGTCTCATATATACAATAACTGATATCAGTTACAATACATTTGACACAATACAAATGATACAACTACAATTGTCGACTCAAGAAGTTATATATACAAGTACATTATCGACTAATATACATGAATACATTATCATCTTAAAACAGACACACTGACTACTACAACAAGACGAAGACCACTTCAAATGATATAAAAAGTCTTCGTAGCTCTAGCAGCAACCCAAAGCTAAAAATCTACAACCTGTAAATACTCGGTCTGACCCGAGTATTACATTCAAAAGAAAATAATACCCGGGTCAGTCTAATTCAAACTCAGTTATTAGTGCACAGAAGCAATAATAATCAAATATCAAATAGACGACAATCAAAGAAATCTCGTATACCCAACTTCTCGATAAGAGAACCGGATAACGGCGGATATAGCACTAAACAGTGTTAATCCACAAAACAGAAATCCAAAGCAATTTAAACAATTGAAACGTCAATTTAAAACTGTCAAATCTGATAGGGCTGCAGTGCACGCACGCGTGTACTGCCTCGCCACTATCGCAGGAGATACACAAGAGCACAATGAAAGTCACCATGATCGCAAGGTCAAACCCCGAAATCGGGTTCAACTCAAGGAATAACAAGAGAGGTGAGTACTGCACTGATAAATGAAGTGCAGCCACAAACACATATGTTCAAAGACACATGCACATAAATCCGGGTAACATAAACAACATGTAGTGGTATAAAAGTAGGAACCAAGTGAAGAAACTGCAGTGTCAAGTATGCATGAAACTGGATGGAGCAAACTCAACAGGAAATGTATATGAACATAAGGTAGTTCAATACTATTACACCTAACAGATGTAACATGAAGTGATAATTCAAAGGCATAAAAGATCAATGCAGTGACACTCAACATATAGGCATATGTTACAGGGCAACGTGGTAGCCAAGGCCGAAGTGAGGAAGAAACCAAACCAAGACAACTTAATAATTTGCTAAAATGAAATGCCCAAAAACAATTATCAGTTTTGAACCAAGGTAACTGCAATTTGCATTTTTAAAAATAACACAAACTTGGTACAATTCCGACCATATATGTACACACACATACCTATGTATGTATGTACATATATGCAGATTTGGATAACAGGTGTCCAAGCAAAGTGCATAGTGTAGACAAAGGAATTGATAAACAACATAACCCAAAACCAAGTCCATAACTTCAAGAGCAAGAATGCAAATTCGAACATACATATATATATATATGAAGACTAAAATGCAACTGGATGCAAACAGTCTCCAAAAACATGAGTGTATGAATTTGTAAACATATGGAATACTGTAACTGGACAGTACTTACATCAAAATTTAGAACAAGGAAAAATGCCAAAGTCGAAGTACATAGGTGCAGACAACAAATACATGTCCAGATGTACAAATGCAACAGTGCATCAAAGAAGACAAACTGCAGAGAGGTCACAAAGAAAATCCGAAGTCAAGCAGATACAACTATACATGTATGCACATATATATATATATATGCATACACATACATACCCCTCGCAGATGAAGCAGTACCCAAGATCAAGATAGTTCAGGTAATACAAATCAAAAACCAGGGCTACATAGTCCAACTGAATTTGTCACGAAGACCAATTAAAATGAAGAGACCATTGCAAGTATACTGAATGATGAAAGACACAACAGGGAGAACTTCAAGTTCAACAACTCAAGTGAAGCTACAGATCAACAGGGAAGAACTCAGTGATTAATCCATGAAGGCAACATGCAAGCTCGACTAGCAGGTGATCAAACATGTACACGTGAATGGCAAAAGAACTACACAATGAAGTATGAATGCTACTGGCAACAGGGAAACAAAGGCACCAGTAAACAAAATGTCAAGGCAGTAAGCAACATAACAAACTTCAGAGCACATATGCATGGAGCAAAGGAGACATCTCAAAATGAGCCAGACCGCAACATGGAACAGGCAACTACAACAATCAAGAAATCCAGGTATGTGCAATCAAGTGCACAACATCATGCATATATACAAAGACTACAGCTACATGAAAATGACCAGTAAATCATCTACATGGGTGCAAGCATGTATGATTTAATTATAGATGAAGATACAGTGGAGCATGTACAGACAGTAACTACAACTCAGTGCAGCAAAGAGGAAACTGGCAACTACTCAAATACATTAACTATAAGACTGACAGAGAAGATGGCCAGAGACAAAGCTCACATGAGACAGAAAATCAACACATATGAATGAACAGTGAACATCAATGCATCCAGGAAATCAGATGGCCAGAGACGAAGCTCACTGGGGCCAGAAGATATGCAGTCAGGTGTTAAAAATCACGTTCAAGAAATCGAATGCCAAAATGAAATTTTACCAAGAAGGAGAAAATCAAGTTCGAGTTCTAATAGACATACACGAACGAAGATCAAAGCATTAGCCAAAATCACAGATACGAAATCAACGTCGTCGAACTCAAACTCATAACAGTGATTAACCACGAGAACAAACATCTCAAAACAATCGAGCATAACAACAGAATAATACTCGAGTATGAATTAGAAGTGAGCAGAACTCACCTTTTTCCCCGAAGCGAAAGGAAGAGCTTGACCAAAAATCGAATCAGCCGAAGCAAGCTTCAACGAGACGAACGATCGATCGAAGTCACACGCGAGTTCACCTACACAATCGATCATCAGGAGTCGGTTGCTCCGACAAAGCAAAGCCCTAATTCCAGTCTCGACAAAAAAAAGGAATCACGAACCAGAGCTTCAAAGATTGACAGAGCCGAAGCTCCTAATTTGCCAGTGGAACGAACAAGGACAAAGCCCCAATTTCGGAAGCGACGAGGTCGAAGCCCTAATTCCAGACGAGCCACCATTTTCACAAGCCAAAAGGAAGAAGGGCAGAAGATAATATTGAATAGGGGATCGGGTTGTCTTGGTTAGTTATCACGGCAACCAAAAAGACTTAACCATTTTATTTTTATTTTTCAAAAGAAAATTTCAAATTGATTTTAAATTTCAATAGCAATTTCAATCATCTAATTTCGATAATCAATTGATGCAAAATACTGGGTTGTTACAGACTCCCCTCCTTAAAGAAATTGCGTCCTCGCAATCATAAAGAATAAATGGACAAAAAGGTAACAACCATAAGAGCATGGCAATGACGAATGCATAAGCAAAGCAAATGTCAGCAGGAGAAGTATTAGATATGAAATCAAAAGGTTCGATTGATTCAAATCAAAAGAATCAACAATCGTGGGGATCAAGGAATCAAAATCAGACGACTATCAAAAGCAAGGATCAATCGAGTTCTAGCAATTGAAAGAAAAGGAATCAGAGCAGAAATCACGTACTGCACGAATTGAATGTGAGTAAATCAAATTACTCGCCTGAATCGTTAGAGAAAACGACGAAGCTCGAATCTCAAAATCGCAAATATTCAATCATCTTAAACGATAAACGAATTTTCACAAATATCTGATTATCAAAAACGATAAGCAGAAATCACAAAGATTCGATTATCAAATCGAAAAAATATTTAATTATCTCAAATGATAATCAAATTTCACAAATATCTGATTATCAAAAACGATAATCAGAAACACAAATATTCGATTAATCAAATCGAAAAATATTTAATTATCTCAAACGATAATAAAATTTCACAAATATCTGATTATCAAAAACGATAATCAGAAACACAAATATTCGATTAATCAAATCGAAAAATATTTAATTATCTCAAACGATAATCAAATTTCACAAATATCTGATTATCAAAAACGATAATCAGAAACACAAACATTCGATTAATCAAATCGAAAAATATTTAATTATCTCTAACGATAATCAAATTTCACAAATATCTGATTATCAAAAACGATAATCAGAAACACAAACATTCGATTAATCAAATCGAAAAATATTTAATTATCTCAAACGATAATCAAATTTCACAAATATCTGATTATCAAAAAAAACGATAATCAGAAATCACAAACATCTGATTATCAAAAACGATAATCAGAAGTCATAAATATTCAATTAACGAGTCCGGAATTAACCGAAGTAGTAAAAGTATGGTTTCATAGTCCGTACTTTTGCTAAATCGTTTAAATCTCTTTATCGTTTCCTTGAAAGTGCAGGATTGTGTGTTTTAAAAATAACATTTCACATTCTCAAACGGACAAGTCCGGAATTAAGCGAATCAGTAAAAGAAAGGGGTCATAGTCCTTGATTTTTCTGAAATGTTTAAATCGCTTCCTCGTTCTTTTGAAAATGTAAGCTGTAAAAATTTGAAAACAATATTAATTTATATTTTTGAAACAACCTTTAAAAAAATAAAGAATTTTGAAAACACGTGATTAAATTAGCAATATCAGTATTGCGGGAGAACCGCTTGTAAATCCATTTCAAAATTGACGAGTACTGAAGTTAACACGTCAAAATCTCATCAAAATAACTGGCATCAACATATAATGCCAAATGAATTTTCATTCATCAAAAATGTCACAAGAATCTTCTCAAAGATAGAAAGGGATACCATACCCTAAACTTGTATTCATACCAAGTTAATAACACATGAATTCACCAATACACAAAAATTGACAAAACTTGTCAATAGAAATCACGAAAATTGGTGAAGCACAAATTCTAGAAATCATCACAAGAAATCCAGAAAACACATGAAGGGGGGGAAAGGCCTAGTATAGAATTGGGAGTATGAAAACTCCAAAACACCGGTATCACATGAACGAGACGCTATCTCTTGGTGGCTAACCAATAAAGTTTCACACAGGAATGGTCCGAAGACCGTAGGGCGCTACCCTACAACAAAGCGGGGTCTAGTCTCCCTCGCAGACAAAGAGACATCGCATAATCGCTAGTCTAAATCATAAAAAGAAAAGGGGAAAGGCCTATCACAAAAATGGGAGTATGAAAACTCACCGACCGGTATCACATGACGAGACGCTATCTCATGGAAGCCATCCATTAAATTTTCACACAGGAATGGCCCGAAGACCGTAGGGCGCTACCCTACAACAAAGCGGGGTCTAGTCTCCCTCGCAGACAAAGAGACATCGCACAGTTGCTAGTCTAAATCATAAAAATCACACAAAGAGTATCCAGACAACCCTCAAAGCCCAAGAGATATGTGTGAGACGAAATCACACCGATGAGGTCCAGTCTAAATCATAAAAATGATCGTCATGATCATAAAGAAGTGTCAATCACACCAAGCTAGTAAATATATGAGTTTAGCTTCATGTCCCATAACCACTTGCTTAACTTAAATATTTACGAACAAGCTGTAAATCTTCACTAGGAAATTGTCACGAAAAGGGTTCAATCGAACAAGTCCAGGAGTTAACCGACGAAGTAAACGCAAGCGTTTCATACCACTTGTTTTACTAGGCCGTTTAATTCAATTTCTCATACGAGTGAAATAAAGGCTTGTATATATTAATAGATTGGAAAACGATTTAGGAAAAGAGCTTTGTAGTAAAATAATTTTTGAAATCGTTTGGAGAAAAGGATTTTAATATTTACTACTAGTATAGAAAACCTTTATATTTTTAAAGTGACAAATCACAAAAATGATTGTAGAAACAATCAATCACAAGAATTCACATACGAAGATGTGAATGGAATCCAAAGAAATCGATACTGAATTTATTAAAATAGGAACACCCAAAAATTCCAGAAAATAGAAGTTATCAAAATCAATAAAGGTGATAACAACTAATTAGGAAAGAAGAATCGATATCAACTGGAAAAATAAAGCAAAACGAGTAGAAAAGCATAATTGACTTCAACAAAAGTAAGAATCAAGTCAATGTCGAAGTCAACAA
Organism: Allium fistulosum; assembly: GCA_030737815.1. Lineage (NCBI taxonomy): Eukaryota > Viridiplantae > Streptophyta > Magnoliopsida > Asparagales > Amaryllidaceae > Allium > Allium fistulosum. The sequence continues at coordinate 372,269,558 of CM060906.1, read as the reverse complement.
TTAATAGCCGCAGTCGAGTACAAAATGAATCAATCATCATTATCAAAGAAACCAACGGCAAACAAAATCAGGGTCTTAAAAAAAATCAAGAAATTAGCAATTTCTCAAAAACAAAGTGACCGAAGTCGAATGGAATTCAAGATGAGGAAACCACAAAATATCGAGTTCAAACTCGCTGAGATTCAAACTAGATGTGAATGAGAAATCAAAATCACTCAGTTTGAAACTGGTCCAGCTATTTTTCATCACAGTGTAACAGGTACACAATGACACTCATAGCATAGAACAAAAGTGGAACAAAGTCCAAAAGTCAAAATGGCTTTAATTGGCCAAATTAAAACAAAATCAACATCGGCTAAATCAATTCAAAGCCGAAAACACAAGAATAAGCGTTAGGAATTCATACCTAACAATAAAAAATAGTCATATGTAAAGATGAGAGATAAAACATCGACAAATATTTGTAACACAAGTTCCATCTAAGTTATGTTTTATAATTGTCCTAAACCTCAGGCTCTGATACCAAGCTGTGACGCCCCACCTCTATACCCACGCTAGCCAAGAACACTACGGTGTAGTGCTGTCAACTAGCACGGAGAATAAGGCTGTTGAGGAGCGACCATCTATGTAATTGCTTTGTGCGAGCACCGATATGTCAGATAATAAAACATTGCATTTCATCTTTAGAGGAAATCCGACATACCGATACAACAACTCAAAGCTACTACACAGTGGCTATAATAGTTTAGGACAATAGATATAAAAATAACACAGATAACATAAATGCGGAATAAAGATGGAACGAAAAGTCTCATATATACAATAACTGATATCAGTTACAATACATTTGACACAATACAAATGATACAACTACAATTGTCGACTCAAGAAGTTATATATACAAGTACATTATCGACTAATATACATGAATACATTATCATCTTAAAACAGACACACTGACTACTACAACAAGACGAAGACCACTTCAAATGATATAAAAAGTCTTCGTAGCTCTAGCAGCAACCCAAAGCTAAAAATCTACAACCTGTAAATACTCGGTCTGACCCGAGTATTACATTCAAAAGAAAATAATACCCGGGTCAGTCTAATTCAAACTCAGTTATTAGTGCACAGAAGCAATAATAATCAAATATCAAATAGACGACAATCAAAGAAATCTCGTATACCCAACTTCTCGATAAGAGAACCGGATAACGGCGGATATAGCACTAAACAGTGTTAATCCACAAAACAGAAATCCAAAGCAATTTAAACAATTGAAACGTCAATTTAAAACTGTCAAATCTGATAGGGCTGCAGTGCACGCACGCGTGTACTGCCTCGCCACTATCGCAGGAGATACACAAGAGCACAATGAAAGTCACCATGATCGCAAGGTCAAACCCCGAAATCGGGTTCAACTCAAGGAATAACAAGAGAGGTGAGTACTGCACTGATAAATGAAGTGCAGCCACAAACACATATGTTCAAAGACACATGCACATAAATCCGGGTAACATAAACAACATGTAGTGGTATAAAAGTAGGAACCAAGTGAAGAAACTGCAGTGTCAAGTATGCATGAAACTGGATGGAGCAAACTCAACAGGAAATGTATATGAACATAAGGTAGTTCAATACTATTACACCTAACAGATGTAACATGAAGTGATAATTCAAAGGCATAAAAGATCAATGCAGTGACACTCAACATATAGGCATATGTTACAGGGCAACGTGGTAGCCAAGGCCGAAGTGAGGAAGAAACCAAACCAAGACAACTTAATAATTTGCTAAAATGAAATGCCCAAAAACAATTATCAGTTTTGAACCAAGGTAACTGCAATTTGCATTTTTAAAAATAACACAAACTTGGTACAATTCCGACCATATATGTACACACACATACCTATGTATGTATGTACATATATGCAGATTTGGATAACAGGTGTCCAAGCAAAGTGCATAGTGTAGACAAAGGAATTGATAAACAACATAACCCAAAACCAAGTCCATAACTTCAAGAGCAAGAATGCAAATTCGAACATACATATATATATATATGAAGACTAAAATGCAACTGGATGCAAACAGTCTCCAAAAACATGAGTGTATGAATTTGTAAACATATGGAATACTGTAACTGGACAGTACTTACATCAAAATTTAGAACAAGGAAAAATGCCAAAGTCGAAGTACATAGGTGCAGACAACAAATACATGTCCAGATGTACAAATGCAACAGTGCATCAAAGAAGACAAACTGCAGAGAGGTCACAAAGAAAATCCGAAGTCAAGCAGATACAACTATACATGTATGCACATATATATATATGCATACACATACATACCCCTCGCAGATGAAGCAGTACCCAAGATCAAGATAGTTCAGGTAATACAAATCAAAAACCAGGGCTACATAGTCCAACTGAATTTGTCACGAAGACCAATTAAAATGAAGAGACCATTGCAAGTATACTGAATGATGAAAGACACAACAGGGAGAACTTCAAGTTCAACAACTCAAGTGAAGCTACAGATCAACAGGGAAGAACTCAGTGATTAATCCATGAAGGCAACATGCAAGCTCGACTAGCAGGTGATCAAACATGTACACGTGAATGGCAAAAGAACTACACAATGAAGTATGAATGCTACTGGCAACAGGGAAACAAAGGCACCAGTAAACAAAATGTCAAGGCAGTAAGCAACATAACAAACTTCAGAGCACATATGCATGGAGCAAAGGAGACATCTCAAAATGAGCCAGACCGCAACATGGAACAGGCAACTACAACAATCAAGAAATCCAGGTATGTGCAATCAAGTGCACAACATCATGCATATATACAAAGACTACAGCTACATGAAAATGACCAGTAAATCATCTACATGGGTGCAAGCATGTATGATTTAATTATAGATGAAGATACAGTGGAGCATGTACAGACAGTAACTACAACTCAGTGCAGCAAAGAGGAAACTGGCAACTACTCAAATACATTAACTATAAGACTGACAGAGAAGATGGCCAGAGACAAAGCTCACATGAGACAGAAAATCAACACATATGAATGAACAGTGAACATCAATGCATCCAGGAAATCAGATGGCCAGAGACGAAGCTCACTGGGGCCAGAAGATATGCAGTCAGGTGTTAAAAATCACGTTCAAGAAATCGAATGCCAAAATGAAATTTTACCAAGAAGGAGAAAATCAAGTTCGAGTTCTAATAGACATACACGAACGAAGATCAAAGCATTAGCCAAAATCACAGAGACGAAATCAACGTCGTCGAACTCAAACTCATAACAGTGATTAACCACGAGAACAAACATCTCAAAACAATCGAGCATAACAACAGAATAATACTCGAGTATGAATTAGAAGTGAGCAGAACTCACCTTTTTCCCCGAAGCGAAAGGAAGAGCTTGACCAAAAATCGAATCAGCCGAAGCAAGCTTCAACGAGACGAACGATCGATCGAAGTCACACGCGAGTTCACCTACACAATCGATCATCAGGAGTCGGTTGCTCCGACAAAGCAAAGCCCTAATTCCAGTCTCGACAAAAAAAAGGAATCACGAACCAGAGCTTCAAAGATTGACAGAGCCGAAGCTCCTAATTTGCCAGTGGAACGAACAAGGACAAAACCCCAATTTCGGAAGCGACGAGGTCGAAGCCCTAATTCCAGACGAGCCACCATTTTCACAAGCCAAAAGGAAGAAGGGCAGAAGATAATATTGAATAGGGGATCGGGTTGTCTTGGTTAGTTATCACGGCAACCAAAAAGACTTAACCATTTTATTTTTATTTTTCAAAAGAAAATTTCAAATTGATTTTAAATTTCAATAGCAATTTCAATCATCTAATTTCGATAATCAATTGATGCAAAATACTGGGTTGTTACAATTCAAGCATTCAACCATCCAAGTAGGATAATCCTAACTTATTCTCCTATTCAAACCTAACAATTAAAATATTAAGTCTGAGTGAAGCTCTAAATTTAAGTGAAATCCTAACCTAAAATTGTTTTAGAACTAAAGATTATCGATTGGGTGATATACGTACAACTATTACGTAACACAAACTATGTACACTTAAGTTAATACTTCATGATAGTTTTGTTAAATAAATAGTCTCCTTTTTATTTAAGAATTGATTGGAAGGAATCCTATTATCCTCTTCTCAAAATCTTATGAAAATCTTTCAAATCTCATTTTCCATTAAAATCATCTCCTCATCCTTAATGCGTGCAAACTATAATATCTTTTACTTAATAAGAATTCAAATTCCCGAATCAGCCATTCCTTGTGTAATATTATTTACAAATTCATGTAGGATATCTTTTGCAATTTGAACTTCCAAATTTCTCCTTTTCAAACATAACTCTCCACCATTTTACTACAATTGCTTTATGGTCAAGACAACTCAAGATGGAATGGTGTCTTGCCATATTAATCCAGTAGTCATAATATTCGTTACTTAAATAGGGTCATATACAAAACTCCTTTAGGAACATCTAAAATGGACAATGTTCTAGCCTAGCAAACAAGATACAGAACTCATGTCACGTCAACTCCAAACAATTTACTTGAAGTTGTGACGATAACTCAAGTATCAATATTTTACAAATATCGATGTATAACATATATTATAAGACGACAACCTACTTGCTTGGTTACCTATAATTAATGAAGTCAAAAATCAATACGTGTGGTATAACGTTACCCGAAATATCGGATCATCGACACTCATCCATAGATAATCCAAATCATCTACCTCTTCCAACAATGTTAAAGCAAATAATACTTTAGGGACTTATGATCGATAAATAACTCCTTTGACTTAATAAAAGCATGCTCACATTTCGAGTTCCTTAAGAAAACTAAACTATTCCTGGTAAAGTGTGTTGGCAGGGTAGAACTCGTTGTGAAGTCTTTAATGAACTTCTTATAGTAGCTAGACAAACCAAGACAACTTCTTACCTTTGTAGCATTCTTCAATACCATAAAATATTTTGGCTTACTCTTTCCTTACTTTAAAAATATATTTTATCCAAATCATACTTTCCAAACTTTGTTGCACAAAGATTCGACGATTCAAACCAAATTTAGGTAGAAAGACACAATGTGGTGTCTGCTCTTCATTATTAGAGAAAGTTTGATTTGGCATCCACTTCAAACGTTGACTGAAAAAGGCCACCAAATCTCTATGTTACTTTCTTTCTTTACCCCGGATATTCCAATGCTTCTCGACTCCATGATGTTCAATACTAGTAAGTCTTTAGCATGTTAGGATTTTGACTACTCTCTCTAGTTTACCATAATCAATTCAAAATTTGTAGGTTGTGTAACTCTGTTCATCTAACTTCAATCTAAAATTTTAAGTTTAAGTGCTGATCATAATAACATCTCATTTTACTTTTTAAATCAAAAATCATTGATTTTAACATTATTTACACAAAAACAAGTAAGTTTTTAAAATTGTAAAATACTTTGTTAATTTTGACAAACTTCCTTTTTAACAGAAAATCATGACATTTTTCATCAATTTAAATGTTTTCTTTTTTCTAAATGGTTCAACAGAAAAGAAGACATGTAAAATGTATCCTTTTAAGCTTCTACTTTATAAATAAAAGGTTTTCACAAAAGAGTATTGTAACATATATTTTTTCTTAAAGTTTGTCAAAAAAAATATTTATAAAATAAAGACGGTTTAAAAAGTTTGTTTTTTCATACTTTTAAATTTATTTTTCAGAAGTTTCATTGTCAAAAGCAAAGTACTCATCGAAAGGTAAATGCAACAAGTGCCTTACAAAAATAAAAGCTTTAAAGAAGTCAAGGAAAATTACTTCTTATTAGTACATATTTCTATATTTGAAGCTCAAAATAAGGAATTACTAGTTTAAACTTAAACTTCTATAGTTGTCCAAAAATTTCCAAAGCCGGTTTCTAGTTTATTTCAAAAATTCTTTTAATCCTACTTTTTTTCAATGATATTTCATAAAGTTTGTCTGAATATTTTGTATGAGTTCATAAATAAATTTATATTCTTGTTTTCTTTAGAAAAATTAGACATCTAATGTTTCTAGCTTTTAGAAACATTCACAATGGTTTAACACTTAAACCGGAGCAAATGAATACAACCTAATTTATACAAGCCCAACAATACCTAACAATGCTTTAAGTGCATGGGGTTTCCACCATTATTATTCAAAAATGGTTAACTTAAGTTTATCCTCAAATCTAGTGTCCAACTATAATATAGGAATACTCAACTATAAATTTAATTCAAATGGATTTTTTTAACTATTACTAATACAAAAATAGGGGTTCCACTTTAATTGGAGAGATTTACTCTAAGTTTGTGAAGTCCTTGTCCTCATTATGCCTTATTCACATCACACTTGTACTATACAGGTTCAATGGTACTTCTATTCTTCTACCCACCTTCAAATCCATAATTTACTTGCTATTGCAAGGTGGTATAGGAATCTCTACTAGCATTTCTATGTGGAGTAAACTATAATAAATATGAAGGATTTATTTCCTCCCCCAACTGTTATGATCTTAATATTTACCTTAACTCACCATTATTTACTTATATAAAGGACAAGCCAACAACTTCCTTGTGAGTCAAAATGCATAAGATGTTGTGTGCCGCGTGCGTGTGTGTATACATACATACGTACACACACACACACAAATATATATATAATAGAAAATTACAAACACGCTCTCCATACGCGCCTAACCACATGACTCATAACTTACAGATATATATATATATATATATAATAGAAAATTACAAATATGCTATCTCATATGCGCCTAACCACTTGACTCATTACTAATAGTTCCCAAGATCGAAACCTGATTTTGATACCATTGTGACAACACATAAATCCCGACACATTGATTCATAGTCTAAAACGACTTTCAAACTCGCGCCGTGCCAAGAAGTAAAAGCCATCGGTTTTACACATTAAATTATATAAAGTAAGACAAAATTTAAAGCATTCTACACTTTTAGATCTCATAGTGGAAGGAAGTAAAATATAATGTAACACCCCTAATTTTAATAACATTATTCATGAGATTTAATTAGATAAATTAAATAGAATAATGCAGAGACTAGAGTGATAAGGGAATTGAGATTTGAAAAATTAAATGGAGGACGTGTCTTAACCAAATGGAATCCTAAGAATGAGTTTATAAAATGGTTTAATAAGTAAATTACCCAAGAGAATAAGGCAAGGGTATTATGGGAAATATCTGTATACCATAACCCATAAACCCTTACCTCACTCTCATCTATGTTTTCATAAAATAAAAAACGTAAGAAAAGAAACTTCAAGGTCGACCATAAATCTAGGAGAAAAAAGGATCAAAATCAACTAAAAGCTAAGGATTCAAACAAGGAAGATTTAAGTAAGATCAAATCTCAAGTTCCTTATCCAGAAAAGGTGAATAATAATCAAAACCATCTCATTTATGTTTTAATGAATATTTTAATTTCGGTTTTTAAGTTTGAAACTGTATAGATGATTTGAAGGATTATATGCTTTGATTATATGCCATGTTTGATTTAAACAAGAGTGTTTATAAAAGGTTTGATTCGATTTTAAGGCTAAAATCATGTTAAATGGATTTCGAATGCCATGAGGATTTAATATGTTATGTAAAACATTATTTTGGAGAGGGGTTTGAATTTTCATAATTATCCAAGCTATGGATAGTTTATTATGAATTTTGAATGGAAAAAATGGATAATTTTGATTTAAAACTTATTTCGGCAATCATATAAAGTATTTTGGGTTCGAAATTTATATATGTTAGAAAACATATCAAAAGTGAATTAAAATGATTTTTGGGGATTTTTCCTTGGTGATTTACTATGGAAATTAAATCTATTTAGCTTGAGGACTTAAATGTCTAATTTGTTTTGTTAAGTGAAGGGCTTCATTGTTAAATATTTTTCATAATCAATGGATGAATTCGGCAGTCTTTTTAGAAAAGATTTTGGGTAAAAGATCTAGCAACCAATCACATTTTGACAAATAAGACAGGTTAGGTATAAAGGAATTTCTTTTAGAGGAATAAAATCAGTTTTGCTTCAAATTACAAGCATGCCATTTCCATTTGCTTGCTTCCAAAATCATCCCAGATTGCCTTTCGAACTCATTCGAAACCAATATACATGATATCCAATAGCTGGTATGTAGTGTATTGGAGGAAGGCGAAAGGGGATGGTGTCGAAACCTTGCTTTCGAAGGAGTTGATGCCTTTTTAAATAGCTTTCGAATCAATCCACTGGCCTTTGTTTTGATTTCGAAAGAGATGTTGCTTACTTTGTTTTCATAAAGCTTTCGAAAGGGTTGAGATTGCTTTTATATAGCTTTCAAAGGATTGCCACTTACCTTTGTTTTAAAAGTAGCTTTTGATTGAGGTTGCCGCATAATAAGTTTGAAAAGGAGCTTTCGAAAGGGTAGTTGTTTTTAAACCTGGTCGAAACCTTGCTGCCGTCTACATACCTTTCGAATGGGTTAAAGGACGCTTTCTTTATAGCCTTTTAACAATGGGTTCGAAAGGAAAGCCTTTGTTTTTATTAATATTGAAGCCACTTCCAAATGCTCTTAAAGGGTCCTTGAAGTCACTTATATTAAAGGCTTCGAAGGCAATGGCTTCGTAAGGTCGTTTCGAAGCTATCCTTCTCCCTATTATTTTACTCAAATATTATTGCTTTCGAAAGAGTGGTTTCGAAGCCATATATTTCCCCAAATTCTTTTACATGGAGATTAATATTTTCGAAAGGGTTACTTTCGCCTATGTTTACTTTGACCCAGAAGTTATACTTAAGGTTGTACCCAAAGATTTTGAAAGTGATACTTTCAGATGGTTAATTTCGAAGCTATGCTTCTATAAATCCTACTTGGACTAAGAGGTTTTGAAAGACAAATTTTAATACTTTCGAAACGAATGTTTTAATGGTTTCGAAAAGGAGATTTTGATGCTTTCGAAAGAGATGTTTTGAGTGTTTCGAAATATATTAAAAGTGTTTTGAAATGGTGGTTTAAATGCTTTTGAAGGGTATAATTTAATGGTTTCGAAAGAGAGTGCCTAAGGTTTTGAAAGCCTTAGTTTTGAAAACAAGGAACCCAATCTCAATCTTTAATGATAAACACATGGCAATATAAAAAGTTTTGAAATGGCACTTCACTTTGGAGTTTTTGAAGAAGCTTTCCTTTGTGGAAATAATAGGCTAAAGGTATTAACCATGTTTCATTTGTAAATGGTTATAAGGACATTAAACCATGGATGGTTGTGTCATCATGTTATGATTAGTTATCATGTATTCTTCTTCTATAAACATATTCACTTTATAATTAACCCATAACTATATTTTGGGGTGTTTAGGGTAGAATAACCAGCTAGGTTGATCCAGTAGTGAATATATATATTGAGTTAACTTCTGTATGAGTAGAGTTGCATCCAGGAGGTCAGGTAGACTATAACATAGGATGCTCAAAGAGTGATCAAAAAGTTGTCAGTTTAGACAGGTTCATAGTAAAACCATGAAAACTATATTTGGAAAGTGTTATTGGCAGGGACCAATAGGTTCATAGTGATCCCATAAAAACCATATTCGGACTAAGTATTTGACAGAGATTAATAGGTTTATAGTCAACCCATGAAAACTATGACATGAGAGAAGTTATTGGAGATCCCAATTGGTTTATAGTGAACCCATGAGAACTATAATTGGATGAAGTTTTTGGCAAAGGCCAATAGGTTCTCAATGAGCCCATAAAACCTATGAAATCGGACATGTAGTCCGCAAGCATGGAACATGTTATTAGTCAGCCCATGAAAACTAATAGGTTAATAGTGACCCTAGAAACTATAACTGAGACATGTAGTCAAATGATTGGGGATGGGATATCCAGAATATATTGCACGTTTGCATATCATCATGATATATTTTACTATGTTATGTTTTAGCCATTGTGGATGAAAGTGCACAGTATATGGTTATTATAAATTTTGATTAAGAAACTAGTGAGGGGAAAACCTGTTCCGCTAAGCGGCGTGGTCTCACTGGATATCTATATGGTTCGGGATGGTAGGTTATTATTCACACCAGGCTTTACGTCTGACTCGAACTTTATGTTTTTCTCTTAAACTTTCAGGTGCTCAATTAATTTTGAGTAGTTTGAGAGTTAAGGCTTTTAGGCTCTCCTTTAGACGAATAAGCTTCCGAAGATGTGCAGGAGGCAAGTTAGCTATTAGGAGTTTTTTCCGTTTGATTCCGCCGTGTTTTGATGTAATGACAAAGTTGTTAACTTGCCTATATTTAGACTCTGATCATCCAAGGGGGTATCTTCTTATGTCACTCTTGGCGTATTTTGTAATAATTATATTTCTCTGAACGTGGTTTACGATTTGGGATTATGTAATGAATTGAAATATGATTTGAAGTGGAATGAGAAATTTGTTTTAAACTGAGTTTATATTTTTCATATCCATGTGTTTTTGTTATATCAATGTATCTAACATTACCATATTTGGTCACCGAGAATTAATACCTATGGATGCCTGCAACATCTGCAGCCGTTAGTTTTGGACATCCAAATGGGGGATGTTACAAGTTGGTATCAGAGCATAGGTTTATATAAACTTAAAAAAGGAATTTAGACCTAAAAGATTTTCAAAACATAATCCAATGAATCAGAAAATAAGATAGGGGTTTGGGTTAACGCTATAGTAACGTACTTTGTAACGACTTGTAAATTCGAACAAATTTTAAAAGTATTAATTATAATTGTTAAAAAGAATATGGTTATAAATAAATAATTTTCATTTATTACTGTAAAATAATAATAATAATAATAATAATAATAAATTTGTTAGAATATAAAACATAGCCTTAGATAAAATTCTAAAACAACTAACTTTAAGAAATGGAAGGTGGTAACGCGTATTAGAATATAATTTAATTGAATGTAATTGACAACTGTATTAATGTAATTTCAATCAACTTTAACAATAAATGTTACTAAAGAATGAGATAAACAATATTCTAAATATGTTAGCATATAATAAGAAATCAATTATTTGATAAGTAGATTTATACTCCTTGGGTAAACAATAAATTAATAGATATGAATTACTAAGTTGTAACAATTGATTTATTCCTCATCCCATTGATTAATCCGTTTTGGAAATTATTTTGTAATCAATAGAATTAAATGTAATTGAAATCTTTCAAATAAAAGGAAAGAGAACATTACTTGTAATTAATGGACGTAATAATAGAAACGCATGTTTGAATTAAAATAAAAGAGGAGGAAAAAAAGGGAAACATATGTTTCAATTGAAAGAGAAATTTGATGTAATATAAAGGACATGTAAATCGAAGTACAAGGATAAAACTTTGTTTGAATTATTTAATGAAAATAAAACGATTAGTGTGTAACCAACATTCAATTAGAAATTTAATATTGAATTAATTGGAATTAAATCTTTTAACTAAGGTAAAGCGTAATAGATGGTAATTGATTCGGTCAAGAATAAGCAACATATGTTGAATTGAATAAAATGAACATTTGAATTAAGACAAACCAATGTTAATAAAATGAAGGTTCAATTCAGTCAATTTTAAAACATATTATTATTTGAATTTAAATAAAATTTAAAGGTTAAAATTAAAGAACAAATTTTGGAATATTGAGTAATATATTTTTCCAAATCCATTGAAATAGAAAATTTTCTAAAATTTTAAATTTTGGTCAAACTTAGTCAAAATTTGACCTTTGGTTGAAAATTTTAAATTTGAATTTTAAAATTTAATTCTTTTTATATGATACTAGACTGAATTATGATCTTTTCTTCACTTTTCGTTTCGTCAAAATTAAATTTCTATTGCTCTAAATACTTGAATTTTTGTGAAAAACTGACATAAGTTTGTGGTGTTTAGTTGTAAAATTTGGCTAAGTCCTAATGGGTTTGATTTAGTCCTAACGGGCCTTGGTTAACCAAGAGACTCTAACCATACCAAGAGACTTGAGTCTATTCCTATGCCTACGACCATTTGTTTCCTTCTGACTAACTAACTTGTACGTACATAATTTTCTCTTCAGAAAACTTTTTCAACACACTTCTTCTTCCTCTCCAAATCTACAGAGAGTTCTAGATCTAAAAACTCAAAATTTCTCCAAATCAAAACTCCGTCCTCCTCTCTTCCAAAACTCTTCCTTCCTTCTCTTATAGTTGCCACTCTCCTCCACCATCCAAGCCCTCATATCCTCCTCCTTATTTCGGCCACCAATCACCACCCAAAGCCATAACCCTACCCCTCTTCTCCTACCCTAGGCCGAGCCCTCTTTGTCTCTTTTCTCTTCTATTTCATAAAAAAAACAAAGTTACATATTTTATTTTGGAGATCCATTGATTCTAGCTTGCTTTGCTTTAGAATTAAGATTCGAATTCATAGCTTTGTTGGTCAAATATTTCCTAGCTTCGAAAGGTGAGCTATTCACTCACTATTTATAATCTTATGCTTAGTGAATGAATATCAATTGATATGTTATTGAAACGTTGCAATAGTTAAGAAATATTGCGTAGTTTGGTTATGATTTGATATGACATATGTTCACATATGTTCTCTTATTATTTTGACATTAGTATTGTTATTGATATTATGTTGTTTATTTATAAAAAAATAGATGTGATGATATGGTTATTAATATGCTTCATGATGTTAATATTAAATTGCTATGTTGAAAAGAAAAAAAGGGAAAATGTTATATTGATTTAAAGGTTGACACTTTTGTGATGGAAATTGTCATTAGTATGTTATGTGAAATTTATGTGTGAAATGAAAAAAGAAAAGATAAAAAAAGAAAAGATAAAAAAAGAAAAGAATAAAAGAATAAAATTTATATGCATATATGTGTTATGAAAGAAACACCTAAATTGCTATGTTAAAAATGATTGCATATTGGGATATGTTATGGTAGAAATTTTATTTCATCTTCCATGTTAAATATGCATATATGCTATATTATGTAGTTTGTATGTAATTATGTGTTATTGTAGGTAATTGGTTATGTAAGTAATATGCTATGTTATGGATTCATTATGTAAGTTATGTGCCATCTTATGTAAATTGTTATGTATGATTTTGTGTTATGTTATTTATTTTATGTAAATCACGCTGCAAGTTCCCTTAGTTTTAGGAATTCCCCGTGGGTTGAAATAATACATACCTAAATGATCTTTTTGAATAGGGAAAATTGTTATGGGTTGAAATGATAAACTCAAGCGATTTTTATTGATTTTGGAAATTTGGGATTGCGAGTTGAAATGGTATATACCCCATAAATTTTAAATTATTGCAGATTAAAATGATAAATATCTGTATCACTTGACCCTAGAATAGAAAACTATATACGGACACCGTTGCTCTGTTTTTTAAGTGATTTCCGAAATTTTGGAAAGATGTGTTTGAAAAAAAAGGAAAATGGTTTTTAAATACAATATAAAGATTTTATTTTAAAACATATATGTAAAATTTATATTTTAAAATTATATGTTTTAAGAATTCTAAATTTATAAGTTAAGTTTTAAAATGTAAATTTTAAGGTTTTACTTATAACTTTATTTACTTTTTTTCACAATATAAGATTTAATTTAATAAAATTTAATAAAAATAAACTATATTATGTTTAAAATATTTAAATTAATATATTTATTTTAATATATAACCTATTTTAATATATAAACTATTTCTAATATATAAACTATTTTAATATATAACCTATTTTAATATATAAACTATTTCTAATATATAAACTATTTCAACCTATAACCTATTTTAATATATAAACTATTTCTAATATATAAACTATTTCAATCTATAACCTATTTTTGAAATATAAACTATTTTTGATATATAACTATTCCAATATATAAACTACTTTCAATATTCAAAATGTTTAAAGTTGGAACTGTTATGATTCAGATTTAATTGATTTAAAATGCGAATATTTTGATATGATGGTTTAACCTATTTTGTGGTTAATGATTTTGAAAATGAATATGATTTCGGAAGTGAATATGATTTCGAAAGTGATATGATTTTGAAGTGAATATGATATTTTGATATAAATAATGAATCGGTTTTGGAAATGTAAAAGAACCAACTAGAGTGAAATAAGCGTTTGGTTGTTAAAGAGACCGGGATCGAATATTATCATACTCTCTGCTAATACTGAAAACCACTTTAACAACTGTGCACGTGGTGGAGAATCCAGAATGAAGTAGGATGGTTTGGCGAATGCTACTGGAATGAAGTAAGAGAACGATGATGGATTCATTTAGTTATTCTTATTTATTCAACTTTCTAGTTATTCTGTTATTTCAGTCATTTAGTTATTTCTATTTAGACTTGTTATTTTCTTACGTATTAGAGACTTCTGTGTATTTGGACTTTTGTTGTCCTTTGTCTTGGACTCTGTTGTTTCTGTAGTAGCTTCATGAACTACTTTTTACTATTCCGCTACTTATTGTTGTATTACTCTGTGTCTGTGATTCTGTGGTTGATTTATTTACCGTATATGCTAAGTTTTGCAAAATATAAATAACAATATGTTATTTTGAGCAATTCAAGTGTGACATGTGTGGTTTATTGTCGATTTGAATGGTTCAAAATAGTGAGTCGTTACAGTTGGTACCAGAGCGAGGTTTAGGCAAAACTTAGCTTATGGAGTAAAAAATCTTTAGAAATAGGGTAGCAATACCCTAGAATGAGTAGAATCAATTACGGAATCATCCTTCCTTTTGAGCCTATCTTCTTAGTTAGGATTCTCTTTGATTAGGGTTCCTCTAAATTTGAATCTCTAACTTTGTTCTAAAATCCATTCTTGAATCATCCTATGAGAGAGCGTATTTGTTAGTGTTATAAAAATTGTTTTATATCGTATTGTTATTTTGTTAAGTATGATTATATTTTATATATAAAAGTATAATTTTTTGAAATTAGATAGTTAAATGAATTGGTCGTTAGAAATGATAATATTAGATTATCATTTATTGTTTTGTTAACATTCCTAAACCTATAACTATTGTTGTATGTTATAAGGAGATGAAATTTTATAAACATGGTTATAAACCTGATTTGCAAATGAGATAAAATTAAATTATGGATTTGAGAATTTAATTTTTGGTGCTTTTCAAAATTTGGTTTTCAAAGTTTGAAAAAATAAAATAAAAATAATATTAAAATTATTTGAAGGTATTTTCAAGTAGAAATTGTTTCCAAAAGAATTTTAAAAGAAGCAAGTCAGTACTCTCCTCTTTTGTCGTCGGAAAATAATTTCGGTGATGACTACTGCATCATCGACATTCATTTTCGAGTCTCAAAGTGGGGGAGACCACTTAGTAACTTTGCTACACTTTTGTTTTGGAAACTGGATTTTGATTTGAATTTCTTAATTATGATTTGATATACAAAAAAATATATATGCATATATTTATTTCAGAATGGTTTGAAGTGAAACCGGAAATTGACCTTCGGGTCATATGTTGGACCTTCGGGTCATATGCTGGACCTTCGGGTCAAATACCAGTACTAGACCTTCGGGTCACTCTGCGGACCTTCGAGTCATCTATTGGGCGCCAAAAATTTATAGTACTTGGTAGGCTTCGGACATATGTTGTTGCACGTGCGGCGTAGCTTAGACTCGCCATATGCTGGGATCGATCCACCTTTTATGTTGATTTTCTAGTCATCTTAATTGATTTCTAGATATTTGTTGTTTCTAATTATCTGTAGGTAATTAGATATTTGATGATTTGAGTTCTAATTATCTTTGTCGATGATTAGATAATTGCTGATTTAAATTCTAATTGTCTTTGTTGATAATTAGATATTTGTGTTTTCTGATTATCGTTTTTGATAATTAGATATTTGAGATTTCTGATTATCGTTTTTGATAATTAGATATTTGTGTTTTCTGATTATCGTTTTTGATAATTAGATATTTGTGATTTCTGATTATCGTTTTTGATAATTAGATATTTGAGATTTCTGATTATCATTTTTGATAATTAGATAATTGTGATTTCTGATTATCGTTTTTGATAATTAGATATTTGAGATTTATGATTATCGTTTTTGATAATTAGATATTTGAGATTTCTGATTATCGTTTTTGATAATTAGATATTTGTTGTTTTCTGATTATCGCTTTTGATAATTAGATATTTGTGATTTCTGATTATCGTTTTTGATAATTAGATATTTGAGATTTCTGATTATCGTTTTTGATAATTAGATATTTGAGATTTCTGATTATCGTTTTTGATAATTAGATATTTGAGATTTTTGATAATTAGATATTTGTTGTTTTCTGATTTTCGTTTTTGATAATTAGATATTTGAGATTTCTGATTATCGTTTTTGATAATTAGATATTTGAGATTTCTGATTATCATTTTTGATAATTAGATATTTGTTGTTTTCTGATTTTCGTTTTTGATAATTAGATAATTGTGATTTCTGATTATCATTTTTGATAATTAGATATTTGAGATTTCTGATTATCGTTTTTGATAATTAGATATTTGAGATTTCTGATTATCGTTTTTAATAATTAGATATTTGTTGTTTTCTGATTATCGTTTTTGATAATTAGATATTTGTGATTTCTGATTATCGTTTTTGATAATTAGATATTTGAGATTTTTGATTATCGTTTTTGATAATTAGATATTTGTTGTTTTCTGATTATCATTTTTGATAATTAGATATTTGTGATTTCTGATTATCGTTTTTGATAATTAGATATTTGAGATTTCTGATTATCGTTTTTGATAATTAGATATTTGTTGTTTTCTGATTTTCATTTTTGATAATTAGATATTTGAGATTTCTGATTATCGTTTTTGATAATTAGATATTTGTTGTTTTCTGATTTTCGTTTTTGATAATTAGATATTTGTGATTTCTGATTATCGTTTTTGATAATTAGATATTTGAGATTTCTTATTATCGTTTTTGATAATTAGATATTTGTGTTTTCTGATTATCGTTTTTGATAATTAGATATTTGTGAATTCTGATTATCGTTTTTGATAATTAGATATTTGAGATTTTTGATTATCGTTTTTGATAATTAGATATTTGTTGTTTTCTGATTTTCGTTTTTGATAATTAGATAATTGTGATTTCTGATTATCGTATTTGATAATTAGATATTTGAGATTTCTGATTATCGTTTTTGATAATTAGATATTTGAGATTTCTGATTATCGTTTTTGATAATTAGATATTTGTTGTTTTCTGATTATCGTTTTTGATAATTAGATAATTGTGATTTCTGATTATCGTTTTTGATAATTAGATATTTGAGATTTCTGATTATCGTTTTTGATAATTAGATATTTGAGATTTCTGATTATCGTTTTTGATAATTAGATATTTGTTGTTTTCTGATTATCGCTTTTGATAATTAGATATTTGTGATTTCTGATTATCGTTTTTGATAATTAGATATTTTTGATTTCTGATTATCGTTTTTGATAATTAGATATTTGAGATTTCTGATTATCGTTTTTGATAATTAGATATTTGAGATTTCTGATTATCGTTTTTGATAATTAGATATTTGTTGATTTCTGATTATCGTTTTTGATAATTAGATATTTGTGATTTCTGATTATCGTTTTTGATAATTAGATATTTGAGATTTCTGATTATCGTTTTTGATAATTAGATATTTGTTGTTTTCTGATTTTCGTTTTTGATAATTAGATATTTGAGATTTCTGATTATCGTTTTTGATAATTAGATATTTGAGATTTCTGATTATCGTTTTTGATAATTAGATATTTGTGTTTTCTGATTATCATTTTTGATAATTAGATATTTGTGATTTCTGATTATCGTTTTTGATAATTAGATATTTGAGATTTCTGATTATCATTTTTGATAATTAGATATTTGTTGTTTTCTGATTTTCATTTTTGATAATTAGATAATTGTGATTTCTGATTATCGTTTTTGATAATTAGATATTTGAGATTTCTGATTATCGTTTTTGATAATTAGATATTTGTTGTTGTCTGATTATCGTTTTTGATAATTAGATATTTGTTGTTGTCTGATTATCGTTTTTGATAATTAGATATTTGTGATTTCTGATTATCGTTTTTGATAATTAGTTATTCAAGATTTCTGATTATCGTTTTTGATAATTAGATATTTGAAATTTCTGATTATCGTTTTTGATAATTAGATATTTGAGATTTCTGATTATCGTTTTTGATAATTAGATATTTGAGATGTCTGATTATCGTTTTTGATAATTAGATATTTGTTGTTTTCTGATTTTCGTTTTTGATAATTAGATAATTGTGATTTCTGATTATCATTTTTGATAATTAGATATTTGAGATTTCTGATTATCGTTTTTGATAATTAGATATTTGAGATTTCTGATTATCGTTTTTGATAATTAGATATTTGTTGTTTTCTGATTATCGTTTTTGATAATTAGATATTTTTGATTTCTGATTATCGTTTTTGATAATTAGATATTTGAGATTTCTGATTATCGATTTTGATAATTAGATATTTGAGATTTCTGATTATCGATTTTGATAATTAGATATTTGTTGTCTTCTGATTATCGTTTTTGATAATTAGATATTTGTGATTTCTGATTATCGTTTTTGATAATTAGATATTTGAGATTTCTGATTATCGTTTTTGATAATTAGATATTTGTTGTTTTCTGATTTTCGTTTTTGATAATTAGATATTTGAGATTTCTGATTATCGTTTTTGATAAATAGATATTTGTTGTTTTCTGATTTTCGTTTTTGATAATTAGATATTTGTGATTTCTGATTATCATTTTTGATAATTAGATATTTGAGATTTCTGATTATCGTTTTTGATAATTAGATATTTGTGATTTCTGATTATCGTTTTTGATAATTAGATATTTGAGATTTCTGATTATCGTTTTTGATAATTAGATATTTGTTGTTTTATGATTTTCATTTTTGATAATTAGATAATTGTGATTTCTGATTATCGTTTTTGATAATTAGTTATTTGAGATTTCTGATTATCGTTTTTGATAATTAGATATTTGAGATTTCTGATTATCGTTTTTGGTAATTAGATATTTGTTGTTTTTTGATTATCGTTTTTGATAAATAGATATTTGTGAATTTTGATTATCGTTTTTGATAATTAGATATTTGAGATTTCTAATTATCGTTTTTGATAATTAGATATTTGAGATTTCTGATTATCGTGTTTGATAATTAGATATTTGTTGTTTTCTGATTATCGTTTTTGATAATTAGATTTCGTGATTTCTGATTATCGTTTTTGATAATTAGATATTTGAGATTTCTGATTATCATTTTTGATAATTAGATATTTGTTGTTTTCTGATTTTCATTTTTGATAATTAGATATTTGAGATTTCTGATTATCGTTTTTGATAATTAGATATTTGTTGTTTTCTGATTTTCGTTTTTGATAATTAGATATTTGTGATTTCTGATTATCATTTTTGATAATTAGATATTTGAGATTTCTGATTATCGTTTATGATAATTAGATATTTGTGTTTTCTGATTATCATTTTTGATAATTAGATATTTGTGATTTCTGATTATCGTTTTTGATAATTAGATATTTGAGATTTCTGATTATCGTTTTTTATAATTAGATATTTGTTGTTTTTTGATTTTCGTTTTTGATAATTAGATAATTGTGATTTCTGATTATCGTTTTTGATAATTAGATATTTGAGATTTCTGATTATCGTTTTTGATAATTAGATATTTGAGATTTCTAATTATCGTTTTTGATAATTAGATATTTGTTGTTTTCTGATTATCGTTTTTGATAATTAGATAATTGTGATTTCTCATTATCATTTTTGATAATAAGATATTTGAGATTTCTGATTATCGTTTTTGATAATTAGATATTTGAGATTTCTGATTATCGTTTTTGATAATTAGATATTTGTTGTTTTTTGATTATCGCTTTTGATAATTAGATATTTGTGATTTCTGATTATCGTTTTTGATAATTAGATATTTGAGATTTTGATTATCGTTTTTGATAATTAGATATTTGAGATTTCTGATTATCGTTTTTGATAATTAGATATTTGTTGTTTTCTGATTATCGTTTTTGATAATTAGATATTTGTGATTTCTGATTATCGTTTTTGATAATTAGATATTTGAGATTTTTTATTATCGTTTTTGATAATTAGATATTTGTTGTTTTCTGATTTTCTTTTTTGATAATTAGATATTTGAGATTTCTGATTATCGTTTTTGATAATTAGATATTTGTTGTTTTCTGATTTTCGTTTTTGATAAATAGATATTTGTGATTTCTGATTATCGTTTTTGATAATTAGATATTTGAGATTTCTGATTATCGTTTTTGATAATTAGATATTTGTGTTTTCTGATTATCATTTTTGATAATTAGATATTTGTGATTTCTGATTATCGTTTTTGATAATTAGATATTTGAGATTTCTGATTATCGTTTTTGATAATTAGATATTTGTTGTTTTTTGATTTTCGTTTTTGATAATTAGATAATTGTGATTTCTGATTATCGTTTTTGATAATTAGATATTTGAGATTTCTGATTATCGTTTTTGATAATTAGATATTTGAGATTTCTGATTATCGTTTTTGATAATTAGATACTTGTTGTTTTTTGATTATCGTTTTTGATAATTAGATATTTGTGATTTCTGATTATCGTTTTTGATAATTAGATATTTGAGATTTCTGATTATCGTTTTTGATAATTAGATATTTGAGATTTCTGATTATCGTTTTTGATAATTAGATATTTGAGATTTCTGATTATCGTTTTTGATAATTAGATATTTATTGTTTTCTGATTTTCGTTTTTGATAATTAGATATTTGAGATTTCTGATTATCGTTTTTGATAATTGGATATTTGAGATTTCTGATTATCGTTTTTGATAATTAGATATTTGTTGTTTTCTGGTTTTCGTTTTTGATAATTAGATAATTGTGATTTCTGATTATCATTTTTGATAATTAGATATTTGAGATTTCTGATTATCGTTTTTGATAATTAGATATTTGAGATTTCTGATTATCGTTTTTGATAATTAGATATTTGTTTTTTTATTATCGTTTTTGATAATTAGATATTTTTGATTTCTGATTATCGTTTTTGATAATTAGATATTTGAGATTTCTGATTATCGTTTTTGATAATTAGATATTTGAGATTTCTGATTATCGTTTTTGATAATTAGATATTTGTTGTTTTCTGATTATCGTTTTTGATAATTAGATATTTGCGATTTCTGATTATCGTTTTTGATAATTAGATATTTGTTGTTTTCTGATTTTCGTTTTTGATAATTAGATATTTGAGATTTCTGATTATCGTTTTTGATAATTTGATATTTGTTGTTTTCTGATTTTCGTTTTTGATAATTAGATATTTGTGATTTCTGATTATCGTTTTTGATAATTAGATATTTGAGATTTTTGATTATCGTTTTTGATAATTAGATATTTGTGATTTCTGATTATCGTTTTTGATAATTAGATATTTGAGATTTCTGATTATCGTTTTTGATAATTAGATATTTGTGTTTTCTTATTATCATTTTTGATAATTAGATATTTGTGATTTCTGATTATCATTTTTGATAATTAGATATTTGTTGTTTTCTGATTATAATTAAATATTTGTTGTTTTCTGATTATCGTTTTTGATAATTAGATATTTTTGATTTCTGATTATCGTTTTTGATAATTAGATATTTGAGATTTCTGATTATCGTTTTTGATAATTAGATATTTGAGATTTCTGATTATCGTTTTTGATAATTAGATATTTGAGATTTCTGATTATCGTTTTTGATAATTAGATATTTGTTGATTTCTGATTATCGTTTTTGATAATTAGATATTTGTGATTTCTGATTATCGTTTTTGATAATTAGATATTTGAGATTTCTGATTATCGTTTTTGATAATTAAATATTTGTTGTTTTCTGATTTTCGTTTTTAATAATTAGATATTTGAGATTTCTGATTATCGTTTTTGATAATTAGAAATTTGTTGTTTTCTGATTTTCGTTTTTGATAATTAGATATTTGTGATTTCTGATTATCGTTTTTGATAATTAGAAATTTGCGATTTTTGATTATCGTTTTTGATAATTAGATATTTGTGATTTTTGATTATCGTTTTTGATAATTAGATATTTGTTGTTTTCTGATTTTCATTTTTGAAAATTAGATAATTGTGATTTCTGATTATCGTTTTTGATAATTAGATATTTGAGATTTCTGATTATCGTTTTTGATAATTAGATATTTGTTGTTGTCTGATTATCGTTTTTGATAATTAGATATTTGTTGTTGTCTGATTATCGTTTTTGATAATTAGATATTTGTGATTTCTGATTATCGTTTTTGATAATTAGATATTTGAGATTTCTGATTATCGTTTTTGATAATTAGATATTTGAGATTTCTGATTATCGTTTTTGATAATTAGATATTTGTTGTTTTCTGATTATCGTTTTTGATAATTAAATATTTGTGATTTCTGATTTTCGTTTTTGATAATTAGATATTTGAGATTTCTGATTATCGTTTTTGATAATTAGATATTTGTTGTTTTCTGATTTTCGTTTTTGATAATTAGATATTTGAGATTTCTGATTATCGTTTTTGATAATTAGATATTTGTTGTTTTCTGATTTTCGTTTTTGATAATTAGATATTTGTGATTTCTGATTATCGTTTTTGATAATTAGATATTTGAGATTTTTGATTATCGTTTTTTATAATTAGATATTTGTGATTTCTGCTTATCGTTTTTGATAATTAGATATTTGTTGTTTTCTGATTATCGTTTTTGATAATTAAATATTTGTGATTTCTGATTTTCGTTTTTGATAATTAGATATTTGAGATTTCTGATTATCGTTTTTGATAATTAGATATTTGTTGTTTTCTGATTTTCGTTTTTGATAATTAGATATTTGAGATTTCTGATTATCGTTTTTGATAATTAGATATTTGTTGTTTTCTGATTTTCGTTTTTGATAATTAGATATTTGTGATTTCTGATTATCGTTTTTGATAATTAGATATTTGAGATTTTTGATTATCGTTTTTGATAATTAGATATTTGTGATTTCTAATTATCGTTTTTGATAATTAGATATTTGAGATTTCTGATTATCGTTTTTGATAATTAGATATTTGTGTTTTCTTATTATCGTTTTTGATAATTAGATATTTGTGATTTCTGATTATCATTTTTGATAATTAGATATTTGTTGTTTTCTGATTATAATTAAATATTTGTTGTTTTCTGATTATCGTTTTTGATAATTAGATATTTTTGATTTCTGATTATCGTTTTTGATAATTAGATATTTGAGATTTCTGATTATCGTTTTTGATAATTAGATATTTGAGATTTCTGATTATCGTTTTTGATAATTAGATATTTGAGATTTCTGATTATCGTTTTTGATAATTAGATATTTGTTGATTTCTGATTATCGTTTTTGATAATTAGATATTTGTGATTTCTGATTATCGTTTTTGATAATTAGATATTTGAGATTTCTGATTATCGTTTTTGATAATTAGATATTTGTTGTTTTCTGATTTTCGTTTTTAATAATTAGATATTTGAGATTTCTGATTATCGTTTTTGATAATTAGAAATTTGTTGTTTTCTGATTTTCGTTTTTGATAATTAGATATTTGTGATTTCTGATTATCGTTTTTGATAATTAGAAATTTGCGATTTTTGATTATCGTTTTTGATAATTAGATATTTGTGATTTTTGATTATCGTTTTTGATAATTAGATATTTGTTGTTTTCTGATTTTCATTTTTGAAAATTAGATAATTGTGATTTCTGATTATCGTTTTTGATAATTAGATATTTGAGATTTTTGATTATCGTTTTTGATAATTAGATATTTGTTGTTGTCTGATTATCGTTTTTGATAATTAGATATTTGTTGTTGTCTGATTATCGTTTTTGATAATTAGATATTTGTGATTTCTGATTATCGTTTTTGATAATTAGATATTCGAGATTTCTGATTATCGTTTTTGATAATTAGATATTTGAAATTTCTGATTATCGTTTTTGATAATTAGATATTTGAGATTTCTGATTATCGTTTTTGATAATTAGATATTTTAGATGTCTGATTATCGTTTTTGATAATTAGATATTTGTTGTTTTCTGATTTTCGTTTTTGATAATTAGATAATTGTGATTTCTGATTATCATTTTTGATAATTAGATATTTGAGATTTCTGATTATCGTTTTTGATAATTAGATATTTGAGATTTCTGATTATCGTTTTTGATAATTAGATATTTGTTGTTTTCTGATTATCGTTTTTGATAATTAGATATTTTTGATTTCTGATTATCGTTTTTGATAATTAGATATTTGAGATTTCTGATTATCGATTTTGATAATTAGATATTTGAGATTTCTGATTATCGATTTTGATAATTAGATATTTGTTGTCTTCTGATTATCGTTTTTGATAATTAGATATTTGTGATTTCTGATTATCGTTTTTGATAATTAGATATTTGAGATTTCTGATTATCGTTTTTGATAATTAGATATTTGTTGTTTTCTGATTTTCGTTTTTGATAATTAGATATTTGAGATTTCTGATTATCGTTTTTGATAAATATATATTTGTTGTTTTCTGATTTTCGTTTTTGATAATTAGATATTTGTGATTTCTGATTATCGTTTTTGATAATTAGATATTTGAGATTTCTGATTATCGTTTTTGATAATTAGATATTTGTGATTTCTGATTATTGTTTTTGATAATTAGATATTTGAGATTTCTGATTATCGTTTTTGATAATTAGATATTTGTTGTTTTATGATTTTCATTTTTGATAATTAGATAATTGTGATTTCTGATTATCGTTTTTGATAATTAGTTATTTGAGATTTCTGATTATCGTTTTTGATAATTAGATATTTGAGATTTCTGATTATCGTTTTTGGTAATTAGATATTTGTTGTTTTTTGATTATCGTTTTTGATAAATAGATATTTGTGAATTTTGATTATCGTTTTTGATAATTAGATATTTGAGATTTCTGATTATCGTTTTTGATAATTAGATATTTGAGATTTCTGATTATCGTGTTTGATAATTAGATATTTGTTGTTTTCTGATTATCGTTTTTGATAATTAGATATTTGTGATTTCTGATTATCGTTTTTGATAATTAGATATTTGAGATTTCTGATTATCATTTTTGATAATTAGATATTTGTTGTTTTCTGATTTTCATTTTTGATAATTAGATATTTGAGATTTCTGATTATCGTTTTTGATAATTAGATATTTGTTGTTTTCTGATTTTCGTTTTTGATAATTAGATATTTGTGATTTCTGATTATCGTTTTTGATAATTAGATATTTGAGATTTCTGATTATCGTTTATGATAATTAGATATTTGTGTTTTCTGATTATCATTTTTGATAATTAGATATTTGTGATTTCTGATTATCGTTTTTGATAATTAGATATTTGAGATTTCTGATTATCGTTTTTTATAATTAGATATTTGTTGTTTTTTTATTTTCGTTTTTGATAATTAGATAATTGTGATTTCTGATTATCGTTTTTGATAATTAGATATTTGAGATTTCTGATTATCGTTTTTGATAATTAGATATTTGAGATTTCTGATTATCGTTTTTGATAATTAGATATTTGTTGTTTTCTGATTATTGTTTTTGATAATTAGATAATTGTGATTTCTCATTATCGTTTTTGATAATAAGATATTTGAGATTTCTGATTATCGTTTTTGATAATTAGATATTTGAGATTTCTGATTATCGTTTTTGATAATTAGATATTTGTTGTTTTTTGATTATCGCTTTTGATAATTAGATATTTGTGATTTCTGATTATCGTTTTTGATAATTAGATATTTGAGATTTTGATTATCGTTTTTGATAATTAGATATTTGAGATTTCTGATTATCGTTTTTGATAATTAGATATTTGTTGTTTTCTGATTATCGTTTTTGATAATTAGATATTTGTGATTTCTGATTATCGTTTTTGATAATTAGATATTTGAGATTTTTTATTATCGTTTTTGATAATTAGATATTTGTTGTTTTCTGATTTTCTTTTTTGATAATTAGATATTTGAGATTTCTGATTATCGTTTTTGATAATTAGATATTTGTTGTTTTCTGATTTTCGTTTTTGATAAATAGATATTTGTGATTTCTGATTATCGTTTTTGATAATTAGATATTTGAGATTTCTGATTATCGTTTTTGATAATTAGATATTTGTGTTTTCTGATTATCATTTTTGATAATTAGATATTTGTGATTTCTGATTATCGTTTTTGATAATTAGATATTTGAGATTTCTGATTATCGTTTTTGATAATTAGATATTTGTTGTTTTCTGATTTTCGTTTTTGATAATTAGATAATTGTGATTTCTGATTATTGTCACATCCCGAAATTTTCGACTTTCGAAAATTCGACATCGATACTCACTTTATCGACTGCCGAGCAATCGAGTGCCGGAAACTCCAATAGTGAGGGTTTTAAGAAAAAGAAAAAGTAGAAGAAGAAGAAGATAGAAGAAAAAGAGAAGAAAGAAAGAAGAAGAACAACAGAACAGCAACATAAACAGAACAATATCAGAATCTTACACATCGCAGCGGAATAATATACGATAGATAATTACTAGTCTTTTAAAACAAAGAACTATATCAGTTTATATATATACATCAATCATCAGAGTCAATATACAACAATGGACAGTTATATAACTTGTCCTCATACAGAATACACAGCGGAATAAATACTATCAGATACAAATACTACGTCTCGTCATCCAGCTTATCTCCAAGCTCCAGAATATCCAGAATATCCTGATAATATAACTCTAGGCTGCCCGTGTGGAAATTTGTGGGCACCCAGAGTTTAGAAGGGAAACAATAAACTCCGAGTCAGTCATGGTGACTGGTGTGAGATCGTAAAACAGTTATTCTTTAAAATAAATTGCAGGATAATTTTAAAGTCAATTCGCAATGCTTTTGGAAAATGAAACTACCATAAGACCTCCCACCACACACACAATGCAAACGCAGAATTGGAGGAGATTTCTTCTTATGATAGTCAAAGATGCTTACTACGCAAAATCAAATCATTTTTGATATTATTATTAGTGCATAGTGTAGAAAACATTTCGAAAGTATAATATTAATCTTAGCCAACATACGACCAGTATCGTATGCCTACTATAGCTACCATCTAAACAGTGGTGACCACCGTACGTAAATGGCAGGTTCTACAACTAATACCGTACAAGTCACGTATTGGAGTTTGGATTTCCAACAAATGGTCAGGCTAAGGAACTTCCTATCCACGATGGGTACGTCCCTGGAATAGACGACCCGAGAACCTAACCGGATCTCTGCCAACACAAGGCCGGGTTACCTCTGCAAAAATAGGTAACTACTGACACGCGTATGCCATCCCCCGATCGTCACCGATCTTCCCGAGGATCCCCGATTCGCAACAAACCACATAGATAATAATAATGCAGTAACCACAGAGGTTAAGTATCTGGGCTCCATACCATGATACCACCTTTATCCAGAAGGAATGACATACACTAAGGGGCGCTACTCCCTAGAACCTTGCTGCATTCGTCCTGTTTCGACCATTTCCGGGGTGTGAGGCTCGATGAAGTCTCGTCCACAAAGCTACGCTTTCTCAAAAAGCCCTGCTTCGGGTCAAACAAAAATGATCAACCTATGATCACAAAGATATAAGATCAAACAAATGATCATATCACAAATGATCAAACACTGATCATTTCACAGCAACACTCAGTATGCCACGTTACCAAATTGGGATATATCGCTGATAAATTTCAACTACATAACCTCTGAGCTCGTACGTCTCAGAGAAGGGTGTTAAGCTAAGAGAATAAATTCTCCGCCACCAACAGAAATGTATTTGAAAGAAATCAGCTTTATATCTCAAATTGTAACGTCAGACACACAATCCATACAAGTCTGTTCCGGGATCGAACAGAACCGAAGGCACTTCTCACGAAGCCCTTGCATTCCCGGATAATTTTCTAATCACGTCGGGACTTCCCGTCACTAAGGGTGATAAAACCTCTAAATCGAAGATCAGTCGATGTAGAGTAACTCGACGGTAATCCTTCCGTTTTCAAAAATATCCGGTCTTCAACACCGGTCTTCAAATGCAATTCATAACGACGTATCACATATTCGGAATGGGTTATACGACCCCATGGTCCTTTCCCGGCTAACCCGAATAGTGAGCGATTATTCAAAAATAAATGTGGCATTCAAATTCATCCAATTCACAACCAATACCTATCTAAAGGTAATTATTGATAGTCGGTTATTTAACTATCAATAAAGATGCGCAACATCATCAGATTCCAAAAAATTTTCCAAATTATTTATCTTCAAAAATATCTTTTACTAGATATAAAATTTCCACACTTCAAAAATAAAACAACGTTTATTTTTCTAAACAGTTTCCCTTTTCTTTTTATAAATTCCATAGTGAATTTATGTTTCAAAAATGTCTATTTATATACGATTTTCAAATCGTTTTCAATATTCGATTTCGATTTATCTTTAAGAAGATAAATCTCAAAAACGTTCATTTCATATTGGAAAACACTCCATACTTATTTAATAATAAGTATTTCACAAATCATTTATTTTCAACACTTGGAAAATATTCAATATACTTAAATCAATATTAAGTATATATTCATTCTTTAAGGAAAACATTTACTATAACAACATTTATTTGAGTCAAAACGAATGTTACGTAAAACATCGTTAGTATAGGGATTCAGAATTAAGATAGATATATAAATCCCAATACTACATCAAAACATTTTCTTCCGAAAATCATTTACTATAACAACAGTGTTATAGTCCATCATTTCCTTATATTTTCGAAAACGCCTATTTCAACAATAACAATGTTGAAATCTATGTTTTCGATTCACAATACATTTTAAAAACATCTCTAAAATGTTTAACTTCATTTTCAATGCCACTTTTCCAAAACTATCCATTTTACTTAACAATATATTCACTGTCCAAAATCGTGAATATAATTCACTTAACCCAATTTCAATCATTTCTACACATTTTTATCTCAATAAAAATTCGCTATCCAAAATCGCGAATATATCTTCTTTAAAAATCTTCTATATTTAATTTCTCAAATCCCATTGATTTCGAATTTATAAAACAACGTTTATAAATTCTATTTCTATTTTATAACAACTTCGATTTAATAAATCTCCTTTTATTTACAAATTCGATCAATATTCCATTTAAAGGCAAAAATCCAGTTTATAAGTTAATCTCTTATAAATCTTTTATGCTACCGTTTCATCCATTTTATAACTTCATACTTTATAAATCTATAAAATTCATATTTTCACAATTTATAATTCTATAAATCTCATGTCTTTACAATTTATAATTCTATAAATCTCTAACACTTATAAACACTCGTTTTAAAATTCCAACACTTTAAATTGATAAATATCAATTCTGTACATCTTTTTATATACATCATTTTTAGTAATTCAAAAGAAATCCAACTTAAACTATTTTATTTATCACTTGACTATTTATTTCAAAATCACCTTTCAGGTATATTTCACAATTTAAAATTTTCATAACTTTAAATCTATAACATTTATTTATTTATTTAAGATAAATAAATTCCAAAATTTAATAAAATCGTATACCTTCCAAAAAATCACTTCAAAATTCCTTTTAGAGTAAAAATCGTTTATTTTTAAACTTTAAAATTGAACCCGATGATGCAACGCATCAATTAGTTCATCACAACATCAAACATCATATATCATCATATGATGACAGAATATATATCAACATCTGTAAATAAATAAATACAGTTGAGGAATCCAGTTGGATCCCTCCAACCTGTTTCCCTGCATCCAAAGACGTCAGCACAATACCAATTCCGCTCCAGTACGGAATTATCGCGGTATATAGGTTTTTATAAATCCGCTTACTAACGGCGCAATAGGGTCTCATCCGCTATACGAGGCGGGAAATCATCAATCCAATATATACATATGCCAATATGTATATACTGCTATATATATAGATATATCCTATTATATCTAATATAACATCCAATAGCAATCAAACAGTCAATAATAACTGTAAAATCAAATTTCCTTCGAGTGAGAAAATCTCACCTTAGCTTTTTATTTTGCAGTCCATTTCCAATCTCGACCCAATTATCTTGATTTACACCTTGTATACACAATTTTACAATTTATTAATATTCGAATTAAATCGAGTTATTCAATTACTAATTTGAATTTTAATTACACAATGATTTAATTTTAAACCAATTTAATTATCGATGATTTATTTTAACTTCCAAATATAAATTTAAAATGATCCCTTTTAAAATAAATCTATTTAACTACGATAAAATCCAAAACTAAATTTCCTTTTTAAATAAATTGATTTAACCAAAATTTAAATTTGAAACTATATTTCCTTTTATTCACCAGAGTTTTTATTTTAAATAAACCTTTACTGTAATAAATTATTTTCCTATTTATCTTTATAAGTATATATATATACATTTAGTCTAAAAATCGAAAAAAAAGAAAAATTACCTCACTGCCTGAAACAAAAACCCTAGCATGGTTGACTTCGCCTTGCCTCCGACATCTCTCGCGAAATCCACCAGCTCGAACACCATTCCACTCGAATGATGATGCCATCGACGAAGTACTCGACCCACCCCCTTAACCTATCTGCTACTGCCCCGCGAGTCGCCGTTTGCTTAGACCCGACATTTGATAATCCTCAAGAATGAGGTCGAGCACATCACGACTGACTTGAAGGACCACTTCGAGAACCCTAAATCATACGAGGTTCACTGCTCCACTTCGACGTACGTAGGCGTCGCTCCTCCCACGCGCTCGCGCGCGCCTGAAACCCCCCTGCTTCGCGTCGCCTTCGAACGCCACGCCGCCACTGCGACCACCCCAGCCTCGCGACATCGCCACCGCCGCCCCTAAAGCCCATCGCGACTCACCTCGCCTTCTCCCACGCGCGAGCACGCGCGCGTGCGCCTGCGCCTCCATTTGAACGCCGCCGCGCCCTGATCCCAACGCGACCATCAACCCTAAACGTCGCTCGCTGTAAACTCCACCCTCGCGTGCGCGAGTGCGCGCTTCCCCCTTAATGACGAACCCGGGTTTTGATTTTTGAAAGGAAAGGTGGGGTTTCAAATTTTTATTCCCCCTTCTTTTTTTTTCGTTTATTTTGATCTGAGGAATGAAGATAAAAATTGAGGGAAGTATGGGTTTTCACGTTTTCCTTGCGTGATACCAGGCGTAATTGAAGGGAAAAGAACGTGTTTTTTTTTTTGATTTTGACCATAATTTAAATTTAAATCTCGATAAAAACTTCAATGCGTTTTCGTGTCGTATTTTCACATACGAACTCCGAAAAATACGAAATTTGGAATCCGATAATAATTCGATATTACGGACCCAACGGCACTGTTTTCGTTGAATTCCGAGACAGTCTGAAAATTGACTATTTTAAATATCGATTCGAGCAATTAAATTCAAAACTGAACAGAACAGTTTCAAATTCAATCCTGACAGTTCGATTAGCTTTGGTATCACCAATACGAATTTTAAAAGCTTTCGAAATATTTTTCTTAAACTTTAAATTGAAGATTTAAATTTTATTCAACTTACAATAGATTAAATTTTATAATTTAATCGCAAATTTCAAAGTTGAATCGGGAATTCAAATTAAATCATCGTTCAAATATTTAAAATTAATTAAATATTTTCAATTTAATTTGTTCGAAATTCTGGGTCGTTACAGACTTCCCTCCTTAAAAGAATTTCGTCCTCGAAATTACAAGTTAGGAAAAATGGTCCTTAACTCGTCTACTCTTTTTCACAATCTAATAGTTTTATCAATTTTTCAAAACAAATCTTTCTATTAAAGATTCGTTATCATTTCTACTAACTTTCCAACTCCCATTATAAGTTTCAACAACATTACTTGACTTCAATTCAAATTTAAATTCAAATTTCAAATTTTAAACTTTCAAAATTTCTCAAAAATTTTCTAACGCCCTAAATTTCCGAAAAATTTCGCCAGCGTCTCCTTTGCGCGGCTAATACGGTACGACTACAAAACGTCCCTACGGACTCTCAGATTTCAAAAAGAAAAAGAAAAAGCCAAGCGGCTAGAGAGAAATCATCAAAAACTCATATTAAAACTCAAATACGTACCTTTTTTGAGCAATTCAAATTATCTGTGAAATCAAATTCAATTCCCTTTATACCTGTATATCTACTAGCCATAATATCTAGTTACAGCATTCAAATCATTTTGCAAATTCGATTACAAATTTCAAATATAAACTGTTTATATCATCTTTACTTCACTGTTGAAGTTACATATCATTCAATTTGAACTCTCATTCCAATTCATTTGTTACTACTCCAATTTATTTATTCAAATTCGGTTTCAACTTCATTTACTACCAAATTCAAAAGAAGTTTAACATTCAGTTTTAATCTTATTCACTTCATTTAATAAGCTTCACTTACAAATTCAGATTTGCTTTCAACATTAAATTTCAATTCCAGTTTTATGCACTTTTGTTCATTTCCACAATTTGTTTTCAATTTACCCTTCGGTTAAATCTACTGTCATTTAAACTGGATTTCCAATTTGAATTCAATTTACTTTTCTTTTATAATCATTGAATTTAATTCGTTCATCTACTGTCATTTCACTTCCATTGCACTTACAGTTGCAATTTATCCATTCATTTGAAATTTATTTCTACTTACTTGAATTTATCTTCAATTTCGAACCACTCTTTTATTTAGTTCACAATTCAAGTTTAAATTTAACTAATTCAATTTCCATTTCGTGAATTAATTAATTATCAAAGTAGTTTATTCGGATTCAATCCTTATTCATTTTCCTTTTCCAAGTTAGGAATTTCCTATTCAACATGATTCAAATCAAATCACATTCCATTATTGAATTTTTTTCTTTTCATCTTTCATTTATAATTATTCAATTCAATTCATTGCTTACAAATTCAAAATGAATTTCAACTTTCAATTTCACTTCATTCCAATTTGTTCACTTATACTTACATTTATTTAACTCATTCTTTTAAGTTAAATTTATTTTACCAAAATTCAATTGGTATAAGTTATCAACTAGTAATATTTCATAAGTATTTTAAATAGGATTTCCAGAGTCGTTTCAACTTTTTCAAAACCATTTTGAAAACAATTCAAATTATCCTTTTGAATTTCCAAACAAAACCCAAATTTCAAACAACTTTCCATTTAAAATAATTTGGTAGCAATTTCTCTTTTGGAAACCCGAAAATGAACACCGATGATGCCGCGGTCATCATCGAAGTTATTTCCCAGCGACCTAAAAGAGTTTAGAGCTTTTATCTCTCTAAAATGCTTTTCAAACCTTTGAAATTCATTTTCAAATCAAAAAGGATTTAAACTTTCCAAATCTCCAAAATTTCTTTTCAAAACATTTCCAAAACTTCTCTGGAATTCCGTTTTAAATTATAATTCACATCTATAATTTACATTTACAAATTTCGTTCGTATGTGAATTAATTCCTTAACTTTGGAGTTTATAATTCCAATTTCTCATTTAATTTCAATGATAATAGTTTAATGTTATCATTTCTAGCAACCATGCAACCATATACTATAGTAATTCATAGAAAATCGTTTCTTTTCTATACAAAAATAGTTTTGGGAAAAATTATTTCATTCACCCTATTTAAAACAATACTGTGCCGAATTGTTCTATTCAAGTGTTTAGAGATCCCTATCAATGATCGTTAATTACTCGTATTGACCAGAATCCATATACCACTCAATAAATCAATCATCACAATATAAAACAATTTTTATATTCAAATAACAAATACGCGCTCATATCTATTATTACACTCAAACTCATTCTAGAGTACTACTGACTCTATCTCTAATGAGTAACACCCAACAGAGCAGGGTTGTCGCTTAACCATATGCTCTGATACCACTTTGTCACATCCCGAAATTTTCGACTTTCGAAAATTCGACATCGATACTCACTTTATCGACTGCCGAGCAATCGAGTGCCGGAAACTCTAATAGTGAGGGTTTTAAGAAAAAGAAAAAGTAGAAGAAGAAGAAGATAGAAGAAAAAGAGAAGAAAGAAAGAAGAAGAACAACAGAACAGCAACATAAACAGAACAATATCAGAATCTTACACATCGCAGCGGAATAATATACGATAGATAATTACTAGTCTTTTAAAACAAAGAACTATATCAGTTTATATATATACATCAATCATCAGAGTCAATATACAACAATGGACAGTTATATAACTTGTCCTCATACAGAATACACAGCGGAATAAATACTATCAGATACAAATACTACGTCTCGTCATCCAGCTTATCTCCAAGCTCCAGAATATCCAGAATATCCTGATAATATAACTCTAGGCTGCCCGTGTGGAAATTTGTGGGCACCCAGAGTTTAGAAGGGAAACAATAAACTCCGAGTCAGTCATGGTGACTGGTGTGAGATCGTAAAACAGTTATTCTTTAAAATAAATTGCAGGATAATTTTAAAGTCAATTCGCAATGCTTTTGGAAAATGAAACTACCATAAGACCTCCCACCACACACACAATGCAAACGCAGAATTGGAGGAGATTTCTTCTTATGATAGTCAAAGATGCTTACTACGCAAAATCAAATCATTTTTGATATTATTATTAGTGCATAGTGTAGAAAACATTTCGAAAGTATAATATTAATCTTAGCCAACATACGACCAGTATCGTATGCCTACTATAGCTACCATCTAAACAGTGGTGACCACCGTACGTAAATGGCAGGTTCTACAACTAATACCATACAAGTCACGTATTGGAGTTTGGATTTCCAACAAATGGTCAGGCTAAGGAACTTCCTATCCACGATGGGTACGTCCCTGGAATAGACGACCCGAGAACCTAACCGGATCTCTGCCAACACAAGGCCGGGTTACCTCTGCAAAAATAGGTAACTACTGACACGCGTATGCCATCCCCCGATCGTCACCGATCTTCCCGAGGATCCCCGATTCGCAACAAACCACATAGATAATAATAATGCAGTAACCACAGAGGTTAAGTATCTGGGCTCCATACCATGATACCACCTTTATCCAGAAGGAATGACATACACTAAGGGGCGCTACTCCCTAGAACCTTGCTGCATTCGTCCTGTTTCGACCATTTCCGGGGTGTGAGGCTCGATGAAGTCTCGTCCACAAAGCTACGCTTTCTCAAAAAGCCCTGCTTCGGGTCAAACAAAAATGATCAACCTATGATCACAAAGATATAAGATCAAACAAATGATCATATCACAAATGATCAAACACTGATCATTTCACAGCAACACTCAGTATGCCACGTTACCAAATTGGGATATATCGCTGATAAATTTCAACTACATAACCTCTGAGCTCGTACGTCTCAGAGAAGGGTGTTAAGCTAAGAGAATAAATTCTCCGCCACCAACAGAAATGTATTTGAAAGAAATCAGCTTTATATCTCAAATTGTAACGTCAGACACACAATCCATACAAGTCTGTTCCGGGATCGAACAGAAC
This sequence comes from Allium fistulosum, assembly GCA_030737815.1. Lineage (NCBI taxonomy): Eukaryota > Viridiplantae > Streptophyta > Magnoliopsida > Asparagales > Amaryllidaceae > Allium > Allium fistulosum. Next base: position 372,233,657 of record CM060906.1, on the reverse strand, counting down.
CGAAGGCACTTCTCACGAAGCCCTTGCATTCCCGGATAATTTTCTAATCACGTCGGGACTTCCCGTCACTAAGGGTGATAAAACCTCTAAATCGAAGATCAGTCGATGTAGAGTAACTCGACGGTAATCCTTCCGTTTTCAAAAATATTCGGTCTTCAACACCGGTCTTCAAATGCAATTCATAACGACGTATCACATATTCGGAATGGGTTATACGACCCCATGGTCCTTTCCCGGCTAACCCGAATAGTGAGCGATTATTCAAAAATAAATGTGGCATTCAAATTCATCCAATTCACAACCAATACCTATCTAAAGGTAATTATTGATAGTCGGTTATTTAACTATCAATAAAGATGCGCAACATCATCAGATTCCAAAAAATTTTCCAAATTATTTATCTTCAAAAATATCTTTTACTAGATATAAAATTTCCACACTTCAAAAATAAAACAACGTTTATTTTTCTAAACAGTTTCCCTTTTCTTTTTATAAATTCCATAGTGAATTTATGTTTCAAAAATGTCTATTTATATACGATTTTCAAATCGTTTTCAATATTCGATTTCGATTTATCTTTAAGAAGATAAATCTCAAAAACGTTCATTTCATATTGGAAAACACTCCATACTTATTTAATAATAAGTATTTCACAAATCATTTATTTTCAACACTTGGAAAATATTCAATATACTTAAATCAATATTAAGTATATATTCATTCTTTAAGGAAAACATTTACTATAACAACATTTATTTGAGTCAAAACGAATGTTACGTAAAACATCGTTAGTATAGGGATTCGGAATTAAGATAGATATATAAATCCCAATACTACATCAAAACATTTTCTTCCGAAAATCATTTACTATAACAACAGTGTTATAGTCCATCATTTCCTTATATTTTCGAAAACGCCTATTTCAACAATAACAATGTTGAAATCTATGTTTTCGATTCACAATACATTTTAAAAACATCTCTAAAATGTTTAACTTCATTTTCAATGCCACTTTTCCAAAACTATCCATTTTACTTAACAATATATTCACTGTCCAAAATCGTGAATATAATTCACTTAACCCAATTTCAATCATTTCTACACATTTTTATCTCAATAAAAATTCGCTATCCAAAATCGTGAATATATCTTCTTTAAAAATCTTCTATATTTAATTTCTCAAATCCCATTGATTTCGAATTTATAAAACAACGTTTATAAATTCTATTTCTATTTTATAACAACTTCGATTTAATAAATCTCCTTTTATTTACAAATTCGATCAATATTCCATTTAAAGGCAAAAATCCAGTTTATAAGTTAATCTCTTATAAATCTTTTATGCTACCGTTTCATCCATTTTATAACTTCATACTTTATAAATCTATAAAATTCATATTTTCACAATTTATAATTCTATAAATCTCATGTCTTTACAATTTATAATTCTATAAATCTCTAACACTTATAAACACTCGTTTTAAAATTCCAACACTTTAAATTGATAAATATCAATTCTGTACATCTTTTTATATACATCATTTTTAGTAATTCAAAAGAAATCCAACTTAAACTATTTTATTTATCACTTGACTATTTATTTCAAAATCACCTTTCAGGTATATTTCACAATTTAAAATTTTCATAACTTTAAATCTATAACATTTATTTATTTATTTAAGATAAATAAATTCCAAAATTTAATAAAATCGTATACCTTCCAAAAAATCACTTCAAAATTCCTTTTAGAGTAAAAATCGTTTATTTTTAAACTTTAAAATTGAACCCGATGATGCAACGCATCAATTAGTTCATCACAACATCAAACATCATATATCATCATATGATGACAGAATATATATCAACATCTGTAAATAAATAAATACAGTTGAGGAATCCAGTTGGATCCCTCCAACCTGTTTCCCTGCATCCAAAGACGTCAGCACAATACCAATTCCGCTCCAGTACGGAATTATCGCGGTATATAGGTTTTTATAAATCCGCTTACTAACGGCGCAATAGGGTCTCATCCGCTATACGAGGCGGGAAATCATCAATCCAATATATACATATGCCAATATGTATATACTGCTATATATATAGATATATCCTATTATATCTAATATAACATCCAATAGCAATCAAACAGTCAATAATAACTGTAAAATCAAATTTCCTTCGAGTGAGAAAATCTCACCTTAGCTTTTTATTTTGCAGTCCATTTCCAATCTCGACCCAATTATCTTGATTTACACCTTGTATACACAATTTTACAATTTATTAATATTCGAATTAAATCGAGTTATTCAATTACTAATTTGAATTTTAATTACACAATGATTTAATTTTAAACCAATTTAATTATCGATGATTTATTTTAACTTCCAAATATAAATTTAAAATGATCCCTTTTAAAATAAATCTATTTAACTACGATAAAATCCAAAACTAAATTTCCTTTTTAAATAAATTGATTTAACCAAAATTTAAATTTGAAACTATATTTCCTTTTATTCACCAGAGTTTTTATTTTAAATAAACCTTTACTGTAATAAATTATTTTCCTATTTATCTTTATAAGTATATATATATACATTTAGTCTAAAAATCGAAAAAAAAGAAAAATTACCTCACTGCCTGAAACAAAAACCCTAGCATGGTTGACTTCGCCTTGCCTCCGACATCTCTCGCGAAATCCACCAGCTCGAACACCATTCCACTCGAATGATGATGCCATCGACGAAGTACTCGATCCACCCCCTTAACCTATCTGCTACTGCCCCGCGAGTCGCCGTTTGCTTAGACCCGACATTTGATAATCCTCAAGAATGAGGTCGAGCACATCACGACTGACTTGAAGGACCACTTCGAGAACCCTAAATCATACGAGGTTCACTGCTCCACTTCGACGTACGTAGGCGTCGCTCCTCCCACGCGCTCGCGCGCGCCTGAAACCCCCCTGCTTCGCGTCGCCTTCGAACGCCACGCCGCCACTGCGACCACCCCAGCCTCGCGACATCGCCACCGCCGCCCCTAAAGCCCATCGCGACTCACCTCGCCTTCTCCCACGCGCGAGCACGCGCGCGTGCGCCTGCGCCTCCATTTGAACGCCGCCGCGCCCTGATCCCAACGCGACCATCAACCCTAAACGTCGCTCGCTGTAAACTCCACCCTCGCGTGCGCGAGTGCGCGCTTCCCCCTCAATGACGAACCCGGGTTTTGATTTTTGAAAGGAAAGGTGGGGTTTCGAATTTTGATTCCCCCTTCTTTTTTTTTCGTTTATTTTGATCTGAGGAATGAAGATAAAAATTGAGGGAAGTATGGGTTTTCACGTTTTCCTTGCGTGATACCAGGCGTAATTGAAGGGAAAAGAACGTGTTTTTTTTTGATTTTGACCATAATTTAAATTTAAATCTCGATAAAAACTTCAATGCGTTTTCGTGTCGTATTTTCACATACGAACTCCGAAAAATACAAAATTTGGAATCCGATAATAATTCGATATTACGGACCCAACAGCACTGTTTTCGTTGAATTCCGAGACAGTCTGAAAATTGACTATTTTAAATATCGATTCGAGCAATTAAATTCAAAACTGAACAGATTAGTTTCAAATTCAATCCTGACAGTTCGATTAGCTTCGGTATCACCAATACGAATTTTAAAAGCTTTCGAAATATTTTTCTTCAACTTTAAATTGAAGATTTAAATTTTATTCAACTTAAAATAGATTAAATTTTATAATTTAATCGCAAATTTCAAAGTTGAATCGGGAATTCAAATTAAATCATCGTTCAAATATTTAAAATTAATTAAATATTTTCAATTTAATTTGTTCGAAATTCTGGGTCGTTACAATTATCGTTTTTGATAATTAGATATTTGAGATTTCTGATTATCGTTTTTGATAATTAGATATTTGAGATTTCTGATTATCGTTTTTGATAATTAGATACTTGTTGTTTTCTGATTATCGTTTTTGATAATTAGATATTTGTGATTTCTGATTATCGTTTTTGATAATTAGATATTTGAGATTTCTGATTATCGTTTTTGACAATTAGATATTTGAGATTTCTGATTATCGTTTTTGATAATTAGATATTTGAGATTTCTGATTATCGTTTTTGATAATTAGATATTTATTGTTTTCTGATTTTCGTTTTTGATAATTAGATATTTGAGATTTCTGATTATCGTTTTTGATAATTGGATATTTGAGATTTCTGATTATCGTTTTTGATAATTAGATATTTGTTGTTTTCTGGTTTTCGTTTTTGATAATTAGATAATTGTGATTTCTGATTATCATTTTTGATAATTAGATATTTGAGATTTCTGATTATCGTTTTTGATAATTAGATATTTGAGATTTCTGATTATCGTTTTTGATAATTAGATATTTGTTTTTTTTTTATTATCGTTTTTGATAATTAGATATTTTTGATTTCTGATTATCGTTTTTGATAATTAGATATTTGAGATTTCTGATTATCGTTTTTGATAATTAGATATTTGAGATTTCTGATTATCGTTTTTGATAATTAGATATTTGTTGTTTTCTGATTATCGTTTTTGATAATTAGATATTTGTGATTTCTGATTTTCGTTTTTGATAATTAGATATTTGAGAATTCTGATTATCGTTTTTGATAATTAGATATTTGTTGTTTTCTGATTTTCGTTTTTGATAATTAGATATTTGAGATTTCTGATTATCGTTTTTGATAATTAGATATTTGTTGTTTTCTGATTTTCGTTTTTGATAATTAGATATTTGTGATTTCTGATTATCGTTTTTGATAATTAGATATTTGAGATTTTTGATTATCGTTTTTGATAATTAGATATTTGTGATTTCTGATTATCGTTTTTGATAATTAGATATTTGAGATTTCTGATTATCGTTTTTGATAATTAGATATTTGTTGTTGTCTGATTATCGTTTTTGATAATTAGATATTTGTTGTTGTCTGATTATCGTTTTTGATAATTAGATATTTGTGATTTCTGATTATCGTTTTTGATAATTAGTTATTCGAGATTTCTGATTATCGTTTTTGATAATTAGATATTTGAAATTTCTGATTATCGTTTTTGATAATTAGATATTTGAGATTTCTGATTATCGTTTTTGATAATTAGATATTTGAGATGTCTGATTATCGTTTTTGATAATTAGATATTTGTTGTTTTCTGATTTTCGTTTTTGATAATTAGATAATTGTGATTTCTGATTATCATTTTTGATAATTAGATATTTGAGATTTCTGATTATCGTTTTTGATAATTAGATATTTGAGATTTCTGATTATCGTTTTTGATAATTAGATATTTGTTGTTTTCTGATTATCGTTTTTGATAATTAGATATTTTTGATTTCTGATTATCGTTTTTGATAATTAGATATATGAGATTTCTGATTATCGATTTTGATAATTAGATATTTGAGATTTCTGATTATCGATTTTGATAATTAGATATTTGTTGTCTTCTGATTATCGTTTTTGATAATTAGATATTTGTGATTTCTGATTATCGTTTTTGATAATTAGATATTTGAGATTTCTGATTATCGTTTTTGATAATTAGATATTTGTTGTTTTCTGATTTTCGTTTTTGATAATTAGATATTTGAGATTTCTGATTATCGTTTTTGATAAATAGATATTTGTTGTTTTCTGATTTTCGTTTTTGATAATTAGATATTTGTGATTTCTGATTATCGTTTTTGATAATTAGATATTTGAGATTTCTGATTATCGTTTTTGATAATTAGATATTTGTGATTTCTGATTATCGTTTTTGATAATTAGATATTTGAGATTTCTGATTATCGTTTTTGATAATTAGATATTTGTTGTTTTATGATTTTCATTTTTGATAATTAGATAATTGTGATTTCTGATTATCGTTTTTGATAATTAGTTATTTGAGATTTCTGATTATCGTTTTTGATAATTAGATATTTGAGATTTCTGATTATCGTTTTAGGTAATTAGATATTTGTTGTTTTTTGATTATCGTTTTTGATAAATAGATATTTGTGAATTTTGATTATCGTTTTTGATAATTAGATATTTGAGATTTCTAATTATCGTTTTTGATAATTAGATATTTGAGATTTCTGATTATCGTGTTTGATAATTAGATATTTGTTGTTTTCTGATTATCGTTTTTGATAATTAGATATTTGTGATTTCTGATTATCGTTTTTGATAATTAGATATTTGAGATTTCTGATTATCATTTTTGATAATTAGATATTTGTTGTTTTCTGATTTTCATTTTTGATAATTAGATATTTGAGATTTCTGATTATCGTTTTTGATAATTAGATATTTGTTGTTTTCTGATTTTCGTTTTTGATAATTAGATATTTGTGATTTCTGATTATCGTTTTTGATAATTAGATATTTGAGATTTCTGATTATCGTTTATGATAATTAGATATTTGTGTTTTCCGATTATCATTTTTGATAATTAGATATTTGTGATTTCTGATTATCGTTTTTGATAATTAGATATTTGAGATTTCTGATTATCGTTTTTTATAATTAGATATTTGTTGTTTTTTGATTTTCGTTTTTGATAATTAGATAATTGTGATTTCTGATTATCGTTTTTGATAATTAGATATTTGAGATTTCTGATTATCGTTTTTGTTAATTAGATATTTGAGATTTCTGATTATCGTTTTTGATAATTAGATATTTGTTGTTTTCTGATTATCGTTTTTGATAATTAGATAATTGTGATTTCTCATTATCGTTTTTGATAATAAGATATTTGAGATTTCTGATTATCGTTTTTGATAATTAGATATTTGAGATTTCTGATTATCGTTTTTGATAATTAGATATTTGTTGTTTTTTGATTACCGCTTTTGATAATTAGATATTTGTGATTTCTGATTATCGTTTTTGATAATTAGATATTTGAGATTTTGATTATCGTTTTTGATAATTAGATATTTGAGATTTCTGATTATCGTTTTTGATAATTAGATATTTGTTGTTTCTGATTATCGTTTTTGATAATTAGATATTTGTGATTTCTGATTATCGTTTTTGATAATTAGATATTTGAGATTTTTTATTATCGTTTTTGATAATTAGATATTTGTTGTTTTCTGATTTTCTTTTTTGATAATTAGATATTTGAGATTTCTGATTATCGTTTTTGATAATTAGATATTTGTTGTTTTCTGATTTTCGTTTTTGATAAATAGATATTTGTGATTTCTGATTATCGTTTTTGATAATTAGATATTTGAGATTTCTGATTATCGTTTTTGATAATTAGATATTTGTGTTTTCTGATTATCATTTTTGATAATTAGATATTTGTGATTTCTGATTATCGTTTTTGATAATTAGATATTTGAGATTTCTGATTATCGTTTTTGATAATTAGATATTTGTTGTTTTCTGATTTTCGTTTTTGATAATTAGATAATTGTGATTTCTGATTATCGTTTTTGATAATTAGATATTTGAGATTTCTGATTATCGTTTTTGATAATTAGATATTTGAGATTTCTGATTATCGTTTTTGATAATTAGATACTTGTTGTTTTCTGATTATCGTTTTTGATAATTAGATATTTGTGATTTCTGATTATCGTTTTTGATAATTAGATATTTGAGATTTCTGATTATCGTTTTTGATAATTAGATATTTATTGTTTTCTGATTTTCGTTTTTGATAATTAGATATTTGAGATTTCTGATTATCGTTTTTGATAATTAGATATTTGTTGTTTTCTGATTATCGTTTTTGATAATTAGATATTTTTGATTTCTGATTATCGTTTTTGATAATTAGATATTTGAGATTTCTGATTATCGTTTTTGATAATTGGATATTTGAGATTTCTGATTATCGTTTTTGATAATTAGATATTTGTTGTTTTCTGGTTTTCGTTTTTGATAATTAGATAATTGTGATTTCTGATTATCATTTTTGATAATTAGATATTTGAGATTTCTGATTATCGTTTTTGATAATTAGATATTTGAGATTTCTGATTATCGTTTTTGATAATTAGATATTTGTTTTTTTTTATTATCGTTTTTGATAATTAGATATTTTTGATTTCTGATTATCGTTTTTGATAATTAGATATTTAAGATTTCTGATTATCGTTTTTGATAATTAGATATTTGAGATTTCTGATTATCGTTTTTGATAATTAGATATTTGTTGTTTTCTGATTATCGTTTTTGATAATTAGATATTTGTGATTTCTGATTTTCGTTTTTGATAATTAGATATTTGAGATTTCTGATTATCGTTTTTGATAATTAGATATTTGTTGTTTTCTGATTTTCGTTTTTGATAATTAGATATTTGAGATTTCTGATTATCGTTTTTGATAATTAGATATTTGTTGTTTTCTGATTTTCGTTTTTGATAATTAGATATTTGTGATTTCTGATTATCGTTTTTGATAATTAGATATTTGAGATTTTTGATTATCGTTTTTGATAATTAGATATTTGTGATTTCTAATTATGGTTTTTGATAATTAGATATTTGAGATTTCTGATTATCGTTTTTGATAATTAGATATTTGTGTTTTCTTATTATCGTTTTTGATAATTAGATATTTGTGATTTCTGATTATCATTTTTGATAATTAGATATTTGTTGTTTTCTGATTATAATTAAATATTTGTTGTTTTCTGATTATCGTTTTTGATAATTAGATATTTTTGATTTCTGATTATCGTTTTTGATAATTAGATATTTGAGATTTCTGATTATCGTTTTTGATAATTAGATATTTGAGATTTCTGATTATCGTTTTTGATAATTAGATATTTGAGATTTCTGATTATCGTTTTTGATAATTAGATATTTGTTGATTTCTGATTATCGTTTTTGATAATTAGATATTTGTGATTTCTGATTATCGTTTTTGATAATTAGATATTTGTTGTTTTCTGATTTTCGTTTTTAATAATTAGATATTTGAGATTTCTAATTATCGTTTTTGATAATTAGAAATTTGTTGTTTTCTGATTTTCGTTTTTGATAATTAGATATTTGTGATTTCTGATTATCGTTTTTGATAATTAGAAATTTGTGATTTTTGATTATCGTTTTTGATAATTAGATATTTGTGATTTTTGATTATCGTTTTTGATAATTAGATATTTGTTGTTTTCTGATTTTCATTTTTGAAAATTAGATAATTGTGATTTCTGATTATCGTTTTTGATAATTAGATATTTGAGATTTCTGATTATCGTTTTTGATAATTAGATATTTGTTGTTGTCTGATTATCGTTTTTGATAATTAGATATTTGTTGTTGTCTGATTATCGTTTTTGATAATTAGATATTTGTGATTTCTGATTATCGTTTTTGATAATTAGATATTCGAGATTTCTGATTATCGTTTTTGATAATTAGATATTTGAAATTTCTGATTATCGTTTTTGATAATTAGATATTTGAGATTTCTGATTATCGTTTTTGATAATTAGATATTTGAGATGTCTGATTATCATTTTTGATAATTAGATATTTGTTGTTTTCTGATTTTCGTTTTTGATAATTAGATAATTGTGATTTCTGATTATCATTTTTGATAATTAGATATTTGAGATTTCTGATTATCGTTTTTGATAATTAGATATTTGAGATTTCTGATTATCGTTTTTGATAATTAGATATTTGTTGTTTTCTGATTATCGTTTTTGATAATTAGATATTTTTTATTTCTGATTATCGTTTTTGATAATTAGATATTTGAGATTTCTGATTATCGATTTTGATAATTAGATATTTGAGATTTCTGATTATCGATTTTGATAATTAGATATTTGTTGTCTTCTGATTATCGTTTTTGATAATTAGATATTTGTGATTTCTGATTATCGTTTTTGATAATTAGATATTTGAGATTTCTGATTATCGTTTTTGATAATTAGATATTTGTTGTTTTCTGATTTTCGTTTTTGATAATTAGATATTTGAGATTTCTGATTATCGTTTTTGATAAATAGATATTTGTTGTTTTCTGATTTTCGTTTTTGATAATTAGATATTTGTGATTTCTGATTATCGTTTTTGATAATTAGATATTTGAGATTTCTGATTATCGTTTTTGATAATTAGATATTTGTGATTTCTGATTATCGTTTTTGATAATTAGATATTTGAGATTTCTGATTATCGTTTTTGATAATTAGATATTTGTTGTTTTATGATTTTCATTTTTGATAATTAGATAATTGTGATTTCTGATTATCGTTTTTGATAATTAGTTATTTGAGATTTCTGATTATCGTTTTTGATAATTAGATATTTGAGATTTCTGATTATCGTTTTTGGTAATTAGATATTTGTTGTTTTTTGATTATCGTTTTTGATAAATAGATATTTGTGAATTTTGATTATCGTTTTTGATAATTAGATATTTGAGATTTCTAATTATCGTTTTTGATAATTAGATATTTGAGATTTCTGATTATCGTGTTTGATAATTAGATATTTGTTGTTTTCTGATTATCGTTTTTGATAATTAGATATTTGTGATTTCTGATTATCATTTTTGATAATTAGATATTGAGATTTCTGATTATCATTTTTGATAATTAGATATTTGTTGTTTTCTGATTTTCATTTTTGATAATTAGATATTTGAGATTTCTGATTATCGTTTTTGATAATTAGATATTTGTTGTTTTCTGATTTTCGTTTTTGATAATTAGATATTTGTGATTTCTGATTATCGTTTTTGATAATTAGATATTTGAGATTTCTGATTATCGTTTATGATAATTAGATATTTGTGTTTTCCGATTATCATTTTTGATAATTAGATATTTGTGATTTCTGATTATCGTTTTTGATAATTAGATATTTGAGATTTCTGATTATCGTTTTTTATAATTAGATATTTGTTGTTTTTTGATTTTCGTTTTTGATAATTAGATAATTGTGATTTCTGATTATCGTTTTTGATAATTAGATATTTAAGATTTCTGATTATCGTTTTTGTTAATTAGATATTTGAGATTTCTGATTATCGTTTTTGATAATTAGATATTTGTTGTTTTCTGATTATCGTTTTTGATAATTAGATAATTGTGATTTCTCATTATCGTTTTTGATAATAAGATATTTGAGATTTCTGATTATCGTTTTTGATAATTAGATATTTGAGATTTCTGATTATCGTTTTTGATAATTAGATATTTGTTGTTTTTTGATTATCGCTTTTGATAATTAGATATTTGTGATTTCTGATTATCGTTTTTGATAATTAGATATTTGAGATTTTGATTATCGTTTTTGATAATTAGATATTTGAGATTTCTGATTATCGTTTTTGATAATTAGATATTTGTTGTTTTCTGATTATCGTTTTTGATAATTAGATATTTGTGATTTCTGATTATCGTTTTTGATAATTAGATATTTGAGATTTTTTATTATCGTTTTTGATAATTAGATATTTGTTGTTTTCTGATTTTCTTTTTTGATAATTAGATATTTGAGATTTCTGATTATCGTTTTTGATAATTAGATATTTGTTGTTTTCTGATTTTCGTTTTTGATAAATAGATATTTGTGATTTCTGATTATCGTTTTTGATAATTAGATATTTGAGATTTCTGATTATCGTTTTTGATAATTAGATATTTGTGTTTTCTGATTATCATTTTTGATAATTAGATATTTGTGATTTCTGATTATCGTTTTTGATAATTAGATATTTGAGATTTTGATTATCGTTTTTGATAATTAGATATTTGAGTTTTCTGATTATCGTTTTTGATAATTAGATATTTGTTGTTTTCTGATTATCGTTTTTGATAATTAGATATTTGTGATTTCTGATTATCGTTTTTGATAATTAGATATTTGAGATTTTTTATTATCGTTTTTGATAATTAGATATTTGTTGTTTTCTGATTTTCTTTTTTGATAATTAGATATTTGAGATTTCTGATTATCGTTTTTGATAATTAGATATTTGTTGTTTTCTGATTTTCGTTTTTGATAAATAGATATTTGTGATTTCTGATTATCGTTTTTGATAATTAGATATTTGAGATTTCTGATTATCGTTTTTGATAATTAGATATTTGTGTTTTCTGATTATCATTTTTGATAATTAGATATTTGTGATTTCTGATTATCGTTTTTGATAATTAGATATTTGAGATTTCTGATTATCGTTTTTGATAATTAGATATTTGTTGTTTTCTGATTTTCGTTTTTGATAATTAGATAATTAGATAATTGTGATTTCTGATTATCGTTTTTGATAATTAGATATTTGAGATTTCTGATTATCGTTTTTGATAATTAGATACTTGTTGTTTTCTGATTATCGTTTTTGATAATTAGATATTTGTGATTTCTGATTATCGTTTTTGATAATTAGATATTTGAGATTTCTGATTATCGTTTTTGATAATTAGATATTTGAGATTTCTGATTATCGTTTTTGATAATTAGATATTTGAGATTTCTGATTATCGTTTTTGATAATTAGATATTTATTGTTTTCTGATTTTCGTTTTTGATAATTAGATATTTGAGATTTCTGATTATCGTTTTTGATAATTGGATATTTGAGATTTCTGATTATCGTTTTTGATAATTAGATATTTGTTGTTTTTTGGTTTTCGTTTTTGATAATTAGATAATTGTGATTTCTGATTATCATTTTTGATAATTAGATATTTGAGATTTCTGATTATCGTTTTTGATAATTAGATATTTGAGATTTCTGATTATCGTTTTTGATAATTAGATATTTGTTTTTTTTTTATTATCGTTTTTGATAATTAGATATTTTTGATTTCTGATTATCGTTTTTGATAATTAGATATTTGAGATTTCTGATTATCGTTTTTGATAATTAGATATTTGAGATTTCTGATTATCGTTTTTGATAATTAGATATTTGTTGTTTTCTGATTATCGTTTTTGATAATTAGATATTTGTGATTTCTGATTTTCGTTTTTGATAATTAGATATTTGAGATTTTTGATTATCGTTTTTGATAATTAGATATTTGTTGTTTTCTGATTTTCGTTTTTGATAATTAGATATTTGAGATTTCTGATTATCGTTTTTGATAATTAGATATTTGTTGTTTTCTGATTTTCGTTTTTGATAATTAGATATTTGTGATTTTTGATTATCGTTTTTGATAATTAGATATTTGAGATTTTTGATTATCGTTTTTGATAATTAGATATTTGTGATTTCTGATTATCGTTTTTGATAATTAGATATTTGAGATTTCTGATTATCGTTTTTGATAATTAGATATTTGTGTTTTCTTATTATCGTTTTTGATAATTAGATATTTGTGATTTCTGATTATCATTTTTGATAATTAGATATTTGTTGTTTTCTGATTATAATTAAATGTTTGTTGTTTTCTGATTATCGTTTTTGATAATTAGATATTTTTGATTTCTGATTATCGTTTTTGATAATTAGATATTTGAGATTTCTGATTATCGTTTTTGATAATTAGATATTTGAGATTTCTGATTATCGTTTTTGATAATTAGATATTTGAGATTTCTGATTATCGTTTTTGATAATTAGATATTTGTTGATTTCTGATTATCGTTTTTGATAATTAGATATTTGTGATTTCTGATTATCGTTTTTGATAATTAGATATTTGAGATTTCTGATTATCGTTTTTGATAATTAGATATTTGTTGTTTTCTGATTTTCGTTTTTGATAATTAGATATTTGAGATTTCTGATTATCGTTTTTGATAATTAGAAATTTGTTGTTTTCTGATTTTCGTTTTTGATAATTAGATATTTGTGATTTCTGATTATCGTTTTTGATAATTAGAAATTTGAGATTTTTGATTATCGTTTTTGATAATTAGATATTTGTGATTTTTGATTATCGTTTTTGATAATTAGATATTTGAGATTTCTTATTATCGTTTTTGATAATTAGATATTTGTGTTTTCTGTTTATCGTTTTTGATAATTAGATATTTTTGATTTTTGATTATCGTTTTTGATAATTAGATATTTGTTGTTTTCTGATTGTCGTTTTGATAATTGGATATTTGCTAATTTTTCTGATTATGAGATTTTCTAGTCTCTAATTGATTCTAGATTATGTTGATTATATTGAATTGGTGTTTCTATTTATCTCTGTTGATAGTTAGAGTTGCTGATTATGAAGTTCGTGTTTTCTAGTTATTTGTTGGACAACTAGATATTTGCGGTTTTGCGATTTGTGATTTGTGTTTTCTAATTGTCTTTGTTGGTAATTAGATTTTGCTGTTTTCTAATTATCATATCGATAATTAGATATGGCTGTTTAGTGATTTATGTATTCTAATTATCTAATTGATAATTAAATATTGTTGATAATTGTATTATCCAGTTTTGTTGTTTTCTGATTATCTAATTGATGATTAGATTTTGTTGAGAATTTGTGAATTTCTTTAATGAAATTAAAAGATTTCTTTGGCGTTTGTGTTCTTGACCTTTATTTTTCTAGCTTAACCAGTTTATATTAGAAAGATAATTGTTATTGACGCCTTTAGTTATGAAAATTGCGGGGACGCAATTTTTATAAGGAGGGGAGTCTGAAACAACCCGGGGTTTGGCACCAATTTATAATCTTCATTAGGCGATTAATTCTGCTGGATTTTTGCTGTGGGAGTTTTTAAATCAGGCTTAAATTCTTTTTAAAAATTTGTTGAGAGGTTATACGGGCTTTAAATTGAAATTTGGCCCACGTTTCATTTGGTGCCGTGTTATTATCGAGTAATACCCGTTCCCCTTTATTCTTTTTCATTTTGCTAACCCTAAACAAACGAACGAAAATTTAAAATGGCGACTTCGTTCGATCTCGTTCCTCTTTTCGAAATTAGGGTTTCGTGAATCGGTTGGAAAAACTCGTGCTCGTCGTAGCAAGGTGAGTGATCTTTCACTCACATCTATTCATTCTACTGTTTGAATATAGTTCGAGATACTTGGCTGCTCGGCCATTCGACTATGTTGGAGGTTGATGTTTTTTGACTTGGTTCGTCTTCTTGTTTTCCATGGCTTGATGATTTTGCTGTGATGATTTTGGGTTGTTCGACTTTGGCCTTCTCTTTAATATTGAACTGTCGTCTTCGGCCACTTGACTTTGTTAAAATTTGTACCTTGGTTATTTTGTTTCTCTGACATTTTAATTCGATTTCCAAGGCGTCGAGTTTGTCTTCGTTGCCTTCGGCTTCGACTTGATTTTATCAGTGTTGATTTCCTTTGACTTCGGTATGCTTTGTTGGCCTCGGCTTCGAATTTATGACTTGTTCGATTTTGATAAAACACGGCTTTTGAATTCATGTATATATGTCGTGAGTTTCATTTTGATGTTAAGTTCATGTCTTCACAATTGGTTGAGACCATGTCTTTCTTGATTTGAAAATTTTGGTAGCCTCACTTGTACGTTTAGGTTGCTGATCTTTTGGCACTGCTTACTATTAGTCCTCATGTAGCTTGACTACACGTATATGAAGCAGGTTGCATTCCTGGTTTGAACTGTGACTTGATTGAGTTGCTGCCATTTACTGTTGGCACTGACTTCATCATGTCTGCTCTTGCATGGTCCACTGTTGTACTCATGTGTACATCACTGGTTGCCTTGACTATACATTCTTCATATATTTGAAACCTATGTATGTGTGGTGACTTGATTTTTGTTGAGGTGTTTTGTGATGTTTGAGTCAGTTAGCACTTTTGTTTCATGAATGCTTGTTGCCTGGCCTTTGTTGTTGTGTTGCCATATCTTTGGTACACATGCTTGTATCACTTGATGCCATTCCTTTGGTGCGATTTCATGTTGCACCTCTGATTGCTTTCACCACGTTGCACTGTGGTTTCTTTGACCAATCTGGTTTGGATATTTTGATTTTCTGGTTTATTGAGTTGCTGTGTAATTCAATGATATGGTTGAAAATGATCTTTGTAGCTTTCACTGTCATTGTTGCATTCATGTGTTCATTAGTCTAAAGCTTGTATTCAAATGTATGCTGTGCATTTTTAATTGACTAGCTGTCTCTGGCTTTATATGCTGGTGACATTGGCTTCTGCACTTTGTCTTGTTCTTTGTTGTAAAGTGAATCATTGTCACTTGTTGATTTTGGTCACTTAATTTGGCTGTTTCATCAGGTATACACTTGATAATCATGTTGTATTATTGACATGAGCCTGGCATTATCATTTGTAGTAGGTGTTGCAGTTTAACTTGTATTCTTCATACAGCTTGCATACAGTGTATTGTTGGTCTTATATCACTTGCTGCATTGTCAAACTATTGCAGTATATATGAGCTTGATTCATATTATGCTGTGCATTGAGCTTTGCTTGGTATTTTAGATTGCCTGACCACTTTGATTGCCTTTGTGGTCTGGTTCCTTCAGGCTGTTATTCTTGGAATTATTCCTGCAGTTTCATTTCGTTGCAGTTGTGTTGAGTCATGATAGTCATGACTTGACCTCTGCAGTTTCGATTTGCTGTTAGCATTTGGTGTTGTGATGATTTCATATGCGGTAGTGGCGAGGCAGTGCACGCGTGCGTGTACTGCATCCACACAGAATTGACATTTTTAATTGATAATTCAATTGTTTGAATTGTTTTGTGTTCAATTCAATATTTGAAATTGTATTTTGATTTGGTTTGATTTGATCATTTTGAGATTGTCTAATTATCTATTTGATAATTAGATTATGAGTTTCTAATTATTTATTTAATAATTAGATTTTGTTGTTAATTGCTGTTTAGGCAATTCTGTGGTTTTCATATTATCTTCATTGATAATCTTTTTATTTATCCTTGTTGATGATTTGAATTTGCTGATTTGTTGTTTAACACTGTTTAGTGTTATATCTACCGTTATCCGATTTCCTTGTTATAGGATTGGATAGACGAGGTTTATTGTGACTGTCGTCTATTTGATTATTTAATTATTATTGCTTCCGTGCATTAATAACTGAGTTTGAATTAGACTGACCCGTGTATTATTTTCTTTTGAATTTAATACTCGGGTCAGACCGAGTTATTTCAGGTTGTTGATATCTTGCTTTGGGTTGCTACTTGAGCTATGAAGTCTCTTCATATCTTTTGGAGTAGTCGTTGTCATAGTATAGGATGATATGTATTCATGTATATTATTTACAATAATGTACTTGTATATGTAACTTCTAGTGTCGACAGTTGTAGTTGTATCATATGTATTGTATCACATGTATTGTAACTGACTTCAGTTATATATATATATATATGAGATTTTATATTATCTGTGTTCCGCATTTATATTATCTTTGTTATTATTATATATGTGTACTAAACTATTATGAACCATCGTAGTTCGTTTTATACTGGAATTGGATATGTCGATGGGAGTAAATAAACAAAGAGATGAAAAATATATACACCACTCCTAACGAGATAAACAATACTAGTGTAAGGCCTAACTACGGATGACCACTCCTATCCAGCCTTATTCTTCGTAATAACAGACAGTATTTCTTTTAATACTCTCTGTTATTGTGAGCATAGAGGTGGGGCGTCACAAAGGTTTTGAAGAATCCCGCCCCATCTTTCAGTATCCCTTACACTTTCCCCATTTGTCGTTCCAACCTCTAAGCTGCTTATAGCCAGCATTTTTGCTGAGATTCCAAAATATCGCACCGATTTGGGGAGTGATTACAATTGAGATGATGATCCCGAGGGCTGCCTTTTAGGGATGAAGGTTGTTAATCCTTAAAAGAGAAAGATATCCTCCTCTCCTAAGAAGGTCAAGAAGGTGAAGGAGAAGAATGAGTAGGGATAGTTTTTATGTTACTGACTATGTATATAGGCCAATAATGTGCGGGTACAGCCCCCGCACTTCTATTCCAAACGCTTAGAAGCTGTTTTTTTAACTTCGTCTCATTTATTTTTTATTTTATTTATTTATGGGCCTATACACCTATTCACATGCAAAATTAATTACTTATGTTTTAACTAGGTTTGTATCACTTATGCCTGGGGCTGTGTACTGCCATTATTTACCATAACTCTATACATATGAATAAGTTTCTTCGATTGCCCAGTATTACTTTATCACTTAGTTATGTTCATTGTTGCAAATATATTTTTCTCTTAGCTAACCAGAACTATGATCCCTTGGCCAACTCCATAACCACCCTTGTTTATCTTCGACTTAATGTACTCCATTCGACCGTAAACAAGCCTATATCTACAAAAGTTGTTAACTTCGCACCATTCCTATCTTCAGGAAAAAAAAATTCGAATGTCTATCTTTGGACATCCACCCCTGGTTTTACCTATCTCCGGGTGAAAATTAAAGACATCTTATCTATTAGCCTTGTTTATTGTCAGCCGACATGTCACGTTGAGCTGTAAACATGGCATCCGTCCACGACTTACCCATCTCTAGGCATTGATCGAGAGCATTCATCTACCATTTTTTCTTAACTTAGGCTGAACGTGTCCCGTTGGGCAGTAAGCATGATTTTATATCGGTTCCAATCTCTGGAATCATGTGTGTTAGATGCCTATCTCCGGGCATCAATCTTTGGCCTTACCTATCTTTGGGCATTGGTTAAATATTAGAAAGGGCGAATCATCCGATCGACTCTATATGATTATCCTCCGGCGACCCAATCATGGATTGAAGGAGTTCATCGTTACCTATCTCTGGGTACCTAGACATCTGATTTTTCAAAACATAGAATGTTCAATTCTGCCACTATTCACGCAGCACAAGGTCGAACTTTGAAGAATACAGTTCCATCGATCCCAAAAGTTAATTTCATTTATAAACACAATAATGGTATACTCTTCCCTATTACATTAGAGCCTAATCAAAAGGACAAATTATTTACAAAGGTAAATCTAGGTGAAATAGTGTCTTAGGTGCTCACTATTCCATGCCTAAGGGATAGAGATCCCATCAATAGTAAATAGCTTGAAAGTTCTATCTCCAGGCTTCTATTCAATCGTATAGGGACCTTCCCAGTTTGGACCAAGAGCCCCAATACCAAGAAAAATCCATTTCAAACAAGGTCACTTATCTTAAAGGTATGTTTCTGACCTTGGTGTTAAGTTATCATGCTACTCTTTTCTGGAGAGCAGCTACTCTTAGATCAGCCTCTTCTCATTTCTCATCAGCAAAGTCTAGGGACTCAAGCAAGAGTTCCCTATTGATCTTGGGATCGTATTGTATTCTTTAGTGAGAAGGGACATTCAATTCAATTGGAATCGTGGCCTCGGATCTATAGGCCTAGGAAAATAGAGTATGGCCAGTCGCAGACTTGCAGTTTGTTTGATAAGTCAACAATACAAGTGGTATCTCATCCACCCTTTTAGCCATAGCTTTCATTAGGCATTCATAAGAATGTATTTGATGATCCTTTTCACCGCCTCCACCTATCCAATTGTCTATGGGTGTACTACTACCGAAAAGATATTCTCAATTTGCTATCGGCTACAAAAACCTTTAAATTTGATACTCTCGAATTGGATTCCATTGTCAATGATGATCTTTATTGGAACATCGAATCTGGATGGGATATTCTTCGCCATAAAGTTGATCACTTTCTTTGTTGTGATGTGGCTAGCAGTTCCGCTTTAGCTCACCTCATGAAATGGTCCGTAGCTACAATAGCATACTTAGCTCCATCTTTTGACATCAGTAGCACACCGATTATATCTATTCCCCAAATTGCAAATGACCACGGACTAACCATTTGCGTAAATTTTGCAGATGGTCTCTCAATATCCTAGCAAACCTTTTACATCTATCACATCTTTTAGTGTAAATAGACATATCCTGGTTGATCTTAGTCAAAAGTATCCATAGCGAAGTACCTTCCTCAATAAAATCTACTGCCCAGTGTGATCAACACGGCTACCTTTATGCACATCGACAATGATTTTCTTAGCTTCTTCTTTTGTGATACACTATAGCTAGGGGCTAAGAATCCTTTCTAGTATAGTGTTCCTTCTTGCATGATAAATCATGGTACTTTATGCTGGAGTTTCTGCAATTCGTTCCTTCCATTCGAGTGAGTTCCCTTTAGTGGATAGTTCTTTATTGGGGTTCTCCATAACACCCTTTCCTCCTTGGCCTTGAAGATCCAACCAACATCCATCTGGTCAATGCTTGGAGCCGACAAAACCTCTACTAGAACAAATACCATAAGTTGCACATCTCTAGAGCTGGTTAGTTTGGATAATGAATCAGCTTTCATGTTCTCTTCCTAGGAATGTGAGTTATTGCATAATACTTAGTGTCGCTTAGTAGTTCAAGAACTTTCGTCGGGTGAGGAGCGATCTCGCCCATTTAGCTTGAAATTCTTTTTTAACTTGACAAACAACCAACTAAGAGTCACTGAAAATATGCAGTGTTTTGACTCACGATTCCTTTTTTATCTTGAGTCCTACAGTCAACGCTTCAAAATTCAGCGTTGTTGTTTGTTGATGGGAACTCTAGCTTCAAAGCATGACATATCCTCCATTTTTTAGGGTTACCATGATCACTGCTACCTTGGAACTACACCTATTGAAGGCTACATCTATTTACAATTTCCATTAGGCTAATCAAAACACCTCTTCTTCCACTTCTCCATCTCAAATGGTGAATTCAATAATGAAATCAGCCAATGCAGGTCCTCATATCACCCTTCTAGGATGGTACTTTATATCGTATTGACTTAGCTCGATATTCCACTTCAGTAATCTCCCCGAAGTCTCGGGTCGATATAGTGCTTGCCTCAATGGCTGATTAGTCGGTACTTTTATCAGGTGAGCCAGAAAGTATGGCCGTAATTTCCTTAAAGCAATCAGTAAATAGTATGCTAGCTTTTTAGCTTCTAATAATTCTTTTTAGCTCCGGTGAACAGCTTGCTGATGTAATACATCTACCTTTGGATT
Source organism: Allium fistulosum (assembly GCA_030737815.1). Taxonomy (NCBI): domain Eukaryota; kingdom Viridiplantae; phylum Streptophyta; class Magnoliopsida; order Asparagales; family Amaryllidaceae; genus Allium; species Allium fistulosum. The sequence continues at coordinate 372,212,710 of CM060906.1, read as the reverse complement.
CTGGATTCTTCATGTACCAAGGATGCACTCGGTGCATGAGCAGATACTGCCAGGTAAACGAATAAATCTTCTTCCTCCAAAGGTTTTAAAACAATCGGTGGTCCCTCCATATCCTCCAGCAAACTCTGGAAAGCTTCTCGACATTCCTTCATCCAGACAAACTTCCCTTTTTCTTTCTTGAGAGCATCAAAGAACGATACACATTTGTCTGTTGCCTTCAAAATAAATCGACTTAGCGCAAAGACCTTGTAACACCCCATAATTTGGCATTAGTTATTTAATTATCAGTTAATTAATTTTGCCTCAAAAATGGAATTTGTGCAAACGATGGAATATGACCACAGACTTGCACCATTGCGTTCGTGGCGCAATTCTAAGCAACTTTCATATTTGGAGTTTTGCGTTCGGAGTCTAAACGAAGATGTTACGGATGAAAACGAATTTAGAACAAAAATAAATAAATAAGAAAAATTAACGTTTTTAACTAATTATCTGGGGCCCACAGGTCGACACGCATATTGGAGCGGTCAACCAGGGGCGGTCGACCCCTACGAAATGGGGTCGACCGCTTCATGTATGGTGGCTCTAGTAAACCTAGGCCATGTACGGCTTGAATTTAATATATTGTGATCTAACAGTTGAGGTTAACTCTTAGCCCATAAATTCAGGCCTAACCCACCCATTCTCTTCTTATATTTTTCTAAAAGTAGTAGCAAAGCACTGCCATTTCTTATTCTTCACTTTCTCCATAGATTATAAAAATAAGATATTTATATCTATATTCATACAAATTGGAGAAGACTGGAAATCTAATAAAAAGGAGAAGAGAATCAACTATACACATATTTGAGGTGATTTATATATTTATATAATTGTATCTATTTTCTCTCGCAATCCCAAATGTCTTCACGGATTTGTAATTCTAATGTATATATATACCATTTTATACATATTTCTTGGATTAAAAAGGATTTGGAGATGAATCAAAGGTTCCACTTCAGATCTGGAGATTTGAATCGCTATTAAAAGGTATGGGAAATTTTATAGATTGTTATAATATGAAAATTATCCCGTTGGTGTTTATTTGATTTTTATGCCTAACTGGATAATTGTATATGAGTTGTAGGCAAAAGGCTGAATATAATAAATATCGCCTACATATTTTTATTTATGAATTGATTTAGAATTATTTACAACCTGATCTAGAAATCAGTCCCAAAATTATGAATTTAGAATATTGATATGAATGAAATTTATTCCAGATGTGAAATAGGTTGTATAATAATGTTATGCATTTGGATCATTACCCTAATTTTTTTGGAATGTAAACTTCTCTATGTTTGAAATTGTTGGAATTTAGATCTGTTTAATACCTATAAATTAGTTTGATTTCTTTTCCATTTAGGAAAAATACGCTGTTTGATCTAGCAAGGAGTAGATGCAAATAAAAAGAGAAAGAGATGTGTAAAGTATGAATTCATTATAGTTTACACTGTCTAAGTAATAAAAATAAATTATTCCTTGTAATTTCAAACGATCTAATCTTTTATATTTTAAAGTTAAATCTTTTGTTTTGGACTAATTTATGGAAATTATAGTGGATAATCATTTTAGATATGATTTCAACAATTGAACATGGAAAAGAATATTCTAGTGAAGATTATAACTAATATATATTCGATAAAAGTAGAAATTTGTACGTAATTTACTGCTCTTGTAATAATTAAATAAAAGCTAATAATGACGCTTACATGCAATATTCGCGTTTAGTATAATTAATTAATGGGAAAGGAATTTAAAAGGTTGTAACTCCAATAAATGGGAAATGAATGTTAATAAATATGGGAGTTGCAATAACTTGATAGGGTTAGTGGATTAATGAGACGGATTAATAAAGAAGTTGAATTAATAACTATGGAATAGTTAAAAAGGTTACTAATTTGAAATTAGTAATCATATTTAAATGTCTTAGGAAATGTCTGTAAGGGTTTGATAGATAAATTGACAGTTATGAGCATAAAAAGAGGATTTATGGGTAGATAAGTATTTAAGGTTAATCTTATTGCCTTAAATAAAAAGGGAATCAGTAAGCTAAGTCCAATGTCTACCTAAGATAGTATAACTAAAGACTTAGGATGGTTAATTGGACTTGGTAGGTTAGTGATGTGAGGTCAGTAGAGTCACTCGATAGAAGACTGCCATTCACTTTGAGGCTACCAGTAGTCGGGTGCACTTACTACTGATGTGACATATCACTAATCCTAGGACTCGTGTTGACATGAGAGATTGGATTTTCTTTCCTAATTGGAAAGTATTAAATGGTCCAAATTTAGAATTTGGAGCAGTGAGGGATATCTACATAAGGGTTCGATCTGGTTTGAGGTATTAAGTGGTTGTAGGGTCCACCTCTCTCCTAAAAGGAAGTATTAAGTAACCTAGTGAGATTCTAAATAAATAAGGATGTTTCTAAAAGGTTTTACTTCGATGTTGAGGTATTAAGTGGTTGTAGGGCCCGCCTCCCTACCGAAAAAGGTAACCTAATGAGATTCCATATTTACAATTAAGAGTGATAGTGAATATCTCGGGAAGGGTTCGCTTCAGGTTTGAGGTATTAAGTGACTATAAGGTCTGCCTCTTTTCTATAAAAGAGGTATTAAGTAGTCCAATGAGATTTCCAAGCAATGTCAGCTAGATAGTACCAATGAGGAGTCCGCCTTGGGGTTAGGTATTAAATGACAAAGGTCTACCTATAATTAGGTGTTAAATGGTCAAGGGTCTACCTAGTCCTTATTTGTGACGACCCACATTTCGAAAGGTTTAAATCAATAATAATCCACACATGTCTGACTTAAACAATCCGAAACGTAGATAATCAATAGGGTTAAGTAAGAAAAATAAGAAGAGAAGAAGAAAACAAACACAGAATCTCACAGTGGAAACGATAAAATATAATAATCAAATAAACAATTCATGAAGTTGTTTACTATACATTTGATTATAATCTATACACATTTATCAGAGTTATATATATACATCAAGGATAAATAATCAATATAGTAGAATAGCATGATGCAGGGGATAATAATAATAGTAATATACCAAAATCCTCGTCTTCGTCCTCCAGAGAATAATCTTCAATACACTGAAAACTCAAGACTGACCCGAGCGTAATGAAAAAATAAAACACTCGAGTCAGGACTAAAATACTCTTATGTAAATCAAATCAATATCACAAATATGAGTGCAATAACTTAAGAGATGTTACGGGATTTCCATCTCCTAAGGATCCATTTAACTATTTATATATAATAGTATACGCTATAATAGATAATGTCTATCAGTAAAATAAATATCAAATAGCATTAAGGCTTCACATTGATCCACCTTAACACATTTGTACAGTTTAAACCAAAGTCGTAATGGCTCGTATAGGGATAAATATGACAAGGCACGTGAGGCAATGCCCAAGGTAGGATTCTACCATTTTACCCATTCTGGTTGGTCATAACCCATATGTGGCCTACCGCGACAATCAATCCAACCGACAAAAGGTGCACCCATCGAATACAGAATCACAATAGTAATACGAGGGATCAGCGTCGCTAGAGGTAGCTAACCTCAATGGCCATACATAGGCTCCTGTGTTAGTCATTTTAATTATGACACGAGTGTCAAGGCTATCTATCATCGTTCTCTTACTTCATTCCAGTAAACGTCACCAATTCAACCACTACATTCTGGATATCATCCACCGCGTACACAGTTGTCAAAGTGGTTCCAATATTGACAGAGAGTATGCCAATAAGGGACCCCGTTCTCTTTAACAACCAAACGTTGTTCTACACACTGGTTGGTACTTTTATATTTCGAAAACAATTCATACTTAATATCAAAATATCATATTCGTTTCAAAATCTAATCCATTTCGAAATCATCATATTCGCTTCAAAAATCATATTTTGCTTCAAAAAGTCAATTCTGATCACTATGCCGATTTCACTTCAAAATTTTGATTCTAATTACAATTTTGGTTATAACCTCACTTTAACCCAATTCGCATTTAAATCCAAGATTTTAAATATAAACATTCCGCCCTTTGACCAGTTTGAATTTTTAGAAAATAGTTTAAAAATAGCTAAGCAGTTAATATAGTTTAATAGAAAATAATTTGAGTATTAAAAATGGTTCATATAGTAAAATAGTTTGAAAAAACAAAATAATTTGAATATTTAAGGAATATTAATTTTAAACCATTTATACTAAAAATATTGATTTTAAAGTCGAATTTTACTTCGATTCCAAATTAATTTCAATGCCAATTCCAAATTAATTTCAACTCCAATTCCAAATTAATTTAAAATTCCAAGTCCAAATTAATTTAAATTCCAATCTCAAATTAATTTAAATTCCAATCTCAAATTTAAACAGTTTCGATTTATATCAATTACGAGTTCAATTTCCAAAATCTCGATTCAAAACACTTAAATCAAATTTTCCTTCAATATTCAATTTAAAATCCAGATCTTCAAATATAATTAAATTTCAAGCTCAATTTCGAAATATCATTTTATATCACCTTTTACTTAGAAATATTCAAAGTACGAATAAAAGTCCAATCTTTTAAAACAAATCAATTTATGAAATTCACATCATATTTCGATTATAACTAAAAAAATCTCAACTTCGTTTCAAATTTAAATTTCAACATTCCGAGTTCCAATTCGAAATTAATTAGATTTCCATAATTCGATTTTTATTTCTTAGAACCAAATAATTTAAATAACTTCAAATCAAAATTTTAAAATCATTTAATTTAACCAATGCTAGGTCCATATATAATTCTCTATCCTATGGCTAAATGAATCAATTATTCCAATTTAATTCAGGGATGGATATATATCATTTCAATCCAAAATAAATGCCATAGGTATATATCATTTCAACCTATTTCTTAATTTATTCGAAATAATTCAATTTATAGTTTTATATACTGTAAATAATATACAGGATGATAACATGATATATAAAAATAAATAAACATCCAAAATATCAACCAATAGCATCCATTACAACCAATCATTCAAACAGTCAATAAAATTCACAAAAATTTCATAATTATCATTATCGGGTATTTTACGGGCAATTAAATTCTAATTCAATTTAATTGTCAATTCAAATTCTATCAATTAATTTAGATGTCAATTTAAATGTCAATTAAACTTATCAAACAACAATCAATAAATTTTCAATCACTTCACGATATAAATTTAACTAACATAAAAATATTTCAGTCAATTATGAGCGTATAAACACTCACCTACCATTTGAAACTGAAATAATTTCAGAGTCAAATAAATTCTAGATCCACAACACGTTGTAGACGACATCGATACGGATCCGCTGCAACTCGTTTCGTCCGAAACAGACCTCTTATGCGAAAGTTAAGGTTTAATTAATATAACGATCTACTTAAACTAAAATTAACAAAAATAAAATAAATAAATAAAAAACGACCTTCTCCCACGCTCAAACTACATGCACACGCGAAACCCATCTTCTTCCTTTGAGGACGATCTGTGGTTTCTTCCTTTTTTTTACAAAATAATCGGACATCCAAGCCACCACGACGCGCCACCACCACCATGGCCTCCGAGCCCCAGCCTGGTCGCGTGTGAACACCCATCAACCCTAAACAACGATCGAGCCTCCCACCCTCTCACGCCACATTCCAGTCTGCCACCTCATCTTCAAGCCGCGACCATTGTTTCCAATTTTTTTTCAATCAATCCTTTTTATTTATAGATCGATCTGCGATTTAGAAAGATGGAGACGGAATCGTGATTTAAAATAATGGAGAGGGAATTGTATAAGGGATGTGGGCTGGATGAACGGATAGATGAGGAAGGAAAGTATATATATTAATAAAATAAGAAAATATCTCGCCCAAATGGTCCGCAAAATCTCAAACTCCAAATAAAATGTGTCACCTGGCGTTCATAATGTTTTACCCCCATTTCGAACGCAATGGAACTAGTTTCGAGGCCTAATTCGGTCGTATATGGAAGATAGCTTTTCAAAGTCAATTTATTTTATCGAATTTCTTAAATTGATTTCTATGCGTTTCAAGCTCGCAGGGCCAAACGACAAGTCTGATCGCTACGAAACTTGAAATCTTACAATAACTCACTGTTACGGATTCGATGAAATAAGTTTTCTCGAAATCCAAGATAGTTGCCAAAATGGCCATTTTTACTCGTCAATTTGAAATATAAAATTCCCAATTTTTAATTATTCACTTTTAAATCCAATTTTAAAGGTTAACCATCTTCATTCATATTTGAATAAAATTTAAATCCATTTTCGATGCCATTTTCATTCTCATTAAATCCAGAATTTCATTATTTACATAATCTCAACATAAATTTAAACAATTTAATTACCCGATAAATCAATATTAATAAATTCCCAAATTTCAAATAAATTTTAGTTATCAACGTAATTTTATTTCTATCTAAATAATTCACATTTATTATTCAACTTCGGTTAATGATTATAAACACAGTCAATACATAGAATTTATTTCAATACTTATTATTACCAAAATCTTCGGAATTGTTTATCACAAAATTTTATTCAAGTTCATATTCAATAACTACACTAATGATTCATTAAGTTTTATTTTAACCAATTTAATCCAATAATCACCTTAAATTTTATAATTTAAAATAGCTAAAAAAATACAGGTCGTTACATTATTAATGAGGAGTGGCTTGGGTATAGTCTCTCACATTGCTAAGACCTAATAATGATAGTACCAGCGAGGAGTCCACTTGGGAATAGTTATTAAGTGATGTAGGATTTGCTTAGAATATAGGTACTAAATGGTTAGAAGTCCGCCTAGTCCTTTTAAAGGTATTAAGTGGCTTAGGTACTGCGTATTACATGGCTACGATTTTATCGGCGATAGATGTGGTAATAGTTGGACATTAAATGTCGGAAGCCTTAAATAGTGGCTAGAGGTCTTTGTAGCTAGGACCCACCGACAATTGACAACATTGTTAGAAAACCACCTTGGAAATAGGTCTTAAATGATGGGGTCTACCTTGATTGAGGTCTCAAATGGTAGAGTCTGCCTATTTCTCTTTTAAAAGTATTTTGTGCTGATTATAGAAACTCGCTTCATATTTAGAAGTATTAAGTGCAAAATGGGATTGGAAGTATTGGGTGGTTGATAAGGCTTCATCGGTATTTTTTTATCTTGGGAAGGGGTAAGTAAGTAATTGTGTGTGCAATCCAAGGTTATATTAGATATGCTAACCTTAATGGACATAACAATTAAATGAAAACTAATCGGTATAAATTGATGTTATGGACAGTTTATATATTTCCATTCACCAGAACATTGTTTTGACCCCCTCCTCGTTACAACCCACATGATAGTTTTAATTATAGGCCACTGGAGCTGGATGTTCTTTGTTGTTGGAGAAGTCTTCTTTCTTCTCGTGCTTGATGCTGATATAACAATTTGTTATCCAAGGAATACCAAAAATTCCAAGGTAGTAGTCATAGTTAGTATTCTTATCCTACTATTGTTTTCGCTGTGAGTTTAGACTTTTATTAATCTCCGATAATGCTCATGCTTATTTTTAGGTACAAAATCCAACGATCTGGGCTCTGATGGACTTCAGTTTCGATTTTTGTCAAATTTAGGTCCCCTAAGGTGCGGTTTGTTACATTTGGTATCAGAGCCTAGGTTAGTAGATCAGAAGAACTAGGATAGATTGAGAGAACATATTCATACTTTCATATCTAGTAATATTATATTTTTACACTAGATTCTAAGAGTTCCCACTATAAAAGTAGTTGTAGTTCCACTCTGAGAGAATGGGCAAAGAAACTATGGATTGGAAATATCTTAGGAGTTAAGATTTTCATGCTAACTTCGAAGTACCCCCCGGAGTGCTGGCGATGCGTAAAACGCTGTTGATGAAGAGCATGAGTACGATATATGGCAGAATCCTTCAAACTGGAAGTGTTCGACTTGATGGTTGAGATTTAAGCTACATTGTTATTTTGGATTTTGAAGATGAGTTCCAGTTGGAGACACACATTTATTCCATGTGGGCGGAAAATTAGAGTATGTTTGTCGTAATTGTCCAGAAGCAAGTTTTGATATGGTGCATTCATTGATCACCTCTTTGATGACAGACTATATTTTTATTTGGAGAATTAATTTCAATTCCGTAGTCCAAAACCTATGAGAGAATTTATATAAAGTATATTTTGGAAATGCCTTAGATTTTGGAAAAAGGGTTTCTAAAGGATTTCTTTTTCCAAAGAATTATTTTAGAAATTTTGTTTGGGGAAGTATTGAAATTTTAATTTTCAAAGAAACATGTATACCACTAAGTTGGTCGTGTTAAGAAATTTTTAGTTTATAAAAGATTAATTTTTGAGATCCTTAAATATTTATATGTACATATTGATAAAGGCTTAATTTTGATTTTTAGTAAGGAAATAGTTTTCCAATTTAGGGAATTTGTGTTTTAAAATGGTTTTTGAAAACCCTGAAATATATATATAAGTTTGATTTTTATGGGAAGTTTTGGTACGAAATAGTTTCTATTACTTAGAAACAAGTATAAATGAGCATATATTTAGCTCAGTGATTTTTCGATTTATAAAATCAAGGATTTTATATTTTCTCGCTTTAAGGTACAAACAAAATAGGAATGACATTCAATTTTATTGGGGTATGTAATTTGAAATGTTTTTGTACCCACCAGCTATTGGAAGAATATTTCTATCCGAAGTAGGCAGGAAATAGCAGTTGGAATATTTTTGGGTTTTTAAAATTGTTGTTGGTTGCAGCAGTTTTGTTGGAACTACTATAAATTGCTGGAGCATGGTTTGGGACTAGGCGGTAGACTTTGACACTGCCATCATGAGGACAGGAAATTTCTGAATCGTGTCGAATCAAAGAAGATAGCGCGAAACGATTATTATTATTTAATCCGATCCTAATTGGGTCTAGGTTCAATTCACATCCAAAGCCCGTCTAGCAGTTGACCACTTAGCGGTAAACGTATAATGGTCTACTAGTTAACGAGTTTTGGTACAACTTGAATCTGGAACATGATTATAAAAGTCGCATTCAAATTTCCTCAATTGCATTCTTTCATTCCTCCTTCATCAACAAGCCAAACTCAATCTCCATCCTCCTCCTCATCCAAATATCAGCCTCTCTCTCTTTCATTTCTCCTCTAGGCGATGCCGTTTTTTCCAAGGAGCAGTAGCCTCGCCTCCCCCTCGTGCTGCTTTTGCACGTTAGATCTCGCCCAATCACCACTCTAAATCTAAACCCTTTTCCTCCCTCCGACCATCTCTTAGCCTAAGGCACCTTTTCACACTATCGATTTTTCACCACACCATTATGGACTCAACCCTCAAGAGGCCACTTTGCTGGACCAGAATGAGTAGAAGATTTCACCGCTTTTGGGCTGGAAGAGCTATTCGTCATTGTAGGATTTGCACCGATCCTCTTCTTTGAGACTTTTGATCGAGAATGTTACTCGTGCTACATCTGCCTTTTCGATGGAGGCAATAGTTTGATTCATTCGGTGGCGAAGAATGTCATGATTGAACTATCTAATGATGATCTCGCAGAGCTTTTGGATCCCTCCACGAAGGACGTGGACTGGATGATTTTGGAGTGACCGACTCAAAGAATTTGCAGCCGATCTTTTACCAGGATGTCGGTGTTTGGAAGATGGATAATCTACGTCCTCCTACCCATCTGATTATATGCATCATTCAGCACAACGTCATCCTTAAGATGGGAAGTTACGACTGGATTTATCCCATGGTGCGGAAGACCATATATGCTAGTATTGGGGGCATCGCCATCAATTGAACTCGCACTCTTTGATCTAATTTGTTGATCAAGGATTAACACTCCACAGAGTCACTTTCCATATTTTCATCTATCCACTTTCGTCTTTAGGTGAACCTCCGTGGAGAGGCAGTTTAGTATAAGGTTCCTTCTTCCATCATTAGATACTTTCTTAGGAAGATGTCAGTTCCAAAGCCGTTGGCAATACCAGCAGCGCCAATGATACGAGATTGGGTGTATAGCTGCCATGCTACGAGCATTCAAGGGTCGTAGTAATGGATCGAGCACCAGCCATTGAGCAAGGCATCTCATAGTCTATAAGCATTATTTTAGGATATATGGTGTTGTTGTCTTTTCCCTTCCAACATTTGTTCTTTTCTTTTAGGTTGTTTGAGTTGTAACTGTTAGTTGTCTCGTGTAAAAGTCATGCACGATATTATGAGTTTCTATTTATTTACCGTGTTATTGTTTCTGGACATGCGAATCGCTCCTATATATGCATAGTAAAGAAGTAGTATAAATATGGGAATGTCATAAAGACATTTGACTAACAGTAAATGCAATATAAGACTGAAAGTTTAGAATAGTTGGAATTTTAATGAAGGACATGATGAGGTTGTTTTGGTATCATGGGTCTAGGATGGTACTTTATATCATATTGACTTAGCTTGATATTCCACTTCAGTAATCTCCCCAAAGTCTCGGGTCGATATAGTGCTTGCCTCAATGACTAGTTAGTCAGTACTTTTATCAGGTGAGCCAGAAAGTATAGCCGTAATTTCCTTAAAGCAATCAGTAAATAGTATGCTAGCTTTTTAGCTTCTGATAATTCTTTTTAGCTCCGGTGAACAGCTTGCTGATGTAATACATCTACCTTTGGATTCTGGATTCTTCATGTACCAAGGATGCACTCGGTGCATGAGCAGATACTGCCAGGTAAACGAATAAATCTTCTTCCTCCAAAGGTTTTAAAACAATCGGTGGTCCCTCCATATCCTTCAGCAAACTCTGGAAAGCTTCTCGACATTCCTTCATCCAGACAAACTTCCCTTTTTCTTTCTTGAGAGCATCAAAGAACGATACACATTTGTCTGTTGCCTTCAAAATAAATCGACTTAGCGCAAAGACCTTGTAACACCCCATAATTTGGCATTAGTTATTTAATTATCAGTTAATTAATTTTGCCTCAAAAATGGAATTTGTGCAAACGATGGAATATGACCACAGACTTGCACCATTGCGTTCGTGGCGCAATTCTAAGCAACTTTCATATTTGGAGTTTTGCATTCGGAGTCTAAACGAAGATGTTACGGATGAAAACGAATTTAGAACAAAAATAAATAAATAAGAAAAATTAACATTTTTAACTAATTATCTGGGGCCCACAGGTCGACACGCATATTGGAGCGGTCAACCAGGGGCGGTCGACCCCTACGAAATGGGGTCGACCGCTTCATGTATGGTGGCTCTAGTAAACCTAGGCCATGTACGGCTTGAATTTAATATATTGTGATCTAACAGTTGAGGTTAACTCTTAGCCCATAAATTCAGGCCTAACCCACCCATTCTCTTCTTATATTTTTCTAAAAGTAGTAGCAAAGCACTGCCATTTCTTATTCTTCACTTTCTCCATAGATTATAAAAATAAGATATTTATATCTATATTCATACAAATTGGAGAAGACTGGAAATCTAATAAAAAGGAGAAGAGAATCAACTATACACATATTTGAGGTGATTTATATATTTATATAATTGTATCTATTTTCTCTCGCAATCCCAAATGTCTTCACGGATTTGTAATTCTAATGTATATATATATACCATTTTATACATATTTCTTGGATTAAAAATGATTTGGAGATGAATCAAAGGTTCCACTTCAGATCTGGAGATTTGAATCGCTATTAAAAGGTATGGGAAATTTTATAGATTGTTATAATATGAAAATTATCCCGTTGGTGTTTATTTGATTTTTATGCCTAACTGGATAATTGTATATGAGTTGTAGGCAATAGACTGAATATAATAAATATCGCCTACATATTTTTATTTATGAATTGATTTAGAATTATTTACAACCTGATCTAGAAATCAGTCCCAAAAGTATGAATTTAGAATATTGATATGAATGAAATTTATTCCAGATGTGAAATAGGTTGTATAATAATGTTATGCATTTGGATCATTACCCTAATTTTTTTGGAATGTAAACTTCTCTATGTTTGAAATTGTTGGAATTTAGATCTGTTTAATACCTATAAATTAGTTTGATTTCTTTTCCATTTAGGAAAAATACGTTGTTTGATCTAGCAAGGAGTAGATGCAAATAAAAAGAGAAAGAGATGTGTAAAGTATGAATTCATTATAGTTTACACTGTCTATTTCAGTAATAAAAAGAAATGATATTCCTTGTAATTTCGAACGATGTAATCTTTTATATTTTAAAGTTAAATCTTTTGTTTTGGACTAATTTATGGAAATTATAGTGGATAATTTTTTTAGATATGATTTCAATAGTTGAACATGGAAAAGAATATTCTAGTGAAGATATATAACTAGAATATATTCGATAAAAGTATATATTTGTACGTAATATACTATGCATGTAATAATTAAATAAAAAGCTAATAGCGAAGCTTACACATAATATTCATGTTTAGATAATTGATTAATGGAAAAGGAATTTAAAAGGTTGTAATTTCAATAAATGGGAAATAAATGGTAATAAATATGGAAGTTGCAATAACTTGATAGGGAAGTGGATTAATGAGACTGATAAATAAAGAAGTTGAATTAATAACTATGGAATAGTTAAAATGGTTACTAATTCGAAATTAGTAATCATACATAGATGTCCTAGGAAACGTCCGTTAGGATTTTATGGGCAAATTGACATTTGTGAGCATAAAATGGGGATTTATGGGTAGATAAGTATTTAAGGTAAATCTTATTGCCATAAATAAAAAAGGAATTAGTAAGCTAAGTCCAATTTCTACCAAAGATGACATAAGTAAAGACTTAGGACGATTATTTGGACTTAGTAGGTTAGTGATGCGAGGTCGGTAGGGTCACTCGATAGAAAACTGCCCTTCACTTTGAGGCTACCAACAGTCGGGTGCACTTACTACTGATTTGAAATGTCACAAATCATAGGACCTGTGACGACATGAGAGATTGGGATTGCTTTCTTAATTGGACAGTATTAAATGGTCCAAATTTGGAATTAGGAGCGGTGATAGATATCTCCATAGGGGTTCGCTTCTGTTTTGAGGTATTAAGTGGTTGTAGGGTCCGCCTCTCTCTTAAAATGAAGTATTAAGTAACCTAGTGAGATTCCAAATAAATAGGGATGTCTCTAAAAGGGTTTACTTCGGTGTTGAGATATTAAGTGGCTGTTGGGCCTACCTCCCTACCGAAAGAAGTACCTAATTACATATTTACAATTAAGAGTGATAGAGGATATCTCGGAAAGGGTTCGCTTCGGGTTTGGGGTATTAAGTGTGACGCCCCACCCCGAGACCCACATTAACAAAGAATATTACTTGGTAATACTATCTGCTAATGCGAAGAATAAGGCTGGTTAGAAGCGACCATCTATAGCCTCGTCTTAAATATCTATTGAATACATCGACAAATGCTATATTTTTTTTCCAACTCAAGTGGGTCGACATATCAAATAAATACTTAATACAAAGCCATAGGTGGCTATATGATCTATCAGAACAAAATACAACAACTAAAATGCAAACATATCACAAAATAGCAGATAATCACATATCTATATACACATGTACAGATACATCAACAGAGTAATACAAAATTATACATGATATATGTGGTATGACGACCACAACATACATATGAGTCAAAAGAATATACATATCAAAGTAGCAAACAAAAGGACTACACTAAAAGCTATAACAAAAAGAGCTAGCAAAATAGAGTCTATGCGGAAGCAGAATAGGCTATGTCCAAAGGTACCTAACCTGAAACACCTTGGTCTGACCCGAGTATAAAATACACGGGTCATTCTAGCTAAACATATCAGTTTATAAGGATAAGCAGTAATAGATGCATAAGGATAAGGGTAATGTTCTTCTTAAACAAGAAGGAACAATACTGAGTATAAGCATGGGTATAAGTATGGTATGGTTACTTTAAGTGATGAGATGATATCACTTACACAAACATATAATCTCAAAATAGATAAGACAATCCATAAAACGCTAAATATAGCAAGCCTCATATCATCGGCATATCACAAATCATCAATAGTGGTTTAGGGAAAATATAACTCCTAAAAAGGAGAAATCCCAAACCGCCATATCGGCAAACTCAAAGAAATCCCAAAGAAATCACCATCTCAAAAATACGCCATAAGGTAATCAAATATAACTCTCCAACATAGGAGAATATAATCCCAAATAAACGCCAAAAGGCAAATCTCATGTAATAACGCCAATAGGCAAATCTCAATAATAACTCCGAAAGGCAAATCTAAAATAACGCCAATGTAGTCAACTCAAATTCCCATAAGGTAATCGCCATATATATATATATATATATATATATATATATAATGGCTCGAATGGCCAACCATGAAAAAGGTGATACACTCGGGAAATCAACGAAAACATCTCAAAATTTACATGTGCTTTTGGCTGAAGCCTGCCAAGTACTGATCTCAAATATGGTACCATGCCCGAAGGCAAATACGTCGCAATGGCAAATACGCTGCAATGGCAAATATGCTGCAATGGCAAACACCGCAATGGAAAATGTCTCAAGGATAAATGTGCCGCAATGGCAATGACCCGAAGGTCCAGTACTGGCAATACGCCGCAATGGCAAATGTGTCACAAACTCTCGAATAGGAACCCGAACAGTGTTAACGTGTGTCCCATACCACATGTTCGCACTAAACGGTTTACTAACCGCTAGTAAATTTCACACTCAAAGCAGTAAAAAGTTTACCTCATCTCATCGCTAAACTCGACTCGGAGGTCAAAACGATCAAATGGACAAGTCGGGAATTAACCGATAAGATAAACGCATGTGTCTCATACCACGTGTTTTACCAAACCATTTAATTCTCCTTCTTATTCACTCAAAATGTGCAAAAACGTGTATTTATATATAAAATAATTTACTTTGGAAAACAAGCTTTGAAAACCAATTCCCGAAATCAATTTGAAAACCCTATTTGAAAATTTTCCTTATCATAGAGAATAAATAGATTTTACACTTGAAAATACTTTAAAATATTATATAATAATTATTTTGAAATGCCCATAAATTTTAAAAATTATTTCAAAATTGTTTGGAAAAATCCGTGCTCGAAATCAAAGAAATCGCTCAAAACCATCATTCAAATTCAATTCGAATTTGAATTTCAAATTCTTCAAAACTTGGCTAGCCTATTGATAGGTATCATAGCCCTCGAAACATTTCAGAAATATCACAAAAATATGAAGAAAAAGTCAAAAGTCGGACGGAAAAAGAATATAAAAATACGTAAAATAATACACAGGTCTGAAATCTTCTCTGGGTTCAACTTTCGGACATGAAAAGTATGGACAAACAACATATGATTGAACTAAAAATTGGTTTCCTAATAGTAGAAAACTTCAGCTTTCAAACAAAAGAAGAATCAATGAATTATGACTGGAAATGAAAATGTTACGATGTCTCAAACATGGACTCAGGCCATGTATGCAACAGTTCAAAAAAAAAGTGTCCAGGCCTGAAAACCATCTTGGGTTCAATTTACAGGCCTGAAACAGAGGATCAAACGACCTAATATTGAACTGAAAATTGGTTTGCACATACTACAAAACTTCATCTTTAAAACAAAAAAAGAACCAATGAATTCGAAATGGAAATGAAAAAGTTACACTATATCAAACATGCACTCAGGCCTTGTTTGCAACAGTTCAAAAAAACAGATGTACAGGCCTGAAAACCATCTTGGGTTTAACTTTCAGGTATGAAACAGAGGACCAAACGACTTCAGATTGAGCTGAAAACTAGTATGAATATAGTAGAAAACTTTATCTTTCAAACGAAAAATGAAGCGATGGATTCTAGTAAGAAATGAAAGAGTTATGTTGTCTCAAACATGAACTCACACCATGTTTGCAGCAACTCAGAAACAAAATATGTACAGGCAAAAATCTGGGTTTGTATTGATTTTCTACCACTGTTTTGAACATCCAAATGACAATATTTTTCAACCAAAATTTTTAGAGACCAAGATCAATATGCAAACTACCAAATGAAAGAAATCCGGCAGCATTTCATTGCTGGAATCAAAAGTTACAGGCTTTCAAAGTAGCAATATAAATCAGATTTTGAACAGAGAAAACAACTACCGGAATATACAAAAAGAAGCTAATTTATTCACTGTTTTAGGTGATTTTGAGCTTGGCTCAGCTAGCTTTTGTGAGTTATAACTCACCTTGCTGTTAGATGCAAATATCCGGATTTGGCAAAAAGATTAAAGCTTTTGCTTGAGAGATGGCCTCTAATAACCTGTAGAGAAGATAAAAATAACATGCAAAAGAAAGTTTTACTGTAATTAGAGAACCACTTCACAAATCAGAGATTTTTGATGAAATTAAGTTATTTGGAGTTAGATTACCTTTGTATTTATTCTCTAGAGTGAAAAAGACTCTAATTTGCTTGAATTTTATGAAGAAAATGGCTTGGATTGAGAAATTGGTAAAGAGGGTTTTGTTTTTCTCATTATTAGGCTAAGGAAGAAAATGAAGTTGAGAAAAGAATGTACAGTATTCTTTTTCTCACTTCTCAAACCAGGTTATGCACTAATGGGCCATGGATCCATTAGTAAAAAGAAAATAAATGGCTCATTGGTTAATTAATTCACTCATAAACTGAAAATGCTTCAAATATACACTATTTAACAAAACAAAAATGCATTTCTTCATATTTTTACATAGGAAAAATATGAAAACTTGTACACTTACAAAATAAAACATTTTGTGCCATATAAAAAGATAAATTTATATTTTTAAAACATTTTTATTATTAAAATCCTTTATTTCACAAAAATACTCTATTTTCGCAATAAAATGCAAAAGTCTATATTTTTTACTTTTAAAATTTAACAAAAATACTTTTCTCACTTATAAAAATATTTCAAAACATTTCCAAACTTAATTTATAGCCAAAACATATTTTAAAACCAATTTCCACCTTTTTATTTAAATAAAACAACTTAAAATTCAAATACTTCTTTTAAAAACTATTAAAAGAAGCAATTGGGCAATAATTAATATAATTATTGCATTTTCTCTAAAATAAAGTCATTTTTTTATTTAAAGCCCATATTCCATTTATTATCACTCCAAAAAAAATAAAATAAAGTTTTAAGCTTTATTTTCACAATTTAATTCCAATTTTATTTTTTATTCCAAATAAACAATTTAATTTCTCCAATTTTAATTTAATTTACAATATTAAATTATAATTTAGTATTGATAGGTAATCTTCAAACTAGGGTTGTTATAGACTCTCCACTTAACAAAATTGCATCCATGCAATTTCTAGAGAAGAGTTTATGTTCAACCTATTAATTTCATCAACCAAAAGAAAGATAGACAAGCTCGAATTTAAAAATTCTCTCACTCTCAAAATAGAATGGTAGAAAACCAAGATAAGGCTTTCTCGATTAATCTATGGTTTCCAAAGTGCTAATATTGGAATTAGCGAACCATTGAATTTTCCGAGCAATACACAAGATTTCGAAGGCGTCTCACCTTCGAATGAGAACACAACAAGATGCCACACAAAGGATCAATCGAATGACATTGATTTCTCATAAGCTCCTCGAGTAGGGTTGGAATTTAGCACAACTCCAACCCGAACTCTAACCAACAAAATGATTATCGATATGATTTTCCATATGACACTACGGAAGGAACCACACCAATACAAGATAGACACAAAAGAGGCAAGATTGATCAACCAAAAGGTGGTTTCTTCAAAGGGCACCATACTCAAACGACCGCATAAATGCACGTCGTTAGAAAATAACACGAGAGTAAGATAAACACAAGGAACTAAAATATATGTATAAACTCTCAATCAAAAACTCTTAGAGTTTAAAATTCAATATTTTATAATTATAACCACAATTTTCAACGCTTGAAAATTTTTCAAAACTTCTTACTTAGATTTTAAATTTACATTCATTACTCTTCATTAGAGTAAATAAAGTTTAAGTTGTTTATTCTCTAATTCTTCCATAGGTATTCTCTGGTTTGCAACATATATTATTATTATTTTTCAATTTGTTTCTCAAATTTTCTAAGTGTTAGAAATTTCCGGAAAAATCGTCGAAGTCTTTTTTGTACGAAGTGCCGCATACAATATTATAAAAATGATTTATATAATATACATCGACCATTAGGTCGGAAACACAATATATATCATCATTTAACACTTTAAAATTTTAATCCGAAAACAAACCTTCCTTTTTAGCATTTTCAAACGAGTTTGCACAAACTTATATATATATTCTTTTTGCACAAAATACAGTCCAACTATCCTCTTTCATCTATTCTTAACTCAAATAGATGATATTAGTTCATGTTCATAAATAAGAAGTACTACACTTAACTATTAAGGGAAATAGATCAATTTCATTTCAGACCTGCTGTAAAGAAGACATATTTTTACCTAGCAAACAACCAAATCTGAATTTTTTTATAAAATAGAAGTTGTTCTACTCAGTCTATGTTTTCCATCAATATAAAGATCCCCAAAATCGGATTTACAGTTTGAAAGTTATGCTAGATTTATTTTCAGCTTAATCTTAGAAATTTCTTAAGAGGACAGAAATGTCTATCCACTTTCAAACCCATTTTAGACTCAGTAAAAAGCAAAATATTTTAAAGTGGTAAAAAGAAACTTTATAGCTTACTGAAAACACTTTTATTTACAAAAAGATTGAACTCATTAAGAGTTATAAATCTCAAGTTATCGCCGTTTTAGTACAGCACTTTTCCAAACAAAATTTCAGCTTTTAAAACAATTTGAAATTTGAAAATTTCCCAAACCATTTTAATCTCAAACTACATTTTCAAACAAGCTTTTTGCTATATCATTTATTAAATGATATTCTTTTTCCCTGGAAAGCTAAGACATACAAAATTATGATTAACTTTATGTAATCATCATAAAACATTTTATTAAGTGGAAATATTTTCATTAGTTTCCAAATCTACTTTAAAATAATTAACTTGAAAACTCATTTTGGAAGAGATAACTAATCCCTTTCATTATCAACAGATGATTATTGATTATCCACCAAAATAAATTTTTGGGATATATATAAAGTTTAAAATTATTCTCACAATTTAAAATGATTATACTACATGAATTGTTCATTTATCAAAACAATCCAAATTCACATTTCCACTTGTCACAAAAATTAAATTTCCATCTAATTATCAACATAAAACTAATTAAAGTTGATAATTAATTCAAACTTTTTTCAAAAGAATTTTGCAATTTCAAACCCACAGTTTTTAATACCATTTAAGTTTAAAACAAAAACTAGCTCACAAATTTATACTAAATGTTCTAAACTAACACTTCTTTATTTTCTCCTAAGATAGAGTTTTATATCTATCCTCTACTATTACTCAAATAACTAAGTGTCAAAACAAATTTTTATAGTCATCATTAATAACTTGTACTAAACTATTCAATTAATATTTTAATTTTTCAAACCAATGTATTCTTTTACCTTAAATACATCATTTTATTAATCAAAGCATCAAATGATATTTTCTTCTAATTAAGACATCCCCTTAATTAGAATTGTTCACTTTTACTTACCCAAATTACCATATTCAATTTCTCAAATTTCAAATAATATAAGGGTATTGCCTTGCCATTGATTTATAGTGAATGACCCCAAAGCATTGCTCCAGAGTTGATCAAATGATCAAAACAGCCTCGCCACTCATCCAACACTCACTATGGTTCAATGGCTTTGTTAAACATTTAAAATAAAAATTAATACTCCACCATATTAATATTTCCAAACTTTACTTATTAAAACTCAATTTACCGTGTCTGACTGTCTCATCGCAGCGTTTAGGAAATTCCTATCGATAACGTTGGCCAAACGCATCGATCAGAATTCTTAAAGCACTAGACAAACAACCCAACACAAAAAATTCATTTTCTTTAAAAAGAAATACCTCATATAAGATAATCAAAATATTCTTTGTTTTTTCCCAAAAAAATCCAATATTCTTTGTTTTTCTCAAAAAAAAAATCCAATTTCTCTTAGAAACATATCTTCAATTTTTGAAAAATTTGAAAATACAATTTATTACTTATTCTCAAAATCAAGGAAAACAAATAGAGCTCATCGAGATATTCTCAGAATACTCGATCCTCAAGGTTGATGGAATGAACTGGAGTGTTCATTATTCTAAACGGTATAACGAACCACTCACAAGACTCATAACAAGTGCGGAATGCAGTAAGAGTAACGCTATCCTTCGCGACTTGTAGCTCATAAAACATCATGGTAGGGTCAAGCTGAGGAATGACCCTAGCACCACTCAATAGATTAAAAAGAGAGAAATGAGATATAAAGTAAGGGTAAAATATCTTCTCGAATGAGGAGAAGTAACATTAGCAACAAATCATTACTTCGAGTGAAGTAGTACCACAAAGTATATCAACAATTGAGTATCCAAAGAGGATATCTCAAAAGGGGTAAGAATGGCAATATCAAATAAATTCAATGAATCACCTCATTTCCCTTGTGGACATCCTCGTGGGAGGATGACCAAAAGGCTAAGAACCGGGAATGAATTCAATACAATATTCAATTGCCCGATTGGGTGTCATGCCCGAAATGGACTCACAGAAATCAACAGAGTCACAATGACTGGAATTCGAGATATATCATCAACATCTCAAAACTCAAGAGTGAATACAGATATTTCAGAATCATCATTAACATTCCGTAGAACAAGAAACAAAAATCAGCCAAAATTAGGATACCTAAATATAGGATCCTTCGAATCACAGAATGCGGCTTGATAATACGCAAGCCACTCCATCTCAAATCATTCCAAACTTTAGATAGAAATAACGTCCTAATTCGCTCAAAAAGATAAGCTACAAGGAACAATCCCAAAATCCTCAAACATCATACCAAATATTGCGGATCCCCTTAATAGAATTCACAATCCTCAAAGAAATCACAAGATAAGAACATCAAAAAGCATCAACAAATTCCACCGATACGGATGAGTGTCGAGCACTCGTATCAAACGACTCGAATAAAACTATCATGATAAGGATTACTCTTAAGATAAGATATAATCAATTTCAATTATCGAACACTATGGAATAAAATATATTCCTAGATATATCCCAAACTTCTATCTCAAAGGACACGATAAGATAAAGGACATGATGATTAAGGGATTTGTAACACTTGTATTACACTTAGATGTACCGTAATATGTGTTTCTGTTCTGTGTTTATCATACTTTGTTCTGAACTCAGCTCTGATACTAAGCTATGATGCCCCACCCCGAGACCCACATTAACAAAGAGTATTACTGGTTAATACTGTCTGCTAATGAGAAGAATAGGGCTGGTTAGGAGCGACCATCTATAGCCTTGTCTTAAATATCTATTGAATACGTCGATAAATGATATTTTTTTTTCAACTCAAGTGGGTCGACATATCCAATAAATACTTAATACAAAGCCATAGGTGGCTATATGATCTATCAGAACAAAATACAACAACTCAAATGCAAACATATCACAGAACAGCAGATAATCACATATATATATATACACACACACACACACATGTACAGATACATCAATAGAGTTATACAAATGATACATGATATATGTGGTATGACGACCACAATATACATATGAGTCAAAAGAATATACATATCAGAGTAGCAAACAAAAGGACTACACAAAAAGCTATAACAAAAAGAGCTAGCGGAATAGAGTCCATGCGGAAGTAGAATAGGCTATGTCCAAAGGTACCTAACCTGAAACACCTCGGTCTGACCCGAGTATAAAATACACGGGTCAGTCTAGCTAAACATATCAGTTTATAAGGATAATCAGTAATAGATGCATAAGGATAAGGGTAATGTTCTTCTTAAACAAGAAGGAACGATACTGAGTATAAGCATGGGTATAAGTATGGAAGGGTTACTTTAAGTGATGAGATGATATCACTTACACAAACATATAATGTCAAAATAGATAAAACAATCCATAAAATGCTAAATATAGCAAGCCTCGTATCATCGGCATATCACAAATCATCAATAGTGGTTTAGGGAAAATATAACTCCTAAAAAGGAGAAATCCCAAACCCGCCATATCGGCAAACTCAAAGAAATCTCAAAGAAATCATCATCTCAAAAATATGCCACAAGGCAATCAAATATAACTCGCCAATATAGGAGAATATAATCCCAAATAAACGCCAAAAGGCAAATCTCATGTAATAACGGCAATAGGCAAATCTCAATAATAACGCCAATAGGCAAATCTCAATAATAACGCCAAAAGGCAAACAAATAACGCCAGTGTAGGCAACTCAAATTCCCATAAGGTAATCGCCATATATATATATATAATGGCTCGAATGGCCAACCATGGAAAAGGCGATACACTCGGGAAATCAATGAAAACATCTCAAAATTTGCACGTGCTTTTGGCCGAAGCTTGCCAAGTACTGATCTCAAATATGGTACCACAACCGAAGGCAAATACGTCACAATGACAAATACGCCGCAATGGAAAATACGCCGCAATGGAAAATGTCTAGAGGGCAAACGCGCCGCAATGGCAAACGCTGCAATGGCAATGACCCGAAGGTCCAGTATTGGCAATACGCCGCAATGGCAAATGTGTCACAAACTCTTGGATAGGAACCCAAACAGTGTTAACGTGTGTCCCATACCACACGTTCGCACTAAATGGTTTACTAACTGGTGGTAAATTTCACACTCAAAGCAGTTAAAAGTTTACCTCATCTCATCGGTAAACTCGACTTGAAGGACAAAACGATCAAACAGACAAGTCAGGAATTAACCGATAAGATAAATGCACGTGTCCCTACCACGTGTTTTACCAAACCGTTTAATTCTCCTTCTCATTCACTCGAAATGTGCAAAAACGTGTAATTTATATATAAAATAATTTACTTTGGAAAACAAGCTTTGAAAACCAATTCTCGAAATCAATTTGAAAATCCTATTTGAAAATTTTCCTTATTATAGAGAATAAATAGATTTTACACTTGAAAATACTTTAAAATATTATATAATAATTATTTTTAAATGCCCATAAATTTTAAAATTATTTCAAAATTGTTTGGAAAAATCCGTGCTCGAAATCAAAGAAATCGCTCAAAACCGTAATTTAAATACAATTCAAATTCAATTCAAATTTGAATTCCAAATTCATCAAAACTTGGCTAGCCTTTTGATAGGCATCATAGCCCTCAAAACATTTCAGAAATATCACAAAAACATGAAGTAAAAGTCAAAAGTCGGACGGAAAAAGAACATAAATGCATAGGCAAAATAACACCCAGGTCTGAAATCTTTTCTGGGTCCAAATTTCGGATATGAAACAGGTAGCCAAAAGACCTCTGATTGAAATAAAAATTGGTTTTCACATAGTAGAAAACTTCAGCTGTCAAAAAAAAAGAATCAATGAATTCCAACTGGAAATGAAAAGGTTACGCTGTCTCAAACATAGACTCAGGCCATGTTTGCAACAGTTCAAAAACAAAAATGTGCACAGGCCTGAAAACCATCTTGGGTTCAACTTACAGGCATGAAACAGAGGACCAAATGACCTAATATTGAGCTGAAAATTGGAATGCACATACTAGAAAACTTCATCTTTCAAATTAAAAAAGAATTAATGGACTCCGAATGAAAATGAAAAAGTTACCCTGTCTCAAACATGGACTCAAGCCATGTTTGCAACAGTTCAAAAAACATGTACAGGCCTGAAAACCATCTTGGGTTCAACTTTCAGGCATGAAACAAAGGAACATACGACTTCGAATTGAGCTGCAAATTGTTATTCATATAGTAGAAAACTTTATCTTTCAAACGAAAAAAGAAGCGATGAACTACAGTAAGAAATGAAAGAGTTATGCTGTCTCAAACATAGACTCAGGCCATGTTTGCAGCAACTCGGAAACAAAATATGTACAGGCAAAAATCTGGGTTTGTATTGATTTTCTACCACTGTTTTGAACATCCAAATGACAATATTTTTTAACCAAAATTTGTAGAGACCAAGATCAACATGCAAAATACCAAATGAAAGAAATCCGGCAGCATTTCGTTGTCGAACTCAAAAGTTACAGGCTTTCAAAGTAGCAATATAAGTCAGATTTTGAACAGAGAAAACAACTATCGGAATATACAAACAGAAGCTAATTTATTCACTGTTTTAGGTGATTTTGAGCTTGGCTCAACTAGCTTTTGTGAGTTATAACTCACCTTGCTGTTAGATGCAAATATCCGGATTTGGCAAAAAGATTAAAGCTTTTGCTTTAGAGATAGCCTCTAATAACCTGTAGAGAAGATAGAAATAACATGCAAAAGAAAGTTTTACTGTAATTAGAGAACCACTTCACAAATCAGAGATTTTTGATGAAATTAAGTTATTTGGAGTTAGATTACCTTTGTATTTATTCTCTAGAGTGAAAAAGACTCTAATTTGCTTGAATTTTATGAAGAAAATGGCTTGGATTGAGAAATTGGTAAAGAGGGTTTTGTTTTTCTCATTATTAGGCTAAGGAAGAAAATGAAGTTGAGAAAAGAATGTACAGTATTCTTTTTCTCACTTCTCAAACTAGTTTATGCACTAATGGGCCTTGGATCCATTTGTAAAAAGAAAATAAATGGCCTATTGGTTAATTAATTCACTCATAAACTAAAAACGCTTCAAAGTTCAAATATACACTATTTAACAAAACAAAAATGCATTTCTTCATATTTTTACATAGGAAAAATATGAAAACTTGTACACTTACAAAATAAAACATTTTATACCATATAAAAAGATAAATTTATATTTTTAAAACATTTTTATTATTAAGATCCATTATTTCACAAAAATGCACTATTTTTGCAATAAAATGCAAAAGTCTATATTTTTTACTTTTAAAATTTAACAAAAATACCTTTCTCACTTAGAAAAATATTTCAAACCTTTTCCAAACTTAATTTATAGCCAATACATATTTTTAAACCAATTTCCACCTTTTTATTTAAATAAAACACCTAAAAAATCAAATACTTCTTTTAAAAACTATTAAAAGAAGAATTGGGAAATAATTAATATAATTATTACATTTTCTCTAAAATAAAGTCATTTTCTTTATTTAAAGCCCATATGTCATTTATTATCACTCCAAACAAAATAAAATAAAATTCTAAGCTTTATTTTCACAATTTAATTCCAATTTTATTGTTTATTCCAAATAAATAACTTAATTTCTCCAATTTTGATTTAATTTACAATATTAAATTATAATTACCATTATAATTTAGTATTGATAGGTAATCTCCAAACCAGGGTTGTTATATTAAGTGACTATAGCGTATGCCTCTTTCCTATAAAAGAACTATTAAGTAGCTCAATGAGATTTCCAAGCAATGTCAGCTAGATAGTACCAATAAGGAGTCTGCCTTGGGGTTAGGTATTAAATGACAAAGGCATACCTATAAATAGGTGTTAAATGGTCAAGTGTCTACCTAGTCCTTACTAATGAGGTATTAAGTGGCTTGGGTACAGTCTCTCACATTGTTAGGGTCGTAATAACGACAGTACCAGTGAGGAGTCCGTATGGATATAGGTATTAAGTGATGTAGGACCCGTTTAGAATATAGATATTAAATGGTTAGAAGTCCGCCTAGTCCTTTTAAAGGTATTAAGTGGATTGGGTATTGTCTATTACATGGCTACGATTTTATCGGCGATCGATGCGGTAATAGTTGAACGCTAAATATCGAAAGCCTTAAATAGTGGTTAAAGGTCTTTGCAGTTAGGACCCGCCGACCATTGACAACATTTTTAGAAAACCGGCTTGGGAATAGGTCTTAAATGACGGGACCTACCTTGGTTGAGGTCTTAAATGGCAAAGTCTGCCTATTTCTCTTTTAAAAGTATTTTGTGATGATTATAGAGGCCCGCTTCATATTTAGAAGTACTATGTGGCAAATAGGTTTGGAAGTTTTGGGTGGTTGATAAGGCTTCATCAGTATTTTGTACCTTGGGAAGGGGTAAGTAAGTAACCGTGTGTGCAATGCAAGGTTAGATTAGAATTGCTAACCTTGATGGACATAATAATTAAATGGAAACCAATTGGTATAAATTTATGTTGTGGACAGTTTATAGATTACCAGTCACCAGAACGTTATTCTGACCCCTCCTCATTACAACTTATGGGATAGATTTAGAGGAACAGGTCACTAAAGCTGGATGTGATTTGTTGTTGGAGAAGTCTTCTTTTCTCTCATGCTTCATGCTGATGTGACAATCTGTTATCCGAGGAATACCATAAATTCCAAGGTAGTAGTCATAGTCAGTATTCTCATCCTATTATTGTTTCCGATGTAAGTTTAGATTTCTATCAATCTCTGATAATGCTCATGCTTATTTTCAAGTACCAAATCTAACAATCTGTACTTTGATTGACTTGGGTTTCGATTTTTGTCGAAATTTAGGCCCATTAAGGTGCGAGTTGTTACAGACCTTTCGTTTAAGCCTTGCATCTCCCTCTTTTCTTTAAGGCAGTAACCTCTTTCAATGCTTTAATCTATTTCGGTTAAGCTTCAATGCCCTTTGAGTCTATGATGAAACCCAAGAACTTTCACGATGTGACTCCAAAATAACATTTCAATGGATTAAGCCACATCCCACACTTTCAGAGCACGTTGAACATCTTTGAGAGTTCACGCGTGTGATTCATCGATCGTTGTGACTTCACAAGCATATTATCCTCGTAGGCTTCCATTGTCTGTCTAATCTGATCTTTAAACATCATATTTACTGATTATTGGTAAGTAGCTCCAACATTCTTTAAAGCAAATGACATCGCTCGAAACAATACAACCCCAAATTTGCATTGAAACTCGTATGCTTCTGATCTGGAACATGCATTGCTATTTGATTGTAGTCGAAGTATGCATCCATGGAGGATGAAAATTCATGCTCGGCGGTTCCATCAATAAGCTGGTAGATTCTGGGCAGTAGGAAACTATCTTTTGGGCATGCTTTATTCAAGTCCGAATAATCGATGCATGTCTACCACTTTCCATTTGACAATTTTACCATCACAAAATTTGATACCTATTCAGGGTATTCTGCATCATGGACAAAGTCATTCTTCTTTAGCTTATCCGCCTCTTCATTCAACATATGCTGTCAAGGGAGCTTCCAAGGCGTCGATTAGGTGCTATTTTTCAATTTTAGTGCCTCGCTTTCTAATATAGCGCGTTACTTTGCCCTTTATCCGAGGTATCGTCTAAGCGTTGAGCTTTTCTTAAGGCGCCAGAAAATAGGCGTTTTTAGTATAAATTTATTTTTTACTTGACTAAATCAAATACACTTATACGTTCAGTTACTATGGTTGTTTATTATAGATCTTTTTATTTCAAGAATTCCAATGGTTGAATCATTTTTCTATTTCTTTTTTTAAAATATACAAACAATCAATTAATAAATAATAACAATTCTTCTTTATATTTGAGAATAAAATTCCCTCGTTAGTTTTTTAATTCTTTAAAATTTGGCTTTAATGATTTCTTTATTTTTATCTTAATTATGTTAGCATTTTGAATGTTATTTTAAAAAAATTCTTGAGTTTTTAAGATTATTCACAAATATTATACTTGATTTTTTTAAGATTATTTGGTATATAAATATTCAATTATTTTCACGACACAAACTTTACAAATATAAATTTTGTTGCTTCTATAAATTATAAAAGTACTTGACTTATTTTTAAATTTATTGATGAAATATTTAAAAGTGTATACACACACACAAATACACACACACACACTCACGCACACATATGCACACACATACATACATACATAAATATATATATATATATATATTAATATATATCATTTATAGTAAACTAATAAGTAGTAATCATCTAATCAACATCAATATAGTTTAGTAAATAGTTAGTTATGTTTGTAATTATTTAATGTGAATATTGTTTGTGCAAAATGTATGTGACGAACGCCTATTTTTGACCAGGCTCCACCTGAACTCTGCCTAGACTCTAAATCCATCTTAGCACCCAACGCCATGCTCTACCGCGAACAACATAGCTTTCGACATATCAGATCGCTCCAGACCCAGATCGCATCTTTTCTGCTTTACATGAGAGTATCACGGGTCCACATTTAATGGATGACATGCTATCTCTGGCGAGATTCCTGGAATGCATCCAGGCAAACACATCCTGGTTTGCTCAGAGAAACTATACCAACTCCTTCATCTTTATGCCAAGTTTTACATGCGATCTTCAAGACCCGAGTGGGGTCATCCTCATAGATCAAGATGTTGATTGTCTGCTCCACATGTGCCGCCATCGTATCCATTGACTCTTTTCATGGATCTATAGGTTTGTAGAACTTACTATGGGACCCAAGCCTAAGCTTAGGCGGTGGTTGCTATACATTGCCAGTCTTAATGTAGAGAGCCTTCTCTGCACCATTTCCTTTTCTCATGTCGCTTCGCCACTTTGAGCTCCATGACATAACATTCACGGCCAGTACTCTAGTCACTCTAAATAGCTTCTACTCCATTTTTGGTGGGGAACTTGATCGTCTGGCACCATGGAGCAAGCATTATTCTAAAAATAGCAAGGGCCGGTCGGACCAAGAAAGCAACGTAGGCCAAATATGCGTCGACCACCATGAACGTCTATACCCGCACTATCTTGTGGTCTCCTTCACTTAACTTGACAGAGAAGTCAATACAACCGATAGGCTACTTAGCATCTTCGGTAAATCCCTAGAGGCAATTTACAAGGCTTCAGATCTTTCCCATTTATCTACATTTGATCAAAAGTTTTCTAAAATGAGATATTATTGAGCTCCTACAGTCAATAAGAACTAGTCCACTGGTGCTGGTCCAATAGCGACTGTAATCATTATAAGGTCAAGCTTCAATGCTTTTACTCTGTCAGCATCTCTATTTTTGAAAATGATGCCATCATTCATCATTTTCTATTGTTTCATCAGCGTTTCATTTTTGATGGTGCAACAATTCTCTAAATCACATGCTTCAGCGAATTGCCATACCTCTCCATTTCATTCTAACTTTTCTCTACTGGATGAGGTCCTCCAGAAATAGTATTAATCACAATCTTTTCTCAAGCTAGTTGGGTCCACTAGACCCAACTTGATCCCGTTGAGCAATATATCCTTAGGGTCTATCATTTATTGGCCTGCCAACCTACGGGCTTCTCACATACTACTACAGTTTATTATTCTTGATCAAGTCTTCAATTATATCTCTCAAATATCAGCATTCATTAGTATTATCCCCATGTATTTCATGGAAGAGACAATACTTCCTCAAGAGCCACTCCTCTTTAGTTACCTCCTTTCAAGGCGACTTCTTGTAATTCTCAGTCCTTTGCATGCAAAGGTAGATGTTTTCAATAGGATCATTTAACAAATGTAATCTCCAGGTTGAATATACCTCATGCGATTTTGGTGTCTTGTATATTTGCAACCGTGGAGAGGTTACAAAGTTGGTTCAAGTTATAAATAGATATAAAAGAATGCGATGATCCATTATCAAATAATACTTTAGTAAGTATGTTATGTATCAAAAGCATACCTCCCAACATAGTGTTTTCTTTCTCCTCAATGGTCAGTCCGAAAGCGGTAGGTTCCAAAACATAAACCGTTTCCTTCTCAGCTTTTAGCAGCTTAGGATAATCCCTTTTAAAGTGTCCTTCCATGTTGCAAGTAAGCATCTCACTACCTTCTTATGAAAAGCATTCTTGTTGACCTCAACATGAAAATCATTTGCAAAGTGTTCCTACTTTTCACATTTATAGCAAGTTACTTTAGCTTTTCCTTTCTTGGAAACCTTACCCATCCAGGTTCCCGTCTTTCCTTTCTTATTGAAGAATTTTCACTTCTTGCCCTAAATTCCAATGGACTTGTCCCCCGCCACTGCAGAATTTTTTTCTTAATCGAAGTACGATAATATTCACCAATCATAGCTATGTCTATAACAAAACTAAATTAATCTTTAAGGTGTGACATACTTGCCCTAACAATCTCGGGATTCAACCCCCGCATAAACTTCTCTTTCTAATTGACCAAAGCGTTGATGATCGTACAATCCAAAACTGACATCTCTTATTGTACTAATTCCATAAACTTTCTGAATGGGGTAGACTTTGTTCTTCAGGCAAGAACTATTCCTCAAACCTTCCCCTACAATTAGTCAAAGTAATATCGTCCTCTAGTACATCTTCGGTCACTGTATTCCACTAGTACAAAGTAGCTCCTTGCAACCATCTTAAAGCCAACCTTCTCTTCTTTTCGTTAGTCAATTCCAAATTAGAAAAGATTCTTTCACAATGGATAAGAAAATCTTCCACTTTGATGGAATTCTCCGTTCTCATATAGGGCTTTTCTCCTAGAGTGATGTAGCCCTACCTAACGTTGCAAAGTTATTACACGCAGCCACTTCAGGTATGGTAGCTCCCGCATTACCGGCTAAATTAACTTCAGCATTTCCTCTAGTCATCCTAGCCATTGCTCCGGCTTACATGATATTCATAAAAAATTGATACAACGTCTCTAAATCAACTGCTATGGTTCCAGCACCCACTTTTGTATTAATATTGGTTGTTCATCTAGCCTTCTCTCTTGCATTATGCCAAAAAATTTCCGTTAGTCGTGGTGTTTCTGCCTCCCACGTTAGGTCTTCCAATTCTTGTATCTATAATTTTTTCTCGTAATTTAAATATGAGTCTTTATGAGATCCATAAGAAATGACTAAAGAACGAGTGGAGAATATATATAAATATACGTACTTATGTATGTGTGTGACTGTGTCTGTGTATATATCAAATAACAAGTACATTACTATAGCATTATCTCATTCCCCAAACATGTTCTTTCTAATTCATTTGGCTATGTTCTTTCAAAAATCATATTAATTAGTTTTAGATAACATATGCTTTGATATCAAGTTGTAACATACCCCATTTTCAGACCCGAAAATAGACATTAATGATGTTGCAATCATCGTTAGTATTATTTTCCAACGACAAAATGAGATCATTTATTATATCATTAACATCAAGAGCATAAGAAATTAATATTTTCATAAACATTTTTCATTCATTCATTGCATGTCCATTACAAATTGCCACATCGTTTCAAAAAAATATAACAGATACAAATAACTACTTCAAGAGCGACATATAGTAATGCCGCCCTTGAGTGATCAGAATCATAACTACTTACATTTGTAAAACCCATCATTACATATAACCAAGTAGTTATACGGCACAGCGGAACATAAACAAAAAAATATTGTTAGTTTGCCTCCTATATGACAAAAATCCTACTCTCAACCTACTCAAATGAGTACCCAAGAGTTTAGGGGAAAATCAAAACTTCAGGTTAGACAAAAATTTCGTTGTTAATAATGTTAGTCCATTAATCAAAAGGAGATAAAGTGAGACCACGTCACTGAAGGGAACAAATTTCCCCTCTCATGTATCTTAATAATCAAAATGTAAAACATAATATTCATTGGATAGGACGAGATAAATCTTAACGCACATTACTCTCCTCATCCATCTATAACCATAATGGTTAGAATATAATATAAACATCACACATAATGAGTCAAAGATGAATGAGCCAATATTCAATACATTAATATAATTTTTCTAGGGTTATTATAAACCTATTATTATTCACAAGCCAACAAAAACCTATAAGTTTGACTCGGCCTAAAAATAAAAGATAATCCAATAGCTTTCGTTCCAATAGAGTACCAAGATACTACCATTACAGAAAAATAATAATAACAATTTACATTCCCATAAGGATACTAAGATATCACTATGATAGAAGAAAATAATAGAGAGTGTCCTCACTTGATTCTCATATGCATACACAAAAAATTTAGCCACGATGTTGGCAAAGCCCAACGCATATGAATTATTGACCTTGATAGCCGATGAGCTTAATTGGCTACAATGTGAGGCGTTATCCCGACACCAGTCTACACAACTTAAATTTGGTTTTCTAGTCATCAGACAAGTCATTCCTTTGTTCATTTCTAGGCATCATAACACGATTTGATCTTCCCGATCTTTTGGATGTGATTCTACTCATATAAGAGTTGGTCTGACCGTACCCACTAATAGCATAGTCCTACATGGTCATCAGTTCCCAATCCTTGAATCATGCATATTTGATGATTTAATATAAGTAGGAACGTCAATAATTTACATGGTTAAAGATGTAACTGATCAAAATACATAATTGAACATAATAAAGTTATCATCAATAATATAAACAAGTTCTCATTATGGCCATATACATATAAATCGCACATATAAACAAGCATGTGGTTTATTTCATATAAACTCAAATAAATTTGGGTTAAATTTTCATTTTTCCCATTTTCTTTTAATCTTATTATCCAAGTTTTAAAATCCACAAACTCATCTTTGTCATTAGGAAAAGCCCAGTCCAATAAGTTGAAATGTGTTATCGAATGTCTAAAATAGGGCTATCGTGCATCTCAAGCTATCGCACATGTAGCTATCAAATAAATTGGATGTATATAAACAAGCATGTGGTTTATTTCATACAAATTAAAATAAATGTGGGTTAAATTTTCCTTTTTCCCATTTTCTTTTAATCTTATTATCCAAGTTTTAAAATCCACATACTCATCTTTGTCATTGGGAAAAGCCCAGTCCAATAATTTGCAATGTGTTATCGAATGTGTAAAATAGGGCTATCATGCATCTCCAGCTATCGCACATGTAGCTATCAAATCTTTACAGTAAGTTATCGCATGCATAGCTATTACATGCCAAAGTTATCATAAGATTAAAGCTATTGTAGGTTTAATGCTATCACATGTACGTATGATGCCCATGATAAAACATTACCCAATTACGTGTAATCAATCCATATCAGTTCACTTATGCATGCCAAGAATATCATTATTAATGCATGGATTTATGGAGTTTTCTCATCTGAACCTTTCTAACCATACTAGTACCACAATACATGACCACCACCTTACTGAACATTCCACACCCGATCACCAATCCTAAAATTTTGAATTTCATAACTTCTCTATTAAAGCTAAAATATTTCCAATGATTAAGGAATTGATGTGCTCAAATTGTAAATAGTTAAACCGGTATTTTGTAAAGGTTAACTTGGTGAAATTTAATGAAGGATGGAGAGTTTTTTCTCTTCTTTGGAATATAATGAGAATATAATTAAATAAAAATAGAAATTCATATCTACAAATTTCTTACATTTTTGCAAATAAGTACATTTAAAATTAGATATGTAATCATCCTTTCCTTTTGCACAAATTATTCTATGTAATTTAAAAATGTATGATTATATGATAAAACTTTTTATGAAAGTTTACACTTATGTGTTTAATGCTAATGAATAACTCAAGAACATCTCATTACATCAACGTAATTTAAATTGCATTTATATCTAGATATCCTTATACAACTCTTGTTGATTTTTGTGATCGGCAACTGCTCAATCAATCTGTGCAAACTAACTTCAATTGTCTATTTAGAGATCTTGAAATCAAATCTTATTGGCATCAATTAATCATGTTCGAAAAAAATTAATGTTACCAAAAGTTTGTTGAAGGTATTAAAGCTATCGAACAATGAGAAATTGAAATTTCATTCTAAACTATTTAATAGTTCAACCACTCTTATTAAATCCTTTGCATGGGTGGAATACAAAAGAGAAAGATTAACGAAAAGCATCAAAAATACTTGTCTGAAAAAGTAACACTGCAAGAAGTAGAAGATGCAGTTTTCTCAATGCCAAATGAACAGAGCCCACGTTTAGTTTGATTTACTGCAAAATTTAACAAAAGTACACGGGGATGAGTTTTATCATAATTTATTTGAAGCGGTCAAAGTGGAATTTAACACATGCAGACTAGCTAAGTGGACAAATCATACTTTCATTACATTGGTCCCCAAGAATGGGACCCATTTCTATATTACATTATCATCTTATTGCATGTTATAATATGTTTTATAAAATCATATGTAATATTATAAAGCCTTTATTACGTTTTCTCGACATTTATTACCTTTCTTATGTTAAGAAACAAGTCACCTTCCATTCTGGGTAAAGAAACATCTTAGAAAATATACTTTGGCTCATTAATTTGCTGAGAGGATTTAAAGGGAAAGGATGTGATAAATTGCATATGAAGGTTGATCTTCAAAGGCGTATGATAAAACTAATAGAGATATTATTTTTCATATTATGATTACAATAGGGTTTTCACAAATGATGGTTGAGTTGATAAGAGAATGTATCTCCATTCTCCTGTATTCTATCCTTATCCACATATTCTAAAAGAATTTCTTTCCAGTAATAGATACATAAGAAAAGGTGAACCTCTTTCACCTTATCTTTTTTGTATTTTCATGGAATTCTTTTCCATTCCAATGCACATATATATTTCGTAAAAAAAACCCAGTAACTAAAGTTTGTTCTATTATCATACACTTATTATATGTTGATGATTTGATGTTTTTCTTCTAAATATAATTTGAGAATTATTGAGTATTCCTAAAATTTTGTGGAAATATGCTGGTTTGAGCATTAATAAAGCTAAATTCAAGCCATAATTTAACAAAGGTAGCAAAGATAAAACATTGATTGCAGATTTTTTTGAACACTGGAAAAATGATTTATCTATTTGATATTTTGGAGTTCCACTTTCTTCTACTTATTTACACTTTACCCTGTGGTTTGCTACTATGAAATATTAAGAAGAAGATGGAAAATTGGGATAGTATATTAAGATCAATGACGGACATAGTGTGGGAACTAGACCAGCCCGCAACGGAAGTTATGGGTGAATTTCAAAAAAATTACTCTATTGGATCTTTATTGGACCTATGAAGTCTAACTGAATTAGAACATTTCTAAATTTCATTTAAATAAAATCATTTATTTTATTTAAATTCAAATATACTAAGATATGAAATTAATTTTCTTTGATTTAGTTTATACATAAATGTATCATATACGTATATGTGTGAGTGCATGTGTAACATAATAATCCGCGAAAGTGACAATATGCTCATATGTAGATGTTGGGATTTACATCACAACATACATATTAGCTCATTTTGTATGTCATGTATGTGGTCCAAATATGTGCATGTATATGCGTTACAATACACACACACACATGTATGTATGTATAAATATATTATATATAATATATGAATATAAAACATTTATATATAGATAAATATATATATAAAAAGAGAGAACAATTATCAAAAATTATTTATTATTCAAAATTAACTTAGTTTTGCAAACATAATAATTTTAGTATTTTAATTTGTGTATATTATGAATAAAATAATGTTTTCATCCATAAATAATTAACATAAAATAATCTATTGATGAAAATTCAAATTTTTAAATTTTCAAAAATCTAGGATCATAAAACAGAGCTTAGAAAAAATCTGGAGATTTTTCAAAGTTGAAATATTATTTTTAAAAGTAAATACATTTATTTCGGAAATAATTATTTAATATAAAATAACATATTATTAAAAATTCAAAATTTAAAATTTTTGAAATTCTAGGATCATGAATGAAATGTTACGAAAATTTTTAAAGAATTTTTCAATTAAATTATTATTTTTAATAAATCATAAACTGTTTTTCCAAAATAATATTAATTATTAAAAATAATAAAATTTATTGAAAAATTCCTAAATTTTTTCTATACGTTTCTGAAATGATATAATTTTTTTTTAAATATAAAATTTAATTTTTAATGTAATAATTATTTTATATATAATAAACAATTCAAAAATTCAATAAATGTTAATTTAAAAATATGAATATATGTATGATAATTAATTTTCGAATTTGTAAATTCATATTAGATATAAATAAATGTACTAAATTTTTTTAATCATATATATATCATATATATGCTATTATGAGAGAGAAATATACACTAATATATATATATATATATATATATATGAATTTATTAATAAATATATATAAAACAATTATTAATGACAAATTTGATTTTGTACAGTAAACAACATTTGTCTATACATAAATCAAACAGTATAATAAACAAATTATGCACATAACCAAACTGATTTGTGACAACTACATCTACTTACAAAAATCTCACCTAACTAAACATATAGTAGCAATATATTTAAACATATATGAAATTGCTCATTATAGGATCATAGAATATAATTTAATTACTGTAATATGAACTAAAATTACTAATATAATTATGCCTTTGAATCCACGTTCAAACAATGACTTCCCTTCCTTTTACTGTTCTTGATTCGTCAGATTGCAAGTCTGGAATCACCGACCTCTAACTATCGAATAGTATTATTTTAATTTGAAATATATTTGAGAATTTTGGAGCGGATTGAGAGTTATGTTTTAACCAGCAATGTAGAAGGTAATGGCAGCCAAAAAAAGATTCATACTTATTTTTAGAGATACATACATACATACATACATACATACATACATATATATAGGATTGTATTAGAGAGAAACGAGGAAAACCTTTTTACCCATTCTCACTTGATCTCAACCCATTATCTCCAAGCCAAGTCCCTATGTTTTAGCCACTCCTAGACCTTCCCAAATCTGAAATTTTGCAGCCCTAATGATGGGCCTTAAATCCGTCTGAGCCCAAGCAAAAATACTATGCAATTAAATCTAATTTAATCGCTTGTCGATATTGTATATCGATCGATATATTTATAACTGTTATAAATATATATAACATTATTTATTTCTCAAATCATATTCAAATTTTATAATTAATATTTCATAAATATTAATTAATTTAATTAATTTATAACAATTATAAACTAATTAAATCGTTCGGTCTTAAGGAAATTCATCATTTCGGCTGTGTAACTCTTGGGTGTAAATTTGGTCAACGATTAACAACGAACTATTTTAATGTTAACGTTCACACGTCACTTAGCAGGTGGTGTGACATTATGATCAAATTTATCGCTTACTCATTTTCGGTAAAATCCAATTTTAGTTTAATAAGCGTTACCCGGTTGTGACATTTGTTTACACCAATTCTCTTCGTCAAAACTATATCACTTTGGACTTATTGAATTTGGTAATGGTCAAAATTCCAACCTCATCCACATTCAACTTATAGTCCAAATACAAAGTCCTTGGTTCAATAATAACAATTATTATTAACCGAAATGCTCTGGCCAGAGACTTTAACTTTGAGTTGACTTGAGTTGACTGTGATACTAACCGCATATAACTGAGGAGACGAATCCTCTCTTGAATAGTGCTTCACTTCCAATACTTCCACTCGACCCAACTATAGTCACTCGATGCACGCCATGCCATGATTTGGCTATAATCAAAGCGGAGTTTTCATATTGAAGATCCACGGTATTCTCAAGTCGAGAAAACTATCGAGTGAGTCATTCCATAGTTATCCAATAACTATTAGTAAGTAACCCCTAGGTGCCCCCAGCAGTCATAATTAATGCACTGCACAACATTTGGAGTGCGTTACGTACTCCAGTCTCAACGGATACATCGATATTCAGTCTCGATGCATCTTGACTAGGAACATTTAAAATGGTATATTTATTTCATTGTGATAAATTACTTATGGTTACAATACTTTGTAACTACTATCACAAAATATACCATTTATGGATTTTTCTATTAAATATACTTTTAATTAAGTTAATTAATTAATATAATCACATTATATCAAGTATATAATAGGAAGAAAATACCTTTATTTCGAACAAGATTGGTCAACGAGTTATGTAACAAATTACATAATTGCCCCTAGGGCATACCCCTAACTCTATCAATTTACCACTTGCACTTGGGGTCAATTATAGAATCTAATTCCAACTTCTCCAATCAGTTTTCTTAAAACCAATTAGGTCGGTCCCTTAGTGAATGGGTATGCTATTATGTTTTAATTATCTACTTTGTCGATTAACTCTCTCTAACACTGATAAACTGCCTTTATCACGTGGAATGATTCGAAGTATGTCTTTCAACTTCTAGTGAGCTTTAAGTTCTATCATGACCAATTTCATGACATTGTTATCTTATAACAATATTATGGGATTCTCAACATTTGGAATCATCTTTGGCTCAATTATAAATTTGTGCATTTATATCTATATACATTGGTTTGTTGTAGCGCTATTCGAGTTAATGTTCTCAACATTTCGTTGAATCGACCACAATCACTTTTATTTTGAAACATTTTCAAATTAAAGATTTTAACTTGAATTTTATCATTGACATGTTATACTCAATATCACTTATAAAAGTTTGTGTTCAAACGTTCCATCATAACGAGTTTGTTGTTTGTATAAACAATTCTCTAGTATTTCATAAATACGCGATAACACCTCAAACAACCATTTAGTGATATCAATTTGGATTTTATATTTCTCCCTGTATCAAATACATAAACAAAACGCAATATCATACACAACATAACCTGTATGATAATTCCTATTGCTAATGCATAAGAAATCCAACTTACATGTTCCCCTTTTAATAGGGTGCTCTTGTATATCATTTTGGGACAATCCCTATATCTTTTACACTCACCATAAAAGATATCATTTACAATCCGAAATTGAGTATTAAAGCAACTAAAGATGATTTTAATACAAGCATATTGTTAAAATCAACAACGTGTTGTTTACTTATAGGTTAGAAATATCAATGTACCTTTTAACGCTTTTTCTTATTAACACACACTTCCTCTGCACTTTGATTGAAAATCAAACTATTTGATATTTCTATCAAAATACTTATTAAATCTTGATGCTTATAAAATGATACATCCGTATCATTTCTTGGATCATATCCAAAGACTCACAAACCCAATATCACTCCCACTGACTTTGAGGCATTTTTGGTTAATATGTGTAAATGGCTTACTCTAAATCATTATTTAGAATTTTCTGTTTCAATACATAAGTACCAAATACTAAGTCTTATCGAGCGATAATTTTATGAGTAAATCTGAATTAACTTGAGCATGTTGAATACCGAATCTATTATGATAATTTCAACAATTGAAATTTGCGATAATATATTTATTAAATTTGCTCATTTAATTCCAACCACGTTAGTCTTTCCAATAAAGACACAATCTCGGCCGATGGATCACATCTCCTTGGTTACGACTACCAAAATCATATTTTGATAGCGTACTTGAAATTCTTTTAGATTTGCGCAACATACCATATAGAGTCAACAATCTTAATGGTTTAATTGAACAACCGAGGGTAATGTATATTTTCGACATTAATAATAAACTCATAGTTTCTCTTCGATGTACGAGAATACTTATTAGACATTCTAATGCTATGTGTTCATTTGGGTTGGTTAATTTCACTTCATTTCATATAATCAGTTCTATCTATGGATCGGATCTAATTCCATTTAAGTATAAAAAATTTCTCAAAGAAACTCCTTCACAATGAAGTTGGTATATCTTGAAACAACAATTGTTTCTTAGTGCAAATAGAATAGGGATTCATAAAAGCTTTATGAACCTTTTTATTTATAAAACTGATTTTAGTTTACAAAAATTATGTTCAAAACATAAATATGTCATTTGATGGCAGACCTTTCCAAAAACCTTTTGGAGATTCATACAAGATCCCTCATGAACAATTATTACGTACAATCTTTCGACTCACACAACCTGCCAACTTCTTGGCCTAGGATATGTTGGGATTTCTTACAAACCCTTATCTTGTATGATTTTGTAAACTGTTGTTTAGATGAAATTATATCAAACTTGTATACTAATCTTAAGTACATGACCTTATAGAAAGAAACTAACTCAACTTCACTCATAATTAATCGTAAATTGTCCAACAATGTCTGATTACTCCTTATCGATGCATCATTATGTATCACATGGAGGAGTGACTTTTGAGATTGAATCTATATTCATCTTTAGGTACATTTGAAGCTCTTTCTAATATACTCACTTATTCGACCAAATCAAATCATTTTATTTTATTGCATGTTATTTTATTTACTTTTCTTTTATATTCTATGATTTTATCATAAACTTACTACATGTGTATCTAATACACATGTTCATGTTGGTAATAAATCATCAATGAATATAACAAAGTATGTGGAACCCTTTTGGTATTAATAGACTTGTGATTGCATACATCAATATGTATTAATTCAAAGAGATCATCAACTCTTATGATGCTCCCACTGAATGGGTGCATAGCCATTAATTATTTGAGATATAATTAACCAGTATCATATGATTCATAATCATATAGTAAAATTATTTCTCAAAACTATAGCTTAGTCTATAATTCCAAAACAACTGTAAATAATATTAAATGCATATGTATTTTTGTTGCATCACTTTTACTATGAAAACAAATTCCATAATATAGTTCTATTTCATAATGAATATCATAATACTCATATTG
The DNA here is from genome assembly GCA_030737815.1 of Allium fistulosum. Classification (NCBI taxonomy): domain Eukaryota; kingdom Viridiplantae; phylum Streptophyta; class Magnoliopsida; order Asparagales; family Amaryllidaceae; genus Allium; species Allium fistulosum. The sequence goes on along the minus strand of CM060906.1, from coordinate 372,171,950 downwards.
AAATATAGTTATATCTATTTTTCAGTCAATACCAAAAATAAACATTATTTGACAAATAATGTTCGGTACATTTTACGAAAACAATTTTCATAATTTGATGCAATCATTAGGTGTTATATGGCATGCTCCCACTATTTCTGCCATTACTATAATAGCGTACTAAATTTAGAGGTCCACCATTCACTTAATATTCTTAATATAGTTTACTTATTTCATACGCCGTTACAGTGGAGAGTTCTTTGAACAAATATCTTGAACTCAAAGAAATAAATGTTATAGAAAACAATTTTCTATATGAAAATACATTTCGGAATAAAAATCATATTTCATATTCCAATATTAAGTATCAATTATTATTACAATTCTTGTTTCCAATGTTTCTCTATGAAGTAGAAGTGACTATTCAATCTCTTCATTCCAACTTTACCTTAAATTACATCTATTCTTATACATTCGTTTTTCTTTCAAATGGTCAAACTATTCAAAAGAAAACCTTACTACAATATCATAACAAACCTTTTACAAAACGCACTCGATTATTCTTAACATTTAAGACATCAAATATGTTGCATTTTATGTAAACCTATCAAGATGACATTTCAATGGTCGAGTTCTTAGATGCATCTCGTAGTTTATGGTCTTGTGTTACATTAACACAATATGATCCTTTTGAAATCATTCAAGTTGAATACATGGTCTTAAAATACTGTTTATTGGCTTACTTCGAATGAACTAACTTCATCGAAATATTGTACCCCACAAACTATGACTTGTTTACCATGTAACATTTATATGTGAAAGTACATGGATCAAATATCCATAGTCTTGAATTGCATTTAGAGTTCGAAAACTCATAAAATGCAATGCACGGTCTAAACCAAATAAACATATAAGTGACCAACTTACGAATGTATTAAGTAGTTGAAATTAGACACTTGCATGGGTATAGAAACATTATATAACATGCAATTAGAATTATTAGTAAGTATATATATTATATTTCTTTTTGTCAACTTTCAATTCAGTTTGGTTATATATGTTAATTGACAAACGTTTTATCAATCATATTAAATGCACAAATTTATCATTGTAGATAATTATAACATTATATAGTATATGTTCTTACAATATTAGAAAGGTTAAATGTTACCATTTCATTTTTCTAATAAGGCTCCCACTAGTCTTTTATGTTTCTCCAAACCCTAAGATGCAATTTCACTAGTGGGTGTTAGGACTCGTTTGTTTTGGTATTTTGACCTTGAGTTTGCTCAACAAATCATAGCCCCACAAACGATGGATAACTCCTTATCGGTTGTATCACATACAACTCCTAACCCATTTTCCTTGTTCTAATCTCATTCCGACATTGAGTTTGCTCAACAAATTGAAAGATATTATTCACTCATACCTACCATATCGTGATGGCCTAAGTATAATATATGTACCTTGAGTTTGCTCAACAAATACATATAGTTATCTTACCTCATCTATTCAATATATTAATAATACTACACATAACATCCATAGCTTGAGTTTGCTCAACAACTAAAGAGTATGTAAGTAATTTATTAATATATATATATATATATGGTTGAGAACAACATTATATTGAAGATTCATAATCTTCAATATATATTGAGTGATATCGACTTATAGAATAATATATTTATTATGAAATACCCCAGCGATTTAAGTGTCAAACACATCAGAAATCATGGTATATGTGCATTTACATACGTATTTATTTCTCAAGTCTATTTGTGTTTACTTAATGTTCCACATTTAGTTTATACACATACCATAAGGTTTATTGTTATATAACTTTTATATTTCATATTACTTATATGATAGTCTTACGTATAATATATCATTAATTAAATCTTATCTAATTAATTTTAATCAATTAAATCTTTAATTAATTTTAAATTAGTATTCCAATATAACTTTTATATTGGACATATCTACTATAACATTTATAGTGTATACTATAATCTTTATAGTGTAACACACATATATCATATATATGTGTATTTTATTTAATTAATTAACCTTTAGTTAATTTATTAAATTAAACAATTTTTATTAAAATTTATTAATTTCAAAATTTATCTTGTATACATATATGTATACTTTTGTTATATTAAACATTTTAAAATAACATAACATATATCAACATATATAATACATGCATATATGCATTAATTAATTAAATTATTTAATTTATTTATTTTATTAATCTTATTAATAAATTTGAAATTTGAAATTATTATATAAATATTTTCAAACATTTTGAAAATATCATTATCCTTTTAGACATTTTGAAAACTTATGTAGTATTATAATTTTTATAAACATGTTTTATTTTAAATTTAACTATTAAATTTAAAAACTTTAACATTAATTTTCAAAATGATTTTGAAAATTATCCCAAAGCCCAAATTAAGTTGGGCCTTTTCTATTAGGAGCAACCTTTGGGCTCACTTCACCTTTCGGGCCAGACTGGTAACCAGGTAGAACAGACTACTTGATTACCCAATTCCAATCCTAGACATTACCTTTTTAGACACCGTACTAGGTGGGCAAGCTTAATTATTTAGTCCTAATATGACTAATTTAGACCGCATAGGCTATTGGGCTCCGATACCATTATTGAAACTGGACCAGCCCACAGCGGAAGTTATGGATGAATTTCAAAAAATTTACCCTATTGGATCTTTATTGGACCTATGAAGTCTAACCGAATTAGAACATTTCTAAATTTCATTTAAATAAAATCATTTATTTTATTTAAATTCAAATATATTAAGATATGAAATTAATTTTATTTGATTTAGTTAATACATAAATGTATCATTTACATATATGTTTGAGTCCATGTGTAACATAATAATCCGTGAAATGTATAATATGCCCATATGTAGATGTTGGGGTTTACATCGCAACATACAAATTAGCTCATTTTGTATGTCATGTATGTTGTCCAAATATGTGCATGTATATGTGTTATAAAATACATAAACAAACACACACACATGTATGTATAAATATATTATATATAATATATGAACATAAAACATTTATATATAGATAAATATATATATAGAAAAATAGAAAATAATTATTAAAAATTATTTGCAATTCAAAATTAACTTAGTTTTGCAAACATAATAATTTTAGTATTTTAATTTGTATATATTATGAATAAAATAATGTTTTCATCCATAAATTATTAACATAAAATAATCTACTGATGAAAATTCAAATTTTACAATTTTCAAAAATCTAGGATGATAAAATAGAGCCTAGAAAAAATCTGGAGAATTTTCAAAGTTGAAACATTATTTTTAAAAATAAATAAATTGATTGCGGCAATAATTATTTAATATAAAATAATATATTATTAAATTCAAATTTTAAAATTTCAGAAATTCTAGGATCATGAATGAAAGGTTGTAAAAAAGTTTGAAGAATTTTTGAATTAAATTATTATTTTTAATAAATCATAAACAGTTTTTCCGAAATAGTATTAATTATTAAAAATAATAAACTTTATTGAAAAATTCCTAAATTTTTCTGTACGTTTCTGAAATGATATAATATTTAAAAAAAAATATAAAATTGAATTTTTAATGTAATAATTATTTTATATATAATAAACAATTCAAAATTTCAATAAATGTTAATTTAAAAATATGAATATATGTATGTTAATTAATTTTCGAATTTTTAAATTCATATTATAAATAAATAAGTGTACAAATTTTTTTAAATCATATATATATATCTTATATATGCATATATGCTATTATGAGAGAGAAATATACACTAATATATATATATGAATTTATTAATATATATATACAAAAATTATTAATGACAAAAATTAATTTTGTACAGTAAACAACATTTGTCTATACATAAATTAAATAGTGTAATAAACAAATTATGCACATAACCAAACTGATTTGTGACAACTACATCTACTTACAAAAATCTCACCTAACTAAACATATAGTAGTAATATATTTAAATAGGTATGAAATTGCTAATTATAGAATCATAGAATATAATTTAATTACTATAATATGAATTAAAATTACCAATTTAATGATGCCTTTGAATCCACGTTGAAGCAATGGCTTCCCTTCCTTTTACTGTTCTTGATTCGTCAGATTGCAAGCTTGGAATCATCGACCTCTAACTATCGAATATTATTTTAATTTGAAATATATTTGAGAATTTTGGAGTGGATTAATAGCTATGTTTTAACCAGCAATGTAGAAGGTAATGGCGGCCAAAAAAAACATTCATAATTATTTTTAGAGATACGTACATACATACATACATATATATATATATATAGGGTTGTATTAGAGAGAAACGAGGAAAACCTTTTTACCCATTCTCACTTGATCTCAAGACATTATCTCCAAGCCAATTCCCTATATTTTAGCCACCCCAAGACCTTCCCAAAACCGAAATTTTACAGCCCTAATGATGGGCCTTAAACCCATCTAAGCCCAAGCCAAAATACTATGCGATTAAATCTAATTTAATCGCTCATCGATATTGTATATCGATTGATATATTATAACTGTTATAAATATATATATAACATTATTTATTTCTCAAATCATATTCAAATTTTATAATTAATATTTTGTAAATATTAATTAATTTAATTAATTTATAACAATTATAAACTAATTAAATCGTTCGGTCTTAAGGAAATTCATCATTTCGGCTGTGTAACTCTTGGGTGTAAATTTGGTCAACGATTAACAACGAACTATTTTAATGTTAACGTTCACACGTCACTTAGCAGGTGGTGTGACATTATGATCAAATTTATCGCTTACTCATTTTCGGTAAAATCCAATTTTATTTTAATAAGCGTTACCCGGTTGTGACATTTGTTTACACCAATTCTCTTCGTCAAAACTATATCACTTTGGACTTATTGAATTTGGTAATGGTCAAAATTCCAACCTCATCCACATTCAACTTATAGTCCAAATACAAAGTCCTTGGTTCAATAATAACAATTATTATTAACCGAAATGCTCTGGCCAGAGACTTTAACTTTGAGTTGACTTGAGTTGACTGTGATAATAACCGCATATAACTGAGGAGACGAATCCTCTCTTGAATAGTGCTTCACTTCCAATACTTCCACTCGACCCAACTATAGTCACTCGATGGACGCCATGCCATGATTTGGCTATAATCAAAGCGGAGTTTTCATATTGAAGATCCACGGTATTCTCAAGTCGAGAGAACTGTGTAAATCGGTCACATCGATATTTTCTGTTTGATTTTAGTTATATTAACCAGCAGAAAACTATCGAGTGAGTCATTCCATAGTTATCCAATAACTATTAGTAAGTAACCCCTAAGTGCCCCCAGCAGTCATAAGTAATGCACTGCACAACATTTGGAGTGCGTTACGTACTCCAGTCTCAACGGATACATCGATATTCAGTCTCGATGCATCTTGACTAGGAACATTTAAAATGGTATATTTATTTCATTGTGATAAATTACTTATGGTTACAACACTTTGTAACTACTATAACAAAATATACCATTTATGGATTTTTCTATTAAATATACTTTTAATTAAGTTAATTAATTAATATAATCACTTTATATCAAGTATATAATAGGAAGAAAATACATTTATTTCGAACAAGATTGGTCAACGAGTTATGTAATAAATTACATAATTTTCCCCTAGGGCATACCCCTAACTCTATCACGTAGTTGAATTGATTCATACCATTATTACTTCCATGGTTGTATATTGGCTCATATGTATCAAATTCTTATTGCAACTATAGAGAATATTAACAAACTTTGTGTTGCTTTTTTTGCATGGTTTCTAAGGAAACTACATGTAGAAAAAAAATTGAAGGTGTGACCATTATAAAGTTTTTTTGCACTTAAGGAGATAATAAGTTGTTAGAACCCTGTTTTTATGTTTTAGTACTGACAACTATATCTCCATATATATCTAGAATATTATATTATGTAGGTACTAGACTATCTTGAATCAAAGAATTAGGGAGATAAGTAAAAGGATCATCAACATATTAGTAGCCAAGAATATACGAATCGTCCAGTCAAATGCACATGCACACATACATATATCCTGCATACAAATATTTTCAAAAAACAAAGAGTCAAACAATTTAAAAACAAGGCTGACTATATAAAATGTTTTTTACATAGGGTTTAGTCGATGGAATTTTTTTCAGTCGATTGAACCATATATTTTATTTTATTCTCAAATTTACATTTTTCCATTAATTTTTAATGTTTTTATTCAGTAGATAGACTTTTATTCTCATTTGATTGACTACCCTATAATGGCTATTTTCTAAAATGACACTTCGAATGGTTGTGATCGTTCAAGTGCACCTCTTTGAAAAGTAATGACTTCTCTGAATGATTACAACTCTTCGATGCAACTCTTTGATATCTATAAATATAGTTCATGTAACGACCCATAATTTTCGATAATTAAAAATTGTTAATTTAATAAATTTTTGTAATTTAATGTTAGAAGAAATAAAAATTGGTGATTTAAGAATAAGAATATAACTGAAATAAAGTGAAATAGTATTAATTTAGGGTAACTGATAACTGCTTTAAATGTGATTCCAATTAATTAAAAGAATTAAAGAGTTATAATTGATATAGATTGTAAATAAATTATAGTAATATGTGCATTAATTAATAATTGGATATAAAGAATAATTGATAGTTAAAAAGTGATTAATTAATGAAATAGATGTAATTAATTGTAATTGATAAGAGTAGTGTTGTATAAGTTGTTATAACAATAGGTGGTAAATAATAAACTTACCAATGCTAGTAAACGTAGAAATGGTGACAATTGTTATTTGTTACCAATTTAATTAACCAATTACAAATAAATGTAAATAAATGTTACATTAATGCGAGTTAAGATAATAACTACAGTGAAATGTAATAATGTAAATTTAAGTTAATTATTAAATATTTTAACGATAGTCCAATCAATTGAAATAATTTAAATGTTATACTTGGTTATAATTTGAATATAAGTAAATAAATGTAAATGTTGTATAAATTAATGAACTAGTATATAACAAATGGTAATTGAATAAAACCAGTGTTATGTAAGAAATTGTAACATTTGTTTGTAAATAATGAACTTATAAGTGATTAAAAGTTAATGGTAACAATTATTATATGTTACCTATTTATCCGGTCTATTAAATTAAATTTGAAACCAACTGCAATTAAATGAAATCAAATATTACGTTAATAGGAATCAAGATGAAATTGGGGAATATTAATGTACTAAGAGATAAACCAATGTTAATTATACCCATAAGAAAATAATTGATGGAATAACAAGATTGACAATCAAATAAATGGATTTATTAGAATTTTAATTTATAATTACTGAATTATTTGAAATTGAAATTTAACACTGTAAATTGTGCAATATTCGATAATAAATTGATATAGAAATTTGTTATAAAGGATTATAAATTATTAAGTAATCTAAAGTGATGGAAATTGTTAATTATTAAATTTGAATTGAAAAGTGATTAATTAATTTAATATTAATTTATTTAATTAATGTAAAAATAGCCATTTTGGCCGCTGTCTCGGATTTCGATGAAACCAGTTTCATCGGATCCGTAACGATGAATTATTGTAGGTTTCAAGTTTCGTAGCGATCAGACTTGTCGTTTGATCGTACGGACTCGAAACGCGTAGGAATCAATTAAATTAAATTAATTGAAATCAATTTGAAATAAACCAATTTTCAAGCTAACTTCTTCATACGATGGAATTAGAACTTGAAACCTGTTCCATTGAGTTTAAAATTATCGAAAACATCTATTTTGATATATGGGTTGACCTATTTTCGTTCCGGAGTCAGAACGGGCTTTTCGGGTCGTTTATCGTTCAACTTTCAAATCGATCTGGTCCATTCGTTCTATTTTGATCTACCTATTTATAGCCCGGTATAAACCCTAGCAGCCCTTTTTTTCTTTTTTTCTATTGTCTGCACGTACATTTCTTTTTCATCTCCTCTTTCCAATGGCAGACAATCCAACTACCAATTCCAAATTCAATTGCGAACCAAAAATCAAATTGAAATTCAAACTCCTCCAAACCCAAACAAATAATATATCAATTCGAAGCACTCAATGAGCGCAAAGCAAATTTTCTGTCTATTTTTCGATTGGTATTTCTGTGCGGCCAGAATTGGATGATTTAGTTTCGGCCGTTCATATAGGGTTATCGTTTTTAATAGCGGATCTTCGTCGATGGTTCGATCGGAGGTGATCAGTGGGTAGAGGGGACGAAGTAGCACCGATCCATACGGTTAGTCGTCATATATCCCGCCTTGATTCACCAGAAATTGGCCATCAATGGGTGGCGGGCGCTTCGCCTCTGGTGGACCGGGAGGGGCAGCGCTGCAGGGTAGGGAGTGGCTTGGGGCGAGGGGTTGGATGACGAGGCCTGATCGATGTATAGCCGCATGGTTCATCGGCGTCAATGGCTTCAGTAGTGGAGGCCAGTAGATCGTGAACGAACAGTTCGAGGTGGCTAGGGTTTCGCTGTGAGAAGTATAGGTGACGTGTATTCTATATTATTATTTTATTTATTTTCTAATTTAAATCGTCTAACTTCAAAATTTAATAACTTTTGCATACGAGCTCGGATTTGGACGCGGTTTGTTTCGTCAGGATCGTATTGAAATTCTGGACATTTTGACGTGGGTTTGGTCGAATTCTGAGACCGTTTGAATTTGGGTCCTAAATTGGATTTTAAATCGATTTAAAATCAAAGGTGAGTGTTTTAACCCACTCACAACTTCTAAAATTTCTTATGTTAGTTAAATTTAACTTATGATGTGGTTAGAAATTAATTTATTGCTATTTGGTATGTTAAATTGTCATTCTGGTTAAATTTGACTTTTATTGCATTTAATTATCGTTTAATTTAATATTGAATTTAAATTTGTCAATTTAATACCAGCATTTATTATCAGTTATCTATTGATGTTTATTGATTGATTTGGATGATGATTGTGATGGATATTTGATTGTTGATATTGGATGACTGGATGCTACATATTATATTGTTATAATATTGCAAGTTCCCTATGGGTTGAAATGACACATACCCGAATGATCTATAGATTAAGGAAAATCATTATGGGTTGAAATGATAGACTCGAGCGATTTTATGGATGTATATTTAATTTGGGATTGCGGTTTGAAATGATATATAACCGTAAAATTTTAAACTGCAGATTGAAATGATAAATATCCGTATCACTTGACCCTAGGGTGGAAAATTTTATACGGACATCGGATTGGTTGAATTAAATGATTTTTGAGTCTTTAAAATTTTTGAATTCAGTTAACTGGTATTTTGAGTAGGAATTGATTTAAATAAACTGAATTACTTTCGACAATCCAAGTGTTAGTGTTGAAAAGGGAATTGATTTAATAAATTGTTCAAAGGATTTAAATTGGAATTTCAAGGTTGAAGCGTTGAATATAAATGAATTTATCGGAATTGAGTTATTGGAATTGCATGGATATAACTTTGAAATCTATATTAAACTAATTTAAACTATTTTATCAATTTAAACTATTTTAATTTATTTTAAATCTATTATAACCTATGTAATACAGTTTAATCTATTTCACTTGTTTTAAACTAATTAAATTTATTTAATCTATTTCAAATCTATTTTTAAATCTATTTAATGTAATTTAAATGTATTTAATCTATTTTAATTTATTTAATCTATTTAAAAATCTACTTAATATAATTTAAATCTATATTTAATCTAGTTAAATAATTTTAAAACTAATTAAATTAAATTTAAATCTATTTAAACTATCCTTACTATTTAAACCATTTTAAATCTATTCAAACTATTTTAAACTATATAAACTATTTATAATTACCTAAACTATTTTCTAAAATTCAGAGTATGTAAAGTTGAAATATTTATATTTAAATCCTTAATGATGATACGACCTAAGTTGGAATTGGGAATTGATACCTTTTGAAAATGACATATTTGAGTAATAAAATGATTTTGAAATGAAGAATTAATTAACATAACTTATCAATAATTTCCAAGTGAATATGATTTCAAAAGTGAATATGATTTGAAAGTGAATATGATTTTGGAAGTGAATATGATTTTGGAAGTGAACATAGTTTCAAAATGAATATGATTTCGAAAGAGATACGATTTGAAATTGAAAATGATATTTTGATATAAATTATGAATTGGCTCTTGAAATGTAAAAGAACCATCCGGTGTGAAATAAGCGTTTGGTTGTCAAAAAGAGATCGGGATCGGATATTGTCATACTCTCTGCCAATACCGAAAAACACTTTAACAACTGTGTACTTGGTGGAGATTCCAGAAATGAAGTAGGATGGTTTGGCGAAAGATTTCTGTACAAGGTATGACGTGACCCTGACTCCCGGGAGTCAGCATAGATGTGACTAAAACAGGAGCTATACCTGGGCCAAGTGAGGTCGTTCCTCCGATTGGAATGCTTCTTCGACACCATATTATGACATTTGTGATGATTTGGTGGCCACCCCTAGATTTTTGATTTGGGAGTGTGTTCCGAGGTAGGCGGTAGTAGCTGCTATGAGTTACCACCAGCCTGGTTCTGCAATTGGTAAATCTACCCTGGCATTGCCTCGAGTGCCATGTTCACATGCCCTAGAGTGCCTTCTACAAGTTTATTTTATACCATACCTATGGAGTGCCCTCTGATAGCCCTCCAGTTTATGGAGGAATTACCGTACTGTATAGACTATGGGAATATATAAAAATGTGTAAAGGGGGATATGGGTAACGCCTTAACGCTATTTTAATACTTTACTTTATTGTAGACACTATTATAATAGCGTATTGTACTACATAGTAGATATTTTAACGGATCCTTAGGAGATGCACATCCCGAACATCTCTTATGTTATTGCACCCACGTTAGACACTAGATAGGTGATTTTAAACCCCGTAAACATCTCTGACGTCATTCCACTCATATTTATTTACCGTTGATTTAACTTACATAAGATCTTTTAGTTATGACTCGAGTGTTTTGTCTTTTCAATTCGCTCGGGTCAGCCTGGGCATTTCAGGGTTGAAGACCTTATTTCTGGAGGACGAAGACGAAGATTTGTATTATCATTATTATAATATTTATTCCATTGCATCATGTTGTTCCGCTGCATTTATTTATTTATTCATGTTTATGTAACTGTGTTGTTTGTGTGGTAAAGAATAATCTAATGTATTTATAAAACAGCTTCACGAACTGTTATTTGATTATTATATTTTGTTATTCCGTTGTGAGATTTTGTATTTGTTTTATTCCTTTCCTTTTTCTTATTTACCCCATAATAATCTGCCCTTTTGAATGATTTGAGTCTGGCATGTGTGTCTGCTTAAAATGTCCAAAAAGGCAGGTCGTTACAGTTCAACATTCAGAAATCAAAATAACTTGCTTTCTAGATTTCTTATCTCTCTTGAACACTCTTGCTTTCAAACTCTATTATTTACTCGAGAATCATTCAATACACTCCCAATAATCACGGTGCAGGCTTCTTGAACCATCAAGGAGATTATTGGAAGTCCTATGCTATCAGTCAAAATTGGTGTTAAAGGAACATGAGTTTGTAAAGCCGAAAAAGTCTATTGTATAGCCTATTCCTCAGGGTGAAGATTGGGTATTTTTGTTAGTGGAAAATCCAAAAAAAAAGCTTCCGAACTGGACGTAGAATGGGAGGTCCGAACCAGTATAAAAACTCTGGTGTGATCGGCTTTATTTACTTTACTCTACTCTTTTATTTATCATTAATATTGCACATACACTTATATACATGGCTTAGCCATATTATACTAGATCCTTATGCACTTTCATTTGGTATCAGAGTAGGTTATTTCAATAACTGTAACAAAGTTTTTGAATAATATTATAATATAGCAAGCACTTTTCTAGAAGGTCGGTCAACTGCACGTCCTCCACTATTCGCCAGATCTAGCTATGCATATTAGTCTACACGTATGAGAATTTTATGGAAGCTAACGGTCTAGAGATTTTGCAAGCTACTCAAACTAAGTACGAAGCACCTGCCACTAAAATGAGTACTTGGTCAGATGATCAAAGGATCGCAACGACCAACAATGCAAAAGCTATGAATGTTCTATTCTGTTCACTTGACAAGATTAGGTTTTCTAAAGTTATGCTATGTCAAACTACATATGATATTGGAAGTACACTACAAATCACTCATGAAGGCATGAATAAAATAAAACTAACTAAAATTTCTATTCTACAAAATCAATTTTCATCATTCAGAATGAAAGCAAACGAAACTATCGTAGATATGTATGCTAGATTTCAAACAATTTAACATGATCTTATGGCACTATGAGTTACTTTTACCGAAATCGATCTTGTTACACAAATTTTGAATACTTTAACTATTGAAAAGGAAAGAAAAGTTTTAGCTATAAAAGAAGCTAACGATCTTTCACAGCTCAAAGTTGAAGAATTAATTTGAAACCTAATGTCATACGAAGCAAATTTACAAGCAAGGAAAGAATAAAATCAGGAGAAGAAGAGTATAGTCTTTCAAGCCAATAATGATGACATAGAATTAGATGATGATGAGATCGTGTTCATTTCCAAGAAATACAACAAATTCAAGAAATTCAAGAAGTTTACGAAAGCTAAAAATGGTGATAACCCAACTAACTCAACTTCAATCAAGTGCTATGGATGTGACAAATTCGATCACATGGAGAAAGACTATCCTCAACTAAACAATGAGAAGAAGAAAAACAAAGTTGAGAAATTCAAGAAGAAGAGAAAGGCCTTCCAAGTTACATGGGACGATTCATATTCATCTTCTTTAGATGGTGAAAGTAATAGTGACACAGAACAAGCAAACGTTTGTTTCATGGCTACTGCTGAGATAAATCCTGAACTTTCATATAATGAGATTCTAGAGATAAGTATTGAATTGGATGATAAACTTAGGGATTGAAAGAGATCATATAAGGAAAATATAGGTAAGTTAAATAGGGTCGAATTAGAAATTGGCTTGCTTAAAGATGAGAAAAGTAATCTAGAAGAAGAACTAGAAATTTCACAAAAATCTTGTGAAAGGTTGACATATCAAAAAGTTGCTTTAACTGATTAAATTAAAGCTAGTAAAACTTAGAATGATAAGCTTAACATTGAAGTTTATGAATTAAAATCTAGTTTGGACTTAGCTAAAAATGAAGTTGTAGAGCTAAAACAAAAATTAGAACAAATTACTAATAATGTTTCAAAGTTTAATAAAGGAAAACAAAGTTTAGAAAAATTGATTAAAATTTCAAAACCTTCGGGCAACAAAAATGGGCTTGGTTTTATAGCAATACAAAATAACCAAAAGAAATATAGCACTTTGTACACAAAGTTTAGAAAATCTAAAGATAGTTCTAAAACAAGTGCTTCAAATTCAAAAAAATATAAAGATTTGAATTCCTAAAAAAATTACAATTTAATTAGACAAAAATATATAATGATTTTCTAGTAAATATTGTTCATAATAGCAGTTATATTTCTAATGGTTCCAAACCCTCTTGGGTATAGTTAATAAAAATCTAACCCCCTGACGTAAGAAGTGGGTACCGGAACTTTATTTTATTTTTTTGCAGATACATCATATATTGAGGGGGAGATGTATTCGTAATTTTCTGATGCATATGAAAATGAAGCTATAAATGCAGGAAAATCAGAAAATTTAATAATAATATCTTTAATTTGATTTTATGAGAAATATTATCTTTAAGCTAATACATATTTGAAACAAAGGATTTGGCTTAAAAGAAAATTATATTTATGGGTATAAGTGCTATAAAAAGATTAGTCTTAATATATATATATATATATCCATTGAAATGTTTTAATGATATAAATATAAATTAAAATTATTGACTATATAAGTTTGAATTTTTTTGGTAAATTCAAAAAGTGTGTCTATGTGTGTATACTAATACACACACACACACATATACACATACAATAAATAAATATATGAAGAAAATCAATCTTTCTGACTTTAGTCGACTGAAATAAAATCCCAGTCGACTGAACCATAGCAATTTTCACTTAATTTGTAACAACCCGCATATTTTACGATTGTATATTTAAATATAGCATCGTTAATCGGATTAAAGTCCAAAATGTTACTTTTTGCAAACAGTCGAATTAGGACTCGAGACCACTTCCATTGAGTCCAAAATGGCGTTTGCGACTTTTTTAAGTATAAGCATCCATATGTTTGGAGTTGAGTAGAATTTTGACATTTTCACTTAGGGCTTTGGGCTTGGTCTTGGGTTTCAGCCCACTAACCCAACTCATCTTATATCCTAACTCCACCCCCTCTCCTCTTCATTCATTCTATTATTTTCCTAACACTTCAAGCTTTAGTAAAAATGGAGGAGGAGATTGGAAACTAAAACCCTAAGCCCTAGTTCTTTGCAAATTCAAGTTCTAGCTCCAAAATCAAAGAGAAGCTTAGGTAAGCATCCTCTTCATCTTCTCCATCTCTATCTCTCTTCAGTTTCAGAAATTCCTAACCCTAACTTAGGAAAAACTTCATCTTTGATAACAGATTGAAGATTCTAGAGGTGTGTTAAAGAGGAATTGTTCTTGCCTTGTTTAAAAGCTTCTCCTTCATTGTTTTTGGGTTTAAAGGTAAGTTTTTGAACTCACATCTATGTCTATAGATTTCGTCGTTGTTAGGTATGAATTCCTAACATCTATTCATGTTCATTTGTTTTTGATTTGGATTGATTTGGTGAATTTTTCAATTTTTGGTTTTTGGAGTCCAATTTTGTGAAAAATCCTTTTATGGGTGTTTGAACATGTTTACCGGGGTGTATCGAAGAGCCTATTAGGCTGGGTTGTCGCTTGGCATAAATCCCGAGTCGTCGTTGCTCGATCGATAGGTTTCAGAAGAATTTTGCCCCACTTGAGGGCTAGGCTGATTCTGCTATGGTAGCAGGTTCAGTCGACTGAACCAGGGGCAGAAAACATTATGTCCCTGTATCAGTCGACTGACCTCTGTGTTCAGTCGACTGAACCTGGGGACAAAAGATTTCTGTCCCCGTATCAGTCGACTGACCTGGAAACTGAAAGTTTCCAGGCATGGGTCAGCCGACTGACCACCTGGTTCAGTCGACTGATCTGCTTGTCTCAGCCCAATTTTCCTATTTTGCTTGGGTTTCCAATTTTAATCGATTCGTGTTGATCCGAATTGTTGTTATCATTTGTTATCGACTTTGATGACTTCTTTTTCAGGATTTTTGGGAATATCCATTTTGATGGATTCGGTATCGATTTATATGGATTTGATTCACGTCTTCGTATGTGAATTTTTGGTGATTGATTGTTTCTACAATCATTTCTATGATTTGCCACTTTAAAATACAAAGGTTTCTATACTAGTAGTAAATATTCAAACCCTTTTACAAAGATGATTTCAACTCTATTTTTAATACAAAGCTCGTTTATAAAACCGTTTTCCAATCTATTAGTATATACAAACCTTTACCTCATTCGTTCGAGAAATCCAATTAAACGACTTAGCAAACGAGTGGTATGAAACACTAGCATTTACTTTGTCGGTTAATTCTTAGACTTGTTCGATTGAAACTCTTGTGACAATTTTTGAGTGGAGATCTACAATTTGTTCATAAATATTTAAGTTAAGCCGGTGGTTATGGAACATGAAGCTAAACTCATCTATTTACTAGCTTAGTGTAATTGACACTTCTTATTGATCAATGGTGATCATTTTATGATTTAGACTAGCGATGTGCGATGTCTTTTTGTCCGCAATGGGGGACTATACCATGTTTGAAGGAGCTTCGGCTCATTTGGAGGAGCTTCGGCTCATTTGGAGGAGTTTCGACTCATAGTCCGCAATGGGGGACTATACCCTGTTTGGAGGAGCTTCGGCTCATTTGGAGGAGCTTCAGCTCATTTGGAGGAGTTTCGACTCATAGTCCGCAATGGGGGACTATACCATGTTTGGAGGAGCTTTGGCTCATTTGGAGGAGCTTCGGCTCATTTGGAGGAGTTTCGACTCATATGTAGATGTTGGGATTTACATCGCAACATACATATTAGCTCATTTTGTATGTCATGTATGTGGTCCAAATATGTGCATGTATATGCGTTACAATACACACACACACATGTATGTATGTATAAATATATTATATATAATATATGAATATAAAACATTTATATATAGATAAATATATATATAAAAAGAGAGAACAATTATCAAAAATTATTTATTATTCAAAATTAACTTAGTTTTGCAAACATAATAATTTTAGTATTTTAATTTGTGTATATTATGAATAAAATAATGTTTTCATCCATAAATAATTAACATAAAATAATCTATTGATGAAAATTCAAATTTTTAAATTTTCAAAAATCTAGGATCATAAAACAGAGCTTAGAAAAAATCTGGAGATTTTTCAAAGTTGAAATATTATTTTTAAAAGTAAATACATTTATTTCGGAAATAATTATTTAATATAAAATAACATATTATTAAAAATTCAAAATTTAAAATTTTTGAAATTCTAGGATCATGAATGAAATGTTACGAAAATTTTTAAAGAATTTTTCAATTAAATTATTATTTTTAATAAATCATAAACTGTTTTTCCAAAATAATATTAATTATTAAAAATAATAAACTTTATTGAAAAATTCCTAAATTTTTTCTATACGTTTCTGAAATGATATAATTTTTTTTTAAATATAAAATTTAATTTTTAATGTAATAATTATTTTATATATAATAAACAATTCAAAAATTCAATAAATGTTAATTTAAAAATATGAATATATGTATGATAATTAATTTTCGAATTTGTAAATTCATATTAGATATAAATAAATGTACTAAATTTTTTTAATCATATATATATCATATATATGCTATTATGAGAGAGAAATATACACTAATATATATATATATATATATATGAATTTATTAATAAATATATATAAAACAATTATTAATGACAAATTTGATTTTGTACAGTAAACAACATTTGTCTATACATAAATCAAACAGTATAATAAACAAATTATGCACATAACCAAACTGATTTGTGACAACTACATCTACTTACAAAAATCTCACCTAACTAAACATATAGTAGCAATATATTTAAACATATATGAAATTGCTCATTATAGGATCATAGAATATAATTTAATTACTGTAATATGAACTAAAATTACTAATATAATTATGCCTTTGAATCCACGTTCAAACAATGACTTCCCTTCCTTTTACTGTTCTTGATTCGTCAGATTGCAAGTCTGGAATCACCGACCTCTAACTATCGAATAGTATTATTTTAATTTGAAATATATTTGAGAATTTTGGAGCGGATTGAGAGTTATGTTTTAACCAGCAATGTAGAAGGTAATGGCAGCCAAAAAAAGATTCATAATTATTTTTAGAGATACATACATACATACATACATACATACATATATATAGGATTGTATTAGAGAGAAACGAGGAAAACCTTTTTACCCATTCTCACTTGATCTCAACCCATTATCTCCAAGCCAAGTCCCTATGTTTTAGCCACTCCTAGACCTTCCCAAATCTGAAATTTTGCAGCCCTAATGATGGGCCTTAAATCCGTCTGAGCCCAAGCAAAAATACTATGCAATTAAATCTAATTTAATCGCTTGTCGATATTGTATATCGATCGATATATTTATAACTGTTATAAATATATATAACATTATTTATTTCTCAAATCATATTCAAATTTTATAATTAATATTTCATAAATATTAATTAATTTAATTAATTTATAACAATTATAAACTAATTAAATCGTTCGGTCTTAAGGAAATTCATCATTTCGGCTGTGTAACTCTTGGGTGTAAATTTGGTCAACGATTAACAACGAACTATTTTAATGTTAACGTTCACACGTCACTTAGCAGGTGGTGTGACATTATGATCAAATTTATCGCTTACTCATTTTCGGTAAAATCCAATTTTAGTTTAATAAGCGTTACCCGGTTGTGACATTTGTTTACACCAATTCTCTTCGTCAAAACTATATCACTTTGGACTTATTGAATTTGGTAATGGTCAAAATTCCAACCTCATCCACATTCAACTTATAGTCCAAATACAAAGTCCTTGGTTCAATAATAACAATTATTATTAACCGAAATGCTCTGGCCAGAGACTTTAACTTTGAGTTGACTTGAGTTGACTGTGATACTAACCGCATATAACTGAGGAGACGAATCCTCTCTTGAATAGTGCTTCACTTCCAATACTTCCACTCGACCCAACTATAGTCACTCGATGCACGCCATGCCATGATTTGGCTATAATCAAAGCGGAGTTTTCATATTGAAGATCCACGGTATTCTCAAGTCGAGAAAACTATCGAGTGAGTCATTCCATAGTTATCCAATAACTATTAGTAAGTAACCCCTAGGTGCCCCCAGCAGTCATAATTAATGCACTGCACAACATTTGGAGTGCGTTACGTACTCCAGTCTCAACGGATACATCGATATTCAGTCTCGATGCATCTTGACTAGGAACATTTAAAATGGTATATTTATTTCATTGTGATAAATTACTTATGGTTACAATACTTTGTAACTACTATCACAAAATATACCATTTATGGATTTTTCTATTAAATATACTTTTAATTAAGTTAATTAATTAATATAATCACATTATATCAAGTATATAATAGGAAGAAAATACCTTTATTTCGAACAAGATTGGTCAACGAGTTATGTAACAAATTACATAATTGCCCCTAGGGCATACCCCTAACTCTATCAATTTACCACTTGCACTTGGGGTCAATTATAGAATCTAATTCCAACTTCTCCAATCAGTTTTCTTAAAACCAATTAGGTCGGTCCCTTAGTGAATGGGTATGCTATTATGTTTTAATTATCTACTTTGTCGATTAACTCTCTCTAACACTGATAAACTGCCTTTATCACGTGGAATGATTCGAAGTATGTCTTTCAACTTCTAGTGAGCTTTAAGTTCTATCATGACCAATTTCATGACATTGTTATCTTATAACAATATTATGGGATTCTCAACATTTGGAATCATCTTTGGCTCAATTATAAATTTGTGCATTTATATCTATATACATTGGTTTGTTGTAGCGCTATTCGAGTTAATGTTCTCAACATTTCGTTGAATCGACCACAATCACTTTTATTTTGAAACATTTTCAAATTAAAGATTTTAACTTGAATTTTATCATTGACATGTTATACTCAATATCACTTATAAAAGTTTGTGTTCAAACGTTCCATCATAACGAGTTTGTTGTTTGTATAAACAATTCTCTAGTATTTCATAAATACGCGATAACACCTCAAACAACCATTTAGTGATATCAATTTGGATTTTATATTTCTCCCTGTATCAAATACATAAACAAAACGCAATATCATACACAACATAACCTGTATGATAATTCCTATTGCTAATGCATAAGAAATCCAACTTACATGTTCCCCTTTTAATAGGGTGCTCTTGTATATCGTTTTGGGACAATCCCTATATCTTTTACACTCACCATAAAAGATATCATTTACAATCCGAAATTGAGTATTAAAGCAACTAAAGATGATTTTAATACAAGCATATTGTTAAAATCAACAACGTGTTGTTTACTTATAGGTTAGAAATATCAATGTACCTTTTAACGCTTTTTCTTATTAACACACACTTCCTCTGCACTTTGATTGAAAATCAAACTATTTGATATTTCTATCAAAATACTTATTAAATCTTGATGCTTATAAAATGATACATCCGTATCATTTCTTGGATCATATCCAAAGACTCACAAACCCAATATCACTCCCACTGACTTTGAGGCATTTTTGGTTAATATGTGTAAATGGCTTACTCTAAATCATTATTTAGAATTTTCTGTTTCAATACATAAGTACCAAATACTAAGTCTTATCGAGCGATAATTTTATGAGTAAATCTGAATTAACTTGAGCATGTTGAATACCGAATCTATTATGATAATTTCAACAATTGAAATTTGCGATAATATATTTATTAAATTTGCTCATTTAATTCCAACCACGTTAGTCTTTCCAATAAAGACACAATCTCGGCCGATGGATCACATCTCCTTGGTTACGACTACCAAAATCATATTTTGATAGCGTACTTGAAATTCTTTTAGATTTGCGCAACATACCATATAGAGTCAACAATCTTAATGGTTTAATTGAACAACCGAGGGTAATGTATATTTTCGACATTAATAATAAACTCATAGTTTCTCTTCGATGTACGAGAATACTTATTAGACATTCTAATGCTATGTGTTCATTTGGGTTGGTTAATTTCACTTCATTTCATATAATCAGTTCTATCTATGGATCGGATCTAATTCCATTTAAGTATAAAAAATTTCTCAAAGAAACTCCTTCACAATGAAGTTGGTATATCTTGAAACAACAATTGTTTCTTAGTGCAAATAGAATAGGGATTCATAAAAGCTTTATGAACCTTTTTATTTATAAAACTGATTTTAGTTTACAAAAATTATGTTCAAAACATAAATATGTCATTTGATGGCAGACCTTTCCAAAAACCTTTTGGAGATTCATACAAGATCCCTCATGAACAATTATTACGTACAATCTTTCGACTCACACAA
Source organism: Allium fistulosum (assembly GCA_030737815.1). Taxonomy (NCBI): domain Eukaryota; kingdom Viridiplantae; phylum Streptophyta; class Magnoliopsida; order Asparagales; family Amaryllidaceae; genus Allium; species Allium fistulosum. The sequence continues at coordinate 372,151,105 of CM060906.1, read as the reverse complement.
CCTGCCAACTTCTTGGCCTAGGATATGTTGGGATTTCTTACAAACCCTTATCTTGTATGATTTTGTAAACTGTTGTTTAGATGAAATTATATCAAACTTGTATACTAATCTTAAGTACATGACCTTATAGAAAGAAACTAACTCAACTTCACTCACAATTAATCGTAAATTGTCCAACAATGTCTGATTACTCCTTATCGATGCATCATTATGTATCACATGGAGGAGTGACTTTTGAGATTGAATCTATATTCATCTTTAGGTACATTTGAAGCTCTTTCTAATATACTCACTTATTCGACCAAATCAAATCATTTTATTTTATTGCATGTTATTTTATTTACTTTTCTTTTATATTCTATGATTTTATCATAAACTTACTACATGTGTATCTAATACACATGTTCATGTTGGTAATAAATCATCAATGAATATAACAAAGTATGTGGAACCCTTTTGGTATTAATAGACTTGTGATTGCATACATCAATATGTATTAATTCAAAGAGATCATCAACTCTTATGATGCTCCCACTGAATGGGTGCATAGCCATTAATTATTTGAGATATAATTAACCAGTATCATATGATTCATAATCATATAGTAAAATTATTTCTCAAAACTATAGCTTAGTCTATAATTCCAAAACAACTGTAAATAATATTAAATGCATATGTATTTTTGTTGCATCACTTTTACTATGAAAACAAATTCCATAATATAGTTCTATTTCATAATGAATATCATAATACTCATATTGAAATATAGTTATATCTATTTTTCAGTCAATACCAAAAATAAACATTATTTGACAAATAATGTTCGGTACATTTTACGAAAACAATTTTCATAATTTGATGCAATCATTAGGTGTTATATGGCATGCTCCCACTATTTCTGCCATTACTATAATAGCGTACTAAATTTAGAGGTCCACCATTCACTTAATATTCTTAATATAGTTTACTTATTTCATACGCCGTTACAGTGGAGAGTTCTTTGAACAAATATCTTGAACTCAAAGAAATAAATGTTATAGAAAACAATTTTCTATATGAAAATACATTTCGGAATAAAAATCATATTTCATATTCCAATATTAAGTATCAATTATTATTACAATTCTTGTTTCCAATGTTTCTCTATGAAGTAGAAGTGACTATTCAATCTCTTCATTCCAACTTTACCTTAAATTACATCTATTCTTATACATTCGTTTTTCTTTCAAATGGTCAAACTATTCAAAAGAAAACCTTACTACAATATCATAACAAACCTTTTACAAAACGCACTCGATTATTCTTAACATTTAAGACATCAAATATGTTGCATTTTATGTAAACCTATCAAGATGACATTTCAATGGTCGAGTTCTTAGATGCATCTCGTAGTTTATGGTCTTGTGTTACATTAACACAATATGATCCTTTTGAAATCATTCAAGTTGAATACATGGTCTTAAAATACTGTTTATTGGCTTACTTCGAATGAACTAACTTCATCGAAATATTGTACCCCACAAACTATGACTTGTTTACCATGTAACATTTATATGTGAAAGTACATGGATCAAATATCCATAGTCTTGAATTGCATTTAGAGTTCGAAAACTCATAAAATGCAATGCACGGTCTAAACCAAATAAACATATAAGTGACCAACTTACGAATGTATTAAGTAGTTGAAATTAGACACTTGCATGGGTATAGAAACATTATATAACATGCAATTAGAATTATTAGTAAGTATATATATTATATTTCTTTTTGTCAACTTTCAATTCAGTTTGGTTATATATGTTAATTGACAAACGTTTTATCAATCATATTAAATGCACAAATTTATCATTGTAGATAATTATAACATTATATAGTATATGTTCTTACAATATTAGAAAGGTTAAATGTTACCATTTCATTTTTCTAATAAGGCTCCCACTAGTCTTTTATGTTTCTCCAAACCCTAAGATGCAATTTCACTAGTGGGTGTTAGGACTCGTTTGTTTTGGTATTTTGACCTTGAGTTTGCTCAACAAATCATAGCCCCACAAACGATGGATAACTCCTTATCGGTTGTATCACATACAACTCCTAACCCATTTTCCTTGTTCTAATCTCATTCCGACATTGAGTTTGCTCAACAAATTGAAAGATATTATTCACTCATACCTACCATATCGTGATGGCCTAAGTATAATATATGTACCTTGAGTTTGCTCAACAAATACATATAGTTATCTTACCTCATCTATTCAATATATTAATAATACTACACATAACATCCATAGCTTGAGTTTGCTCAACAACTAAAGAGTATGTAAGTAATTTATTAATATATATATATATATATATGGTTGAGAACAACATTATATTGAAGATTCATAATCTTCAATATATATTGAGTGATATCGACTTATAGAATAATATATTTATTATGAAATACCCCAGCGATTTAAGTGTCAAACACATCAGAAATCATGGTATATGTGCATTTACATACGTATTTATTTCTCAAGTCTATTTGTGTTTACTTAATGTTCCACATTTAGTTTATACACATACCATAAGGTTTATTGTTATATAACTTTTATATTTCATATTACTTATATGATAGTCTTACGTATAATATATCATTAATTAAATCTTATCTAATTAATTTTAATCAATTAAATCTTTAATTAATTTTAAATTAGTATTCCAATATAACTTTTATATTGGACATATCTACTATAACATTTATAGTGTATACTATAATCTTTATAGTGTAACACACATATATCATATATATGTGTATTTTATTTAATTAATTAACCTTTAGTTAATTTATTAAATTAAACAATTTTTATTAAAATTTATTAATTTCAAAATTTATCTTGTATACATATATGTATACTTTTGTTATATTAAACATTTTAAAATAACATAACATATATCAACATATATAATACATGCATATATGCATTAATTAATTAAATTATTTAATTTATTTATTTTATTAATCTTATTAATAAATTTGAAATTTGAAATTATTATATAAATATTTTCAAACATTTTGAAAATATCATTATCCTTTTAGACATTTTGAAAACTTATGTAGTATTATAATTTTTATAAACATGTTTTATTTTAAATTTAACTATTAAATTTAAAAACTTTAACATTAATTTTCAAAATGATTTTGAAAATTATCCCAAAGCCCAAATTAAGTTGGGCCTTTTCTATTAGGAGCAACCTTTGGGCTCACTTCACCTTTCGGGCCAGGCTGGTAACCAGGTAGAACAGACTACTTGATTACCCAATTCCAATCCTAGACATTACCTTTTTAGACACCGTACTAGGTGGGCAAGCTTAATTATTTAGTCCTAATATGACTAATTTAGACCGCATAGGCTATTGGGCTCCGATACCATTATTGAAACTGGACCAGCCCACAGCGGAAGTTATGGATGAATTTCAAAAAATTTACCCTATTGGATCTTTATTGGACCTATGAAGTCTAACCGAATTAGAACATTTCTAAATTTCATTTAAATAAAATCATTTATTTTATTTAAATTCAAATATATTAAGATATGAAATTAATTTTATTTGATTTAGTTAATACATAAATGTATCATTTACATATATGTTTGAGTCCATGTGTAACATAATAATCCGTGAAATGTATAATATGCCCATATGTAGATGTTGGGGTTTACATCGCAACATACAAATTAGCTCATTTTGTATGTCATGTATGTTGTCCAAATATGTGCATGTATATGTGTTATAAAATACATAAACAAACACACACACATGTATGTATAAATATATTATATATAATATATGAACATAAAACATTTATATATAGATAAATATATATATAGAAAAAGAGAAAATAATTATTAAAAATTATTTGCAATTCAAAATTAACTTAGTTTTGCAAACATAATAATTTTAGTATTTTAATTTGTATATATTATGAATAAAATAATGTTTTCATCCATAAATTATTAACATAAAATAATCTACTGATGAAAATTCAAATTTTACAATTTTCAAAAATCTAGGATGATAAAATAGAGCCTAGAAAAAATCTGGAGAATTTTCAAAGTTGAAACATTATTTTTAAAAATAAATAAATTGATTGCGGCAATAATTATTTAATATAAAATAATATATTATTAAATTCAAATTTTAAAATTTCAGAAATTCTAGGATCATGAATGAAAGGTTGTAAAAAAGTTTGAAGAATTTTTGAATTAAATTATTATTTTTAATAAATCATAAACAGTTTTTCCGAAATAGTATTAATTATTAAAAATAATAAACTTTATTGAAAAATTCCTAAATTTTTCTGTACGTTTCTGAAATGATATAATATTTAAAAAAAAATATAAAATTGAATTTTTAATGTAATAATTATTTTATATATAATAAACAATTCAAAATTTCAATAAATGTTAATTTAAAAATATGAATATATGTATGTTAATTAATTTTCGAATTTTTAAATTCATATTATAAATAAATAAGTGTACAAATTTTTTTAAATCATATATATATATCTTATATATGTATATATGCTATTATGAGAGAGAAATATACACTAATATATATATATGAATTTATTAATATATATATACAAAAATTATTAATGACAAAAATTAATTTTGTACAGTAAACAACATTTGTCTATACATAAATTAAATAGTGTAATAAACAAATTATGCACATAACCAAACTGATTTGTGACAACTACATCTACTTACAAAAATCTCACCTAACTAAACATATAGTAGTAATATATTTAAATAGGTATGAAATTGCTAATTATAGAATCATAGAATATAATTTAATTACTATAATATGAATTAAAATTACCAATTTAATGATGCCTTTGAATCCACGTTGAAGCAATGGCTTCCCTTCCTTTTACTGTTCTTGATTCGTCAGATTGCAAGCTTGGAATCATCGACCTCTAACTATCGAATATTATTTTAATTTGAAATATATTTGAGAATTTTGGAGTGGATTAATAGCTATGTTTTAACCAGCAATGTAGAAGGTAATGGCGGCCAAAAAAAACATTCATAATTATTTTTAGAGATACGTACATACATACATACATATATATATATATATAGGGTTGTATTAGAGAGAAACGAGGAAAACCTTTTTACCCATTCTCACTTGATCTCAAGACATTATCTCCAAGCCAATTCCCTATATTTTAGCCACCCCAAGACCTTCCCAAAACCGAAATTTTACAGCCCTAATGATGGGCCTTAAACCCATCTAAGCCCAAGCCAAAATACTATGCGATTAAATCTAATTTAATCGCTCATCGATATTGTATATCGATTGATATATTATAACTGTTATAAATATATATATAACATTATTTATTTCTCAAATCATATTCAAATTTTATAATTAATATTTTGTAAATATTAATTAATTTAATTAATTTATAACAATTATAAACTAATTAAATCGTTCGGTCTTAAGGAAATTCATCATTTCGGCTGTGTAACTCTTGGGTGTAAATTTGGTCAACGATTAACAACGAACTATTTTAATGTTAACGTTCACACGTCACTTAGAAGGTGGTGTGACATTATGATCAAATTTATCGCTTACTCATTTTCGGTAAAATCCAATTTTATTTTAATAAGCGTTACCCGGTTGTGACATTTGTTTACACCAATTCTCTTCGTCAAAACTATATCACTTTGGACTTATTGAATTTGGTAATGGTCAAAATTCCAACCTCATCCACATTCAACTTATAGTCCAAATACAAAGTCCTTGGTTCAATAATAACAATTATTATTAACCGAAATGCTCTGGCCAGAGACTTTAACTTTGAGTTGACTTGAGTTGACTGTGATAATAACCGCATATAACTGAGGAGACGAATCCTCTCTTGAATAGTGCTTCACTTCCAATACTTCCACTCGACCCAACTATAGTCACTCGATGGACGCCATGCCATGATTTGGCTATAATCAAAGCGGAGTTTTCATATTGAAGATCCACGGTATTCTCAAGTCGAGAGAACTGTGTAAATCGGTCACATCGATATTTTCTGTTTGATTTTAGTTATATTAACCAGCAGAAAACTATCGAGTGAGTCATTCCATAGTTATCCAATAACTATTAGTAAGTAACCCCTAAGTGCCCCCAGCAGTCATAAGTAATGCACTGCACAACATTTGGAGTGCGTTACGTACTCCAGTCTCAACGGATACATCGATATTCAGTCTCGATGCATCTTGACTAGGAACATTTAAAATGGTATATTTATTTCATTGTGATAAATTACTTATGGTTACAACACTTTGTAACTACTATAACAAAATATACCATTTATGGATTTTTCTATTAAATATACTTTTAATTAAGTTAATTAATTAATATAATCACTTTATATCAAGTATATAATAGGAAGAAAATACATTTATTTCGAACAAGATTGGTCAACGAGTTATGTAATAAATTACATAATTTTCCCCTAGGGCATACCCCTAACTCTATCACGTAGTTGAATTGATTCATACCATTATTACTTCCATGGTTGTATATTGGCTCATATGTATCAAATTCTTATTGCAACTATAGAGAATATTAACAAACTTTGTGTTGCTTTTTTTGCATGGTTTCTAAGGAAACTACATGTAGAAAAAAAATTGAAGGTGTGACCATTATAAAGTTTTTTTGCACTTAAGGAGATAATAAGTTGTTAGAACCCTGTTTTTATGTTTTAGTACTGACAACTATATCTCCATATATATCTAGAATATTATATTATGTAGGTACTAGACTATCTTGAATCAAAGAATTAGGGAGATAAGTAAAAGGATCATCAACATATTAGTAGCCAAGAATATACGAATCGTCCAGTCAAATGCACATGCACACATACATATATCCTGCATACAAATATTTTCAAAAAACAAAGAGTCAAACAATTTAAAAACAAGGCTGACTATATAAAATGTTTTTTACATAGGGTTTAGTCGATGGAATTTTTTTCAGTCGATTGAACCATATATTTTATTTTATTCTCAAATTTACATTTTTCCATTAATTTTTAATGTTTTTATTCAGTAGATAGACTTTTATTCTCATTTGATTGACTACCCTATAATGGCTATTTTCTAAAATGACACTTCGAATGGTTGTGATCGTTCAAGTGCACCTCTTTGAAAAGTAATGACTTCTCTGAATGATTACAACTCTTCGATGCAACTCTTTGATATCTATAAATATAGTTCATGTAACGACCCATAATTTTCGATAATTAAAAATTGTTAATTTAATAAATTTTTGTAATTTAATGTTAGAAGAAATAAAAATTGGTGATTTAAGAATAAGAATATAACTGAAATAAAGTGAAATAGTATTAATTTAGGGTAACTGATAACTTCTTTAAATGTGATTCCAATTAATTAAAAGAATTAAAGAGTTATAATTGATATAGATTGTAAATAAATTATAGTAATATGTTATAACGACCCGCCATTTTGGACCATTCGCATCCATTATAAGTGTATAGGTAGACACTTATGCTGGAGTTGAATTGCTCAAAATACCGCGTTGTTAATTTAAATTTGGCAAAATTGAACATATACAGTAAATAAAATAATCACAGATCACAGACACAGAGTAATAAGTGCAGCGGAATTAAAAGAGATAGTAGTTCATGAAGCTACTATATGAATATATAAAATACATCAGAGTTTACAACAGAAGAGTAATACGATACATCAGAGTTAAACTAGATACAACGGAAGAGTAACAGATACAAATCAGAATACATCACTGGAATCATCGAATATCTGAAAGCTGGATAGATAGCTGGATCTCCAAGCGAAGCTCCAACTCCAAAGGTGAGTCTCGAAAGCTGAACTACTCAGTCTGACCCGAGCGTAAAGCAAAACACAAAACACTCGAGTCAGGATTAACATTCTCATATTAATAAATCCAACTCAAGTGAAATAGCAATTGAAATACAAGTAACTCAAAGGATGTTTGGAATAACCATCCTTTAAGGATCCGTTAAACTATCTACTATGTAGTAATGTACGCTAAATAGATAATGTCTATCAGTAATATAAGAAGATATCAAAATAGCGTTAAGTCATGGCCCATTCCACCCTTAACACATTTTTATTCCCAAAAGCATATACAAGACCGTAGTTTCCCCAAAACCGGAAGTCACCAGAGGGCAATCCATATACTCAAGGTACAAATCAAAATCGTAGTGGTCGCGCATAAATGGAATACAAGTATGACAAGGCACATGAGGCAATACCCAAGGTAGTGATACTACCGTTCGCCTGATCCGGACTGGTGAGAACGCAACGCCGCAGCGCCCGCAACACCGTGAGACAACACTCCCAAAAATCAAGGGTGCACCAATCGACAACAATTATAAGTAGTTCGAAGAAGTGTGTCCACTTGAGGTATCAATCCTCCATTGGCCCGGCACAGCTCCTGTTTTAGTCATTTCCAATTTGACACAAGTGTCAAGGCTATCCATTATCGTTCTCTTTCTTCAGTCATCACGTACATCATTCCAACCACTTCATTCTGGATCATCACTCCGCGTGTAGTTATTAAAGTGGTTTCCGGTTTAGATAGAGAGTATATCCATAACCGAATTCCGGTCTCTTTAATAACTTTCGTAATTATTACACCGATTGGTCGTTTAATATATTTCAAAACCAAATCAATTTCAATTAAATTAGAATTCGCAAATCAACATTTCATTTGTCTTTCAAAACCAATTTCCATACTTTACGTTTCAAAACTTCCAAATTATCATTTCAAAATCTTATAATTCAATTTCAATCGTCATTTAAAACAATTCAAAATTGATTCAAGTTCGAATACAAGTTTCATTCCGAAATCATTTAAATTAATTTAATTTAACATTCCAAATCAGTTCAACTTCATTTATCGATTCCATTCAATATTCGTTAAGTTACTCTATCATTCAAAACAATTTCTATTAAATTTCCAATTCGTTAAATCAATTCTTAAGTTCAACTTCATTAAATCAAAACTTACAATTTTGAATTAAATTAAATTCATCAAATCGAATTCTTTAAATTTCAGGTCTTACATTAATTCCAAAAATATCACATTTCATTTCTTGTTAAAGAAATCCAATTTCACTTATTTACTTACTTAAATAAATTTCCAAAACTTAATTAATAAAGAAACTCAATTTCAATTATTTACGAAGTAAATTCACTTATTCAAAAGTTCAATTTTCTTAATTAAAAATCCAATTCAATTTAATCATTAAATAATTCAATCTTATTTAATTATTAAATAATTCAAACCTTAAATATTAAATAATTTCAAAGTTTTAAAATTCCAACTTAATTATAATTTCAACTTAATTATTAAATCATTTCAAACTTAATTCAATCATTTCTCAAATTAAACAACATTCTTACATCAATTACATTGTTAATATTTTATTTCATATTTACATATTAACATTTTCCTTTCGTTACATTCAAATTCCAACTTCATTTCAAAACCATATTATTTATTCAAATAAAATCTTCGTTTTATTTTTAAATCAAATTATTGACCAATCGGGTTTTATTTAATTTTCTTTCCTAGGTCAAAGTTCAATTTTGGGTATTTATCATTTCAACCCGATTCCAATTCAATTCCAAAATCAAAGCATAGTAAAGGGAACTTGCAGTGTGATAACAGGGATGGTGTCAAAGTAAATAAACAAGCAATAGCAACAATCAATAACAACAATCTAATAATCAATTCAAATAATCCCGAAATAACCGTATTAATTCGCATTGTTATTTGTACGAATTAATATAATTATTTCTAGAATCTACACTATCATTTCATGTAGATTAAAGATTATTACATTACGGTTTTTCACTTGTCATATATTTACAATTTCATACATCATCAATTTAACAACATACATTCAGTGGTTCAAAGTGTAATTAAACAAATCCTACGTGTCAATAGATTTAACAGTTAAAAGAGGTCATATTATACGAATGTCAGTTAATCCAATTTAACATTTAACTATCCTATATCAATTTCAATTGCATACTATTTATCATTTTAACATTAACAATTTAACGTTCAATATAAACATCAACAATCAATCAATTATCAGCCAAACTGTATTATCATCGCATAAATAATTAACAGATAATGGTGTCAGATTTCACAGGTGAACTGATACAGGTAATAGCATATATAACAGTGTAATTAACTAACAGCAGCATATTTCAATTGTCGTTTCAATTGAAATCAAATTTAATAAATAAAAGAACGTTAATCGTGAGTGAGTGCTCACCTTTCGAGGCTAGAGATGAACGAAACTGAGATGTGTTACGAATCCAAACACAAAATCCAAAGCAAAGCTAGATAGATACGGATTCGACGGACAAGCTGATAGACGAAATTGAATTAGAACTGAATTGATGAAGATAAATTGGAATAACTGAACCGATATATACTAAAATAAAATCTTTGTTTTTATATCAGAACACATATAATAAAAATAAAAATATATTTTATAAAATCCGAAATAAATACTTATATATATACAATAGATTTATGTAACTTGAAATATATGCAAACGCTAAAAATTTATATGCGTGACCCTTAAACATATTCCTGTACCTATATAAACATCCATATTATATTACGCAACCATTTTATATCATTTATATAATAGGAACAACTAAAATGGCTTGTACATACTCCATCAAACTAAACATATAATATATATATAACTACAATATAATTGTACACACAACTAACGTAAAATGCAAATCTGACCTCGAGTATAAACATGCAACTAGAGGTTTCACGTAGCCCAACACACCATATAAACACGCAGCTAGTAGAACTTATATCCTTTAGTATATACTTTCATTTTTAAAATATTATATATACCTACAGACCTTAGCAAACTTATAGACCCAGTTACATACAAGACCAAACCACTATTACAAAGCTTGAAACCACTTGCACTAGCATAGTGACATACCAAAAACCCATTGCACAAACCCAGTATCATAACTTATATAGATACACTTTAATATACCCAGAACGTAACATATATTTTCAGTCACTCATATATACATATCTACTGTAAAACTAATAAGTAATAAATGTATAAACTTATATGTATCCAATATAGGCTGCGACTAAGAAAAATCAAGACATTATGTGTTCTTGAGTACTTATATATATTACTGTAGCAACTCATCTAACTATATATTTATCTACACTTATATATTTTTAAACGTGACAGCACAAATAAATAAAAAATGTAAAAATAAACACCTATACTTCCTGGAAACAAACAGATATTAGTCGAACGAATAGACGCAAGGCAGAAAAAGATGAAATACCAAATAGAAGACGCATGGGATGGTGATGGACGTGGGAAGCACGAGGTAAACCGACGGAGGTCGGATGACCAGGCGATGCGTCAGTTGTGGTGGGGAAGAGGCCGGTCAGGAGTGGAGGGAGGAGCAGTGATGATGTGGCGGAGGGTTGATACGGTGGTGCAACGGGAAGACAGGAGAAACGTGGAAGGGAATGGAGGTGGACTTCGGTCACGGCAAGGAAAGGACGGAGCTGAGGGAGTATGGGCGGTCGAAGTCAGATGCAGCATGGCGGGCTGGAAGTGGAGACTGGGAGAAAGGTGGGCGATCGGGGGAGCAGTGAGCCGGAGATGGATGCGGTTATGAGGAAGGTGGGTTATGCGGCAAAGCATGGAAGAGAGAGAGAGGGTTGCTGGCGTTTGAATGCTTGGTGGAGCTTGGTGGTTTCACATGGGAAGACACGGCAGGAGAGAGGGAGAGTGGGGCTACGGGTTTGTGTGAGGTCTCACGGTGAAGTAGGCGAGATGGTTGGAGGCGATGCTTGGCTACATGGTGGGTTCGAAAGTTCAGCCAGGGGATGATGTGGCAGGGAAATGAAGGGAAGGCTTGGCGGGTGGTGGCGGATTCAGTGGAAAGGGAAGTTGCATGACAGAGAAGAAAAAAAATAAAGTTTGAGAAGAACAAAGTGGACTAGTTTTGATGGGAAAAACATGAAAAGGTTGCTCAGAAAAAATGATGGTACATATTCCTCAAACAAAAGTGTGAACGAAAGGAATAGGAAACGAACAGACAAATGGCTTTCGGTTGTTTGTATTCAACCGGTAGGCAACTTAAATGATCAAAGAGAGAAAAATGTATTTTGAAATCTCCAACGGTCCAGCTCTTAGATTTAGGTAAAATTTATTAAAGAAAGCTTGGAGTGCACGGCTATTAAGAATGTTGAACTTCAGAAACGTTAAATTCAACTGATGGAAAATGAATGGTCACCGCAAACCAAAAGACATACCGATGCGGTTGCCGTTTTTACGGATTAAACCGAGAACGGACTTCAGAACACAGAAGTGAATATACTATAGAGATCAGCATAACGAGACGATCAAAACGGTATACAGATATCAGCAGTACGATTGAATTATAAAAATTCGAATTTTCTAATAGCGGAAAAAAATGCAAGAAAAGCGCTGAAAAATTAGATCGACGGAGCCAAAGATGTCCGAATTTGGAAAAACGACAAACTGACATCTTGCTCAGAAGATGGTTTAGAATTTTTCTATGTAAAAATATTTAGGTTTCGGAAACATTTTATTTTCATCGCTTTTTAACTGATTGAATTGAAGTGAATTTACGCGCGAAATAAACTTTCATATTTTCGGACGAAAATTTACCAGTTGCTATGTTTAACTAGACGTATTCCAAATATAAAATTTTTATTTCAAAATTTTATCGTTTAAAATTTCACAAAATTTCAACTAATTACGTTATTAAAACAGTTGAAATTTACAGGTCGTTACATTCTCCCCCACTCAAAACTTTTCGTCCCCGAAAAGGAACGAGGTAGGAGAATAGAAACAACCAGAAAGAAAAACAGATTTTTGAACTACAAAATAACAATTAATTTAAACCATATAAATTCAAATTTAAATTAATTGATATTCAATAATTTATTTAATCCATTTGATTTCACTAAAATCAATCTCAACTATTACTAAATTCATTATCTTATTATCCAATTATCTTAAATTTACAATTTCTAAAACCATAAATTTGAATAGTCTTTTATTATAATCATATTTTATTCAACAATTTTAAATTCTTCTTTATTCCAATTTATTCTACTTAATATATCTAATCATATATATTTAACCCATATAAATTAATTTAAACCATAAAAGTTTCGATTTAAATTAATTTACATCTACTAATTGCTTTCAAATTCAAGGTAATTTCATAAGTTGATCAAATTTCAATTTATTAATTCTTTCAAAACAAATTTATTTCATTATTAACTGAGTTTTACTTATTATCCTATCTAACTCTATTAACATCTTTATAATCAAAATTTTGTGTATAACATTTATTATAAAACACTCAAATTTTATTTATAAATTCAATTTATCTTATATATTATCCAATTACATATTCAACTTTTGAATGATTTAGGTAAGTTGTATTAGAATGCAGTTGAACAATATATAAATAAATTTTCCCAATTCAATTATTCAAGTTTAAATATTTATTCCAAATTTTAGTTTTATTTATAATTAAAATCATCCTTTAACAAAATTTGAGATCTAGATTCCCGATTAACTTTAAACAATTTAGAGATATTTATGATCTATTATATCAAATCAAATTAAATTTTAAAATAAGATACTTATATATATATAAATCAAATTATACTGAAGAAATTCGAATCAAAATATTTTTTCACAAAACAAAACCGTAGCAAAGCTACAGAATAGTTTCTCCACTTCGAAACTCGAAAATGAATGTCGATGATGCGGCCGCCATCACCGAAATTAATTTCCAGCGACAAAGAGAAGAGTACTGATTTCAATATCTAAATTCTTTGAAAACGGTTTCTATTCGAAAATACTTTCAATAATATATACTTTAAAATTTTAAAACCAAAGTTCGAAATCACTGAAAACTAATAAATTCTCAAATTTCTGAATTAAATTCATTTCAAATTCCAAATCAATTTATAAACCGTATTTATAAATTTATTTAGAACAATAAATGAAAATCAAATATTATCATTTCAAACAAACAATTTAATTAACTTATTAAATTCCAGAAAATTTACTTATATTTTTACAATATAATCAAACAAATTTGAAAACAATATTGTGCCAGTTTGCTCTGCTCAAGTGTTTTGGAAATCCTATCGATAGCGTTGATCAGACGAATCGATCGAAAACCCAAATCAACATCAGCAACTCAAACAACACAATATATAAACATTTTAAAATTAATTTACAAATACACTTCCCACTCGACGATACAAGAATGGATTCAAAGCAAGGATAGAGATTCAAATTTTGATGGACTCAAATCAAAGAGAATTCCGATTCGAAGACAAATTCGAAAGAAAAGATAAGATGATTCAATAACAGAATCGGGAGATGGTAAGTTTATTTAATTCACGGGCAACCTTAACCGGGTCGTCCGTAACTTCAAGAATAAGATCGAGGCTGAATTCCGAGGTAAATCAACACTCGATCTCATGAGGTGGAATTCATGTATAGAAGGTAATAGATAGCATCGTAAACCGAGGATACAGAAATCTCCGGTAGATCGATGTCTATAATAAAGGAGTTTTGCTCCTTTACGAATCATTCGAAGATTGGCGAGACCGCCGACCTATTATAGATATTATTCAAAATGGAGTTATGGGGTGCTCCAAAATTGAAGAAGACGAATAGTGAAGGACACGAATGGATTTCAGAACCGAGGGGAACGTTCCAAAATTCAAAGGAATCGAGTCAAAAGGAAGAGACTGAAACTCGAATGAGAGTGATTCTGTAAATACATTTACCCTATATGTTAAGTTTTGCCTAGAGCTACCAAAGCTCTGATACCAACTATAACGACCCGCCATTTTGGACCATTCGCATCCATTATAAGTGTATAGGTAGACACTTATGCTGGAGTTGAATTGCTCAAAATACCGCGTTGTTAATTTAAATTTGGCAAAATTGAACATATACAGTAAATAAAATAATCACAGATCACAGACACAGAGTAATAAGTGCAGCGGAATTAAAAGAGATAGTAGTTCATGAAGCTACTATATGAATATATAAAATACATCAGAGTTTACAACAGAAGAGTAATACGATACATCAGAGTTAAACTAGATACAACGGAAGAGTAACAGATACAAATCAGAATACATCACTGGAATCATCGAATATCTGAAAGCTGGATAGATAGCTGGATCTCCAAGCGAAGCTCCAACTCCAAAGGTGAGTCTCGAAAGCTGAACTACTCAGTCTGACCCGAGCGTAAAGCAAAACACAAAACACTCGAGTCAGGATTAACATTCTCATATTAATAAATCCAACTCAAGTGAAATAGCAATTGAAATACAAGTAACTCAAAGGATGTTTGGAATAACCATCCTTTAAGGATCCGTTAAACTATCTACTATGTAGTAATGTACGCTAAATAGATAATGTCTATCAGTAATATAAGAAGATATCAAAATAGCGTTAAGTCATGGCCCATTCCACCCTTAACACATTTTTATTCCCAAAAGCATATACAAGACCGTAGTTTCCCCAAAACCGGAAGTCACCAGAGGGCAATCCATATACTCAAGGTACAAATCAAAATCGTAGTGGTCGCGCATAAATGGAATACAAGTATGACAAGGCACATGAGGCAATACCCAAGGTAGTGATACTACCGTTCGCCTGATCCGGACTGGTGAGAACGCAACGCCGCAGCGCCCGCAACACCGTGAGACAACACTTCCAAAAATCAAGGGTGCACCAATCGACAACAAGTATAAGTAGTTCGAAGAAGTGTGTCCACTTGAGGTATCAATCCTCCATTGGCCCGGCACAGCTCCTGTTTTAGTCATTTCCAATTTGACACAAGTGTCAAGGCTATCCATTATCGTTCTCTTTCTTCAGTCATCACGTACATCATTCCAACCACTTCATTCTGGATCATCACTCCGCGTGTAGTTATTAAAGTGGTTTCCGGTTTAGATAGAGAGTATATCCATAACCGAATTCCGGTCTCTTTAATAACTTTCGTAATTATTACACCGATTGGTCGTTTAATATATTTCAAAACCAAATCAATTTCAATTAAATTAGAATTCGCAAATCAACATTTCATTTGTCTTTCAAAACCAATTTCCATACTTTACGTTTCAAAACTTCCAAATTATCATTTCAAAATCTTATAATTCAATTTCAATCGTCATTTAAAACAATTCAAAATTGATTCAAGTTCGAATACAAGTTTCATTCCGAAATCATTTAAATTAATTTAATTTAACATTCCAAATCAGTTCAACTTCATTTATCGATTCCATTCAATATTCGTTAAGTTACTCTATCATTCAAAACAATTTCTATTAAATTTCCAATTCGTTAAATCAATTCTTAAGTTCAACTTCATTAAATCAAAACTTACAATTTTGAATTAAATTAAATTCATCAAATCGAATTCTTTAAATTTCAGGTCTTACATTAATTCCAAAAATATCACATTTCATTTCTTGTTAAAGAAATCCAATTTCACTTATTTACTTACTTAAATAAATTTCCAAAACTTAATTAATAAAGAAACTCAATTTCAATTATTTACGAAGTAAATTCACTTATTCAAAAGTTCAATTTTCTTAATTAAAAATCCAATTCAATTTAATCATTAAATAATTCAATCTTATTTAATTATTAAATAATTCAAACCTTAAATATTAAATAATTTCAAAGTTTTAAAATTCCAACTTAATTATAATTTCAACTTAATTATTAAATCATTTCAAACTTAATTCAATCATTTCTCAAATTAAACAACATTCTTACATCAATTACATTGTTAATATTTTATTTTATATTTACATATTAACATTTTCCTTTCGTTACATTCAAATTCCAACTTCATTTCAAAACCATATTATTTATTCAAATAAAATCTTCGTTTTATTTTTAAATCAAATTATTGACCAATCGGGTTTTATTTAATTTTCTTTCCTAGGTCAAAGTTCAATTTTGGGTATTTATCATTTCAACCCGATTCCAATTCAATTCCAAAATCAAAGCATAGTAAAGGGAACTTGCAGTGTGATAACAGGGATGGTGTCAAAGTAAATAAACAAGCAATAGCAACAATCAATAACAACAATCTAATAATCAATTCAAATAATCCCGAAATAACCGTATTAATTCGCATTGTTATTTGTACGAATTAATATAATTATTTCTAGAATCTACACTATCATTTCATGTAGATTAAAGATTATTACATTACGGTTTTTCACTTGTCATATATTTACAATTTCATACATCATCAATTTAACAACATACATTCAGTGGTTCAAAGTGTAATTAAACAAATCCTACGTGTCAATAGATTTAACAGTTAAAAGAGGTCATATTATACGAATGTCAGTTAATCCAATTTAACAGTTAACTATCCTATATCAATTTCAATTGCATACTATTTATCATTTTAACATTAACAATTTAACGTTCAATATAAACATCAACAATCAATCAATTATCAGCCAAACTGTATTATCATCGCATAAATAATTAACAGATAATGGTGTCAGATTTCACAGGTGAACTGATACAGGTAATAGCATATATAACAGTGTAATTAACTAACAGCAGCATATTTCAATTGTCGTTTCAATTGAAATCAAATTTAATAAATAAAAGAACGTTAATCGTGAGTGAGTGCTCACCTTTCGAGGCTAGAGATGAACGAAACTGAGATGTGTTACGAATCCAAACACAAAATCCAAAGCAAAGCTAGATAGATACGGATTCGACGGACAAGCTGATAGACGAAATTGAATTAGAACTGAATTGATGAAGATAAATTGGAATAACTGAACCGATATATACTAAAATAAAATCTTTGTTTTTATATCAGAACACATATAATAAAAATAAAAATATATTTTATAAAATCCGAAATAAATACTTATATATATACAATAGATTTATGTAACTTGAAATATATGCAAACGCTAAAAATTTATATGCGTGACCCTTAAACATATTCCTGTACCTATATAAACATCCATATTATATTACGCAACCATTTTATATCATTTATATAATAGGAACAACTAAAATGGCTTGTACATACTCCATCAAACTAAACATATAATATATATATAACTACAATATAATTGTACACACAACTAACGTAAAATGCAAATCTGACCTCGAGTATAAACATGCAACTAGAGGTTTCACGTAGCCCAACACACCATATAAACACGCAGCTAGTAGAACTTATATCCTTTAGTATATACTTTCATTTTTAAAATATTATATATACCTACAGACCTTAGCAAACTTATAGACCCAGTTACATACAAGACCAAACCACTATTACAAAGCTTGAAACCACTTGCACTAGCATAGTGACATACCAAAAACCCATTGCACAAACCCAGTATCATAACTTATATAGATACACTTTAATATACCCAGAACGTAACATATATTTTCAGTCACTCATATATACATATCTACTGTAAAACTAATAAGTAATAAATGTATAAACTTATATGTATCCAATATAGGCTGCGACTAAGAAAAATCAAGACATTATGTGTTCTTGAGTACTTATATATATTACTGTAGCAACTCATCTAACTATATATTTATCTACACTTATATATTTTTAAACGTGACAGCACAAATAAATAAAAAAATGTAAAAATAAACACCTATACTTCCTGGAAACAAACAGATATTAGTCGAACGAATAGACGCAAGGCAGAAAAAGATGAAATACCAAATAGAAGACGCATGGGATGGTGATGGACGTGGGAAGCACGAGGTAAACCGGCGGAGGTCGGATGACCAGGCGATGCGTCAGTTGTGGTGGGGAAGAGGCCGGTCAGGAGTGGAGGGAGGAGCAGTGATGATGTGGCGGAGGGTTGATACGGTGGTGCAACGGGAAGACAGGAGAAACGTGGAAGGGAATGGAGGTGGACTTCGGTCACGGCAAGGAAAGGACGGAGCTGAGGGAGTATGGGCGGTCGAAGTCAGATGCAGCATGGCGGGCTGGAAGTGGAGACTGGGAGAAAGGTGGGCGATCGGGGGAGCAGTGAGCCGGAGATGGATGCGGTTATGAGGAAGGTGGGTTGTGCGGCAAAGCATGGAAGAGAGAGAGAGGGTTGCTGGCGTTTGAATGCTTGGTGGAGCTTGGTGGTTTCACATGGGAAGACACGGCAGGAGAGAGGGAGAGTGGGGCTACGGGTTTGTGTGAGGTCTCACGGTGAAGTAGGCGAGATGGTTGGAGGCGATGCTTGGCTACATGGTGGGTTCGAAAGTTCAGCCAGGGGATGATGTGGCAGGGAAATGAAGGGAAGGCTTGGCGGGTGGTGGCGGATTCAGTGGAAAGGGAAGTTGCATGACAGAGAAGAAAAAAAATAAAGTTTGAGAAGAACAAAGTGGACTAGTTTTGATGGGAAAAACATGAAAAGGTTGCTCAGAAAAAATGATGGTACATATTCCTCAAACAAAAGTGTGAACGAAAGGAATAGGAAACGAACAGACAAATGGCTTTCGGTTGTTTGTATTCAACCGGTAGGCAACTTAAATGATCAAAGAGAGAAAAATGTATTTTGAAATCTCCAACGGTCCAGCTCTTAGATTTAGGTAAAATTTATTAAAGAAAGCTTGGAGTGCACGGCTATTAAGAATGTTGAACTTCAGAAACGTTAAATTCAACTGATGGAAAATGAATGGTCACCGCAAACCAAAAGACATACCGATGCGGTTGCCGTTTTTACGGATTAAACCGAGAACGGACTTCAGAACACAGAAGTGAATATACTATAGAGATCAGCATAACGAGACGATCAAAACGGTATACAGATATCAGCAGTACGATTGAATTATAAAAATTCGAATTTTCTAATAGTGGAAAAAAATGCAAGAAAAGCGCTGAAAAATTAGATCGACGGAGCCAAAGATGTCCGAATTTGGAAAAACGACAAACTGACATCTTGCTCAGAAGATGGTTTAGAATTTTTCTATGTAAAAATATTTAGGTTTCGGAAACATTTTATTTTCATCGCTTTTTAACTGATTGAATTGAAGTGAATTTACGCGCGAAATAAACTTTCATATTTTCGGACGAAAATTTACCAGTTGCTATGTTTAACTAGACGTATTCCAAATATAAAATTTTTATTTCAAAATTTTATCGTTTAAAATTTCACAAAATTTCAACTAATTACGTTATTAAAACAGTTGAAATTTACAGGTCGTTACATATGTGCATTAATTAATAATTGGATATAAAGAATAATTGATAGTTAAAAAGTGATTAATTAATGAAATAGATGTAATTAATTGTAATTGATAAGAGTAGTGTTGTATAAGTTGTTATAACAATAGGTGGTAAATAATAAACTTACCAATGCTAGTAAACGTAGAAATGGTGACAATTGTTATTTGTTACCAATTTAATTAACCAATTACAAATAAATGTAAATAAATGTTACATTAATGCGAGTTAAGATAATAACTACAGTGAAATGTAATAATGTAAATTTAAGTTAATTATTAAATATTTTAACGATAGTCCAATCAATTGAAATAATTTAAATGTTATACTTGGTTATAATTTGAATATAAGTAAATAAATGTAAATGTTGTATAAATTAATGAACTAGTATATAACAAATGGTAATTGAATAAAACCAGTGTTATGTAAGAAATTGTAACATTTGTTTGTAAATAATGAACTTATAAGTGATTAAAAGTTAATGGTAACAATTATTATATGTTACCTATTTATCCGGTCTATTAAATTAAATTTGAAACCAACTGCAATTAAATGAAATCAAATATTACGTTAATAGGAATCAAGATGAAATTGGGGAATATTAATGTACTAAGAGATAAACCAATGTTAATTATACCCATAAGAAAATAATTGATGGAATAACAAGATTGACAATCAAATAAATGGATTTATTAGAATTTTAATTTATAATTACTGAATTATTTGAAATTGAAATTTAACACTGTAAATTGTGCAATATTCGATAATAAATTGATATAGAAATTTGTTATAAAGGATTATAAATTATTAAGTAATCTAAAGTGATGGAAATTGTTAATTATTAAATTTGAATTGAAAAGTGATTAATTAATTTAATATTAATTTATTTAATTAATGTAAAAATAGCCATTTTGGCCGCTGTCTCGGATTTCGATGAAACCAGTTTCATCGGATCCGTAACGATGAATTATTGTAGGTTTCAAGTTTCGTAGCGATCAGACTTGTCGTTTGATCGTACGGACTCGAAACGCGTAGGAATCAATTAAATTAAATTAATTGAAATCAATTTGAAATAAACCAATTTTCAAGCTAACTTCTTCATACGATGGAATTAGAACTTGAAACCTGTTCCATTGAGTTTAAAATTATCGAAAACATCTATTTTGATATATGGGTTGACCTATTTTCGTTCCGGAGTCAGAACGGGCTTTTCGGGTCGTTTATCGTTCAACTTTCAAATCGATCTGGTCCATTCGTTCTATTTTGATCTACCTATTTATAGCCCGGTATAAACCCTAGCAGCCCTTTTTTTTCTTTTTTTCTATTGTCTGTACGTACATTTCTTTTTCATCTCCTCTTTCCAATGGCAGACAATCCAACTACCAATTCCAAATTCAATTGCGAACCAAAAATCAAATTGAAATTCAAACTCCTCCAAACCCAAACAAATAATATATCAATTCGAAGCACTCAATGAGCGCAAAGCAAATTTTCTGTCTATTTTTCGATTGGTATTTCTGTGCGGCCAGAATTGGATGATTTAGTTTCGGCCGTTCATATAGGGTTATCGTTTTTAATAGCGGATCTTCGTCGATGGTTCGATCGGAGGTGATCAGTGGGTAGAGGGGACGAAGTAGCACCGATCCATACGGTTAGTCGTCATATATCCCGCCTTGATTCACCAGAAATTGGCCATCAATGGGTGGCGGGCGCTTCGCCTCTGGTGGACCGGGAGGGGCAGCGCTGCAGGGTAGGGAGTGGCTTGGGGCGAGGGGTTGGATGACGAGGCCTGATCGATGTATAGCCGCATGGTTCATCGGCGTCAATGGCTTCAGTAGTGGAGGCCAGTAGATCGTGAACGAACAGTTCGAGGTGGCTAGGGTTTCGCTGTGAGAAGTATAGGTGACGTGTATTCTATATTATTATTTTATTTATTTTCTAATTTAAATCGTCTAACTTCAAAATTTAATAACTTTTGCATACGAGCTCGGATTTGGACGCGGTTTGTTTCGTCAGGATCGTATTGAAATTCTGGACATTTTGACGTGGGTTTGGTCGAATTCTGAGACCGTTTGAATTTGGGTCCTAAATTGGATTTTAAATCGATTTAAAATCAAAGGTGAGTGTTTTAACCCACTCACAACTTCTAAAATTTCTTATGTTAGTTAAATTTAACTTATGATGTGGTTAGAAATTAATTTATTGCTATTTGGTATGTTAAATTGTCATTCTGGTTAAATTTGACTTTTATTGCATTTAATTATCGTTTAATTTAATATTGAATTTAAATTTGTCAATTTAATACCAGCATTTATTATCAGTTATCTATTGATGTTTATTGATTGATTTGGATGATGATTGTGATGGATATTTGATTGTTGATATTGGATGACTGGATGCTACATATTATATTGTTATAATATTGCAAGTTCCCTATGGGTTGAAATGACACATACCCGAATGATCTATAGATTAAGGAAAATCATTATGGGTTGAAATGATAGACTCGAGCGATTTTATGGATGTATATTTAATTTGGGATTGCGGTTTGAAATGATATATAACCGTAAAATTTTAAACTGCAGATTGAAATGATAAATATCCGTATCACTTGACCCTAGGGTGGAAAATTTTATACGGACATCGGATTGGTTGAATTAAATGATTTTTGAGTCTTTAAAATTTTTGAATTCAGTTAACTGGTATTTTGAGTAGGAATTGATTTAAATAAACTGAATTACTTTCGACAATCCAAGTGTTAGTGTTGAAAAGGGAATTGATTTAATAAATTGTTCAAAGGATTTAAATTGGAATTTCAAGGTTGAAGCGTTGAATATAAATGAATTTATCGGAATTGAGTTATTGGAATTGCATGGATATAACTTTGAAATCTATATTAAACTAATTTAAACTATTTTATCAATTTAAACTATTTTAATTTATTTTAAATCTATTATAACCTATGTAATACAGTTTAATCTATTTCACTTGTTTTAAACTAATTAAATTTATTTAATCTATTTCAAATCTATTTTTAAATCTATTTAATGTAATTTAAATGTATTTAATCTATTTTAATTTATTTAATCTATTTAAAAATCTACTTAATATAATTTAAATCTATATTTAATCTAGTTAAATAATTTTAAAACTAATTAAATTAAATTTAAATCTATTTAAACTATCCTTACTATTTAAACCATTTTAAATCTATTCAAACTATTTTAAACTATATAAACTATTTATAATTACCTAAACTATTTTCTAAAATTCAGAGTATGTAAAGTTGAAATATTTATATTTAAATCCTTAATGATGATACGACCTAAGTTGGAATTGGGAATTGATACCTTTTGAAAATGACATATTTGAGTAATAAAATGATTTTGAAATGAAGAATTAATTAACATAACTTATCAATAATTTCCAAGTGAATATGATTTCAAAAGTGAATATGATTTGAAAGTGAATATGATTTTGGAAGTGAATATGATTTTGGAAGTGAACATAGTTTCAAAATGAATATGATTTCGAAAGAGATACGATTTGAAATTGAAAATGATATTTTGATATAAATTATGAATTGGCTCTTGAAATGTAAAAGAACCATCCGGTGTGAAATAAGCGTTTGGTTGTCAAAAAGAGATCGGGATCGGATATTGTCATACTCTCTGCCAATACCGAAAAACACTTTAACAACTGTGTACTTGGTGGAGATTCCAGAAATGAAGTAGGATGGTTTGGCGAAAGATTTCTGTACAAGGTATGACGTGACCCTGACTCCCGGGAGTCAGCATAGATGTGACTAAAACAGGAGCTATACCTGGGCCAAGTGAGGTCGTTCCTCCGATTGGAATGCTTCTTCGACACCATATTATGACATTTGTGATGATTTGGTGGCCACCCCTAGATTTTTGATTTGGGAGTGTGTTCCGAGGTAGGCGGTAGTAGCTGCTATGAGTTACCACCAGCCTGGTTCTGCAATTGGTAAATCTACCCTGGCATTGCCTCGAGTGCCATGTTCACATGCCCTAGAGTGCCTTCTACAAGTTTATTTTATACCATACCTATGGAGTGCCCTCTGATAGCCCTCCAGTTTATGGAGGAATTACCGTACTGTATAGACTATGGGAATATATAAAAATGTGTAAAGGGGGATATGGGTAACGCCTTAACGCTATTTTAATACTTTACTTTATTGTAGACACTATTATAATAGCGTATTGTACTACATAGTAGATATTTTAACGGATCCTTAGGAGATGCACATCCCGAACATCTCTTATGTTATTGCACCCACGTTAGACACTAGATAGGTGATTTTAAACCCCGTAAACATCTCTGACGTCATTCCACTCATATTTATTTACCGTTGATTTAACTTACATAAGATCTTTTAGTTCTGACTCGAGTGTTTTGTCTTTTCAATTCGCTCGGGTCAGCCTGGGCATTTCAGGGTTGAAGACCTTATTTCTGGAGGACGAAGACGAAGATTTGTATTATCATTATTATAATATTTATTCCATTGCATCATGTTGTTCCGCTGCATTTATTTATTTATTCATGTTTATGTAACTGTGTTGTTTGTGTGGTAAAGAATAATCTAATGTATTTATAAAACAGCTTCACGAACTGTTATTTGATTATTATATTTTGTTATTCCGTTGTGAGATTTTGTATTTGTTTTATTCCTTTCCTTTTTCTTATTTACCCCACAATAATCTGCCCTTTTGAATGATTTGAGTCTGGCATGTGTGTCTGCTTAAAATGTCCAAAAAGGCAGGTCGTTACAGTTCAACATTCAGAAATCAAAATAACTTGCTTTCTAGATTTCTTATCTCTCTTGAACACTCTTGCTTTCAAACTCTATTATTTACTCGAGAATCATTCAATACACTCCCAATAATCACGGTGCAGGCTTCTTGAACCATCAAGGAGATTATTGGAAGTCCTATGCTATCAGTCAAAATTGGTGTTAAAGGAACATGAGTTTGTAAAGCCGAAAAAGTCTATTGTATAGCCTATTCCTCAGGGTGAAGATTGGGTATTTTTGTTAGTGGAAAATCCAAAAAAAAAGCTTCCGAACTGGACGTAGAATGGGAGGTCCGAACCAGTATAAAAACTCTGGTGTGATCGGCTTTATTTACTTTACTCTACTCTTTTATTTATCATTAATATTGCACATACACTTATATACATGGCTTAGCCATATTATACTAGATCCTTATGCACTTTCATTTGGTATCAGAGTAGGTTATTTCAATAACTGTAACAAAGTTTTTGAATAATATTATAATATAGCAAGCACTTTTCTAGAAGGTCGGTCAACTGCACGTCCTCCACTATTCGCCAGATCTAGCTATGCATATTAGTCTACACGTATGAGAATTTTATGGAAGCTAACGGTCTAGAGATTTTGCAAGCTACTCAAACTAAGTACGAAGCACCTGCCACTAAAATGAGTACTTGGTCAGATGATCAAAGGATCGCAACGACCAACAATGCAAAAGCTATGAATGTTCTATTCTGTTCACTTGACAAGATTAGGTTTTCTAAAGTTATGCTATGTCAAACTACATATGATATTGGAAGTACACTACAAATCACTCATGAAGGCATGAATAAAATAAAACTAACTAAAATTTCTATTCTACAAAATCAATTTTCATCATTCAGAATGAAAGCAAACGAAACTATCGTAGATATGTATGCTAGATTTCAAACAATTTAACATGATCTTATGGCACTATGAGTTACTTTTACCGAAATCGATCTTGTTACACAAATTTTGAATACTTTAACTATTGAAAAGGAAAGAAAAGTTTTAGCTATAAAAGAAGCTAACGATCTTTCACAGCTCAAAGTTGAAGAATTAATTTGAAACCTAATGTCATACGAAGCAAATTTACAAGCAAGGAAAGAATAAAATCAGGAGAAGAAGAGTATAGTCTTTCAAGCCAATAATGATGACATAGAATTAGATGATGATGAGATCGTGTTCATTTCCAAGAAATACAACAAATTCAAGAAATTCAAGAAGTTTACGAAAGCTAAAAATGGTGATAACCCAACTAACTCAACTTCAATCAAGTGCTATGGATGTGACAAATTCGATCACATGGAGAAAGACTATCCTCAACTAAACAATGAGAAGAAGAAAAACAAAGTTGAGAAATTCAAGAAGAAGAGAAAGGCCTTCCAAGTTACATGGGACGATTCATATTCATCTTCTTTAGATGGTGAAAGTAATAGTGACACAGAACAAGCAAACGTTTGTTTCATGGCTACTGCTGAGATAAATCCTGAACTTTCATATAATGAGATTCTAGAGATAAGTATTGAATTGGATGATAAACTTAGGGATTGAAAGAGATCATATAAGGAAAATATAGGTAAGTTAAATAGGGTCGAATTAGAAATTGGCTTGCTTAAAGATGAGAAAAGTAATCTAGAAGAAGAACTAGAAATTTCACAAAAATCTTGTGAAAGGTTGACATATCAAAAAGTTGCTTTAACTGATTAAATTAAAGCTAGTAAAACTTAGAATGATAAGCTTAACATTGAAGTTTATGAATTAAAATCTAGTTTGGACTTAGCTAAAAATGAAGTTGTAGAGCTAAAACAAAAATTAGAACAAATTACTAATAATGTTTCAAAGTTTAATAAAGGAAAACAAAGTTTAGAAAAATTGATTAAAATTTCAAAACCTTCGGGCAACAAAAATGGGCTTGGTTTTATAGCAATACAAAATAACCAAAAGAAATATAGCACTTTGTACACAAAGTTTAGAAAATCTAAAGATAGTTCTAAAACAAGTGCTTCAAATTCAAAAAAATATAAAGATTTGAATTCCTAAAAAAATTACAATTTAATTAGACAAAAATATATAATGATTTTCTAGTAAATATTGTTCATAATAGCAGTTATATTTCTAATGGTTCCAAACCCTCTTGGGTATAGTTAATAAAAATCTAACCCCCTGACGTAAGAAGTGGGTACCGGAACTTTATTTTATTTTTTTGCAGATACATCATATATTGAGGGGGAGATGTATTCGTAATTTTCTGATGCATATGAAAATGAAGCTATAAATGCAGGAAAATCAGAAAATTTAATAATAATATCTTTAATTTGATTTTATGAGAAATATTATCTTTAAGCTAATACATATTTGAAACAAAGGATTTGGCTTAAAAGAAAATTATATTTATGGGTATAAGTGCTATAAAAAGATTAGTCTTAATATATATATATATATATCCATTGAAATGTTTTAATGATATAAATATAAATTAAAATTATTGACTATATAAGTTTGAATTTTTTTGGTAAATTCAAAAAGTGTGTCTATGTGTGTATACTAATACATACACACACACACATATACACATACAATAAATAAATATATGAAGAAAATCAATCTTTCTGACTTTAGTCGACTGAAATAAAATCCCAGTCGACTGAACCATAGCAATTTTCACTTAATTTGTAACAACCCGCATATTTTACGATTGTATATTTAAATATAGCATCGTTAATCGGATTAAAGTCCAAAATGTTACTTTTTGCAAACAGTCGAATTAGGACTCGAGACCACTTCCATTGAGTCCAAAATGGCGTTTGCGACTTTTTTAAGTATAAGCATCCATATGTTTGGAGTTGAGTAGAATTTTGACATTTTCACTTAGGGCTTTGGGCTTGGTCTTGGGTTTCAGCCCACTAACCCAACTCATCTTATATCCTAACTCCACCCCCTCTCCTCTTCATTCATTCTATTATTTTCCTAACACTTCAAGCTTTAGTAAAAATGGAGGAGGAGATTGGAAACTAAAACCCTAAGCCCTAGTTCTTTGCAAATTCAAGTTCTAGCTCCAAAATCAAAGAGAAGCTTAGGTAAGCATCCTCTTCATCTTCTCCATCTCTATCTCTCTTCAGTTTCAGAAATTCCTAACCCTAACTTAGGAAAAACTTCATCTTTGATAACAGATTGAAGATTCTAGAGGTGTGTTAAAGAGGAATTGTTCTTGCCTTGTTTAAAAGCTTCTCCTTCATTGTTTTTGGGTTTAAAGGTAAGTTTTTGAACTCACATCTATGTCTATAGATTTCGTCGTTGTTAGGTATGAATTCCTAACATCTATTCATGTTCATTTGTTTTTGATTTGGATTGATTTGGTGAATTTTTCAATTTTTGGTTTTTGGAGTCCAATTTTGTGAAAAATCCTTTTATGGGTGTTTGAACATGTTTACCGGGGTGTATCGAAGAGCCTATTAGGCTGGGTTGTCGCTTGGCATAAATCCCGAGTCGTCGTTGCTCGATCGATAGGTTTCAGAAGAATTTTGCCCCACTTGGGGGCTAGGCTGATTCTGCTATGGTAGCAGGTTCAGTCGACTGAACCAGGGGCAGAAAACATTATGTCCCTGTATCAGTCGACTGACCTCTGTGTTCAGTCGACTGAACCTGGGGACAAAAGATTTCTGTCCCCGTATCAGTCGACTGACCTGGAAACTGAAAGTTTCCAGGCATGGGTCAGCCGACTGACCACCTGGTTCAGTCGACTGATCTGCTTGTCTCAGCCCAATTTTCCTATTTTGCTTGGGTTTCCAATTTTAATCGATTCGTGTTGATCCGAATTGTTGTTATCATTTGTTATCGACTTTGATGACTTCTTTTTCAGGATTTTTGGGAATATCCATTTTGATGGATTCGGTATCGATTTATATGGATTTGATTCACGTCTTCGTATGTGAATTTTTGGTGATTGATTGTTTCTACAATCATTTCTATGATTTGCCACTTTAAAATACAAAGGTTTCTATACTAGTAGTAAATATTCAAACCCTTTTACAAAGATGATTTCAACTCTATTTTTAATACAAAGCTCGTTTATAAAACCGTTTTCCAATCTATTAGTATATACAAACCTTTACCTCATTCGTTCGAGAAATCCAATTAAACGACTTAGCAAACGAGTGGTATGAAACACTAGCGTTTACTTTGTCGGTTAATTCTTAGACTTGTTCGATTGAAACTCTTGTGACAATTTTTGAGTGGAGATCTACAATTTGTTCATAAATATTTAAGTTAAGCCAGTGGTTATGGGACATGAAGCTAAACTCATCTATTTACTAGCTTAGTGTAATTGACACTTCTTATTGATCAATGGTGATCATTTTATGATTTAGACTAGCGATGTGCGATGTCTTTTTGTCCGCAATGGGGGACTATACCATGTTTGAAGGAGCTTCGGCTCATTTGGAGGAGCTTCGGCTCATTTGGAGGAGTTTCGACTCATAGTCCGCAATGGGGGACTATACCCTGTTTGGAGGAGCTTCGGCTCATTTGGAGGAGCTTCAGCTCATTTGGAGGAGTTTCGACTCATAGTCCGCAATGGGGGACTATACCATGTTTGGAGGAGCTTTGGCTCATTTGGAGGAGCTTCGGCTCATTTGGAGGAGTTTCGACTCATAGTCTGCAATGGGGAACTATACCCTGTTTGGAGGAGCTTTAGCTTATTTGGAGGAGCTTCGGCTCATTTGGAGGAGTTTCGACTCATAGTCCGCAATGGGGGACTATACCCCGTTTGGAGGAGCTTCGGCTCATTTGGAGGAGTTTCGACTCATAGTCCGCAATAGGGGACTATACCCTGTTTGGAGGAGCTTCGGCTCATTTGGAGGAGCTTCGGCTCATTTGGAGGAGTCTCGACTCATAGTCCGCAATAGGGGACTATATCATGTTTGTAAGAACTTCGGCTCATTTTATGGATTAGCGTTCCATTTGCATTTCTGGATTTCTAGTTGATGATTTCTAGTATTTGTGTTTCACCGATTTTTGTGATTGACATTGATATGTTTTGTCAATATTTGTGTTTTGGTGAATAATTCAAAGAATATGACATTCTTTTTGGTGCTTGGGTAGATTTAAGATTTTGTATGTTTTTTATTGTTTATTTGATGTCTACTTGTCATAGTATGGCATTATTGTTATCATACGTCTTAGTCATATCTCTTATCCTATCTCATTTTATCTGATATTTATAGCTAGACTGATCCGTTTATTATTTTCTTCTTAAATAATACTCGGGTCAGACCGAGGTATTTCAGGTGCTCCTGCTTGACTTCTTATCAGGGTCCTTCACCTGATTTTTGGCTAACTACTTAGCTTAGTAGTTTTTGTTATTATACATTCGAGATAGTGACTCCTTTATGTATACTTATTCTTTTGTCTAGCACTTGTATATATTCTTCTGTGATATAGTGGATCTAGTTTGACCACTACTTTGATGTACACTTTTATGTGTTATATTCATATCTGATTCCGCCTTTGTGATATGAATATCTGTGACTGATTTGTGTTATGTTTATTTCTATATTTGTTTTCGAAGTCCTCATAGCCACTGTGTGGTAGCTTTGAGTTTGTATTCGATATGTCGGATTTCGTCTTGAAATGAAATGTAAGTTATATTATCTGACATATCGGTACTCGCACAAAGCAATTACACAGATGGTCGCTCCTCAACAGCCTTATTCTTCGTGCTAGTCGACGGCATTACCCCGTAGTGTCCTTGGCTAGCGTGAGTATAGAGGTGGGGCGTCACAGCATGGTATCGGAGCCAAACTTCGGAACAATGTAGAATAACCTAGCAAGGATCATTGTCCTAAGTCTTTCTTAGGAATCATGCCATAGGATTTAATTCGAGTCTTCGTACCGTTCTGTCCTATTTCTTTTTATGATGCCTTGTTTTATCAATCAAGTTTGTTTGATATTTATTCTGAGAATAACCTTTTTCCTCTTCTTTCTTTCTTTCTTAAAGAAGAGAAATGGTTAGATCTGGCAGTCCCAGCGCTGGTCAATCCAGTAGACCTTCTCTGGATGGCGTATTCATGTCTGCCCAACAACTTTTGGATCTTGTAAAGAACCAAAGGTTTATCTGTGCTTTGAGTAAAAACCCCAAAAAGGTTTTACCTCTAAAATTAGAAGTGTATTTCGACCAGTTTGTAGATATCTCTCTTCGACTTGAAGAGGCCGATAAAGAAAGTGATGTTGAAGTTATGGATGCCAAACAGAACTTCAACACCAACCAGAAGAGGCATATTAAGTTCAAAAGTCCTAATCCCAACAAGAAAGGGAAGCAGGCTATTTCAGTAGCAAAGACTCCTACCACTAGTCGTGGACGATGCTACAATTGTGGTTCTACGGAGCACTATGCAAATAAGTGTCTGAAACCTTTTTTGTCACTATTGCAAAAGTTCGGGCCATCTTATATCTTCATGTCCCATACTCCAAAGTAGGAGAGAGGGAGAGTTGAATGTTGTGCAAGCCCCTAGTAACACTTCTCGTGGTCAAGGTATTTTTTTCATTCAGTCCTTGATGGCATTATTTTATTTCGTGATCTTCCTTTTGATTTCTTTTGATACGGGAGCATCCCACTCTTTTATATCAAAAGAACTTGTTGATTCTTTTTCTTTAAATATTATGGGCTTGATGACTTCACTGAGAATTGCGAATCCGGTTGGTGGATCCGCAACACTCAGTTTACTCTGTGAAAATGTCGAGATTATTTTATGTGATTATTCTTTTCGAGCCGATTTGCATGTTATGCGTTACTTAGGCTTCGAAATTGATTTTTTACGAAAAGATTGGCTTGATCATTATGAAGCCCACATCCAATGTCCTGAGCGGACTATATATCTTCGACATCCTCAATCTGTTAAGCAGATTTCTTTTGTTCTTAGTGATTTTGATTTCCAATTCGGTGACATCATTTTATTCTTTAAACCCACTTGAGGAGGAAAGTATTATTTCTCTCATTCAAGTAGTTTGTGAATTTTCCGGTATATTTGAGCTTGTCTTAGGATTACCACCTAAGCAATCTTTTGAGTGGTGCTAAGGTCTTTTCAGCTCGACCTTGCCACCGGTTTTCATTAGCTACGAGTTGCGGAGGATAGCATTCCACTTACCGCATTCCGCACTCGTTATGATTCTTGTGAGTGGTTCATTATGTCATTCAGTTTGACGAACCTTCTACCTTATTTCATCCATCTTATGAATCGAGTATTCTACGAATATCTCGATGAGTTTATCCTTGTATTGATTGATTATGGATGAAAACAACAATTTAAAATTTGCAAATCTTTTTAATAAGATATTTATAAGTATGAATGGATTTTGTTCTTAAAATGAGCAAAGAATATTTGTAAAATTTTATAAGAGGCATGTTTATCGTTTAGAAGATGATTTTGTGTTATTTTGCCCATTGAGTGCTTTAAGAATTCTGGTCGGTACGCTTGATCAACGTTATCGATAGGAATCTCCTAAATGCTATGATGAGACAGTCAGACACAATAAATTGACTTGTAAAAAAAGTAAATTTTTCTAAAAAGATGATTACATAAAGTTAATGGTAATTTTGAATGTCTTAGCTTTTCGGGAAAGAGGATAAGAACTTTTTTCCGATGATTTTATTCTTGTGATTCCCGAAGAAAACCAAGACTTTATTGTTTGTACCGATGCTAGTCGTATTGGTTTGGGTGCCATTCTCTTGCAAAGGGAATGTGTTATCACATATGCTTCTTGACAATTAAAGCTTGTCGAGACTAGATATGCCATTCATGATCTAGAGTTTGCGGCTATTGTTTTCGCTCTTATAATTTGGCGTCGTTATCTTTTGGGAGAGAAATTTGTTCTCTACACCGATCAAAAGTCTTTGAAGTAATTATTTTCTAAAAAGGATCTTAATTTGCATCAACAACGTTGGCTCGAGTTCCTTGCATCTTATGATTTTGATATTATTTATACTCCCAGAAAGGGGAAATCGAGTTGCCGATGTTAGTCCTTGAGATGATGGTTTTGATGACAACAACCTTAGAATAAGATTATAAAATATAAATACTAACATTATAGTTTAGATATATATGTATATGCAGGATTTAACCATGCAGGTATAAAGAATGAAGACTGTACAGTATAGAGATTCAAGATATCAAGATTGAAGACTTATGAGTATCAAGATTATCAAGAGTTCAAGATTTCAAGATAAGTATTGAGTCTAGAATTATGTTAAAACTTCATAATAGCACTGAAATCTTCACTCTAATTTTTTTTGGGATGGAACATATTTCTACCTTTTTAGTGGCTTACAAACCCACGACAAGTAGCTTACAAACCTACGACAAGTGGCTTACAAACCCACGAACATCCTGGTTTTGTACAAGTTCTCGAGTCCTGATGTGATGAGATATTCTGCAGGAAGAAGCTTGCAAAACTACTTCAAAATGATTTTCAAAACTACTTCAGAATGATTTTCAAAACTGCTTTTCAAAATGTTTTAGCCTTAAAAATTATTTTTTTCAAATGATTTTCAAAAAGATGTTTTAGCCTTAAAATATTCTTTGTTTTTGTTTTTAATAAACTCTTGTTTTAAACTTCGTTTGTTTTAAACTACATTTTAATTATAATATATTTATACTTAGATTTAAATATAAAATTATAGTAAAATTTTATATATATTATTCTCTATATTTATCTATGTATTTTATCTATAGTCAAGTATATTAATAAAGTTTAAAATAATTTTTTTAATATAAGATAAAGGTTATTTTCAAAGAAAAACAAAACATCAAAATTTCCTTTGGGATGTCGACATGCCCTAGTACCCCATGTCGACATAGTGACAGTTAGATTCAAAAATTTGAATTTCAAAAGAAGTGTCTATTCACCATAACCTTTCACGAATGGACATGATTGTTGTTCTTCTATAAATAGGGGTTAGTTTCAACGAATTTATATATAGATTTTCTGGTTTTTCACTTCTCTTCTTCTTCCACATTTCTTTATACATATTCTTACCATTACTCTGCCAAAATCAACATTGAATCTAACTAGATAATCTCTAGTTTGATTCACTGTCACTATCTCATCAAGATCCTCAGTGTTATTCAGAGTTATAGGCTTTCTTTGTAATCAATAAAGTAAAAGGTGTGATTGTAGCCTTGGAAATCAATCAAGTGAGAAAAGGTGTGATTGTAGCCTTGAGAAATCAATTAGGTGAACTTGTTGCCCGGAAATCAAGTATCTCTACCCAGAGGATTGTGATTCTGGAGGATGTACCTCGTGGCCTTGAAATCGAGGGTTGTAATTGTTGAATTTCTTTTGAAAGGAAATCCGTACTTAGTTGTGCGGGACTGGATGTAGGGTAACTTCGAACCAGTATAAAATCTGGTGTGTTCTTTCCTTTACTGCATTTACTTTATTTCTACATCTGTGTTTGATTCTGTGATTATATCTGTGTCTGAATATTGCATACATTTGTGTACAAATCAACAATAACTCAAAAAGATTTAGTAATTTCTAATAAACACTATTAACCCCCCCCCCCCCTCTAGTGTTCATTCTAGCGTTAAGATCCATATTCCGCATTCCTCACATTTGGTATCAGAGTAAGGTTTTCAAAAGTTTCATAATCTGAATTTTGAAAAGTTTTCTAAATGGCTACCAACACTGGTACTGTTTCTAACACTAGTTCATTTGTAGAAGGTCAGTCTACTGTCAGACCACCACTTTTTAATGGCAGTAACTATGCATATTGGGCATGTAGGATGAAAATATATTTACAATCTGTAGGATTAGACACTTGGAATATCACATAGAATGAATATTCTGAACCCACAACTGACTTTGCACAGTGGACCATTAAGCAAAAGGCTGTTGCACAAAATAATTCTAAAGCAATGAATATTCTGTTTTGTTCACTTGATAGGAAAGAATTTAATAGAGTGTCAGTTTGTAAGTCTGCATATGAAATCTGGAAAACTTTGCAAGTGACTCACGAAGGAACAAGCAAAGTTAAACAGACCAAAATTTCCATGCTCACAAATCAGTTTTAGTTATTTAAAATGAATACCAATGAGTCTATTTCAGATATGTATAGTCGATTTCAGGATATTGTGCATTCTTTAATATCCCTGGGAAAGGAATTTTCGGAAGAAGATCAAGTCAGAAATTTTTTAAATTCTCTCACTCTAGAATGGGATCAAAAGACACTTGCAATTGAAGAGGCAAATGACATCAGTACCTTCAGGATAGAAGAATTGATTGGAAATCTAATGTCGTTTGAAGTCCAAATGATCGGGAGAAGAGAAAGCAAAGCATCTAAAAAGATATCAATGGCATTCAATGCATTAACCGACAGATCAGACTCAAACAGTGATAATGATGAAGAGATAGCATTTATGACAAGAATCTTTGGAAATTCCTGAAATACAGAAAGATGAATAATCTCAAGAGAAACAACTATAAGAATTCTATAAATCAGAATGCAGTGCCAAACAATGTCAAATGTTTCAACTGTGATGAACCAGGCCATATGAAAAGAGACTGTCTGTATCCAGATAGGCACAATCCTCCTATAAACAATTATTCAGTAAAGAAACGGAAGCGTGCATTTACTGCTATTCTAGATGACTCAGACTCCTCCTCAAGCGATGATGATCAGAAGACATATAATTCAAATTTGTGTTTCACGGCAGTTCACGACTTCAACGAATTCAAGGAAACGGACTCAGAAAAAGGTACACATTTACAATACAATTGATTGAAATTGCATGCTTAGAATTAGATGATTGATTGATTGATTTTGAATTGGTGTGTTGATTGAATTTTACATTTATTTTTTATTATTTTATTATTATTGTTATTTTATTATTATTTTATTTTTTTAATAATATAATAATATTTTTTGGAATATACTATAATTCTAATAATATTCCAGATATATATATAGACATTAAAATAATAAGTATATATATTAGAATACTTAGGAAAAATAAATCATAGAAATTCACAGGCATATGTCGACATGGTCCCTACCCTGATGTCGACATAGGTACCAGAATTTGAAATTCAAAATTTGGATTCAAATGGTTGAATTTCTCTCCACCTTTTCACTTCATTCAATACTCTAAAAAGGCATCTTTTGACCAGAGAACATGTCTTTCAAAAATCTATTTATTCACTATCTTTTATCACAACTTTTCACTTTCATTTTCAAATTCAAACTCTCTCTTCAAAACTTCAAGCTCTCTACTCTCAACTTTAATGGCTTCTTCAAGCAACCCCTCCACCATGAGACTTTCCAGAAACTTGAAAGAGTAACTCCTCAATAATCTGGAGGCCATAAAAGCATACATCAATTATGCTAATTATGGAAAAGTCTATCCCGAAAAATTTGCTATTTTTCAAGATTTTGCTTCTTATGAAATTGATACTCTTTTTGCAAACAATCAAATTCTTAGTCTTGTTGATTCTTCGCAAAATGATTTTGTTTGTTACCCAAATCTTGTTAAAATTTTCTATGCAAATCTCAATCGAGAATTTTATGAAGGAAATGATAATGAAATTTGGAGTAGTGTCAAAGGCACTAAAATTGTTTTGAATTGTGATCTTTTGGGTACCATTCTCAATTGAAAAAGCACGGGAATGGATCTTTCTTGTTTTCAAATCGATGAACATGATCGTGAGACATTTCATCATATTTTTGAAGGAGATGAAAACTTTGAATTTAAAAACCGAAACTTTCGTCCAAAAGCAAGAATTGTTAACCTTCTTTTACAACATACTTTGACCCCAAGATCGGGGAATTTTAACAATCCTACCTCAAAAGTTTGCAAAGCTCTTTTTGCTATTTTCGGAAATTATGATATCAATTGGGCGCAAGTTATTTTGGATGAACTTCGTCCTAAAAATTTTGAAATGGAAGAAAACACTTTATATCATGGAATTTACCTTACTCGGATTTTCAACTATTTTGGAGTAAATTTCAAAGGAGAAGAATTTATTTCAAGAAAAGTTTTTAATA
Organism: Allium fistulosum; assembly: GCA_030737815.1. Classification (NCBI taxonomy): domain Eukaryota; kingdom Viridiplantae; phylum Streptophyta; class Magnoliopsida; order Asparagales; family Amaryllidaceae; genus Allium; species Allium fistulosum. Next base: position 372,113,874 of record CM060906.1, on the reverse strand, counting down.
TCTCAAACATTTCTCTCATGAAAATCCCATATGTTTTTCAACCTTATGAGAGTCTTGCCGAAAAAGAAGAGCGTTTGGCTCATGAAGAAATGGAAGAGGAAGAAGAAGAAGAAGAAGAAGGGGATGAAATGGAAATAGAAGAAGAAGAAGAAGGTGAGACATCCCTAGAAAGTATTGATCATCCCTCCAATCCTACCAACAAAACCCTTCTCAAAAACCAAAAGATTATTGTTGAGAACCAACGGGTTCTTAAAAGATCCGTTAGTAAGAAGTTGGACAAAATATCATCCAAGATGAACAAGTTTTTCTCCAAAGTCAGCAAGAAACTTGGATTATCTTCATCTTCATCATCCTCTAACTAGTTCTATATTTTCATATCATGTCGAATTAGTTTAAGTTTGTTTTAATTTGAGTGTTTATGTAGTTGTTTATGATTAATCATTGTATCACTCTTCTATGCAATGAAATTGAATTTCTTTTCTGTTATCTAGCTTATCTTATCTCTTAAATAAATGTTACTATATTATATAAATATATATATACACAATTATTCACAAAATCAAAATTACCATCAAATTTCACTGCCTCATGTCGACATACCCTCTATGACCATGTCGACATGTACTGGTCAGAAATGACACTTCATTTTGAATTTGAAATTTGAATAACTACCATTTGTCTATTCATTTCAAACGAATTTCTACACCTATATATATCATTTCTTCCAAAATTCATTACTGAATATTACTTCTTATCTATTCTATCTCTCATTCTTCTCACAATTCCAAAAATGGCTAATCCAATTCATAACCTATCCGAGAATCTTGAAGAAACTCTTAATTCATTCAAGAATATTCTCTCGTTCATTCTTCGTAACCAGCGACACTTAGAATTGAGTCAAATGCAGATGGTCAAGGAGCAAGAAAGGCATTTTGAGGCAATTCGATGGATGATTTCTTCCCTGCACAAGGATGATAACGAAGCACATCCTCATGTCTCACTCACAAATGACAATGAAAATTGGGATGCCATCAAAGCAGACCCTATTTTCGGAGAAGAAGGATGGGTGGAAGTTCCTCATAACGTTTAATTTGATTGCTTTGTTTGAATTGATTGCTTTGATTGAAATTGTTTGTTTTGATTGATTTGATTGACACTTGGTGTGGATTGATGAATGTATAAATATACATTGATATATTTATAATCATTGATTGAATATCATGTCTATAAGTATAGTTATTTCTTAATATACTATATTATATAGTTTATTAATGCAGGTACTTAAGTACAAGAATGAGGGGGAGTTATATAGTTTAGAGTTTGTTTGTTTTTGTTGATGACAAAGGGGGAGAAATATAAAATAGGATAGTTAGGCATAGATTAAGGGGGAGTTATTAGATTTAAGGGGAGTTATTAGGATAGAAGTAATATTTTATAAAAAAAGGTTGTCATCATCAAAAACGGGGAGATTGTTAGTCCTTGAGATGATGGTTTTGATGACAACAACCTTAGAATAAGATTATAAATAATAAATACTAACATTATAGTTTAGATATATATGTATATGCAGTATTTAATCATGCAGGTACAAAGAATAAAGACTGTACAGTATAGAGATTTAAGATATCAAGATTGAAGATTCATGAGTATCAAGATTATCAAGAGTTCAAGATTTCAAGATAAGTATTGAGTCTAGAATTATGTTAAAACTTCATAATAGCACTGAAATCTTCACTCCGTTTTTCTTTTGGGATGGAACCCATTTCTACCTTTTTAGTGGCTTACAAACCTACGACAAGTAGCTTACACACCTACAACAAGTGGCTTACAGACCCACGAACATCCTGGTTTTGTACAAGTTCTCGAGTCCTGATGTGATGAGATATTCTGCAGGAAGAAGCTTGCAGAACTACTTCAAAATGATTTTCAAAACTACTTCAGAATGATTTTCAAAACTGCTTTTCAAAATGTTTTAGCCTTAAAAATTATCTTTTCAAATGATTTTCAAAAAGATGTTTTAGCCTTAAAATATTCTTTGTTTTTGTTTTTAATAAACTCTTGTTTTAAACTTCGTTTGTTTTAAACTATCTTTTAATTATAATATATTTATACTTAGATTTAAATATAAAATTATAGTAAAATTTTATATATATTATTCTCTATATTTATCTATGTATTTTATCTATAGTCGAGTATATTAATAAAGTTTAAAATAATTTTTTTAATATAAGATAAAGGTTATTTTCAAAGAAAAAAAACATCAAAATTTCCTTTGGGATGTCGACATGCCCTAGTACCCTATGTCGATATAGTGACAGTTAGATTCAAAAATTTGAATTTCAAAAGAAGTGTCTATTCGCCATAACCTTTCACGAATGGACATGGTTGTTGTTCTTCTATAAATAGGGGTTAGTTTCAATGAATTTATATATAGATTTTTTGGTTTTTCACTTCTCTTCTTCTCCTACATTTCTTTATACATATTCTTACCAATACTCTGCCGAAATCAACATTGAATCTAACTAGATAATCTCTGGTTTGATTCTCTGTCACTATCTCATCAAGATCCTCAGTGTTATTCAGAGTTATAGGCTTTCTTTGTAATCAATAGAGTAAAAGGTGTGATTGTAGCCTTGGAAATCAATCAAGTGAGAAAAGGTGTGATTGTAGCCTTGAGAAATCAATTGGGTGAACTTGTTGCCCGGAAATCAAGTATCTCTACCCAGAGGATTGTGATTCTGGAGGGTGTACCTCGTGGCCTTGAAACGAGGGTTGTAATTGTTGAATTGCTTTTGAAAGGAAATCCGTACTTAGTTGTGCGGGACTGGATGTAGGGTAACTCTGAACCTGTATAAAATCCGGTGTGTTCTTTCCTTTACTGCATTTACTTTATTTCTGCATCTGTGTTTGATTCTGTGATTATATCAATGTCTGAATATTTCATACATTTGTGTACAAATCAACAATAACTCAAAGAGATTTAGTAATTTCTAATAAACACTATTCACCCCCCCTCCCCCCTCTAGTGTTCATTCTAGCCTTAAGATCCATATTCCACATTCCTCACAGCCGATACCCTTAGTCGTAACCAACAAGCGGTTGTTTCTATGATGATATCCGAATGGAGTGATCTCGAGACTTTGTCCACTTGTGAGATTCGAGATCGTGAATCAGATTCATGTTCATCTCTTGTTTTGTGTAGCCTTGAGGCTCATCCTTCTCTTTTGGACCGAACCTCTTTTGGCTAAACTCTATGTCAAAGAAATTGATAAATTGCATGGAGTTCCTACCTCTATTGTTAGCAATCGTGATCCATTTTTTTACTAGTGGATTTTGGTAAGGTCTTCAAAAGCTTTGGGAACAAAGTTTAATTCTAGCACCGCTTATCGTCCTCAATCCGATGGACAAATGGAGCGTGTGAATCAAACTCTTGAAGATCTCCTTCGTGCATGTGTTTTTGATTTTTGTGGAAGTTGGGAAGATCATACTCGTGTTGAGTTTTCTTCCAATAATAGCTTCCAATCTAGTATTGGTATGGCACCTTTCGAGGCACTCTACGAAAGGCCATGCCGATTTCCGTCGTGTTGGCTTGAAGCCGGTGAGAAGCTGGTTTTAGGTCCAGATTTTATTGGTGTTCATTTTTGTTTCACCTATGATGGGTGTTGTGGGTTTCAGTTGATCGGGAAAATTAGCACCTTGATAGGTTGGTCCATTTCCCATCACCGAACGTATTAGTTCCGTGGCTTATCGCCTTTTATTATCGGCTCAATTTTCTGCTATTCATGACGTTTCCACGTCTTTCAACTACAAAAATACCTTAGGGATTCCAATTCTATTCTTAAACCCGGTGTAATTAAAGAAATTGAAGCTTCACCAAATTTGACTTATGAGCAGCATTCTATTCGAATCATTACTTCGAAGGTTAAACGCCTTCGAAATAAAGATATTCTTCTTGTGAAAGTTCAATGGTCCTCAAATCCTAATGATTGCTCTTGAGAATCTTGAGAATTCATCGAGCAATCACATCCGGACTTATTCTTTTGTGCTCTTTATAGTGAACTTCTCATTTCAAAATTTCTTCTTTTGTGTTGATATGCTTGTATGGTTGTTACTCTTTATTTTCCTCTTAGTTATTGCGAGGACGCAATTTCTTTAAGGAGGGGAGTCTGTAACAACCCGCATATTTTACGATTGTATATTTAAATGTTTTATTTAAATATAGCATCGTTAATCGGATTAAAATCCGAAAAACTACTTTTTTGCAAATAATCGAATTAGGACTCGAGGCCACTTCCATTGAGACCAAAATGGTGTTTGCGACCTTTTTTAGTATAAGCATCGATATGTTTGGAGTTGAGTAGAATTTTGACATTTTCACATAGGGCTTTGGGCTTGGGTTTGGGTTTCAGCCCACTAACCCAACTCATCTTATATCCTAACTCCACCGCCTCTCCTCTTCATTCATTCTATTACTTTCCTAACACTTCAAGCTTTAGTAAAAATGGGGAGGAGATTGGAAACTAAAATCCTAAGCCCTAGTTCTTTGCAAATTCAAGTTCTAGCTCCAAAATCAAAGAGAAGCTTAGGTAAGCATCCTCTTCATCTTCTCCATCTCTATCTCTCTTCAATTTCAGAAATTCCTAACCCTAACTTAGGAAAAAATTCATCTTTGATAATAGATTGAAGATTCTAGAGGTGTGTTAAAGAGGAATTGTTCTTGCCTTGTTTTAAAAGCTTCTCCTTCATTGTTTTTGGGTTTAAAGGTGAGGTTTTGAACTCACATCTACGTCTATAGATTTCGTTGTTGTTAGGTATGAATTCCTAACATCTATTCATGTTCATTTGTTTTTGATTTGGATTGATTTGGTGAATTTTACAATTTTTGGTTTTTGAAGTCCAATTTTGTGAAAAATCCTTTTATGGGTGTTTGAACATGTTTACCGGGGTGTATCGAAGAGCCTATTAGGCTGGGTTGTCGCTTGGCATAAATCCCGAGTCGTCGTTGCTCGATCGATCGGTTCCGGAAGAATTTTGCCCCACTTGGGGGCTAGGCTGATTCTGCTATGGTAGCAGGTTCAGTCGACTGAACCAGTAGGTCAGTCGACTGAACCAGGTGCAGGAAACATTCTGTCCCTGTATCAGTCGACTGACCTCTGTGTTCAGTCGACTGAACCTGAGGACAGAAGATTATTGTCCCCGTATCAGTCGACTGACCACCTGAGTCAGTCGACTGACCTGGAAACCGAAAGTTTCCGGGCATGGGTCAATCGACTGACCACCTGGTTCAGTCGACTGCTCTGCTTGTCTCAGCCCAATTTTCCTATTTTGCTTGGGTTTCCAATTTTAATCGATTCGGGTTGATCCGAATTGTTGTTATCATTTGTTATCGACTTTGATGACTTTTTTTTTCAGGATTTTTGGGAATATCCATTTTGATAGATTCGGTATCGATTTATATGGATTTGATTCACGTCTTCGTATGTGAATTTTTGGTGATTGATTGTTTCTAAAATTATTTCTGTGATTTGTCACTTTAAAATACAAAGGTTTCTATACTAGTAGTAAATATTCAAACCCTTTTACAAAGATGATTTCAACTCTATTTTTAATACAAAGCTCGTTTATAAAACCGTTTTCCAATCTATTAGTATATACAAACCTTTACCTCATTCGTTCGAGAAATCCAATTAAACGACTTAGCAAAACGAGTGGTATGAAACGCTTGCGTTTACTTTGTCGGTTAATTCTTAGACTTGTTCGATTGAAACTCTTGTGACAATTTTTGAGTGGAGATCTACAATTTGTTCGTAAATATTTAAGTTAAGCCAGTGATTATGGGACATGAAGCTAAACTCATCTATTTACTAGCTTAGTGTAATTGACACTTCTTATTGATCAATGGTGATCATTTTATGATTTAGACTAGCGATGTGCGATGTCTCTTTGTCCGCAATGGGGGACTATACCATGTTTGGAGGAGCTACGGCTCATTTGGAGGAGCTTCAGCTCATTTGGAGGAGTTTTGACTCATAGTCCGCAGTGGGGGACTATACCCTGTTTGGAGGAGCTTTGGCTCATTTGGAGGAGCTTCGGCTTATTTGGAGGAGTTTCGACTCATAGTCCGCAATGGGGGACTATACCCTGTTTGGAGGAGCTTCGGCTCATTTGGAGGAGCTTCGGCTCATTTGGAGGAGTTTCGACTCATAATCCGTAATAAGGGACTATACCCTGTTTGGAGGAGCTTCGGCTCATTTGGAGGAGCTTCGGCTCATTTGGAGGAGTTTCGACTCATAGTCCGCAATGGGGGACTATACCCAGTTTGGAGGAGCTCCGGCTCATTTTATGGATTAGCGTTCCATTTGCATTTCTGAATTTCTAGTTGATGATTTCTAGTATTTGTGTTTCACCAATTTTTGTGCTTGACATTGATATGTTTTGTCAATATTTTTGTTTTGGTGAATTCAAATAATATGATATTCTTTTTGGTGCTTGAGTAGATTTGAGATTTTGTATGATTTTTATTGTTTATTTGATGTCTACTTGTCATAGTATGGCATTATTGTTATCATACGTCTTAGTCATATCTCTTATCCTATCTCATTTTATCTGATATTTATAGCTAGACTGATCCGTTTATTATTTTCTTCTTAAATAATACTCGGGTCAGACCGAGGTATTTCAGGTGCTCTTGCTTGACTTCTTATCAGGGTCCTTCACCCGATTTTCGGCTAACTACTTAGCTTAGTAGTTTTTGTTATTATACATTCGAGATAGTGACTCCTTGATGTATACTTATTCTTTTGTCTAGCACTTGTATCTATTCTTCTGTGATGTAGTGGATCTAGTTTGACCACTACTTTGATGTACACTTTTATGTATTATATTCATATCTGATTTCGCCTTTGTGATATGAATATCTGTGACTGATTTGTGTTATGTCTATTTCTATATTTGTTTTCGAAGTCCTCATAGCCACTGTGTGGTAGCTTTGAGTTTGTATTTGATATGTCGGATTTCCTCTTGAATTGAAATGTAAGTTATATTATCTGACATATTGGTACTCGCACAAAGAAATTACACAGATGGTCGCTCCTCAACAGCCTTATTCTTCGTGCTAGTCGACGGCATTACCCCGTAGTGTCCTTGGCTAGCGTGAGTATAGAGGTGGGGCGTCACATAATTTGTTTTTCAAAAGTTAAGAAGTCAACTAAATAAATTATTTAGAGTCAACTAAATCAACCATTGGTCTCTGGAATAAAATTTTACTAGGTCAGTTGACTAAATATTTTCCAAGTCGACTGGAAATAGAACTAAATTTATCAAGTCGACTAAATTTAATAAAACAGTCGACTAGAACAACTCTTGCTCTCAACCTCTCAAAATGACCTAGTTCAATCGACTAAAATTTCTTCCAATCAACTAAAGTAGTGTATTAAGAAGGATAAATTATTTTTAAACATTCGATTATTCTCCACTTTCTTCTTTGGAACAAAATTTATATGAATTCAGTCGACTGAATATTTTGACCAATCGATTGAAGTAGCAATTTTATATTTTTTAAAAGTGAGTTGCCATGCCTTTTCACCATCACTTTCCAAATTTTCTCTTCCAAACTCAAAACCTAGCTTTTTAAACCTTCAAAGTCAAATCCATGGCACCTAAGCAAAAACTACCCGTCACCAAAAAGAGACCATAATCTCAAAGACAAAAGGCTTCATCATCTACAACTCCATCTCACCCCGAATTTGCCTCTAATGAACAATTGGCTATATGGATGAACAATAGCAAAATTGCACTCAAACACTTCAATGAACATAATGATAAAAGGATTTTTCAAGAAACGTTCTACAAAACGGCAGATTTTTCAACTTTTGGTATTGAAGAAATAACAAGAGAGCATGAATTCTTATCGCTCATTAATGCCAATCAAAATCAGATGAGAATCTACCCATTCTTAGTTCGTTATTCTATGCAAATTTATGCGGGAATTTCTATAAACCGGATAATGATGAAGGGCTTCTACGGAGCAAGGTGTTAGGTGTTGAAAATAAACTCTATATAAGACAATTAGGGATAATTTTGGGGTGTTCATCTAAGGGTTACGATTTGGAGGACATAGATCACAATGACTTTAAATATGACTCAATAAATTATTTATTTGTACTGAGCAAACTAGCAACACTTCGGTTTCTTCGTCCCCAAGCTTGTACAATCAACAAAATGATAGTTCACACCTTCTTACCTAGAACTGAAGTTATGAAAAAATGTATAATAACAACTACAAGGTTGTATTTTCTATTTATTCTAACAAGAAATTGAATTAGGCAAAAATAATACATGGCGAGATTAAAAGCTTCCATGCCCACTCTCGACACACCATATTCTTCACTTCCTACTTGAAAAAAAATATTCATTCGCTTTGGTATTAATGTGGAGAGTTCGCGGGACTTTACCCTACCAAAGTTATGGACCAAAAATCCATCTCTCTAATGAAATTACCATCGAGAATGGAGCCGATTGTGCCGTACAAAGTTTATCTTGTTGGAAAATTTCAATAGTGGGCCACATATGTAAAATAAATGTGTCGTGCTATTTTGGTATAAGGCCTAATTAAAGTGATCAAATTATGAATTAAAATTAAAAGGCTTACGTGTATATTTGTCATGGTATTAATGTGTAGATACTGGGGCAATTCTATTTTGTTGAAGGGCCAAATTAGAAAATGCCAACATTATAAATAAGGGGTTATGGTCCCCAAATTACATAAGCTCCAGTATTCTCCTAATCTCTTCTATGGAAATAATTCAGATCTAGGGTTTATGCCAATTTGGAAGATCAGATCCAACTCTTATCTTTTAGATCTATCTCTTTCTCTTAATCAGTTTATGAAATCAACAACTATGAATTTAGATCTAATATAAGGTCTGGGGTTTGTGTCAATATGGAAAACCAAACCAAATTTACTTTTCCAACAGCAACTATGAATTCAGGTATGGCTTCCGCTAACCCGTTTACTTTCCTCTATTTCTTTTCAATTAAATCAATATGGGTCATCTATTCAGATCTAGGGTTTCATGATTAATCGGTCTTAAAGTATATTGAAATCCTAACAAGTGGTATCAAAGCCACCCATCATTGATTTCATTGGAATTGTTTTTTAATTATGAGTAAGTTTGAATTGAACTTTTTTTAGAAGTCCTGTAATAATCTTACTTAAGTTTTAGATCTACTTGATCTATGCATTAAGGACTTTTTGGTGATGATTTTGGATTTGGTTTATATCAATTTTTGTTGTAAACTGAAAGACTAATTTATGAAATTGTTTTGGTATAGAAAGATAGATAGATCTAAATGATCTGTATGTTATTTATGAAATAGGATAGAATTTTGAAATCATTAAATTATGGGAAATAATCTAACTTCCTCTAAATTTTGAAAAATAACTTATATTGGTTAAAGCATTCACATGTTTATTATTGTATATTTTATAAATAAGTTGTGAATTTTAAGGTGAGGGATGTTTTGGATCTGTTAAGTACAGTCATTTTTTTAATTTTTATAAAGGTATAAACAGATATATATATATATAATTTAGAACTATTTATGCAAGAAATGTAAATCTAGTTCTATGGTTATTTTACCTTACTTAACTTTTGATTAAGTAATTTGGATATTTATGTAAGGTATTTAGGTTATTTTAGAAATTTTGGTTAATTAGAAATAAAGTATGCTCCTTTAATGTGTTTTGTTTATTTTATTATTAAAATAAATTTTAACATGACACTAATTTACATTTTGGACCACATAACGGGTCAATTGCATTAAATGCGGTTATTATGGTAATTAATTAATTAATTAATTATCATAAATGCAGTAAATGTAGTAAATGCGTCAGTTGCAATAAATTTAATAATGCAGCATGTTTGTATTTGAAATAAGAAAAGACGTATGGTTTATTATTTGATGCATTTATGTTTAATAGTTACATATTATATTTTATATGTTTAGACTATGCTTATTGAAAACATGTTTCACTTTCGTACTTTGGTTAGCATAAAATAAAAGGAGCATCATTTTTCATATTTTGCTAAAATACATGGTTACTGACCTTAACTAAGTATTCAAATAATAAACTAAAGATAAAGTGACATAGCAGCATACTATATAGGTATATTCTGGTTCAGATGTACATTATAGCCACTGCATGTTATTTAGTATGATAGTTACTATGTCAATTATGCATAATTTTATATGGCATTTAGTTCTGGCGTTCATCTATGACATTTTTTATGTGATTTATTTATGATATCTTGTAACATACTTATTTAGAAAATGTCATGAATGTAACCACATACTTAAAGTAAAAGACTATAACTGCTATGACTAAAACAAGATGTGCCACAGTTATTTTGAGATTTTCAAGTGTCATATGGACTTAAAATGCTTTTGGGAGTATTTTATAGCACTTGAAATATTGTACAAACACTAAGAAATAAATTCAAATATATTTTTGGTGTCTCTATGCAAACTGATTGTAAATATCCTACATTCCAAGTGAGCTAATTGAAATAACATGTCGCCAAAGTGACCTCTCTTATTTTAGTTGTTCATGAAAATGTTTGATATTTGTGTGTATTTATTCATGCGGATGTTAGCCAGCCCAAAAGAAGATTAATATTTGGTCGAATAACTTACACATGTGTGGTGATAAATATGTGATAATTATAAGGTTTTACTAGTGAATAACTAATGGTCCCAAAGGAAAATTGTTAATTGACTTAAATTTATCATCAGTGTTTGATCATTACAACAAGAGTACCACTTACAGTTAATATTATTGTCTAAAGACTTGATATTAATATTGTGCTAGGTATCTTGAGAAGAGACTTGCCAATTATTTGAATTTACTATGGATGATATTTGGATATGGGCATATACGGTCAATCCTTAATTTTTGTTCAATTTTCGACTAATTTGATTAAAGTGTCTACCAATTTTAATGTTATCGACTTATTTGGGACTAACTCAAAGGATTATTAAGAAAACATGTTGTTTGTTCTTGACTTTGTGGGTCTAGCTCCTGCAATTAGGAGGGTCACACCCACTCATATTATGGTCGAATGCTCTTATAATGTCATGAAGAACATTCAAAGGTGAGACAATTCAAAAGGAAAGAGTCAAAAGTTCATAAAGTACAATATTTCAGAAGGTTTCAAGGATGTGGTATCCGTAGGGATAACTATTTTAAGGAGTTCTTTATTGAGAATGCAAAACGTTTGTTAAAATGGTAAGGAGAAACAAGCACGCTTTATATTGCTTGATTCCATAAATTCAAAATAAAGAAAACATAAATAAGCACTATATGGAAAATATTGCTTCAAAAGTTAAATGCGCTAAAGTTATTGTTTTTTCTTCTTGTACTCCCTTTATTCACAGTATATCCATTTTAAGATTATTATTAATTCTCTAAGAATAAAATGACCTTTATTGAGCTCATTTCACATTGTGGTAAGAAGAAGAGAGATTGAAGCATGGCAAGATAGAAAGTACTTATTTATCGTACACTGTACATAAATGTATAAATAAGGATAAAGAAATCGATAAGGATCTAGAAGAAAAGGAATAACATATAAATATATTTATAGTTGTTTCTTTAATAAGATATACAGATATATAAAGTAAAGTTTACTAGATATTTTTAAGATATTATTGAGATTTCAGTAATATTGTTTGGATTTATTTGATATTTTTGTTATGCTGTCATTTAGATAGATTTCGGTTCTATTTCTAATATGAACAAATTGGGTTATTTTTGTTCATTTAGAAATAATAAGATTGGTTTATGAATAAATTCAAACATTGTTGTAATTAAAGCTCTTAATGTTTAAAATATAGCTTATATATATCTACTTATGCTAAATACCTTTTATAATGAAGTCTCAAATTTTGATTCGGTGATTAATATGATTATTTATTTCAACTTACTAAATAATTGTAGATTGAGGCACTAAAGACAGCAAATACTTTATTAGTATTCTAAGCGACTTAAAAGCTACAAGTTTATAAACTCACACTAAGAAAAAATTATAAGATGAGAAATGCTACAATTTATTGAGGATGTTGAGTTTGGGGGGAGAAATAAAGTACAGATCATTGTCTTTAAGGAGAATCATTATCTTCGATTCAACTACAGTTACTTTTTCGGATAATGTATGGGATTTGTTTCCTTTCATTAACAAGAAGTAAATTAAGAACCATAATAATACAATGTTAAATAAAATTTTAAGGTATGTATCATTGTCTTTAAGGAGAATCATTATCTTTGATTCAACTACAGTTACTTCTTCGGATAATATATAGGATTCGTTTCCTTTCATTAACAAGAAGTAGATTAAGAACCATAATAAGACAATGTCAAACTAAATTTTCTTCAAATTAAGGTTATTGTTTCAAGAAAACAACCTCAAAGTGTAAAGTCACTAAGGAAATTCACTTGAAAAGAAGAATTACTATTCCATGACTATATAGTATTTTTTTCATAAAGATAAATATTGGATCGGTGAAGATGATTCTTTGGGCTTGCATCAATCCATATAAGGTACTAATTTGAAATGTGGATTTAAGGTATGAATATACAGTCTAAATCTATAAGGATAATAAAGTTTGAGATCTTTCCCACCAGCTTAAGGTAACAAGATCATTGGTTATAAATAATTATTCAAAACAAAAATGGATCAAGTGAGTAAAGTGGAAAGGTATAAGGCTCATTACAGAAAAGACTATACTCAAAAAGGAAAACAATGTTTTATTATTAAAGAGACTTTCTCTTTGGTTTTACTAAAGACTCTTTAGAATTATTTTGAAACTTGTTCTAGATTATGATTTTAAGCAATATCGGAGGGATATTAAAGTCATGTTACTCAATGGAGACATTGATGAAACAACTAAGAAAACCACTTATGGATTACCCTTTTGTATTAGGGATTCAAATACACCATTATCATTCATGGAGTGCTATTTGAATTATCACAAAAGGGCTAGGTAGATAAGGCTTTAAAAAAAGGGGGGGTTGGTATGCAAACTGCAAATCAATTCTCTTTTGCCAAAATAGACAAATGTTGTCTTATATAGTAATATAAGAACATCCTTGAAGCTAAAGAAATGCAAAAGATTCCTCACGCATTTGCGGTGTTGAGTCTAATTGTAACAACCCTGGTTTTGGAGATTACCTGTAAATATTAAATTATAACGGTAGTTATGATTTAATATTGTGAATTAAAATAAAATTGGAGAAATTAAATTGTTTATTTGGAATAAACAATTAATTTTGGTAATAAAATGTGAAAATAAAGTTTGTAAACTTTATTTTGTTTTTTTGGGTTAATAATGAATGGAAAATGACTTTTATTTAGAGAAAATGCAATAATTTTATTAATTATTGCCAATTACTTCTTCTAATGATTTTTAAAAGAAGTATTTGATTTTTAAAGGTTGTTTATTTAAATAAAAAGGTGGAAATTGGTTTAAAAATGAGCTTTAATTATAAATTTGAGTTTAGAATGGTTAGTTATATTTTTCTAAGCAAGAAAAATATTTTTGGGGAATTTTTGAAGTTAAAAATAAGGATTTGTGCAATTATTTGTGTAAATTGTGCATTTTTGTAAAATAAGGGATTTTAATAATAAAAATGTTTTAAAAATTTAAAAATAATCTTTTTATACAGTATAAAAATATGTTACTTCATAAGTACGTAAAATTTCATACTTTGTTGTGTGAAAGTCTGAAAGAAAATGCATTTTTGTTGTGTAATTAGTGTAAATATGAAGCCTTTATAATATTGGTGTGAATAATAAACTTAGGCCATTTATTTTCTTTTAATTTTTGGAATCCATTAGGCCCATTAGTGGTAAACCAGGTTTGAGAAATGAGAAAACAATAGTTGTACGTTCATTTCCCTCATCATCTTCTTCTTTCAACCTGTAAACAAAACCCACCTTCCTCAAAATTAAAAATCCAAAATTTCTTCAAATTAATTCAACAAATTGCAATCTTTTTCAGCCTAGAGTGTTAATACAAAGGTAATCTATCTCCAAACACCACAATTTCATCAAAATTTCTGATTTGTGAAAGTGGTTTTTCTAATTTACTGTATATTTTGCTTGCATGTATTGCATCTTCCTTCTATAGGTTCCTAGAGGCCAATTTCTTCTCCAAAGCTTCAATCTTGCTGCATTAATTCGAGCTTTTGCATCTAAACAGCAAGGTGAGTTACAAAACTCACAAAAACTAGCTGAGTCAAGCTCAAAATCGCTAAAATTGCTTTGTAATTCGTTTTTACTTTCAATTGTTTCTGCGTCAAAACCTTCTCTGGTTGCTACTTTGAATGCTTATAACTTTTGATTCCGGCAACGAAATGTTGCCGGATTTATTGAATTTGATATCTTGCATGTTGAACTTCATTTCTGCAAATTTTGGTTGAATAATAAAGTCATTTGTGTGTTCACATCGTCACTGCAAAATCAGTGCACAGCCTGGAAATATACTGTACACATTTTTGTTTTCTGAGATGTTGCAAACATGGCCTGAGTCCATGTTTGAGACATCATATCTCTTTCATTTCTTAATCAAATTTCATGATTCTTTTTTTTTTGTTTGAAAGATGAAATTCTCTACTTTAGGCGTACCAAATTTCAGGTCATTGTGACATAATTAGCTTATATAAATCTGCTGTCAAACATTGACCTGAACCATGTTTTTGCCCCGAGTTCAACAGTGAAAACACTGTCTGGGTTCAACTTTGAGACATCATAGCTTTTTCATATTTTATCCAAATTGCATCATTCGTTTTTTAGTTGAAAGACGAAATTTTCTACAACACGCTTACCAATTTTGAGCTCAATACAATTCTATTTGAGCCCCTGTTTCATGCCTGGAAGTTGAGTCCAGGAGGATTTTAGGAACATGGCATGAGTTCATGTTTGAGACATCATAACTCATTCGTTTTAAATTGGATTTGAGTGATTCTTTCTGCAGATTGAAGTAGGATTATTGATTTATAATTCTGAAAATTGTCATAACAATATGGGTTGGTTTGCTATTTCAAAACGGCTGTCGAACTTGAACCCACAGCCTGCTGAAATTCAGCGATTTTACCTTGTTTTGGTCCGACTTTGAAACGACGCAGATTCTTCGTTTCAAATCGGATTTGAATGATTCTTTTTGCAGATTAAAGTAGGAATGTTGAAATATATTCCTGCCAAATTTCATGTCATTTGGACTCTAGTTTCAGGTCCAAACCTGCTGTCGAACTAGTGATCACAGCTTGATTTCAACGGTTTCTATACAATAATTTCCGCCATTTTTGATATTTTCCCGATTCTTGAGTTTTCTCTCTAGATTTCGTGCACGGGTTTTATAAAATATTACAAAGTGATTTTCAAGAAAATTGACTTTTGAAATTATTATTTAATATTATTTTAAGTATTAAATTAATTACTCCATAATAGGAGAATTTCAAAGGCAATTTCTAAAGCGATTTTGAAGCGTTCCTAAAACTCGTTTTCTTTAACCTAATTTCTATATAAAACACACAATTTTGCACTTCGAGCGAAGAGGGAGGAGAATTAAATGATTAGATAAAACGTGTGCTATGAACACGTGCGTTTATCTTTTCAGTTAATTCCTAATCTATTCGTTTGATCGTTTTGACCTTCGGGTCTGGTTTACCAATGAGATGAGGTAAACTTTGTACTGTTTTTAGTGTGAAACTGACTAACGGTTAGTAAACCGTTTAGTGCGAACGTGTGGTATGGGACACACGTTAACACTTTTCGGGTTCCTTCCCGAGAGTTTGTGACACATATTGCCAGTTAGTGGTGTTCAGTACTGGGCCTCCGGACCTTCGCCACTACGGTTTGTTGCCTTCGGGTTTGTGCCTTTGGGCTTGTTGCCCTATAGTATCGCTTTTGGAGTTGGTCCTTCGTCACCGCTCGAGGGATACTTGAGTTTGTCGCCTTCGGGCTTGTGGATCCTTGTTTATACAGTACTGAGCACGTGCATCTTTTGTTTTATTGATATTTATATTTCCCTAGAGTATCGCCTTTCGGAGTAGGTCTTTTGAACCACTCGATACATAGCGATTACCTTGTGGAAACTTGTGTTACCTTCATTGGTATTTGTTATTTGTCTTTTTGGCTTGATTTGGGATATTTATATCCTTTGTTTATTTGAGTTGCCGATGATATGAGGCTTGTTATGATTCATCTCTTGTTAGATGATCATGTTATTTCTTTTAGAGATTATTGTGGTACTTTATGACCTTGCATGTTCATTATCATTTAGCTTATCTAACTGATTTGTTTAGCTAGACTGACCCGTGTATTTTATACTCGGGTCAGACCGAGGTGTTTCAGGTTAGGTACATTTGGACTTAGCCTATTCTGCTTCCGCATGGACTTTTCTGCTAGTTCCTTTTGTTATAGCTTTTTGTGTAGTCCTTTTTGTTTGTAACTATGATATGTATATTCTTTTGACTCGCATGTATATTGTGGTTGCTACACCACTTGACATGTATCATTTTATTTACTCTATGATGTACCGTATATGTGTATATGCATGTGATGATCTATTGTTCTGTGATGTGTTTTACATTTGAGTTGTTATATTTTGTTCTGTTAGATCTTATAGCCATTATAGTTTTGTATTAAGTATCTATTGGATATGTCGATCCATATAGAAAAAAAATTATAAGCTATATTTATCGATGTATTCAGTAGATAGTTAAGACAAGGCTATGATGGTCGCTCCTATCCAGCTCTATTCTTCGCATTAGCAGACGGTATTACCTTGTAATACTCACTACGCCATAGATTGCATACTGCAACACCAAAGAAGTGATGCAGGAAGTGCCAAAAAATGATGCTGTAGGCTAAAAAAGGGCAAAGGCAACACTTTCTCGGTGATGCATTTTGCCGCGTTGCCGCAGACCTCAAAGGCAACATTTTGACTATCTAAGGCAACATAAGAAATATTGTTGCAATAGAACCATATTTGGGTCTATAGCAACATCCATAGGTGTCTGTACCAACATTCCAAAATGTTGCTATAGATATTAACTTTCTGAATTTGCGGGGCCCACAATGTAGAGCATATTTGATTTTTTAATAGAAATAAATATTTATTTAATAAAATGCTATTGCACAGAATTTGATATTCAAACAGTAATTTATTTAAATAAATATTTTATTTCAACATTTGAAATAGTACAAATTCCTGACTCCACTATTTTACAATTCAATGATATATAACACTGATATTTACATATACAGATAATCCTCACTACATCACTCAGTTCACTCATTACATATGCAGTTTCAATTTATACAGACACCGACACTGACACTGACACTGACACTGACAAATATATGGCGAGCCGAGTGCCGAGCCGAAGGCGAGCCGAGAAGCGGGTCCGGGCGCAGCGCCGGCGGGGGTCCAGCTCATGCATTCATACACTCATGCACATTTGATTTGGCTCTGTCTTCAAGCTTGTATCCAGCTGTCCAGTCTTCAATACCTGTCACATATAATTCAAAAGCAGTAATCTGGAAAATAATATTTAACTCAAACAGAAAATGAAAATATTTTTGTTATAATATTTGCCTCAGGTATTTGGGTTGTTTCTTTTCATAAGTGCATAAGCCAAACATGAATGCAACACATGGATACAAGGACACGGCACAAGGTCAAACCCGAGTCATCGACTGGATTCAACTCAGGGCCAAGCAACCAACAAAACAAACAAGAACCAGGTTCAGCAAAATATAGACAAGCCAGTGCAAGAAACACAGCAGTACACATAGGCAGCCCATCAAGAAAAAACAGTGAATGCATCAGGCATGTACAAGAGAAACATAGGCAGTAATATGATATACAGAGGACTTGGAGCATCAGTTCATGTTCTGGTTTAACAAATGCAGCAGAAAGGAGCTAACAAGCTCAGATCAGAAATCAAAAACAAGCCAGTGAACCAAAATCCAACATACCAAATAATATCACATCGCAATTCATCATCGGCAAAGCAAAATCAAACCAGTGAACCAAAATCCAACATACCAATACATCATCGCAATCCAACATACCAGATTTATCAAAGTCCAACAGAAAGATTAAACCCGAGATTATAGGAAATAAAGCCTATAAATAAATCTCAATTCATCATCGGCAAAAGCATGCGAGTGTAACCAAAATCGAGAATAATCAAGTAAACCAGAAGGCAGAAAACATACCAAATAATATCACATCGCACCCGATGACGAAGTCAAAGCAATTCGAGCAATCAATCAAGGAATTGAAACTGGTTTTACGATTGTTGGCCAATTTGAAAATTTAAGCGGCATTCACTCAAACAAGAAATCTGCATTTGACATCTTCCTTGAATCCGAAAATGGTACAATCGAGTAAAGCTTCATCAGAATCAAACTTCTTCTGAACATTGGCGAGAAAGATTCAAGCATCGGATCTGGTCGAAGTATCATAAATTTCCAACCCTGCCATCACGGAACCACCAGATTCGAGGAACAGCAGCTGAGCCACAACTATCGCTTACGTATCGTCCTCGATGGGTCCGTTAAGGCAGATGACGCGCTCTTTGAGAAGCCGGGAAAAGATATCGCAGCCACGCTGGCCACAGGATGTGTGCTCGATAACCATCGGAATCAGGCCGTAGAAACGACGGTGGGGTAGTGGAGTTTTGTTGGGGGCTGCGGTTGGTAGGATTTGGGAGAGGTTGCGTATCGACATGTTGGCAAGCAGCAGTGAAATTGGGGTGAGAACAAAATGGGAACGAAAATATGATTTGGAAATTAGGGATTTGGAAATTGGGGATTTGGAAGAGGGTGAGAACGAAATGGTATGAAAAGTAAAGCGGGAAAACGAAATTTCTGGGCAAATTGCAGTGGTGATCCATTTTAACAACCAGATTAAATGTAGGCCGTTGGATCGTATTCACGCGGATTGCTAATTTTATTAATTTTTTAATTTGAAAACATCTATAGCTACTGCAACATCTTGTTGATGCCTATGCTAACACCTTGAAGCGAGTGTTGTAATAGACAAAAATCAGCATACCTATCGTTACATTATAGCTAGCAACACCATGTAATTTCGTTGCAGTAGGCCATCTATGGCGTAGTGACTCTTTGCTAATGTGGGTCTCGGAGTGGGGCGTTACACTAATGCATGCTAAAGCATATACACAGATGGATATTGCGTGTATTATTTGGCAGATATCTTATTGATATTAAAAGTGGATCAATTGTTAGTAACCAAAATGGTTGGAGGTCATAAGGGATTACAGTCCGAATATTTTGGATGCCAAGAGTACAAAAGATCCACTTCAGATAACAATAATATTGTTGTTGTTATTTTTGAATGAAGTTAATTATATAAGGAAAGCTGTCATACAAATACTTATAGCCTTCTTTGCTATTTTCCGTTTTGGGGCATCCAACGATGGAAAATAATTATATAATTTTTTCATAAAGTAATGGACTATTGAATAAAGAAATTGAAAGATCATTAAAGTATATTGTAACAATGAACAACATATTATTTTCCAGTAAGGGGAGAGTGCAAAATAGATTATAATTCATGGAGTATACTGTGACAAACTCCACTATGGCGGATCCGCTTACAAAAGGACTATTACCCAAGGTCTTTCATGAGCATCTTGCTCAATTGGTGTAACTTTTGTGTAAGAATATTTTGGTTCAGAGGGAGATTGCAATTGGTAATGTCATATGACACATTGCGCTATACTTTGGTTATAGATGTATATCATGTTCTTTTTTTGATCAGAAATAAAGTAATAAAGTTTTTTTTGCACTCTAGGTTGTTCAAATATTGAACGTTTTGATCTCACTAAAGTAGGACCAGTTGGAAATAGATATGTATAGATCACATCTCATGTAATTTCCATGCTACGCATCCATGATTGATCTATGTCATTTGATTGTGTTGATATATGTGACCATTGATTGGTTTAGTTACACTGAAAGTAACGAAAGCCACTTTGATCCTTTGTCAGCATAGTTAATGGACAAGATTGTTTCAGAAACACCTTATGTTATAAATAACAAATTTTGGAGCTCATAAAGTTTAACACATTTATAAGGTTATTATATATATGGCCCAGGGGGAGAATGTTGGAAAATTTCAATAAGTGGGTCACATATGTAAAATAAATGTGTCGTGCTATTTTGGTGTAAAGCCTAATTAAAGTGATCAAATTATGAATTAAAGTGATCAAATTATGAATTAAAGTTAAAAGGTTTACATGCATAATTGTCATGGTATTAATGTGTAGATACTATGGCAATTCTATTTTGTTGAAGGGCCAAATTAGAAAATGCCAACATTATAATAAGGAGTTATGGTCCCCAAATTACATAAGCTCCAGTTATTCTCCTAATCTCTTCTATGGAATAATTCAGATCTAGGGTTCATGTCAATTTGGAAGATCATATCCAACTCTTATCTTTTAGATCTATCTCTTTCTCTTAATCAGTTTATGAAAGCAGCAACTATGAATTCAGATCTAATATAAGGTCTAGGGTTTGTGTCAATATGGAAAATCAAACCAAATTTACTTTTCCAACGGCAACTATGAATTCAGGTATGGCTTCCGCTAACCCGTATACTTTCCTCCATTTCTTTTCAATTAAATAAATATGGGTCACCTATTCAGATCTAGGGTTTCATGATTAATCAGTCTTAAAGTATATTGAAATCCTAACATATCTCTCCCGCTTGGTTCAAGAAAATATAGCCCAATCTTCATCTTAACCACAACCGGTGGTGCAACCATCTTCTCACCATGAAATTGAAGAAGAAGTCTCTTGTCTACTGATGGCGACAAGGAGATTTGACTTGTGGAGCCTTCCAAAACCATCACCGTCAAAACTGCAATTCTTCGCATCCTTTTCAAGGAACAACATAAAATGATCAAATGACAAAAGAACTTTGAAAAGACCACAATGGGCTTCGTCGAAAAGATTTGGAACAAGATTTCTTCTTGTTCTCACTTACCCTCTCCAGCTGACTCTTCCACAAAAACTGAAATTTGAATCATCTTCTACTAATATGACTTTGATTGGTTAGACTTTTGTTTTGCTTGTGTTTGGTTTTGTGGTAAACTATTTGTGTTGTCTATGTAATGTTAGTTAGGTTGTCTACATTAGTAAGGTAGTGGTGGTGGTTGTTTGATATTGTTTGAATATGTATAAACTATTGCGCTATTGTTATACTTGTTGTTTGTGGTGGTTTTTGTTAAATGTTATTTCATGTGTTTGTATATCATATGTCGTGAATATCATATACTTGTATGTGTTTCAAGTGATATTTGCTCTACTTATTGTCATATGTTTATTAAGCATCCCCTATGTTGTTTTTTCCAGTCTCACCTTCGTTATATGTTCTCCTTTTTGTTGATGACAAAGGGGGAGAAAGTACAATGATGAGAGCACGTATTAAAGAGGAAAACTGTATATAATATTATTTCAATTCATATAGTTGTCATCATAAAAAAAGGAAAGATTGTTAAAACTCTATTTGTATGTCTTAATGATCACAACTATATCTCTATATATATTTAGAATATTATATTTTGCAGGTACTAGAAGATCTTGAATCGAAGGATCAAGGAGAAAAGTAAAAGGATCATCTGCATATCAAAAGCCAAGGATATATGGATCATCCAATCAAATGTATGTATTTGGTCTTAGATTTACTTGTAAAATCACCTTAATAGTTCACATGCGCACGCACACATATCTGCATACAAAGATTTTTTTAAGAAAAGGGTTAACAATTTATAAACAAGGCTGACTATATAAAAAGTTGTTTATATAGGTTCAGTCGACTGACTAGGTTCGATTAATGGACCAAGTTCGGTTCGAGTATCATAAAACCATGAACCGCGTTCGGTTACAATAATTAAAACCCAAGCCCGATCCGAATCCACTGGGTATTTCAAACTAATACCCAAGCTCGGCCCATCGGGCTTTTTAAGTCCATCGGGTAATACTTGTATACCCAACTCGGAATATTTATGTTAAAACCATATTTTAAAATTGCAACTTTAACATAAAAAAATTATACAAACAATGTTAACATATAAATTGAAAGATGATGTAGTAAAGTTCACAACAAAAATATACAAAAACATTTACATGTAAACAAACAAAATGGTAAACAAATAACATACACACTCATGCTTTGATACGGTGGAAAACTAATAGTCAAATCGGACCCTAACTGGACCGAATTTTGATAAAACCGTACCCGATCCTAATAGTAACCAAATTGAATCTGGATCAGATTAGATAGTAAAAGACAAAACATGTACCCATAATAATAGAACGGGTTTAGACCAAGCTCGGACCGAAACTCATACCATTGACAGACCTAATTATTGCACCTCATTAAAAATGAAGATAAGCTATACATTGACAGACCTAATTACACGCAAAAAGTACATAAAAACGTGGATATCATATCACTGCATTCCTTTGCCTCATTGTTTCATTTGGTTGCACAGCATTGAAGATATAGCGTAAACGAACTAGTACGAAAGTGGCGGCAACACTTTTTTTTGTTAAAAGCTATAATCATGACAGATCACTGGCACATGATACAATTATGCCAGACTAGCAAATTGAACTAACGTAAAAGAGAACTATATTAACAAAAACTAAGATACATTCAAAAAATAAAATCTTTAGCCGATAATAAATAATCATTTTCCATTGATTGATAGATCTAGCAGCCTATCTGTTTCATTAAGCAAGCCGTTAAAAGAAGCAACAAGCATCATCAAGTCTGGGTTGCTTTTGTGCTTTTCCCAAGCTCTTTCAAATTGCAAACCCTTGCACCTGTACAATAATTTTTATACATAATAAAGATCAAAGTGTTAAGAAAAACAAGCTTGACCAGCACCACTGTCGCATTGGTTAGGTACTTCGACTTTGATGCAAGCGGTCACAGATTTGAAACTTGCATAGCATGATTTGAATATTTATTGACATGTAGTATGCCGTATGATACGCAGAACTTATAGTACTAATATGTACTAATATCTAAGTACCCAATTTCACAAGAAGAAAAAAAAAGCTTGATAGCATCAGATCATTTCGCTTACCTGTGAATAAAAACCAAAATATGAAGAATGCGACTACGAATAACTTCACGGCTCTTATGGGTTGATGTCTCCTTGTACAATAGAATCAGCTCATCTATTAACCTATTATATAAAATAAAAAGGATTTATGTGATGGATAAATGATTCATAGCTTTGTACATGTAGTAGAAATTATTATGACAGAGATTTCTAAACTCACTTGTCGATGTAGGGAGAGTTCCTGATCCATGTTAGTTTAACAATGGTCTCAAGACGATCTATAACCTGCAACACCATGATATGTTTCTTTATGGATTTCCACTATTTTTTGTGTTAACAATTCTAATGAAATATAAAGAAAGTAAATCATGCTAATATTTCCTACTGCATATATTGAAACAGAAGCCGAAAAGGTTCAAGTAGTTACTTGATAGAATGACGCAAGATGGACCTTAACCACCCTGGATTCCAGTTAGGTGAAGGGTAATTTTAATTTTTATCCATATAATAGAAATTTGTACATAATTGTAGAGGAGTACGTATAAATTCATATTCCACTACTAATATTGCATACCAAAAGAACAGTTTTATCGTCGTCAGCATGCATCCACTGGAAGAAGAGTGAAAATATACGCCGGAAGTGCGCTAAGAGTACAAGTCCCAATGCATCAAAAACCGGTTCAATATGTAGAAGCCATACAGTACGTCTATCCGTATTATACGGTTGGCGCTCCAAGTGACTCAGCATCTCACTTACCATTTTTTCATACCTAAAAAGAACTTAATTCTATGAAATAGTATGCCTAACAAGGAACAAGTGACTTGGAAATTCATTCGTTAACAACTTTATGTTACCAGTACAAGTAGGCACTTTTCGCTGAGAGCTTCAATTGCAGCTAACTAGTTCAATAGCCTGACATCATATTCATACACAATACCAACTTGATGGCAGGAATATATGTGATGTCATTTGTTACAACTCACTTGGGTATTACTCACCCTTAAAAACTACCCATGAATTAAATTCTAGGGTTATTAAGTCTCTTTTTCTTCAATATCAATCATATTATACTAAAGAGATAAAAACAAATAACGAAATGATTAGGAAAACTATGGGCATACCAAGAGCTACGAGGATTTGCTTGTTGTGTGCATATTAATAAAAGAACAGACATCTCAACTGCACATTCCCATAATTCATCAGATGAAGCAATATTCTTGCAGCATGCATCTAGAATTGGTTCTTCATACCAAGACAATTCAGCAGCGCTTACATTCTTCCCTATATGTATAAAGCTGAGCATGCCTTGCTCCTATATTTTTATTCACATATCAGAATAGCACACTAAAATCATGACACAAATATAGGATGCGTGGAAAATACAATAGAAGATGGTATATTTCAAATGAAGGGACGCTCCTAGTGTATAGCTTATCGCGGCTACTTCTCAGGTCATTACATTGAAATTTTAATACCAGATATGAAGCAGTTTAATAAATCAGTCCATTCACTGGGAGTGCCCCATTTATCCTTTTTTGATCTTCTACGCTTTCTTTCTCTTCTATCTCTGTTTACAATATACAAACGGACCCAAAGCTGAAGAAGGGAAAACACTGTTGAGAAATATCAAGTAATATAATAGAGTTTTTCATGTTCCCGTGATTTTTTTCTATTGTTGTATGGTACTTCATCATTATTATAAAATAAATAATAACTTGATCCATTTTGTTATAATTAAACCTCTAATTTACTCCACTTATGTCTAGATGGATCGAATACAATCTGTTTCTTGGTACAAACTGAATTTGTTAGCGAAAAACTTGAATTTGATTTATATATCAATAACAGTTTCATATATGGTCATAATTTCATCATTGCTATTCAAAATGATTTCATTTTTCAAAATTCATGTTATATTCATGCCACAAATTTATGCACCTATTTTATGTGCCTTCGGAAATTTTCCAACTGTTATGACATGCTTTCGTTTTGTCCCTTAGTCGATGTGAATTCAAGCACTATTTCTAATCTCATTAATCTCGACTGAGATTTCATTCACAATCTCTTTTTTGTACTTGGATGAGATCATAATCCGAAATTTTGTTCTAAGTTATATGTTTTTCTTTTGAAACTATGGGCCACAGGTCCCTATTTTTAATAATTGATAAAAAAATTCTGTTGCATATATGTTAACTAGGTTCGTTAATTTAATATTTCCCCAGCCGCTATTCTCACACCATATTTCATCATTTTCATATACATTTTAATTTCAATTTTTAAAATGAATAAATATTTGTAGAAACTTCTCACCATTAAATCATAAATTTTATGATTTTTCTAATGATAGTTTTATGTGTTAGCACCAAAATTTTGGTTTTTGACGATAAAACCCATATGATAATGCTACTGATAAATTTAACAAGTGTTACAAGATGAAGATAAGCAGTATTGAATTGCAACAAGTGTTTCAGGTTGAAGTTAAGCAATATCAACTCGAAGGCAAGTTATATAGTTGACATATACCAGGAAGATTGGAAAACAAACTGTCTAACAACATTCAATGATGTCAACAAGACAAACAAAGTCTAAGAAAACAATATGCACGCGTTAAAAAGTGATGTGTGTGTGTACACATGAGTTAAAAAGTGATGTGTGTGTACACATATATAGGCAAGGATCGGCTCCTTCTCACTTTTGTTACATCTCAAACTCTCATTGATTTCAACCACGTGTTTCGATTTAAATAATATAGTTTCTGTAACAACCCGCATATTTTACGATTGTATATTTAAATATTTTATTTAAATATAGCGTCCTTAGTCGGATTAAAGTCCGAAAAACTACTTTTTGCAAACAGTCGAATTAGGACTCGAGACCACTTCCATTGAGTCCAAAATAGCGTTTGCAACTTTTTTAAGTATAAGCATCGATATGTTTGAAGTTGAGTGAATTTTGCTATTTTTCACTTAAGGCGTTGGGTTTGGATTTGGGTTTTAGCCCAATAACCTAACATAACCCCCTAGCTCAGTCCCCCCTCTTCTCTTCATTCTAATATTTTCCCTAACACTTCAAGGTTTTGTAAAAATGGGGGAAGAGAAAAAGATTGGAAATAGAAATTCAAACCCCTAGTTTCCTTTGCAAGCTCAATTTCTTGCTCCAAATTCAAAGAGAAGCTTAGGTAAGCCTCCTCTTCATCTCCTTCAACTCATTCTCTTTTTAATTTCAGAAATTTCCTAAACCTAACTTAGGAGATGTTCTTCTTTTTAGCTTAGATTCAAGCTTCTAGAGTTGAAGTTGAAGAGAAGTTGATCTCTCTTTGCTTTCAAGCTTCTCCTTCATCATTTTTGGGTTTAAAGATGAGTTTTTGAACTCACATCTATTTCTATAGATATCGTTGTTGTTGGGTATGAATTCCTAACACTTATTCATGTACATTTGCTTTCGATTTGGATTGAATTGGTGAATTGTTCATTTTTTTGTTTTTGGAATCCAATTTTGTAAAAATCCAATCTTTGATGTTTGAACAAGTTAGTGGAGCGTTTCGGAGGGCCATACAAGGCTGGGTTGTCGTTTGGCGTAAATTCTCAGTCGAAGTTGCTCGTTCGTTCGCTTACATTTGTGTTATCGAATTTGCCCCAAAGAGGGCTAGACTGAATGTGCTTCTGAAGCAGGTTCAGTCGACTGAACCAGAACATCAAAATTGCTTAGAAGCAGGTTCAGTCGACTAAACCAGACCCAGGAAATTGCCTGGGTCTGTATCAGTCGACTGACCCTGGGGATACAAATTTGTATCCCTGTGTCAGTCGACTGACCACCTGGTTCAGTCGACTGACCTGATTATCTCAGTCTACTTGATTATTTTGCTTTGATTTCCAATGTTAATCGATTCGTGATTATCCGATTTGTTGTTATCATTTATTATCGATTTTGATGACTTATATTTCGGGATTTTTGGGTATATCCATTTTGATGGATTCGGCATCGATTTTTATGGATATGATTCACGTCTTCGTATGTGGATTTTGGTGATTGATTGTTTCTACAATCATTTTTGTGACTTGTCACTTCTAAATACAAAGGTTTCTATACTAGTAGTAAATATTCAAACTCTTTCACAAAGACGATTTCAACTCTATTTTTAATACAAAGCTCGTTTATAAAACCGTTTTCTAATCTATTGGTATATACAAACCTTTACCTCATTCGTATGAGAAAATCTAATTAAACGGCTTGGCAAAACAAGTGGTATGAAACGCTTGCGTTTACTTCGTCGGTTAATTCTTTGACTTGTTCGATTGAAACTCTTGTGACAACTTTCGAGTGAAAATCTACAATCTGTTCGTAAATATTTGAGTTAAGCAAATGGTTATGGGACATGAAGCTAAACTCTTATATTTACTAGCTTAGTGTGATCGACACTTCTTGATGATCGATGATGATCATTTTATGGTTTAGACTAGCAATGTGCGATGTCTCTTTGTCCACGTGGGGGACTATACCCCGTTATGGGCTAGCGACCCATGGTCTTTGGACCGTTCGTGGAGCAATCGGCTCATTAAGTCGGTGCATGGGGTGTATCTTTTTAGGTGCATCGATGTTCGACTAGGAATGGGGTGTATCTTTTTAGGTGCATCGATGTTAGCTTATACATGGGGCGTATCTTTTTAGGTGCGTCGATGTTCTACTGTGCATGGGGCGTATCTTTCTAGGTGCGTCGATGTTCGGTTTATGGTTAGCGACCATGGAATAGCGTTCCGTTTGTGATACACGTGTTGATGAGTTTTCATGCTCCCATTTGTGATAGGTCTTCCCCCTTTTGTGATTTCTGGATTTCTCGTTGTGATTTCTAGAATTTGTGTTTCACCTATTTTCGTGGATTGGCATTGATATGTTTTGTCAATATTTGTGTTTTGGTGAATAATTTAAAGAATGTGATTCTTTTTGGTGCTTCGAGTTGATTTGAGATATTGTATGATTTTTGTTGTTATTTGATGTATACTTGACAGAGTATGACATTTAGGTTATCATACGTTTTTGGTCATATCCCTTATCCTATATCATTTTATCTGATATTTATAGCTAGACTGATCCGTTTATTATTTTCTTCTTAAATAATACTCGGGTCAAACCGTGGTATTTCAGGTGCTCCTGCTTGACTTCTTATCAGGAGTTATCATCTGATTCTTTTGGCTAACTACTTTAGATTAGTAGTTTTTGTTATTATACATTTGAGATATGGACTCCTTGATGTATAATTATTCTTTTGCCTAGCACTTGTATCTATTCTCTTGTGATGTAGTGGATCTTGTTTTACCACTACTTTGATGTACACTTTTATGTGTTATATTCATATCTGATTCCGCCTTTGTGATATTAATATCTGTGACTGATTTGTGTTATGTTTATTTCTATATTTGTTTCCGAAGACTACTTAGCCACTGTGTGGTAGCTTTGAGTTTGTATTGGATATGTCGGATTTCCTCCAGAAATGAAATGTAAGTTATATTTTCTGACATATCGGTACTCGCACAAAGCAATTACACAGATGATCGCTCCTCAACAGCCTTATTTTTCGTGCTAGTCGACGGCATTACCCCGTAGTGTCCTTGGCTAGCGCGAGTATAGAGGTGGGGCGTCACAGCTTGGTATCAGAGCCGAACTTCGGAACAATGTAGAATAATCTAGCAAGGATCATTGTCCTAAATCTTTCTTAGGAATCGTGCCATAGGATTTAATTCGAGTCTTCGTACCGTTCTATCCTATTTTCTTTTGTGATGCCTTGTTTTATCAATCAAGGTTGTTTGATATTCACTTTGAGAATAATTTTTTCCACTTCTTTCTTTCTTAGAAAAGAGAAATGGTTAGACCTGGCCGTCCCAGCGCCGGTCAATCTAGTGCTACTCCCCAGGATCAGCTCAACAACTTTTAGATCTTGTGAACAATGCTCAAGCTGCCGGACCCGCTCCAGCGCCTACTCACCCCAAATCCGGTTTTACACGCTTGTGCAGAGATTATACCGCTTTGGGTGGAAAGCCATTCAAGAGTTCCGAAAATGTTATAGAAATCCAAGTTTGGCTTAGATCATGCGATCGCATCTTATCCCGCATGGATCTTATTGATTCACTTCGAGTCCAAGTGGCTTCTAGCATGCTCCAAGAAAGAGTATTAGATTGGTATGAGCTCCAGATCCTAAGTTTTCCGTTCCTGCTTGGTTGCGGTCTCCGAGGTGTAAGTGATCCCTAGTTGATCGATCAGCAGCACCTGCCTGTGTAGTTTCAGTCTTGCAGCATCGACGCTTGGAAGGTTCATCGGACGAAGTCGAGCTACCAGATGAAGAGTAAGGAGCTGGACTACCTCCAGCATTCTGATGCTGTTGTTGAGTGAGCTGAGCCATAAGGTTGGCGTTAGCTTGAATCTGTTCTCCAAGTTGTCTCATGCTTTCCATGAGTTCTCTCATCAAGTCGTTGAATTCTGTTCTGATGACAACTTCCATTTGATTTTGGGTGGTAGTTCCTGCACCCAGATTTGCTTGTTGATTGCTAGGTCCTATTTGTTGTACGCTAGCAGTTTCATTGACATCCGCATTATGAGAGGCTGATCTGGTACGTGGTCTTCCCATAGTAGAGTTATTAATAAGAACTCTAAGTAGAATCAACGGACGTTTTGTGAGTGACTTGGATCTCCTTCGGGGGATTTATTCAATCCAGTAGCTACAAAGCAGATCCTTGTGGCCTGAGAATTCGATTCTCAGTGAAAGCGCTAAAGTGTTAGCACCAAAATTGGTCACTAACCTCCTTGAAAAAGATTATGTAGAGAGATTAATGAAGAAGATAAATTAGAACTGAAAAATAGCGTAATTCAATGCCAAAAGAACAACAAAAACGAGAACACCAGATTTATAGTGGTTCGACGTAACTGCCTACGTCCACTTTGAGTTTTGATCTTTATTGCTTTCACAAGTAGTTGAATACAGATACAATCCGTATATTAATGACTTGAATACAAGTTTGAACTGAAAATAATATGTCTTGAAAGTGGCAGAGTCTCCCTAGTGTTTTCGAAAAAAGGTCCCTTTCATTGTGCCCATGCCCCTCTATTTATAAACGAAGATGGGTTGGACTTCCCTTACAGCCTAGGAACAATGTACTTCGGCCCGTAGTGCATGACCCCAGCACGTCGAACCAGGCATGCCAAACGAGCCATGCCGAGCGAGGAGTGCCGATCGAGAACCAGTTTTGGTTGACCATCGAGTGACCTGAAGTAACCACTCAAGAGAGCTAAGGCAAGTAGTGAGTTGAAGCGTAGTGAAGCTATGCCGAACGCCCTTACGTTGTTGTGGACTTGACAGCTTGTTAACATCCCTCATATGCACCGAACCAGGGAGGCCGAACGGCCTCGTTGAGCAACTTTGCTAATCGGTGTTGCTAATGGATGTCGGTCGAGGCCTAGGAAACCGAGCGAGGGATTGTGCCGAGTCACACATCCAGGTCGAATGGCACTCGCATGCCGAACGAGGTATTGGGCCGAACGATGTAGCGGTGTCGAACGAAGTACTTGGGCCGAGCGAGGCGCTTGTGCCGAACGAGGTGAAATGCCAAACGAGGGACTGCTGCCGAACGAGGCTAAATGCCGAACGATGTTAAATGCCGAGCGAAGTGGAATGCCGAACGGCCCTGCTATGCCGACCGAAGTGGAATGCCGAACGGCCTTGCTATGTCGAGCGAAGTGAAATGCCGAATGGGGAGAGCTGTGTCGAACGAGGCCGTATGTCGAGCGACCTCTTAAAGCCGAACGATGCCAGATTTGAACGATGGGAGGTGTGCCGATCAAAGTCTCCATGTCGAGCCTCTTGTTACATGGTCAAACAACCGGGTAACAAAAGGCTTATGCATATGCAATGTATAATTACTCCAGTGATTATAATAATAATGTTACACCAACAGTTAAAATGTGTTCTTACCGATAGTGAACAAAATAGAAATTTATTGTAGCAATTCACATATTTTACACATTCTATTTAATTGATTATCACCCATCGATTAATTTAAATTGATGATTAAAAACAATTTTGAGCAGGATCGTCTTTTTTGACATTTCCATTGTGTTCAAAATATTCAAAAAACAAATTTTGATATATAATATGTTGAAATTTGGATAAGTCGACCGAATTGAGCATTTTTTGACCCAGAATCGCTCTAAACCCAAAAACTCAAATACTCGCTATAAATACGTGATTAACATAACCCTAGCAACGATCGAATTCATTTCGTCTTCCTAATTATGAATTCTCCCTTAATTACATATTAATGGCAATTAATCTTCTTACAAAACGCATTATAAGTTGGACAATGTTCAAATCTATACAAATTGTATATTAAATTGTTTACAATGACGAGACAAAGAAACGACAACAATTTGTTTTCTGTTATGATGGACGATGTGGTTAGAAATCACGGTTAATGTTCATAGGTAGCGAAACCTTAGGCTGGGTTTGGGAACTTTTAATTAGAGAAGAATAGGACGATGGGATTGGTCTTGTTGGATGTAACGCCACGAAGGTGACGAGGGGGACTAATTGGAGCTCAAATTGCTCATCGTGGTGATCAAAATTCGCTAATTATGGTTTTCCAAACCCTAGATTGCAACAGCGTCGAAGATCGAAGGTGATGGTGGCGGCATGGTCTAGTCGGGTTAGACATGCTGGTGATGATGGTCATGATGGCATGGTTTTAGGCGGCCGATAAGGGTGGTCATAGTTCTCGAATCTAGGTATACGTAGATCGAGAAAGTGAATTTACATTTTGGCTGACAAAAATTATTTATATTTTAAACCTTGAATCTTCTAATTACTGTATATTTTGCACACGACCTCATATTCACGCGTGGTTTGTTGCATTAGGTTTGTGATGAGGTTCTGGACATGTTGATATAATGGTTTACTAGTTTTTAGAATTGAATGTGAAAGTTCCTTAACAACATTCGAATGTTGTAAGTGTTTATGTTTTAAATATCAAACAAATATTCATTAATATGTATATATATATATATGCACCCGTGGAGATACGATTATACCATTTTTTGATTGTTGGATGTTGTGGTGTTCGGTTTTTTTTTGTTCATCTACTTAATTGTCACATTGTTGCATGATGAATATTTTATGATAATTATTCGTAAATTTGAGGAAAAAATTGATTAATTGAGAATGGGTGTAAACATGTAACTAGAGATTAAATGAGGTTATAAATTTTGAAGTCGTATTTTTTTAAGAAAGACTGAAATAATATTTATTTGTAAATAATCATGATTGTTAATTTGTACAAAAATTAATGTGTAAATTTAGTACAAATTATCAATTATGATTATTTACAAATGTTTCTTTAAATTTTAAAAATAATTTTACTTAATCCCTAGTTATGTGTTTACGCTTATTCCAAATTAATCTAATATTTTCCTTAAACTTACGAATAATTATAATAAAATATTCATCATCCAACGATTCAATGATTAAATAGATGAACAATCAAAACCTAACATAAAGCATACCCAACACACCACAACATCTAACAATCACAAAAAATGTGTAATCTTATCTCAACGGGTGCATATTATCAATGAATATTTATTTAATATTTAAAACACACACTTACAACCTTTGGATCTCGCCAAGGAACTTTCACAAACAGCCCTAAAAACCAACAAATCCTGATACGCCTAAATGTTTGAAACATTGTCTGAATTTGACATAACAAACCGTGCTGAATCGAAGATCATATGCAAAAGATAAGGTGATTAGAAGATTCAAGGTATGAATTATATATAAATAATTTTTGAGAGCCCTAAATGTAAATTTATCTTCTTCATCTATAATGCAATCGTTGACTATACATAGATCTGAGAACTTTGACCGCCACTATAGTTCGCATCCGACCTCTAAAACCGTGTGACCACCACCATCATGATCAGTATGTTGCCGCCCACCAGACCATGCCACCGCTATCAACTCCGATCGCCTCTGCCAGCGCTGCAATATAGGGTTATGCAGTTTAACTTACTGCAATAATTTTCCTACATGACTGTCATGCAGTTAAATTTTAATTGCGGTAATTTTGATTGCATAATCGTTATGCTATTAAAAAAATTCATAGAAGAGAACGATTTTTGAAAGGTATTCTACATCAATTAATGAGATCAAAATGCTAATATGCTTTTAAAATATTCTTTATATGCAGTTAAAATTATCAATGGTATTGACTTATCACTTTAATGTAGTTAAAATTATTGCTTCATCTCTTGTATTTAGTTAAAATTATTACTTTCATCCTTGGTGTAACTAAAATTGTTAATTCGTCGTTATTATCCTTTGAAGTAATAAGTGCATCACTATAATGAACTTTAAATCCACCTTATCAAAAAATATTTATTTCACAAGTTAATTGTTAGATATTAACAATGTCTATCGTTAATAAGCTTACAACATTTGTGATTTTATAGTGAAACAAAACTTAAATCAGATCTTCTACAAAAAATTATCGTGTTTCAAAAATTGAAAATTAATGGATTTATTTAATTAGAAAACAATGGCAGGGTGAGTGTAATAAAACATGGACTTGATTTATATAATTATAGTGGAGTGGTTTTTCTTCTATTTTAATTAGTAAATAAGGACCAAGATTAATTTTCTAGTTTTCTTTCATATATATATACTTTTTATATATGTCCAAAAATATGTTAATCCTATTGTTAACTTTTTTACTCGAACGAAGATTACAAATGACTTTGTTTTTTTTAACGCTCGATAAAAATCGTCCAATTGGTACCAATAAGTTACTTAACTGTCGTTGTCCTAGCAATATACTCTTTTAAGTTTAATAAATCTCTTCCTATGCAAATTAAGTATGTTATAATTTTTCCTTCTATTTTTGAGAAACAGTTATTATTGTTGATTATAGATACATAAGTTACTAGAAGATTGTCCAGAGATATATTTCAGGATCCGAGATATCAATCCAAAATGTACATTCAATATTAAATTGCCTCGTCCTAAATCTCATCTGAAACGAGATATCATATATGGAAAGTCCAAAACGAAATGTGATGGAAATCTAAGATTTGAACCCTTGAGTTTAAGTCAAGCAAAACTTTATTTTGTTGTATCATTCTTTTATTAGTCCAGTGCAAAAAAAGACACTTCATATTCGTCTAAAAGATCAAAAAATGGGCACTTCATATTCATAGCAACGAGAAAAAATAGGTCTCATCAATTAAAAATCATGACCGAAGGTACAAAATATAACCCTAATTATAGCTTTAAAACCTACTAGGCTAGTAATTTTCAAAGAATTAAGCGCAAATTATTATTAATATTTTGGAAATTGGTAAATGATGCCAAGACGACTCTAGATCTCAAAGCTTCCAAATCTTAGAATTTTACCACTTTACTAGTGGCTAATCACAAATTATTATTAAACATAACACACACACATTGTGTGCGCATGCATATCTATTTTTTTGTTAAATCAAGTGTCTCACTGATGGAGGGGCCGTGTCCAATTGCATCACCTTGACCACCCTTAGACTGGCATTGAATGAGGTTCAAGATACTATATTAGTAGTAACAAAAATCAAAGTGAAAAGGACTTGGCATTTGCTGAGTTTCTGAATCACATGCAAAGATCAAAATAAATACCAAAACGAAGAAGCTTCCAAACACTAATTAAGTTGCACAATGTGCATAGCTTATAATACAGCAAGTTCCAAAGCAACTAGCAGAGACTTTGGTACGACCAACATAAAGGATGAATAAGTATATGATGATAAAAAGGCGAGGACAAGATAGGTAGCTTCAATTCATCAAAGATTCTGGGCTCCAATATATAGAGTTGAATACGTTGTTCTTAGTTGTCATTTTCATCTTCAAGGATTCTAAGCTCTAACCAATAAGGCTATTATACAAGTACATGCATTATTAAATATAAATTTACCTTTATTTCAGGAGACCAGTGATCCAAAGCAGTCAAAGCACACGGAATAATTAACCAGCACAGCTTCCCTAATTCGGGATTTCCTACCTACACACAAAAATAAATATAATAATTGGATATTACAATGAAATGGATAACGAATGGACGAATAAAGTTAAAATTTAATTATGACTTTTGGATGCATTATGCATAGGCCACTGATTATCTTGAACTAGCCTAACTGCATCAAAATACAATTGTTTGGTTTTCATATATAAAGTAAAATGAGAGGAAAATGCTAAAAATATAGTCTAACTGTTTGTACGTCACTACAGAGTTACTGTTTGGCTTTCGAGTTATGGTGATGGCAACTGTAGCAAGCCTTAGTGCTTAAGCCTTATTCAAAGTCTGAGTAGTCAATACTGTAGTTCCACATGAGTATGATAACTCTACTTTTCCACGCTTTAATGCCAGTTCCGTTACACCTTGTCTGACCTATTTCACATAGAATTCTACAATTTGCAAACATCTCAGTTCCACCGCTAGTTATTTGTACCCAAGAATTTTCATTTGCTGCAAATTTATGAAGCTCAACTACACATTGAGCAGCTTATAATTTATAATAACTCCACAATTTTACTATCAGTAATGGGGGACTAGTGGCCAGACCCGACACCTGACAGGTCACAACCCGATTTGACTTGGGTAAACAGGGTCAGTCGCACCAAATACATAAACCTGAACCAATCAAACTTAGTCCATCGACCTGATCCACCCTAACTCACTGACCCACTCCCAACCCGTGTTAACCTACTGTCCAACTCAACTTGCCGACCCACACCCAACCCGTGTGAATAAAGGTAAAAAAAGTCTAATAAAACAACAAGTGAATTTTAAAAAAAAAATCCCAGTATTACTTCCAAACTTTTCAAAATAAATTTTCGTTCTGTAGTTATACTTACAATCTCTCAATTAATTTCTCTTTGTATTATTAATATGAAAGTTCAAAAGCAACATAGATTGTTTATCCTGGTCAAAAAAACTGAAACGAAGAAGGAAAGAAAAAAATGAAAAGAAGAATGTTAATCTTTCTAGATAGACAAGGATTATGTGTTATCATGTGCATTATTTTCTTTATTTAAATGCATAAACTGATGCACTGATCACCAGAAAACGTCATACATAGCCAGAAAATTTGTATTATGAAAATATGGAACTTTTAACAATGCAAAAGCTAGAGATGTGACAGTTAGTTCAACTAAGTCGTCGCCAATATTTTAAATCTCAATCCTCTCGTTTGTGATCTCATTTACGTACTGGGTGAAATGAAAGCTCAAATTTCATTTATATCCAATTTGACAATCTCCTCATCTGATATATTAAGATCTCGATTAAAACCTAGATTGGTGTTACAACCCGAGATCTTGATCGAAATTATATGTTTTCTTTTACAAAATTTTCCCAATTTTTTAAATGGATCCAAAAGAAATTACCCACTCTAATTACTATTTACCGACTCTCTAATCCTAATTTTTCATCTTTTATCCGAGTAAGTCACAACAAACGAATTTGTTTCTTTTCAACGTACAAATGGAAAAAAAACATCCACTAGCATAAATAATTAAAGTTACAACTCTCCTTTATAAAGCTAGTCTTCCATTGTTAGCGAAACAACTCTCGACCCAACTCAAATATTTAACCTTTTAACATAACCGTTATCATATAAAAAAACAACAATGGACACATAGTTACTTCGAGATAGTCCCGAGATGTACATTAAAACTCATCATATCACTCTAAATTGGACATACAAGAGACTCATTTCGTTGAACATCTCATCTAATATGAGATATCATGTGTAAAAGTCTTGAGACAAAACATAATTGAAATTTGAAATCTAGGTCACCACTTGACTTTTATATTCGTTAAATTTTTGTTTTAGTTTTCAACAGTAGTTATGTAATCTTTCCTATTCAAGAACAACGTTATTTTTAAGTATGTGGTTTATTTTAGTTATTACTATGTAATTATATTTCTATCTTGAAACAAAGTAGATATCTCCTATCCTTAAACTTTTGTGTCCTCGTTTGCTCATTCAGTCACATTCATGCAATTAAAATCTGTTATATAAATTATTAAAATTAATTAATAGAATAGATGGTGGATGTTAGAAGGGGGTAGGGGCACACATTATTTGTGGACATGAGATCTCATTTGCTTTTTTAAGTATATCAAACGAACATAAAGGGAAAAGAAACAAATTCATACATGAGGTTTGTTTCAATAACAAGAGAATTTATCATGAAGTATAAAAAATTTCAAGACTAACTGGATTATTTTTGCTTTATAATATTAAAATTTTCAAGTTGAAAAGTCTAATATTTTAGGGAAAAAATCTTAAACTTTTAGGAAAAAATGTAAATTTTAAAAGTTGATGTTAATCACTTGAAACGAATTGTTTACTTTTTATGAACTAGTTAGAGCATTCTATCAAATCATAAGTGATTCAACATATAAAAAATGAACTGGTTAAAATGTTTAAAATTAAAGTTCATATGATTATCAAATGACTCAATATTATGTACTAAGATCTATTAACTATAGTAAATCAATTAATATATTGGATTTTAAAAAAAAAATCAAACTGTATTAATGTTTAAAACCATCATACTGAATTCTTAAAATTCGAGATTGACTTACTACATAAACAAACAAACATATGATTACCGATCGTTTAAGACCATCGTATGATCATTGATCGTAAACGCGTTTTACACCATTCATTTCAATATATTGAATTGAATAGATTTAAACTGATGCTCTAAGCAGTTCAAAAGAGTGAAAAAATTAAAATGCACATTGCAGTTTATCAAGATTGATTTTCAAAAAAAATATATGTTTCTTTACATATAGTTGTTTGTATTTTTATTGATGGAAAAAGCAGTAGATAAATATTATAAATAACCAGTTCTGCAAAATCCATTTGATCTAAAATGTATCCAACCAATCAATTCGTTCAACCGTCGACTCAACTTGTACCAGGATTGGATCGGACAAATTATAGACGTCATCTGATCCGACCCTTTCCAACTCGAATAAAGTTAAACCCCTCTATCAAGAGATGGTTCACAATCGGCTCAACCTGACTCGTTAGTAGGATAGGCGCACGTTACAAACGAAGCAAGCAGGGACTTCAAGCCTCCGATTCAATTAGGTCCACAATTTATTTATGCTTGCGTATGTTTTAAATTTATGTATATTTGTAAAGATCAATTATTATCAACTAATAAAAGCATCATCAAGGTGAAGAAAACTTTATAATAAAATCTGGCATAGATTATGCCATTAACCAAGCATTTGTTCAAAGGCTTGATTTGATTACCCAATGGCAATGCTCTAAATATAAGCAATTTTGACATGCCTTTCATGTAGTAGCTGATGTGAGACTAAAGTTCCATATTTTAATATTTAGAACCTTAAGATAGGAGGATGGTTGTGTTGTTCGTAAAGAAGTAAGACCTTTTTGCAGAATTTTTTGTAAATAAATGCGGATTTTTTTACGAATCAAGTCCACGTGCATAGTTTTATTTCAATACGTATGAACTATGAATTTGCAAAACTATTTTCTCATAATATTTTTGGACAAACGCTTTTCTGCCTTTTTTTCATAAGAAATATCTGTATGATTTAATTAATCAATAACTCAATTGTATGTATTTTCTTAAAGTTTTGATAAATATTTCGATCCTATACCCATGTTTACAAACGGGGTCGGTAGTTAGAATTGAGATATGCAAGCCCAAATCAAATCAAACCGACAAGACCTACACATGATCAAAAGCCCACAATCTCGAACCAAACAAACCAACAAGATATAAACCCGATGAGCCTCGGATCGGATAAGTGTGACAAAGATATTATAAAGACTCGATCATATCTAAACTGTCCCAAAATATCCTCTAGTATACATTTACAGTAGTAATTAGTATATTGACCTTCATAACTAATATTCAAACACAAAGTCAAATACAAATCTAAAATCCTAACAAAAATTATAACTCATAGTTCATGGCCCTGAATTTCTCTTGTTTACATACCTGTAAAGTTCAGGGCCGACATTGCCCGCTGGTCAGGCCTACTACTATCACTGAAGAAAACCTTTAAAAGAAAAATATGTTCCTACCGTGTCTAATAGAAAATTTCATACTATCTTATCCCCAAAATTCATGTTTGAATCGTGATTCTAAAAAATAGTTCCATGCACTTTGATCTTCATGATAAAAATCATGACCACAGAAACCTTCACAAAATTCCAACATATCTCTTATGTTTCTCCTGCAAATTCATCAGTTATTCAACAATAGAAAATTATGCAATGCTGGTTTAACTCCAAACTTGCATTAAAGCATTTTATATTAAACGGCTTATCGAATAAATTTGAGGTCTATATCACATAGAGCTTGGTATGTGCAGTTTGCACTATCAGGTAAATCAAACAAAGTACAGGAAAAGACCTGAGAAACCAACCACCTAAACTGATACGCAGCCACAACACCCATTCCAACCTCCGCCTTTTCATTCCCCACCTCAAAGTCCTCCGCTTCGTCTACATCCGCACAACTTTCCTTAATCACCCTTTTCAATGTAGGCACCACCTCGTTTATCATTTCTACAACCAGTTCGATCAAATTACAATTATACCCCTCTTTAACGATCTCTTCAAGCATATCTTTAGCAGCCAAGAACAGATCTTTGGTGATCCAGAATACCGTGGGCGAGTCATCGGAATCGGATGACAAGATAAAGGAGAGGCAAAGAAGGAGATTGTGGAGATCGTTTGTGGTGGACAGGGAATCGATGAGGTGGGCTTTGAAGGAGAAACTGGAATTTGAGGGCGGGCTGTAAGGAGTTCGGGAAATCAGGGTTTTGAGCCGGGTTTGAAGTGCAGAGAGGAAAGCTGGGGGCAGCTTGGCGGACATTAATCAAGTGTTCCTAAGATGATGGCCAGGCAGGCTATTTTGAACTCTTTTGACATCTAAAAACTCAGCCATGTTAAAAATGGGGTTCATTTGGTTTGAAAAAGACCCCTCCTCCGGTGTTCCAAAAAACAAATTGAAAATACAAAATAGAAAACTTCTTTTTCAAATCAAACAGATTCTTTGTATTTTTCTGTTGTGCAAAAATGGTAGCGCTTTGCGGAAGCTTATATCAACGGATCTTTGTCATCCAAATCACAAAGAGATAACTTGGATTAAAAATAAGACGGAATTGAAATTAAAAGCAATAAGACAAGATATTCCACCCAACCACCCACTTTATTGATTCACCAAAAATTTTTGTTTACAATTAATAGAACAAAGCTAAAATAAATAAAATACCATTGAATCAATAACCAAATTGAGAAAGGGAGCAAATATCTATATGGCTAAAATTGTTGGAGAAGAAGAACAAAGATGGAAAACAGGGAATTAGCAAATAGATTTTCCACCATACTTTTACCCTCTCTTCTAGTCTCTATTTATATAGTCAATTACTTAATGCCCAAGTTAACATTAGATGGCAAAAAATAATTTGATTAGCCAATTAGAGAAAGAAATAAACATAGTCAATATGCCTATTAATTAGGGGAAACAAAATCTTTTTTTTTTGCATATTTCTTTCCCTCTATTTGTGATTTTGTATCACCAAAATTTAACACTCCACCTTGATGCAAAATCACATATCTCCAACATATCGAGCATACCATATTTAGATCTATCACAAATTCCCATATCTCAACCACACTAAATTACAAACCTCAACCACCGTCTGCAAGTGATGCATCTCCCACATGAGGTGCACCACACAAATCCGGTCTCAAAAATGTTTGTAATACCACAAAGATCTCCGTCTTGTCTTTGTGGATTTTACAACTCGACACCCGTCTATCACTCGATCTGAGCTCATTACTTGATCACTATCGATCCCTCAAGCATCATCAACATGAAGACACCTGTCTAAAATATGATCCTCAATGCTAGAATCATAAGCGGTGACCACATTAACCTCTCCACCTTGCTGTGGACTAGGTCCTTCAACCGTCACTCGCTTTCCATTTTCGACTACAAAACCAACCAAGCTATAAAGGTTTCCTTCTTCCAATACTCCTCTCATCCTTACACGACCACCTTTCTTCACTCTCAAAACTCCACCTTGAGTCTCATAAGTGCAACCACGACGATCCAATTGACCGAGAGAAATCAGATTATGCGAACAAGTGGGTACATGTCTAACTCCAGAGACTTCTCTAACCACATCATCATGCATATGAAACCGGATAGATCCAATACCACAAATTGGTAGCTCTTCTCCATTGGCTGTCCTAATCATGCCGACACTCTTCTCATAAGAAGAAAAATAATTCACATCTCTACATATGTGAAAACTGGCTCCCGAATCCATCTTCCAAGGCTTATTTTCACTAAAGAGGACATCATAAGAAGCATCACTATCGGTACCTTCAGCAAACCTGCATGTGCATCACTACTAGTATCACCATGCGCAGCCTTTTTCTGATCTCTTTTATAAGCATAACACTTGCTACGTATGTGACCTTTCTTATTACAATAATGACAAGTGATAACACATTTACCATTAGTATCCTTCTTCTTCCAAATTGTATCTTTCTTCGAGTCCCTTGCCACCATAGCCTCACTTTGAATTGATTTCATATCTGACCCTTTTCTTCTAAGCTCCTCATTCAAAAGACTGCTTCGAACAGTTTCCAAAGAGATAGTTCCATTAGCATTGGAATTACTCAATGAAACAACCAAAGTTTTCCAACTTTCTGAAAGCGAACTCATCAATAAAAGAGCTTGTAACTCATCATCAAAATTGACCTTCATATTTGCCAATTGATTTATTACATCCTGAAATTCATTCAAATGCTCTACAATAGATTTCTCTTCATATAATCTCAGTTGTACCAACTTTCGAACCAGAAAAGCCTTACTAGTAGCAATCTTTGACTCATACAATGATACCAACTTGTCCCACAAAGCCTTCGCGGATTTACAACTAGCCACATGATGGAAAACTGAATCATCAAGATACTGGCGAATCAAAGCAATCGCCTTCTTATCCATCTTCTTCCATTTTCCCTCATCTACATCAGAGGGCTTCTTTCCATCTCCATCAATCGGATCATGAAGATCATTGAGGTACATAACATCCTCCATCTTAGGCTTCCAAATACCCCAATTTTTCCCATCCAAAATAGCCATCTTCGAAAATGAAATCATATCCGACATCAATAATTTTTCAATCCGAAATTACTCTAAGCTTTGCAATGATCTGTGCTCCGATACCAAACTGTTGTGCAAAAATGGTAGCGCTTTGCGGAAGCTTATATCAACGGATCTTTGTCACCCAAATCACAAAGAGATAACTTGGATTAAAAATAAAACGGAATTGAAATTAAAAGCAATAAGACAATATATTCCACCCAACCACCCACTTTATTAATTCACCAAAAAATTTTGTTTACAATTAATAGAACAAAGCTAAAATAAACAAAATACCATTGAATCAATAACCAAATTGAGAAAGGGAGCAAATATCTATATGGCTAAAATTGTTGGAGAAGAAAAACAAAGATGGAGAATAGGGAATTAGCAAATAGATTTTCCACCATACTTTTACCCTCTCTTCTAGTCTCTATTTGTATAATCAATTACTTAATGCCCAAGTTAACATTAGATGGCAAAAAATAATTTGATTAGCCAATTAGAGAAATAAATAAACATAGTCAATATGCCTATTAATTAGGGGAAACAAAATCTTCTCTTTCTTTCTTTTTTTGCATATTTCTTTCCCTCTATTTGTGATTTTGTATCACCAAAATTTAACATTTTCACATTTCATTCATTTTCGAACAAAGGCTTTTTATTTTAGTAGTGATAAAATACACCTGATGTGTACTTCATTTCACCAAAATCAATGTGAAAAACAAAATTAAAGCACAAAAGATAAAACTTGACACGTTCACAACTACCCTCATGCATCCAATCTAACTCACTTTATTTTCTTTATGACTAAATTTCTATAATTAGTCAACACGATCGAACAAACTCTATCCTGAGCTTCATTCCTTTAGTTTCAATGGTGAATTTCGACGTTGTTGCAAGTTCTGAATAGTTGTAAACAACTGTAGCATTAATTTCCTTCAAGCTTTAATGACTTTTTAGAATCTATGTCATTTCCACTTGAATTTTGATTATTTACTCTCCTCTTTCTTCAGGTATGTCGCCTACACGCACAAATCACAGATATTGTACAACAAATTAAACATTCTCTCACGTTAAATGTCGAAGCTCGATGCATGACCAATTCCGACTCTTTCATCATACAACAAGTAAAATACATTGAAAGCGTAAGGTTCGGGTTTCGGTTTTTATACCCCAATCAGTTAGAGCCTTGAAATGACCCTCCTATTTTCACCCTAATTTCATAAGGACTTTTTTTTAAGAGATGATATATAGATATATCATTCATTACAAATATATTTCCCAGGGTCATTTTCTTTCTCCAATAAACAAAATATATCCAGGATCAAGACAACTTACCAATATAAATATATCAGTGTATTTCTAATAACATACACATACATATGAAGATGTATGTGTTCCTCTTGTTTATATTCAGAGTATATACTTTATTTTCTTTTTATTTGTTGTACAAGAACAATCTGTTTGATTTAGATTTTAGCAATTCAGATTAATTGATTTTTGACCATAGAATCCACTGGAAACATATACTTTAGTCTGTTATTCTAATTAAGAAATGATCAAGTAATAATCAGTGGAAAGCAAGCTTTTAATATGGATGATTGTGTTAAAGTCTGTATAGTATCA
This sequence comes from Allium fistulosum, assembly GCA_030737815.1. Lineage (NCBI taxonomy): Eukaryota > Viridiplantae > Streptophyta > Magnoliopsida > Asparagales > Amaryllidaceae > Allium > Allium fistulosum. The sequence continues at coordinate 372,069,849 of CM060906.1, read as the reverse complement.
AACTCAGGCTAAAAGAAAGTGGATCATAAGTGAACACAAGCAACATCTAGGCGTAATGGAAACGCGCCTAACTTATACATGAGAGGTCACGAGTTCGAGTGCTATGCTGGTCGGTTCAAACACAATTTTTGTTTTTCTTTTTATTTTTCTCCTGTATGGTTAGAAATCTGATATCTACCTATATCTGCACATATATATTTAATTTTTGCCTATAATCTAACATACAAAACAAAATTTCTTGCTTTATTATTTTTAAAACCCTTTCCTACAATTGTTCTAGGAATTTATGTTCATATTTTGCCCAAATATCAACATGTACACAGATATACATGTACATGTCCATATCTTTGCTCATTTTCCAGAAAACTGGGTTCAAATGGTTCCTTGCTTCATTGATTTGAAGTGAACAATTTGCCTGACCTATGGTCTAACCAGTTTACATTGCTTATCTGTCTTAAACTTTTAAAGATGATTGTGGTGAAACAATTGCTAAATGTACTAAGCTTTTGAAATGCATTTTTATTTTCAAAATACAATTTATCATGATCAACCAATACATCATTTATTTGAAGCTGGTTAACTCATGTATCCTGTATCTGCTACACACTAGTTCAAAGCAATGGAGATACCATTCATTGCATTCTGTCTGAAGCCTTTAAAAACATTTTACTTTTCTCAATACGATTCAGAAATGAATTCAAACTTATTTACAAAGCATTTCAGTAAAAAGAAACTAAAATCCTTTTAAGTTTACTTCTAGCTAAATCCAGATTTATTCTATAACTTGGTGCTCTGTTATGTCTCAAGATTAACTAATACATAATATAAATTATGCAAAACAGTAGCTCACCTACATATGCATATTTCTTTTCCAAGCATCCATATCAATACTTAAGATCATTTCCTTGTTTCCCACTCAGATATTTCTTTTAGATTTTAAACCTTAGTGCATAACAATATATTTAACATGATACAACTAGTCCATCTAACCATAATAGAATTCATTACATGACTGGAAATCTTAGAAACATAAAATTTTTCCTGAATACATGCAGATATAATCAATTTAAGCTCTTATTGAAACTAGCTAGCATGTTCATTCACTCCTCCATAATAGCCATAACTTCATTTTTACTTAGTGCATGGGTTACCTGAAAGAGCATGAGTGGCTGCCTCATTTTAAAATGAGACACCCCATATGCCATGAGCAAACAAGGGTCAGATCTATGATCTGGTATGAGTAACATCAATACATTCATGATATTAAGCAATAGAGAATATAAGAGCACCAATTAGTTATTTAAGCAAATTCCTGCAATCAATTACTTTAACATAGTATAATTAAGTTGATTCAGGTATGATATATTCATTTATCATTCTTACACTTGCATACATAATCATGCAAACATAATTATCTATTTGCAACAATTGCATTCACTGGAACCATCTTGGTTCCATACCATTCAACCTAAGAAATATCCATATTCCTATTTCTTCATTTACAGGTTGTATAATTCAATTTAAATCTCTACCTCATCTGCTATTAAGGAATCACAGGGACACATTGCAATGAATTAATTCACATCATTGCACAAAGATCTCAGGGCTTAAACAAACCATGTGCCAACTTGCATACTTCAAATATGACAAGCATTCCAGCAGCCTTCTTGGCCTTCCCTTCCCTAGTTTATTTACTAGTGTATTGTCTTAAATCCTATCATCAAATATGCTAAGTGAACATGTCACTGCAAACATGGAAACATCCATAATCTTTCCTAGCATAATTCTCCTCAGAAATAAGCAGACAGTTATTTCCTAAATGGGGTCAATATGTCTTGATCTTAGTAAAATATAAGAATATTTTCAACTGTAAAAGAGGCATGGCATGTTCTTATTATATTGATCTGCAAGCCTTTATGATTGATTCAGATTCAAGATCTGGTTCAATCATAATTTTAGCTTGTGAGTTTCCTTCTCTTTTTTTTGATTTGATTAAGGGCTCAGCACTTAGAAAATTTCTATTGCACCCTTAACATTTTTTTTTCTTTTCAAGCCTCAGCACTTATACCAAGTATAATGCAGCTCCCAACATTTTTGTAAAGTTTCCATGCCATAGATCTATAACAGTTGAGAGTATTCTCTGTATAATTTTAAGATCCTAGACTTTAACATTTATGAGTATAAATAAAACAGTATGATTCACATCCAAAGACAAATGTCTCAACCAATCAAAGATCATCAAAATCATCCATATTAAATCATATCAGATTTAAAATAAGACATCCAAAAAGCATTGATGAAATCATCAAAACCAGAAATATATAAATGGCAATATAAAAAGTGGCTGCCTCATCTCAGGTCTTAATGCCATGAACTCAGTGAGATTACTCACCTAAATATTTCCTCTTATTAATCCAGAAAATCCTTGTATGAGTGTTTTCTCCTTCCTTCCAATATTTTTCTTCCTTTCTTATTTTTGTGCAGCTCGGGGTAAAAATAATTCTACTGGCTAAAACTGCCTATTTATATGCATTTTTTCCACTAGGGTTTTGTTAAAATAGAATTCCATTTCTGTCCTGGCTAGCATCATGCATTTTTCATTCATAATACCCCGGCCATATTAACCAATTTAAAGGCTGCATTTTCTTTCTTTTACTTTTCAGAAAATGGCCACTCACCTAGTCATGTTAAAAATGTGACTATCCTATTTTATATTTTAATTATTCCTGAGAATCCCCTTTGCTATTTTTGCCTACACAAGCATATTGACTTGTATCACATTTCATGTCATTTTAATGTTATAGTTTCACTTGCTTATATATATATATACTTTTCAGTACTTAAAAATGTATATTTGTATACATATCTTATCTAGGCTTATTTAATTCCTCTTTAATTTCAGAAACATATGCACCTATATGTATACAGGTTTACAAATCCTTATAATATATATATATGTATAATTTTCTTTTCTGGGTTTTAAATAAAATCTGTTTACTGAAAAACTTACTTTTCTTATTTTCTAAGATGATCCATATAATTCCAGAAATCAAATATCCATGTTGCAAAATCATGTTTGTATTGCTTTTTAATTCTTGTTTTAAATCCAAGAAATCTGGAGTTCTTCCTTGTGCCATTTCAGTGTGCACGTGCACACATATACTTGCACACTATTTATTCCAGAAATTTCACCATATTTAAATCTAAATATTTCAAAAATTAAATCATTTTACAAAAATGATTTTTCACAAAATTTTGGGGTATTACAAGCCTTGATGTCATTTTTTTGCGGACTCTGCCTAAGAACAAATATTTCGACTTAATTAAATATTTAATCGGATCACATAGCCCTTAAATTTGTATGTTTGCTTTAAAATATTTGATTGTTTGTATCGCTTCATATATATTAGTGTTATCCATGGTTTATCACAAGCAACAATTCAATGAAATTAGACTTCAAAATAATGAAGGAATGGATGTTAGACTCAAAGACAGTCGAGTACAGGCATAAGAAGAAGAGAAATGAATAATTTGGCCGGGTCCACGAATCGATACATATTCATTAAATTTCTTCATCAATCACCGTTCTCAATGAATATGTTGAAGAACTTAGCTTAGAAGCATCAAAGAAGGATTATTACTTGAAGCAACAAAGTTGTATTGAATAAAGATAGAGGAAGAAAATCAAATCCATGGATCAGTATTAATCCATGGATGAATCAGTATCGATCCATTGATCGGTCATTTTTAACATATTCTTCCTTCAAAATCTTTGGATCTTAATCTCTAACATATTCTAATGGACTAACAATTAAGATTACACCTTCAAAGAATAATAACAGCCAACTACAGCTATAAATATGAGTCTACATACAATAGAAAGGAGATCCTGGCATATTTTTGTTACGTACCTAAGGGGAAGTGTTGTCATTATAGTTCTTGATATGATTTTGAGATTATGATTGTATTTACTTCTGTATCTAGTGTATATAAACAATAATAAAACATCAGTAAAGCGGACGTAGACATATCCAAACCACTATAAACTTGTATGTCCAGCTGTTCTTTTTTTATATTTGTATTGTTATATTGATTTTGTACCATCTGATATGAAATAACAATTTATAACTATCGTATTCCTAGAACTAAATATTATAGTTTCCACAAATTCATAATCAAAGGTCACACATGGGATATTTGCTTTACACGGCCTATTTGGGATGTTAGACCAATTTTTTTGTTAACATGTTTTGGGCTTACTGAGAATCGAACTTGGACTAGATCTCTTATGTTACCCAGATTTAAATAAAATATATAAAGAGATCAGACCAAATGGGGCTTAAGAATTTTTTTGGAAAGAAAGCTAGTAGGGTAGATGGTGAAGGAAATGATGAAAATCAAAGTTTGATGATGCAACTACATAACCTCCACCGGATCTTGTGACTAGTGAAGAATTAGAAGGAATAATAGTAATAGTTGACGAGTGAATGGAATCCACGCAAAGGACATTGATGGAGGAGTTGGCCAAGCAATCTGATACGATGCGACAAGCCCTTCAAAGAGAAGGATCTCGTGCTAGATATTGTGAAGGAAGGAGGAGTCATCGAGTAAGATTCGATAAAGGAGTTCTATAGCAAGACGTAAAACGAATCAAAATAGAGTTGGAGAAGAAAATGTTGAAAGAACTGATGTACTTGGAGAAAATGCTCCAAGTAAGTCGATTGATACCAATCCATCATCAATCGGTGCTGATCGATATTATCGCAGCAGTGGACATTGTCGTGACACTAGCCGAAGCAGGGATTCTGAAATAAGCCCAGTTGATGGTAGAAATGTAAGGAATGTTGAGGGCTCGTGGAAGAGGGCGATCTTGAGGGTACAATCAAGAGAAACATGCTGAAAGACTAAGATCAAGATGAAAGGACTCCTAAAAATAGTGAGATATAGGCGTTGGGTGCTAACTAAGAGTGCTCAAACAACGACCATCACAGTCATTCGCGGAACCGAGCTCACGGTGATGCAACCGATAACCGTTGTAGGGGTAGAATGAAGGAAATGATGAAGTTATAAACAAGGCTACAAGGAGATTCCTTTACAGAGAGAATCACAAGGATGATTGAGAGACTGCCTCTAGCTAGAATTCATTTATTGCGGAGGTTAGATCAATGTAGTACCAGTGAAGATATACAATGCCATCCATGCCCATATATAATGGATTGATAGACCTTATGCAACATTTGCATAGGAATGACTAGCACATGGATGATATAAGGGTTGATGACTTTGTGAAGTGTTGGTGTTTCCCTCTGTTTCTACAAGGATTGGCGATTATGTGGTTGTGCAGGCTTTAACTAGGATCAATTAGTCATGCGATCAATTAGCTAGCAAGTTATTAAGACAATTCAGGGTGTAATTTGTACAACCTAAGAAAGCAATTTTGCTAACAAACTTAAAGTATAGAATAGTGGAATTGTTGAAAAGTTATTTAAAGAGGATGGACGATGACATGGTATTTTGGAATATGGATGTTTTTGCATCAAAAAAGACCAAACACCCCAGAACAAAGATTTGGTATAGTTTTGGATCTTTAGTATGATCTTATTATTGGTTTCTAGAAGATGAGATTTCAGTTCCTTGGATATGCTTAAGTTCTTGCTTTAATTTAGATCATAAATCACATACAAATATTCTATAAAGCATGAAGAACACTGCAAAGAAGAAAGTAATCGACATACGGAATTTTTATGGTAGTTCAGCAATCTCTAACCTACATCCACTGTGACTCCTTCTTTGTTTCTCTATGGATCTCAAGTAGAATGCAGAATATATAATACAAGGGCCTATTTATTGAAAGAAATGACAAATACAGCTCTAGAAATTCATTTTGGTTTTTGTTCAGTATTTTCTAGTGCTCCAAACTTGCATGCCATTTTGCATTCATAGGGTATTATAAGTATGAGGTTGTGAAGGAATCTGGTCCGTACTTCCTACAAAATAGGAACTTTCCATGTATGACTAAGTTTGTTCGATGGTATTCAGTTTGGTAGAAGTCAGTTCGGTAAAAGTTGGTTTAGCAAACACACTACCAGATCATTTTTCCTATTCACCACATACTCACTACCAGTCCATTTTAGTTTTTCAATTCCAAATCGATATTCTTTGTAACTTGGACCAATAGCTTTGTATCATCAAGTTTTAGGGCCTTTGGATGTTTCATTTAGGTGACCTAGCCATTAGCTCTCCAAGGTAGGGCCCAAATTGATTAGGCGATGAACCAATTTTAAGATAACCATGTATTTCAATTCGTAGCTTGGATTGAGATATCATTTTGACCAAAGTCCATTTCCTGACCTTAAGCATAGTTTCCAAATGGTTTGATTCTATTCCTAGGCTATGCCAAATTTTCGCCTGACTCTTTCCCGCTGAAGTATGTTTTGTGGATACAAAGTGAGCTTTGCTCGAGGTCCGACCGTAGTGGAGGAATGGTGTGGTCGAGGTAGAATTCCACAATGCTTAGGTGTGTCCATTTTTCTGTCATGTAGATTAAGAGGTTTATTCGACTCTTAGGGGTCAAGAAATTTTGTTCTTTTCTAGTCATGAGTCTTTTCCCCCACTCCCTTAGGGTTTATATATTTGAGTGGCAAGGAGCTATTATGCCCTCAAGTACTAATATCAAATATCAACCAGAATACTTAGAAAAGTAAGTTATGCCTTTGCATTACAGTCCTCGTAATTTATGAGGGTACTCGATCTATGGAGTATCATATTTTATATTCAGTGAAGTTAACTAATCTCTTGGGCTTTTTGAAAATAATTATACTCCATTGTCTCTGGCGGAGTCGAGTCCTATCTCTTGGACTATTCAAAATTACACTCCGCTATCTCTGAAAGAGTTTAGTCTATTCTCCAAGCCTGGAAAACTAGACACCTTGTTCTCTTTGGTGATGTTATACCTTTTCTCTAAGGTTAAGCAATATCATACTACACTATTTATGATGGAGTTGAACCCTACCTTTGGGGTTAGGAAATTTATACCTTTGGGGTTAAGAAATTTATTCTCTACTATTTGTAATAGAGTTAGGTTAGTTTACATTCCGCTATCTCTATCAAAGTTTGAATGAGTATATACTCCACTTTCTCTAACATAGTTAATTGAGTTTATACTCCACCTTCTCTAGTAGAGTTGAATGAGTTTACTCCATAGTCTCTAAAAAATTTAAAGAACAACCGATAGGTTACTCAAGCATTTGGCGTTGAAAGGGGTTCACAACTTCTAGGTCAAAAAGCATCTAACAAGTCCAGTCATTTGCTCTTCGGCAAAAGGGACTTGCACCTTTAAGATTGAGAGGCACTGGATGAACCTATCTAATCACTCGTCAAATGGACATAACATATGAATATTCAGTTCTTGATAATCTATATGCACATTTGTCTTTGGATACCTGGTAGGAGATGGACATGCTCTAATGGCCATGGGCCAGTCCAACATCGTTCCCCGAGCGTGGTTTATACCCTTCCTCCATAAGGATTTGGTTTTGTCGAGGACTGGTGGACCAGGGTTTGTGGCACTCTTGCAAGGGTTACCTACAATTGTGAAGTCATGTCCAATAATTCGTACATTAATTCCATAATGTTATATTATTAAGCAGGACACGGTACTATTAATTCATAAATCAATCACATGACAATGTTCTATCATTCTAGAATATTGTACATAACTAGGAAGTTCAAACAAAGTTCTTAAAGGAAGTAAAGGAATAGAATCAAATATAAAGGTCTATATCAAAATGCGCCTTAGGTTTAATCCCGGTGCATGCTTGCAAGATTTGTCTCTAGATCTCGTAGATGTTTAGGCATACCAAGATATACTCCCAAACTTTATTTTAATAGGAAATAAACAAACAAATAGAAGTCTAAGGGTCATCCCTTAGTGACTTTAATGTATGACCATGCTCCCAGGCATGCCACCCGAACTGCCACCAATAACACGTCCTAGTTTGTTGGCTGTCGAGACTGTCATCCATTAAGAGAATATCTATTATCCGATGGGTTACTGATGTATTGCAACAACCTTTTCTCTTAGATGTGCTTCTCGATGGTATCTTTGAAATGTCAGCATTCGTTTATCTAATGTCCACAGATATCATGGAAGATGCTGTATTGCTAGTTCCCATCTATTCTGCCCTTGACTCTTGGTCATTATTTCACCATAATCTATAGTTTTCCTAGTCATAAGGGAGATTATTTCTGGAATTTTTGTAAGCCGTATATGAGGAAACTTGCTCTTTCCACCTCGAAAGCGATTCTTTCCTCCAGCTTTCTCATCCATCTTTGGCTTACCCTTATCCTAAGGCTTCTCAAGTCAAACTTGATAGACAATGATTAGTCCTACCTCAATATTAGAATCCTCCAAGCGCTTGTACTTTTCGGCTTTGTTGTAGAAATCCCCTAAGTTGGCGGTTGGGTTTTTCTTAAATTCTCTATAAAATTCTATCTTCCCATTAATTCTTGAAACAATAGTAACGACAATTCATTCATCTAGTAGACATGTATCGGCTTTTATAGCATTGAATTGTGCAAGGTAACACCACATGGTTTCTTCATCCTTTTGCTTGATATATGCCAAGCACATTTTATTTTTAGGTTGAACGACATAAACTCTAAACTTATTTGTGAACTTTTCCTTCAATACGGCCTAAGTGCTAATAAATATGTGCTCCAAATGATCGAACCACATGGTTGCTAAGTCTGATAAGAATATGTGAAAGCAACAACATAATACTCCCTCCGTTGCTCCAAATGCCTCTATATGTTGAATCTAGCACCTCAAATGCATAATAGGATCGGCATTCTTAATGCATGGTTCCCTTATTGGCATCTTAAACTCTAAGGGGTTGATTGCCTATCGGAAGTTCGGAGTGAACGAACTCTGGTTCATCTCATCAATGGCTAGTCTCTTATTCTGCTCACCTAGCACTCGATGCATTATCTTAATAATTTGCTCTTCTACCATTGCAAAGCTTCTTTAGGCTATTCGGTGGGCCACGTCATGCCTCTTATGCAATAGATTAACTACATATGGACCGGTCAATCCAAACTCAAGCGGGCCCATTTTGGCAACCATGCGTGTAGTTTTAGCATCAACGTTGACTTCTTGTTGGAGGGGTACCATCGGACCAATGCAGGCTACACCATTTAGTTCAGTCCTAATCTGTTCGATACCAAACAAAATTCGTTCGAGCCTTGGCCAGTTCGATTGTGTAGAAGTCCATACCTCTGTGTCTGCTTCCTGTCAGGCTCATTTTATGGTATCGACCTCCGATAAGTTGCCAACATAATTCTCATTTTGGTATCTCCGAACCTTGGTGCTTGTTGCTCCATGCGTGTAAGTAACACATTCATCATCTCCTGGTGCTAAGCATTAACATATAATGACCCACATTTTTAAGTATCGGTGAATTATAAAAATATTATTTTATAACCAAATTGGGTTGAATTGGGCTATACCTTTAGGGAATGTTGAGTATTGACAGTTTTGACCCTTGAAAATAATTTTGGATGAGTAGATGAACCGAATTTGCTGCAGTTCCATTTTCCATAACCGCTCATTCTCCAATAGATATATAGAACATTTGCTATTCGTATTCTATCTCATCTTTCAATCATTTCTAGATACTTGCAAAAAGTAAGAATTCATTTTGGCACCCACTTCCTACGTTAGGGTCTAGGAGGTTAGGTCGAAGGTAACCGCACAAATAGGGTTTGGTGGAACCTTTGAAGATAAATTTTTCATTATTAATTATTGTATCAAAATAATCATTAATGTATTTTTCTCTGTTTTCTAATTAACTGGAACCCAAATACTTAGATAACTTTTATTTATGTTTTTTATCAGTTATTTTGTATTTCTAGAGATATTAGAAATATTATTGGTCAAAGAAGCACTTGAATTTATATAAAAATTGGATTTTGATTTTACTCGAAATCTAGTACTAGCATTAACGTTTTTACTATATATGAACGCATATCTAGTACCTTTTCTACAATTTGTTTTATTATATCCTAAATCACTTTTATTATTAAAAGGTCTAGTATCTGATAAAATTGAATTCAAATTATTTTGACCTTTATTGAAATTTGTGAAATTTTCGTTAATTTTATCAAATTTTACCTTATAGTCACCAAACTCTTTTTCATAAATTTCAATTTTATTTCACAAACTATCGGTTTTATTAATTAATTTCAAATTCTCATTCTTTAAAACACGATTCTCATTTTCAAGAGTAAAAAATTGAGACTTTGAATTATTTAAAGGAATTTAAAAATCATTTTTCAAATCGTTAAATTTCTTTGAAAATTTTTCATTTTCTATTTCTATGGAATTATCTAGATTTTCAAGATGACCTAACTAAGAAACATAATTTTCAAGAGAAATTTTTAAGGAGCTATTTTCATTTTCTAAAATATGTTTTTCATTTTTCAATGTAATAATTTCTAACTCATATTTATTTATCTTATCCAACAATCTTCATGCTCCTTTTTAAGATTTTTAAACTTTTTAAGTAAAACACCACAAAACTCATATAATTGATTATAAGTAGTTAGTACCTCATCGATGTCTGGTTGGGTGGTGCATTCAGCCTCGGTGTCACTTCCAGTCATGTTTGTAGTAATGTAACATGCATGATGATTTTTATTATTTGTAGTGCTTCAACTAGATCTTCTTTTGGCCATTGTTCGAAGATGTTGTTACAATTAGTAGAACATCAGGCTTTGATATGAAAGTGCAAAGGATCTCTAATATGACTAACTTGTGCATATAATAATGCTAAATAATAATAAGGTAAAGTAAAGTAAAATCAATCACACCAAGATTTTTATATTGGTTCAGACCCCCCGTCCTACATCCAATCGTGAAGCTCCCCTTTAGATTTTCATTAATCAATCACCTTCACTTGGTTTGGAGGAATAGCGTTACAAGAATTTGCTAACTTGACAATATTATATTCTATTAACTTGGATTTTGACTTCTGTTATAGACTTCTTATAATCTCCTCTTTGAGTTGAATGAGTGAAAGTATGTGAGTTTATGGAAGTATATCCCCAAGAAATATAAAATAGTTCTTGGTGATGTTGAAAGCAACTTCAAAACTTTGAAAGCACTAGAGTTAGAGAGTAAGAAAGAATATCATAAAACAAGAATTTTGATTAATTAAACTCTAGCCTTGGCCATGTATAAATAGATGTGAGAAGTCTCCTTCCGAAGTTGTAACTCATTGATGAAAACCATTGAAGAAGGAGTCACAACCGATGGAAGAGGGGAGACATGTCTTTTCAGGATATAACCGTTATAAACAGCTCGGGCATCTTGATTGAGTGGTCGGACGTCTAATTTTTTTAAAATGTTTTTGCAGAAAAGAAACAACTCAAAAAATCATGACATTAGACGTCTGGATTATGTAGTTAGACATTTGGCTTTTGAAAATAAAATCCCCAAAAGGTTTTACTTCAAAAATGCATGTTCTCAGACGTCAGAGTTTTGTTGCTAGATGTCTGAGAACTTGGGACATTTAAAACTTGCTGAAAATTGTTAAAAATTATTTTGATGCAAACATGTCAGCTCATATCACTCACGGGAGATTGTACATGCATATCTAAGACATTAACACAAGATATATGACTCTTACAAATATTTGTTTTCATATGCGCTCTTTTTGATATGACGTTGTAGCTTATCGAGTCTCTGATGTCCTTGTGTTTCCAAATATGTGTATTCAAAGCTTCTTTTTTTGGTAATTATGTACCTGCATGTTAGCTTAGAGATTCTTCAATATGATTGTATAGTTGTTGTCATTAAAATCCAAAAAGAGAGGTTCTAACACTATGTGTTATACTATGTTGGCTTTGATTTCTATGTGCGACTAGGTTAGGCGTCATGTGATTTAAGTACCACTGAGTCAGGTACCCCGACACTGTATACTGTACTTAGTGTAAGCACTCATATGATGATAGTATCACATATATTGTGTTATGTTCTAACTTGTTGGATGCAGGGACATGTTGGATATTATTCTATATGCCTTATGTTCCTATTTTCTATATCGACTTTTATAGTATTTTAAGATTATAGATCCCTCTTACCAGACCGTTGTTTGACCTGAAGTTATTTGCATCGCTCTCTTATCATCTTAGTGTTAACACCGAAGGTATTGTTTTTTATGACAACAACCATATAAATATAGGTACTAATGTTTTCTCAAGTTGTATATAATATTTTGCAGGATATTATACAGGTTTATGCAAGTATAGGATAATCAAGTTTGAAGACTGATCAGTAAAAAAACTAAAGATTGAGATGCAGAGATGATCAAGATAATTGAAAACTCATTAGTTTAAAGGCAAAGACATGAAGAGTTCAAGACTATAGTTTATAGTTAATAGACATTAGGTTAATTTGTTAAAGTCCTTGATTAGCAACTTTCTTTTCTTTGAATACTCCCTTATCAAAATATTTATTTTATTTTCAAAATATATTTCTACAAATATTTTATAAAAGCTTTATATATTTATTTATAAACTATGGTTAAATGATTTTAAAAAATATTATAATTTCATAAACACTTTAAATGTATTGTTGTTTTTCAAAATGAAAAAGGGTACGTCGACATACCCTACCTATGTGTGTCGACATATGTACCATTGAAAATGTGTCTTTTGAATTTTGAATAGTTGTGATTTTTGACTATATCTCTTCATGAATAGACATGTCTCTTCATACACTATATAAAGGGGGCTGAAGAATGAATTTTGATATCTATTATCTCTATATTCTTCTTACTCCAAATTCTAATTATATATTTCACAAAATCCACTTTCAATACTCTTCAAATTCATTCAAAATTCAATCTCTTCTTTACTACATTCATTCTCTACAACAAAATCACTGATTTGAAAGTATTCTCTCATCAATTCAAAGATCAAAGTGTTATCAAAAGGCTATAGGATATTCTATATCCAAAGTACAACTATTTGTATTTGGAATCAACAACTCTCTACTATTATTTATATTGGTGTGCTTGTTGCTCATTCAAATCAAGTAGGTGCATTGTTGCTCGTTCAAATCAAGTGAGTATGCTTGTTACCTGTTTAAATCAAGTGGGTAATCATGTTGCCCAGTTAAATCAAGATAATTTAATATGAGCTCAGAAAGTCAGAAGAGTGTATCTTGTTGCCTTAAAATAAAGATTGTATACTGGTTTGTTTGTTAAGTAGGCGTTCGATAGGAAATCTATACATACACTGTATAGGACTGGATGTGGGATTGGTTAATCCGAACCAGTATAAAACTCACAATGTCATCTCTCTTACTTTTACTTTATTTTACTGCATTTGTATATATCTATGAATATTTGTTAATATATATATTTGTATTGATTATCTTTGTTTAAATTTAAATCTTGATACGATTTAGAAAATTTATATATAAGAAAACACTAGTCACCTTTCTTTTAGTGTTAAAATACCTTAAGACCCGTTCACACTATACTACACTATTCTCACATTTGGTATCAGAGCCGTCGGTTTTCAAAAAACTCATTATTTGATTTTTGAAAAGGATAAATGGCCAGCAACATTGTTAGTACACTTTTTAACACTTTTGTACAAGGATAATTAACTGTTAGACCCTTACTATTTAATAGTAGTAATTATGATTATTGATCATGTAGGATGAAAACTTATTTGCAATCCAATGGCTTAGATATTTGGAACATTACACAAAGTGAATACATTGAACCCTAAACTGAATATTCACCATGGACTCCAGACCAAAAGATGCAGGCACTCAATACCTTAAAAGCCATGAATATTTTATTTTGCTCCTTAGATAAAAATGAATTTAATCGAGATTTTATTTATAAGTCTGCCAATGAAATTTGGAGAACATTGTAAGTCACGCACGAGGGCGCTAGTATAGTAAAACAAACTAAGATTTCAGTGCCGACCAACTAGTTTCAACTTTTTAAAATGCAACCAAATGAGTCTAATTTTGACATGTATTCTAGATTTCAAGATATAGTTCATTCATTAGTATCATTAGGTAAAAATTTCTCAAAAGATGATCAAGTTAGAAAAATCCTTAATTCGCTCTTTTTTGAATGAGATCAAAAGGCATCAACGATAAAGGAAGCCAACAATATTAGTATATTGAAAATTGAAGAATTAACTGGTAATTTAATGTTTTATGAAGCATAATTGCAAGGTAGAAAGGAAACTAAGGCGATTAAAAAGAAATTAATTACATTCAACGCAACAACTGACGATCAAGATTCATATGATGATGATAATGATGAGGAACTGCTCTTATGACTCGAAATTTCAGAAAACTTCTAAAATACAAAAGATGAAAAACTTTCATAAAACTTAAAACAAAAACTTCAAAAATAGCAATGTTTTTAGGTATTATGATTATAGTGAATCTAGCTATCTACGAAGAGACTGTTTACATCAGAAGAAAGCAAAGAATTCACCAAATGCTGATTCATTTAAGAAGAGAAAAAGGGCTTACAACACAACTTTGGATGATTCTGATACAACGTCCAGCGACAAGGAACCAAACACTGAAAATATCAACACGTGTTTCACGGTAATGAAAGATTAATCAAATCAAACAAAGGAAACAACAAAATGGGTACATTTTACATTTCATATTTTATTTTTTATTTTTTTAAAGTTATCTAAAATAGGAATTAATATTTAATAATAAAAATTGTAAATATATAAATATAAAATATATCTAATATGATAAGTATTAATATAAATAAAGAAATATATAATATAATATAAATACATTTCTTTAATTTTTGAACTTTGAAATTTCGACACATATGTCAACATATGCCACATAGGTATGTCAACATATCTGGCAGAATTTGAATACTCTTTTCAAAATTTAAACTTTTGATATTTCCTCTCTTTTGCATTAAATTCAAAATTTGAAAATCCATCTTTTTATCAATCACATAACAATTCAAACTCTATTTATTTACTCCTTCTTACCTCATCTTCCACACCATAATTTATTTCAGAATTCAAACATATTCTTCACTCTCTTTCCTCCAAAACAAACTAATAATGTCTTCATCAAGCCAATCCTCTTCATCTAAAGCCATTAGGCTTACCAAAAGAATCAAAGTCAACTTTTCAATGATTAAGAGTTCATTGAAACATATATTGAGTATGCTACTTATGGTAAAGTCTTTTTAGGAAGATTTGCAAATTTTAATGAGTTTTATTCTTATGGTTTACAAGATTTTGCTTTAGAAAATGGTATTTTTGGTTTAATCGATTTATCACAAAATAATTTTGATTGCTATTTCGATTTGGTTAAAATGATTTATGCTAATTTAAATGGAAAGTTTATCGAGGATAAGAAGGTTAAATTTGAAGTAATGTAAAAAATACTACTATTTTTTAATTTGCGAAATTCTTAGTCAAATTCTTATTTGTAAAGTAGTGAAAAACCTCTCTACTTTTGAAATTGATTATGGAAATTGAGAAGTTATGCATGATTTATTTTCAAATGATGATGAATATGGTTTTAAAGGCAAAAATCTTAGGCCAAAAGCAAGATTAATGAGTTTTTTTTACAACAAAGTATTACACTAAGAATGGGGAACTACAATAACCCTACTCAAAAACTTTTCAAAGCTCCTTTTTTTTATTTTTGGAAAATATGATATAAATTGGGCTCAAGTGATTTTAGATGACTTTGTTGAAAAGAATATCTCTAGATATGGAAACACACTTTATCATGGTATGTACCTCACTAGAATTTTCAACTATTTTGATATTGATTTAAGCGGTGAAAACATTTTGCCTCATAAAATTTTCGACAAAACAACCTCTCTATTATGCACATTTTTCTTGAATTTGAACCCTTTGAGTCTCTTTCCAAAAATGAAGAAAGATTAGCAATAGAAGAAGAGTAAGAGATTCTTCAAGAAGAAGAAAGTGATGATATGGAAACAAAAGAGGAGGAAGAAAGAGAAGAAGAGGAGGAGGAAATGGATACATCTCTTGAAAGCTATGACAAATCGTCTAGCTATTCAAACAAAGAGATACTTAGGAATTAAGAGAAGCTTATTAATAATCAAAAGAAGCTTAAGTGCTCTTTCAGTAAGACGTTCAGTAGCCTCTCAAACAAATTCGACAATTACTTTGAAAAGATAATGAGAAAGCTTGTGGAAGTTCTTCTTCTTCATCGTCATCATACTAGATTTATTTAGCTATCTTTATGTTTTCTAGTTCTCACTTATGTTATTTTTATGCATTTTTTGCTATGTTTATGCATCTCTCTATTTTATTAATGAAATTTGCTTAGTGACTTCATTTCTTTTATTGAATATGTTATTTTGATCTCTTGAATCATTAAACAAAATAATATAAATAAAAACAAAAATTAAAATAAGAAACATGAAAATTACTACAGGTATGTCGACATAGGTCACCTATGTATGTCGACACACTCTGGTTTTTCTAGAATTTGAAATTCAATAAATTAGTTATTTTTTGGACGGATTAGTTATTAATCCGACTTTTCACTTCTATAATATCATATTTCTTCTAGAAAAACTAAAAAAATCAGTTCATCCTCTTATCTTATTCCTCTCTATACATCTCTTTTCATAAAAATGAATTCAAACATCAATTTTTCAAAAAATCTTAGTGACAATCTAAAAGAAACTCTTCAATCATTCATGAGCGCTCTTTGCTTCATTCTTCGCAATTAATGACACATAAAGCTGAGTCAAATAGAATGTTTAGGAAAAATAATTCAATTTTCTTTGATGTTTGATTTTTAGTTTTGCTAAAGAAGTTCAAAGCAATGTCCCAGAATGCTCGAACTCTAAAGCAAAAATGAAACATAAAGATTGGGAATTTTGTCAACATCAATCCAACCTTTGATTCTGAAGGATGGGTTGAAGTCCCAAGAAAATCTAGTTTTAATTTGTATTCATAATTTGTACTGTAATTTGTACTTATTATTTTCAAATTTTTGGTCTATACAATTAACTCTAGTTATAATTTGTACTTTTACGTAATTAATTGTATAAGTGTATAGATTGTGATGTATGGTTGAAACAAATGTAATCATAATTGTGTATATATATAGTTATTTCTTAGAAATATTATTTTGCAATTAATATTGATTTTTATTCCACATACAACATTATCACATTTCATAGTATTTAATATATGTCACCTTTAGGGGTAATTTATTTCTCTTTACCCATTTTTGTTGATGACAAAAGGGGAGAAAATAAAAAATATAATATATGCATATACTAAGGGGGAGTTATTCAAAATAGGGAGTTACATTATATTTGTAACAAATATATTTACATGGTTGTCATCATCAAAAAGGAGGGAGATTGTTAATATCATCAATATTGATTTTGATGACAACAACTATATAAATATAGGTACTAATGTTTTCCCAAATTGTATAGAATATTTTGTAGGATATTATATAGATTTATACAAGTACGAGATAATCGAGTTTGAAGCCTAACCAGTAAAAAGTTTAGAGACCTAAATTTAGAGATGATCAAGATAATTGAAGACTTATAAGTTTAAAGAGAAAGATATGAAAAGTTCAAGACTATAGTTTATAGTTAATAGACATTAGAATAATTTGTTAAAGTCCTTGATTAGCAACTTTCTTTTATTTGAATACTTTCTTATCAAAATATTTATTTTATTTTCAAAATATATTTCTACAAATATTTTATAAGAGTTTTATATATTAAAATATTTAAAAACTATGTTCAAATGATTTTACGAAATATTAGAATTTTATAAACACTTTAAATGTATTATTGTTTTTCGAAATAAATAAGGGTATGTCAACATACCCTACCTATGTATGTCGACATATGTACCGTTGAAGATGTTCCTTTTGAATTATGAATAGTTGTGATTTTTTACTACATCTCTTTAAGAATAGACATGTTTAAACACTATATGAAGAGGACTAGAAAACGAATTTTGAGAAGTACTTTCTTTATATTCTTCTTACTTTAAATTATCATTATATATTTCACAAAATCCACATTCTATACTCTTCAAAATTAATTAAAGATTCAATCTCTACTTTACTAAATTCATTCTCTACAATCTACTCACTGATTTGAAACTATTCTCTCATCAATCCAAAGATCAAAGTGTTATCAAAGGCTATAGGATATTCTATACCCAAAGTACAACTATTTGTATTTGAAATTAACGTCTCTCTACTACTATTTGTGTAGGTGTGCTTGTTGCCCATTCAAATCATGTGGTGTGTTTGTTGCCCGTTTAAATCAAGTGGGCGATTTTGTTGCCCGGTTAAATCAAGTGAGTCTACCCTAGGCTCGAAAAATCAGAAGGGTGTATCTTGTTGCCTTGAAATCAAGATTGTTTTTTGATTTTCTTGCTACCTGATTAAAGTAGGCATTTGAAAGAAAATATATACGTACACTGTACATGACTGAATGTATGATTGTTTAAGTCGAACTAGTATAAAACTCATGGTGTCATCTCTCTTACTTTTACTTTGTTTTATTGCATTTATATATATTTAAGACTGCCTATTAATATATATGTGTGTTGATTATCTGTATTTGAATTTAAATCTTGAAACAATTTAAAAAAACTATATAAGTTATAAAACACTATTCATCCCCCTCTATTGTTAAAATAGCCTTAAGATTCGTTCACACTATACTAAACCGTTTTCCACACTTAGGTACTCTTAAATGAGTGGATTATAGGTAGCAGGTATGAGATAGCACATGGAGTTGTGTGGAGGATGAGTAGGTAGCTAGCACTTTGATATATTTATACTTTGGACTTATTATTCCTATTTCTATTGTGTAGTACTATGGAATTATTCCAGCCCTTGTCTATTATTATTAGAGATAGACATTTGGGATTTGTTATTTGATGTATAAACTCTATTGCTAATCATTTTATATAACTATGATGAATCGATGCACTCTGATTTATTCTAGTTCACTTAGTTATATTTCTATCTCGCTATTTTATATCTATGTTGATTATTATATTTTATCCTTTGTGCTTATGTAGTTAAAGCATTTAGCGGTTCTATAGTAGTGGAGGTGCAAAAGGTTATTGCGCTTTTATAGTGAAGATGCAAAAGGCTTCATTAAATATAACACCAAATATTTAAAGTTAATTTATCATCATTCTCACATCATTTATGCAGGAAAAAGAATTATTATTTAATTATATACAACAAAATCAAAGAATATCATGATTTATTTAGTCCAAATTTGATGACTATAGTAGATTTCTAACTTATATTGAGCATTATACCTTAAAATCAGGTCTTCACCCTAACGTTGTTGATTTGGTTCAAATAAGAACTAGTCAAATCAAACTTTTTATATTAATTATGCTAAAGTGGGTGCTAAAATGCCTTGATCTAGTAGGTGCAGCGGAAACTAGTGGGGTTTAAGGCGAATCTACTATTTATTAGCACTATATTGAAAAAGCATAGCAGTCGAAGACTGTTATGTGTTATAGCGAGGATTTTGCGGGGCATTAGTTGCACTATGAATATAAAATGGTTTCTGCTTTAGATTAATATTATTTTACCTTGACTGCCCTCAACATCGATTGGATACCATTATAGAGCACTACTTATGGTATTTGGGTATTAGAGATGTAGGGTGGTTGTCATATTTGGTATCAAAGCCAGGTTGAACAGTTAACCTAAGTTAATACTTGTATCCATTGGAGAAAATGAAGGAGCTATCATCATAGGATATATTGGGTGGTATTATGAGAGAACATACTTGTTATATATTTTGGTATTCGAAACTATATGTTAGTCGCTATTCACGGGATCAAAGATGGCCAATAGTAATAAACAATGTAAAGGCAGCAGAAATAATATAGTAGATCACACAGTCGATTTTATACTGGTTTGGACCTCCCGTCCTACATCTAATGCCCAAGCTCCCCTTCGAATTTCCACTAATCAAACAACCTCACTTAGCTTGGAGGAATAAGCTTACAACAACTACTTGAAGCTGCAGAAATAGGGCTTTAACAACCAATGTAACAGAAATTTACTTCTTGACATAATGTATCTTTTATATACAAACCATCTCCTATTAGTATAAGGACTCCTATAATCATACTAAACGGTATTGAGTGGAGGCGTAGAGGCTAAGGAGTTTATTCGACTAGAATACGGGATGTGGATATGAAGCACACTAGTCGATATTACCCGAATCCCATGAATCTTTTGAAGTTCGGACTATTGCTTTTGGGTTTGAGAGTTTTAGGCGTGGAATTCAAAGCTCGGAGTTGCATATCGATTTAGGGATGATTAGAGGATTTTACAGGTGTTATAGGGATGCTAAAATAGGGTTACAACTTTTCAGAAGTATTCAGGAATAAAGAGAAGCAACCATGGATGCGAAGAGATATGAAGACACCTTTTCATGAACTAGCTATTTATTGCGCATTCAGTTGATTGGAAATGGAGTTCAGTGGACTAACTCTTTGTAGAAAACAATTCAAAGAGCATAGCTAAAATCAATAAAATAAATAGGAGTTTAGTCAACTACTTTAGTCTACTGGGCTATTATTTAAGTCGATCGACTCCTTTATCTTTTTGTTTGCTCCTTCATAATTGAACTCTTCGGTCTTTACTGGAGTGAATCTTGCATTCCAGTAAAATTAATGTACTCCCATAGTTTACTCTGAAGAAAAGTATCCTCTTGATGTGTGCTTTTATTCTTCACTACAAGAAAAATTATTTTTGTTGGCACACAAAAAACGCTACCAAAACTTATAGCAGCGTTTTGATAAACCCCGTGATAAAGCTCGCAATGCATTTATTTAAACGCCACTATAAATCCTTTTATTGCAGCGTTTCTCAAACGCTACCATAAATATTTTTGTAGCGTTTTAAAAACGTCGCCAAAAGGCGTTACCAATAGAGTTTCCAACTTTACGTCTACTTTACGATTGCCTTTACTTAACGCCACTATATGTATTTCTGTAGCATTTTTGAAATGCTACTAAAAGTTGTTGATCATTTTGCACCATTTTTTCATGCTATTATTTCCTGTTGATGGTCTATTTTGTTTCTGCTATATCAATCAACAATCACTCACATAATCATCATATTCAAACAATTAAAAAACTTATTAATCATATAACCAAATAAGATATCCATAACCATTCTAATATAGTAGTTTTTTGATAAAATGGCCAAACTCACATACAATAACCATTCGTATACAAAATACAAATTTACACGCCTAGTACTAATAAAATGTTATACCAAACTGGTGCTAACAAAACGCTTGATTACCCATAATTCTTTGTTGCATGCAGAAGTGAAAGCTAGCACCATAAAAGTTCAACCTGGCTCTCTTCGAAAGTCCAATGCCTGCACAAGTAAAAGCACAACATATATACAAACAATTATGTTAATTCGGATATCAAACATCTACAACATTGTTAAGCTAGTTAAATTAGTTATATTATTATTTATAAAATTTAGTTAACTTAAACTTAGTTAATTTTATAAAACTTGTTTAATTTTAACAAAACTTAGTTAATTTTTTTTAACTTGGTTAACTTAGTTAGTTTATTATTATTATTATTATTATTATTATTATTATTATTATAAACTTAGTTAATTTTTATAAACAGTTAATTCACCATCATCATCATCATCATCATTATTTATAAAACTTTGTTAAATTAGTTATATTATTATTAAAATTTAAATAACTTAAACGTTGACTTGTTGCTAAATGTGTATCGACCCGTAAATTTTAACGATTTTAATAACGTAATTTAACTGAAATTTTGCTTGAAATTTAACAATAAAATTTGGGAATGAAAATTTGATATTTGGAATGCGTCTATTCTAACATAGCATATGGCAGATTTTCGTTGGAAAATATGAAAGTTTATTTTATTGTGTAATTTCATTTTAATTTAAAATCAGTTGAAATGGATGGAAATAAATTGTTTTTGAAATCTGAATATTTTTATATAATAAAATTTTAAATCATTTTCGGAGTGAGACGTCATGTTTCGTTTCATCAAATTTGGACTGCTATAGCCCCGTTTATCTTATTTTCTACGGTTTAGTAGCATTTTGGGCAGCGAATATCGACATTTGATAGGATGGTCGTATCGTTGATATCTGTGTATCGTTCTGTTCGTCTCGTCATCCTGATCTCCGCAGTATATTCATTTGTGCATTTCGAAGTCCGGTGCACGATGAAATCTGAGAAACGGTTAACCATATTGGTAACCATTTTGAGTCTTTTGAGTTTCCCTATGTCTATTCAGTTGTCCTTCGATTGATAACAAACAGTCATGTGCTTTTATTATTCCTGAATTCCCGTGTCCTGCCTTTGCTATTCCCCATATTTAATTATATTTGTTGTTTGGTTTCATTCTCTGGTCCACTTTCTTTCGTTGCCTTCTGCTCTTTGTATTCATTCAAAAAGAAAGAAAAAACCAGGGAAACATATATTTTCTTGAAAAAATAAGTTTCCCATCACCATTGGACAGCAGCCAAACCCATCACGCTTCCTCCTACTACCCATGTCGAGCCTTGTCATCATTCCACCTTCCGCCAACTCGTCCTTATAGCTACCACGTCCAGGCCACCCATCACCGAAAGCAACTCCGCCCTCCTCCGCATAACTCAACAACTCTGCGTCCTCTTCAACCCTCACAGCTTTCACCCGCATCACCATGCACCAAACGCTTCGCTATCACTTTCCACCATCCGCCCTTCCATCTCCACCTCGGCCACACCACGGTTCACCAGATCCGCAAGCCATTGCTGCCCTCACCTCCATAGCAGACGTCAGCCACCAGTCCCTGTGCCACGACCAACATCACCCTCGTCCCTTTACCTCTCCGACCCGCCATCTTCCCCACCAAGTACGCAGTGACCAACCCTTTCCCTCCTCATCGTGTTTCCCTCTGCTGCCCTCCAACCAAGTTTTCTCCAAAAACCATCACCATGCCCGAACCCGACCACTACCTTGCACTCAGACGCCCAATAACCACCAAACACCATCTTCTCCTCTTCACTTGTATGCATACGAAGGTATTACATTTATACTTTTCGTATATATATATATATGTATGTATATATTGTTTTTACATTGGCTTTGAAAATATATATAAGAGGAAGGCATATATTATATACGTGTACAATATATAGGCTTACTGTATATTGTATTATAAAAGTATTATATATATGATATTTGAAAGGTAATAAATTTGTTTTGTTAAATAGTGATTTTTAAATTATCATATATATATATATATATATGCGTGAGTTATTTATATGATGCAGTTGAGGTTATACTGTGTTTTACACGTGTATCTATATATTTACATATTGGGTTTATATTTGTATACGCCTATACATATAATATATTGATATCTATATATTTACATATTGGGTTTATATTTGAAAGGTACATGGGTACAAAGTTGTATTAGTAATTTAGTATAAATATAATACATAGTTTTAAGAAATGATTTCATGTACTGTATATATAATATAATAAAATATATTTTAAATACATGTGTTAAAATTAATAACAACCTTGAAATATATATAGATATTAATTTTTGACATAGGTATATATGTTTAAATTTAATATTGATTTTCAATATATATATATATATATATTATAAAGATTTTATTTTAATACGTGTTTAAATTTTGACTTTGAAGTATATAGCTATATATATTGGTTTCATCGATCTCTAGTCCACCTTGACTTACATCCTCAATATCGAATTTATCGCAGCGATTCCCAGCTTGTCGCTGTTCCGCTAGTTCGTGTCCATATCCGCATGCATGCTGTTGTCATCTTCTCGTTCTCTAGCCTCGAAAGGTGAGCAATCACTTACAATTAGCATTCTTATATTTAATAAATTTAATTCACATTGAAATGACAATTGAAATATGCTGTTAAATTTGAACTGTAAATTATTTAACTATTATATATAATGTGCCATTATTTGTAATTATTCACTTGTGACGTTTGACACCATAATCTATTATTTATATTATAATTAAATTTGTTACTGATGATATATGCCTGCTGTTGATATGTTATATTATTATCATATTTGTTCTCACTCTGCAAGTTCCCTGTTAGTTTAGAAATCACTGTGGGTTGAAATGATACATACCCGAATGATATTATAGCTTAAGGGAAAATCGTTGTGGGTCGAAATGATAAACCCAAGCCATTTTCATTGATTTTGAATTTTAGGATTGCGAGTTGAAATGATATATACCCGTAGATATTTAAATTGCGGATTGAAATGATAAATATCCGTATCACTTGACCATAGGATAGAAAATTATATACGGACACCGTTGGTCTATATTTTGAAAATGATTTCCAAAGTTTAAAAGGAAATATATGGTTTTATTAAATATTGATTTTTAAAATATAATATATATGTTATTTTTATATATGTCTAAATTTTAGATTATTAAAATTGTATGTTTTGGAAATTTTAAATTTATAAGTTAGTTTTGAAAATATAATTTTTAAGATTTTACTTATAATTTTACTATTTTAAAATATATAAAAATAGATTTAATATAAAATAAATTTAATAATAAGATTTAATTAAATAAAATTTAATTTAATTAGTATATAATATGTTTAGGTATTTATTTAAAATTATATTTTAAAAATCGATTTTGTAATAACTATAATAAATTAAGGCTGTGAAGATAAATTGAAATTGATTTGAAATTGTATTTGTTTAAGAATTATACTTAAATAAAATTGACTTGAAACTTATTGAATTTGAGATTTTAAAGATATGATTTTATAACTTGATTTTTGATTAAAGATGACTAAATGAATATTTTCAAATTTAAATAAATTGAAATGGGATATTTAGTTTTATTTAAATTTCTAATTTGAAATTTTATATAAATGATTATTGGATTGATTAAGTGAATATTTCAAAACTAAATAATAGTAAAGTTGAATTTGAAGTATAAATGAAATTGATGGAATTGAGTTATTGTAAATGTTTGAATATTTAAACTTTGAAATCTATTAAAATTGAAATGGTTTAATTTGTAGTTCAAATATGTAGTTGTTAACCCGCCTTTTGGCAAGGTTGTAGGCAGGCGGATTTAACTAAGTCGATTTCTCAGTTATCAAGGATGGAATGTGGTAGGTTTGAGTCGACTAGATGGATTGGTAACACAGCACGTTTGGAAGTCGTTCGGCATGGAAGTCGCTCGGCATGGAATTCGTTCGGCATGGAAGTCTTTCGGCATGGAAGTCGCTCGGCATGGAAGTCGCTCGGCATGGAACTCGCTCGGCATGGACCTCGCTCGGCATGGAAGTCGCTCAGCACATGGAAGTCGCTCGGCACATGGAAGTCGCTACAGGAAGTCGCCATAGGAAGTCGCTCGGCAAAGGAAGTCGCCATAGGAAGTCGCCACAGGAAGTCGCTCGGCATAGGAAGTCGACTCGGTATAGGAAGTTGCTCGGCTTAGGAAGTCGCTCGGCACAGGAAGTCGCTCGGCATAGGAAGTCGCTATAGGAAGTCGCCAGAGGAAGTCGCTCGGCACAGGAAGTCGCTCGGCACAGGAAGTCGGTCGGTACAGGAAGTCCCTCGGCACAGGAAGTCGCTACAGGAAGTCGCTCTAGGAAGTCGCTCGGCACAGGAAGTCGCTCGGGACAGGAAGTCGCTCGGCACGGGAAGTCGCTACAGGAAGTTGCCACAGAAAGTCGCTACAAGAAGTCGCTATAGGAAGTCGCTCATACCATGGTGAAGGATGTTGGCTCGGCTATGGTCCTGATGGGCCCGGACTACTCAGGAAGCCCAGTAACTTGGGATTTATCTATAAATACAGCATGTAGGGCTTCAGAAAAGGGGATCTTCTTTTTGGATCTCTTACTCTCTCTTTTCTAAGGCTAAGGCTACTCTGCCATTTTGTAACTGTAATTGATTCTAACATCAATAAAAAGGAAACTTCTGGAGTGGACGTAGGTCGGAGTTAGCTGAACCACTATAAAATCTGTTGTTCTTTACCGCTTTCATTTTAATTTTTACTGTTCTTCACATCATTACTCTCTACATACATTCTATTTTTGAGTTGTGACTGGTATTTGGAGCTTTCAACTGGATTTGGGTGTTAGTGACCAATTTTGGCGCTAAGATTTTGGTGCTTTCACTGAGAACGCAAGTACTCGAGGATTTTAAAGCTTAGGAACTTGGATGCTTGGAAGCAATGGCTAGGCCACCAACAAGGAAGCAAGTGACATAAAGGAGAAACCAAGAGGGAAGTCAAGAGGCAGCCTCAGGAGCTGGAGCAGGTCAAGCATCCATCTACATCACCAGAGACGAGATGGAAGCGATGCTGAAAAGACAAGAGGAGATGATGTAGACTCTTCTCAAACAATTTGGACAAGAAAGAACTGCAGGTGCTCAGATCCATGGAGTTGGATCAGAAGGACTCAACCGACAAGTAGATGGAGTGGTTCAGCAGGAGGCAGCCCCCAATCAGTAAACAGCTATCAATCTGAATGGACCTAGGCTCGGGGGCACACCACCAGGTAATGCTGGACCAATCCATGGAGGGATATCGAATGATGCTACGCGGCCAAACGCCAATAGGAATACAGGGGCACGTGATGAGGAGTATGTGCCAGGATTCCCTCGCGGGGGACAAATCGGAGGCAGCGGACAAGGATTACAACTTGGCGACAATGACAGATTAGCGGAGATGGTCAGACGGGCTGTGAGAGGTGGATTAGTAAATAAAGACTTAGAGGATGTGAATAGGAGTCCCTTTACTCCTACTATTAAGCAAGCTAGGAACCCACCGGATTTTAAGCTACCAACGTTGGAGATGTATGATGGGAGAATAGATCCCGCCGTTCATTTGACAAGGTACATGAGGCATATGGAGGTACTGGGGGCATCAGATGAGGTCATGGCTCGATGCTTCCCTCTGTATTTGACGGATATCACGGCTATGTGGTTCAGACAGCTGAAGAATGGTTCTATCGGCACTTGGACGAAGCTGATTGAAAGGTTTATGAGGCAGTTTCGGGTCCATATAGTCAGACCCAAGAACGTGATGGCCTTGACATCGATGGAAGGGAGAGTTGCTTAGGGATTTCTTAACCAGATTCAACGCGGCGGTAGGTTCAGTGGATCGACCTGATCCGTCGATGGTTTTGATGGCAACACTTTCAGGAATTGCGGATAATTCGGATTTTAAGATATTGTTGGAACGGGACCCCCTAATGGATCTTGGGGAGTTCTATCATGAAGCGGAAAGATTCCTAAGACAGGAAGACGCACAGACTGAAAGAGAAGGGAGAGAGGCTGAAGCTTATGCTGTTAGAGGTGGAGGTCCACCCAGGGTGGAACCAAACAAAGACGATAAGGGCAAAAGGAAAATGAGTGACGACAGTAACCCCTCAAAAAGGAAACGGAGAGAATCGAAATTTTCTTCTTATACGGATTTGACAGAAACTCTGGAAAGGATTTACTTGGATACTCTAGGGCACCTCCAGTATCGAAGACCGGCTAGGAGGGAACCATTGGAATACGAGCGGGTGTCAGGAAAGCATTGCCTATTCCATGAGCTTGATGGGCACAACACAAACGATTGTAGGCATTTGAAAGATATCATTGAGGAGCATGTAAGGAACGGTCACCTGCAATAGTACATAAGGAATCGAGCTGTAAAAGAGGAATGAGAGCGGCCACCGCCTACCTCGAACGAAGGTGGCACTGGATCTAGTCACCGCCGGCTTGTTATCAACTGAATGGATTTATGGTTTTGAATAAGTAATAGAACTCAAAGTAGTACGGCTAGGTCACTTACACACGTACGGGATCAATGACAGTCCCTAGGCGTGCTCTGAGATGACGAAAAACCGTACTGCTTGGATCTATGAAATCCTGTTTTCTTTCTGTTTTTCTGCAAACTCTAGTTTCTTCTTTGGTACTTTGGACATTTAATTCCCTTTATTGCATGAACTTTCGCTTTGATAACTGAATTCTGTAATGATTAGGATTGGTCTAATTCAATAAATAATACAGGCCAAGCGATTACAGTCCCGACCGGAGAGACAGGGCAGTAATCGTGAGCTACAAGTCCCTTTGCCGGAGAGCGATGGACTGGACTCGAATAGAATAAACGAAGTCCTTGGCTGGAGTGCCAAGGCGGAGAATATAAAAGTCCTCGACCGGAGAGTCGAGACCGGAGAATATAAAAGTCCTCGACCGGAGAGTCGGGGCCGGAGAATATAAAAGTCCTCGACCGGAGAGTCGAGGCCGGAAGATATAAAAGTCCTCGACCGGAGAGTCGAGGCCGGAGAATATAAAAGTCCTCGACCGGAGAGTCGATGCCAGAGAATATAAAAGTCGTCGACCGGAGGGTCGAGGCCGGAGAATATAAAAGTCCTCGACCGGAGAGTCGAGGCCGGAAAATATAAAAGTCCTCGACCAGAGAGTCGAGGCCGGAGAATATAAAAGTCCTTGACCGGAGAGTGAAGGCCGGAGAATGTAAGAAGTCCTCGGCCGGAGAGTCGAGGCCGAAAATATGGAAGTCCTCAGTCGGAGAGACGAGGCCGGAGAACTTACAAGCCCTTGACCGAAGAGCTGAGGCTGGAATAAGGTAACGCGACCCGACAAGGTCTACGGATTAGAGGTTAAACCCAGAGAGGTCATGAATTTAATAATATGGTCATGAACTGGATATGGACTTCGGATAACGGATGTGAGGCTATTCAAAACACACCTTCCAATAGCAAGGCACGTTTTGGGGGCAAAGTGTTAACCCGCCTTTTGGCAAGGCTGTAGGTAGGCGGATTTAACTAAGTCGATTTCTCAGTTATCAAGGATGGAATGTGGTAGGTTTGAGTCGACTGGATGGATAGGTAACGCAGCACCTTTGGAAGCCGTTCGGCATGGAAGTCATTCGGCATGGAACCCGCTCGACATGGAACCCGCTCGGCATGGAACCCGCTCGGCATGGAACCCGCTCGGCATGGAACCCGCTCGGCATGGAAGTCGTTCGGCATGGAAGTCGCTCGGCATGGAAGTCTTTCGGCATGGAAGTCGTTCAGCATGGAAGTCGCTCAGTCGCTCGGCACAAGAAGTCGCTACAGGAAGTCTCCATAGGAAGTCGCTGGGCACAGGAAGTCGCTACAGGAAGTCGCCATAGGAAGTCGCTGGGCACAGGAAGTCGACTCGGTATAGGAAGTCGCTCGGCACAGGAAGTCGCTACAGGAAGTCGCCACAGGAAGTCGCTCGGCACAGGAAGTCGCTCGGCACAGGAAGTCGCTATAGGAAATCGCCATAGGAAGTCGCTATAGGAAGTTGCTCATACCATGGTGAAGGATGTTGGCTCGACTATGGTCCTGATGGGCCCGGACTACTCAGGAAGCCCAGTAACTCGGGATTTATCTATAAATACAGCATGTAGGGCTTCAGAAAAGGGGATATTCTTTTTGGATCTCTTACTCTCTCTTTTCTAAGGCTAAGGCTACACTGCCATTTTGTAACTGTAATTGATTCTAACATCAATAACAAGGAAACTTCTGCAGTGGACGTAGGCCAGAGTTAGCCGAACCACTATAAAATCTGTTGTTCTTTACCGCTTTCATTTTATTTTTTACTGTTCTTCACATCATTACTCTCTACATACATTCTGTTTGTGAGCTGTGACTGGTATTTGGAGCTTTCAACTGGATTTGGGTGTTAGTGACCAATTTTGGCGCTAACAGTAGTTGAAATCGATATAAATTAAAATGGTTTATTAAGAATTTGAATTGAATTGTAATTGATGAATTGAGATTGATTTAAATTAAATTTTTGGAATTTAAGTTGATTTGAATCGATTGTGAAATTAGAGGAAACTATTTTTTATTATATAAAGTATCTTTAATACATATATATATATAAACTATTTTAACATATAAATTATTTTAATATGTAACTATTTTAATTTATAACTATTTTAATATATATATATATATATACTAATTTCAATATCTAAACTGTTTAAGTTAAAAGTGTTATGATTTTGAAAGTGTTATGATTTCAAAAGTGTTATGATTTCAGAAGTGTTCTAATTTTGAAAGTATTACAATTCTGGAAATGAATATTATTTAAAGTGAATAATGATTTCGAAAGTGATATGGTTTTTGAAATGAATATGATATTTTGATATGAAGTATGAACTATTTGGAATGAAATGACCAAGGTGTGAAATAAGCGTTTGGTTGTTAAAGAGACCGAGATCGAATATTGTCATACTCTCTGCCAATACCGAAAACCACTTTACCAACTGTGTACATGGTGGGGATTCCAGAACGAAGTAGGATGGATTGACGATGATTCTATATGGTATTTACGTAGCTCTGACTCCCGTGAGTCAGCTTGATGTGGCTAAAACAGGAGCTATACCGGGCCAAGTGGGGTCATTCCCCCTATTGGGCACATTTCATCGAAACCATTATATTGCTTTTGTGATTTGATTTAGGTGCACCTTTGATTTGGGAGTGTGTCACGAGGTAGGCGGTAGTAGCTGCTATGCGTTACCACCAGTTCAGGAGTGCAAACGGTATTTCTACCCTGGCATTGCCTCGCGTGCTTTGTCACATTCCTTATCGCGCCTTCTACGAGTTTGGTTTGTATCATACCTATGGGGTGACCTCTGATAGCCCTCCAGTTTACGGAGGAATTACGGTACTGTATGGACTATGGGAATATATAAAAATGTGTTAAGGGGTACATGGGTATTGCCTTAACGCTATTTTAATAGTTTACTTTACTATATACATATTATAATAGCGTATTGTACTACATAGTAGATAATTCCACAAATCCTTAAAGGATGGGTATCCCAAACATCCTTTAAGTTACCTATATTTCAGTTGACATTTCACTTGAGTTGAATTTACTATATAAGAATGTTAACCTGACTCGAGTGTTTTGTGTTTTGCTTTAAGCTCGGGTCAGACTGAGTGTTACAGCATTCGAGACTCACCTTTGGAGATTGGAGCTTTGTTTGAAGATCCATCTATTCAGCTTTTAGTTATTTCAGTTTATTCCAGTCATTTATGTTCAAACTCGTTAGTTGCTTATGTATTAGAGATTCTTTTGTATTTGGGATTCTGTTGTATTTTTTTCAGACTCTGATGTTTTATAGTAGCTTCATGAGCTACTATCTTTCTATTCCACTGCTTATTGTTGTAATACTCTGTGTCTGTGATTCTGTGATTGATTTATTTACTGCATATGCTGAGTTTTGCCAAATATAAATTAACAATCTGACATTTTGAGCAATTCAAGTCCGACATGTGCGGATGCGAACGATTCGAAATAGCAGGTCGTTACAGTTGGTATCAGAGCTCTGGTTTAGGCAAAACTTAGCATATAAAGTAAAATTTAATTACAGAATCACCTTCGTTCGACTCTTTAACTCGGGTTTCCTTTGAATTTTGGAACTCTCCCCTTTGTTCTGAAATCCATTCTTGTCAATTCCTATTCGTGATCTTTTGATACTGGAGCATCCCATAGCTCCACTCCAGTTGATCTCTGTAATGAATTTGAGAACATCTTGCCACCTTAATTTGCAACTTCGACCTTATGTGTGTGTCTAATCCTTCGACGGTCCCGTCAACCTTTGTGTGATCTGTAAAGGGGTGAAACTCCTTTACAACCAGCATTGATTTACCAGAGATTTTGTGCCCTCAGTTTTGATGCTGTTATTTCTTGAAAAGCCCGAACCGTTTCTCTAATGGATGACTAAGGTAATTCTCTTGTGATTGAATGTCATTTGCCTCAGGATTTGTAGGCAGTTTATCTTTTCTGCATATTGATCTTGACTCCACCCGATGGTCAGGGATTATTCTGATGTTTTGGTAAGTCACTTCGCCTCCCTTCAAGCGGGAAATTGAATTTCCGCATCGATCTTATTCCTGGAATCTCGGTTGACCCAGTTAAGGTCGCCGCGATTAATATAAGTCTATCCACCTTTCTCTTTTAAAATTTGATAATCTAACCTTCCTCTAGAGCCTATCTTCTTAGTTAGAATTCTCTTGGATTAAGGTCCCTCTAATTTGAATCTCTGTCCTTGTTCTAAGATTCATTCTTGAACCATCCTGTGAGGGAGTGTATTTGTAATTTATATAAAATATTTTATATTGTGTTGTTTGAATTGTTAAGTTTGATTTGGGGTTTCGATCGATTCGTCTGGCCAACGCTATCGATAGAAATTCCAAAACGCTTGAACATAAAAAACTGACACTATATTGTTTTCGGAATTTGTAAATGGAATAATTTTATGTATAATTATGTTTTATATATAAGGGTATAATTTTCTGGGAAAATAGTTAAATGAATTGGTTGTTAGAAATGATAATACTAGATTATCATTTATGGTTTGGTCAACATTTCTAAACCTTAACTACTATTGAACTTTAAAATATGGTTTACAACCTGATTTGAAAATGAAATAAATTTAAATTAAGAATTTGAGAATTTGATTTCCGGTGATTTTCAAATTTGGTTTTCAAAGTCTTAAAATTAATTAATTGAAAGTATTTTCAAATGGAAATCGTTTCCAAAGAATTTCTGTACTCTCCTCTTTTGTCGCTGGAAAATAATTTTGGTGATGACTGCAGCATCATCGACATTCATTTTCGAGTCTTAAAGTGGAGAGACAACTTAGTAGCTTTGCTACACTTTTGTTTTGGAAATTAGAGTTGATTTGAATTTCTTGAGTATAATTTAATGTATAAAAATATATATGTATATATGTATATATTATTTCAAAATGATTTGAAGTGAAACCGGAAATTAGTCCCTAAATTCTGTGTAAAGTAATGGTTTTCAATTATTAAAATGAATCAAATTTATCTGTATAATGATCAATTGCATTCTAATATAGATAACTTACCTAAAATATTAAAAAGTTAAAATGTTAAGGTGAATATATAATTGAGGGTTATACAAGAGAAAACTGAGTAATAAATTTTTCAAACTAAGATCTTGCTTAATAAGATGTTGTAAATAAAAGGTAAATTTGTATAGTGTTCAATTATATTCAAAGACATTAAAAAAACTTACTTGAAATATTCAAAAGTTTAAAATGTGATAAGAATATTTAGTTGAACGGTATACAATATAAAATGTAAGAAAAAATGTGCAGAAGAAAAATAAATTCTGATAAGGGAATTTATAAATAAGAATTGTGTTATTATAATGAATGTTACATTTAATTTATGTTATGAGAAATGTAAATTAAAACAAATTGAATAATAAATAGAGAACGAGTAAATAAATGTAAACTTAAGAAATAAACAGGTAATAAAAGAATTCATATCTTTGTAAATAACTGGTAAATTATAAAGAATAGTCTAAATTGAATTATAAGTGAATTAACTTAAGTGAAGTCGAATGGATTAAATAAATAAGTTAAATAAAATAAATTTTGTTTTGAAAGTAAATCTTTTAACAAATGATAATAAATGGAAATCAAATCTATTGGTTTAAATACATTGAATTGTAACCAACCAAATACGAATTTAATGACGATTTACTGATTGAATAAAATGAATTAAAACCAATTTGTTGAATATAAATCAATTTTAAAATTAATGAAATCTATATAATTTCGAATTTTATTGTATCTGGTAATATGTATTTCTAATCTATATTCCCTTTCTGTTGTTTCCATTCTCCTATCTCGTTCCTTTTCGGGGACAAAAAGTTTTGAGTGGGGGAGAGTGTAACGACCCGTAAATTTTAACGATTTTAATAATGTAATGTAACTGAAATTTTGCTTGAAATTTAACAAAAAAATTTGGCAATGAAAATTTGATATTTGGAATGCATTTATTCTAACATAGTAAATGGCAGATTTTCGTTGGAAAATATGAAAGTTTAATTTATTGTATAATTTCATTTCAATTTAAAATCAGTTGAAATGGATGGAAATAAATTGTTTTCGAAATCTAAATATTTTTGTATAATAAAATTTTAAATCATTTTCGGAGTGAGACGTCATATTTCGTTTCATCAAATTTGGACTGCTATAGCCCAATTTATCTTATTTTCGACAGTTTAGCAGCATTTTGGGCAGCGAATATCGACTTTTGATAGGATGGTTGTATCGCTGATATCTGTGTATCGTTCTGTTCGTCTCGTCGTCCTGATCTCCGTAGTATATTCGTTTGTGCATTTCGAAGTCCGGTGCACGGCGAAATCTGAGAAACGGTTGACCATATTGGTAACCGTTTTGAGTCTTTTGAGTTTCCCTCTATCTATTCAGTTGTCCTCCGATTGATAACAAACAGTCATGTGCTTTTATTATTCCTGAATTCCCATGTCTTGCCTTTTGCTATTCCCCATATTTCAATATATTTGTTGTTTGGTTTCATTCTCTGGTCCACTTTCTTTCGTTGCCTTCTGCTCTTTGTATTTATTCAAAAAGAAAGAAAGAAAAAATCAGAGAAACATATATTTTCTTGAAAAAAATAAGTTGCCCATCACCATTAGACAACAGCCAAACCCATCACGCTTCCTCCTACTACCCATGTCGAGCCCTGTCACCATTCCACCTTCCGCCAACTCGTCCTTATAGCCACCACGTCCAGGCCACCCATCATCGAAAGCAGCTCCGCCCTACTCCACAGAACTCAACAACTCCATAGCCTCTCCGACCCCCACAGCTTTTACCCGCATCACCATGCACCGAACCCTTCACCATCACTTTCCACCACCCGCCCTTCCATCTCCACCTTGGCCACACCGTGGTGCACCAGATCCACAAGCCATTGCAGCCCTCACCTCCATAGCAGACGTCAGCCACCAGTCCCTGTGCCATGACCAACATCACCCTCGCCCCTTTGCCTCTCAGACCCATCATCTTCCCCACCAAGTACGCAGTGACCAACCCTTTCCCTCCTCACCGTGCTCCCCTCCGCTGCCCTCCGACCAAGTTTTCTCCAACAACCATCACCACGCCTGAACCCGACCACTACCTTGCACCCAGATGCCCAATAACCACCAAACACCATCTTCTCCTCTTCACTTGTATGCATACGAAGGTATTACATTTATACTTTTCGTATATATATATTGTTTTTACATTGGCTTTGAAAATATATATAAGAGGAAGGCATATATTATAGTGAATATTAGGCTCAGGTCCCTAATAAGTTTCAAAATACACAAAAACCCCAATACAAAAAGGTATGTAAATTAGGTCCCTAGAATTAAGTTACTAAGTAATTGCATATAGTTATGCAATTATTCACTGAATATTTGCAGACATTTATGCAATTATATCCAAAAGTTGCATAAATTTATGCAATTTTTTTTGTGAATAATTGCGGAATTTTACACAAAATTTTGAAAAATTTGCGAAAATTTGCGTAATTTTTTTAGTGAATAATTGCGGAATTTGCGTAATTTTTCAGTGAATAATTGTGGAAATGTCTGCAATTTTTTGATATAATTGCATAAACGTCTACAATTATTCACCGAATAATTGCATAAGTATATGCCATTATTCGTTAACTTAATTCTAGGGACCTAACTTACAAACCTTTTTTTACTGGGGTTTTTGTGTATTTTGAAACTTATTAGGGACCTGTGCCAAACTGTCCCTATATTATATATACGTGTACAGTATATAGCCTTACTGTATATTGTATTATAAAAGTATTATATATATGATATTTGAAAGGTAATATATTTGTTTTGTTAAATAGTGCTTTTTAAATTGCCATATATATATATATAAATATATATATATATATATGCGTGAGTTATTTATATGTTGCGGCTGAGGTTATACTTTGTTTTACATGTGTATCTATATATTTACATATTGGGTTTATATTTGTATACACTTGTAGATATAATATATTGATATCTATATATTTACATATAGGGTTTGTATTTGAAAGGTACACAGGTACAAAGTTCTATTAGTATAAATATAATATATAGTTTTAAGAAATGATTTCATGTACTGTATAATTAATATAATAAAATATATTTTAAATATATGTGTTAAAATTAATAACGATCTTGAAATATATATAGATTTTTATTTTTGACATAGGTATATATATGTTTAAATTTAATATTGATTTTCTATATATATATATATATATATATATATCATAAAGATTTTATTGTAATACGTGTTTAAATTTTGACTTTGAAGTATATAGCTATATATATTGGTTTCATCGATCTCTAGTCCATCTTGACTTACATCCTCAATATCAAATTTATCGTAGCAATTCCCAGCTTATCGCTGTCCCGCTAGTTCGTGTCCATATCCGCGTGCGTGTCCATGTCATCTTCTCGTTCTCTAGCCTCGAAAGGTAAGCAATCACTCATAATTAACATTCTTATATTTAATAAATTTAATTCACATTGAAATGACAATTGAAATATGCTGTTAAATTTGAACTGTAAATTATTTAATTGTTATATATAATATGCCATTATCTGTAATTATTCACCTGTGACACCTGACACCATAATCTGTTATTTATATTATAATTAAATTTGTTACTGATGATATATGCATGTTGTTGATATGTTATATTATTATCATATTTGTTCTCACTCTATCCTTGTTAGTTTAGAAATCCCTATGTGTTGAAATGATACATACCCGAACGATATCATAGCTTAAGGGATCGTTATGGGTTGAAATGATAAACCTAAGCGATTTTCATTGATTTTGAATTTTGGGATTGCGAGTTGAAATGATATATACCCGTAGATATTTAAATTACGGATTGAAATGATAAATATATATATATCACTTGACCATAGGATAGAAAATTATATATGGACACCGTTGGTCTATATTTTGAACATGATTTCCAAAGTTTGAAAGGAAATATATGGTTTTATTAAATATTGATTTTTTAAATATAATATATATAAATGTTATTTTTATATATGTCTAAATTTTAAAATTTTAAAATTATATGTTTTAGAAATTTTAAATTTATAAGTTAGTTTTGGAAATTTTAAATTTATAAGTTAGTTTTGAAAATATAATTTTTAAGATTTTACTTATAATTTTACTATTTTAAAATATATAAAAATAAATTTAATAATAAGATTTAATTAAATAAAATTTAATTTAATTAGTATATAATATGTTTAGCTATTTATTAAAATTATGTTTTAAAAATAGATTTTGTAGAAACTATAATAAATTAAGGTTGGGAAGATAAATTTAAATTGATTTGAAATTGTATTTGTTTAAGAATTATATTTCAATAAAATTGACTTGAAACTTATTGAATTTGAGATTTTAAAGATATAATTGTATAACTTGATTTTTGATTAAAGATGATTAAATGAATATTTTCAAATTTAAGTAAATTGAAATGGGATATTTAGTTTTATTTAAATTTGTAATTTGAAATTTTATATAAATGATTATTGGATTGATTAAGCGAACATTTCAAAACTAAATAATAGTAAAGTTGAATTTAAAGTATAAATGAAATTTACCAAATTGAGTTATTGTAAATGTTTGAATATTTAAACTTTGAAATCTATTGAAATGGTTTAATTTGTAGTTGAAATCGATATAAATTAAAATGGTTTATTGAGAATTTGAATTGAATTGTAATTGATGAACTGAGATTGATTTAAATTGAATTTTTGGAATTTAAGTTGACTTGAATCGATTGTGAAATCAGAGGAAACTATTTTTTTTATTATATAAAGTATCTTTAATATATATAAACTATTTTAATATATAAATTATTTTAATATATAAACTATTTTAATTTATAACTATTTTAATATATATACTAATTTCAATATCTAAACTGTTTAAGTTAAAAGTGTTATGATTTTAAAAGTGTTATGATTTCAAAAGTGTTATGATTTCGGAAGTGTTATAATTTTGAAAGTGTTACGATTCTGGAAATGAATATTATTTAAAGTGAATAATGATTTCGAAAGTGATATGGTTTTTGAAATGAATATGATATTTTGATATGAAGTATGAACTATTTGGAATGAAATGACCATAGTGTGAAATAAGCGTTTGGTTGTTAAAGAGACTGGGATCGGATATTGTCATACTCTCTGCCAATACCCGAAAACTACTTTAACAACTGTGTACATGGTGGAGATTCCAGAACGAAGTAGGATGGTTTGGCGATGATTCTATATGGTATTTACATAGCCCTGACTCCCGTGAGTCAGCTTAATGTGGCTAAAACAGGAGCTATACCGGGTCAAGTGGGGTCATTCCCCCTATCGGGCACATTTCATCGATACCATTCTATTACTTTTGTGATTTGATTTGGGTGCACCTTTAATCTGGGAGTGTGTCACGAGGTGGGCGGTAGTAGCTGCTATGCGTTACCACCAGTCCTGGAGTGCAAACGGTATTTCTACCCTGGCATTGCCTCGCGTGCCTTGTCACATGCATTATCGCGCCTTCTACGAGTTTGGTTTGTACCATACCTATGGAGTGCCCTTTGATAGCCCTCCAGTTTACGGAGGAATTACGGTACTGTATAGACTATGGGAATATATAAAAATGTGTTAAGGGGATATGGGTAACACCATAACGCTATTTTAATAGTTTACTTTACTATAGACATATTATAATAGCGTATTGTACTACATAGTAGATAGTTCCACAAATACTTAAAGGATGGGTATCCCAAACATCCTTTAAGTTACTTGTATTTCAGTTGACATTTCACTTGAGTTGAATTTACTATATAAGAATGTTAATCCTGACTCGAGTATTTTGTGTTTTGCTTTAAGCTCCGGTCAGACTGAGTGTCACAGCATTCGAGACTCACCTTTGGAGATTGGAGCTTTGTTTGAAGATCCATCTATCCAGCTTTCAGTTATTTCAGTTTATTCCAGTCATTTATGTTTAAACTTGTCAGTTGCTTATGTATTAGAGATTCATTTATATTTGGGATTCTGTTGTATTTTGTTCAGACTATGATGTTTTATAGTAGCTTCATGAACTACTATTTTTCTATTCCGCTGCTTATTGTTGTAATACTCTGTGTCTGTGATTCTGTGATTGATTTATTTACTATATATGCTGAGTTTTGCCAAATATAAATTAACAATCTGACATTTTGAGCAATTCAAGTTCGACATGTGCGGATGCGAACGGTTCGAAATAGCGGGTCGTTACAAAATGACACTTAAGTAGGGACATATTAATATTATGTACTTTCCTTTATAGACAATGACTTGCTGCTAGTTGTATTGTAACGATAAACAAATAGTGATTACTATTTATTCAATATACACACATGAGGGCATCAAATTATCTAAGTAAGTTACTATCATTACTTTGAGACTCTTAATGAACAAATGGAAACATTGTTTGAGCGAAAGTTGTTAGGTTGTCTGGAATACAAATTAACCAATAGAAAAGAATGGCGCATTAAAGCTAATAGACCATACATCAAACCTTAGCTAAGCTTACCTCAATTGCAACTTGTTTGGAATTTAATGATTCAAACTTAACGAATGCAAAGCAAATATTCTCAGTTGCAAGAGTAAAAACAGTTTAAAAAAATTAAACTAAACATTAAGATGCAGTACGTCTGAAAGAAACTAATAAAGATTCACAAACATAAACAACCTTGTGGCTACTGACTTAGAGCCCTTCTTGTTTAATTGGCCCGAATTTTTTAGGAGCCACTTCCACTTCAAGAGCATTGGTAAGTGGATGTATATTGCAAATGAAGACAGAGTAATCATCTGCAAACAAGAAAATGCATATTACTTTCACTACATATTAGAAAAAAATAGGATTTTCCAACCGTTGGGATGTAACATGATTTTGTGATCATTTGTCTCCGAGGTGTTTAAGCTATTTGCAGACTATATCAAGATAATTAC
Source organism: Allium fistulosum (assembly GCA_030737815.1). Taxonomy (NCBI): domain Eukaryota; kingdom Viridiplantae; phylum Streptophyta; class Magnoliopsida; order Asparagales; family Amaryllidaceae; genus Allium; species Allium fistulosum. Next base: position 372,029,841 of record CM060906.1, on the reverse strand, counting down.
ACTTGATGAAATAAAATAATGATACACTGAAATACTCTATGTTGTTTAGCAGCAAAAGATGCACTAGTAACAAATGCAGAAAAGGAGGAAAGTGCAACTCATAAAACACACTCTTTCGGTCTTTCCCTACTCAACAAACCATAGCCACCAATGTTACACAGAACCAGCAATTATAGTATATTATACAATGCACACGAATAAAAATAAATAAAACCTGGCTTGTTGAAATAGCTATTTAAGTACTATTATTTTCGAAAATTATAGCCAAGTCATCCGTAATTATTCTCATTGCTAAGTTACAATACCTGATTTGATTTTCCAATTATTGTGCCAGTAGCATCGAAAGTAGTTCAACTAAGAAATTGGAAGTTATTCAACTATCAAATAGATGGACCGACTGATAGTGATAAAAACTTAAAAAATATGCATGTGCATAAGGGACTGAAAATTAGCGAGTTTACAGAAACATTTTACTTGGTTGGTGCACGAGAATTCCCACTTAGAAGCAGCTGCACAGAAGTTCAAACATATGCATGTCCAAAAGTTTCCAGTGAACATGATAACTGTATGCATTGGCAATTCAATCAACACACCAGTCAAATACTTCACGACTGTAAATAGCTTGTTTATGAGGAAAAAATAATCCTCTATAGTTGCTTAATTTGAAACTCAAGATAACGCCTGCAAATCATGTGGACTATATGCAATATTATGCAATGAAGCTGAACTAGATTAAAAAATATATATAGTGGCATGGTATAGCGACATCAACTGCATTTTTCAACAAAGAAAAGTACCATCGATTAATCCAAATCTTCCTGAACTTTTTCAAGTACTATGGATTCATCTATCGACACCACAGTATTTTTACTGGAAGCATCTTCTGTTAACAAATTACAAGTTAAGCGTAAAAGATTATACAAACAGTGGCGTTATTGTCCACATACTAGAAGTGAATGGACATTACCTGGTTTATAGTCATCAACAAACAAGAAAACATCATTCATAACAAAGTAACCACCTCTAATTTGGGATTCCAAAACCTTGAAGAAAAGCACATGGTGTATAACTAATTTACTGGCCAGGCTTGTACCAATTCATCACTTCATATCAATTTTAATAGCTCAACCACTTCATAATGGAACCCATATCAATTTTTCTCCAAGAGCAAACAAATATCACTTCATTGAAGAACTAATAAAAAGAAAGTGATTCATACCCTGTAGGAAGAGAATGAATGTAAGTAAGAATCATCTAAAGATCACTGCCGCCGTCAAATTTGAGCTCAGCTCTCATATCAGCCTCCATACAATCTGCCACGTGTCGCAACACGTGTACAGGAGTATCGCATTTCATCTTCAGCTCCTTCATTGTCGTACGCGCCTCCACCGATCTCGCCAATGAACATCTCACCGCACCATCATTCCCGTCTCTCCTCCAATTCCTCCTCACCGTTGGATGCCTGACACCACCAATCGATCCGACGACATATATTTAGAAATTCCCCACTACCGTATGATTGCTGCAAATCGGTAGAAATTATCTCTGTCATGTACTTTTTGAATTCCAAGGATACCATCAGCTTTCTAATGGCCTATCCACAAATTCGAAATAATGATTATATTTATACACTGCAAAGTCTAGTCTCATTAGCAATAAATGATGATTTTGTTTACAAGTTATTACTACTGCACGAAATGAGTGCTATGGAGTCTAACTACGCAATGGAATTTATTAAAACAAATTAGGAAGAAAGATTATATCTAGTATTGTGGTACATGATCTAAATGAAAATTATTCATCTTACTATATCGCAGCTCTTCATATTATAATATTTATTTACAAACACAAATAAAAAAAATATTGCGTAGATTGTTTAACGTGGTATATGCAATTAGTCCAAGAAGTTAATGTATAGGAAAAGATATGAAATATAATTAAAAATTAAATTGTAATAATTTTTTCTAAACATTTTGCATGATAAATGTAACAAGATATTCTTATAGGATTCTAAAATATGGACATAATTCGATCTTACTTGCACGGTAGTAACTGATGTTATTATACCACGTACATCCTAGCGGCTTATAGAACTCGAGTCAAAATTTATAAACTGACTATGGTGATCCATGAATAATTTTATAATATTGTTCAATAAAGGCGCTTCCAACCTATAAAGTGATTAAATTTATTTACTGTGAATATGGATTCATATAAATTAAGCATAAATCTGGATAACTAGGAAAAAGAACGAACCACTTGTGCACTAATTTGACCAAGATATATATTATAAGGTATTGTAATTTTGATGGTTCATACAAAATAGATTCTGCATAATTACTTATTCTTTAAAATCAATTGTATTTGTTATTTCACTTATAATATAATTTAATTTGACACAAATTCTATAAGCCAAAGATGGCATATATCAACATAATTGTCTAGCACTAAGAACATGATTGTCTAGCAGTAATGTCTCATGTTTTAATACTATTAATATGCAAAATTATAGTATAACCATACTATACTCAAACATTATAACAGTATAAAATTGCAAAGAATTTTGTACTTATTAGTTATACTCAAACAAATTTCACTATTGGAATTTAGTGATGAAATCTTTAAATGCAAAGGAGTTCATTTCATAGCAAATTAGCAAAGTAGTACTCAAAATGCAAAGGAGTTCATATAATATATTGAATAAATACTATCAGCATAACATCACTAAATGGATTTTTAGAAGAACCTACCTTTTCAAACATAAAAATCACGAGAAGAAGTCATCGGCCTTGTTAGGCCAAGACTCATTGGCAAAGCTCTTTGCATCTATGTAAATAGAAGGGGTTGAGTAAAGTGCATTGACTACCCATCCTAAAACTGTCACCTTCGAGCTTCAGCCACCACTGCAGCTACCACCTTCGCACCTACTTCGCTCGCTAACTCCCATACTGTCCACTGACACAAGTGCTATCTCGCGATGATAATTCCGACACCATCATCTCCACACGTCGCACTCTCATCCTCCAATTGTATACATGCTCGGTCAGCCTCCCCTCCACCATAACTTATCGCGACTACTCCTCATGCGTAGTAGCCATCCATCATCAAATGCCACATTGGGATCCCCATGCCACTGTACGTCATGGCTCTCTCTCCCGGACATCGATGATTATTGACATGCTTCCAGATTGATGCAGCGCGAGCTACGAATTCACAAGTCTTAGGTCACTCACGACCTAACAAACCAAAACTGGAAAATAAGTTGTTAAAAATTGAAGTCTTAGGTCGCTCACGACCTAATGGGTTCTTATGTCGCTCACGACCTAAGGAAGATGGGCTACGAGCTAACGGAACCAACGCTCAGGAATGCGTACGACCTAAGGAGCTAAGGCATAAGTCGTGGGAACGACCTACCGGTTTCAAAGAACACATGCTACGACCTAACAGGCTAGGGGGAAATGAGCTACGACTTAAGGGAAGTGCTAAGCTACGACCTAAGGGAAGTGCTGGGTTACGACCTAAAGCTAACAAGGAGGCTAGCGAGTTAGCAGTGTGTGAAGATTGGCGCAGAGCTGAAGTAATAGGTCGCAAGCGACCTAGTGGAGAGCTACGACCTAACAGTCTGAAGGGAAAGGTGATACGACCTAACAAATTACGACCTATGTTAGGTCGCAGGAAAACAGAACGACCTAAGTTAGGTCGCGAAGTTTTAGATCGTGAGGAGTTAAGTCGCGAGGCCTTAGGTCGTGAAGTTTCTGGAACTACTTATCTGATTAGGTCGCAAAACTCTGGATGTCGTTGATTCTTATGCCGCATTGATCTCTGCCGTTGATTCTTAAGTCGCTGAAGGAAGCAGATGTATTGAAGTTAAGTCGCGTCTGTTTTTAGGTCGCAACTTTTATAAGTCGTATGTCGTCTGTTTGTATTTTGTCTAAGTTTGTTAAGTCGCTGAAGGTTGTAACGAGTTGTAAATGTTTGTTGTTAGGTTGCTGCCGACCTATGCTAAGTCGCGTATGTTCTTAGGTCGAACCATTATAGGTCGTAGGTCGTTTCCGACCTAAGTACTTGTATTTTTTTTTTAGTTTTTGTGTGTTGAGTTGTAAAGCTATAAATAGCGGGGTTGAGTCATTTGTAAAGGTTGTTGAATATTGAATAAAATTCTCTTTTGTTAGCTTTGTGCTTTCATTTCCAATTGGTAGTCGAGTGTATCTCCTATCTCCACTTTCGTCATTCGAGTGCGCTCGAATCATCGTTTGTTGAAGCCGATTCACGGTATCTTGTGCGCAAGATCAACGTCGAAGAATCGTAGATCTCTTTCCCGGTATCTTCGGATCAACGAGTCAGAGATAGCTAAGAATTCGGTATCTTCGGATCAACGAATTCGGGCATTTCAGTATCCATCAATCCATCGATTGCTACTTTCACCGATTGAAGATCGTTTTGATTAATCCGCTGCGTCAGTTTTGGTATCAGAGCTTGTTCTAGCCAATCATAGCTAGATCGAGACTTGGAGCCTAATCATTTTGAAGAGTTTTGAAGTTTGAAGGTTGTTTATCACGGACGAGATAAGAGGGTTTTGTTCGAAGATTGTTTGATCGAATTTGATTTGGAAGCCGAAACTTTGTCCATCGTGTTCATCGCGATTTGCTACAAAGTGGAAGTTTTCGATCCGTTTCATTTTGGATCAAAGTTCGAATTGTGTTTGAATTTGAAGTGTTTGTAAAGATTTCAAGTATGCCGCCAAGAAGAGCTAATCGCCACCAAAACGTAGAAGCTTTGTATCGAAGAGAAGAAGCCGATGAGATGGAGCAAAGAATCAATGAAAACTTTAGTGAAAAGCTTAACGAAGGAATTGGCCGGTTAGAGAAGCTTATGACAGAAATGAATCAAAATCGGAGAAGGGTTTCACCTGAATCTAACCATGGGGGTAGTAGAGTCTCGCCACATTCCAATCGAGACAGAAGTGTTGAAAACGATCAAGGGCGTGGGAGGAACGTGAATGATCGTGAACGGAGGAATGTAGATAGAAGGGATGGTGGTAGACGTGAAGGGAGTAGAGATGTTGGTGGTCAGAATCGACATCGTTATGCATCTGATTTTGAAGAGGAGTATGATGGTGGTAGTATTCAAGGAAGAGGTCAAGGAAGAAACTATTCTGAGTATGATCACAAGTGGGAGTCGGGGATGAAGACAGAAATTCCTGAATTCAAGGGTGGTATGCAAGCGGAGGAGTTTCTAGATTGGGTGGCTAATGTTGAAGAGATTTTTGACTTCAAGGAAGTTCCAGAACAGCGTAGAGTGAAGTTGGTTGCTACGAGGCTAAGGGGAAGAGCTTTGGCATGGTGGCAACAAACCAAGCTTACACGTGAACGAATGGGGAAGTCAAAGGTTGAATCTTGGGCGAAGATGAAGAAGTTGATGAAAGCAACGTTTTTACCTTACAATTATCAATCTTTGATGTATCAACGTTTGCAAAATTTGAGACAAGGGACGAAATCTGTGAATGACTATGCTGATGAATTCTATCAACTTATTGCAAGGAATGATATTATGGAAAAGGAAGAACAACTGACAGCTAGATTTGTTGGGGGACTACGAATGCAGATCCAGGATATGGTTAATATGTTCGATCCAAGGTCTGTAGCAGAGGCACATCAGAAAGCGTTGGCTTGGGAGAAACAGGGACGGCGAGGAGGTGGTGTGTTTACTAGTTCCAACCATCAAATGAAGGGTGTTGGTGGAAGTTTTAATGTTTCTAAACCTATCAATAGACCAGTGGTGAAGGAGGTTGAGAAGCCAAGGATTAACAATGGTTTCAAATGTTACAATTGTCAGGAATTGGGTCATAAAAGCAGTGAGTGTCCCAAGCCGAAGAAACGAACCATGATTGTAGAAGTTGAAGATGAGGATGTTGAAGGGGAGTGTTCTAGTCCAGTTGAGGAAGATGAACAAGATATTGCGTCAGGAGATGAAGGTTGTAATCTAATGCCGAGGAGATCGTGTTTAACACCGAAGCAGGAGGAAGCTAGTTGGTTGAGAAGTAATATTTTTCAGTCAACATGTACTATTCTGGGGAAGGTGTGTAAGTTTGTGATCGACGCAGGAAGCTGTGACAATATTGTTTCAACCGAAGCTGTGACAAAGTTGAAATTGAAGACAGAGAAACATCCAAATCCATATAAGTTAGCATGGTTGAGAAAAGGAGGAGAAGTGAAAGTGGATAGACGAGTTCGTGTTCAATTCTCTATTGGGAAGAAATACAAAGATGAAATATGGTGTGATGTCGTAGAGATGGATGTTTGCCACTTATTATTGGGAAGACCATGGCAGTATGATCGAGCAGTACAACATGACGGTCGGACAAATAGCTACAGTTTTATGTTTGAAGGCACGAAAATTATCCTAGTTCCGAAGAAGAGATCACAAGGAGAAAGTAAGTCGGAAGAGATTGAAGAACTGAAAACTTTATTGACTTTAAAGGAGTTTGTTAAAGAAGTTGAAAAGGAACCTGAAGTGTTTTTGTTACTTGGGCGAGAGAGCAGTGAAGAAGTTGAAATTCCAGAAGAACTTAAACCAGTTTTGAAAGAATTTGACGATGTATTCCCAGAGGAGTTACCAACGGAGTTGCCACCGTTGAGGGATATACAACATCAGATAGATCTTGTTCCAGGTGCTGTGTTGCCACACAGACCACATTATCGAATGAGTCCGAAGGAACATGAAGAATTGCGGAGGCAGGTAGAGGAATTGCTTGAGCAGGGGCATGTGCAGGAGAGTCTGAGTCCTTGTGCCGTACCAGCTTTATTGGTACCCAAGAAGGATGGGACGTGGAGGATGTGCACTGACAGTCGAGCATTGAATAAGATTACTGTGAGATATAGATTTCCAATGCCGAGGTTGGATGACTTGTTAGATCAAATAAGCGGAGCTACTATATTTTCGAAGATTGATTTGAAGAGCGGATATCATCAAATTCGTATCAGACCAGGAGATGAGGGGAAGACTGCTTTTAAAACCAGGGAGGGTCTATACGAGTGGTTGGTCATGCCGTTTGGCTTATCAAATGCACCAAGTACTTTCATGAGGGTGATGAATCAGATTTTTCGACCATTCATTGGAAAGTTTGTGGTGGTGTATTTCGACGATATTCTGATTTATAGTGGGAGTCCAGAGGAACATTTGAATCATCTTAGAGAAGTGCTGATGGTATTACGACAAGAACAATTCTATGCTGCAACGAAGAAATGCGTGTTCATGACGCATAGCGTGTTATTTCTGGGGTATGTTGTTTCGAAGGAAGGAATACAGGTTGACCAGAGTAAAATCGAAGCTATCAGAGATTGGCCGCAGCCCAAGACGATAACGGAAGTTCGTAGTTTTCACGGGTTGGCTTCGTTTTATCGAAGGTTTATTCCACACTTTAGTAGTGTGATGGCACCTGTGACTGACTGTATGAAGGGTAAACAATTTACATGGTCAGAGGAAGCAGGAGTTGCTTTTGCGCGAATCAAAGAACTTTTGACGTCTGCACCAATTCTAGTCTTACCTGATTTTCAGCTAGTATTTGAACTACACACTGATGCATCCAAGGTTGGGATTGGAGGAGTGCTGAGTCAGAAGGGACGTCCAATTGCATATTTCAGTGAGAAGTTGTCAGGAGCAAAGATGCGATACAGTACATATGATGTGGAATTCTATGCTGTTGTGCAATCTATTAAACATTGGAGACACTATCTGTTTCAGAAAGAGTTTGTTCTTTACACTGATCATGAAGCATTAAAGCATTTGCAAGGGCAAGATAAGATTTCAGCAAGACATGCATCGTGGATTGCATATCTGCAACAGTTTACTTTTGTTGTTAAACACAAGTCAGGGGTGTCGAATCGAGTGGCTGATGCTTTGAGCAGGAGGAATCATTTGTTGACAACGATGAAGGTTGAGGTGACTGGGTTTGAATTATTGCCGGAGCAGATTGCAGAAGACTCTTATTTTAAGAAATTTGTTGAAAGATACAATGAAAGGAAAACTGATGAGTTTATGATGGTTGATGGTTTTCTTTTTAAAGAAAATCGATTGTGCATACCGGGGGGTAGTCTAAGAATGAAGATTATCAAGGAGTTACACGATGAGGGACATGTTGGGAGAGACCGTACCTTACAGTTGATTTCACAGTCCTACTTTTGGCCATCAATGAGGAAAGAGGTGGAAAGGTTTGTGGAGCGTTGTCATATTTGTCAGGTTTCGAAAGGAACTGCGACTAATGCCGGTTTGTATATGCCGTTACCTGTACCAATTAAACCGTGGATTGATGTGAGTATGGACTTCGTGTTGGGATTACCAAGGACACAGCGTGGTAACGATTCCATATTTGTGGTGGTGGACAGATTCTCGAAAATGGCACATTTTATTGCTTGTAAGAAGACGGCGGATGCTGTTCATGTTGCTCAGTTGTTTTTCAAGGAGATCTATCGACTTCATGGATTGCCAGAATCTATTGTGTCGGATAGAGATACTCGGTTTCTGAGTCATTTTTGGCTGAGTTTGTGGAAAATGGTCGGAACGAAGTTGAAGTTTAGTAGTGCCTATCATCCACAAACTGATGGACAAACAGAGGTGGTTAATAGATCATTGGGAAACTTGTTGAGGTGTCTTGTTCAAGATAATCTGAAGAGTTGGGATGAGAAGTTATGCCAGGCAGAATTTGCTCATAATCATGCTGTGAATCGTAGCACAGGGTTCAGTCCATTTCAGATAGTATATTCAAGTTTACCAAAGGGACCGTTGGATTTAACGGTAGTGCCACAATCAAAGAAGACAGTTAATAAAGCTGCTGATTTTGTTGAAGGATTGGCGGAATGTCATAAAATCGTTCAAGAACGATTAGAGAAAGCAAATGAGAAGTATAAACAATCTGCAGACTTGAAACGACGAAATGTTGAGTTTAATGAAGGAGATATGGTTTATGCAGTGTTAACAAAAGATCGTTTTCCAGTAGGCGCGTACAATAAATTAAAAGCACAGAAAATTGGTCCGGTAGAAGTTGTGAAACGAATCAATGAAAATGCTTATAAATTGAAGCTGCCAGATGATGTGCATACGTCTGACGTGTTCAATGTTAAACATCTCGTACCATATCATGGGGATGAACGGGCTGAGGTGGAAGAATTTACAAATTCGAGGACGAATTTTTCTCAACCTGGGGAGGATGATGCAGCGCGAGCTACGAATTCACAAGTCTTAGGTCACTCACGACCTAACAAACCAAAACTGGAAAATAAGTTGTTAAAAATTGAAGTCTTAGGTCGCTCACGACCTAATGGGTTCTTAGGTCGCTCACGACCTAAGGAAGATGGGCTACGAGCTAACGGAACCAACGCTCAGGAATGCGTACGACCTAAGGAGCTAAGGCATAAGTCGTGGGAACGACCTACCGGTTTCAAAGAACACATGCTACGACCTAACAGGCTAGGGGGAAATGAGCTACGACTTAAGGGAAGTGCTAAGCTACGACCTAAGGGAAGTGCTGGGTTACGACCTAAAGCTAACAAGGAGGCTAGCGAGTTAGCAGTGTGTGAAGATTGACGCAAAGCTGAAGTAATAGGTCGCGAGAGACCTAGTGGACAGCTACGACCTAACAGTCTGAAGGGAAAGGTGATACGACCTAACAAATTACGACCTATGTTAGGTCGCAGGAAAACAGAACGACCTAAGTTAGGTCGCAAAGTTTTAGATCTTGAGGAGTTAAGTCGCGAGGCCTTAGGTCGTGAAGTTTCTGGAACTACTTATCTGATTAGGTCGCAAAACTCTGGATGTCGTTGATTCTTATGCCGCATTGATCTCTGCCGTTGATTCTTAAGTCGCTGAAGGAAGCAGATGTATTGAAGTTAAGTCGCGTCTGTTTTTAGGTCGCAACTTTTATAAGTCGTATGTCGTCTGTTTGTATTTTGTCTAAGTTTGTTAAGTCGCTGAAGGTTGTAACGAGTTGTAAATGTTTGTTGTTAGGTTGCTGCCGACCTATGCTAAGTCGCGTATGTTCTTAGGTCGAACCATTATAGGTCGTAGGTCGTTTCCGACCTAAGTACTTGTATTTTTTTTTTTAAGTTTTTGTGTGTTGAGTTGTAAAGCTATAAATAGCGGGGTTGAGTCATTTGTAAAGGTTGTTGAATATTGAATAAAATTCTCTTTTGTTAGCTTTGTGCTTTCATTTCCAATTGGTAGTCGAGTGTATCTCCTATCTCCACTTTCGTCATTCGAGTGTGCTCGAATCATCGTTTGTTGAAGCCGATTCACGGTATCTTGTGCGCAAGATCAACGTCGAAGAATCGTAGATCTCTTTCCCGGTATCTTCGGATCAACGAGTCAGAGATAGCTAAGAATTCGGTATCTTCGGATCAACGAATTCGGGCATTTCAGTATCCATCAATCCATCGATTGCTACTTTCACCGATTGAAGATCGTTTTGATTAATCCGCTGCGTCACAGATACAATGTTTATTTTAGTAATTCGGTAGCGATTTTTGAATTGGGAAAATTAGGGCTTGGAGGAGTAATTTTGAAAATGAAGACTTTTTTTGTTCTCATCGTAGTTTTGAGAGGAGGAAAAACAGTTAAAAGGAAATTTGAGCGATCACGGAAAATTTAGCAGAAATTTTCATGAATCATTGGCGGGAGCGATTAGCGGCGTTTCTTTGTTTATTTTTATATTTTAAAATTACCAACAGTTGCATATAGTTTGAAATGCTACAAATTAATGCAACCAAAAGCAAGTTTTGTTGTAGTGCTTGTCTCTTCATTGAATGCTTACTACGTCTATAATGTACTTGATGAAGATTGTTAGTAGCATTGTTTTTTGGTTATCATCAAAACACCATAGATATGGTTCTTTCATTCTCCTTTTTTTTATGATGACAACCACACAACTTTATAATATAAAATAATTGCTCCTTCTAAATATATGCTATATATAATAAGATTATTTCCCTCAACTTAAGTATTTTATGCTAATATAAAATCATGTAAAAACTCTTCTCCCCCTTGATCATCAAAAAAAGAGATAAGAGCATAGGCATATTATATTTTAAAGACTCCCCCTAAATATAATATTTCTCTTAAGAAATAGATCTATATACCTTTTCTATATTTGTGTACTTTTCTCCCTCTTTATAAAAGAGATAGGAAGTGTCATAGATAAGTCAATAAAAAATAATTTAACATTAATGCAAAGTGATGAGTATCTAACAGATATGTCAAGTGTAAGCAAAATGATATTCATTTTTCTAAAAATATAAGGTTCATGACGAAGGATACCATTTTCAGTTGGATGTGGTTAATCCATTAAAAATATAATTTTCATTATTATTCGCAATGTCGTAATAATTGCTAATGTATAATTGTCTATTATGTTTGGTTAGATTATGAGGAACCCATATATCAACATTAATTGTCATTGATTTAGTATCAAAGGACGTTTTCTATTTCTAAGCATAATACTATCATGACATGAAGTGGTTTTTGAACTATTTCTATTTTTAGTACTAGCATTAAAATCTGTATACATGAATGCATATCTAGTACTATTTCTACAATTATCTTATTTGTATCCTAAGCTAGTACTATTACTGTAAGCATTAGTATTCAAAATCAAGGAAGATAAATAACTCTTTCCTCTATTAAAATTTGTGATTTTATCATTTAATTTATCAGAAGTAGCTTTAGAATTATAAATTTCTTTTTGCAAAATATTACTATTATCTTGTAAAAGTTCACATTCTTTAATTAATTCTAGATTTCTATCATATAGAGCACTATTCTCTTTTTCAAGAGGCAAAATTTTAGAATTAGAATCGTTTAAAGAATTTTCAAAAATATAATTTTATTTTGCAAAACTTTGATTTCCTTCAATAGATCAATATTTTTATCATTTAATAGGAAATCTTTTTGTAAAATAAGTTCTTCTAATGTAATTTCAAAAACTTAAGCTTTTTTTACTGAAAAATTATTTTCTACCTTTAAAATACTAATTTTATGTTCACAATCATCTAATTTAGCTAAAGCAATAAAATTGACCTTTTGCAACAAATATTTCAATAAGTTCTCATATGTTTCTAAAAGATCACTATATAGAGAATCTAAGCATATTGATTTTGATTTGAGTTTAGCCATACAGCATATGTACCTTGATTTTATTGACTGTTGCTTGCTTTCAAAATTTTGGTTTTTCTCGACTGCCTTTGAGCTCTGACCAGATCTTCTTTTTCTGGCCATTTTTCTAAAATGGTGTAACGATCTATAGAATCCTAGGCTCTGATACCACTTGTTAGTCGCTATGCATGGGATCAAAGATGGTCAATAGTAATAAACAATGTAAACATAGCGAAAATAATATAGTAGATCACATAGTCAATTTTATACTGGTTCAGACCTCCTGTCCTACGCTCTGTCCCGAATCTCCCCTTTGGATTTCCGTTAGTCAAACATTCTCACTTAGCCTGGAGGAATAGGCTTACAACAACTGCCTGAAGCTGTAGAAACAAGACTTTAACAACCAACATAATAGAAAGTTACTTCTTGACATAGTGTATATTTTATATACGAATTGTTTCTTTTTAGTACAAGGACTCTTATGACCAAACCAAATGATATTGAATGGAGGTTTAGAGGCTAAGGAGTTTATTCGAATAGAATACGAGATTTGGAGATGAAGCACACCGATTAATATTATCCAAATCACATGAATCTTTTGAAGTTCATGTTAGGAAATCAATTCTATGGTTTTGATGATAACAACTATACAATGGAAATCGAATGTACATATATCTACATTTACAGATAGTTGATAGAGTAACGTCACCAAAGAGACTAAAGCAACACTCAAGACAAGAATCAAAAGACGTCAAATTAGAAAAGATTGAAGAGAAATGGGACATGCACAAGATAAAGCAACATGCACACTTTCAGACATTTTCAGACGTCTGAGAGCACAAGCCAGACGTCTGAATGATTCCTCTAGTTCATAATTCAGAAGCAACCAGACGTCTGGTTACCAACATCAGACGTCTGAATGATTTCTCTGGTTCATAATTCAGAAGCAACCAGACGTCTGGTTACCAACATCAGACGTCTGAAAAGTATCCAGACTTATAACAGATATGAAGACCAGACGTCTGAGGTAACTTTCCAGACGTCTGGTTCAAGACTCGACTGTGCATTTTCAAAGCTCAACTGTCACATTCAAAAAGACACATCCACTTCTCTTTGTCGCAACTCTTCATCATCATCAGAAGTGACTTTACGAAGATTACAACAGATGCAACTATACAAGAAAACTCTTCATCACTATAAATAACATCAGGAATTCAAGAGAAGATAATAACTTGACTTACTTACTCTCTTATCTCTTGTACTCTGTTTATTCCTGATCTACAAGCAATCAACTACCTGTAATCAACTCTTCCATATATATAGAACTCCTCATTCAGATATTCTCAAGATAAATATATATTGGAAGCACTCTTGTACTCAATAGTCAACATCCGTGTTACAGAACACATTCTTGACAAAGAAACTCTTTTATTGTAAACCTGTTCCTCCGGGTTAAGCGAGGGTTAGTTGAAAGGAAATTCCGAAGAGGAGCTTCGGGACTGGACGTAGGACGGGAGGTCCGAACCAGTATAAAATACCGGTGTGATTAGTTTTATTTACTTTGTTACTATACTTTATAGTATTATATTATATAGCTAACTGTCCATACTTGCATATAATCTAGACGATCCACTTATATAGACTTTCAATTGGTATCAGAGCAAGGTTCGTTTAGAAAAACAGTAACACGTTTTTTTTAAATCATTATAATATGGCAAGTATTTTTCAAGAAGGACAATCCACAGCACGACCCCCACTTTTTAATGGATCTAACTATTCATATTGGTCTACACGTATGAGAATTTTTATGGAAGCTAATGGTTTAGAAATTTGGTCAGCCACTCAAGATAAATATGAAGCTCCAACTACTGCTATGAACACATGGACCGATGCACAAAAAACCTTAGCATCAAATAATGCTAAAGCTATGAATGTCCTATTTTGCTCACTTGACAAAAATGAATTTTCACGTGTCATGTTATGCACTACTGCATTTGATATTTGGCGTACCTTACAAATTACACATGAAGGTACAACAAAGGTCAAACAAACTAAAATTTCAATTTTGCAAAATCAATTTTCATCATTTAAAATGAAACAAAATGAAACTATAGTAGACATGTATTCTAGATTTCAAACTATTCAACATGATCTTATGGCATTAGGAGTTAAGTTTACTGATTTTGATTTAGTTTCTCGAATCCTCAACTCTTTAACACCTGATTGGGAAAGAATGGTATTAGCTATTGAAGAAGCTAATGATCTCTCTACTCTCAAAGTTGAAGAGTTGGTAGGAAATTTGATGTCCTATGAAGCTAATTTGCAGGCACGTAAAGAATTAAATTCGGAGACAAAGAACATAGCATTTCCATCAATAAAGAATGATGACTCAGATTTAGATGAAAATGAGATAGTATTCATTGCCAAAAACTACAATAGATTCAAGAAGTTTAGAAAGATGACCAAGTTTCAAAAAGAAGGAAAAACCAATTCAACAAATCTATCTCAAATCAAGTGCTATGAATGTGATAAATACAGACACATGAAGAAGGATTGCCCAAAACTTAACAATGATAAAAAGAAGAGCAAATTTGAAAAACTCAAAAAGAAGAAAGCTTTCAAGGTAACATGGGATGACTCCGAGTCTTCATCTTCAGAAAGTGATAGTGATAGCGATGGAGAACAAGCTAATGTGTGTTTTATGACACAAAAAGATGAGGTATGTCCAGAACTTAACTATGAAGAATTACTTGAACTTAGCATAGAATTAGATGATAAATTTAGACAAATAAAAAAATTGAACAAAGAATATATAGTAAAAGTAAATAGATTAGAACTTGAAGTAGGAATGTTGAAAGATGAAAAAACTATTTTAGAAGAAGAACTTGAAATATCTCAAGAAAAATTAAAAGATAATGTGATAGAAAGTGAGAACATCACTCTAGAAAAAGAAAATTTACTAAAAGAAAATGTTGACTTTAAAAAGGATATTGAATTATTGAAAACAGAAAATAGAGAGTTAAAAGAAAAATTAGATAAAATTACCAATAATGTGTCAAAATTTAACAAAGGGAAACAAGACTTGGAAAATCTTATCAAAACATCAAAACCATCAGGAAATAGAAATGGAATAGGATTTAAAAAAGGCTCTAAACAAAGAGAAAATAAGGCTAAAAATATTAGTTATATAAAAACTAGAAGTTTATCTAAACAAAAATTGAATACCAAAAATGTGAAAATTTGGGTTCCTAAAACCAATAATAAATTGATTAGACAAAAGCATATCAATAATTACTTAGAAAATGTAGTATATAGTAAAAATTATATTTATAAAGGTACCAAACCATCTTGGGTATGGTTACCTCCCTCTAACAATTAGGACCCTAATCAAATATATGGGTACCAATTAAAATATTTTTTATCTTGCAGGTACCCAAAATGAAAAACAAGGAGAAATGGATACTAGATAGTGGTTGCTCCAAACATATGACTGGAAATTCAAAAATGTTATCAAATATAACATACATCGATGGTGGAACGGTAACATTTGGGGACAATTCAAAGGGATTTGTCATAGGCATTGGAGAAGTCATCAACTCTGGTATATCTAACTCTCCTGTTATTACAAATGTTTTACTGGTAGAAAATTTAAAACACAACTTATTAAGCATTAGTCAATTATGTGATAAAGGTTTTCAAATAAATTTTGAAAAAGATAGATGTAACATTTTGGATAATAACAAACAACTCATTTTTGAAGGTTTTAGAAACAAAAATATTTATATATTAAACATGAATATTAATAAAGATTCAAGCTTATGCTTAACTGCCAAACATGATGATCCATGGTTATGGCATAAACGATTTTGTCATATTAATTTTAAGAATATTAATAAGTTAGCTAAATATGAGTTAGTAAGAGGGTTACCTAAAATGAGTTACAAGGTAGAAAATTTATGTGATGATTGTCAAATTGGTAAACTAAAGAAAAGCTCTTTTAAATCTAAAAATAATATTTCTACAAAACAACCATTAGAATTATTACATTTAGATTTATTTGGTCCAACACAAGTAAGATCTATTAATCATAACAAATATGTTTTTGTAATAGTCGATGATTTCTCAAGATATACATGGACTTTATTTCTAAAACATAAAAGCGATACTTTTGGTATGTTTAAAATATTTGCAAAACGGATTAAAACTCAAATGAATTTGAAAATTAAAAATATTAGAAGTGATCATGGAGGAGAATTCGAAAATGATCTTTTTTCAAATTTTTGCAATAAAAAGGGAATAACTCATAATTTTTCCTTTCCTCGTACACCCCAACAAAATGGTGTCGTAGAAAGAAAAAATCGTACATTACAAGAGTGCACACGAACATTATTAAATAGTAGCGGATTACCAAAACACTTTTGAGCCGAAGCTATTGCTACATCCTGTTATGTATTGAATCGCCAATGACTAAACAAACTTGTTTTGAAATATTTTTTGGTAAAAAACCTAAAGTATCATACTTTAAAACTTTTGGCTCAAAATGTTTTATATTAAATACAAAGGACAAATTAGGAAAATTTGATCCAAAAGCCGATGAAGGTATCTTTGTTGGATATTCGGATCGTAGCAAGGCATATAGAATTTTTAATAAAAAGAATAATACTATAGAAGAGAGTCTATATGTCTCGTTTGACGAAAACCCTTTCAAACAACAAACTAATGATGAAGAAGAAGTTATTCCACCAACAAACTCAACCAATTCTAGTAATAATGAAGCCAATATACAAAATAACACTATTTTATCATCTCCTAGTATCCTTAAGAATCATCCAATAGATAATATTATTGGAGATCTTAATTCAAGAGTTACTAGAAATCAACTAAATCAAATAAGCCATATAGCGTTTGTATCAAACTTTGAACCAAAGAATTATAAAGAAGCCTCAAATGATAATTTTTGGATAATAGCTATGCAAGAGGAACTACATCAATTTGAACGTAATAATGTATGAGAATTAGTACCAAGACCTGAAGATCAATCAGTAATAGGAACAAAATGGGTATTTAAAAACAAGGCAGACGAAAATGGAAATATTGTTAGAAATAAAGCACGACTAGTTGCTCAGGGCTATAATCAAGAAGAAGGCATAGATTACGATGAAACTTTTGCACCGGTAGCAAGATTAGAAGCCATTCGTACTTTACTTTCCTTTGCAACTCATAACAATTTTAAACTATTTCAAATGGATGTCAAAAGTGCCTTTTTGAATGGTTTTATCAAAGAAAATGTATATGTTGAACAACCACCGCTTTTTGTTCATGAAAATTATCCCGATCATGTTTTTAAATTACATAAAGCACTATATGGATTAAAACAAGCACCTCGTGCATGGTACGAACGTCTTAAAAATCACCTAATAACATCTGGTTTCCATATAGGAAAAATAGATACAACTTTATTTATAAAAAGAGAAGATGACGATATTTTAGTTGTACAAATTTATGTTGATGATATCATCTTTGGCTTGACCAACGAAAAACTATGTAATGATTTTTCAAATATTATGACAAATGAATTTGAAATGTCACACATGGGAGAATTAAATTTTTTCTTAGGATTACAAATAAAACAACTAGAAAATGGAATTTTTATTCATCAAGAAAAATATTGTAACGATTTATTACATCGATTTAAAATGGATAAAACTTCAAGCAAACCAACACCAATGAGTACCACTATTCACTTAGAAAAAGATGAAAATGGAAAAGATTTTGATGAAAGGGTATATCGAAGTATGATTGGTTCTTTACTATATTTAACGGCTAGTCGACCAGATATTATGATGAGTGTATGTCTTTGTGTCCGATTTCAAGCCAAACCAAAAGAATCTCATCTACGGTCTGTTAAGCGCATTTTACGCTATTTATCTAGTACTAAAAATTATGGTTTGTTTTATTCTAAAGGATCACCTTTTGAACTTGTTTCATATAGCGATGCGGATTTTGGTGGTTGTAGAACAGACCGTAAGAGTACTAGTGGAACTTGTCATTTTATCGGACAATCGTTAGTTTCGTGGTTTAGTAAAAAGTAAAATTGTGTTTCTTTATCTACTTGTGAAGCTGAATACATCTCCGCAGCTCTAGCATGTGCGCAAGTAATATACATGCAACAAACACTAATGGATTTTGGTAAAATCATAAAAAATTCTCCAATATATTGTGACAACACAAGTGCTATAAATTTGTCAAAAAATCATGTAAATCACTCACGCACAAAACATATAGATATTCGACATCATTTCTTATGAGACCATGTTGAAAAAGGAACTATATCTTTAGAATATGTAAGTACCGAAAATCAAGTAGCCGACATATTTACAAAACCATTAAATGAACAAACTTTCATAAAACTCAGACGAAGTTTAGGAATTTGTTCACTTCAAGATATTATCCAAGATTTGATATCTCTCTCATATATCTCCTTCTTATCTTTAATGAAAATTTCTTTTTGACTTGATCGTTTACATATTCTTTTTGATAATGTCAAAGGGGGAGAAATATATATATATATAATCATATCAACAAAACTAAGCACATATTCAGGGGGAGATTTGAAATATATATATAAGTACATTGAATAGTTGTCATCATCAAAAAGGGGGAGATTGTTAGGAAATCAATTCTATGGTTTCGATGATAACAACTATACAATGGAAATCGAATGTACATATATCCACATTTACAGATAGTTGATAGAGTAACGTCACCAAAGAGACTAAAGCAACACTCAAGACAAGAATCAAAAGACGTCAAATTAGAAAAGATTGAAGAGAAATGGGACATGCACAAGATAAAGCAACATGCACACTTTCAGACATTTTCAAACGTCTGAGAGCACAAGCCAGACGTCTGAATGATTCCTCTGGTTCATAATTCAGAAGCAACCAGACGTCTGGTTACCAACATCAGACGTCTGAATGATTTCTCTGGTTCATAATTCAGAAGCAACCAGACGTCTGGTTACCAACATCAGACATCTGAAAAGTATCCAGACTTATAACAGATATGAAGACCAGACGTCTGAGGTAACTTTCCAGACGTCTGGTTCAAGACTCGACTGTGCATTTTCAAAGCTCAACTGTCACATTCGAAAAGACACATCCACTTCTCTTTGTCGCAACTCTTCATCATCATCAGAAGTGACTTTACGAAGATTACAACAGATGCAACTATACAAGAAAACTCTTCATCACTATAAATAACATCAGGAATTCAAGAGAAGATAATAACTTGACTTACTTACTCTCTTATCTCTTGTACTCTGTTTATTCCTGATCTACAAGCAATCAACTACCTGTAATCAACTCTTCCATATATATAGAACTCCTCATTCAGATATTCTCAAGATAAATATATATTGGAAGCACTCTTGTACTCAATAGTCAACATCCGTGTTACAGAACACATTCTTGACAAAGAAACTCTTTTATTGTAAACCTGTTCCTCCGGGCTAAGCGAGGGTTAGTTGAAAGGAAATTCCGAAGAGGAGCTTCGGGACTGGACGTAGGACGGGAGGTCCGAACCAGTATAAAATACCGGTGTGATTAGTTTTATTTACTTTGTTACTATACTTTATAGTATTATATTATATAGCTAACTGTCCATACTTGCATATAATCTAGACGATCAACTTATATAGACTTTCAGTTCAGACTATTGCTTTTGGGTTTGAGAGTTTTAGGCATGGAATTCAAAGCATAGAGTTGTATATCGATTCAGGGATGATTAAGGGATTTCATAGGTGTTGTAGGGATGCTAGAATAGGGTTACAACCTTTCAGAAGTATCCAGAAATAAAGAGAAGCAACCATTGGTGCGAAGAGATGCGAAGACACATTTTCATGGACTAACTGTTTACTGTGCATTCACTCAACTGGAAATGGAGTTTAGTCGACTAACTCTTTGTAGAAAACAATCCAAAGAGCATGGCCAAAATCAATAAAATAAATAGGAGTCTAGTCAACTGGTTCAGTCTACTGGGCTATTAGTTAATTCGAAATGACTTCTTCTTCTTTTTGTTTGCTCCTTCATAATTAATCTCTTCGACCTTTACTTGAGTGAATCTTGCATTCCAGTAAAATTAATGTACTCCCATAGTATTACTCTGAAGCAAAGTATCCTCTTGATATGTGCTTTTATTCTTATCTCTTCATTGAATGCTTACTGCATCTATAATGTACTTTAAGAAGATCATTAGTAGCATTGTTTTTTGGTTATTATCTTAAAACACCACATATATGGTTCTTTCACTATATAGTATGCATGTAGGTATATATATATATCATAGTTTGGATTGCACACACGAGTACCACTTACCCAGCTTTCCTTAGCAAGATACTAATCTTTGTCATTACAGATTGTAAGAATGAGCAGATAGACATGGATTGCAGCATGGAATTTTATCTCTGGAGTCGAATAAGGAGTGAGCTTAGGAGTAGCAGCTAACCTCGACTTGCTTACCATGTTCAATACTATAACGAGGAAGATTCTGTAGAATGCCCAAGGTGGTGTTCTAGCTATTATTGGTTATGGTGCTCTAGTGCAAGCATCGAGGGTTAACTTTGCCAAGCTGAATAAAGACCACTCTTGTCTTGGAGGCAAACTGTTTCTTGGAATATAATCAGTCATTGAAGTGCGGGAGTGGCTTAACACTTATGAAAGCATCTTCGAGGATCTTGAGTTAGGGGATTTGATGAAGAAGAAGTTCGCCTCTAGGAAACTTCAAGGAAGAATCATAGGCTGGTGGAATGCTATAAAGGTTGCTACTTCTGAGGATCAATATTTGGGAGCCTACTTGCTACAACTATTTAGAGAAAGTCCAACTTAGTAAGAGCTACAAAAGTGAGAAAGGATGCTTCAATTGCAGCAAACCAAGGCATATAAAGAAGGATTTCTCTAAACCATTTAAGAATAAACAGGTTGTGTCTGCTTATACTCTTAATGTTATTCTGACTTTGTCAAATTCTCTAGCGGTGAAGGAAAAGGGCATTACTATCTAAGGATGCTTTCTATTTATGGTATAACTTTTCATGTTTTATTTTATACCGGTGCATCACATTCCTTTATATATAGTGACATGGTAGCTAGACTAGGATTGAGGCATGACTTAGTGGACATACCTCTGGTAGTGAGAAACCCTATAGGTGGCTAAATGAGTTTTTATATAGTTTGTCATGGCATTGTGTTGTTGAATCATGGATGTGTGTTTTATGCATAGTAGATGATGTAGTGGCGATTAGCTTTCTTTATTTATTCGAGATCCCACACGATGAGTTGTCAATGGTACCTATTGCTCGGGAGTATTCGAACATGTTTGAGGAGGTGACAAGATTACCACCACATAGGGAGATGAGTTCTGTATCAATTTAGTGAAAGATGTTAGGCCAGTAGTTATGCCATTGAGATTTATGGCACCCAAAGAGCAATGTGAACTAGAGGGCAAGTGAATGACTTATTGAGGGAGGGGTTCATTCAAAGGAGTATGTTTAAGTAGGGCACAAGCAATATTCACCACGAAGGTGGATGACTCTTTGAGACTTTGTGTGGATTACCGTGAATTGAATAAAGCGACGCGGAAGAAAAAGTATCAACTTCCACTTATTGATGACTTGTTCGATTAGCTCCATGGTGTAAAAGAGTTTTCTCAAGTGGACTTGGCTATTGGGTTCCACCAACTGTAAGTGGCGAGATATAGTATGTAGATAACTGTATTTCGTACGCCATCGGGATTTTATGAGTGGTTGGTTATGCAATTTGGGCTAACTAGTACCTTGACATAGTTGATCTTGTGAATCGTGTTTTCATTGATTAACTAAACAAGTCCATACCTATGTTCGTTGATGATATTCTTGTGTTCTCACAAACGGAAGAGGAATCAAGATGAACTTGAGGATTGTGCTAGAGGTGTTGAGGAAGCACCGGCTGAAAGCGAAGTTTCAGATGTCACTTTTCGAGGTGGGAAGTGAGATTCTTAGGTCATGTTATTTTGGAGTAGGGCATCACCATAGATCCTGCTATGGTAGTAGTAGCCCAATTTAGGGGAAAATATAAGGATGCTACAGATGTGAGAAGTTTCCTTAGATTAGCAAGATATTATAGACGATTCATAAAGGACTTCTCGCAGCACCATTGATCACTTTAACAAAAAAGAATTATACTTTTGCTTAGGATGCGAGGTGTGAGCACGCATTTGTTTGTCTGAAGGAGAGGTAGACACGTGCACCACTGTTAGTCATTTCGAGTGGGAATGAGGAGTTGACAACTGTGTTTTTAAGGGCACCGCAGAAGCACCGTTGAGCATCGATTAGGCACTACTTTGCAATTTTAACGCCTACTTTTTTATTATAATACTTTATTACACTTTTGGTTTGAGGTGTCATCTGAACGCTGAGCTTTTCTTAGGGTACCAGAAAATAGGTATTTTTAGTATAATTTTATTTTTTACTTGACTATATTAGTTACATTAACAATAAAATGATTTCAATTACTTTGTTTGTAGGTCTTTGTATTTCAAGAATTTCAATGTTTGAGTCATTTTTCTATATATTTTTTAAAATATACAAACAATCAGTTAACAAACAATAGCAATTCTTCTTTATATTTGAGAATAAAAGCTACTCTTTATTTTATCACTTCTAGCTTTATTGATTTCTTAACTTTTTATTTTAATTGCGTTAGTCTTTTAAAAGTTATTTTAAAATATATTTTCAATCGAACACATAATAAATAATTATAAATTGAACTTTATATTATTCACTAATACTACACTTGTGATTTTTAAGATTATTCGGTATACAAGTATTCAGTTACTCTCATGACATAAACTTTACTGATATATATTTTGTTTCTTTTATTAAATTATTAAAATACTTAATTCATTTTTTATTTTTTTGATGAAACATTTACATGCATCCACATACACACATGCAAACACACATACATACGTACATATATACATACATACATACATGTAACTTATGGTAAACTAATATGCAGTGAACATTTAATCAACATCAATATAGGTTAAAAAATAGTTAATCATTTTTTCTAATTATTTATTGCGAATTTTTTTATGCAAAATGTATGTGACGAACTTCTACTTTCATCCAGGCTATGCCTAAACTCTACCTGAAATCTAAAGCCAATATTAATGTCCCACACTTCACTCTACCTTGAATAACACAGTTTAACGATATAAACAAAAGCTTGTGGTACTAGGTTGGGTGGCGTATTAATGTAGAGGGGTAAACTTGTCGCTTATGCTAGTTGGCAGATGAACACGAGAAGAAATAACAGACCCTTGATTTGGAGTTAACAGAGATAGTGTTCACATAGAAGCTATGGAGGTGTTACTTGTCATGATAGAGGTTTGAGCTATTCACCAACATAAGTCATTAAAGTACCTTTTCTTATAGAAGGACCTTAACATTTGTCAACAACAATGGTTAGAGTTCATGACCTCAAACGACTTTGACATTTCCTACACTCTTATTAAGGGAAATGTGGTCGTTAATGCTTTGAATAAGAGACATGCCAACTTGGAAGCTATTTTCTTAAAGTGGATATAGTTAGAGTATATTATTGGTTATGATTTCCAACCTTGATGTGAGCTAGAGCCAAGTATATTGGCAAGCTTGAAT
This sequence comes from Allium fistulosum, assembly GCA_030737815.1. Lineage (NCBI taxonomy): Eukaryota > Viridiplantae > Streptophyta > Magnoliopsida > Asparagales > Amaryllidaceae > Allium > Allium fistulosum. Next base: position 372,006,002 of record CM060906.1, on the reverse strand, counting down.
ATTATACCTGCTATGATAGAGCGGATTGGTACCAGTCAAACACATGATGCTAGACTAGCAGAGATCATTACTAAGATTGAGACAGGAATATGGTCTGAAGATATTAAAAAGTACAGACTTGACCAATATGGTTGTCTCTACCAAGATGGCAGACTATTCGTACCGGATGTTGATGGATTGAAGGATGAGGTGCTACAAGAGTGCCATCACTCAAGATTGACTATATATCTTATAGGTAATAAAATGTATCGAGATAAGAGGTGGACCTTTTATTTGAAAGGGATGTAGAAGGATGTAGGGACATTTATTTCGAAGTGTGTGAATTGTCGGTTAGTGAAGGGTAAGCAAAAGAAGCCAAGTTGTTTGCAACAACCACTTGAGGTTCCCTAGTGGAAGTAAGAATATATATTTATGAATTTCACTGATGGATTACCGAAGACTAAAGGAGGGTACTATAAAATTTAGGCCATAGTTGATATATTGATGAAGTGCATTTAATTTATACCCATTAAGTCCAGTAGAATGATACTGAAGTTGTCCGAGTTATATGTAAAGTGGATAGTATGATTTCATGGTGTACCAAAGAGCAGTATAAGCGACTGAGACCCATTATTCACGAATGGGTTTTGGAAGAGCTTATAAGAGGCATTAGGGTCGGAGCTGCATTTGTGTACAACTTATCACACACAAACCGACGTTCAGACCAAGAGTGTGAATCATATACTTAGGGATCTCTTATGAGCTTGCATTCTTAACTTTAGAGGCTCATAGGATCATCATTTGCAAGATATAAAGTTTGCATACAACAATAGTTATCAGTTGAGCATTGGTATGGCACTATTTGAGGCATTATATGGTCGACCATGCAATGCCCTTCATATTGGTGGGAAATGAGTGAGAAACTAACACCTCAGCCATATAAGGTTACGAAGACCTCAAAGAATATCGAGATCATTTAGCAATGAATGAAAGCTACATAGGATAGACAAAAGAGCTGCTTTAATTAGAGACATTCTGATCTTGAGTTCTCTGTCGATGATATGGTGTTTGTCAATATCTCTCCATTGAAGAATACGGTTCGATTCGGTATTAAGGGAAAGTTGGCAACATGATTCGTACGTCCTTTTTCGATACTAGAAAGGATTAGGAACCTAGCATTTAGGGTTGACATACTTTAGAAGATGGCGGGTGCGCAAAACATGTTCCATGTTTCTCACCTCGGAAAGTTTGTGCATGACTCAGGCAAATCTATTAAAGCAAATCAGTTAGATGATATTGGAGTGCAACCTAAAACATTGAGACCTCATAGGCCTGTTTTCATAGTCAATCAGAGTGTAAAGTAGCTTAGGAGGAAGATAGTGAAGTCGGTAAAGTTTCATTGGAGAAAAATGAAGGCGATAACACAAACCAAGGAGAGCATGAGGGTTGCTTATCCACAGCTATTCACTTAGTAAGATTCCATTTTTATCATTGCCTTTTATATTTATTGTTTTGATTTGCTTAATTTAGTACCTCACATATTAGGGTTTGCAAATGTTTTGTTTCTTGCTTGTGTGTGCATGACTAATGGTTTCTATGCTTGAGAGATTGTTAGGCATGCTTGGTATCTATATTGGTTAGCTATGTTTTGCTGGTTGGAATTTTGGAGGGTGAAATTCTTTAAGGGGGAGAATGTAACAACCTACATTTTTACATATCGACAGATAGTAAAAATATTTTTTTCATACACAAATTGGGTTAGATTAGGCTATAACTTTAGAGAATTTTGAGTATTTATATTTTTGACCCTTAGAATTAATATTGGATAGTTTTGATCTTGAAAAATTGTAATGGCTATAAATTTTGATAGTAGTTAAATTAGTGTCTGAAACCACTTCCAAATGAAAGATATGATGGTTTCTCTTTTCATAAAATGGTCAAAATAGATTTTTGGTCTTACTATTTAGGATACATGGCCGTTTGAAGTTAGAAGTTTTTGGATAGATAATAGGTAATTGATTTAAGCCCAACTAAGCCCATTAATGGATTCAGGATTTATGCCTAATCCAGTTGATGGGACAACCCCTAATCATTATTCACGTTTTTCCAAAATACTCTCTAACCTTCATTAGCCAAAACCATCTTAAATCCTTACTATTTAGAGCCTAATTAAGCAACTAAAGGGTACTTAGCATATAGATTGGCAAGGGAACTCTTGGGATTCGAAAATTACTACCTAGGGATTCGTGCTTTGCTGTTCATAATAGATCTACCGTATTTCTAGTGAAACTTGATATCTAGGTGAGTGATTTATCATCTCTAACTAATTTTAAATGTATTTAAATGATAAAGATGTGTTTTAGAAAAGTTTTTCAAGTAAAAAACAAGGCCATTAAATGGATAAATCTTATGAATATTTTATAAATAAATTTAGATTTTATAAATAGTGTTATATCAATTTGATATGAATTCCATGCATTGTTGTATCTTGTAGATGTTAGATTTGATCATGGCTTGATATGATGCTTGTACTGTATGGATGTACTGTTCCTTTGGTTGTTTTTTTTGTGTTGTTTGCATAAGATAAGATACGATGTATCGATATGCATTTTGAGTATGTATTAGCACTAAGATTGAAGGTGTATCAATAGAGTTTGGAGTTAGCATTCAGATACGAGCAGATAATGGGATGACGATTGATGAAAAAAGGAGCCAAAATGACTTAGGCAAATTTCTGATGTAAGTTGATCGATCGACACCGACCAACCCCATAGTTAGGCACCAATTGATCACAAATGCTCCAAATGGTGTGCGATCGATAAGAATTGGTTATTTTGAAGTGTATGAAGGAACTGGGCTAGGTTGCAGCTGGTTAAATGAGTGAATTGTAGTCTTTTCCCACTTTTAGATCTTTGTTGTTGGGCTTATGAAGTCTAACTGATTTTAGATGTAATCTAAAATATTTTAAATAAAAGGTTTTAGAAAAGGTTTTATTTTGTTTAGAAAAATTTGTTTATTTTGTTTAGAAAAGGTTTTATTTAATCCACGTAAGTCAATATGTTATTAGAGTATCAAATGCACTCATATATGTATAATGCATGTGTAACATATAAATAGTGTGCATCCCTAATTTGCTTTTTATAGGTGCTGAGATTTACACTGCAGTTTTTGTCCCTTTATATATGTCTTTATTTTCCATAGTTTTATATTGAAAATCATATATGTGTATATATAATAATAATAATAATTATTAATATAGATATTTTTTAAATAGTTTGACCAATCCAAAATATTTTGAATTCATATCTTAAAATCTTGTGTTGATTTAAAAATCAAAATCAGATCTGCACCTAAGTAAATATCTATTTTAAATTTTAAATTCAAATTATATATATTTTATGTACCTATTTTATATATATATATATATATATATAATCAGATCTGCACCTAAGTGTGTGTATGTGTCTATATATATCTATTTTATGTATATATATAAGTACATATATCACATTATAAAATTATTAAAGCTATTTAAAAGTATTTTTAAATATCGAAAAATTATATCGATATATTTAAAATATGCCTGAAATTAGTATAAATGTTATCTTGATGTTTTCATGTGTTTCTTAAAAACAATTTTGAATACATATGTATATAAGATTGGACAACAAAAGGTATGTCGAAATCGTTATAATTATGGAGATTTAAATAACATGAACATAATGGTCAACATATATAATCACAATTAACATTGAAATTGAAAGTCTGCCAAAACCAATTATTGTGATTTGCACCTTGGATTAAAATTCAACTCCTAGAGCTGATTGAACCACCTTTAGAAATTGCAATAGACCATAGACGAGCACCACCCTTTTTTTAACTAATTTTGTATTGATTTTGCTTTGGAAATAAAAGGCTATGCCTTGATACTTGTGGCTGGAATAAGGGAGAAGAGAGCATGAAAAATGAATGAGTAGAAGAGTTTTAAATAAGCATCCCAATAGAGGAAAAAGTGGAGATCCAATATCCTTTCTTTACTCGGTATTTTCTACCAATTCAAATACATATATATGAATATTAAAAACCTTAATTTCCTCCTCTTATGGCCAGCCATACTAGGAGCATTATAGACTAACAGAAAATATACAAACCCACTTAGTAATTAACTTATTTTGATCATGTCTAAATATTTATCGATATCGTATATCTACAGGTACATACATAACTTTTGTATACACTTTTATTAAATAATAATGACATCAAGTTAAACTTTAATTATTAATATTTCATAAATATTAGTTAGTTTATAATAATTATAAATGGATTAAATTATGTGGTATTTCAGAGTATTCATTATTACAGTTGTGTAACTCAAAGATGTAAATTCAGTCAGTGATTAATATTGAATAATTTGAACATTATTGTTCACACGTCAACTTAGTCAGAGGAGTCACATTTTGGCCTAATTTATCGTTTACGCATTTTCTAGTAGAATCCAATTTTACCATTTTAAGATGTACCTAGTCATAACAATTGTTTATACCAATTCTCTTCATCAAAACTATATCACTTTGAGACATATGTAATTTGTTTTAGCCAAAAATCCAATATCGCCCACATTTAATATAACAACCCTAGTTGAGAAAATCCTAAATAAACATTTTTGAGATATAAATTTAAATAATCAATGAATTTTTTGGGGAAAAATGAATGTTTTTGGATAGATAATATTATTTTTAATAAAGTACAAATGGGCATTTTAATATTTTTGGAATGTATAAATGAACATTTCCCTGAGTAAGGACTTTATAAAAGAAAAGGGAAATAGATATTTTGGAATTTTACATTATTATTTTTAGTAAAAGTAGAAGAATAGTATTTCATATATTAAAGTTAAAGTGGAAAATAGAATGAAAACTATGAATTTAGCATTTTATTGATTAAATTTTTAAACATCGGAAATTTTGTTTGCTTTAAATAGAAAATTTAGAAGATTATAGTTTGGTAAAGGATTGGATATGTATAAATAAAATCTATAAATGAGAAATGATGTAAAATATATTAAATATGAACTAATATAGAAAAAAATTATAAAATGGAAAATTTATGATATAAAATTTTACATTAAATTTTGTGTATTGTTTAAAATAAAGATCGACATGGTTTTGATAATTTAAAAGGAAAAGAATGTTACTTTTCTTTTTATAAGGAATTCATTTTTAAAATAAAAGATAATAAAAAGTTTTATATTAAAAATTATATAATTGGTTGAAATAATTAGTTTATATAAGAAATTAAGATTTATATTTTCCATGTATAATTTTATAATGCTTTAAACATTGTTTTAAAATGAAAGAAAGAGGAAGAGAAGTTTTAGTTAATTAACTTTTGGGTTTGGGTTACTTAGCTACTCATTTTGTCCCAAATAAAAATTAGAAAGGGACGATTTCTCCTTTTCCCATTTTAGTACGTTCATTCCTCACCTCATAAAACAAAAGTCTATAAAATCATTTCCTCCTCTTCTCACTTAAAAACCTAGAATCAAATTCTTCCAAAATAAAATAAAATAAATTTCAGAAAAATTCTATAAAATCTAGGGGTGATTCTCAGCTAATTCTACATCCCTAGGAGTAGCGAATTTTAGATTTTTGGCAATTGAAGCGTCATAATTTATGGACAACAAGAGATTTTAGAGAAGCTGTGGGTTTTGAAGCTATAGGAGGAGTTCCTAGTTTTGGGGTCTATGGTGATTTTAGTTACTCATAACTATACTAAACTCGCTGCATGCACCGCTATTGTGATTGTTTGTTTTTTATATTGGTTGAATTGTTGTTGCTATATTTGAATTGATTTTTCTATATGTTGAAATTATGTAATTACAAAATGATGTCCGTTTGAAAGATGAATGTCACTTGTTTATGTATTAGTGCATGCAATGGTCTGGAGTGGTCTGAGATCTTCAAAGAGCGAATTAGGTCACCACAACATGGCCGGAATCTTTGAAATAGTCAAATTTTAGAGCCGAAATAGCTCCAGATTTCACGAGCACCATTTTGCCGGCCGTGGTGACTGGTCATGGACTTGAGTTTGGAGCTATTCAGCTCCAGGCAATATGTTGGATGTGTTATTTTTTCTATTTTTAGTTTAAAGTTTTTAATTGTTTTCTTTCCTCTGAAATTTAGCTTTAGTAATTCTTATGCCTTGTGAATTTATATTGAAACATATTTTAATTGTTTAATGATTGTTTTTGTGAAATTATGTCATTATATATATATATGTATATGTATATATATGTGTGTGTGTGTGTTGATTATATAATTTTTAAAAGCTATCTATTTGACTAAAATCTATGTAAAGTATTATTGAAAGTTATTATAAATCTGGGATTTTATTTTATTAAAATAGATTACAAGTTCATATTTTATAAAAAAAATTGGAAAAGAAAATTTATCTGAAAATGTAGAACATCCAACTATTATTCAAAAATTTATCACATTATAAAAGTGTTTGGATAATAAAAATATTTATTCTTTTGGATATTGTAACAACCCGAGATTTCGCAATTATCTGGTTATCGTCAAATGACGATTAAAATCGTTGGTTAATTGCTATTGCAGTTTGAATCGATCTGAATTCTTTTGTAAATTTTGTTTAGATTGTAGCGGGCCTTAAAGAAAAACAATAGTGTGGCCCATACTTGTTTCTGCCGTGTTATCTAACTAAAGAAACTCGTCCCCTTTTTCCCAAAAACTCATTTTTCTTCTTTTCGTTCGATAACCCGACCCAATCGATTTTTCTCGTGGAAAAACCCTAGAGAAGGCGTACGAAGGAAAGGCTAATGGTGGCTCTCGTTTATTTCGTCCATTCCTCCTTTCAATTTTCTCCGCATCGCTGACCCCAAAAACGATTTGAACGAGGGCGAAAAAAATTGGCTGCTAGGGTTTGTCTCTGCTTGATTCTCGAGTGCCACGCTTCAGTTTCTCGATCGAATAAAGGTGAGTGACTTTTCACTCACATCTGAAACTCATTCCTAGTTCAGTGCTTCGACCGCTTGTTTTTTTTGTTGATGATTTTGACTTGTTTTGGGACGCGATTTGATGCTTTTGAATTTTATCTGTACCCAAATTGTATTCGTTGTTTGAATTCATCTCGGTCACTTGATTTTCGTGTAGATGTTATAGATGTTAACTGATTTATTCAAAGTCGTATCATTTGATTACTTCATTAACACAGTGTGGATAAATTCCTTGGTCTTGAATTAATTTATACTCTGACTTTGGCCTGTCTGTTATCTTCTTTGTTAGCACCGGCTCTTGGTATTTTTGAGATGAAACTGTTGATTTATGGTATGTTTGAACTTGCCGTGTATCACTATTTTGAAACTTTTACAATGATCGGCCCATTGCAGTTCCATCATCTCTGTGTTTTTACTCATATATATATATATGCAGTTATGTATGTATATATGTGGCTGTTTGTGACACTGCATCATGGTACAGTTTGATTTACATTTGACTTGGGCCACTTGACTTTGGGAATGTGGTTTCATGTTTTTGTTAAGTAGCTCACGGTTTCAGTTTGATTTTATTATTACCAGACCTTAACTTGATATTGTCTCTAGCCATTCGAGTTGAGCTGAAAGCTTCTGTTTTGTTGAATGTGGTCTTCGAAGTTGAACCACTATCTTGCTTGATTTGAAAATCTGGTGGCTTTACTTTGGCTCCGACCATCTTTGCGTTCCCCTCTGAGTATTTTCGATTCGCTGTTGCATTGGATATAGAGATGTGTGTGTTTTTATATATAGACATACACGCACTCTTGTGTTGGTATTGCTTGCTGTCTTAGTTTTGGGGTATTCGAACTCGATACATTCTGGAGTTTAGTGTTTTTATTACTTGCAATTCTGGGAGCCTCTGTTACTTATCACTGTATTAAGTCTGATACATTTTGAGGTTTTCATCTGATTGGATACGCTACTGTATATGATGAAGGCGTTCTGTTCCTATGACTTCGGTCCTTATATCTTTGATCTGTAGCCTGATTTTCACCTGTCCACTTTGGGTTGAAACTGCATCATCTTTGTAGTGGTGCATATTGTCGCTCCACTGTTTTGTCTAGTAATTGAAGTTAAAGTTTTCTTATTAAACTTGGTTCGTGCACTTGGGTTCTTTGCAGTCTCTGGCATCGTTACTCGAGACAGTTTGTATACTTGTTATACGTAGCCTTTGGGGTTCACTGACCACTCATGTACATTAGTTCTTTACTTGGTGGTAAGTGGTTTGCTTACCATTTACACCGGGAAGCCTTACCCCCTGGCTGCATTCGTTTGATTGATGTATCTGGCTTTCCGGCTGCAGTTTGTTGGCATCTTTTCTTGACTTCTTTGGCAATTCTCTTCCTTGTCCGAACTGGTTTGGTTGTTGATTGTTGAGGCAGCCAACCTCTTCAACTCACTTGGTCGAAACTTTCCACTACTGTCACTTGCCTATTGCATTTGTTGGCACTGTGAATTCTTGAGTATTGGCCTGGTGCCTTGTTGCTTTCTCTTTATATGCTGTGGTGGCAAGGCAGTGCACGCGTGCGTGCACTGCAGCCACCCAAACTCGACAGTTTTGAATTGATCTTTCTTTTGCTTCTGATGCATTGATCTTTTATGTCGAATTGGCGAGGCCGTACACGCGTGTGTGTACGGCAGCCAATCGAATTCTTGATGGTTTTAAAGTGACAATGTCAATCGCTTTAAATTGATTTAGTCGATTTGATAAATTGTTTATTTATCTCTGTTGATGATTTAAATCTGCTGATTTTTGCTAAACACTGTTAAGTGTTATATTGACCGTTATCCGGTTTCTTTGTTTAAAGAATCGGATAGACGGGAATTATTGTGACTGTCGTCTATTTAAATTATTACTGCCTATATGCACTAATAAACTGGTTTGAATTAGACTGACCTGGGTATTATTTTCTTTTGAATGTAATACTCGGGTCAGACCCGAGTTATTTCAGGTTGTAGATTTTCTTCTTTGAGTTGCTGTTCAGGATATGAAGACTTTTCACATCTTCTGAAGTTGTCCGTGTCATTATATAGAACAATGTGTATTCATGTATATTAGTTGATAATGTACTTGTATATATAACTTCTAGAGTCGACAGTTGTAGTTGTATCATATGTATTGTGTCAATTATGTATCAACTGACATCAGTTATATATATATGAGACTTTTGTTTTTATCTGTGTTCCGCATTTATATTATCTGTGTTACTGTTATATCTAATGTCCTAAACTATTATGAACTATCGTAGTTTGTTTTATACTGATAATTGGGTGTGTCGATGGGAGTAAATAAATGATAGATGAAAAATAAAAAGTATATACCACTCCTATCGAGATAACCAATATTAGTGTAAGGCAAATTACGGATGGTCGCTCCTATCCAGCCTTATTCTTCGTAATAATAGACAGTATTTCTTTTAATACTCTTTGTTATTACGAGCATAGAGGTGGGGCGTCACAGTTGGTATCAGAGCTTGGGGTTTATGGACATAATATAAAACATAACTTGGATGGAACATATGTTACAACTATTGGTCGATGTTTTATCTGTGATTTGAGTCAAAACTAATGTTTTGAAATTTTGATGAAATTTTTAAATAACTTTATTTAAAAATAATAGTGAAATTGTGTTCTGATGATTTGATTGATTTGTGTTCTGTTTATCAGAGTGCGCAGCGGAAACAGTGAAACTGTCTTCGCTGAGTACAACTGATAATCTTTTTGATTTAAGAATCAAAATACGAAATTGATATGAATTCCAATTGTTGTTTACATAGCTGTAATTATTTGTTTCTTTGAGAATTTCAAATCCAAATTGAGGATTCGAAGAAATTGCAGATATGTGATTTTTGTTGAAATTTCCGCTGGCTTTCTTTTGTACTAATCATCTATTGATTAGATTTTGCTGTTTTGAATTGTCTTCGTTGAAGATACCTTCGAATGGTTTCATTGTTCATTCTGTAGTACGCGCAAAAATTTTGAATTGCGCGTTACTGCATTTATTTTTACGTTGAACCGATGCTTGGTTATGAAACGTATTTTGTTGCCGTTATTTTTATAACGGGATTTTTACACCAATGCTGAATTTTTGAGGCACGGTGTTTTGTTGACAATTTTAATGAATGAAAATTCACTGATGTCACATTTTGATGTGAATTCTTTTGATGAGATATTTGATGTTTTAAAATTACTGTCGCCTTGACTTCAGTAACAGCCCAATTTTTAAAAGTGGATTTTCAAGCGGTTATTCCACAATACTGATGTGTAACCGTTTTACGGTATTTTTAGAAGCACAATTTCCTTATCGAAATTGTTACTGATTTGCTGCTTTAATCACGTGATTGGAAAAATCGTTTTAAAATGAAAATTGTTTTATAAATTTTTAATAGTTTGCGTTTTCAAAAGAATGAGAAAGCGACTTAAACGATTCAGCAAAATCGAGGATTATGACCCCTTTCTTTTACTGTTTCGCTTAACTCCGGACTTGTCCAGTTGAGAATGCGAATTGTTATTTTTACAAAATAAATAAAATTGTTTTCAAAAATTTTACAGTTTGCGATTTCAAAAGAATGAGGAAGCGATTTAAACGTTTCAGCAAAATCGAGGACTATGACCCCTTTCTTTTACTGATTCGCTTAATTCCGGACTTGTCCGTTTGAGAATGTGAAATGTATTTTTACAAAATACACAATTTTACACTTTCAAGGAAACGATGAAGAGAATCAAACGATTTAGTAAAACACGTGGTATGGGACATGTGCGTTTGCTATTTCGGTTAATTCCGGACTCGTTAATTGAAATATTTGATGATTTTGTGTGCTTTCGAGCCACTATGAGGACCTTCGGGTCATTTGTTGGGCTTTCGGGCCACTCTGCGGACCTTCGGGTCATTTGTTGGGCTTTCGGGCCACTCTGCGGACCTTCGGGTCAAATACCAGTACTAGACCTTCGGGTCACTCTGCGGACCTCCGGGTCAATCTGATGGGCGCCAAAATTATGTTGAGTACTTGGTAGGCTTCGGCCACTCTGAGATGCACGTGCGGCGAATTAAAAACTCGCCATCTGATGGGATCGATCCAAGCTTTTATGTTGATTTTCTAGTCTTCTTAATTGATTTCTAGATATTTGTTGTTTCCAATTATCTGCAGGTAATTGGATATTTGTTGATATGAGTTCTGATTATCGTTTTTGATAATCAGATAATTGTTGTTTCTAATTATCGCTTGTGATAATTAGATATTTGTTGATATGAGTTCTGATTATCGTTTTTGATAATCAGATAATTGTTGTTTCTAATTATCGCTTGTGATAATTGGATATTTGTTGATATGAGTTCTGATTATCGTTTTTGATAATCAGATAATTGTTGTTTCTAATTATCGCTTGTGATAATTAGATATTTGTTGATATGAGTTCTGATTATCGTTTTTGATAATCAGATAATTGTTGTTTCTAATTATCGCTTGTGATAATTAGATATTTGTTGATATGAGTTCTGATTATCGTTTTTGATAATCAGATAATTGTTGTTTCTAATTATCGCTTGTGATAATTAGATATTTGTTGATATGAGTTCTGATTATCGTTTTTGATAATCAGATAATTGTTGTTTCTAATTATCGCTTGTGATAATTAGATATTTGTTGATATGAGTTCTGATTATCGTTTTTGATAATTAGATATTTGTTGTTTTTAATTATCGCTTTAGATAATTAAATATTTGTTGATTTTAAATTTAATTATCGCTTTAGATAATTAAATATTTGTTGATTTGAGATTTAATTATCGTCTTTGATAATTAAATATTTGCTGATTTGAGATTTAATTATCGCTTTAGATAATTAAATATTTGTTGATTTGAGATTTAATTATCGTCTTTGATAATTAAATATTTGCTGATTTGAGATTTAATTATCGCTTTAGATAATTAAATATTTGTTGATTTGGAATTTAATTATCGCTTTAGATAATTAAATATTTGTTGATTTGAAATTTAATTATCGCTTTAGATAATTAAATATTTGTTGATTTGAGATTTAATTATCGCTTTAGATAATTAAATATTTGTTGATTTGAAATTTAATTATCGCTTTAGATAATTAAATATTTGTTGATTTGAAATTTAATTATCGCTTTAGATAATTAAATATTTGTTGATTTGAGATTTAATTATCGTCTTTGATAATTAAATATTTGCTGATTTGAGATTTAATTATCGCTTTAGATAATTAAATATTTGTTGATTTGAGATTTAATTATCGTCTTTGATAATTAAATATTTGCTGATTTGAGATTTAATTATCGCTTTAGATAATTAAATATTTGTTGATTTGAAATTTAATTATCGCTTTAGATAATTAAATATTTGTTGATTTGAAATTTAATTATCGCTTTAGATAATTAAATATTTGTTGATTTGAGATTTAATTATCGTCTTTGATAATTAAATATTTGCTGATTTGAGATTTAATTATCGCTTTAGATAATTAAATATTTGTTGATTTGAAATTTAATTATCGCTTTAGATAATTAAATATTTGTTGATTTGAAATTTAATTATCGCTCTAGATAATTAAATATTTGTTGCTTTGAGATTTAATTATCGCTCTAGATAATTAAATATTGGCTGATTTCGAATTTAATTATCGCTTTAGATAATTAATTAATTGTTGAATTTGAAATTTGATTATCGTTTGTGATAATTGAATATTTGTTGATTTGAGAAATTTGATTATCATTTTTGATGATTGAATATTTGCGATTTTGATTCCTTGATCCCCACGATGTTGACTCTTTTGATTTGAATCAGTCGAACCTTTTGATTTCTTATCTAATACTTCCCCGCTGACACTTGCTTTGCTTATACATTCGACATTGCCATGATCTTTTGGTTGTTACCTTTTATCCATTCATTCCCTATGATTGCGTGGACGCAATTTTTATAAGGAGGGGAGTCTGTAACAACCCGAGATTTCGCAATTATCTGGTTATCGTCAAATGACGATTAAAATCGTTGGTTAATTGCTATTGCAGTTTGAATCGATCTGAATTCTTTTGTAAATTTTGTTTAGATTGTAGCGGGCCTTAAAGAAAAACAATAGTGTGGCCCATACTTGTTTCTGCCGTGTTATCTAACTAAAGAAACTCGTCCCCTTTTTCCCAAAAACTCATTTTTCTTCTTTTCGTTCGATAACCCGACCCAATCGATTTTTCTCGTGGAAAAACCCTAGAGAAGGCGTACGAAGGAAATGCTAATGGTGGCTCTCGTTTATTTCGTCCATTCCTCCTTTCAATTTTCTCCGCATCGCTGACCCCAAAAACGATTTGAACGAGGGTGAAAAAAAATGGCTGCTAGGGTTTGTCTCTGCTTGATTCTCGAGTGCCACGCTTCAGTTTCTCGATCGAATAAAGGTGAGTGACTTTTCACTCACATCTGAAACTCATTCCTAGTTCAGTGCTTCGACCGCTTGTTTTTTTTGTTGATGATTTTGACTTGTTTTGGGACGCGATTTGATGCTTTTGAATTTTATCTGTACCCAAATTGTATTCGTTGTTTGAATTCATCTCGGTCACTTGATTTTCGTGTAGATGTTATAGATGTTAACTGATTTATTCAAAGTCGTATCATTTGATTACTTCATTAACACAGTGTGGATAAATTCCTTGGTCTTGAATTAATTTATACTCTGACTTTGGCCTGTCTGTTATCTTCTTTGTTAGCACCGGCTCTTGGTATTTTTGAGATGAAACTGTTGATTTATGGTATGTTTGAACTTGCCGTGTATCACTATTTTGAAACTTTTACAATGATCGGCCCATTGCAGTTCCATCATCTCTGTGTTTTTACTCATATATATATATGCAGTTATGTATGTATATATGTGGCTGTTTGTGACACTGCATCATGGTACAGTTTGATTTACATTTGACTTGGGCCACTTGACTTTGGGAATGTGGTTTCATGTTTTTGTTAAGTAGCTCACGGTTTCAGTTTGATTTTATTATTACCAGACCTTAACTTGATATTGTCTCTAGCCATTCGAGTTGAGCTGAAAGCTTCTGTTTTGTTGAATGTGGTCTTCGAAGTTGAACCACTATCTTGCTTGATTTGAAAATCTGGTGGCTTTACTTTGGCTCCGACCATCTTTGCGTTCCCCTCTGAGTATTTTCGATTCGCTGTTGCATTGGATATAGAGATGTGTGTGTTTTTATATATAGACATACACGCACTCTTGTGTTGGTATTGCTTGCTGTCTTAGTTTTGGGGTATTCGAACTCGATACATTCTGGAGTTTAGTGTTTTTATTACTTGCAATTCTGGGAGCCTCTGTTACTTATCACTGTATTAAGTCTGATACATTTTGAGGTTTTCATCTGATTGGATACGCTACTGTATATGATGAAGGCGTTCTGTTCCTATGACTTCGGTCCTTATATCTTTGATCTGTAGCCTGATTTTCACCTGTCCACTTTGGGTTGAAACTGCATCATCTTTGTAGTGGTGCATATTGTCGCTCCACTGTTTTGTCTAGTAATTGAAGTTAAAGTTTTCTTATTAAACTTGGTTCGTGCACTTGGGTTCTTTGCAGTCTCTGGCATCGTTACTCGAGACAGTTTGTATACTTGTTATACGTAGCCTTTGGGGTTCACTGACCACTCATGTACATTAGTTCTTTACTTGGTGGTAAGTGGTTTGCTTACCATTTACACCGGGCAGCCTTACCCCCTGGCTGCATTCGTTTGATTGATGTATCTGGCTTTCCGGCTGCAGTTTGTTGGCATCTTTTCTTGACTTCTTTGGCAATTCTCTTCCTTGTCCGAACTGGTTTGGTTGTTGATTGTTGAGGCAGCCAACCTCTTCAACTCACTTGGTCGAAACTTTCCACTACTGTCACTTGCCTATTGCATTTGTTGGCACTGTGAATTCTTGAGTATTGGCTTGGTGCCTTGTTGCTTTCTCTTTATATGCTGTGGTGGCAAGGCAGTGCACGCGTGCGTGCACTGCAGCCACCCAAACTCGACAGTTTTGAATTGATCTTTCTTTTGCTTCTGATGCATTGATCTTTTATGTCGAATTGGCGAGGCCGTACACGCGTGTGTGTACGGCAGCCAATCGAATTCTTGATGGTTTTAAAGTGACAATGTCAATCGCTTTAAATTGATTTAGTCGATTTGATAAATTGTTTATTTATCTCTGTTGATGATTTAAATCTGCTGATTTTTGCTAAACACTGTTAAGTGTTATATTGACCGTTATCCGGTTTCTTTGTTTAAAGAATCGGATAGACGGGAATTATTGTGACTGTCGTCTATTTAAATTATTACTGCCTATATGCACTAATAAACTGGTTTGAATTAGACTGACCTGGGTATTATTTTCTTTTGAATGTAATACTCGGGTCAGACCCGAGTTATTTCAGGTTGTAGATTTTCTTCTTTGAGTTGCTGTTCAGGATATGAAGACTTTTCACATCTTCTGAAGTTGTCCGTGTCATTATATAGAACAATGTGTATTCATGTATATTAGTTGATAATGTACTTGTATATATAACTTCTAGAGTCGACAGTTGTAGTTGTATCATATGTATTGTGTCAATTATGTATCAACTGACATCAGTTATATATATATATGAGACTTTTGTTTTTATCTGTGTTCCGCATTTATATTATCTGTGTTACTGTTATATCTAATGTCCTAAACTATTATGAACTATCGTAGTTTGTTTTATACTGATAATTGGGTGTGTCGATGGGAGTAAATAAATGATAGATGAAAAATAAAAAGTATATACCACTCCTATCGAGATAACCAATATTAGTGTAAGGCAAATTACGGATGGTCGCTCCTATCCAGCCTTATTCTTCGTAATAATAGACAGTATTTCTTTTAATACTCTTTGTTATTACGAGCATAGAGGTGGGGCGTCACAGATATAATAGTTCTTTTAAAATGAAAGTGGCAGATTTTTAAGAGTAATGGAATATATGGAACTTTCTTAAGTTTAAACTAAGGGTATTAAATATATTTTCAAAACCAGATTTCTTTTGTAAATGCATATATATCTTTTGTAGAAAGGACTCGAAAGTATTTTCAAAAGGGATTTGATCATAACAATTTATTTTGAAGATAAGCAAATCGTAAGGTATTTGAGAAGGGAACTTTTTATTATCTATTGACTCATAAACAGATTAGTAATACCAGGTGATATAGGACGCTCGGTAACATTTTTGGTTATTCTATTGACTCATACTATAAAATATTTGATGTTTTGGTGAGTGTAGTTTACTAGCTTTTAGTAAGTTCAAGTAATACTGAATGGTATGGGATGCTCAAGTAATACTTTTTCGATTACTACGGGTGAGTAAATGTCACTTATAATTTAGAGTCAGGTTATGTAACGACCCATCTTTCTGAACCCCAAAAGTCGACACTAATACATCCATGGTATTAACGAACAACTAAGTGCTGGAAAGACAGATTGTTAGGGTAAAGAAAGGAGTTAGAAGATAAAAGAATTAGGATCAAACACAGAATCTCACAATGCAACGGAATAACATATATTAATCAACATAATATTTACAAAGCCAAAATGATACATCAGAGTCATACTAATACAATTTCTAACTTAGGACAGTTATAACAGCCTGTCCTTATGCATAGATATAGAGTACATAATATACAACGAAAACAAGATGATAACTATCTATCGATGAAGCCTCCTGCTCCAAGCTCCTCCAAAATGCATCTATAAAAACCTGAACTACTGGCTGCTCATAAAAATTTGAGCACCCAAGAGTTTTAAGGAAAGAGGATAAAACTTTGGGTCAGACATGGGTCTGGTGTGAGTAAACACAAAGCAACTGAATTATTAAGTTAAAAACTCTTTTGAAATCAAAGGTATCTCGTAAGACCACGCCGCACATAAACACGAACGAGTTATTACCTTACGATAACTAAAACACTTTTATAGAAATTCGGTGATATTATAATAATGACTAAGGGTTCAAAGTAAATTATTAAAATAGCTGGAATGCTTGCATCTCACGTTCCAACATATTTAGTATACAACTAAAACTATAAAGCTCATATTGGAGAATGGATTCCAACTAATGACTGGGCTACTAGGTACAGCCCATCACAGTGCACATCTAGAAAATGTACCGAGATTGAACCTATTGATCCCTAACAACACAAGATTGGCCTACCCCTTACTGGATAGTACCGAATATGTCATCACCCTGGTCACTTTGTAACCCTTTCCATCAAGATCTCATGCACAACCAATCCATAAATATGTAGATGCATTGTATCTAGAAGGGTGATAACAAACCCTAATGGGTGCGACCCAGATAGCCTTGCTGCATCTCCCCTGTTTTAGTCATTCCTGGTTGATGAGGCTTGAGGCTACGTTTACCTTTCTGAATAGCAGTCCCTCTTGGAATGCTAACACTGCCCTCTCGAAAGTAATGCAGTCCCAACATTCATCCGTAAAAGTTGTCCAGGATAAGGACAAACCGAAGGCACCACTTCTACTAAATCCATTTTTAAATCACCCTCGGGATTAGTAGCAAGAAGCCCTTGTACTTCAATGGCTCCGTCTTCAATCCCATGCTTCAAGATGTCTTCATTCTGAAATGCTTAAGTTGGATCGAAGTGGTTTTTGGATGACATATCCAATCTCGGTCTCTTTGAAACAACTTCGATATTTTCGATAAATTAACCCATGTTCTTTAGGAAATAAACAGACAAATGACAAGAGCGGAGTTCACTTCCTAACTGTTTGTGGACGGATTTCCATATTATTCGTCCTAGAAGAACAAACGAGTTTATACGTACAGTATAGCACCTTCGATGGTAACTATACCATATAATTCTCATGTTTCTCCTAGATATTTTCAAATTTACATTTTGGTCCATATTTGATAGTTAGTAATTTTACTATCAAATTAAACAAAACAATCAAACATTGATTCAATTTCATATGGAATCTTCTAAGCCTTTATCAATTAATCCTTAATTAATAAAATAAGTTTATAAAACCTGATCAAAAGATCTTTCAAAACACTTTTCCTAAACCCCTAACGTTCCCTTTAAACTTGGAAACAATTCACATTATTTACCAAAAACATTTTGGAAATTCCCTCTTTAAAATTCCATATTAAATGGCCAGCAATTTCCTTTAAAAAAAATCACCTACAATTAAACCCATTTACTTCACATTCCAAACCTCTTTATAAATTTCCAAACTAGATTTAAAATTCCTTTGAAATCTCTAAAATGATTTATAAATCTCTTTCTAATTTAAAACTCTTTATAAAACCTTTATAAAATTTCCTTTATAAAATATCATTTACAAATTATCTTTTGTAAAACACTTTAAGTAAACCTTCAGTAAAATCCCTTTATAAACAAGTTATTACTTATAAATAACTTTACAACATAATAACACAACTTGGAAATCATTCATAAACTTTAAACTCTAAATTTATTTAAGAATTGAAGTTAATTCAAAAGCATACTTTATAAATTCAAAAAGAGACTTAGCAATCCCAATGGTATTAATTTAAGTTACCATTCAATTTCAATTCCAATTCACTTAACAGTTATTTACATAAGCAACATGTATGAATATACAACTCATATCTAAATCAGGGAATAACATGTCAATATGAACTAACTATCGTATACATGTTCAAATAACATAATGGCAGGAGAGTGATTTGTTCTACTAAATAGATGTCCAAACAATTCAATCAATTCATAGCAGAACGGGATTTATTCTGCTAACACATGTCCACAAAATCAAATCACTTACACTATAGCAGAATGTTTTGTTTTGCTAACAAATGTCATTTAGTTTTCCTAATCATATAGGGTTACTTAAGGTCCAGACAAGAGATCCTCGGATTTGGAATCAGTTCACTTTAAAAAAAGAGATTGATTTAAACATATTCGGTTCACTTTTAAAATCACCTTTGAAGAGATTTAAATAGATTTAATCAACTTAAACCCCAATTAAATCTTAATTAACCCTTACTAATCAAGCTTAAGTCATAATTAAATTCTAATTAGGCTTAATGTACATGATTAAGTGCTAATTAACTTACTAATGAAACTTGGTTAAGGTTAAACCAAATTGTTTAAAAGGTAAACCCTAATTAATTAAATATTAATTAAATAATCCATTAATTAATTAATAATTAATTAACCATTAATCTTAATTAAATAATTATTAGTCACTTAATTACTTCTTAACCATATAAAGCATTAATTAAAACTTTATTAATTAAGTAACAGTCATTAACTTAACTTAAGTGATGATTAACCTTTAATCACCTTCTTAATTACCAATTAAGTGCTAATTACCTTTTAATTAACTAACTAACTAACTAACTAATTAATTATATTGCAACTTTATTACTTTTTAATATTACTAATTAAGTTTGAAAACTTTGAAAACTAATTTCAAAATAAAACAAATTTGAAATAGAAATTCAAACCTTCGCCGATCTGCATCCATAGCGACTGTCGCTATGAGTGCAGTTTGCTCTAATCCTCCTTTAAGTGAAGCGACTTTACTAAAACCATACTATTTCATGGTTGAAACATACCTTAGTAAATTTTCACACTTTAAAACCAATTTCGCAAACTTTAACCAAAATCTAAACTTTAAGCTCTTGAAACGAGTTTGATTTCAAATCCAACCTCAAATCCATCGCGACTACATACAATGTTTTATCTTTATTTTCAACCCATCATGACTATAGTCAAGTTCACCATCAACCCTTTATATTCGCACATCACATTCATACAACAAATTCTATACATATACCAATATATATACAATTACTTACTTTGCAATAACAGATCCATTCGAGTGCTAACACTAATCCATACATTAGCACTTATCATCATATTTCAAACATGCCAAGATCCAATGTATATATAACATACATATAGCTAAGGATCAACACAACATATAAAGGAAAGTTCTTTCCAAAAGATTAGGAATTTACTCACCGAAAGCTATCCAAACTCTTGCTAAATTAGAGTATGACATAGCACTTCCATTCCTAAGAAACAAGATGGAGTCTCGAACCCTAAATGCACTAGGTAGGCTCGGCATTGAAGGGAAGAGGAAGCGATTTGTTTTGGAAAGGTGGAGAGACTTCGGATAAACATCGAATTCTCAATAATAAACCCGAAAATAGGTCATTTTGCAACTGATTTTTGGGCTACCTACTCATGGAATTTCAAAAGGCACTCAAAGAGAAAGTTATTGGAATTTATTTTCTCTATCATTTCAGTAAAAGAATTACTCATTTTCAATTTTATTTGAAGAAGTTATGGTCCAAAGAAGATGGACCATTTTCGGAATTTAAATTCTAAGCTCAAAATTGCTCTGTAAAGAATTAGCGTTTTGACATAGCTATGATAGAAATTTGAAAATGTGGTCAACTAGAATATTGTAGCAATTAAAATTTCACATGGTTTCAAAAAAAGAAAACCCCATTTGAATTTGAAATGAGGAATAAAAGGTTGGTGGAAAAAGGAGGAAAAATCGAGAAACATATGGGCTATTTATAAGCAAGATTTCACATCTCATCATTTTGTCAAGTCACATCACTCTCTTCTTCCCCTCATATGTCACATTCCCTTCCCTCACTAGTCATCTCACCTAAGTAATGATGGTTAATGATGATAACCGTAAGATGTGACAGGAGATATATATATATATATAAGTTTATTATTTTTAAATTTATGAATTGTCACATCACTCTCTTTATATATATATATATGTTTAATTATTAATTAACTAAGATGTGACAATAGATAATTATGGTTAATGATTACAAATCTAAGATGTGACAAGAGAGGAATATATATATATATTTATATTTATATTTATAAGTATATTATTTTTAAATTTATGAATTGTCACATCACTTGCTAAACAAAATTAACATTAGATAATCTATCCTTATGTATATTATTATTTATCTAATTAACTCTTATATATATGTACATATAGTGCATAAAGACGAACAACATTCTCGATAACTTCCGATGTCGAAAGGTTGAAATTTCGAAAAACGTTCTTCGGTCACACTTTCTGTTTTTCTACGAACTATTTAATATGGTAAACAAATTTTGAAAACGATTTTAGCGTTATTATTAATTAATAAAAATGAGTTTATTTATTTTCATTATAAACCTATATATTGAATATTCAAAATTAATTAAATATTCACTAATCAAAGCAGTGAAATTCCGGCTCGTTATATTCTTCCCCTCTTAAAAGAATTTCGTCCCTGAAATTACACCTCGACCTATCCCAGAAAACACTTAACACTATACATCAGCTCTTATGATGTACATAGATCATTCTTATGTAAAAACTAATTCGATCTCAACTCGAATACATAACTTTCCTTTCGAATTAGTATCGCTCACCCGATTCTCTAGTGCGGACTCCTATCAGGCTCCTTGATTTGGAACCTCTATTCTCCTTACATAGTTGTAACTATGATAGAAAACTTTGGTCCCACACCAAGAACGCTCATCAAGTGCTCGCCGTCAAATGTTGAGCAATAGAACCTTATTCGAAATGGTGCATACACCTCAAAGTCATGTACTCGAATCTTGGATCAAAACTATATAAAATGGAGAAATGGTCTACGTCCACCCTACACACTTACTAATTAGTTATCCCTAATACCAATTCAATTTCCACTAAATCATTTATGAAAACATTTCATAAACTACACTGGTTCAACTTGGATAATACTCCACTACAGCCTAAGAGTATATACCTCTATTTGATTCCACTATTTCATTTTTCATTTACTCACCTAAGGAAATTCAAGATCCAAATACCCGACTTTTATTTTCAAAAACTTTTTGAAATGGAACTCTATACTTTAAACCGTACAAATATATGATATAGCCCGAGTAACTCCAAAATGATACCAAGGGACTAAGTACTACCAAACAGTATTATACATTCCCTTACAAAGAAGAGTAATACCCAAGAGAAGTGTTTACCATCTGAACACATCCCTTTCCCAATTTTAAGTCATTTTCGAGCCACTCGAACTAGTTAACTTAAAAATATTCCTTTTATTTTCAAATTCTCATTTTTGAAACAATACTTTACATTTTCCAACAACACTTATCACCAACTCACTTTGGGTTTGTTCAGGTTGAACTTGTTTCCATCATACAATGATAAAGAGAATAATTACTAAGTGCATTACCACGTTCTCCTAAGCAAACATCCGATCGTCACTTAGCAGATTATTCCGATCATCACAAAACAATCAAGACTTGTTCCCCGTACCAATCCAAATATAACACTTCTTACTTACACTTTTATTCCCAAAAATTTATACTTAAACCAAATTGGTTTCAAATATTATTATTATTATTTTCCCAAAACCTTGGAAATCATTTTTTTCCAAAGCATCGGGATTTACGTTCTCAAGTTTTCAACCTAAATTATTCCAACTTAAATGATACATTTTTATAAACCTATTTTATAAATCACTTCTATTAAACCATTTTAAATATTTATCATAAAATATTCTAACTTTTAAATCAAATTCTACCTCAACATTAACATCGAACGCTTTATAATCAATTGTGAAACTTAATTCACATGGTGTTCGTTTCCAATTTTTTTCCCAATCCTTATCTACCCAACCCATATCTTAAAATGGGAACATACTAACAATAGTCAATGCTCAACTAACGAGCACGACTAAACAAACCCTAAATTATAATAATAATCACATATTATTATCTCCTAACACCCCAACCAACTATACTACACGATTTGTCAAAATCATTTTTTTTGTATATAAAATATATTCTAGGTAAATTTATTTCATTTACCCAATTTCAAAACAATACTATATCAATTGAACTTGTTCCAGTGTTTAGGAAATTCCTATCGATAAAGTTGGCCAGACGCATTGACCAGAATTCTTAAGCCACTCAACAGCTCAAACAACACAATATAAAACCTTTTTATAGCACAAAAAAATACGCCCTCTTATATTATATACACTCAAACTCATTCTAGGGTGTCACTTAACCTATCTCTATTGAGTTACCCCACCAAAGCCAAGGTTCTCGCTTAACCTTCAGCTCTGATACCACGTTGTAACGACCCATCTTTCCTAACCCCAACAGTTGACACTAATACATCCACGGTATTAACATGCCGAGAAACTAAGTGCCGAAAAGACAGATTGTTAGGGAAAAGAAAGGAGATAGAAGATAGAAGAACTAGGAAAAAACACGGAATCTCACAACGCAACGGAATAACATATATTAATCAACATAATATTTACAAAGCCAAAATGATACATCAGAGTCATACTAATACAATTTCTAACTTAGGACAGTTATTATAGCCTGTCCTTATACATAGATATAGAGCACATAATATACAGCGGAAACAAGATGATAACTAACTATCGATGAAGCCTTCTGCTCCAAGCTCCTCCAAAATGCAACTGTAGAAACCTGAACTACTTGGCTGCTCATAAAAATTTGAGCACCCAAGAGTTTTAAGAAAATAAAATAAAACTCCAGGTCAGACATGGGTCTGATGTGAGTAAACACAAAGCAACTGAATTATTAAGTTAAAAACTCTTTTGAAATCAAAGGTATCTCGTAAGACCACGCCGCGCATAAATACGGACGAGTTTTTATCTTATGATAACCAAAACACTTTTATAGAAATTCAGTAATATTATAATAATGTTTAAGGGTTCAAAGTAAATTATTAAAATAGCTGGAATGCTTGCATCTCACGTTCCAACATATTTAGTATACAACTAAAATTATAAAGCTCGTATTGGAGAATGGATTCCAACTTCGATATTTCTGGTAAACTCAACCCCGGTTCTTTAGGAAATAAATAGACAAATGACAAGAGCGGAGTTCACCTCCTAATCATTTATGGATGGATTTCCATATCATTCATCCTAGAAGAACACATGAGTTTATACGTATAGTATAGCACCTTCAACGGTAACTGTACAATATAATTTTCATGTTTCTCCTAGATATTTCCAAAGTACCATTTTGTTCCATATTTGATAGTTAGTAATTTAACTATTAAATTAAACAAAACAATCAATCATTGATTCAATTCCATATGGAATCCTCTAAGCCTTTATCAATTAATCGTTAATTAATAAAACCATTTTATAAAACCCGATTAAAAGATCTTTCAAAACACTTTTCCCATACCCCTAACGTTCCCTTTAAACTTGGAAACATTTCACATTATTTACCAATTTTTTTAGAAATTCCCTCTTCAAATTCCATATTAAATGGCCAACAATTCCCTTTTAAAAACATCACCTACAATTAAACCCATTTACTTCACATTCCAAACCTTTTTATAAATTTCCAAATTAGATTTAAACTTCCTTTGAAATCTCTAAAATGAGTTATAAATCTCTGTCTAATTTAAAACTCTTTATAAAACTTCTTTATAAAACCTTTATAAAACTTCCTTTATAAAATATCATTTACAAATTATCTTTTGTAAAACACTTTAAGTAAACCTTCAGCAAAATCCCTTTATAAACAAATTATTACTTATAAATAATTTTACAATATAATAGCACAACTTGGAAATCATTTATAAACTTTAAACTCTAAATTTATTTAAGAATTGAAGTTAATTCAAAAACATACTTTATAAAATTCAAAAAGAGGCTTAGCAATCCCAATAGTACTAATTTAAGTTACCATTCAATTTCAGTTCCAATTCACTTAATAGTTATTTACATAAGCAACATGTATGTAAATACAACTCATATCCAAATCAGGGAATAACATGTCAATATGAACTAACTATCATATACATGTCCAAATAACATAATAACAGGAGGGTGATTTGTCCTACTAAACAGATGTCCAAACAATCCAATCAATTCATAGCAGAACGTGGATTCATTCTGCTTACACATGTCCACAAAATCAAATCACTTATACTATAGCAGAATGGTGCTTTGTTCTGCTAACAAATGTCCTTTAGTCTTCCTAATCATATAGGGTTACTTAAGGTCTAGATAAGAGATCCTTGGATTTGGAATTAGTTCACTTTTAAAAAAAGAGATTGATTTAAAACACATTCGGTTCAGTTCTAAAATCACCTTTGAAAAGATTTAAATAGATTTAATCAGCTAAACCCCAATTAAATCTTAATTAACCCTTATTAATTAAGCTTAAGTGATAATTAAATTCTAATTAGGCCAAATGAACTTGATTAAGTGCTAATTAACTTACAATGCAACTTGATTAAGGTTGAACCAAATTGTTTAAAAGTTAAACCCTATATTAATTAAATAATCCATTAATTAAATATTAATTAAATAATCCATTAATTACTTAATAATTAATTAACCATCAATCTTAATTAAATAATTATTAGTCACTTATTACTTCTTAACCATATAAAACATTAAGTAAAACTTTATTAATTAATTAACAGTCAATAACTTAACTTAAGTGATGATTAACCTTTAATCACCTTCTTAATTACCAATTAAGTGATAATTATCTTTTAATTAACTAATTAATTAATTAAATAATTATACAACTTAATTACTTTTTAATATTACTAATTAAGTTCAAAAAACTTTGTAAACTAATTTCAAAATAAAACAAATTTGAAATAGAAATTCAAACCTTTGCCGAACTGCATCCATAGCGACTGTTGCTATGAGTGTAGTTTGCTCTAACCCACCTTTAAGTAAAGCCACTTTACTAGAACCATACTATTTCATGACTAAAACATACCTTAGTAAATTTTCACACTTTAAAATCAATTACGCAAACTTTAACCAAAATTTAAACTTTAAACTCTTGAAACGAGTTTGATTTCAAATCCGACCCCAAATCCATCGCGACTACATACAAAAATTCAACTTTGTTTTTGACCATCATGACTATAGTCAAGTTCATCATCAACCCTTTATATTCACACATCACATTCATACAACAAATTGTATACATATACCAATATATATATATATATATATATAATTACTAACTTTGCAATAACACATTCATTCGAGTGCTAACAATAACCCATACATTAGCACTTTTCATCACATTTCAAACATGCCAAGATCCAACATATATATAACATACATATAGCTAAGGATCAACACAACATATGAATGAAAGTTCTTTCCAAAAGATTAGGAATTTACTCACCGAAAGCTATCCAAACTCTCGCTAAATTAGAGTATGACATAGAACTTCCATTCCTAAGCAGCAAGATGCAGTCTTGAACCCTAAATGCACTAGGTAGGCTCGGCCTTGAAGGGAAGAGGAAGCAAGACTTGTTTTGGTAAGGTGGAGCGACTTCAGATAAACATCGAATTCTCAATAATAAACCCGTAAATAGGTCATTTTGCAACTGATTTTTGGGCTACCTACTCATGGAATTTAAAAAGGCACTCAAAGAGAAAGTTATTGGAATTTCATTTCTCTATCATTTCAATAAAAGAATCACTCATTTACAATTTTATTTAAAGAAGTTATGGTCCAAAGAAGATGGACCATTTTTGGAATTTAAATTCTAAGCTCAAAATTGCTCTGTAAAGAATTGGTGTTTTAACATAGCTATGATAGAAATTTAAAAAGGTAGTCAACTAGAATGGTGTAGCCATTAAAATTTCACACATTACCAAAAAAATCTCCATTTGAGTTCGAAATGAGAAAGAAAAGGTTGGTGGAAGGAGGAGGAAAAATGGAGATACATATGGGCTATTTATAAGCAAGATTTCACACCTCATCATTTTGTCAAGTCACATCACTCTCTTCTTTCCCTCATATGTCACATTCCCATCCCTCTCTAGTCATCTCACATAAGTAATGATGGTTAACGATGATAACCCTAAGAGTGACAAGAAATATATATATATAAGTTTATTATTATTAAATTTATGAATTGTCACATCACTCTCTTTATATCTGTATATATATAAGTTTAATTATTAATTAACTAATATGTGACAAGAGAAAATTATGGTTAATGATTACAAATCTAAGATGTGACAAGGGAGGAATATATATATTTATATATATAAGATTATTATTTTTAAATTTATAAATTGTCACATCACTTGCTAAACAAAATTAACATTAGATAATTTATCCTTAAGTATATTATTATTTAGCTTATTAACACTTATATATATATGTGCATATAGTGCACAAAGACGAACAACATTCTCGATAACTTCCGGTGTCGAAAGGTCAAAATTTCGGAAAACGTTCTTCGGTCTCACTTTCTGTTTTTCTACGAACTATTTAATTTAGTAAACAAATTTTGAAAATGATTTTACCATCATTATTAATTAACAAAAATGAGTTTATTTATTTTCATTATAAACCTATATATTGAATATTTAAAATTAATTAAATATTCACTAATCAAAGCAGTGAAATTCCGGGTCGTTATAGGTTAGGCAGTTTTGAGGGAAATCATGCAGACGTTATTTTTGTGAGTTATTAGTCGAGAGTTTCATCTCTCCAAGGGCTACATTTATTAAGATATTTTGTGATTTATGGAGTGTTCTTATTAGGACTTACCAGTAGGAGTTATCATTCCCTTAGACTAGAAGTCGAGAATATTTATTTATTTATACCGTGCAATTAGTTTTGGTCTCTCCTTAGACTCATCGAGTGGAGAGACTTATTTTGTGTTTAGAACCTACGTCATTGGATCCACACCACTATGTATAGCGCATGAATAAAGCCACCATATTGGCAAGTATCCACCCAAGCAGCCTTGATTGCGGGGTGCACCCTGGATCCATGATGTCAATTTTGGAGTTCTCATCGAATGAGAGTTACTACTCTCATAAGAGAAATTGCCCAATGTCAATTATGGCCAGCGGTCTGTTACAAGGGCAAGTAGGAAGAGTGACCATTACAAATGGATAATTAGGGGTCACAACTCTGGGAGTAACTAAGGGACTGTTGGAAACGGGTCTGTAACCATTAGCATTTCCTGGAGCATTACTCAGTGTTTGTCAGTCTCCTTTCAGGTACGTGGTGGGTTCATGTGATTATCTTATTGATTTGTAACCTATTAGAAAGATGATTATTACCATTTAGTTTTTATGACAATAGAGACTTGTGAAGTGCTTGTTTTTCATTTTGGTTAACCTAGCCTGAAGGCCAGCCGAGAAGCTTGTCTATTATTGACATTAGGAACTTGCTCTAAGCTTATTTGTTATTTTCTTTGTTCATTTTTCTCATAAGAGCCTATGGCTAAGATATATTTTTGTACCATTTGTGGTTTCTATCACCTAGAAATGTTTGGTCGAGAGTTTCGTCTCTCCCAGGACTGTGGGTCGGGATAAATGATTTTGTATATTGAATAATTTAGTGACTTTGAGTATTTATTTGAGTTTGCATTTTCTGATACCTTGTAGCGCTTAACAATCAAAATTCTTTAATTCCATTAGGATTGTTAGTCTAGACATTGGTTATGTATATTAATTTTTGTATTATATAAACTGGTTCTATTTGGGTTCAATATTTCTTGATATCTTATAGAGCTTAACAGACTGAAGTTATTACTTCCATTAGGGTTGTAAGTCGAGATTTATATACCTTGTTATTAATGGTTTGATTATTTGTTTGGGACTCTGCATTTTTTGATTTATCTTTAACAATCGAAAATTCTTCACTTTCATTAGTACTGTAAGTCAAGATAGATAATTTTGTTATTGATTCTTGTGTTATGTATGAATTGTGATTCAAACTTTTATTTGTGACTTTTTGTGGATATGTTTTGTGCTCATCTACAGTGTTTCGTGATTTTGATGTGTTTGATTGATATCACCCAATTCAAGTATATTGTGATTCTTATTTGTTTATATGTATTTCAAGGGTGGTTATTATTATGAGATTGCATGGTTTAATGCTAGGATGTTATTTTGAATATCATGTTCTGACATATATATGCGCTGCCTTTATTTTACCAAGCTTTACTGTTATGTACTCACCTATGAATTTAGATATAGTCTGAAATGTTTATTATGTTATATCATACCTGGGTTAGTCCAAGACTTTCGTGTTGGAATCGGGCCAGTCGAAAGCATGCGAAATAGGTAGATATCAATTTTTTCCCCATTTGGATCTTTATTGGGCCTACGTAGTGTAAAGGTATATTAGTCCAATCCAACAAAATTTTGAATAAAATCTTATTTTGTTTAACATGTTAAAATGGAGATTTAAATTTGATTTAAATTAGTCTGCAATATAATGAATGTATCAAATACATTCATTTGTGTGAAGTGTGCAACATAAGTAGTGTGCATATATGTAAATGAAACATGCAGTAATGAATTTAGAGAAGGAAACCTTTTGTTTCCCTCTCTTAACCTATACAATTAATTAAGGGAAGATATGGAAATATATGTAGAGGAAGAAACCATTAACTTCTCTCTCTCTCTTTAATCTTAATAATTGATATATTAAATGACATTTATAACTTATTGACTAAATTTACACATGCCTTTCTTGTCCAAGTTTTTGACTAATGAAATATATATGTACATCTATAATAATCATACATACATACATACATACATACATACATACATACATATATATATACATATATACATACATATATATATATACATATATACATACATACATATATATACACACACACACATATATATATATATATATATATTGAAAGCCTATTAGTTGTTTTAAATAATCTAAAATCCAAAATTAACATTAACAAAAATGATTTCAATTAAAGAAAGGTTTGATAATAAAAGGTTACATTATTACACAAAATCCTCTTACAAATTTGAATTAAACTACACATGTGTATTTCCATATACATGATTATTCCAATTTAATAATCTAGATCTAAAACAACATATATTTGCAAACATTGTATCATATGATATACACACACATACAAATAAGTTTGATTTTAAAAATTTTGATTAAACTTTTAATTTAGGAATGAAACTAGAGTTTAGGATTTTACACGAGACTTTAAATTTAGAAAACCATAAAGAATTAGAATTTGTACAGAAGTTTATTTATTAAGTGTAAATCAATTTTTTTATAAACAATGATTAAAACATTTATATTCAAGTATTTACCATAGAAAATTAATGATTAATTTCAAAGAACAACAAATAATTTAACTTATATAATTCATTTGCATTTGTGTATGTAAATGTTATTTAATCGTAAAAATACCTCGTTCAAAATTAGCATTCAATTTCAAAAAATTTCCAAAACAAAATAAAAGAAATTTGACAAAGTAGGCATGTGTGAATTTGTGATAAGAAATTATAGATCTAGACAATACATAGAATAGTAATAAGTTATCAAAAGTAATATGTGATCTAAAACATATCAATTTATCGTGAACATATATTAAAGGGAGATGATGAACAAACATAGATCTGAACAAAAAAAATACAATATACATATTTGAATCAAAATAGACATAATGGAGGTTTAAGTTACATGTGGCAAGATGAATAATTAAAACACAAGGTGAATCATACAAAGTCTAACAGTATCAATTATATAAGTACATAGGTGAATTCAAATAAGAGAATTATCTTTGGATATGGCCCATAATCATACCTTGAATGTATGAAGACTCCTAGATCCAAATGAATCATCTTCAGAAATTGCAATGATCTAAAGAATCACCTTTGCATTAGTTTTATTTGATGCTTGAATTGTTTAGGATGTTTATTTTTTTCACTCATGAAGACATGAATTTTCAGCCATTAGAGGAGATGAGAAGAGAAAGAGAAAATGGAGTTTTCCGGAAGAATGAATCTCTACAAAAAATGAATTAGTGGACATGTTTTAATTGAAAGAATGAAATTTTTCTCATTTTTTAATTAAAACTTCATTAATTCATTCCCTTAATTCTCTCTCTTCACTGCTCTCTCATTACTTCATAAGGTCAAAATTACTTACCATTAAATAACATAAGATTTCTATAATCCCTTCATGCAACTACCTTTTATTTAAACCCATTTTAAAAATACACCGATATTGTATATTAATGCACACAAATGCAACTTTTTATATGGATTCAAATAATTAGAGACAACTCCCAAACATTATATAAATCAAATAGTAATTAATATTTCTCAAATATTAATTAATTTATAGCATTTTATAAATAAATTAAAACATCTGTTTTTTTGAAGAATTCATCATTACAGTTTTGCAACTCAAAGGTGTAAATTTAGTCAGCAATTAATAGCGAACAATTTGAATATTAACGTTCACACATCACCTTTACCAGTGGTGTGACATTTTGGCCGAATTTATCGCTTACACATCTTTTAGGTATAATCCAATTTTACTATTATAAGCAGTACCCACTAGTAATGATTATTTACACCAATTCTCTTCGTCAAAACTATATCACATTAAGACTTATGGAATTTATTTTTGGTCAAAACTCCAACATCGTCCACATTCAACTTTGTACTTCTAAACCCAAAATTCTTGGTTCAATAATAATAACTATTATTAACCTTACCGCTCTTGCCGATGACTTTGATTTTGAGTTGCTACGGTTGACCGTGATACTTACCCCATATAACCAAGTAGATGAATTATCTATTAAATAATGGTTCACATCCAACGCTTCAACTTAGACCTAGTTATAGTCGTTCGATGGACACCATACCCACTATAATCAAAGTGGAGTGTCCATATTGAAGTTTCATAACATTCTCAACTCGAGGGAACCGTGTAACATCATCAGTTAAAGGTTTTCTATTTGACCTTAGTTATATTAACCAATAGAAAACTCTTGAGTAAGTCATTCCATAGTTATCCAATAATTATCAATACGTAATCCCTTGGTAGCTCCATCGGCTATGAGAAAAACACTACCTAACATTTGAATAGCATTACGTACTCTAGTCTCAACGGATGCATCGATATCCTTTCTTGAAACATTTTGAATAGGAATATTTGAAATAATATGTTATTTTCAAAATAATAAAATTCTCAATATTACAACACTTTGTAATTACTATCGTATAACATATCGTTTAAGGATTTTCCGTTTTATACTTTAAATTAGTTACTTAATTATTTATATTATTATATAACAAGTATATAATAGAAAGAAAAACAACTTTTATTTTGAATAAGATTGGTTATCGAGTTAGATATATGTAATAAATTACATAATTTCCCTTAGGGCATACCCTAACTCTATCAATCTCTCATTTGTACTTAGGGCCAATTATCGAATCTTTATCCTATCCTTTCACTCAGTTTGATGAGAATCGATTGAGTTAGACCCTTCGTGAATGGATCTGCTATGTTGTTTTAACTATCTACTCTTTTAATTTACTCTCTTTGATGCCGATAAACTACCTTTATCACGTGCATCTGGTCGAAGTATGTTTATCGACTTCTAATAAGCTCTTATCATTGCAGTTTTATCAAATAACAATAGTGTAGTATTCTTAATACTTGGAATCACCTCTAGTTCAAATACAAATATATTTATACTATGTTTTTATCATAGCGCTATTCAAGGCAATGTTTGTTGAATCAACCACTGTGTTTCATTTGAAATGTTTCCAACTTAAGGCTTCTTAATTAAGATTTGAACTTGAATTTAATATTGACATAGTATACTCGATAACTCTTATGAAGTTCGAGTCCGAACACTCCTTCACAAGGAGTTCGTTGTTTCTATAAACAATCATCTAGTATTTCGTAAATACTCAAGAATAATCTGAACTACCATATAGTGATTTTAATTTGGATTTGGTATTTGTTTCATTCATCAAAGACATAAGTAAGGTATAATATCTATAATAACCTGGAATTTTGAATACTTTGTATTTATATATCTAAATTATTAAAATATTTGAAACTTGGATTAAATGTGATTAAATGATTTTATAACCTTTTTAACTCCCTTTTAGTTAATAACCAATGATGTTAAACTTGATTTTTTGAAAAATGTTTACAATTCGAAGAATATCGATAATATGACAGAAAATCGTTTTATCGATAATCAGCTTTTTACTGGGTGGATATTGTTCAAACTTGTTGCGCTTCATAATATATTAATGTGTAATTAATAAGCAACTAAAAATATTTTCATGAAATTTCTAACAAAATATGAATAGTAAAAAGATTAGTGGAGTGATTAAAGAGAGGATATTTTGGTGAATAGTATTTAAATATTTGTTTTGGTCAAAAATAAGGTGGAAAGGTTGCACATGAGACAGAGCCTGCTTGGTAACCTTCCAAGGAGGTTTGGAGGTGGTAGTGACCACTTAAATGAACTTTACAAATACATCCTTAAGGTTAAGACTAATACTCACTTTTTTTTAAAAAGGTAGAAATAAATTAGTGCTAATCCATTTATATCTCCACTAACCAAACTTTAATCAATTCAAATCTTCCATAAACTTTATTGAACTTTGGCTAGAGGCCTAAGGCAACATAGGAAGCAAGAATAGAAAGTAAGAAGTGGAAGAAAGTTGACATACAGAGGATCTCAAGTTGAGGCCATTAGCAACATTTTAGGAAGAAACATGGCCGAGCACTGAAATGGGATAAAGGTTGGATCTTTATGTGTTTGGTGATGATAGGAAGTGTTCTTATGTTTGTGGTGACTTGTGCTTGTGTTAGCTTTGTTATAAATTGAGTTTAGTCACCATTTGATTGTATATATTGTGTTATGTATGTTTTGTAAATATAATGTTAAGTATTGAACTAATGAAGTTATAAATTTGGACCATACTTGCTTTTGAAAGAAAATGACAAATCTATATTGTTTATCATCACTTCTATTACCCTCTAAAACATGTGATGTGGCTTTGAATTTGTGTTTACATGTTTGGTTTGGTTGTTTGTGCCATTAAGTGTGTTTGAAAGTGTTTGGAGCGAGAATAGTCACTATAAGTGCACTTCACAAATCCCTTATGTTTAACTTGTTCAAAATGATCATATGTGAATATATTATAAAAGTATATGTTTTGGTTATTCTCTACACTTGTAACAAAGCATGAGAAAATAAGGAATTGATTTGGAAAATTATAGAAATGGTAGAAGAAAGTTGTGAAAATTATAGCGAAAATAGTCGCTACAGATGCATTTTGAAATTGCCTTATGTTCGACGACTTTTATGGTAATTTCCTTAGGGGTTTCTTTATTGTTTTAATAAGTACATTATATTTACCTCTAAATGTAAAAATATTAAAATGTAAATCACTTCATAACTGGTTGTATGGAGTTCAAAAAGATAGGAGCGAAATAGTCGCTATAAGTACACCTTTAAAAATAGCTTGTTTTTTTAAGGAATTTTTAGTATGATTTTGGGAGATATTCTTTGGGGTTTCTTTGCATTGTTTTTAAGTATTATAAGTGAAGTACTTACTGTAAAAGAATTGGACTTTATATCAATTGTTTGGATGGAGAAAATTGGTCGAACTTCTAGGCAATTTTCCTACTGTTCTTTGTTCAGTAGCATTTACAACACTTATAAATGTTGTATTTGACCTATGGTGGCATTTTTTGCTCTTTTTACAACATTGCTTGTGTAACGTTAGTTAACACTTTTTATAATTTAAAGTGGGTTTAAATGATAATTAAAATTTTAATTTTGTAGGATCTTTTAGAGGTGTTTAATACGATTAATTATAGTATTTTTAACATGGTTTAAAGTTTAAATTTTAACAATTATTTATGAAATTTTAAAGTAAAGGGTTTTAAAATATAAAACACGCTTCTTTATCTTTTTTTTCAAATTTCTGAATTAGTTATTTTTAAGTAATATTTTATATAGATATTTAAAACTTATTTATAAGTATTTTTAAAATATTTATGTATAAGTTTAGAAAAGTAGGTTAAGTAAATTTATAAAAAGGATAAAAGTGGTTTTGTTATAACCTTAAGTTATAATGAATGTTTTTAAGAAGTTAATTAAAAGTATATTACCTGGTTAAATAATTATAGATGCAATTAGATATTTGAAAAGAAATTCTTAAAGATAATGCTAAGTGTGAAATGTTTTGGGTGTATTGAAAAATAATGTTTTAGTAACATTTGTTTTTAACCCTCAAATATATTTATTCTTTAAATAGGGTATTTTAAAGATAACGCTAAGCGTGAAATGTTTTGGGTTTATAGTAACAGTGTTTTAATAACCATTTGAATATAATATGAAATATTGTTTAAGATTTGCGAATATTCTTATACCATTTGAGATAAGAATATGAATACCTTTCTAGATATTGAAAAGAGTATAAATGGATAGTGAAATAGTAGCATACATGTATATATCTTTTGTAAAGGTGTTTTAGACATATATTCAAGTATTTACAAGGAAGTTCTAATTAAGAAAAGAATTAATTAAATAAAAAGGGGTTTAGAAGTCGCTCATGTGAATTAATCGTGCTTTGTTTATGTAACGATCAGAATTTAATCACTCTAAATACAGATATTTTAATATAATTTTAAATAATTAATTAATGAATTATATAACTTAATTAAACTCCTTTAAAATGATAACTAATGATGATGAAATTATTTCCAGAATTTATTTACAAAAATAATTAGTTCAAAGAAAAATAGAAAATGTGACCGAAAATCGTTCGAATTTTCGACTTTTCGGTGCCTAAAAGATATTGGAAAATGTTGAAAGCATTTGAGTTAACATATCACATTTATTAATAAGTTAGGATTTTGATAAATATATAAATATACACATGTTAAATTAATAATATAATAAGCAATGATGTGACTTTTTATGTAAATTTTAAAGCATAATATAAATGTAAAATAAGTGACATAAAATGTTAGTTACATTCACTTTAAAATTTCATAAAAGCTTACTTAAAACACCTCCTTCCATTTCTACTCCACTCCTCCTTTCCAAAACAACCCCCACTACCCTCCACCACCTTGGCCGAATTCATATCACACCTAGGACAAACACTTTTGCTTGCTAAAGCTCATAAAACCTTCATTTTTCCTAAGGCTAAGCAAAGATCTAGGTCGTGTGCAAGTTATATTAAAAGTTCAGATTGTTTCGTGAACTTTTGGTGAGTAAAGTTTTAGCCCTTAACTAAGTTTTCTAAACTTAAATATATGCTTGACTTGTTGTAAAATATGATGTTTCTTTGGGAATAAGTTGTATTGAATTGGATGTATGTGTATATGTTTGGATGCGATGACATATAGTTTGAAATTTGAAAGTTGAAAGGTCAAGTTAGATGCAAGTTGTAAACTTGGCTTGTATATGTTGGTTATGAAATGATTTTATATTTTTGATGTGAATATGAATGTTATAATATTGAATACATGATCGTATGCTAAGAAGTTAGCACGTTTTCTTGTTGAAGCGACTTAGAATCACTTATGTAAAATCGTGATCTTTGGTCTCTAAAATTTCAAATGTTTTCAAGTTTGAAAACTTTTAGTTCTAAAAAACAGACCTTTATGTTTTAGTAAAGTTTTCCAAGTGTTAAGTCAAAGAAAAGAGTTAGAAAATAAAATTTTAAATTTTGGAAATTACGGGTCATGTAGCGATAATCGCTACAAGTGCAGTTCGTGAAAACATTCGCTTCTCGAAATCTAAAAGCGTGTTCACTTAGGAATATTTTTGGAAAATGTTTTCAAACGTAATTTAAGTTTTAAAAAGTAAGTATTTATTGAATTAATGAATAATTAATTAATTAAGGTAATTAGTAGTTAATCATTAATTAACAAATGTAATTAGTACTTAAGTGTTAATTAAGCAAGTTAATTATAATTAGTTAACTAATTAAAAGTTAATTATTATTTAATTATAAATTAGGGATTTATTATATTTATTTAAGATTACTTAATAATTATTTATTTATTTAAAAGTGGGTTTAATTATTAATTAATTACTGGTTAAGTCAAATTTAATTAAGATTTTAATTAGGACTTAATTAAGATTTAATTATTACTTAATAAAGGTTTAATTTAATTAATTTATTTAATTGATAAAGGTTCTTAAAATTTTAAAAATCGCTTTTGTGACGACTCGCATTTCGAGAGAAGTCGACAATAAACCACACATGTCCAACTCAAAACAATCCGAAACACATATAATCAATGAGGTTAATTAAGAAAAATAAGAAAAGAAGAAAACAAACATAGAATCTCGCAGCGGAATGACAAAATATAATAATCAAATAAACAGTTCATAAAGCTGTTTACACTATACATTTGATTATACTTTTACAACAACTATCAGAGTTATACATACAACAGAGACAAAATAAACAATGCAGCAAAACAACATGATGTAGGGGAATAATACTAGTAATATAATATGCCAAATCTTTGTCTTTATCATCCAGAATAATATGATCTTCAATGTACTCAAAACTCAGGGATGACCCGAGCATAAAGTAAAACAGTACACTCGAGTCAAATCTAAAACACCTTATGTAAGTCAAATCAATATCACATATAACAGGAGTGTAATATCATCAGAGATGTTTATGCGGTTTTGCATCTCTTATCCAGTGTATAACGTGCGTGCAATAACTTAAGAGATGTTACGGGATTTTTCATCTCTTAAGGATCCGTCAAAATATCTATATATAGTAGAATACACTGTATATGTAATGTCTAATCAATACGATAAATACTTTTCCAAGCATTAAGGTTTTACATTAATCCTCCTTAATGCGTTTTTAAGCATTGGCATACAGTTTGCATATAACACCCCAGTAGAACATCGGGGGATAGGGATGCGCCGTAATACGACAACACTAAACCAAACTCGTAGTGGTCTCATATAAGAATAAAAGCATGACAAGACACGTGTGGCAATGCCTAAGGTAGGATACTACCAGTTCGAGTCGCAGGGCTGGTGGTAACGCATCGCAGCCGCGATCGCCCACAGTGTCCATCCATCCCATATCGAGTCAAAGGGAGTTCATCCCAAATCAAGGTGCACCAATCGAAACCAACATCAAAGATAATAGTAAGGACCGAGTCCAAAAAGAAAATTGAAGAACGTATGTCCGCTAGAGGTAGCTACCCTCATTGGCCCTGTCAAGCCATCATGTTTTAGTCATTTCAAATTGACACAAGTGTCGGGGATATCCATCATCATTCTCTTTCTTCAAATCCAGCAACGTACACCGAATCCAACCACTTCATTCTGGAGTCTCCTCTATGTACACAGTTGTTAAAGTGGTTCCAACATTAACAGAGAGTATGCCAATAATCGGCCCCGGTCTCTTTAACAACCAAACGTCATTTTACACACTGGTTGGTTCTTTTACTGTAACGACCCGGATTTTTAGCCATCTGATTTTTGGGGTAATTAACCGATTTTAATTATTGGAATATTAATTTTTTTAGTCGAATAGATAAATTTTCTGACAATTAAAATTTCTGAATCTATAAATTGATTAAAAACTATATTACTTTTAAATTATAAATTTCTGGATATGATAGATTTTATAGAAATATGTATATAAACTCCACCATTGAAATTCAAGGTAGAATATCCATGTATTTGTACATGTATATAATATATATATATAAGCTTTATGATGTTTAAAAATATATATAAGTATATATGCATACATATACGAATATATATAGGTCCATATGAACCAATGCATATGAAAAAAATATAAATGTAAATATGATAAAAATAAATATGTATAGTGTATATGTATGCATATATATATATATTTATAAATGTATTTATGGTAAGGATAGTGTATATGAGAATATATGTATATGATGACAAAATATACATAAGTACATGTATATATATGTTATATGGAATAGTGAATGTGTAAAATGTAAATAAATGTGTAAAAAGGATATATACTGTAACGACCCGCAAAATTTAATGGTTTTAAAAGTATATTTAACTGGAAATTTGTGAAATTTTAAACAATAAAATTTGAAATCAAAAATTTATTATTTGGAATACGTCTATTTTAATGTAGCAACTGGTAAATTTTCATCTGATAATATTGAAGTTTATTTTCCTGTGAAATTTCATTTCAAATCAAACCGGTTAATAACAGTGAATTTAAAAGTTTTCCGAAACCAAAATATGTCAACAGGAGAAAATTTATTCAGATCATTCTGAATTAGACTGCGAAATTCGTTTTTCCAAATTTGGACTTCTACTGCTCCGTTTATCTTAATTCTGACCAAATAGCAGCATTTTCGGTACCGGTTATCGATTTTTGATCCGATGATCGTACCACCAATATCTGTATACCGTTTTGATCGTCTTATCGTGTTGATCTCCACAGTATATTCATTTCTATATTTTGAGGTCCGGTACGCGACGGAAACAATAAAACTGTGTGTCGTATCGGTACCGAAATGGAGACTTTTAACTTACCGTGCCTTTTCAAAATTCAAACGTGATGTCCAATCAATCAAGCAATTAATTGCTTTAAATCTTTTAGCTGAATCAATGTGAGCTGTTGACGTTTCCTTTCCTCTCCCATTGTTTATTTTTCGGTACGTTTCACATTCTTTTCTCTGCCTTTTCCTTTATTATATTCATAGAAGACTATTTTAGATCTGCATTTTCTTTCTCTTCCAATCTCGTACCATTCCACAACCCATCCCAACAGCTATTCACCATTCCTCTTTCCTATTCAAGCCTCCACGTCCACCTGTCACGGCCTCCACCCCTCAACCTTTCACTAGCCATCCAAGTAGGCAGCCCCTCTATCTCATCCTCCCCATCAGCTCCGAACCTTTCCCTCCCTAGGCTGAGCCTTCACCACTGACCTCCAATAGCCGAGCCAACCGCGACAACACCCACCCATATTCCATTCAACCCGCGCCTTCCTCACCCTCAATCCACCTCGCCTGCCGTGCCACACCAGACCCATTCCCATGCGGCCGTGCATCCCGCAAACCTATCTCCATACCGAGACCGCCTTGCCACACCTTCCACCAAACCCACACTGTCTCTCTTTCTCCTTTTATATATGGGTAAAGTTGTTTTATATATTACTGTGTTTGGGTTTTGAGTTATCTATGTATTGATCGAAATTATATATACTTATCCAGACCATCTTACTGCCATATGCTAGTATATATATTGCTAAATTTTTATATATATATATGTATATTTTTATATAAGATTTATAGAAACTGTTTGTTTATGCATAAGTTTACAAGTATAATTATGAACTACTGAGTTATATAGGTATTACAATAAAGCAAGTTGTATTGTTTAATAATAAGTGTTGTTTTCCTTTTCTGTATGGAGGTATATATGTTAATATCTATAGTAGTTTATATATACTTGGTTTTCAATTATATATAGATACGATATGTATTATTTGTTTTTAGTATGTGTTTATTCTGTAAGTTTAAAAAAAAAAAAATTTGAATATGGTTTTACTAGCCTATGTACAGGTCTGTTAAAAATATGTTTTAATAGCAATTTTTTTTATACCTGATTTTGTTATTTATACTACCTAAGGTTATATATAATTGTTTATGTAATAAGTTATATGAGTTTGTTATATATATATATAAAGCTGTTCATACCATAACTGAGTTGTTTGTATATTTATATAAATATTCATTTTATTTGTTTGTATATATATTTATAGTCCTTATTGATTCTATGTAAAAAGGTGGTATTAAATGTTAAAAGTACTTATATATGAAATGGTATACAGTTCGTCTTCTCTGTACTTTTTAGCAACTCTAGTGTGAAATCGGTAAGTTTACATATGTTGTATATATTAATATGTCCACCTATATTTGCTTTGTTTCTATTTTGTATTGCTGAAAAGAAAGTTTATACAAATGTGTGTTTAAAAGTATATATATATTGATCAGATTCGAGGAATTTTTTGTAAAGTATATATGTTATTGTATGTTAAGGTACATGTTTGACTTTTAATTGAAATGCAATAAGTAGATATGTCATTTAAAAATGTATTTAAATTAAGTATTTGTTGAAGGATGTATAAGTATATATACAAGTATTTATTTAAAAATTATATTATGTATGTATGTGTTAATACAAAACAATGATTTTATTTACATATTTTTGTTTTGTTTTGATATTTATCTTAAAATGAAATATTGATTTAATAAGAAATTAATAATGTATATATTTTCAGTTTATATCAAAACAGATTCGATGTGTTTTCATCAGCTTTGTCCGTCGTGCCTGTTTCTTCATCAAATCGTATCTATCTAGCGTTGCTTTGGAATTCGTAGCTCATTTCATTGTCTATCTTCTCTAGCCTCGAAAGGTGAGCAATCACTCACGATTAACGTTCTTGTATTTATTAAATTTGATTTCAATTGAAACGACAATTGAAATATGATGCTGTAGTTATTTAAATTGTTATATATACTATTATCTGTATATGTCCACCTATGACATCTGACACCAGTATCTAGTATTTATATGCCTGTTATTACCATTATCTGTATATGTTCACCTATGACATCTGACACCAATATCTGTTATTTATATTGATGATATATGCCTGTTGTTATATTTTTTATTATCTGTTATCACTCTGCAAGTTCCCTGTTAGTATAGAATTCACTATGGGTTGAAATGATACATATCCGAACGGACTTTAGAATAGGAGAATTTCGTTATGGGTTGAAATGATAAACCCAAGCGATTTTCATTTGAATTGAAATTGGGATTACGGGTCGAAATGATATCTACCCGTATATATTTAAATTTCGGATTGAAATGATAAATATCTGT
Source organism: Allium fistulosum (assembly GCA_030737815.1). NCBI lineage: Eukaryota > Viridiplantae > Streptophyta > Magnoliopsida > Asparagales > Amaryllidaceae > Allium > Allium fistulosum. Next base: position 371,964,167 of record CM060906.1, on the reverse strand, counting down.
ATCACTTAACCATATGATAAATATATATACAGACACCGTTGGTCCATATATATAAATATTTTAAAAATGAATTCTATGGTTTTGGAAAGAAATATATGGTTTTAATAAATGTTGAGCCTTAAATTATTATATATAAATGGTATGATTGATTTAAATACATATAATATGTTGAATGTTTAAAATATATTTCAAAAATAGATTTTGGTAATAATTTGAATAAGTTAAGGTCAGAAAGATAATTTGAATTTAGTTGAAATTGTATTCAATAAAGAATTTTATTTAATTAAACCGATTTGAAACTTATTGAAACTGAGATGTAAGATATGATTTATAACTTGAGTTTGATTTATAAGTAATCTAATGAATATTTTTTTTGTTTAACTAAAGTTTAAGGAAATATTTAGTAAAAATGTAATTTAAGGCTAGTTAAATGATATTGAATTTATTAAGTGAATATTCCCTGATTAAATAATAATGAAGTTAAATCAAGAGCTATATGAAACTGTTAAATTTAACTTTGAAAATGTTGAATATTAAAGCTTTGAAATATATTGAAAATTTAAATGATCTGTTTAGAAATGAATTAAATTGATGAATTGAGCTTTGAATAAATTTGAATTTGGAATTTGAAGTTGATTTGAATCGATTTGCTAGACTTGAGGAAATTAAATACTTTACTTTTTAAATCATTTAATATATATATACTATTTTGGAAAATGGATATATTTGAAATGAAATGATATTTGGGTTTTGAAGTATAAATTTAATTGAAATGACCATGGTGTTAAAATGTATATTTCCACCTTGTAGATAGTTCTGAAGATCCTTAGAGGATGGTTATCCCAACATCCTTTAAGTTACTCGTATTTCAATTGATATTTCACTTGAGTTGGATTTATTTATATAAGAATGTTAATCCTGACTCGAGTGTTTTGTGTTTTGCTTTACGCTCGGGTCAGACCGAGTGATACAGCATTTGAGACTCACCCTTGGAGTTTGGAGCTTCCTTTGGAGATCCAACTATCACCTCAGCTTTCAGCTCTTCTAGTTGATTTGTTCAGAGAAGTCATCTGTTGTACTGGAGACTTCACTGCATTTGAGATATTCTGTTGTATTTTATTTCTAACTCTGATGTTTATATAGTAGCTTCATGAACTACTATTTTATCTATTCCGCTGCGTATTATTGTATTACTCTGTGTCTGTGATTATGTGATTGATTTATTTACTGCATATGCTGAGTTTTGCCAAATTTTTATTACAATCTGTTATTTTGAATTATTCAAGTCAGACATGTGTGGATTTATTGTCGATTTGAATGGTCCAAAATACCGGGTCGTTACAGTTGGTATCAGAGCTTTGGCTCTAGGCAAAACTTAGCATATATAGTAAATTTATTTACAGAATCACTTTCGTTCGAGTTTGAATCTCTTCCTTTTGACTGGATTTCCTTTGAACTTTGGAACGTTCCTTGCGGTTCCAAAATTTCATTCTTGTCTCTTCCTATTTGTATTCTTTTGATTCTGGAGTATCCCATAACTCCACTTCGAATGACCTCCATAAGAATAGGCGATCCCGCCAATCTTTGAATGATTGTAAAGGGGTGGAACTCCTTTACAATAGGCATTGATTCACTGGAGATTTATATATCCCTCGGTTTAGATGCTGCTATCTCTTGATATGCCGAATTCTATCTTTGGCAATCGAATGTCGATTTGCCTTAGATTTCCGCATCGATTATATCCTTGAAGTCACGGTTGACCCGGTCATGGTCGCCCGCGATTTATATAAGTGTATCCATCTACTGTTTTGTAATTAATTATCTCATTTTCGTTCGAACTTATCTTCGAATCATAATCCTATTTGATTAGAGTCTCTTTAAGTTGAATTTCTATCTTTGTTTTGAAATCCATTCTTGAACCATCCTTTGAAAAATCAGGCTTGTTTATATTTCTGAAATTGTTTATATATAGAATATAATAATTTCGATCTATATATAAAAATGAAATGTTTTCGATTATAAACCCTTTTAAAATAAGAATTTGAGGTTTCGAAAGGATCTGTAATTTTGGAAAAAATTTATTATATAAGAAATTTGATTTATCTAAAAATGATTTATGACTAAAGGATTTTAAATTTGAAATTCGAGAATTGAACTCCGGTAGTTTTGAAATTGGTTTTAAGATTTTGAAATATATAATAATAATATGATTTAAAAATATTTTCCGAATAAGAAATGTTTCAAATGATTTTAATGAGTTTCGAAGAAATTTCAAAAGAAGTTTGAGAAAATAGAAGCCTAGAACTCACTTATGTCGCTGGAAAATAATTTCGGTGATGAGTGCACGCATCATCGACATTGATTTTCGAGTTTCAGAGTGAGGATAGGCCACTCTAGTAGCATTGCTACGCGAGTGATTTTGCGAAACCAATTTTGATTTCAAATTCCGAAGTAAGATTTGATATTCGAAAGAGATATGTATATATATTTGAAATGATTTGAAGTAAGCCGGTGTTCAGTCCTTGAGTTTCGGATTTGATATAAACCCATCTATTAAAAATTGATTTACTGATTTGTTGCTGATTTCCAACTCTTGAATTTGAAAATGATTTCTTCAACTATTTTAAAGGTTTGAGCACTTCCAAATCAAGGATAACTCTTCAAAGCTAAGAAATTTTGAAAAGTATTTTGATAAAGTATATAAGTTTGTTTTGAACGTTTAAGTATGAAGTAATATGATTTAAATAAGTTGAAACTGTTTTGTTAAGTAAATGAATAAGGCAAATTTTAAAATTTTCTAATATGAAATTTAGATTTGAAATGTTTTGAAAAGAATTTGGTCTTCAAAATATTTTGAATAAAATTTAGTTTAAATGTTTTAACTTAGTAACATCTTTATGAAACTATATATTTAACAAGTTGGTATAAATGTATAAGTTGTACGTATGCTGTTTTATTCGCATAATTAATTTGATCCAAGTTTGAGTACACAAGTTCGAGGTGGATTACACCATTTCGTGTTAGGATTTTTCATTCGATTCTTGATGGCGAATATTTGATATGGATTTTGGGCTAAATTCTAGAATTCTCTATCATAGTATATGGCTATGCAAGGAGACTGATGGCTTCTAGTCGAGAAACCATATCGAAATCCGCATTAGGGAAGTCAAATGGACAATACTAGTTCGAAAGCGAACTTGTGTGATCGAGCGAGCGATCAAATGTGATTTTGCGAATGATGACGTATGTACGTCTTATATTCTAATATCATTGATATATTTTGACGCTGAAATGGAAATCTGTCATGTTAGAATATCTTTGCTTACTAAAAGAAAATTTCCAAGTTAAATACAAAGATATATAACCCATAAAAGCAAAGATATTCAATCCCATATGGCCCTTCATACAGCGAAATTTATTTTGAAAAATTTGATCCTTATATAAGATGGACCTTATGTAAGTATAAGATGATTTCGAAAACATTTGATTTTGGAAATGAATTGGTTGACTTAAATTATATTGATTTGGAAATTTGGATTTATTTTCTAAATCTATTATTTTGGAAACTTTGAAACTAAAGATATTTAATTTGAGAAGAAATAATTTGGTGAAACTATATAAGATTTTGAAATTTAACTGATATTGAAACAAATTGAAATTTGAGAACCTTACGTTACTAAACACTTGATTTGGGAGTTGTCGAACTTATAAAAAAAATTGATTTGTATGAGTATGAAATTGATTCGAAAACTATAGATTTGAAAAGGTACTCAATTTGAAAGTGAAATCTTATATAATTGAAGTCTATATAAGTATGATTTGATATACTATTGATTTTGGAAGGTATTTGATTTGAAAATTAAATCTTATATATAATGGATTTTATATAAGTACGATATTTGAAAGTAATTTGAAAAGGTACTATATGATACATATTTTCGAAGTAAAGATATGGAAAGTGCCTTCTGCTTGATATCCGATTTGTGGCCACATCTTGGATTCATTCTATCGATATTATTCTCTCTGATTGTTGGTTTTCCGGGTATGATACTCGAGTGTCCTTCGAATTCCATGGCGTTAACCATGGTCTTATTGTTCTCTCGTGACTGCATAGCGCAACTGCCTGGCTGAGTCTTGCCTAGGGGTACAGATTGTTTCCTGGGGGATCCAGGCGTAACCATTGTGTATCCTGCAATCTGTGTAGGTCGCGAATAGTAGCGCAAATGCTTGGCTGAGTCTTTCCTGGGGGTACGGATTGTTTCCTGGGGGATCCAGACGTAACCATTGTGTATCCTGCATTCTACTAGTCATCATGGCGTAACTCGCAGGGCTGAGAAAGCTTACGGATATGGATTGTTTCCTGGGGGAACCAGGCGTAACCATTGTGTATCTGCGAACCATGGTTAGACAAAGGTTTTGTTTGTGTTTTGATTGGATTGTACTTTCCATATATGTTTTTAAAAGTTTTTCCAGTATTTTCACTGGGTGTTGAAACAGGTCTACTAAGTACCTGGAGAATTCTAGTTTTGCGCCTGATCAACGCACTGCCAGAGTCTACAGGAACGAGGATAAACTTGTTGAAACATCGAGTTATAAAAATATTTTTCTAACAAAGAAATTCTGTATTAATATTTGAAATTCTTATGGTTCTAAATTAACTATTCGTGTCCGATACTATTCCTTGAATCTACCTTATTTGCTCAGCTTTATTTATTCACCTATATTCTGTTTTTCCTAGTCCTCCTTCTTTTCCTTGTTGACTATAACATATTTAAAGTAAATGATTATTGATTTATTAATAATATTTGAAAAGTATTTTAGATAGAATTAATAAATTTATGATCATGGATTTAATAGCTTCTTTGTAAATATAAGTAATAATGTAAATAATTGTTTTCAAATGGTTTTCATACATTTATAAAGGTGTCATTTAAACATATAAATGGTTTTTATAAAGGAAGCAAGAAATTTTACAAATGGATTTTTTTTGAAAGGTTTTAAAGTATATAAGATAATTGAATTGCAAATGAAGTTTTCAAATTTTAAGTAAAATTTATATAGTTTAAATCAATTGTTTAATATTGACTTTCAATCTACTTTTATTTCTGGTTGTTTTATTCTCCTACCACCTTCCTTTTCGGGGACGAAAAGTTTTGAGTGGGGGAGAGTGTAACGACCCGCAAAATTTAATGGTTTTAAAAGTATATTTAATTGGAAATTTGTGAAATTTTAAACAATAAAATTTGAAATCAAAAATTTATTATTTGGAATACGTCTATTTTAATGTAGCAACTGGTAAATTTTCATCTGATAATATTGAAGTTTATTTTCCTGTGAAATTTCATTTCAAATCAAACCGGTTAATAACAGTGAATTTAAAAGTTTTCCGAAACCAAAATATGTCAACAGGAGAAAATTTATTCAGATCATTCTGAATCAGACTGCGAAATTCGTTTTTCCAAATTTGGACTTCTACTGCTCCGTTTATCTTAATTCTGACCAAATAGCAGCATTTTCGGTACCGGTTATCGATTTTTGATCCGATGATCGTACCACCAATATCTGTATACCGTTTTGATCGTCTTACCGTGTTGATCTCCACAGTATATTCATTTCTATATTTTGAGGTCCGGTACGCGACGGAAACAATAAAACTGTGTGTCGTATCGGTACCGAAATGGAGACTTTTAACTTACCGTGCCTTTTCAAAATTCAAACGTGATGTCCAATCAATCAAGCAATTAATTGCTTTAAATCTTTTAGCTGAATCAATGTGAGCTGTTGACGTTTCCTTTCCTCTCCCATTGTTTATTTTTCGGTACGTTTCATATTCTTTTCTCTGCCTTTTCCTTTATTATATTCATAGAAGACTATTTTAGATCTGCATTTTCTTTCTCTTCCAATCTCGTACCATTCCACAACCCATCCCAACAGCTATTCACCATTCCTCTTTCCTATTCAAGCCTCCACGTCCACCTGTCACGGCCTCCACCCCTCAACCTTTCACTAGCCATCCAAGTAGGCAGCCCCTCTATCTCATCCTCCCCATCAGCTCCGAACCTTTCCCTCCCTAGGCTGAGCCTTCACCACTGACCTCCAATAGCCGAGCCAACCGCGACAACACCCACCCATATTCCATTCAACCCGCGCCTTCCTCACCCTCAATCCACCTCGCCTGCCGTGCCACACCAGACCCATTCCCATGCGGCCGTGCATCCCGCAAACCTATCTCCATACCGAGACCGCCTTGCCACACCTTCCACCAAACCCACACTGTCTCTCTTTCTCCTTTTATATATGGGTAAAGTTGTTTTATATATTACTGTGTTTGGGTTTTGAGTTATCTATGTATTGATCGAAATTATATATACTTATCCAGACCATCTTACTGCCATATGCTAGTATATATATTGCTAAATTTATATATATATATATGTATATTTTTATATAAGATTTATAGAAACTGTTTGTTTATGCATAAGTTTACAAGTATAATTATGAACTACTGAGTTATATAGGTATTACAATAAAGCAAGTTGTATTGTTTAATAATAAGTGTTGTTTTCCTTTTCTGTATGGAGGTATATATGTTAATATCTATAGTAGTTTATATATACTTGGTTTTCAATTATATATAGATACGATATGTATTATTTGTTTTTAGTATGTGTTTATTCTGTAAGTTTAAAAAAAAATTTGAATATGGTTTTACTAGCCTATGTACAGGTCTGTTAAAAATATGTTTTAATAGCAATTTTTTTTATACCTGATTTTGTTATTTATACTACCTAAGGTTATATATAATTGTTTATGTAATAAGTTATATGAGTTTGTTATATATATATATATAAAGCTGTTCATACCATAACTGAGTTGTTTGTATATTTATATAAATATTCATTTTATTTGTTTGTATATATATTTATAGTCCTGATTGATTCTATGTAAAAAGGTGGTATTAAATGTTAAAAGTACTTATATATGAAATGGTATACAGTTCGTCTTCTCTGTACTTTTTAGCAACTCTAGTGTGAAATCGGTAAGTTTACATATGTTGTATATATTAATATGTCCACCTATATTTGCTTTGTTTCTATTTTGTATTGCTGAAAAGAAAGTTTATACAAATGTGTGTTTAAAAGTATATATATATTGATCAGATTCGAGGAATTTTTTGTAAAGTATATATGTTATTGTATGTTAAGGTACATGTTTGACTTTTAATTGAAATGCAATAAGTAGATATGTCATTTAAAAATGTATTTAAATTAAGTATTTGTTGAAGGATGTATAAGTATATATACAAGTATTTATTTAAAAATTATATTATGTATGTATGTGTTAATACAAAACAATGATTTTATTTACATATTTTTGTTTTGTTTTGATATTTATCTTAAAATGAAATATTGATTTAATAAGAAATTAATAATGTATATATTTTCAGTTTATATCAAAACAGATTCGATGTGTTTTCATCAGCTTTGTCCGTCGTGCCTGTTTCTTCATCAAATCGTATCTATCTAGCGTTGCTTTGGAATTCGTAGCTCATTTCATTGTCTATCTTCTCTAGCCTCGAAAGGTGAGCAATCACTCACGATTAACGTTCTTGTATTTATTAAATTTGATTTCAATTGAAACGACAATTGAAATATGATGCTGTAGTTATTTAAATTGTTATATATACTATTATCTGTATATGTCCACCTATGACATCTGACACCAGTATCTAGTATTTATATGCCTGTTATTACCATTATCTGTATATGTTCACCTATGACATCTGACACCAATATCTGTTATTTATATTGATGATATATGCCTGTTGTTATATTTTTTATTATCTGTTATCACTCTGCAAGTTCCCTGTTAGTATAGAATTCACTATGGGTTGAAATGATACATATCCGAACGGACTTTAGAATAGGAGAATTTCGTTATGGGTTGAAATGATAAACCCAAGCGATTTTCATTTGAATTGAAATTGGGATTACGGGTCGAAATGATATCTACCCGTATATATTTAAATTTCGGATTGAAATGATAAATATCTGTATCACTTAACCATATGATAAATATATATACAGACACCGTTGGTCCATATATATAAATATTTTAAAAATGAATTCTATGGTTTTGGAAAGAAATATATGGTTTTAATAAATGTTGAGCCTTAAATTATTATATATAAATGGTATGATTGATTTAAATACATATAATATGTTGAATGTTTAAAATATATTTCAAAAATAGATTTTGGTAATAATTTGAATAAGTTAAGGTCAGAAAGATAATTTGAATTTAGTTGAAATTGTATTCAATAAAGAATTTTATTTAATTAAACCGATTTGAAACTTATTGAAACTGAGATGTAAGATATGATTTATAACTTGAGTTTGATTTATAAGTAATCTAATGAATATTTTTTTTTTTTAACTAAAGTTTAAGGAAATATTTAGTAAAAATGTAATTTAAGGCTAGTTAAATGATATTGAATTTATTAAGTGAATATTCCCTGATTAAATAATAATGAAGTTAAATCAAGAGCTATATGAAACTGTTAAATTTAACTTTGAAAATGTTGAATATTAAAGCTTTGAAATATATTGAAAATTTAAATGATCTGTTTAGAAATGAATTAAATTGATGAATTGAGCTTTGAATAAATTTGAATTTGGAATTTGAAGTTGATTTGAATCGATTTGCTAGACTTGAGGAAATTAAATACTTTACTTTTTAAATCATTTAATATATATATACTATTTTGGAAAATGGATATATTTGAAATGAAATGATATTTGGGTTTTGAAGTATAAATTTAATTGAAATGACCACGGTGTTAAAATGTATATTTCCACCTTGTAGATAGTTCTGAAGATCCTTAGAGGATGGTTATCCCAACATCCTTTAAGTTACTCGTATTTCAATTGATATTTCACTTGAGTTGGATTTATTTATATAAGAATGTTAATCCTGACTCGAGTGTTTTGTGTTTTGCTTTACGCTCGGGTCAGACCGAGTGATACAGCATTTGAGACTCACCCTTGGAGTTTGGAGCTTCCTTTGGAGATCCAACTATCGCCTCAGCTTTCAGCTTCTAGTTGATTTGTTCAGAGAAGTCATCTGTTGTACTGGAGACTTCACTGCATTTGAGATATTCTGTTGTATTTTATTTCTAACTCTGATGTTTATATAGTAGCTTCATGAACTACTATTTATCTATTCCGCTGCGTATTATTGTATTACTCTGTGTCTGTGATTATGTGATTGATTGATTTACTGCATATGATGAGTTTTGCCAAATTTTTATTACAATCTGTTATTTTGAATTATTCAAGTCAGACATGTGTGGATTTATTGTCGATTTGAATGGTCCAAAATACCGGGTCGTTACATATACAAAGAAGTACAAACTTTATGATAACAAATAAATGTATATATGTGAAGATATATATGTGTATACACACACACACACATTATTACAAAAATAAGTGAACATGAAAAAGGCAAACATATACACATGGTCAAGGGTATATGAAAATCTACATATATGCATTTATGCTTATGTATATATATATAACATAAGGGGATGTCATCATGGCAAACATTAAATTCAAGCATACAAAACATTTAATCAAGTCATACAAAATCAAATCACTTATAAATTATCAAATCACATGAAAATATATCAAATCAGCCAAAAGAAAATAAAATAAAAATAATAAAATGTGAAAGTGTAATAACCTGGATTTTTGGGTATCAGATAATTGAATAATTATCTGAGTTTAACTATTAAAATGTGATAATCCCTTAATTAAATTATTGAAAATGGATAAAATTGTTATCTTCAAATATAAATAACCAAAATAAAATTTGTTTTATATTAATTTAAAACAAAAGAATTTTATAAAATTAGAAAATATTTATTTAGTAGTAAATAAATGCAAAAGCATTTAAATTAGCATGTAAAATTGAATTAAATAATTTTATATTATTTTGGAATCTAATTAGTTTATATCTTATTTTCTTTTGAAAGTTTTATTTTTATGAGATAAGAAAAAGCATTTATAAGTTTATAAAAGTATTTACATATTAAGAAAATTGATAATAAAGGCTTTTTAAAAAAATCAGTTAAATCATTTAAAAATAAGTCATGACATGTGTTAATTTTTAAAGCTATTTGATTTACATGTGTGATGAATTAAGCAATGGTCTTGAAAAATGTAAACAAGATTTAACAAGTGTCACAATTTTCTTAATATTTTCTTTTATTTTTAAAATCATAAACTTAAGCCATAATTATATCTATACATCCTCTTTCAATTCTTTTTATTTTTCATCTTTTGAAACAAAGAAGACAAAATTTTGAAAAATGCAAATCAGTAAACTAATTCACAAACCTGGGCAGATCAAAGCAAAAACATATTCAAAGTAATTTTAAAATTGGAAATCTCAAATCTTGGAAGCAATGGTAAATATAGTGATTCAAACTCAAAAAAACTAAAGTAATCAAAATGCAAGATCAAGATCAAAGGATAAAACTCTGACCTGAAGTAATCAAGTTTTCAAAGCAACAAATTCAACATCAAAGTAAATCAAACATCAGATCATCATAAATCAAACTGATCCAGATAAACCAAGTTTTAGAAAACAAAAGCAAGGTTTCAGATCAGAGCATTAAAACCAGGCCTCTGTTCTTCAGTGAGGTGAGTAAACTACTATTTCAGACTTGAATCTGTTATATATCTTGATGAATGTTTGAAGTTTTGTTGTGGAAAATGTTGTATGAATGAAAGAAAATTGTCAGTATGTATACATACATAGGTAGATTGGCTATGCATATCTGTATATACTTCTCTGTTATATTACAGGCTACAATTTCATCAAATAAAATTCGTATCTTCTTATTCTAACCAATTCAAGTTATGATTCCTGAAATGAAAATGTTCATAACAATGTAAAGTCATTTTTAAAAGTAATTGCAAGTGTTTATGTTGAATATTTATTTCAAAAACAATAAATGTCAGTAATGATCTAAAATAATCAGAAAATCAATGTTCAAAATTTCTTATTTTAATTGTATAACCTGATTCGATCTTGCAAGTGATGAATTTTAATAATAAAATTATGATTTTTAGTTTTGATTTGAGGTGGGATTTTGGGGTTGAACGGAAAAGACATTTTTGTCAAATTCCGATGATCGACAGAGGGATGAGTGGCGTGATCATTGGTGAAGGAAGCTGAATGTCCGTGGATCACGGGAAAAATGCTCGAAGGATTTATCGATCACCAGAGTGATTGAAAGACAAGGATTTTGGGTTTAGGAGCTCTTTGGGTTGACCAGATTTTTGCAAGGCTGTATCGTCGTCGACGTTGCATCGGGTCGCACCGGACCGGGGGGAAATGGTGTGTGGACAATCGACGGAGTTGGGGTCGAAGTCGCGAGGTTCCTGGTGTCGTGATGTGGAAGAGCGAGGCGCTTTTGGGTTGATCAGTGGTTCCAGTTTTGAGTCGAGTGGCTCATTTCAATTTCCGGCGCGATGAGTCGGAGCTGGGTGGTCGTTTGGGTCGTAGTAGTTGTCGACGACTTGTTGGAGGTCGCCACGATGGTCGGAGATGACCAGATCAGTGTGCATCGTGCACACGTGCACGTCGTTTCAGGATTTGTTCGAGGCTTCGGGGAAAGTTCAAGTTTTACTCGAGTCTTTTGCTCGATTGACTCGAAGTAGAGAGGAAGCTCGTGTGTTTTGTGACTTTACTCGGGATTTTTATGTATTGTCTTGGGTTTGCTTTGGTATATTAACAAGTTTATAAAAATGGACATGTTTTATAAAATAATAACTAGTTGTTTTTTTTATGAAAGCATGGTCAAGTTTTAAAGTGTGTTAAAATGAATAAGTTTTTTTTAGGAATGTTAACCAGGGTTTCTAAAGTAAATTTATTAAAACAAGTTTTAATAAATTCCAAAGATTTAAATGTTACAATTAAATGTTAAATTTGTTTTGTTTTAAAATAAAGTATATATATTTTTAATTATGAAATTGATTCCTAAATATTTTCTAATGAAGTTTAATAAGTAATTAATGGAGGTAAAGAATTATCTTTAATTAAGGTTGAGATTAATTATAGATAATTAATTTGTGAAATTAATTAAAGTTAATCACTTAATGTAATTAACTAATGATTTGGGATAATTAATTAACTAAATTAATTTTAGATAATAAATTGGTTTGATAAATTAAGAATAATCACTTTGGAAATTGATTGAGTATAATTACTGAAAGTAATTAATTAAAGGATAATAAATCAAAATAAGTGATTATAAGATAATTAAATTGAGTAATTAATTAAGGATTAATGTAATAAATCATTGTTAATTACTTTATAAGAGTAATTAAGAAATTATTTATTGTGATGGGTAAAGGTTAATTAATTTGTGTAAGAGTAAATTTCTTATTGTAATTAAAGGTTAATTAATCAATAAAATTAATTTAAGCAAGGGTTTATAATTAACAAAAGTTAATTAAGCATGATTAAAGATAATTAATTTAATCTATAATGGGTGATTAAATTAAATTAATTAAGAATTGTTTGATTATTTATCATTCCTATAAATGATAATTTGAATTGAATACCTTAGTTATCTGAATATCTCTGATATTGAGATTGTGATGTATTGTGATATGATATGATGGGTGAACTGTGATATTGTGAGTTATCTATCGAAAATTGATTTGTTGTGAGAATCTATGTCTTGTTCTGTTTCTTTCTTCTATCTCTTTTCTTTTTCTTCTAACTATCTGGAATTTTCGGGTTCGAAATTTCTGGGTCGTTACATTAGAGCCAAACTGTTTAATTTCCCAATCTCCATTTCCAATTAATTACCCATCAATTCAATTTAAATTTCCACTTCCATTTAAATTGACTCAATACTTCAATTTCCATTGAAATTGATTTAATCCCAATTGGATTTTTAATTTCAGTTTGGATCCATTTCAAACTTATCTTTGGTAAGAATGCTCTGGAAATCATCACCCCCATTAATTTCTTTAATTAATCCATACTTTAACTAATTACACTAAGTAATTAACCTGTACAGGTATATGCTACTAGGCTTGCACAGTACACTGCATTGCTATATATATATGCCACTATATTTGCTCACGTTTACATTCTAACTTTTCAAACATTAAAACAAAAGAGAATCTACCATTAAAACATAAATAAACCAAGATTTTCAAAGGCTTGAAGGAAGAAGGCTTAAAAAAATGCAGCAGTTCAACACAGCTTCAAACTGTGAGTAAAACTCAATCATTACTTACTGGAGAATTCTTGTATGCAATTATGTGTTTGTAGTTTGGATGAAACTTTGATTTGTCAAGTATGTAGGTGTTAACAATGTCTGTACTTTATATGTGATGTGCACGTAAATGTGCATATTATTACCACCATATTTAATCTATTTAAATTAAATAAATGATCATATTGGGTATTTTAACTTGTTTAAACCAAAATTCAAATTATTTCAAATCGTCGCATATTCATCTTCATTTAGAGGCAAAATGGTCATTTTTGTGTATATACTAATATTCTAAAATTTAATTAAAAATTTCTATGTTGTTTTGTAGGAATTTAAATTCAAATATAAGTGGTTTCATGAAGATATATGCATGCACAAGAGTGAATACAAAGGAATGGAGATGGAAATAATTCATTTCATGGATCATGGAAGACCCCACCCACCTACCTTAATGTACAAATTAGAGCTAATCTACATGTTAAAAGGCCATTAAATCTTCATGCACACTTACTGGATGATTATTGGATGCTAATGGTTACTTGGCTACCACACTTCCTAGAGGGGTAGTTTGGGTAGTTCCTAAAAAATAAATTAGGGTTTCTAAACATGTATAAATACCCCTTATGCTTCATGTAACCTTCCCCCTTCTTCTTTAGGTTCTCTTATCTTTAGTTTAGTTTAGGCTCATAAATAAAAGAAAGCTCTCTTTCTCTTTTCATGGCTACTTAGCCATTTTTATTTCATGTAATTTCCTTTTTTTATGAAATGTTAATTAGTGTTCTATGTTATTTACATGCTTCTCTTCTTATGTTAGTAGTGTAGTTTACTTTTCATGCAAGTAGATTAGTGTTCATTTCTTTTTACTTAGCTTTTCTTTTTATTTTGCTCTCTTTTTCCTCTTGTTTATTTCATGTTGCTTTCTACATTTATTGATTTGATAACAAATATGTGAGGCTAATCCCTACAATTTAGGGGTAATGAAGCTCTCTAGTATGTAGATGCAACATTTTGATGTTTATGCTCTCGTTTTGTGCTTAATGAAACATTTGAAGTGGTTTAACTTATTGTTTTTGATTTGAATTTGATAACCTATATTGTTGACACCAAATAGGCTATGCTTAAACATTCACAAACAATAATTACCTCTTCATCTACATATGATGATGGTAATGAAGTGATTGTTGAAATTAAATTTTGATGGCCTATATTTCTAAACAATAGTTAATAGGCCATGCTTAAAATAGATTTTGCTTTCAACTTTGTTGTCGTATTTCATGAGAGTTAAATGTGTATTAGTGGTTGTGTTATAGTTTGATGGTTTATATTGGGCAAATAAATAGCACAAATATACCATACTTATGATAAGCACATCAACTAATTACACTAATGACAAGAAAAGAGAGATTGTAACAACCCATATTTTTAATCAATATTTTAAATTACATTTATTTGAAACTTTGATTTTTAAATCATTTAAATTTGAATTTTTGGAATTTTCCTGTAACAACCCGGGGCTTTGCGCCGATTAATTATCGTCATTAGACGATTAAATTCTGCTGGCTAATTACTGTTGGGCGTTTTAATCGGTTAAAATTCCTTTATAAACTTGTTAAATGTTGTGTGGGCTTTAAACATTGATTATTGGCCCACGTTTCTTTCTGATGCCGTGATAATTATCTAGACCGATTCTCCCTCTATTCATTTTTCTGATCGAAAACCCTAAGCAAAACATACGGAAAAAATGGCCGCTCGTTCCTTCTTCCTTTGCTTGCAAATTTGGGGCTTTGACAAATTGAGGCGCCGCTTGATTTTAAGTCGATTGAATGGGTATTGCGAGTTTGGCTTTGTCGATCGCTCAATTTCTTGAGTGCTCGGCTGCTTCAATTTGTGTCGAACGAGGTGAGTGATTTTCACTCACATTCTAATTCAACCTTAATACTGTGCTTCAGCTGTTCGATTTTGTTTCGATGTTGATGTTTTCTCTGACTTAATTAAATTCGTATACATTGATATCTGCTTCTCACGATGTTGATTTTTTTGATTGGTTCATTTATATGGTTTTGATGATTTTTGAACTGTTCGAACTCCTTGGTCATTACGGCTTGAATTGCTTCTGACCTCGGTCTTGATTGGGTGTATGCGATTCCATGACTTCGGCTTTGGTTAGTTTGAAACTGCTACTTGAGTCTTTTATGATTTTTGAAAAACCTGCTACTTCGGTTACTTTAAATATGTGATTTTTATCACCGGGCTTTGACCTGATTAGTTCGAACTTGCTGTATTGAGTTGATGTTTTGGTTTTGACTCGACTTGATATTGTCACCGGTAATTGCCGTAGTGTTGCAGTCTTTCTTTTGCCTAACCATTTGAACCACCGATTAGTTATTCTTGGGTATCTTCACATGTGTACTCGAGTCTGATTCATATATATGTTTCAGACTTGTTTATTTGCTTGAATTTGTTGAGCTTGGTTGCACCCTGATTTCTCTGACCACACGAGCTAGTTTGGTTGAAGTTGGTTTTGAACATGGTCATTGATGTTGTACCCCACTGTTTACATTTCTCTGTGCACATCGATTTTGCATGCTGTCTCCTTGACATCTTCATTGCACACTGTACATTTGTCTATGCATATGATTCTCATTTGCTTCGAGACAGTTTTAGTTGCATTGTGTCTTTGAGTGCTGTACTTGCATTATCCCGTTTCGCAGCTGCATACATGTTTGCATATCAACCTGTTGAAGTCACTTTGGTCCAGTTTCATGTTGTCTTCAAGTTTGAAATTCTTGGAGTTTAGTAGCTTGTATACTTCATGTGGAAGCTGCTTGTTTTGCTGCCTGGTCTGTTGGCATTGCTCACTGGCCCGGATTTGAGTCCGTTGTATATGTCCATTGCCGTGTGTATTCGTATTTAGCTTGTCTACACTTGCATTGTCCACTGTTGCATTCATGTGCACATCACTTGTTGCCTCCTTTATTGCCTGTTCTTCGAGGCATGTAGTTCATGTGTACCCTGGTTTATCACTTGCTGTTGCATGGTGAACTTGTTTCTTGAGTTTGAGTCTTCATGTGTACTATGGCTAGCATATTTAACTTAGTTCTCTACTGGCTTCGGCTTTGATTTCTGGTAGTACTGGGTTTGACTTGACTTGAACCTGCCTCTGTTCATTTGGTGTTGGTCCGTCTCGACTCGGAGTCTGGTTGCTTCATTGACTTGTTTGCCTGTTCACTGTAGTGTGATGTTGTCTTGTTGATTCGACCCAGATCATATTTGTTTATGTGTTCATACTTCATGTATATTGATGTGTGAATATTGATCCTGGTTCACTTTAACCTTCTGATCTGGTGTCTGTAGTGTTGCAATCTTTGACTTGTTTCATGCATCACTGTATATCTATATTGTTGGCATTGTTATGTTGGTTTTGGGTTTTGACCATTTTATTGAACTGTTAGCCTTTGGGGTATAATTTCTGATTCATCGGTGACTTTGTTGATTTTTGGATTAGCTTATGGTCTGTGCATTCTTGCCATGCCGTATTGCCATTCCTTTGGTGTAGTTTCAATTGTTGCAGTTTTTCCCTTGTATTCATGTGGTGGATGCTGTTTCATTTTTGTTGACAGTTGTGTTGAGTCATGATAGCCGTGACTTGACCTCTGCAGTTTCGATTTGCTGTAGTATTTGGGGTTGTGATGACATCTTATGTTGTAGTGACGAGGTAGTACACGCGAGCGTGTACTACAGCCCTATCAGAATTGACGTTTTAATTGATATCTCAATTGCTTGAATTGTTTCGTGTGTTCAATTCAATATTTTGAAATTGTATTTTGATTTGATTTAATTTGCTCATATTGTTGCTATCTAATTATCCACTAGATAATTAGATTATATGTTTTCTAATTATCGTATCGATAATTAAAGATTTGTTGTTTATGATGTTCACTGGCTTGAGTTTTGCTTTGGCCACTTGCTGTTAATTGCTGTTTAGGCAATTATGTTGTTTTCAAAATTATCTTTATTGATAATCCTTTTTATTTATCTTTGTTGATGATTTGAATTTGCTGATTTGTTGTTTAACACTGTTTCGTGTTATATCTACCGTTATCCGATTCTCTTATTGAAGGGTTGGATATACGAGATTTATTATGACTGTCGTCTATTGGTTATTTAATTATTATTGCTTCTGTGCATTAATAACTGAGTTTGAATTAGACTGACCCGCGTATTATTTTCTTTTGAATTTAATACTCGGGTCAGACCGAGTTATTTCAGGTTGTTGATATCTTGCTTTGGGTTGCTGCTTGAGCTATGAAGTCTCTTCATATCTTTTGGAGTAGTCGTTGTCATAGTATAGGATGATATGTATTCATGTATATTATTTACAATAATGTACTTGTATATGTAACTTCCAGTGTCGACAGTTGTAGTTGTATCATATGTATTGTATCGCATGTATTGTAACTTACTTCAGTTATATATATATATGAGATTTTATATTATTTGTGTTCCGCATTTAGCTTATCTGTGTTATTATTATATATGCTGTCCTAAACTATTATGAACCATCGTAGTTCGTTTTATACTAGAATTGAATATGTCGGTGGGAGTAAATAGACAAAGATTAAAGAGATGAAGGAATATATACCACTCCTATCGAGATAATCAATACTAGTGTAAGGCCTAACTACGGATGGCCGCTCCTATCCAGCCTTATTCTTCGTAATAACAGACAGTATTTCTTCTAATACTCTTTGTTATTGTGAGCATAGAGGTGGGGCGTCACAGTTGGTATCAGAGCGAGGGGATTATGGACATAATAAAAAACATAACTTAGATGGAACATGTGTTACAACTAATTGTTAATGTTTTTATTTGTGCTTTGAGTCAAAACTAAAGTTTTGAAATTATGATGAAATTTTTAAATATCCTTATTTAAAAATAAAAGTGAAATTGTGTTTTGATGATTGAGTAATTTGTGTTCTGTTTATCAGAGTGCGCAGCGGAAACAGTGATTGTCTTCGCCTAGTACAGCTGATAACCTTTTTGATTTAAAAATCAGAATATGAAAATGAAATTTGTTTCATTGTGTTGTTTAACCAGTGGTCTTGATTTTGTTGAGATTTTTGCTGATTTTCTTTTATGCTAATCACATATTGATTAGATTTTTGTTGTTTCAAATATATCTTCATTGAAGATATAATCGAGTGATTTCTTTGTTCATCTTGTAGTGTGCGTGCAAATATGAGTTGCACGTTACTACATTGATTTTACGTTGAACCGATGTTTGGTTTTAAGACGTATTCTGTTGCTGTTATTTTATAACGGGATTTTTCACTAGTATTATCTTGATGAGATTTTGACGTATAAAAATTACTGTCGCTTCAACTTCAGTAATCGTCAAATTTTAAAGTGGATTTTCAAGCGGTTATTTCGCAATGCTAATTTGATATCCGTTTTTACAGTGTTTTGAGAAGTGCGATTTCCTTATCGAAATTGCTACTGATGTTGCTGTTTAATCAAGTGTTTTGAAAATTGTTTTTAAAATAAAATTGTTTTAAATTTTTTACAGTTTGCGCTTTCAAAAGAATGAGGAAGCGATTTAAACGCTTCAACAAAATTGAGGACTATGAACCCTCACTTTTACTGATTCGCTTAATTCTGGACTTGTCCGTTTGAGAACGTAAAATGTTTTTATTTAAAATACACAATTTTTCACTTTCAAGGAAACGATGAAGTTTAAACGATTTAGTAAAACACGTGGTATGGGACATGTGCGTTCACTATTTCGGTTAATTCCGGACTTGTTAATTGAAATATTTGCTGTTTTGATGATTTTGATGATTTTGTGTGCTTTCGAGCCACTATGCTGGACCTTCGGGTCATTACCAGTACCAGACCTTCGGGTCATATGTCGGACCTTCGGGTCATTTGTTGGGTGCCAAAAATTATGATGACGGTACTTTGTAGGCTTCGGCCATATGTTGTTGCACGTGCGGCGTAGCTTAGACTCGCCATCTGCTGGGATTGATCCACCTTTTATGTTGATTTTCTAGTCATCTTAATTGATTTCTAGATATTTGTTGTTTCTAATTATCTGCAGGTAATTAGATATTTGCTGATTTGAGTTCTAATTATCTTTGTTGATAATTAGAAATTTGCTGATATGAGTTCTAATTATCTTTGTTGATAATTAGATATTTGCTGATTTGAGTTCTAATTATCTTTGTTGATAATTAGATATTTGCTGATTTGAGTTCTAATTATCTTTGTTGATAATTAGATATTTGCTGATATGAGTTCTAATTATCTTTGTTGATAATTAGATATTTGCTGATTTGAGTTCTAATTATCTTTGTTGATAATTAGATATTTGCTGATTTGAGTTCTAATTATCTTTGTTGATAATTAGATATTTGCTGATTTGAATTCTAATTATCTTTGTTGATAATTAAATATTTGCTGATTTGAGTTCTAATTATCTTTGTTGATAATTAGATATTTGCTGATATGGGTTTTAATTATCTTTGTTGATAATTACATATTTGTTGTTTCTGATTATCGTTTTTGATAATTAGATAATTGTTGGTTTCTGATTCTCGTTTTTGATAATTAGATAATTGTTGTTTTTGATTATCGTTTTTGATAATTAGATATTTGTGATTTCTGATTATTGTTTTTGATAATTAGATATTTGATGTTTTTTATTATCGTTTTGGATAATTAGATATTTGATGTTTTCTGATTATCGTTTTTGATAATTAGGTATTTTTGTTTTCTGATTATCGTTTTTGATAATTAGAAATTTGCTGATTTGAGTTCTGATTATCGTTTTTGATAATTAGAAATTTGCTGATTTGAGTTCTGATTATCGTTTTTGATAATTAGATATTTGTGTTTTTTGATTATCGTTTTTGATAATTAGATATTTGTGTTTTCTGATTATCGTTTTTGATAATTAGATATTTGATGTTTTCTGATTATCGTTTTTGATAATTAGATATTTGTGTTTTCTGATTATCGTTTTTGATAATTAGATATTTGATGTTTTCTGATTATCGTTTTTAGTAATTAGATATTTGTGTTTTCTGATTATCGTTTTTGGTAATTAGATATTTGTGTTTTCTGATTATCGTTTTTGGTAATTGGATATTTGTGTTTTCTGATTATCGTTTTTGATAATTGGATATTTGCTAATTTTGCTGATTATGAGATTCGCTAGTCTCTAATTGATTCTAGATTATGTTGATTATATTGAATTGCTGTTTTCTATCTATCTCTATTGATAGTTAGAGTTGCTGATTATGAAGTTCGTGTTTTCTAGTTATTTGTTGGACAACTAAATATTTGCGGTTTTGCGATTTGTGATTTGTGTTTTCTAATTGTCTTTGTTGGTAATTAGATTTTGTTGTTTTCTAATTATCGTATCGATAATTAGATATGGCTGTTTTGTGATTTCTGTATTCTAATTATCTAATTGATAATTAAATATTGCTGATAATTGTATTTATTCAGTTTTGCTGTTTTCTGATTATCTATTTGATAATTAGATTTTGTTGAAAATTTGTGAATTTCTTTTATGAAATTAAAAGATTTCTTTGGCGTTTGTGTTCTTGACCTTTATTTTTCTAGCTTAACCAGTTTATGTTAGAAAAATAATTGTTATTGACGACTTTAATTATGAAAATTGTAGGGATGCAATTTTCATAGGGAGGGGAGTCTGTAACAACCCGGGGTTTTGCGCCGATTAATTATCGTCATTAGACGATTAAATTCTGCTGGCTAATTACTGTTGGGCGTTTTAATCGGTTAAAATTCCTTTATAAATTTGTTAAATGTTGTGTGGGCTTTAAACATTGGTTATTGGCCCACATTTCTTTTTGATGCCGTGTTAATTATCTTGACCGATTCCCCCTCCATTCATTTTTCTGATCGAAAACCCTAAGCAAAACATACGGAAAAAATGGCGGCTTGTTCCTTCTTCCTTTGCTTGCAAATTTGGGGCTTTGACGAATTGAGGCGCCGCTTGATTTTAAGTCGATTGAATGGGTATTGCGAGTTTGGCTTTGTCGATCGCTCGATTTCCTGAGTTCTCGCCTGCTTCAAATTGTGTCGAACGAGGTGAGTGATTTTCACTCACATTCTAATTCAACCTTAATACTGTGCTTCAGCTGTTCGATTTTGTTTCGATGTTGATGTTTTCTCTGACTTAATTAAATTCGTATACATTGATATTTGCTTCTCACGATGTTGATTTTTTTGATTGGTTCAACTATATGGTTTTGATGATTTTTGAACTGTTCGGACTCCTTGGTCATTACGGCTTGAATTGCTTCTGACCTCGGTCTTGATTGGGTGTATGCGATTCCATGACTTCGGCTTTGGTTAGTTTGAAACTGCTACTTGAGTCTTTTATGATTTTTGAAAAACCTGCTACTTCAGTTACTTTAAATATGTGATTTTTATCACCGGGCTTTGACCTGATTAGTTCGAACTTGCTGTATTGAGTTGATGTTTTGGTTTTGACTCGACTTGATATTGTCACCGGTAGTTGCCGTAGTGTTGCAGTCTTTCTTTTGCCTGACCATTTGGACCATTGATTAGTTATTCTTGGGTGTCTGCACATGTGTACTCGAGTCTGATTCATATATATGTTTCGGACTTGTTAATTTGCTTGAATTTGTTGAGCTTGGTTGCAATCTGATTTCTCTATGAGAATAGTGAAATTTAGATTCCATGACTTATTCCTGACCACACGAGCTAGTTTGGTTGAAGTTGGTTTTGAACATGGTCATTGATGTTGTACCACACTGTGTACATTTCTCTGTGCACATCGATTTTGCATGCTGTCTCCTTGACATCTTCATTGCACACTGTACATTTGTCTGTGCATATGATTCTCATTTGCTTCGAGATAGTTTTAGTTGCATTGTGTCTTTGAGTGCTGTACTTGCATTATCCCGTTTCACAGCTGCATACATGTTTGCATATCAACCTTTTGAAGTCAGTTTTGTCCAGTTTCATGTTGTCTTCAAGTTTGAAATGCTTGTATACTTCATGTGGAAGCTGCTTGTTTTGCTGCCTGGTCTGTTGGCATTGCTCACTGGCCCGGATTTGAGTCCTTGTATCAGTCCATTGCCGTGTGTATTCGTATTTAGCTTGTCTGCACTTGCATTGTCCACTGTTGCATTCATGTGCACATCACTGGTTGCCTCCTTTATTGCCTGTTCTTCGAGGCATGTAGTTCATGTGTACCCTGGTTTATCACTTGTTGTTGCATGGTGAACTTGTTTCTTGAGTTTGAGTCTTCATGTGTACTAGTTAGCATATTTAGCTTAGTTCTCTACTGGCTTCGGCTTTGATTTCTAGTAGTACTGGGTTTGACTTGACTTGAACCTGCCTCTGTTCATTTGGTGTTGGTCTGTCTCGACTCGGAGTCTGGTTGCTTCATTGACTTGTTTGCCTGTTCACTGTAGTGTGATGTTGTCTTGTTGATTCGACCCAGATCATATTTGTTTATGTGTTCATACTTCATGTATATTGATGTGTGAATATTGATCCTGGTTCACTTTAACCTTCTGATCTGGTGTCTGTAGTGTTGCAATCTTTGACTTGTTTCATGCATCACTGTATATCTATATTGTTGGCATTGTTATGTTGGTTTTGGGGTTTGACCATTTTATTGAAATGTTAGCCTTTGGGGTATAATTTCTGATTCATCGGTGACTTTGTTGATTTTTGGATTAGCTTGTTGTCTATGCATTTTTGCCATGCCGTATTGCCATTCCTTTGGTGCAGTTTCAATTGTTGCAGTTTTGCCCTTGTATTCATGTGGTGGATGCAGTTTCATTTTTGTTGACAATTGTGTTGAGTCATGATAGCCTTGACTTGACCTCTGCAGTTTCGATTTGCTGTAGTATTTGGGGTTGTGATGACATCTTATGCTGTAGTGGCGAGGCAGTACACGCGAGCGTGTACTGCAGCCCTATCAGAATTGACGTTTTAATTGATATCTCAATTGCTTGAATTATTTCGTATGTTCAATTCAATATTTTGAAATTGTATTTTGATTTGATTTAATTTGCTCATATTGTTGCTATCTATTTATCCACTAGATAATTAGATTATATGTTTTCTAATTATCGTATCGATAATTAAAGATTTGTTGTTTATGATGTTCACTGGCTTGAGTTTTGCTTTGGCCACTTGCTGTTAATTGCTGTTTAGGAAATTCTGTTGTTTTTTAAATTATCTTCATTGATAATCCTTTTTATTTATCTTTGTTAATGATTTGAATTTGCTGATTTGTTGTTTAACACTGTTTCGTGTTATATCTACCGTTATCCGATTCTCTTATTGAAGGGTTGGATATACGAGATTTATTGTGACTGTCATCTATTGGTTATTTAATTATTATTGCTTCCGTTCATTAATAACTGAGTTTGAATTAGACTGACCCGCGTATTATTTTCTTTTGAATTTAATACTCGGGTCAGACCGAGTTATTTCAGGTTGTTGATATCTTGCTTTAGGTTGCTGCTTGAGCTATGAAGTCTCTTCATATCTTTTGGAGTAGTCGTTGTCATAGTATAGGATGATATGTATTCATGTATATTATTTACAATAATGTACTTGTATATGTAACTTCCAGTGTCGACAGTTGTAGTTGTATCATATGTATTGTATCGCATGTATTGTAACTGACTTCAGTTATATATATATATATGAGATTTTATATTATCTGTGTTCCGCATTTAGCTTATCTGTGTTATTATTATATATGTTGTCCTAAACTATTATGAACCATCGTAGTTTGTTTTATACTAGAATTGAATATGTCGATGGGAGTAAATAGACAAAGATTAAAGAGATGAAAGAATATATACCACTCCTATCGAGATAATCAATACTAGTGTAAGGCCTAACTACAGATGGCCGCTCCTATCCAGCCTTATTCTTCGTAATAACAGACAATATTTCTTCTAATACTCTTTGTTATTGTGAGCATAGAGGTGGGGCGTCACATTTCCAATGTAATTTTGGATTTTTTTTGTAATTTATTTTCCAAATATAATAAATTAATGATTTTATGGAAATTTTATATTTTGGTCAACTTTGGTCAAATGTTGGTCAAACTTTGACTTACAGTTGAGATTTTTAAATTTTAATTTTAAATTTCTAATCCTTTTCTTTTAAACTGTATTTAATTCTGATATATGTTCTGCTTTTCGTTTTGTAAAATTCTGTTTTATACTTTTAAAATTTGATAAAAATCAGCGTTTTACACGAAGTTATTTTCTATAGTTTATTTTCTATTTTCTACGTTCATTTTTCTATTTTCCTATGTTCATTTCTCATTTCTCATTTTTATTTTCTATTTTTATTTTGCTTAGACTTTGATTTATTTATTGGATTTTTATTTTTGATCTTGGCTTTGGAAATTTCAAGAGACTTTGGTTTCTCTTTATATAACTTATGCCTTTTCATTTGCCTAGCTCTTCACATCCGTAGCCGTCCACTTTATTGTCATTAGCCGTGCCTTTTACTTGCAAATCACGTACAAAGTTTCTAATTTCATCCTTCTTCTCATTTCCCATTTGCGTTAAAAAAAAAATATACAAGTTTCTCATGTCTTCCTCTTTCTCTTTCCCTTCTCTCTTTTGTTTTGTTTTCTCTTTTGCTTTAAGACTTGCTCGGCCATCACCATGTCCATGCCTTAGCCGACCACATCTCCTCCTCCACCACCACCATAACCAGCCACCACCACCTCATCACTACCACCAAACCATGTCGTGACCCCTATGACCCAAACCATCACCAAACAATGAAAAAACCCTAGCCGAACTCCTACATTTCTTCACCTCCTCTTCTATTGCCTCGGCCACCATCACCTCCACCTTCCCCATCCCCTGGCCATGACCATCCCCTACTCCAGACCCGACCTGACCCATGCACACAACCCAGGCTGAGCCTTTGCACCATGGCCGAACCAATAGTTGAATGCCTTTAGACCTTTTGCCTTCCTATTGTCTTGTAACTTACACCTCTTCACCTTCTAGCCCATGGCCGTGCTTTGTGATCTCAAAAAACAAGCCTAGCAAACCCAATCAAACCATGGCCGAGCATATCTTGATCATGGCTGAGCCTAATATGATGATGGTCGAGCCCATTGTAGTGTGGCCGAGCCTACTTGATGTTTAAAGCAAAGGTTATGTCATTTTGTTTCACATCTTTACATTGTTTTAATTTCTATTCTTTTGTATTGAATCTTATACTTATGTTTGTGTATTTTTTTATATACAAGATTTGGATCTTGACTCTTCATCCATTCAAAATCTTGTTCGTGCTTTGTCGTGTTTTTCAGAGTTTTAGTTGTGTGTCTTGCATTGTTATCTCCAGCTTTAAAAGGTGAGTTTATCACTCTCGACAAACCGTACTTATATATTTGTGAAACGATGACAAGTGGATGTGTAGTATTGATATGCTATGTTGATAAATTCATATATGCCTGTGATATGATTATATGATGTTATAATCTGATTATATACCTGTTACATCACCTGATATGATATGATATGCTATACTGTTTATTTTATTTTCTATTTATCGCACTGCAAGTTCCCTTTCACTATGGGTTGAAATGATACATACCCGAACGGACTTTAGAATAAGGGAAAATCATTATGAGCTGAAATGATAGGCTCAAGCGATTTTCTATTGTATTTGACTTGGGATTACGGGTTTGAAATGATAGAACCCGGATTTTTCATTTTAAATTACGGATTGAAATGATACATATCCGTATCACTTGCCCTAGGTTAGAAAATATTATACAGACCCGTGGTTTATTTTAAATAATAGTTTCTAAAATTTTTAAGTATTTTGAAATATTAAATATATGTGATTTTGAACTTAAGTTTGATATAATAGTTTTTTGAAACTTTAAGTATTTTGCAATACTAAATATATGTGATTTTGAACTTAAGTTTGATATCATAGTTTTCTGAATTTTTTTAAGTATTTGACATTTAAATTATCTGAGATTTTAACTTAAATTAGATTTAAATGATTTAAATAAATTTTATAGTGATTTTATGTAAGTTAAAGTGTATAAGCAAATTAATGATTGAAAAGGTAAATTTTGATTTGACTTAATAATTGAAAATTTAGTGTTAAATGGAATTTTAAGCTTAACTTAGTGATAAGAATATTTTATTTATGAAATGGGTATTTTAAATAAAGCATTAAGTTATTTGTTAAAATAAAAGTTAAGTAAATTAATGTATTTTGACTTGATAAAACAATTATAATTTAAATTGGATATTGGTTGAATAAATGTTATTTTATAAAGAAAAAAATTATTATAAGTTAAGTAATATCCAAATAAATAATTTTGAAAAGTGAAATAAGTTTGATAAGTTAAAAATGAAAAAAGTTGAAGATATATTGTTTTAAAGTGTTATAATTAACTTATAACAGAAATTGTAGCGTTTCAGAAATGCGGTGATTTTAATGTACTGTTTCCAATCTACCACTATACTTACTGTAACACTATAAGTGCTGCTGATTCTGAAATAGAACTGTTTTGAAATAATAATATAGCTACTGTAACACCTTATAAGTGCTGTTGTTTCTGAAATAGAACTGTTTTGAAATAATAATATAGATACTGTAATGTGAAGACCCAAATTATTGAGATAAGAATAATTTTAATAAAATCAGTGAAAGGAGAATTTTCTAGGAAAAATATAGTTTGAAAATAAATATTGGGAATGAGTTAAATAAATAATAAGAAGGAAATGGTATTTCAGAGAGAAGGAATGAGGAAATGTGACTGAGTGTATATATGGAGTATACATTACCATATGTTATATTTTTTTTTACAACCAGGAAAAATATAAAGTAATAAGGAAAACACTATGGTAACTTAATATATGAATACATTTTATATATCAAGAGAAAACAAATAGCTTGAAACATTAACAAGGAATTAATTAAAAATAATAATACATATATACATTACAGGTTAGTCTTAAGAAAATAAAATAATGTAAGAAAGTCACATGAAATTAAGGTGTGTGTATGAAACATGCAAATAGCATGCAAACAAGAAAAAGCTAAAGCAACTGAAAATACCCGAAATGGAAATCAAAAAGAAAATGGCATTTCTAGCCATAACATCATATGCAGAACTCTCTCATTTGTGTGGGGATAAGATGGGTCTTTCACTCTATTAAAACCCTAAACAATGTTTTAAAAATTAAAGGGGGTAACAGCAGTCTCATTGGAGAAAACAGAAAATATTAAGAAAAGAAAGAAGAGCAAACCAAAGCCATTTTTCAAGTTAAAGTATTCTCGGGGAAAAGAGGAAGGAAGGTGAGTGATTAATCAATCTTATGAGGTTTAAGGCATTAAGACCCAAGTTAAGGGCAACCATATTATTTTTATAAAAACCATATCATGTTTGTGCTTGATCTATTTTTCTGAATAAATGAATGCTGAGAATGGTTGGTGTTTTGATAAATCTTTGGTTGATGCTTTGATTTGTTTTGATTGATTGTTTGATAAGAAAAATACCCTGATCACTGATATGGATCCATTACCTTAAAACAATCAGTTTATAAATATGTTTAGCAAGATGAATACATTTTATTGAGAAGTAGGGTATTACTGGGAAATAAACTAGGCAGTGTGAATAAAGGAGATTCATGCTTATGTCTAGATTGTTTTAAAAAAATGGGATGAACAATGCAATAAATTATTTATGTGCTGATTTGTTCATATCTTAAGCTAAAATGTTTTATGGGTTTTTCTCAAAAACCTTACCCTATGTTCACAGTAAAATCGAGTATAAGGATTTATATGATCTCACTAGATTTGTTTAAGTGATCATAATATTCCTGAATATAGGAGACATGCAAGTGTTAAAACATATTTTGAATAAAATAACTGGAAAATGAGATACGGTATTCTTTTCATGAATGTTAAGTATGGTTGGCTGAAATCTCTGAGTGAGTTTAACTCTCTTTGATTTATGAAAAAGAAGAAAAGAATATAAAAGCATTTCAAGAGTTAGTAAATTTTTCTGAAAGAAAATGAGAATGGTCACTAGATTATAAAGCTAATCTAGGAGTAGAGCCTTGATCTATTCATCATAAGGGGGATGCTGGGTATGTGCATGAATTGTTTAAGTCCTGTAGGCCTCTGTGCAGGGGTTAACAGAATTGAGTCCCTTGCAATGCACACATGGTGTTCAATGGCAAAGAGTTAAGACCAAATTAAATTAATAAATTAAGATTGAGAGTTGAGCTATGGTATTAAAATGAGTTAATGCATAGGAGTGTGTATACATGTGTACTGAATTGAATGAATGAATGGATGCTTGTGTGCATGAGTGTTAGTAGGGGCTTGTATATATATATATACCCAGTTTACATTATAAATCCAAATAAGCATCAAGTACATGAATTCTCTGCACAATAAGTAGAAAATGACAAGTTATTATATTTTGATTTCACTCATACCAGAATTTATTTCTGACCCTATTTGTTGCCTTTGCAAACTATGGGGTGTCTCATTATCATTGAGGCAGTTCCAGGTATTGCTGCAGGGAAAGAGGCATAGTAGCTCTGCTTGCATGGGTGTTTGAAGAGCTTGCTGTTTTAAAATACTTTAGAGAAGTAGAAGTTTTTATTTGTAATAAATAATCTGGGCAAAAACTTTCTTAAGGATTATGTGTATCCAGAATTCTTAGTGCTTTGTTTCCTTGTAATGAACATGTAAGACTTATGCATTTATATGTGCTTGTGAGTGGTTGATCAAAGTAATATGCTCTGGAATTAAATCCAGTAAGTTATGATGAATGAGAAGTATGCCATATAATCTGATATATGGACCTACTCTCCTTGCTATTATTGATTAAGTTTCAGATAGGATTATGGGTTACTTTTGAATGAATGTTAGTCAAAGTAATGAGTTGATGGGTTTAAAGTTGGTCTTGACTAGCCAGCAAGATTTTCACATGTCTTGTAACCAATACAAGTTCATGTGTAAGCTTGAAACCACTGAGGCAAACAAGACTATAGTATAAGTTAATTTGAATTGCAACTAAACCTTGTATTAGTAGTTAAGTTGTGTTAAAAGAGAATGTACAAGAGTTCAGTAGATGAGTTTGAGCTTGACCATGGCTAACCAGAAGGGCCTATACATGGCTTGTAATTGATACAAGTGCATGCATATGTCTGAAGCCATATGCTTCAACTTTCTAAAGCAAGTAAATCCATAGTGTAATGCTAACTTGAAAAGAAATCAAGTCACAAGTTGAGTCCAGAAAAAGACTAAGAATATGATGTTATAGAATTTGGAAATCATAGGTGGCTAAGGTTTTAGGATTCGAATTCTTGATAAAATCTAAAAATGACATCAAATGTATGATTGAAGTAGCAAGATTAGTAAAAGAAGCAGATCAAAAGATTCAATGCATCAAGTAAGAAA
Source organism: Allium fistulosum (assembly GCA_030737815.1). Lineage (NCBI taxonomy): Eukaryota > Viridiplantae > Streptophyta > Magnoliopsida > Asparagales > Amaryllidaceae > Allium > Allium fistulosum. The sequence continues at coordinate 371,934,379 of CM060906.1, read as the reverse complement.
ATAGAGAATTTGGTTAAGTATTTAGAAATCCAGAACATTTCTTTTGTTCACTTAGCATTCAGAATATGTAAAGATCTTTCAAAACCAAGTTCAATATGTTTTCCAATTTTATTAACAAGGTTTGTATGATTCCTAAATCAGCACACAACCCTATCCCTTACATGATCATTACATGTTTTTAAAAACCTGAATGTATGCATTTTGATTGAACTGAATTGCTTGTGCATGTTTTGTGCGTGTTTGGTGCATGCTTGAGTATAAACCATGAATCTGGGTTAGATAAATTCTTGAATCATTCATCAAATTATGTTTTGACATCTTCTATCATTTCTAAACAACAGGTATGAATTAATGAACCCTAGAATCAAACCCATGGGATATTTAGACCACAAGTCAAATAATTTGGTTTAATGAAAACTCTGGAAAACAATACAAATGTAAATATGAGGAACTAATACTTTATTTTTGTATTAGTCAATCTTGAGTCTCTTTAGGGTGATAATATTTTTATTTTGTATTAGTCAATCTTGAGTTTCATTAAGGTGATAATATTTTTATTTAGTATTAGTCAATCTTGAGTCAGTAAAGAGATATAAGTGTATAAACAAGCTATGTGATACAAGACATTTCAACTATGAAAAATATTGTGTGAATTAAAATTCTTTGATACTTTAAATACTCTGATTTGCAAAGAAACATTTATATATCCTCATATATATAAATGCTAGGAATTGGTTTAAATACCGATATATTTATATTAGTAAAATTCAGGATCTTGGATAATTAATTAAAAGAAATAAAAGGAGCAGGAAGAGAAGTGATCCCTTAGTAAAAAAAAAATCCTAACTAAAATTCATTAAAAATTATAGGTGAAGAGAAGTGGGTCATTTCAGTTGGTATCAGAGCTATGTTAGTAAACATAGCAGAAATAAAGATCAAATTCTCTTATAGGAATAAAATCTTATGAGACCAAATACATAACAATATTTTCAGTGTAAATGAAACCACTGAAATGATTAAATTACAAATTAAACTAACTAGTTATGTAAATTGTATAGCAAATCATGGTAGGAAGACCACCAACTCATGGAGTAGGATCCTCCAATGCAACACCATTAGTCAATTTGCAAGATTTGGTGAGGGCATTTAGGGAAGGAGCAGTGCAAAGGGAAGGAAATCCTCATAAGGAGTTGTCTAAGCTACTGAAAACATTCTCAAACTTAGGGGGCAAGGACTTTGAAGGTACTGAAGGAGTTATGGGTGTGCAAACATGGCTAAGAACTTTGGATAGGATATTTGCAGACATGCAAATAAATGACCAAAGGAAAAGGCAAATTGCCTCCAGAAGATTCAAAGGAGCAGCACTTGATTGGTGGGAGGTTATTATCACAAGAAGGCCAGAGAATGAGATAACATGGGATCAATTTAAGGACATGCTTGAGGCCAGATTTGTCCCAACAACAACTAAGGCATCATTGATTGAGGAGTTCATAAGATTGAGGCAAGGATCAATGAGTGTGACTGAATACACTCAAAAATTTGAGAGTTTATCTAAGTATGGAACCATGCTCATAGGGAATGAAGAATCAAAGAATTCCAGATTTATTCAAGGACTTAATGCTAATTTAAGTAGAGCAATGCTACCATACAAAGATAAAACATTTGATCAAGTCATAGACCTCACTCTCTCTTTTGAACAACATGATAATGCTAGAGAAAAATTCAGGAGCATGAGGGCTAACAACAACAATAAGAAGGGGAAAAATAGAGCTCACCCTTATGACAAGAAGAATTCAAATCAGAAGGTTGAAGGAGCAACCAGTGGAGAAGTCAAGAAGAAGATCATTTGCTACAATTGTGGAAAGGAAGGACACATGAGTAATAGGTGTCAAGCAGCTAAGAAAACCCCATTCAGTTGCTACAACTGTGGGAAAGAAGGTTATATTAAAAAGAATTGCCCAGAATTCAAAAAAGGAGCAAAGGTAGAACCACTTGAGGGCAAAGCAAAAGCCAATGCAGTGGGAAATTCTGGACAATTGGAAGGTATACTTCTAATTAAAGATCACCCCATCTCAGTTATATATGACACTGGAGCAGCACATTCACTAATATCCCAAGACATAGTGAATAAATTGACTCTCACATGCTATTTAGTTGATAATCCCTTATTTATTCAAAGCCCACTAGGTAGTTCTTGCATGTTAGGGATTAAATGTTTGGGAGTAGAGTTAAACATAGGTGGAAATATGTTTAATTCTGATTTGTTTGTGCTAAAATACCCTGGAATAGGAATTATTCTAGGAGTAGATTGGCTAAGAAAATATAAAGCAATTTTAAACTTAGAAAATTTTACTATTCCTCTGAAAACAGAAAATGGTAAAAATATCATAGTCATGAGTGAAATTGCTAAAATCAATTACCTTAACCAAATATGTAGCATGACTGAGAAAGAACTAACACTGGAAGACATAAAAATTATAAATGAATACCCAGATGTCTTTGGTGAAGTCATAGGTGTTCCAGAAAATAGGCAAGTAGAATTTCAAATAAGGCTAATCCCAGGAGCAAGCCCAATCATCAAGAAGCCTACTAGAATGGGTCCTAAAGAATTATTGGAATTGAAACATCAGTTGGAAGAATTAGAGCAGAAAGCTTTATAAGGCCTAGTAGTTCACACTGGGGTTCTCCAGTTGTATTTGTGAAGAAGCATGATGGTACTTTGAGAATGTGCATTGATTATAGAGAATTAAACAAAGTCACCATTAAAAATAAATATCCACTTCCCAGAATTGATGATTTGTTTGATCAATTAAATGGAGCAAGAATTTTCTCAAGGCTAGACTTAACCTCTGGATTTCACCAAATGAAGGTTGAAGAGGAGAGCATTAAATACACAGCATTCAACACAAGGTATGGGTTATATGAATATTTAGTAATGCCTTTTGGGTTGACAAATGCACCATCTTATTTTGTAGATCTAATGAATAGGACATTCAGAGATTATTTAGACAAATTTGTAGTAGTTTCATTTATGACATATTAGTGTATTCAAAATCAGAGGAAGAACATACAAAACATTTACATTTGGTTTTGTCTAGACTCAGAGCACATGATTTAAAGGCCAAATTTTCTTAATGCACATTTTGGCAGAATGAAGTAAAATTTTTGGGACACATTATATCACAACAAGGAGTTAGTGTAGACCCAACTAAGGTTATGGCAGTGCAATCTTGGAGTAGGCCAAAACCAGTGACTGAAGTAAGATCATTTCTAGGGATGGCAGGTTACTATAGAAGGTTCATAAAGGACTTTGCAAGAATAGCTATTCCACTAACCAAGTTAACCAGAAAAGAGCAACCTTATGTGTGGACAGAGAAGTGTGAGCAAGCTTTTGAATCATTGAAGAAAGCATTGATGGAAGCTCCAGTCTTGCAAGTGCCAGAAGGAAATAAAGGCTTAGTGGTGTACATAGATGCTAGTGGGATTGGTTTAGGGGCAGTACTCATGCAACATGGGAGGGTTATAGCCTATGCATCAAGGCAACTCAAGCCAAATGAAACTAGATATGCCACACATGATTTAGAGTTAGCTGCCATAGTTTATGCATTGAAGCTATGGAGACACTACTTATTGGGTACTAAATTTGAATTGTTTACAGACCATAAATCACTCAAGTATTTGTTTAGCCAAAAAGACTTGAATATGAGACAACATAGGTGGGTGGAATTTTTAGCTGCCTATGATTTAGATATATTGTATACTCCTGGAAAGGATAATAGAGTGGTAGATGCATTGAGTAGACATCAAGCAAGATTAGCAAGCTTAATGATGACTGAGTTTAAGGATTTAACAATCCTTAGTGAAGTGGAGATGAAGGAAGAAATTAGTGCACCAGACCACGTGCATAATGTTATGATTGAATATGGAAGATTGAGTCTTATCTCCTTAAGGTCAACACTGGTTGATAAAATAGGAAATCTGCAAGATCAAGACTCAAATTTAAAAAAGAAGAAAGACATGATTTCACAAGGGATATCACTGGAAAATTATGAGGTAGATGATAGATGCTACCTAAGGAAGAGAGGGAGACTCTGTGTACCCATTGTAGAAGAACTTAAGCAAGAAGTTATGGATGAACATCATAAGACAAAATACACTATACATCCAGGTGGTACTAAAATGTATCATGATCTTAAAAGAAATTATTGGTGGCCAGGAAAGAAATTATTAACAAGGTTTGTATGATTCCTAAATCAGCACACAACCCTATCCCTTACATGATCATTACATGTTTTTAAAAACCTGAATGTATGCATTTTGATTGAACTGAATTGCTTGTGCATGTTTTGTGCATGTTTGGTGCATGCTTGAGTATAAACCATGAGTCTGGGTTAGATAAATTCTTGAATCATTCATCAAATTATATTTTGACATCTTCTATCATTTCTAAATAACAGGTATGAATTAATGAACCCCAGAATCAAACCCATGGGATAATTAGACCATAAGTCAAATAATTTGGTTTAATGAAAACTCTGGAAAACAATACAAATGTAAATATGAGGAACTAATACTTTATTTTTGTATTAGTCAATCTTGAGTCTCATTAAGGTGATAATATTTTTATTTTGTATTAGTCAATCTTGAGTCTCATTAAGGTGATAATATTTTTATTTAGTATTAGTCAATCTTGAGTTAGTAAAGAGATATAAGTGTATAAACAAGCTATGTGATACAAGACATTTCAACTATGAAAAATATTGTGTGAATTAAAATTCTTTGCTACTTTAAATACTCTGATTTGCAAAGAAACATTTGTATATCCATATATATAAATGATAGGAATTGGTTTAAATACTGATATATTTATATTAGTAAAATTCAGGATCTTGGGTAATTAATTAAAAGAAATAAAAGGAGTAGGAAGAGAAGTGATCCCTTAGTAAAAAAAAATCCTAACTAAAATTCATTAAAAATTATAGGTGAAGAGAAGTGGGTCATTTCATGTAATACTTTATAAGTGTTGCTGTTTCTAAAATAGAACTGTTTTGAAATAATAATATAGCTACTTTAATACTTTATAAGTGCTGCTGTTTCTGAAATAGAACTGTTTTGAAATAATAATATTGGTACCGTAATACTTTATAAGTGCTGTTGTTTCTGAAATAGAACTGTTTTGAAATAATAATATAGCTACTGTAACACTTTATAAGTGCTGCTGTTTCTGAAATTTCAATGTTTTGAAATTTTTGTAATTGAATGAATGAAATCAGAAAATGCTATAATTCTGGAAATTGAATATTTGATTTGAAAGTATATTGAATTTAAATTAAATGGTTTAATGGATTTGTTATGATTTCTAAGATATGATTTCAAAGTTTTGATTTCCAAAGCGTTTTGATTGTTTTAGACTTATGATTTTGAAAGCATTATAACTATGGAAAGTGATATGATTTTTTTTGAAATGGATATTATTGAAGAAAAAATGGTATTGTTTTGATATGGTTTAAAAATAGATATGTTTGGATTTGAAAATATAAACCATTTTTGAATTTATAACCACGGGTTATAATAACGATTGGTTGTTAAAGAGACCGGGATCGGATATGGGCATACTCTCTGTCGATACCGAAAACCACTTTAACAACCGTGTACGCGGTGGAGATTCCAGAATGAAGTAGGATGGTGGCGACGATTCCTATTAAGGTATATACGTGGAAGCGATTCTCGTGAGTTGGCATAAGGTGGCTAAAACATGAGCGATTGACGGGCCAATGAGGTAGCTCCTCTGATCGGACACATTCCACCGTATACCATTCTATTACTTTATGATTAATTTGATGGCCATCCTCGATTTTTTTGATTTGGGAGTGTGTTCCGAGGTGGGCGGTAGTGGCTGCTATGCGTTACCACCAGTCCGGATGCGTAATTGGTATATCTATCCTGGCATTGCCTCGTTGTGCCGTGTCACCTACCCTAGCGAGCTTTACTACGAGTTTGTTTTGTACTTTTGTACCATACCTATGGAGTGCCCTCTGACGACGCCCAGTACGGGGGAGATTACAGTACCGTATAGACTGTGGGAATATATAAAATGTGTTAAGGGGGATATGGGTAACGCCTTAACGCTATTTTGATAGTTTACTTTACTTTAGACATTATTATAATAGCATATATTACTACATAGTAGATAGTTTAACGGATCCTTAAAGTATGGGCGATCCCAAGCATCCTTTAAGTTACTTGTGCATTTCTATTACAATTCACTTGAGTTGGTTTACATTGTATAAGTATGTATGTCCTGACTCGAGTGTTTGTGTTTTGCTTTACGCTCGGATCAGACTGAGTTGTACCAGTATTCGAGACTCACCTTTGGAGTTGGAGCTTCGCTTGGATCCATCTATTGATTCTGCTTTCAGTCATTCAGTTGATTCAAGTGATGTATTCAGATCTTGTATTTGACTATTGTATTTAGACATCTTTGTATTCGTGACCTCTGCTGTATCTTGTTGAACTCTGTTATATATATATGGTAGCTTCATGAACTACTATTCTTTTATTTTCGCTGCATTACTGTTATATTACTCTGTGTCTGTGATTCTGTGATTATTTATTTACTGTATATATTGAGTTTTGCCAAATTTTATTTACAATCTATTATTTTGAATTATTCAAGTCCGACATGTGTGGATTTATTGTCGATTTGAATGGTCCAAAATAGTGGGTTGTTACAGTTGGTATCAGAGCTCTGGTTTTAGGCAAAACTCAGTATATAGAGTAGATTAAATTACGGAACCACTTTCGTTCGAGCTTGAATTCCATCTTCTTCGATCCAGTTTCCTTTGAATTTTGGAATGATCCCTCGGTTCCAAAATCCATTGTTGTCTCTCCCTATTCGTATTCTTCTAGATTTTTGAGTATCCCATAGCCCCACTATATGATTTGTATGGAAGTGAAACTCCATACAATAGGCATTAATTCACCGGAGATTTCTGTATCATCGGTTTACAATGCTGCTATCTCTTGCGATATTCGAATTCTATCTTTTAAGATCGAGTGTCGATTTGCCTCTAAATTCTACATCGATCTTATTTTGAAGTCACGGTTGACCGGTTAAGATTGCCCGCGATTTATATAAGTCCAACCATTTTCTTCTCTCTTTGAAATCTATTTATCTACCTATCGAGCCTGTCTTCTAGTTGAATTCTTTTGGGATTAGGATCTCTCTATATTTGAATCTCTATCCTCTCTTTGAAATCTATCCTTGAACCATCGGGAGAGGGAGTGTATTTTGTTATTAACATTAAAATGTTTATATATTGTGTTGTTTGAGTTGTTGATGTTGGTTTGGATTTTTGACCGATTCGTCTGATCAACGCTATCGATAGGATTTCCAAAGCACTTGAACAGGACAAACTGACGCAATATTGTTTTCAAAATTTGATAAATGAAATTAATTTGTATGATTATATTTTAAATATATAAGTAGAATTTCTGGAATTTAATAAGCTAATTAAATTGGTTGTTTAAAATGATAATATTTGATTTTCATTTATTTATTCTATAAATGAATTTATAAATATGGTTTATAAAGTGATTTGAAGTTTAATGAACTTAAATCTAGAATTTGAGAATTTAATTTCCGATAATTTCAAACTCGGGTTTTAAAGTTTTAAAAGGTATACTATTTAAAGTATTCGTTTCAGAGAATTATAAAATGTTGAAATCAGTACTCTCTTCGTTTGTCGCTGGAAAATAATTTCGGTGATGACTACAGCATCATCGACATTCATTTTCGAGTTTCGAAGTGGAGAGGCTATTCTGTGGCTTTGCTACACTTTTGTTCAAAGATAAATTTTATTTAAATTTCTTAAGTATGATTTAATTTATGTATATAGGTATATTATTTTAAATTTGATTTGATTTGATATATATAGTATATACATTTACCTCTAAATGGTTTGAAATGAATTGGAAATTTAACTCTTTAATTTATATTAAAGGATGATTTTAATTATAGATAAATCCAAAATTTTTGAATAAATATTTAAGTATAAATAATTGAATTGGGAAAAAATTTCCTATATAATCCTCTATTGCATTCTAATATAACTTACCTTAATTATTCAAAAGTTAACTATGTAATGGAATTTTATACAATATAAAATGATGATAAAGAAATTTTAAATAATTTGAGTGGTTATTATTAGTGTGATCAGAAGGGGCACTATGCTAATTGTTGCCCTACTTCAGTTAGTACTGCTTCCTTCTACTCTTGCTCCTTTCGATACCTAAGGTACTCTTCGGGGCACCTTTCCTTTATTTTCAATATCCTATTCATGTTTTATTTGATACTGGAGTTTTCCATAGTTTTAGATCTGTAGATCTTTGTGATAAGTTTTGAACATTTCCTTTCTCCTGAGAGTGTTCTAGTAGTTTCTATGTTTTGGGTCTCGACGCTTTTGATTTGTTGCTCGGAGGTGATTGGCTGAAGAGACACGAAGCCGTTATCTCCTGGAAAACCCGAACTGTTTCTCTTGTTGATGATTTTGGTAATTCATTGGTTATTCAGTGCCGTATGCCTAAGGATTTTTGCTGGCAGCTTTATTTATTCTTTCGATTCTTCTCCTGGTGATCTTTATTCGACTCTTGTGGTCAAACTCTATCCCGATGTATTTGGTGAAGTCACTGCTTTACCTCCTAAGCGGGAAATCAAATTTCATATCGATCTTATTCCTGGAGCTATTGTTTTCTCTCAGCTTGATCTTGCCTCAGACTTTCACCAGCTCAGAGTTGCTGAGGAAAGTATTCCCAAGATTAATTTCCGTACTGAGAATGGTTTCTATGAATGGTTAGTCATGCCTTTAGGTTGACTAATGCTCCTGCTTTCTTTGTTGATCTTATGAATCATGTCTGTCGTGATGTGCTTAACAAATTTGTTCTAGTCTTTGTTTATGATATTCACGTCTTCTCTAATTCCGTGGAGGAGCATGATTCCTATTTGAGCTTTGTTCTGGAGACTCCTAGGAGTCATCAGTTGAAAGATAAATTCTTGAGATGCCATTTCTGGAAGGATGTAGTCCGATTTCTTGGGCATATTATTTCTGGTAATGGAGTTCTGTTGATCCAGTTAAGATCGCTACGATCAATGTAAGTCTTTCTTTTCCTTCTCTTTGTTCATTTAACCACTCTGTCTTTTCTGTCATCCTTATATGTCTCCCTATTCTATACAGGAATGGGAAACTCCTAGGACCCCTTTGGATATTCGTAGTTTTCTAAGCCTTGCCGGTTATTATCGGGGATTCATTGAGAATTTTGCTCGGATTGCTGCTCCTTTCCTTGCTTTGACTCGTAGAATGTTAAGTTTTACGAGAGTATTTGGGTTTTGGTGGATAGATTGACCAAGTCCGCTCATTTCATTCCGGTCAAGTCTATTCGCTCTGCTTCCTGTTTGGTTGAGATCTATGTGAGGGAGATTGTTCGTCTTTAGGGTATTCCTATCAGTATTGTTCATAATAGAGATCCCATGTTCACCAGTCAGTTTTGGTGAGTTTTAGGAATCTTTGGGTACTCACCTGAATCTGAGCACTACTTACCATCCATAGACCGATGGTCAAACGGAAAGAGTGAATCAGATTCTAGAGGATCTTCTTCGGGCTTGTGTTCTTGATTATGGAGGATCTTGGAAAGATCATCTCCATCTCGTCGAATTTACCTATGACAACAATTATCAGGTATAATTTCAATCTTCTGTTTATCTTGTCTTAATCCTTTATCTATCTCATTTTATCTTTTATATCCAGGCTAGTATTACAATGTCTCCGTTTGTTGCTCTTTACGGACGACCTTGCAGATCTCTATCTTGTGGGATTGAATTCGGTAATCATTCGGTTCGTTGGTCCTTTCCGCATCTTAGAAAGGATTGATTCTTTAGCTTATTGCCTAGATTTGCCTAAGAATTTTTCTGGGATGCATAATGTATTCCATGTTTTGCATCTTTGTCGGTATCTTCATGATCCTTCTCTTATTGTTTCGCCTTCTGCCCTCGAGAGTTTGGATATTGAATCAAACCTTACTGTCGAGGGGGAGCCACTTCGTATTATCGATTGAGGTACGAAGCAACTGAGAAGGAAATCTGTCATCCTGGTCATAGTGAAGTGTTGTACTGATGATCGGAATTGTACCTGGAGACGGAGGAGAGCATACGTGCTTCGAATCCAAAATTGTTTGTTTCAGGTATTATTCTCCATCCTATCTTATCTTTATTTGTTCTTCCGTGTCTCGTTCCTTTTTGAGGACGAAAAGTTTTGAGTGGGGGAGAGTGTAACAACCCATATTTTTAATCAATATTTTAAATTACATTTATTTGAAACTTTGATTTTTAAATCATTTAAATTTGAATTTTTGGAATTTTCCAATGTAATTTTGGATTTTTTTGTAATTTGTTTTCCAAATATAATAAATTAATGGTTTTCTGGAAATTTTATATTTTGGTCAACTTTGGTCAAACTTTGACTTACAGTTGAGATTTTTAAATTTTAATTTTAAATTTCTAATCTTTTTCTTTTAAACTGTATTTAATTCTGATATCTGTTCTGCTTTTCATTTTGTAAAATTCAGTTTTATACTTTTTAAAATTTGATAAAATTCAGCGTTTTACACGCAGTTATTTTCTGTAGTTTATTTTCTATTTTCTACGTTCATTTTTCTATTTTCCTATGTTCATTTCTCATTTTTATTTTCTATTTTTATTTTGTTTAGACTTTGATTTATTTATTGGATTTTTATTTTTGATTTTGGCTTTGGAAATTTCAAGAGACTTTGGTTTCTCTTTATATAACTTATGCCTTTTCATTTTCCTAGCTCTTCACATCCATAGCCGTCCACTTTATTGTCATTTGCCGTGCCTTTTACTTGCAAATCACGTAAAGTTTCTCATTTCATCCTTTTTCTCATACCCCATTTGCGTTCAAAAAGAAAAATATATACAAGTTTCTCATGTCTTCCCCTTTCTCTTTCCTTTCTCTCTTTTGTTTTGTTTTCTCTTTTGCTTTAAGGCTTGCTCGGCCATCACCATGTCCATGCCTTAGCCGACCACATCTCCTTCTCCACCACTACCATGACCGGCCACCACCACCTCATCACTACCACCAAACCATGCCGTGACCCCTATGACCCAAACCATCACCAAACAATGAAAAAACCCTAGCCGAACTCCTACATTTCATCACCTCCTCTTCTATTGCCTCGGCCACCATCACCTCCACCTTCCCCATCCCCTAGCCGTGACCATCCCCTACTCCAGACCCGACTTGACCCATGCACACAACCCAGACTGAGCCTTTGCACTATGGCCAAACCAATAGTTGAATGCCTTTAGAACTTTTGCCTTCCTATTGTCTTGTAACTTACACCTTTTCACCTTCTAGCCCATGGCCGTGCTTTGTGATCTCAAAAACCAAGCCTAGCATGCCCAATCAAACCATGGCCGAGCATATCTTGATCATGGCCGAGCCTAATATGATGATGGTCGAGCCCATCGTAGTGTGGCCGAGCCCACTTGATGTTTAAAGCAAAGGTTATGTCATTTTGTTTCACATCTTTACATTGTTTTAATTTCTATTCTTTTGTATTGAATCTTATACTTATGTTTGTGTATTTGTTTATATACAAGATTTGGATCTTGACTCTTCATCCATTCAAAATCTTGTTCGTGCTTTGTCATGCTTTTCGGAGTTTTAGTTGTGTGTCTTGAATTGTTATCTCCAGCTTTAAAAGGTGAGTTTATCACTCTCGACAAATCGTACTTATATATTTGTGAAACGATGACAAGTGGATGTGTAGTATTGATATGCTATGTTGATAAATTCATATATGCCCGTGATATTATTATATGATGTTATAATCTGATTTTATGCCTGTTACATCACCTGATATGATATGATATGCTATACTGTTTATTTTATTTTCTGTTTCTCGCACTGCAAGTTCCCTTTCACTATGGGTTGAAATGATACATACCCAAACGGACTTTAGAATAAGGGAAAATCATTATGAGCTGAAATGATAGGCTCAAGCGATTTTCAATTGTATTTGACTTGGGATTACGGGTTTGAAATGATAGAACCCGGATTTTTCATTTTAAATTACGGATTGAAATGATACATATCCGTATCACTTGACCTATGTTAGAAAATATTATACAGACCCATGGTTTATTTTAAATAATAGTTTTTGAAATTTTTAAGTATTTTGAAATATTAAATATATGTGATTTTGAACTTAAGTTTGATATAATAGTTTTCTGAAAATTTAAGTATTTTGGAATACTAAATATATGTGATTTTGAACTTAAGTTTGATATCATAGTTTTTTGAAATTTTTTAAGTATTTGGAATTTAAATTATCTAAGATTTTAACTTAAATTGGATTTAAATGATTTAAATAAATTTTATAGTGATTTTATGTAAGTTAAAGTGTATAAGCAAATTAATGATTGAAAAGGTAAATTTTGATTTGACTTAATAATTGAAAATTTAGTGTTAAATGGAATTTTAAGCTTAACTTAGTGATAAGAATATTTTATTTATGAAATGGGTATTTTAAATAAAGCATTAAGTTATTTGTTAAAATAAAAGTTAAGTAAATTAATGTATTTTGACTTAATAAAACAATTATAATTTAAATTGGATATTGGTTGAATAAATGTTATTTTATAAAGAAATTTTTTTTATTATAAGTTAAGTAATATCCAAATAAATAATTTTGAAAAGTGAAATAAGTTTGATAAGTTAAAAATGATAAAAGTTGAAGATATATTGTTTTAAAGTGTTATAATTAACTTATAACAGAAATTGCAGCATTTCAGAAATGCTGTGATTTTAATGTACTGTTTCCAATCTACCACTATACTTACGGTAACACTTTATAAGTGCTGCTGTTTTTGAAATAGAACCGTTTTGAAATAATAATATAGCTACTGTAACACTTTATAAGTGCTGCTGTTTCTGAAATAGAACTGTTTTGAAATAATAATATAGCTACTGTAACACTTTATAAGTGCTGCTGTTTCTGAAATTTCAATGTTTTGAAATTTTTGTAATTGAATGAATGAACTCAGAAAATGCTATAATTCTGGAAATTGAATATTTGATTTGAAAGTGTATTGAATTTAAATTAAATGGTTTAATGGATATGTTATGATTTCTAAGATATGATTTCAAAGTGTTTGAAATTTCAAGGTTTTGATTTCCAAAGCGTTTTGATTTTTTTAGACTTATGATTTTGAAAGCATTATAACTTTGGAAAGTGATATGATTTTTTTTGAAATGGATATTATTGAAGAGAAAATGGTATTGTTTTGATATGGTTTAAAAATAGATATGTTTGGATTTGAAAATATAAACTATTTTTGAATTTATAACCACGGGTTATAATAACGATTGGTTGTTAAAGAGACCGGGATCGGATATGGGCATACTTTCTGTCGATACCGAAAACCACTTTAACAACCGTGTACGCGGTGGAGATTCTAGAATGAAGTAGGATGGTGGAGACGATTCCTATTGAGGTATATACGTGGACCCAACTCCCGTGAGTGGGCATAAGGTGGCTAAAACAGGAGCGATTGACGGGCCAATGAGGTAGCTCCTCTGATCGAACACATTCCATGGTATATCATTCTATTACTTTGTGATTGGTTTGATGGCCATCCTCGATTTTTTGATTTGGGAGTGTGTTCCGAGGTGGGCGGTAGTGGCTAATATGCGTTACCACCAGTCCGGATGCGTAATTGGTATATCTACCCTGGCATTGCCTCGTTGTGCCGTGTCACCTACCCTAGCAAGCTTTACTACGTGTTTGTTTTGTACCATACCTATGGAGTGCCCTCTGACGACGCCCAGTACATGGGAGATTACGGTAATGTATAGACTATGGGAATATATAAAATGTGTTAAGGGGGATATGGGTAACACCTTAACTCTATTTTGATAGTTTACTTTACTTTAGACATTATTATAATAGCGTATATTACTACATAGTAGATAGTTTAATGGATCCTTAAAGGATGGGCGATCCCAAGCATCCTTTAAGTTACTTGTGCATTTCTATTACAGTTCACTTGAGTTGGTTTACATTGTATAAGTATGTATGTCCTGACTCGAGTGTTTGTATTTTGCTTTACACTCGGGTCAGACTGAGTTGTACCAGTATTCGAGACTCACCTTTGGAGTTGGAGGCTTGGATCCATCTATTGATTCTGCTTTCAGTCATTCAGTTGATTCCAGTGATGTATTCGGATCTTGTATTTGACTATTGTATTTAGACATCTTTGTATTCGTGAACTCTGTTGTATATTGTTGAACTATGTTATATATATATGGTAGCTTCATGAACTACTATTCTTTTGTTTCCGCTGCACTATTGTTATATTACTCTGTGTCTGTGATTCTGTGATTATTTATTTACTGTATATATGGAGTTTTGCCAAATTTTATTTACAATCTTTTGTTTTGAATTATTCAAGTCCGGCATGTGTGGATTTATTGTCGATTTGAATGATCCAAAATAGTGGATCATCATAACTTCATTTTGTTGATTTATGTGATCTAGGGAGTGGAAATTGCCTCTAAATTGCCTTCACACTCTTATATTTTTATCACTTTGCTAGTTTGTTAGTTTTCTCCTTTTCTTGATTAACACTCTCTTCAACTTTAGTTTAATTTGATTGAATAGAAATTTAAAATCTAACAAATCCCTACGGATCGACCCGTAGTCGCCACGTACTAACATTTGTACGCCGTGCGCTTGTGGTATAAATTATATTATAAATTTATCGGCGATTTTCTAACTCCATAGAAAATTCGTCGTTAAACAAGTTTTTAGCGCCATTACCGGGGATTTGCTTTGATTTTATTTTCTATTCTTCGATTCTTTTTTATTTTATTGTGTGTTTGTTTTGTGTGTTTTGGTTTTGTGTGTTAATTTGCATTAAAAAAACTTGTTTAACGACGAGTTTTCTATCGGATTAGAAAACCGCCGATAAATTTCAAATTAAAATTTAGCCGCAAGCGCACGGCATACAAAAGTTAGCACGTGGCAAGTACGGGTCGACCCGCAGGGAATTGTTAGATTTTAAATTTCTAATCAGTCAAATTAATCCACAAGTGGAGATTGTTTTGAAAACTAGAAAGCTAAGCAAATGTTGAGATTAAAAACTATGTGATTAAAATTCAATTTAGAGGCAAATCCACTTTCTTATATTTTTCACATAAATCAACATAAAATCAAATGATGATCTCTTTTTAATCTAAGTAGGATCAGTGATGTATTTATCATAAGCATGACCTATTTGAGTTATTAATTAACACAAATCAACCATCAAACTATAATACAACTCTAGTCCTACTTTTCAAATCTCATGAAACATGGCATAGAAAATGAAACAAAACTCTAGTTTAAGCATGATCTATTTACTATTAATTAGTAACATAGATCATCAAATTTTGATTAAAACTTCACTTTATTGCCATGATCATATTTAGATGAAGAGGCAATTTGTGAATAATGAGATAAGCATAGCCTATTTGTTATGAACAAAGTAGGCTATCAAATTCAACATAAAACACAAACAAACATAAACATTCATTTTCTCATGAAGCACAAAAGAGATCATACATAGAAAATTTATGCTGAATCAACATGATAAAAGAAAGCTCCATTACCTCTAAATTATAGGGATTTAGCCTCTCATTTGTGTTATCATTTCAACACATAGAGATTTCAACATTGAAAATAAAATAAAGTAGAGAATAAACAAAGAAAAGAAGATTAACTACTAGAAAGAAATGAACTAAACTAGTGCATAAATGTAAATCTAAACTACGAACATGAAATGAAAGAGAGCATAAGAATAAAAATGATCATAAAAGTAAATAAAAGCATGTAGAAAAGAAAAGAGAAAGAGGCTAGGAAGCCATTTTTATTTCACGTAACATTGAGCTTACAATTTGCTTGCTTAATTTTCTAAGTAAAATGAAAGGTAGAAAAGATATTTACATGTACATAAGAGGGCTATTTTTTTTTGAAAAGCAATGGGCTAAGGGAGCCCTGCCCAATATATTCATCACTCAGAAATGTATACATGCAAATACAGTCTTTTATCTGGAAACACATTTAAACTTTGTAACATAAACATATCAATGGCATAAAACTAAAATACATCAATGTCATCACATCTTTCATTTCAGCTTGCTCAATCTTTTGCGAATTCTCTTATCAATTATACTATATAGAGTAGCTGCATTTTCCATTTTAAGATCAAAGATTCTCCTATTCCTTTCATTCCATATCTCATATGCAAAAATCTTTAATATAATAATAAGTATCTCTGTCTTCGAAGACTTCCATCTTGTTGCCTTGAATATATTGAACCATTCAATTCTCAAGTTTTTATCAGGTTTGTGACAATTTCCACTTGCTAGTAATCTGCACCATATTCCAAAAGTGTAGTTGCACCCAAAAAATAAATGAGTATTAGTTTCAGGATGCTTTTGACAGAAAACACAATCTTCATTGCTTATTACACCAAGACTTGTTAATTTCTGTTTAGTATTAAGTGCATTTGCCATAATTTTCCATAATAATAGATTTTCTTTAGTAGGTGATTTTTCCATCCAAATTCTTGCTGCCCAAGGAAAGCTCTCTGAATTGGCATTATTTAACAAAGCTTTATACACTTGAGAAATTGTATGCTTCTTACCATTTTTAGTCCAAAGGACTTTAAGATTTGAAGATGGAAGAGACAATGATGATATATATTGCCATGAATTTCTGACTTGATTAGAACTGCAATAAGGTAAAACAATTGATCCATCATTAATATATGAAGTAACTTTAGCATTACAAGGAATGCCAGACTGCGGTTTTAAGGAGTATGGAAGAAGTTCTTGTATAATCAAACCAGGTTTAGCCCAGGGAGATGTCCAGAAATCTAAATCATTGTTCTCAAGTGGATTGCTTTGAATGAGTGGCAGAAAAGTAGTTCTTAATTTTAGAATATTACGCCAACTCCAGCTGCTTAAATTGGAAATATTCATCGACCAAAAATCCTTTCCTTTTAATAGATTCTTTAGTATCCACTGTGTCCAGAGATCTTCTTTTCTTGATAATATTTTGTCAAAATATACTGATATAGCTGCAATGTTCCATATCTTTATATTAGTTATTCCCAAACCACCTCTATCCTTTGGCAATTGAATCTTCTTAAATGATATTGGAATTAGCTTTTTTGAAAATGGATCACCATGCCATAGAAATCTATTCAGAGCACTATTAATCATTGATACAAGTTTGCAAGGAAGAATATAGTGTCTCATCCAATAATTAGCCATAGCACTTGCAATACTCTGAACAATGACTAATCTTCCTGCCTGAGATAGTTTTGTGTTAGGCCAACTAGATAGTTTATCAGTAATTTTTTCATATAGAGGCAAACAGTCAGATTTAGTGATTCTTGCAGAAATAAGTGGTAAACCAAGATATCTGGCATTGTGTTGCATCTCTTTAAGTCCAGAGTGAGAAATAATTCCATCTTTTAGATCATCATTAAGACTAGCTATTAGTATGTGTGATTTATTAAAATTTATCTTCAAATCAGTGATTGAATAAAATTGATCCAATACCTCGAGTATAGTGGTAATATTTGAAATAGTTGGTTTGGTAAAGATGACAAGATCATCAGCAAATAATAGGTGGGTTATGAGTGGATCCTTGCATTTAGGATGTAACTCTAACTTCTTAGCATTCACTTGTTCAATTATCAACGAAATAAGAATCTCCATTACTATAATGAACAGATAAGCAGAAATTGGATCCCCTTGACGTACACCTTGAGTTCCTTTGAAGTATCCTCTAGAACAACCATTTCTTAGAATGGAGAAATGAGTTGTAGAAATGCAAGTATAAATCCATGCCAGCATTGGTTTAGGAAAATTCATCCTTGAAAGAATTGCTATGATAGAACTCCATGATATAGAATCAAAAACTTTTTGTATGTCAAGTTTCAACATACATCTAGGTGATATATTCCCAATACCATAACCTCTTATAAGCTCTTGTGTTAGTAAAATATTATCACTGATATTTCTGTGTGGCATGAATGCAACTTGGTTGCTTGAAATAATTGAAGGCAACATACTTTGAAGTCTATTTGCTATTATCTTGGATATGATTTTGTAAAGAACATTGCAACATGAAATAGGTCTAAACTCAGAAACACTGACTGGATTTGAACATTTTGGCACTAGAGCTATATTTGTTGCATTAACACCAGTTGGTAACTTGTTATGGCAGAAGAAGTATTGTGTTGCTTTGATAACATCACTTTTAACTATTTTCCATGTATTTTGGTAGAAAAAGCATTAAATCCATCAGGACCACCACTACTATTAGATTTTAAAGTGAAAACTGCCCTTTTAATCTCCTCAGGTAAAACTTCTTGTATCAGATCACTTGCCTGCTTCTTATCCAGGAAAGGTACTTGCATTTTAAAGAGGGGTAACAGATTTGGAATCAATGGGGTTGGATTAGCATGTATGGAAGAGAAATAATCAATGAAAGCCATAGAAATGGAATCTTCAGTATCTTGTATTACTCCATACATATCAGTAACACTCAAAATCCTTTCTTTTACCTGTTTTATTTTGATTGAGTTATGATAATATCTTGTATTTCTATCACCTTGTTTGACAATAATATCATGTAGAACTTCTTTCCTCATTAAAGCCTCAAACTCCAGTGCCTCATGTAAATCTTTAGATAAAACTGTTTCTTGGCAAGCCAGAATTGAATTCATTGGATCACTTTGAAGTTGCTGCTGTATATTAAATAGTTTATCTCTTATTCCATCAGAAACTTTTGATCCTTCTCCAAAAATTTCTTTTGCCCATATTTTTAGTTTTTCCTTCAATTTTTGTAACTTTGTCTTTAATATATATAGTGGATTTCCAACGATTAACTCCTGCCAAACCTGCATAACAATACTAGAGAAACATTTATGATTAGTCCAAGATTTATAAAATCTAAAAGATGAATTTCTCCTAGTTGTATATCCTCCCCAAGATAGAATAATAGGAGAGTGATCAAAAATAGATGGATTTAAGAATTTGCAGAGAAGATTAGGCCATAAGTTTATAGAATGAATGTTATGAAAAGCATGATCAAGTTTGTAGAATGTTCTTGGCCCATTTTTACTTTTATTATTCCATGAATATTCAGCTCCAACAAAAGAGATATGACTAAGAGATGAATTAATAAGGGCTTGTTTCAAAGGGGAAATATCTTTCAAAGATAGAGGAATTCCTCCAAATTTTTGATCAAAGGAATACATACAATTAAAGTCTCCAAGAATTAGCCAAGGTAAATTTGGATGAGCAAAAGAAGGGATATTGGAAAGAAAAGAGAGTCTTCTATCCAAAGAATTTTGAGCATAAACAAATGTAATCAGAAAAGATGTATTTGAAGGTAAGGATATAGCATTGAAATGGATAAATTGATCATCTTCCAATAACTTTGTCATTTTGAAAAAAACTGAATTCCATAGTACTAAAATTCTTCCATATGAAGCACTTTGCAAATTATCTTCATATGACCAATACGGAGCAATATTTTTGCAAGCTATTCCAGATTTTGTCTTATTCAACTTTGTTTCACTGATAGCAATAAGTTGTATTTTTTGTTCATTAATCAATTTCTTCACTTCATATTGCTTTGATAATAAATGCCCTCCTCTTATATTCCAATATGCTATATTGTTGATCATCATCATAATAGTTTAGGAGATAGGAGAATTGTGGGATGCTTCCTTGTATGTCTATTTCCACTTGAATTAGTTGAAGATTCTTTATAAGATGTTGCAAACTCATTGTTACATTTAGGCTGAATTTCATCAATTTTGTAGTTATTCCCATTATTAAGATCATCGGCTGATTCATTGAAAGAGACTTTCTTTTTACCTCTTTTACCTTTTTTGTTAATTGATATAACCTGTTCTACTATTTCCTCCTTTGAATTACAAGGTGGTGGAAGGATTAAGTGATCAGGAGGAGTAATATTACAATATGGAGAAGATTGTTCAGTGATAGCATCCTTACAATTCTTCATGGACATTGAATTGATATCATTTTCATAATTTCCTTGTTCTAACAGTACAGGTGATTCCAAAGCCTTGTCATTTTTTGAATTTGCAGTTTCCTTATGGTTTTGATATTCCATATTTACAAATGAGTTCTCTTCCAAAATCTCTTTATTTTCCAGTAACATAGTTGTAGGAGTAGAATCCTTTTCATCAGGACTTTTATCAATCATAGAGGCATGAATTTCAGTTGATACTACAGTATCCTGATTATTTCCAAATTGTGAATTATAGGTCTCACTTTCTATTATTGACACATTATTATTAGTTTCTTCACCAATATCTGACAATACCATGAAAGAATTTGAAGTTGTAATATTCTCCTTATAACCCATATCATCCAATTTGTTTTGTTCAGTACTAAAACCTGAAGAACATTTATCAATATATGTCTCTGATTCCTTTTGAACCTTCTGATTTAGATCCCAATTCTTCTCCCCAATATCAGATAAAAGATTATCTGATTTCTTATTCCAATTATTACAATCCTTAATAACTTCTTGATCTTTAACCTTCCTCCTACACACTTTCATAGTCTTAAAATTTCCAGAATTGTTTGTCTTCAATACCTTTTCTTGCATAAAATTCTGCTCATTGTAATCATTGTAATCAGTTACTCCAAAATCACTACCAGAAAGCATTTCCGATCTCTCAACCTTACAACTTCCTAAACAATCTTTAGTTTCATGTCCAAAAACATTGCATTTACAACAAATTTTTGGTTTCCAATCATATGCAACCTTAACTTGAGGACAACTGTCTCCTAAATCATCAATTGTAATATACTCAGGAAGTTCTTGATCAGGAGTTACTTCAATCAAAGCCTTAGCATATTTGAATCTTTTCAATTTTTCTGTACTTTCATCAAGACAGATCAATTTTCCAATATGACAAGCCAACCAATTAATTTCAATTAAAGTCCAAGCAATCGAAGGAATTCTATAAAAATGTACCCAAACTAGAACTTTTTTAATTTGTTCTTGAACATAACCGTATGATGGATTCCATGTTGTTATAATGAACATTTTACCTTTAATGAAGATAGGATCGGATTGTAAGATCTTCATTCTGTCTAGATCATTCGAGAAATTGAAGTAATAATTTTCATTATCAGATTTTATCTCAACTTCACCTTTCAATCTCCAAATACTTCTCAAATATTTTGTCACAGTCAAATAAGAAAGGGAACCGTCCAAGAAAAATCCAACCAAATGATCACACCAGTATTTAATGCCTTCTCTTTTAACTTCTTCAGGTAAAGGTTTCGGTAATCCATCTTTTTTGATATCAAATTGAATAGGCACAAACACTCCAGCATTTCTAGGCTTATTCTTGAATAGCGATGCCCACTTATTGTCAGTTTCAGAAACCATAGTGGAATGAAAAGAACTATTTGTCAGCTTCGAATTTGTATTATCAGATAGGGAAGGAAAGTTCGTATCTGATAACAATGATGATTGTTTCACATAGTTCAAGCATGATTGAGGAATCAGAGATGAGGGTGGAGGAGGGATCGAAGAGGGAGGAATCACAGAAGTGGTAGAAGGAGGAGTCAGGAAAGAGGGAGGAAGAGGAATCGAGGATGAGGGAGGAGGAGGAATCGGGGAAGAGGGAGGAGGAGGAATCGGGGAAGAGGGAGGTGGAGGAATCAGGGAAGAGGGAGGAGAAGCCGCCATTATTTCATTTCAAAAAACAACCGGGGAAGAGAGCTATTTATACATGCGTAAAACCCTAATTCAATTTTTAGGGTACTTCCCAAAATGCCCTTTAGGAAGTGTGGCCACCAAGTAACCATTAGCCACTAATTAATCCATCATTAAATGTGCATGAAGCTTTAACCTCCACTTAGTTGTCCGTTAGCTACTAATTGTAGATTTAGGTAAGTGGCTAGGTGGGGTCCTCCATGATCATGTATTTTAATTATTTCCATCATCCTTCCTTTGTATTCATTTGTGCATGCATGTATCTTCATAAAACCCTCTTCCATATGCATTCAAATTCCTATAAAAATTATGAAAAATGTCCATGTAATAAGTTCCAAATTAACACATGCACAAAAATGACTATTTTGCCCCTGTATAAAGATGAATATATGATGATTTGAAAATAATTGAATTTTGGTTTAAACATGTTAAAATGCCCAAATATGATAGTTATTTAAATAAAAAGAGATAAAACATGAATGTAAATATATGCACATTTACGTGCACATCAAATACCCCCACACTTATCTTTTTATTCGTCCTCGAATAAGGGAAAACTAAGATAAATCTGTTTTCGTAGGGTGCACGATTGCATTGAGCGTATACAACAAGCCGTTAAACCTCTGGATGTCTGCAGTAGGACGAGTGTTGTCTCGTGAGGGTTTTCAGTGGATGCTACCCACAAAATCCAAATGCAGAATGAAAATATTTACAAAATGCAAGATTTATTTACAAAGATGTGAATGCAAGTTTTTGAAAATATTTACAATGAAGGATTTACTTTTAAATTGACACAAATAAGTTAAATATAGGTTTTGGTTATTATCTTGAAATTTAAATCATTTACTCATCAAAATTTCCAATAAAAACGAAGTTATCAAAGCAAATATACTGTAGTTTAACACGTTGTTTCGGTTGATAACACAGTGTAACCATGAAATAGATCCCTAGTCGATTATCAAAGTTTATCAAAGTGGTATTATCGTTTCTTTTCAATAACAAGTCAAATCAAATAAGTTAAAATAGTGCTTGGATTTCATTTGCTTACTCTCTCCAATTTTTTATTTGAAAATTTATTGATATTAACAATATTTACATGTGCCTAACTCAGATAAACTAAGGTCAGATATATTACCCATGCATTGCCTTTCGGACTTACATGAGGGGAATACAGAGCGTAGCGAGTGAACACACAAGTGTGAACACTTATCGACTGTAGGCGGTATTAATAAAAGAATTGTTTATATACATACACCTAACTCAGGTAAACTGAGGTCAGATATACCGATCGTGCACTGCCTTTCGGGCTTACATGAGAAGGGTACAGAGCATGACGAGTGAACACACAAGTGTGAACACATGACTCTAGGTGTTTATTAAGAAAATATATACATATATACAAGAATATTTTTTAAAAGAGAGAGTTTTGCAAAATCATCTTAGCACCATTTAACTTAGAAGACAAAAAAAATGTTATATCCTTTTATTTGAATTCACCACTTTTTAAAACAAAGACTTTCAATTAGGATATTTCATAATTTACACGTATGAATCTTCCTATATACTAGTTAAACCATCGTTATTTGTAATCAAACTTCATTTTTAATTTTGTTGAGACAAATAATTTTTTCAAAAATTTCAATTTAATTAACCAAAACCATATATTTATCTTCTAATGTTTCTTTCAAAAATAAGTCAAAATGCTAAAAATAAAATGTTTTTGAGATTTAGAAAATTTGAGATTTTTTTGTTTTTTTTGTGTTTTTTTGAAATTTTGAGTTAAAAGAAAATGAAAATTCAAAAATGCCATGAAACTTTAAAACAAAATGAAAGTGAGATTCCCCCACACTTAATTTTGACTATGTCCCCATAGTCAACCCAAGTGGAAGGGAAGAATAAAACAAAAAATAAAAAGATGACGTATATTTACATGAAAATGAGCGGTATTTACACGAGATTAGAAAGTATATAGTCAAAAAGTAAATGAAACGGTCTTCCAAAGACCGATTCATTTGTCTCGTCAAATATGCGAGACACGGCTTAAGGTCGGAAAACCAAACTGTAAAAGATTTCAGAGTTGAATATGGATTTGGAAAAACGAATGTTATTTTATTAGAAATCGTACGAGTTGTTTTATTTTTGATTATTTTTTGGATAAATACAACGATTAATTGAAGTTCAAGTTTATTTTCACCAAATTGAAATTCAAGTTTGTCATTGAAAAATTCTTCATAATTATTATTTCAAAATCAAAATGGTGATTTAAATCTTCCCCTTCGGAATTCAACAACTCATCATCGGAAAGTCCAAAAAATTCCTGTTCATTAAATTCGTCTTCCTTTGTTGGATTATCAACAACTTCATTGCGTATATCATTTTCAAAATCCAAAGTTGTTGTTTTCAAATTTGCGAAATCAGAAAAAGGAAGATCGAATTTTAAATCACGTTTCTTGCTCTCAAAAGATTTGAAATCCAAGTCAATTATCAAATTTTCAACAACTTCGTTAAGATTTTCATTTTCAATTTCAGAAGTTGTTATTTGAAAATCATTGATTTAGGTAAACGGTGGAATATCACTTGATTCGTCACACATTGGGATTTGATTTTGTTTATCGCGTTGTTTTATATATGTTTCAATCAACAAATCCATGTGATCATTGTAAATTTCGTCCATTTGCTTAACAAAATCCAATTTATAGTTATCAACATAAGGATTTTCACTTTGAAATTGTTGAGAACAAAGATTTTCAATCATAATATGGTTAAGATTATTACCATTGCCAAATTCGTTTGAAAAGTTGTTTCCATTTTCATTTTGAGTTTGAAATTAATTTTGGAGTTCGAAATTGAACTGGCATGGGTTATAATCGAAATCATTTGAATTTTGAATTGAATTCAAATTTTGAAATCCTTGACTCGAGTTATTACACAAATATGAATTACACAAATTATTTATACTTTGATTTTGTTGTGTAGAGAATTCAAGTAAAGATGAAATGCTATTTTCAAGAGTCTAGGGTTGGTCATCATTTTGAAACTTTGTTGTTCAAAATTCGAATTGTTTATAGAATAGTTGTCGTTAAAATATCCATACGAATTTGGAGTGAAATCATATGGATTATATTGATTTTCATAACTATTGTAACATTCAAACGAATATGGAAATTCAGACATTTTTCAAGAATATTTTTGGGAATTTTTTATAAAGAAAAAATATTTACAAATAGAATTTATTTTTCAAAATGGAAAATTGATTCTGTTTTGTTTTTGGATTTTCAGGTTTTTTTGAAAGGTTTTATATTTTTTTATATAAAAAAACTAACTCAATTTTTTTATTTACAAGTTTTTTAGTTTTGGATTTTGATTTTTTTAAAATATGCATGAACTAATGCAACTAAATAAATGCAAGGTTAAGTACAAATGATTTATCCTAAGTAAACACAAAATTGAATAATCACACTTTATCTTAAATCAACAAGATAGTTCTTAGCCACGTAACAGACATGATTTATCGGTGCACCACGAATCACCGTAGCAGTGCAGCCGAAGGTTTAAATACCTTCAGAGAAACAATTTAGTATAATATTTACGAATCACCGTAATATTTATAACTTATTAATGCTCTACCATAGCCTAGACACCAAGAAATTAAATTGTTTAAAGAAGACAATTTGTCGATATACAATTAAGTGTTATCGATTTCAAACCGTTATTATTAATCAAAATCTAGGATGAAATGCAAAGCAGAAATTAAACGTGTATTAACAATACAATTAGAATGGATTTTTATTTTTATTTTTGGTTTTTGAGAATTTTTTTGATTTTTATATACAAATGCAAATGCAAATGCAAATGCAAGCAATCAACAATGCAAATAAAATAAAAACAATAGATAGGGGTAAAAAGCAGCAAATTTTTTTATAGGCAAGCAATTTCTTTTGGCAGCAGTTCTTCTCCTTTTGAAATTCTGCTTTGGCAACCTGAAATAAAAACAAGATATATACAAATTTTTTATACTAACGAAAAAACTAAAACAAAACAAAACAAACAAAAGAAAGAAACTTATTTGTTTTAGTTTTTTTTGAAAAGAGAAATATATAGAGCAAAATAAAACTCAAAACAAAAGAAAATTGAAAACGACAAAAAAGAAAGTTGAAAAAAACAAAACTCTTCCAAATTGTAAACAAAAGAAAATTGTAAATTAAAACTTGTTGAAATCGTATTTTAAAACTCTTTCTAATCCTCTTTTTGTTTTGTTTTGTAATTTTTTTTATATAAGATGGAAAAACAAAAGGGAAACTAATCAATTTAAACAAAACAAATTTACAAAGGAACTAAAACTAAAAAAAAGAAGTTAAAATCACCCGGCCCACTATAACAATTACTGTAAAAAAATTCTTTTTCTCTTATTTTAAAGAAAATGCACGGGCCAGCCCAATAAACAAATTAAACAAGTTAAACAAATTAAACGAAACGAACTCAAACAAACGCAAACTAAAAAAAAAGAAAAATCACGGCTTCAAAGAAATGCGACTCAAGGAAATATCGCGGATTCAAAGCGTGGTCGATTGGAATTGCAGCGCGTCAATTAAAGGCGTGGTGAGGCGATTTGATGTCGAGTTCGAAGTTGGATTTGGGGGGGGGGGATGTAGTGGAGTTGGATTTGAAGTCGGCAACAGAACCAGAGGGTGTTGCTGATTGAATTCGAGCCGATTGTTGATTACGTTTGCACTGGTGGCGGGTCTTTGCAGAGGTGGCGGCGATGATTGAGGAGCAAGGCGATTTGGTCTAGTTGTGGTTATATATGAAGATCAGTTTGATGGATTTGAGTTTTGGCCAGCGGATTTGCTCGATTGGAGTGAGTTTGATGGATGGTTGTATGCAAGGAGCAGGGAATGAAGGGGTACACTTTGGTTATAGGCAGAGAATGGTTGATGTGGAGGAAGTTAGAAATGATGATATGCAGTGTTTAAGTATTGCTGACTGGAGAAGGCAGGTTATGGTGGATGTGGATGATGGTTGTTTGTCTGGTTGTCCGGTGATGTTGGAGTTTGTCTACTGTAAGGATGTATGTAAATAGCAAGGTGAAGTTGTTAGGCAGTTTGGAAGTGGTTATGTGGTTGTTATGTAGGCTGTTGGTTTGGATGTAGAAGATTTGTTTGCGATTTAGATGGTGGGTGCAGTGATGGGCTCTGGTGTCAGGAAGGAGAAATGGCAGTGTATGTTGAACGGTGGGTTAGTGATGAGTTGTTGTCAAGTGGGTGGTAGCAGAATTTGTTGTGAAGGCAGGAAGGGTATGCCCAGAGATGATGGAGAAATTGTATTTGCACTAATATGGCAGTGACAGAGTAATGTATGGGTTTGTTTGTGTTATGGTGAAGGCTGAATGTAGTTGATGATTAGATTGTGGCGGATATGGTATGACCGTATGGTATGGTTACTGCTGTGTGTCGATGAAGTGGAGGCAAACAAACAGTGTGCATGCAAATGAAGAAGTGGCAGAAAGCAAGCAGTAAGAAGTAGCATTTATAACAGCAGTGATATGGTCGAGGAGTTGCAGTGTAATGCTGTGATTTTTGGTGGTTCGATTGTTGCTGTAATTTGGTTAGGCTGTTTGATAGTTGGGTTGTGGTGATGTAAATAGGTACAGTAGCAAAGATGGATGATGAAGCAAGTAGTAGTTTGTTAACAGAGAAGTGGTCAGTGGGAAATGATATGAAGGAGGCAAAAGTGAAGAGGGGAATTGTATGATTGTTGTATATGCAGCTGTGATCAGTGGGATTATTTGAAGTGGATGATTGGCAGGAGTTGTTGGTTAGCAAGTGTGGTTTGTGAAATTGTTGTATGCAGGGGATATGGATTTGGTGCACTATGCACAGAGGAAATGAACAAGGTGTTGACAGTGTAGCTACAAGAGCAACAAGGGGAAGTTGCAATGTCGGATTCAGTTCATGTGTGCAGGCAATGGTATGCACATAGGCATATGTGAGGTGGGTATGTAGTTTTATGAAGTGATGTTGGCAGTGGATGGAAGAGGTTGTATGGGTTGGTTTCAAGTGATGGTAGGATGAGACAGTGAATGTGTATGCACTGATGTTTGTTTGTATGTGAGGTTGTAGTGGATGAAGCAACTTTTGGTTGATATTGGCAATAGGCAGTGTTGAGGGTGGATGGAACTGTGGGAGGAGCAGATGAAAGTGGTTGTGTGCAGTCTTTTGACAGTACAGTGAACTGTTGTAGAAGATGAGCAGAGAGAAGGTGCAAATGTAACAGTGAATGTAAAAATTGTAAAAAAAAAAAGAAATGCAAATTGTAAAAAAGTGAAAAATTGTAAAGAAAATGAAATGCAAAATGAAAAGGAAATACATATTTTTGTTTTTGTTTTGAAATTGTTTGTGCATCATTTTTTTATGCAAACATACAAGAAAATAACAAGCACACAATCAAAATGCAAACAAAAAAATCACACAAAAACACACCTTTTTTTAATGCAAATTAACACACAAAACCAAAACACACAAAACAAACACACAATAAAATCAAAAAAAGATAATAATTCGAAGAACAGAAAATAAAATAAAAGCAAATCTCCAACAACGACGTCAAAAACTTGTTTAACAACGAGTTTTCTATTGGATTAGAAAACCGCCGATAAATTTCAAATTAAAATTTAACCGCAAGCGCACGGCATACAAAAGTTAGTATGTGGCAAGTACGGGTCGACCCGCAGGGAATTGTTAGATTTTAAATTTCTAATCAATCAAATTAAACCACAAGTGGAGATTGTTTTGAAAACTAGAAAGCTAAGCAAATGTTGAGATTAAAAACTATGTGATTAAAATTCAATTTAGAGGCAAATCCTCTTTCTTATATTTTCACATAAATCAACATAAAATCAATTGATGATCTCATTTTAATCTAAGTAGGATCAGTGATGTATTTATCATAAGCATGGCCTATTTGAGTTATTAATTAATACAAATCAACCATCAAACTATAATACAACTCTAGTCCTATTTTTCAAATCTCATGAAACATGGCATTGAAAATGAAACCAAAATCTAGTTTAAGCATGATCTATTTACTATTAATTAGTAACACAGATCATCAAATTTTGATTAAAACTTCACTTCATTGCCATTATCATATTTAGATGAAGAGGAAATTTGTGATCAATGAGATAAGCATAGCCTATTTGTTATGAACAAAGTAGGCTATCAAATTCAACATAAAACACAAACAAACATAAACATCCATTTTCTCATGAAGCACAAAAGAGATCATACATAGAAAATTTATGTTGAATCTACATGATAAAAGAAAGCTTCATTACCTCTAAATTGTAGGGATTTAGCCTTTCATTTGTGTTATCATTTCAACACATAGATATTTCAACATTGAAAATAAAATAAAGTAGAGAATAAACAAAGAAAAAGAAGATTAACTACTAGAAGGAAATGAACTAAACTAGTGCATAAATGTAAATCTAAACTACGAACATGAAATGAAAAAGAGCATAAGAATAAAAATGAGCATAAAAGTAAATAAAAGCATGTAGAAAAGAAAAGAGAAAGAGGCTAGGAAGTCATTTTTATTTCATGTAACATTGAGCCTACAATTTGCTTGCTTAATTTTCTAAGTAAAATGAAAGGTAGAAAAGATATTTACATGTACATAAGAGGGCTATTTATATGTGCATAAAACCCTAATTCAATTTTTAAAGTGCTTCCCAAAATGCCCTTTAGGAAGTGTGGTCACCAAGTAACCATTAGCCACTAATTAATCCATCATTAAATGTGCATGAAGCTTTAACCTCCACTTAATTGTCTGTTAGCTTCTAATTGTAGATTTAGGTAAGTGGGTAGGTGGGGTCCTCCTTGATCATGTATTTGAATTATTTCCATCATTCTTCCTTTGTATTCATTTGTGCATGCATGTATCTTTATAAAACCTCTTCCATATGCATCCAAATTCCTATAAAAATTATGAAAAATGTCCAAGTAATAAGTTTCGAATTAACACATGCACACAAATGACTATTTTGCCCCTGTATAAAGATGAATATATGATGATTTGAAAATAATTGAATTTTGGTTTGAACATGTTAAAATACCCAAATATGACATTTATTTAAATAAAAAGAGATAAAATATGGATGTAAATATATGCACATTTACGTGCACATCAATATGTGCATGAGTATTTATGTTGTAGAACCTTGTAAATTCACAGAAGCATGTAAACAGTGTAGCGCCCCACTCCGAGACCTGTTCGTCGACGGAAATTCTATCGAGTTAGAAAATAGCCGAACGAATTTTGAAATAAAAATATAACCGCAAGCGCACGGTGTACGAATGTAGCACGTGGCGAATACGGGTCGATCCGCAGGAAATTGATGATTTTGAAATTCTATTCAATCAAATTAAACCAAAGTCGAGTGAAAGTTAAGCTAGAGAATTAGAAAATTAACTAACTAACTAAAAGAAAAGAAATGCAAATATAAGAGTTAAATGACAATTTAGAGAATAAATTCACTCTCTAGATCATGTAGTTCAACACATATGAAATCATAATCTCTCTTTTATGGTCATTAGTGCTTTAATTGATGTGCTTATCATAAGTATGGCATATTTGTGCTATTGATTAGCCAACATAAGCCATCAAACTATAACACATCCCTTAAATCACTTACTAACTTTCATGAAATTTGACAATGAAAATGAAATCTATTTTAAGTATGACCTATTAACCATTGATTAGAAAAATAGACCATCAAATTTTAATTTCAAATCACTTTCTTATGCCATAATCATATTTTGATGAAGAGGCATTTGTGTTAGTGATTGTTTAAGCATAACCTATTTGGTGTCAACAATATAGGTTATCAAATTCAAAGCAAGAACAACAAATAAAACACTTCATTGATCATCATTAAGCACAAAAAGAGAGCATGAATTAACAAATAGTTGAAGCTACATAATTAGAGAGCTTCATTACCCCTAAATTGAAGGGGTTTAGCCTCTCATATTTGTCATTTGATTAACAAATGTAGCTTGCAACATGAAAGCAAAAAGAAGGCAAAATGAAAGCTAAATGAAAGAAAATTATTCTAATTGCATAAAAGAAAATCTACACTACTAGCATGAAAGGAAATGAACAAGTAATTAAAAGGAAACAATAATTACATTGCATAAAAAAAAGAATTACATAAGAGAAGAAATGGCTAAGTAGCCATGAAAAGAAAGAGAGCTTTGATTTATTTTCTAAGCTAAAAACTAACTAAAGAGAGACTAAGGGAGAGGAGGGGTTACATGAAACATAAGGGGTATATATACAAGTGTTAAACCCTAATTCATTATTTTGGGGAATGCCCAAAATACCCTCTTAGGAAGTGTGGAGGCCAAGTAATCATTAGCTTCAAATAATCCTCATTTAAGTGTACATGAAGCCATTAATTCCATAAGCATGAGCATTAGCCTCTAATTTGTACATTGAGGTAGGTGGTTAGGTTGGGTCCTCCATTATCTTCACTTTGAATTATTTCCATCTTCATTTGTTCTCTTCACTCTTATGCATGCATATATCATCATGTAACCACTTGTAAATTCACCAAATTTCCTACAAAACAACATAGAAAATTCCAAGTAAATTTTCACAATTTAATAAATGCATAAAAATGACCATTTTGCCCCTATATGAAGATGAATATGTGACAATTTCAAATAATTTGAATTTTGGTGTAAACAAGTTAAAATACCCAATATGATCATTTATTTAATTTAAATAGATTAAATATGGTGGTAAAAATATGCAAATTTACGTGCATATCAAATACCCCCACACTTATCTTTTTATTCGTCCTCTAGTAAAGAAAAACTAAGATAAATCCGTTTTCGTAGGGAGCACGATTGCATTGAGCGTATGCAACAAGCCGTTAAACCTCTGGGTGTCCCCAGTAGGACGAGTGTTCTCTCGTGAGGGTTTTCAGTGGATACTACCCACAAAATCCTAATGCAGGATGAAAATATTTACAAAATGCAAGATTTATTTACAAAGAGATGAGTGTGAGTTTTTGAAAATATTTACGAATGAAAGATTTACTTTTAAATTAACACAAATAAGTTAAATATAGGTTTGGTTATTATCTTGAAAATTTAAGTAATTTACTCGTCAAATTTTACAACAAAAATCAAGTTATCATAACAAATAGACAATAGTTTAACTCGTTGTTTCAGTTGATAACAAAGTGTAACCATGAAATAGGTCCTTAGTTGATTATCAAAGTTTATTTGTCACGACCCGCCCTTCTCGACCCTCGAAAATCGACACAAAATACTCAACAGTATAATATGCCGACGATCGAACGCCGGAAAAGACAGATTGTAGGAAAAGAAAGAAGGTAGAAGAAGAAGAATGAACTAAACAAAATCAGAACCTCACAGTCGCAGCGGATAAAATATAATATATAGAACAGATTTTTACACAAAATGAAAACTATATCTGTTTATATACACTACATCATCATCAGAGTATGTCATAATACAATCATCAATAACCAGTCAATCAGTCAATACAACAATCACAGCAGCGGAATAATACAAGTACGAGAAATACGTCTCGGACTCCAGCTCCTCTCCTGCTCCATAGCAACCTATCCTGAAAATATACTCGGTCTGACCCGAGCATTATAATAAAATAACACCCGAGTCAGTCTGGAATACCAGCGCATCATAAATACATCCAAACTGATTATTAAAGTTTCAAAAATCCTTTGAAAACAAAAGCATCTCGTAAGACCACGCCATAAATAAATATGTCGGGTTTTTACCTTACGATAGCTAAAACACTTTTATATCAAATCCTCTGATATTATAATAGTGTCTATTTACAAATACTTATAAAATAGCCGAAATTGTTACATCTATTAAATTCCGGCATACTAGCCACAACGTGGGTAATACAAACAAAACTCGTACAAGGAACGTAGGGAGAATGGATTTCCAACGAATGACTAGGCACTGGGGTACCACCTGTCACAGTACGTGGCCTAGATCACAGTACCGAGGAGTACGCCCGCTCCCCTGCAACACAAGACCGGAATCATCCCTTACTGGATAATTCCAAGTAAAATCACCCCACGGTTGTGATCAGCAACCGCACCACTAAGCCGAAATAAAAGGGACATCTAGACAGGGATGACCTTACTCTCAAGTGGGGGCTACCCACGAAGCCTTGCTGCATAACCCCTGATTTTCAGTCATTCCCGGTTGATGAGGCTTGAGGCTAAACGATACCTTTACAGAACATTTCACTTTGAATGCCCATCGTCCACCTGACGATGTCACGAAAGCATTCGTCCATATAAGTCCGTCCCGGGTCCGAACGGAACCGAAGGCACTACTCCTACTACATCCATTTTGGAAATATCCTCAGGATTAGTAGCGACTAGCCCTTGCACTTCACTGCTCCATCTTCGACTCCGAAATCGTTTTCGCGAAACGTACAAACCGGATCGAAGTGGTATTCGAGTCTCCAGACCTAGAATCCCGGTATACGGAAACTCGATCCCGGTCTCTTCGAAACGATCAGCGCTTTTGGCCAATATTGATAGTCGGTGATTTAACTATCAATTGATGTTCACAAACATCCATACACATCCATCACACAATAAATAATCTCCATATTGTTTATTTTCTTCTAATATCTTTCAAAGATATATTTTCACATTTTCAAAACTCATTTGAACCAATTTTCCACTCTTCCTTTACAAGGTAAATCTTTTACCCTTTATTCCCATCGGGAATAACCAAGTATAAAACAATTTGCATTTAAAACAGTTAAAATACTTTATACTGAAATATACTTTAAAATATGAAAATTACTTCTATTTATTTACTCAAAATATAAATTTAAAATATGTGAAGAAAACTAGTTATTAACATATAAACTTTGATTTTAAAAATAAGGGTTTTAGTTTAACTAAATTCAAAATAGCATTATAAGAAGAAAAATGCTAATTTTAACAACTTAAGCTAAAACCAACTTTTAAATAAATCCATTTGTAAAAATAATTGCTAATATACTCCCAAATTATTACGGTATTAAAAATTATTAATTTATTTCTTTAAAAATAACGATTTCTTAAAAATACTTTTAAAACGATTTAAAACTTAACCTTAGTTAAATAAAATCTTTTTATAAACATTTACTTGGTTTTTCCCAGGGAAACACTTTCCCGTTTCCAAAACATTCCAAAGTACTCTTTCATATAAATCCACTGATTTATTTCAAGTCAATTTATGATTTCAACATAAATTTCCAATTCCATACTTAACTATAACTTCCTCCGAAGTTAAATCACAATTTTTCCCATTTTCGGAAATTCATTTTTTTTTTAATCATAGTTTAAAACATTTTGGTGAATCTCCAATGGAAGCCAAATTTCCAATTCACTTAATTAAATTCCAATGAAATACGGCATTTCAAAACATTCTATTTTCATTTGAACTTGTTAATTTATAGCTGGAAACTCCATTTTAACATATTTTTAATTTCCGGATAACATTAGTCATTATTAAAATAAACACCGTTATTTTAAACAATTTATAACTTCATAAATTTAATCTCCAGAAAATTTATATTTCATATTTATCGATTGATAAATTTTCCCACAATATTAAATCCCAATTTTACCAATTTTTCATTTCCCATTCCAAACCAGATTTCAAATTCTATTTTTCAAAAATTCTTAATTTAACAATTTACTTATTTCGTAAAAACCCAATTTTGTCCATTTATAATTTAAATTCTGTGATTACAATTTATACCACAATGTCACAGAACAACTAAATTTCCAAATTTATCAATCACATCATATAAACAGGTATCACTATCAATTATAAAATAATTGCTACATTGTGAGGAATCCAGTTGGATCCCTCCAACCTGTTTCTCCCTGCATCACAGATATTAGCACATCGCAATATAGATATCAATCCAGACTGAAAATCACAGATATAATCAACCATTCACATAGATATTTAAATATCAACTATTTATAATGTCTAGCATCCAGATGTGAGTGAGAATAACTCACTTTGAGTTTCGGCGAGCGTTCGAAATTTTGAATTAAACCGGACGACGTCCGATTTAACCCAATTTTTTACTTGCTCGGAACGACTCCGGATTTGCCCCATCACGAAGTACGCGTTTCTGCGATTCCATCGCTCCCAGTTTCGTCCGAATCTGATCACGTATGAGATAGACATAAATTTCTGAGGTTTGAACAACGATTTAACACATTTTTTTTTTTTTAAAGATAACAAACCGGCCCACATGCGAAACCCGGCCCGCCTTCCTCTGCTTCGTCTTCCACGCGATGCTCCAGACGTATTCGAACCCATCATCTCCCCCTAGGGTTAGAAACCGCACCCCCTACCATCGACGAAAACGAGATCAGCCATCACCAAATCGAAACCACGACTTCCCTCCACCATCGCCTTAAACCCCGCGAAGCTCGGCGCTCCCACCGCCCTTGAAAACGCGTTCGAACCTATGACGAACGGAGGCCACAACGCGACCATCTACAGCTTGAAACGCCATCAAGCCCATATGGATCTGAAGCTCCCACTAAGCCCGACGTTTTCTCAGTTAGGAGTTTTCGAATTAATTGAACGGATCGAGAGAAAAATGAAGAGGAAACCAATGGAACGTCGGCCATTGATATGTTGTAAACGGCGGCTGAGGAATATCTTAGGGTTAGGGTTTGATAAATGTTAATATATATAAAATTTAATATTATTTAATTAATATAGATTCTCAACTTAACCGTTAAGCAAACGACCCCCAATTCTCACGTTCCGACAGGCTACCCTGGAGTTTTTCTGCGTTCCGGACACAATGGAACAGGTCTCGTAAGCTAATTCGATCGTATGCATGAGATACGGAATAAAACGATCGATTCAAAATTAAATCGGTTAAATCGATTTCGATGCGTTTCGAGTTGCCACGGTCACACGACGACTCTGATTGCTACGAAAATTGAAATCCGATAATAACTAACTATTACGGATCCAATGGAACTGGTTTCGTCGAATTCCGAGACTGTGCCCCGGAAGGCTATTTTCACTCGTCTATTAAATCAGGCGATTTCTGAAAATCGTCGAAAACGCTTCAAATTTCACTTTTAAAATTTTGTTAACTTTATAATAAATCATATAAAATGTATAACCACATTTAAAATCATTCTGGTTCAATCCAGATCAAAATCTGATTGTATTGCATTTTAATAATATTAAATTCATTTTTAAATTAATATAAAATTCCAAATAATAATTTATCGACTTTTAAATTCATCTAAAAATCCCATAATATTATTTATAACCAATTGAGCTTAAAAATACATTTAAACACCATTTTTATAATCATTTATCCCAAATTCACCTTTTATCCCAATCTCGAATATTTAATTATTATTATCCAAATTATATTTGGATTTATAATTTATTTTAATGATTGAACCCGCATCCATCCACTACAAAATCAATTAAGGGTCCACATTAAACATTTAAAACGAATTAAATGTTCAAACTCAATAGCTTAAAAATACGGGATGTTACATTCCTCCCCCCTTATAAAAATTTCGTCCCCGAAATTTGCTAAGGTAGAAAATACTCTCCAACCCATTTACTTATCCAATTGGCTTAGTTAAAAGCTTTATATTCACTTTCCAAAATCCTTTAGCCCAATCCCAAACTCAATTGCTACATTTACTCTAAGCCTTCATTTTAACTTTATTTCAAAATAACTTCCCAAGTTAACAAATTTTTCCAAAAACCCCAAAAATTTTCTAACTCCCAAAATTTCTGAAAAATTTTGGCGGAGTCTCCTTTGCACGGAGGAGCTTCTGCGATATCGCAGGATACACAAATATATATACATCAGCTCACATGGCCGGAAACCAAAATATATCACAATATATATATATCATTTCCCAATTATATTTGCATAGGCGTACCTTTTTAGCAAAATTTAAAAGCGAGCGGCTAATATAACGCATATACGCGCTCCAACTCTCTTGAACGCCTCCCGTACCTGTACTAAACTCAAACAACTTATCAGTTTCAAAGATGTGGGCATTTTAATAACATTTCCAATGTAAATGTAAGCCAAACATATTCATTTCATAACCAAATTAAGCAATTTCGTATTTATGCAAGCTAACCAACTTTATAAACAAATTTCACAATTCCAACATCATTTAAACTCTCATTACAAACTCAAACCACATAGTTTAACAATGTCACTATATTTTCAACAATCCAAAGATTTCAATCACCTTTAAATTTTCTTATTCAAGTCCAAGCTTCATTTTATTTCTCTTGAATGATCTATATTCAAGTTTACTATATACCATTCATATTTATTACAACCAATTCATTTTTGATTCAATATGATTAACATATGTCTTACTTACATTTCTTTATTTTAACTTACATTCCAAATTTGATTTGCAATCAAATTTTATTTTAAACTTGAAACATTTGCATTACCTTTATGATCCACCTCCATTCACATGCAAACTTTACTCATTTAAGAGGTCAATTCATTCCTATTGATTCAAAATCAATTTCATTTGCTATTCTTAACCAATTCACTTGCATTCATATACAAAACTCTTTGAATTGGGTTCCCATTCATATCAATTTATTCACAATTCAATTCCAATTGCTTTTAAACACTCAATTGCAAATACATGCAAATTTCCATGTCATTCAAGCAAAACAATTTCCACTTAAGCTTATAACCATTTAAAAT
Source organism: Allium fistulosum (assembly GCA_030737815.1). Lineage (NCBI taxonomy): Eukaryota > Viridiplantae > Streptophyta > Magnoliopsida > Asparagales > Amaryllidaceae > Allium > Allium fistulosum. Next base: position 371,896,666 of record CM060906.1, on the reverse strand, counting down.
TATTTCCAACTTGGATTCATATAAATTTTTATTCCATTTGCATGGTTCACAATCCAAGTATTTTCTCTTTCCAATGCAATTGTTAAATTAAATTTTTCCCTTACAATTTAATTTCATTAAGCAATTCAGGTTTATATTAATATCATTCCATCCTGGATTATTTACAGCCCACACATCCTTAATTTATCACAATAATTAATTAATACCATTTCACTTGCAATTCAGTTTATTTCCCAACAAATTTCATTCGGAATTACTTAAATAAGCCCATTCACAATCATTTGTTTTTCTTCCAAGTTATTTAAGTTCTTTCACAAAATTTCCATCATCTTCTTATATCAATTTTATTTTATTTTCATTTGATTCCCATTCAAATCAAATTCAATTCATTTACAACTTTAATGCTCTTTGTTTATTTACTAAATCCATTTTAGATTTATTTTATTAACAAAGAGACCATTTAAATTATTTCTCTCATTTGAATTTACTTACAATTCAAACCATCACTATTATAATCTAATCCCATTATACATTCTCACTTCCAACATTTGTTACCAAACTTAAATTTCATTCAACAACTGGATTTTTTTATTAACCTTTCAAATTTTTAACCAAACTATCAAAATTATATTCATTACCATACACAGTCCATTTAATTTAGCTTACACAAAATTCATTCCCAAACAATCATTTTGGATTTAGTTGAGTAAACATTTACTTCATTCATCATCACCTCAACTAAATTAAATTTCCATTAAACTAAATTCTTATCCCATTTTAATTCAAGGTTGACTAAATTATATATGCATTTTCAATTTAATTCCTTTCCAGAATTTATTCAAGTTCATCTAAATTTTATTTAGCCCACCTGAATTTAAACCATTTCCTTTACTACTTTAAATAAGAATTTAATTACATTCATTTTTATCCATAACACAACAGAAATTTTAATATTCAGCTTAATTCCATCTTAGTCGAAGTTAAACCAAATTCAATTTAATCTTAATTCTCCATATCCAAGTTCAACTTATTTACTAACTTCAGTTCGCTTACCTCTTTTATATTTTATAATTGTTTCACCTTACTTGCATTCCATTTAAAATTAAGTTCGAATTCACCATTCCATTTATTATTTCCATTTGTGATTATAATTCCATTTTACTTGAGTTAAACTCAAATCTTCCATTCTCAAGTTCTCCAACTTATTTACTTGTAAGTTTATATTGCTCATTTCAAACCAATCCACATTTTTATAATCACAATGTCAAATTTTAACACTTAATAGCTTAAAAATATGAAGTTATTTGCACCATTTTGAATTCACAAATTTTAGATTAGAAGTATAATACTTAATAGCTTATGGGTACCATTGATTACACAATGACCCATAATTACAAAGTCATTTTACTTTCATCTTAACCCAAATCAAATTAATCCATTTCCAATTTTATTTAACTTATTCCAAGTTAAATTCCAATTTCTATTCACCTCAATAGCTTCATTCACTTCCATTTACCCAAATTAAATTTTAATTTCAGGATTAAAATTTTCATTCCCTTTCTTACTTAAATCAACTTTACTTTCAACATTATAGTTGATTTATTTCAACTTTTTTTTTACCTGTTTATTTTAAATAGAATTTCCAGAATTCAATTTACCCGGATTTATTTCAAAACCAATTTGAAATAAAAATCAACACATTTCTCTTTTGATATTCAAATCAAATACCAAATTCCAAAACAATCTGCTTTTACCCAAAACAATTTCTTTTTCGTAAAATTCCAAAATCACTTGTTTCCCAAACAAGTCCAAACAATGTCATAACCAACTATTTTGGTAGCAATCCATCACTTTAGAAACTCGAAAATGAATTCTAATGATGTGGCCAGCATCATCAGGATTATTTTCCAGCGACTGAAGTGAGTTCAATGCTTTCCACTTCCAAAATTCACCTCAAATCAATTTCCATCAAAAAATATTTTCCAAAATATACTCCATTCTTGACTTCAAAACCTTTGGAAAACATTTCAAACATTTCCACAAAGTCAAACTCCCAAAACTTTGTTTAATTCCATTTGAAATCCCTTTCAAAATTTCCGGGGTCAAAATTCTAGTTTAAATCAAATTTTAATTTTTTTACTTTTCTTATTTAAAACATATCCAGTTAATTCCATTTGGTTATAAACCATTTTAATATTTTAACTTCTTATTTTCTTATATATATCATTTCAAATTTTAGATCATGTTTTAATTTCTTATTTGATTTTAGAAGAAACAACCAAACAAGTATCCAATATATATAATAATTTAGAAAATTATTTCTTTATATCAAAATATAAATTTGGGTAAAATTATTTCATTTACCCACTTTAAAAACAATACTATGTCGGTTTATCTTGTTTAAGAGTTTAGAAACCCCTATCGATACGGTTGTACTTCCCGCACCGACCAGAATTCCTAAACACTCAACCGATAAGTCAACACAGTACAAAAACAATTTATATCCACTAACAAGTACGCTCTCATAGCTATTATTACACTCAACTCATTATAGAGTACTTCCGACTCTATTTAAAATGAGTAATTTTCCCACCAAAGCCTAGGTTGTCGCCAATCTAAGCTCTGATACCAACAGTCACGACCCGCCCTTCTCGACCCTCGAAAATCGACACAAAATACTCAACAGTATAATATGCCGACGATCGAACGCCGGAAAAGACAGATTGTAGGAAAAGAAAGAAGGTAGAAGAAGAAGAATGAACTAAACAAAATCAGAACCTCACAGTCGCAGCGGATAAAATATAATATATAGAACAGATTTTTACACAAAATGAAAACTATATCTGTTTATATACACTACATCATCATCAGAGTATGTCATAATACAATCATCAATAACCAGTCAATCAGTCAATACAACAATCACAGCAGCGGAATAATACAAGTACGAGAAATACGTCTCGGACTCCAGCTCCTCTCCTGCTCCATAGCAACCTATCCTGAAAATATACTCGGTCTGACCCGAGCATTATAATAAAATAACACCCGAGTCAGTCTGGAATACCAGCGCATCATAAATACATCCAAACTGATTATTAAAGTTTCAAAAATCCTTTGAAAACAAAAGCATCTCGTAAGACCACGCCATAAATAAATATGTCGGGTTTTTACCTTACGATAGCTAAAACACTTTTATATCAAATCCTCTGATATTATAATAGTGTCTATTTACAAATACTTATAAAATAGCCGAAATTGTTACATCTATTAAATTCCGGCATACTAGCCACAACGTGGGTAATACAAACAAAACTCGTACAAGGAACGTAGGGAGAATGGATTTCCAACGAATGACTAGGCACTGGGGTACCACCTGTCACAGTACGTGGCCTAGATCACAGTACCGAGGAGTACGCCCGCTCCCCTGCAACACAAGACCGGAATCATCCCTTACTGGATAATTCCAAGTAAAATCACCCCACGGTTGTGATCAGCAACCGCACCACTAAGCCGAAATAAAAGGGACATCTAGACAGGGATGACCTTACTCTCAAGTGGGGGCTACCCACGAAGCCTTGCTGCATAACCCCTGATTTTCAGTCATTCCCGGTTGATGAGGCTTGAGGCTAAACGATACCTTTACAGAACATTTCACTTTGAATGCCCATCGTCCACCTGACGATGTCACGAAAGCATTCGTCCATATAAGTCCGTCCCGGGTCCGAACGGAACCGAAGGCACTACTCCTACTACATCCATTTTGGAAATATCCTCAGGATTAGTAGCGACTAGCCCTTGCACTTCACTGCTCCATCTTCGACTCCGAAATCGTTTTCGCGAAACGTACAAACCGGATCGAAGTGGTATTCGAGTCTCCAGACCTAGAATCCCGGTATACGGAAACTCGATCCCGGTCTCTTCGAAACGATCAGCGCTTTTGGCCAATATTGATAGTCGGTGATTTAACTATCAATTGATGTTCACAAACATCCATACACATCCATCACACAATAAATAATCTCCATATTGTTTATTTTCTTCTAATATCTTTCAAAGATATATTTTCACATTTTCAAAACTCATTTGAACCAATTTTCCACTCTTCCTTTACAAGGTAAATCTTTTACCCTTTATTCCCATCGGGAATAACCAAGTATAAAACAATTTGCATTTAAAACAGTTAAAATACTTTATACTGAAATATACTTTAAAATATGAAAATTACTTCTATTTATTTACTCAAAATATAAATTTAAAATATGTGAAGAAAACTAGTTATTAACATATAAACTTTGATTTTAAAAATAAGGGTTTTAGTTTAACTAAATTCAAAATAGCATTATAAGAAGAAAAATGCTAATTTTAACAACTTAAGCTAAAACCAACTTTTAAATAAATCCATTTGTAAAAATAATTGCTAATATACTCCCAAATTATTACGGTATTAAAAATTATTAATTTATTTATTTAAAAATAATGATTTCTTAAAAATACTTTTAAAACGATTTAAAACTTAACCTTAGTTAAATAAAATCTTTTTATAAACATTTACTTGGTTTTTCCCAGGGAAACACTTTCCCGTTTCCAAAACATTCCAAAGTACTCTTTCATATAAATCCACTGATTTATTTCAAGTCAATTTATGATTTCAACATAAATTTCCAATTCCATACTTAACTATAACTTCCTCCGAAGTTAAATCACAATTTTTCCTATTTTCGGAAATTCATTTTTTTTTTAATCATAGTTTAAAACATTTTGGTGAATCTCCAATGGAAGCCAAATTTCCAATTCACTTAATTAAATTCCAATGAAATACGGCATTTCAAAACATTCTATTTTCATTTGAACTTGTTAATTTATAGCTGGAAACTCCATTTTAACATATTTTTAATTTCCGGATAACATTAGTCATTATTAAAATAAACACCGTTATTTTAAACAATTTATAACTTCATAAATTTAATCTCCAGAAAATTTATATTTCATATTTATCGATTGATAAATTTTCCCACAATATTAAATCCCAATTTTACCAATTTTTCATTTCCCATTCCAAACCAGATTTCAAATTCTATTTTTCAAAAATTCTTAATTTAACAATTTACTTATTTCGTAAAAACCCAATTTTGTCCATTTATAATTTAAATTCTGTGATTACAATTTATACCACAAAGTCACAGAACAACTAAATTTCCAAATTTATCAATCACATCATATAAACAGGTATCACTATCAATTATAAAATAATTGCTACATTGTGAGGAATCCAGTTGGATCCCTCCAACCTGTTTCTCCCTGCATCACAGATATTAGCACATCGCAATATAGATATCAATCCAGACTGAAAATCACAGATATAATCAACCATTCACATAGATATTTAAATATCAACTATTTATAATGTCTAGCATCCAGATGTGAGTGAGAATAACTCACTTTGAGTTTCGGCGAGCGTTCGAAATTTTGAATTAAACCGGACGACGTCCGATTTAACCCAATTTTTTACTTGCTCGGAACGACTCCGGATTTGCCCCATCACGAAGTACGCGTTTCTGCGATTCCATCGCTCCCAGTTTCGTCCGAATCTGATCACGTATGAGATAGACATAAATTTCTGAGGTTTGAACAACGATTTAACACATTTTTTTTTTTTTTTAAAGATAACAAACCGGCCCACATGCGAAACCCGGCCCGCCTTCCTCTGCTTCGTCTTCCACGCGATGCTCCAGACGTATTCGAACCCATCATCTCCCCCTAGGGTTAGAAACCGCACCCCCTACCATCGACGAAAACGAGATCAGCCATCACCAAATCGAAACCACGACTTCCCTCCACCATCGCCTTAAACCCCGCGAAGCTCGGCGCTCCCACCGCCCTTGAAAACGCGTTCGAACCTATGACGAACGGAGGCCACAACGCGACCATCTACAGCTTGAAACGCCATCAAGCCCATATGGATCTGAAGCTCCCACTAAGCCCGACGTTTTCTCAGTTAGGAGTTTTCGAATTAATTGAACGGATCGAGAGAAAAATGAAGAGGAAACCAATGGAACGTCGGCCATTGATATGTTGTAAACGGCGGCTGAGGAATATCTTAGGGTTAGGGTTTGATAAATGTTAATATATATAAAATTTAATATTATTTAATTAATATAGATTCTCAACTTAACCGTTAAGCAAACGACCCCCAATTCTCACGTTCCGACAGGCTACCCTGGAGTTTTTCTGCGTTCCGGACACAATGGAACAGGTCTCGTAAGCTAATTCGATCGTATGCATGAGATACGGAATAAAACGATCGATTCAAAATTAAATCGGTTAAATCGATTTCGATGCGTTTCGAGTTGCCACGGTCACACGACGACTCTGATTGCTACGAAAATTGAAATCCGATAATAACTAACTATTACGGATCCAATGGAACTGGTTTCGTCGAATTCCGAGACTGTGCCCCGGAAGACTATTTTCACTCGTCTATTAAATCAGGCGATTTCTGAAAATCGTCGAAAACGCTTCAAATTTCACTTTTAAAATTTTGTTAACTTTATAATAAATCATATAAAATGTATAACCACATTTAAAATCATTCTGGTTCAATCCAGATCAAAATCTGATTGTATTGCATTTTAATAATATTAAATTCATTTTTAAATTAATATAAAATTCCAAATAATAATTTATCGACTTTTAAATTCATCTAAAAATCCCATAATATTATTTATAATCAATTGAGCTTAAAAATACATTTAAACACCATTTTTATAATCATTTATCCCAAATTCACCTTTTATCCCAATCTCGAATATTTAATTATTATTATCCAAATTATATTTGGATTTATAATTTATTTTAATGATTGAACCCGCATCCATCCACTACAAAATCAATTAAGGGTCCACATTAAACATTTAAAACGAATTAAATGTTCAAACTCAATAGCTTAAAAATACGGGATGTTACATTATTAAAGTGGTATTTCATTTCATTTCAATAACAAATCAAACCAAATAAGTTAAAATAGTGCTTGGATTTCATTTGCTTACTCTCTCCATTTTTTGAAAATTTTATTGATATTTACAATATTTACATATGCCTAACTCAGATAAACTGAGGCCACATATATTACCCATGCACTGCCTTGCGGACTGATGTGAGGGGAATACAGAGCGTGTCGAGTGAACACACGAGTGTGAACACCTATTGACTGTAGGCGTTATTAAAAAGAATTTATATATATATACACCTAGCTCAGATAAACTGAAGCTAGATATACCGATCATGCACTGCCTTTCGGGCTTACTTGAGAAAGGTACAAAGCATGGCGAATGTACACACAAGTATGCACACCTGTCGACCGTAGGTGTTAATAGAAAATATTTACATATATACAAATGTTTTTTTTTCTTTTTCAGATTTTTTTTTATAGAAAGAGGGAGTTTTTGCAAAATCATCTTAGCACCACTTAACTTAGAAGACAAAAAAATGTTATATCCTTTACTTTAAATCAACCACTTTTTTAAAACAAAGATTTTCAATTAGGATATATTTCATAATTATCACGTATGAATCTTCCTATATACTAGTTAAACCATTATTATTTGTAATCAAACTTCATTTTTATTTTTGTTAAGACGAATAAATTTTCAAAAATTTCAATTTAATAAACCAAAACCGTATATTTATCTTATAGTGTTTCTTTAATTTTTTTTTTGTTTTTTCTGTTTTTGAGATTTTTTTTTAATTTTGGAAAAATTGAAAATGATGGTGAGTCTCCCCTCCACACTTGATTTTGATTGTGTCCCCACAGTCAACCCAAGTGGAAGGAGAAAAATAAAAATAAAAACATGACCTTTATTTAAATGAAAATTAACGGTATTTACACGAGATCAGAAAGTATATCGTCAAAAAGTAAATGAAACGGTCTTCCAAAGACCGATTCATTTGCCTCGTCAAGTATACAAGACACAGCTTAAGCTCGAAAAACCAAACCATACAAGATTTCGAAGTTGAATTTGGATTTGGAAAAACGAATGCCGTTTTATTGAAAATCGAATGAGCAGTTTTATTGTCGATGATTTTTGGGGTCGATAAAACAATTGATTGAAGTTCAAATTTATTATCACCACATTGAAATTCAAATTTATCATTGAAAACTTCTTCAAAATTGTTGAATTCAAAATCAAAATGGTGATTTAAATCATCCCCTTCAGAATTCGACAACTCGTTTTCAAAAAGTCCAAAGAAATCGTGTTCGTTAAATTCATCATCCTTATGTGGATTATCAACAACTTCATTGCGTATCTCAAGTTCAAAATCCAAAGTTGTTGTATTCAAATTTTCAAAATCGAGAAAAGGAAGATCGAATTTTAAATTTGGTTCCACACCCTTAAAAGAATTGAAATCCAACTCAATTACCATATTTTCAACAACTTCATTAAGATTGTCGTTTTCAATTTCAAAAGTTGTTATTTGAAAATCATCAATTATGGTAAAAGATGGATTATTATTTGACTCGTCACACATTGGGATTTGATTTTGTTTTTCACGTTGTTTCATATATGTCTCAAACAACAAATCCATGTGATCATCATATATTTCATTCATTTGTTCAACAAAATCCAATTTATAGTTATTAACATGAGGATTTTCGATTTGGATTTGTTGAGAACAAAGATTTTCAATTGTAACATGGTTAAGATTATTCCTATTGCCAAAGTCGTTTGAAAAGTGGATCACATTTTCGTTTTGATTTTGAAATTCATTTTGGAGTTCAAAAATGAATTGGCATGGGTTATACTCGAAATCGTTTGAACTTTGAATTGAATTCAAATTTTTATTATTTTGAAAACTTTGATTTGAATCATAGCCCAAATATGAATTACACAAATCATTTATCATTTGATTTTGTTGTGTAGAGATTTCAAGTAAAGACGAAATGCTCTTTTCAAGATCTGAGAGTTGTTCGTTATTTTGAAAACTTTATGGTGCAAAATCTGAATCGTTTGAACAATAGTTGTTGTTAAAATATCCATAAGAATTTGGTGTGAAATTATATGGATTATATTGATTTTCACAACTATCGTAGTATTCATGTAAGTAGGGAAACTCGGACATTTTCAAGAATGTTTTTGTTTTTTTTGTAAAGGAAAAATATTCACAAATAAAATTTATTTTTCAAAAGGGAAATTAATTTTTGTTTTTTCAATTTTTTCTTTGTTTTTGAAAAGGTTTTATAATTTTTCTTTGGATTTTGGTTTTTCTAAATTTTTTTTGGATTTTTGAAATTTCAAAGGAAAAGGATTTAAAAATTTCAAGGGAAAAGGAATATTCACAATTTTTTTTTGTTTTGGATTTTTTTTAAATATGCATGAACTAATGCAACTATATGAATGCAAGGTTTAATTACAAATGATTTATCCTAAGTTAACACAAAATTGTATAATCACACTTTGTCTTAAATCAACAAGATAGTTCTCAGCCAAGTAACGGGCAGGAGTTATCGGTGCACCACGAATCACCGTAGCAATGCAGCCGAAGGTTTATGTACCTTCAAAGGAACAACCACTATAATATTTACGAATCACCGTATATTTATAAATGGTTATTACTCTGCCGTAGCCTAGACACCAAGAAATTAAATTGTTCAAAGAAGACAACTTGTCAATATACAATTAAGAGTTATCGATGTCTAACCGTTATTATTAATCAAAATCTAAGATGAAATGCAAAACTGAAATTAAACGTGTATTAACAATGCAACTACGAATGGATTTTTGTTTTTTTTCTTTTTGATTTTTTTTGATTTTTTTTATATACAAATGCAAATGCAAGCAATCAACAATGCAAGAAATTAAAAACGATAAATAGGAGTAAAAAGCAACAAAAGTTATTTATAAGCAAGCAGGCAATTATTATTTTTTTGGCAAACACAGCGAAGCAAGCGCTTTTCCTATCTGCTTTGGCAACCTGAAAATTAAAAACCAAAAATATATACACAGATTATTTATATATATATATATCAAAGAAAAATGAAAAAGTAGAACAAACTAAATGAAAATAAATTCAAAACAACCCTTTTATTTTGAAATTGTAAAATACTTTTTTTTTGAAATTTTTTTTATAAAGGAAACTTAAAAGTAGAGTTTTACTTTAAAAAAATTTGGAAATGGAAAACTAAAGTGAACTAAACAATTAAAAAAAGGAACCAATCCTACAGCTCGACCCAATAAGAGGCAAGACCCATAATTCGTCGTTCCTAAAACAACCCGTTCAATTTAGTTTGCTCCTCAAAATTTCTTGCTCGCTCCTCAAAAAAAAATTAAATTGAAATATCCCAAAATCAACTCTTCTTTTCCCTGATTCGACTTGTTCGGAGTTTGGGGATATTCACAGGCAGCAAGCGGTTCTCAGGGAAGTTGGAAAGAGATTGGATGGCGGCTTTGGATTGGGAGGTTCGAGCTGGGTTCGGTTGTGGCAAGGGAGCGAGGTTGTTGTTAGCAGTGGGTAGTTGGAGATGGAGGTAAGCAGGCGAGTGATTGGGATGGTTCGAATTGGTCTCGTGTAGTTCGAGGCTGTTTGGGTTTGAGGAGGTGTGGATTTCGATTGGGGTAGGTGATGGAATCGTGATGTTCGTTCGAGGCGAGGCTTAAGCGTTTGCGGGTTGGAAGTGATGGCGGCCGAAGCAAAGCAGAAGGGAGGAATGGAAGGCGATTTTGTGGTGAAGGTTGGAAGTCGTGTTGTGACAAAGATGTTGATAGGGAGGTAGTGTAAGTTGAAGTCTGGGTGTGTGTGTTGTTGTATGCGGCTGATGAGGAGTGGAGAGAAGAAGTTGTTATAGTGGATGATGTGAATGTTGATGGTAAAAGGCAGTAGAGAATGTGAGGAGGTGGCAGAGCTTTTGTGTTGCCTTGGTTGATGTTATGTTCAGGTGATTACTGGTTGTTATGGCAGCAGATGTTTTCACGGTAGAGGTAGGTGAGTTTTGATCAGAGGGATGGTTTGATTAAGAGGAGGCAGTTGAGGAGTGGACAGTTGGCAAACAGTTTTGAAGTGAGATTGAACACTTGTTGAAGTGAGTTTGCGGCAGTAATCAAAGTTGGGTTGGCAGGTGTGATGTGAAGATATAGTTGATGACAGGGGGGTTTGGTGGAGCTGGCAATGTGGTATGTTTCGGCACTGATGTATGTAAAGATGTTTGTAGCAGGGGGATGGTAGATGGTCAGTGATGAATTGTAGAAGTATGAATGGTCAGTGTGATGTTGAAATGTAATGTTTGGCAAGTTGTGGCAGCGGGGTTGATGGACTTGCTATTAGTGTACGGGGAAATGTAAGTGCAGGCTTGGTTTGCAGCAGCAGTGGAGATGGAAGTGTTGTGGTAGCGATGTTGTAGTGATATGGATGTTTGTAGTGCAAAACAGTGGCAAGGTGTTTGTATTGGTTGACCAGTTGGTGTGTGGCTGTGCAATTGGAGTTGGAATTTTGCTGTAGGGTGCAGGCAATGGGAAATGATTAAGTGAGGAGTTATGTAGATGGTAATTGGAAGTTTATGATGGGGTAGTAGGAGCAAGAAGTTGTAAACAGAAATGGTGATGATGGCAGCTGATATGTGGATGTGGTTGTGTGAATGAATGGTGAATGACTGGACAGAGAAGGCAGTCTTGATCGGAGAGTTAGGAGGTTGGTCAAGAAGAGGGTAGTTGTGCAGATGGAATAGAGGTGGATGGTGGAAGAAGTTATAATGAAGGCAGCTTGCAATTGTTATCTGTGCGGATGGAGAATGAGGATGGTAGCAGTTTTGGTAGAGGGGTAGGACTGTAGTGGAGCAACAGAGAAGCAATTTGGCAGTGCACAACAATGTTGTATTTGGCAAGTGGAAATTGTATAACAAATGTAAAATGTAAAAGCAAATTGAAATGCAAATGTAAAAATGATGTAAAACCAAATGCAGAATTTTTTTTCAAATGAAATAGTATATGTTTTTTTAGGAGAATATGCAATGCAAATGCAAAATAGAAAACTAGAACAACATTCACACAAACAAAATGTCACAAAAATCACAAACAACATATTTTTTTATTTTTTATTTAAATGCACACACACAAAAAAAAATCAAACAAAAATAATCCGAAGAATAGAAAATCAAAATCAAAGCAACTACCCGGCAACGGCGCCAAAAACTTGTTCGTCGATGGAAATTCTATCGAGTTAGAAAATAGCCGAACGAATTTTGAAATAAAAATATAACCGCAAGCACACGGTGTACAAATGTAGCATGTGGCGAATACGAGTCGATCCGTAGGGAATTGATGATTTTGAAATTCTATTCAATCAAATTAAACCAAAGTCGAGTGAAAGTTAAGCTTGAGAATTAGAAAATTAACTAACTAACTAAAAGAAAAGAAATGCAAATATAAGAGTTAAATGACAATTTAGAGAATAAATCCACTCTCTAGATCATGTAGTTCAACACATATGAAATCATAATCTCTCTTTATGGTCATTAGTGCTTTAATTGATGTGCTTATCATAAGTATGGCATATTTGTGCTATTGATTAGCCAACATAAGCCATCAAACTATAACACATCCCTTAAACTACTTACTAACTTTCATGAAATTTGACAATGAAAATGAAAATGAAATCTATTTTAAGTATGACCTATTAACTATTGATTAGAAATATAGACCATCAAATTTTAATTTCAAATCACTTTCTTATGCCATAATCATATTTTGATGAAGAGGCATTTGTGTTAGTGATTGTTTAAGCATAGCCTATTTGGTGTCAACAATATAGGTTATCAAATTCAAAGCAAGAACAACAAATAAAACACTTCATTGATCATCATTAAGCACAAAAAGAGAGCATGAATTAACAAATAGTTGAAGCTACATAATTAGAGAGCTTCATTACCCCTAAATTGAAGGGGTTTAGCCTCTCATATTTGTCATTTGATTAACAAATGTAGCTTGCAACATGAAAGCAAAAAGAAGGCAAAATGAAAGCTAAATGAAAGAAAATTATTCTAATTACATAAAAGAAAATCTACACTACTAGCATGAAAGGAAATGAACAAGTAATTAAAAGGAAACAATAATTACATTGCATAAAAAAAAGAATTACATAAGAGAAGAAATGGCTAAGTAGCCATGAAAAGAAAGAGAGCTTTGATTTATTTTCTAAGCTAAAAACTAACTAAAGAGAGACTAAGGGAGAGGAGGGGTTACATGAAACATAAGGGGTATATATACAAGTGTTAAACCCTAATTCATTATTTTGGGGAATGCCCAAAATACCCTCTTAGGAAGTGTGGAGGCCAAGTAATCATTAGCTTCAAATAATCCTCATTTAAGTGTACATGAAGCCATTAATTCCATAAGCATGAGCATTAGCCTCTAATTTGTACATTGAGGTAGGTGGTTAGGTTGGGTCCTCCATTATCTTCACTTTGAATTATTTTCATCTTCATTTGTTCTCTTCACTCTTATGCATGCATATATCATCATGTAACCACTTGTAAAATTCACCAAATTTCCTACAAAACAACATAGAAAATTCCAAGTAAATTTTCACAATTTAATAAATGCATAAAAATGACCATTTTGACCCTATATGAAGATGAATATGTGACAATTTCAAATAATTTGAATTTTGGTTTAAACAAGTTAAAATACCCAATATAATCATTTATTTAATTTAAATAGATTAAATATGGTGGTAAAAATATGCAAATTTACGTGCATATCAAGACCCACATTAGCAAAGAGTATTACTAGGTAACACCGTCTGCTAATACGGAGAATAGAGCTGGATAAGAGCGACCATCTATAGCCTTGTCTTAATTATCTATTGAATACGCCGACAATTGCCATACCTTTTTTTTTCTTTCTCAAGTGGATTGACATATCCAATAAACACTTAATACAAAACCATAGGTGGCTGAAGGATCTATCAGAACAAAATATAACAACTCAAATGTAATACAATCACAGAATAGTGGATCATCACATGCATTTACACATATACAGATACATTACAGAGTATACAAAATGATACATGTCAAGTGGTAAGCAAACCACAATATACAGGAGAGTCAAAAGAATACATATCAGAGTTACAGCCAAAAAGGACTACACAAAAAGCTATAACAAAAAGGAGCTAGCAGAATAGTCCATGCGGAAGCAAAATAGGCTAAGTCCAATGTACCTAACCTGAAACATCTCGGTCTTACCCGAGTATAAAATACACGGGTAAGTCTAGCTAAACAAATAAGTTAGATAAACTAATTGATAATGAACATACAAGGTCATAAAGTACCACAAATATCTCCAAAAGAGATAACCAGATCATCTAATAAAAGATGAATCATAACAAGCCTCATATCATCGGGAACTCAAATAAACAAAGGATATGAATATCCCAAAAACAAGCTAAAAAGGCAAATAACAAATACCAATAAAGTTAACACAAGTTTCCACCAGGTAATCGCTATATATCGTGTGGTTCAAAGGACCTACACCGAAGGGCGATACACTAGGGAAATATAATTGTCAAAGAAACAAAAGATGCTCGAGCTCAGTACTATATAACAAGGATCCACAAACCCGAAGGCAACAACCCCAAATATCACTCGAGCAGTGACGAATGACCAACTCCAAAAGCGATACTATAGGGCAACAAACCCGAAGGTACAAGCCCGAAGGCAACATACCCGAAGGCAACAAACCCAATATCTCTCGAGCGGTGACGAATGACCAACTCCAAAAGCGATACTATAGGGCAACATACCGTAATGGCGAAGGTCCGGAGACCCAGTACTGGACACCACTAACTGGCAGAATGTGTCACAACTCTCAGAAAGGAACCCAAAAAATGTTAATGTGAGTCTCATACCACACATTCGCACTAAACGGTTTACTAACCGTTAGTCAATTTCACACTCAAAGCAGTACAAAGTTCACCTCATCTCATCGGTAAACCAGATCCAAAGGTCAAAACGGTCAAACGAATAGATTAGAAATTAACTGAAAAGATAAACCCACGTGTTCATAGCACGCGTTTTATTTAATCGTTTAATTCTCCTCCCTCTTCGCTCGAAGTGAAAAATCGTGTGTGTTTTATATAGAAATTATAAATTGGAGAAACGAGCTTTTAATACAATTTAAAAAGATCATTTTATAAAAATCCGTGTACGAAATCAAAAAGGAATCATCAAAGTCAAAAATGCGATAACAACTGATTGGATCGACACGAATCGATCAAAATTGGAAAAAACCAAGCAAATAAACAAATTGGGCTGAGACAAGCAGGTCAGTCGGTTGGGCACCGAGTTCAGTCGACTGGCCCAATACTTGGAAACTCTCGGGTTCCAGGTCAGTCGACTGCACTCAGAGAGCCAATCGACTGGACCGAGCCTGGAAAACTCTCGGGTTCCCAGTCAGTCGACTGGACTCTGAGTTCAGTCGACTGGACCTTGTTTTCCAGTATTTCCAGCCAATAAAAATAAAGGGCAAACTCTCACAATTTGCGATCGGACGAGCAATGGGCGCTAGGGGTTTATGCCAATCGACAACCCAGCCCTATAGGCTCTTCAATACACCACCAAAAGCATGTTCATGCATCAAAGCTAGGATTTCTAAAGTTTTTGACTTCAAAACACCAAAAATTGAAATGTTCACCAAATCACTTCAAATCAAAAGCAAATGAACATGAATAGATGTTAGGAATTCATACCTAACAAAAATGATAGAAATAGACAAAGATGTGAGTTCAAAAACTCACCTATTAACTCAAAAACAATGATGAGAAGCTCAAACACAAAGAAAAGATCAACCACTCTTCCCTTCTACTCTACAAGCTCCAATCTAAGATCAAAACAAGTATTTCCTAAATTAGGTTATATGAAATTTCTGAAATTGGAGAAAGATTAAGATGGAGAAGGTGAAAAGAAGGCTTACCTAAGCTTCTCTTTGATTTTGGAGCAAGAATTTGAGTTTGCAAAAGGAAACTAGGGCTTGGAATTTCTATTTCCTATTCTCTTCCCCCATTTTCAGTTGAGCTAGAGTATAAGGAAATGAAATGAGTGAATGGATGAAGAGTTAATGAGTTAGAGTAATAAGTTGGGTTAGTGGGCTGAAACCCAAACCCAAAAGGCCAAATAGAAAATAGCAAAATTTTACTTACTCCGAACATATCGATGCTTATACTCAAAAAGATCGCAAATGCCATTTTGGACTCAATGGAAGTGGTCCCGAGTCCTAATTCGACCGTTTGCAAAAAGTGACATTTCGGACTTAAATTCGACTAACGACGCTATATTTAAATAAAACATTTAAATATAAAATCGTAAAATATGCGGGTTGTTACAAACAGCCTCTGTTTTTTTTGAAAAGGCGAGACCTTGTAACTTCAAAAATAAAAATCACTTTACCTATTTAGTTGTAGCTTATGATTCCAAAGGAAGATTGGTTGTTTTTGAATGTAGTTTATTTTAAAATTTGTTTCGTTTGATATTTTGGAGTGTAGAAGTAGAAAATACATTTCTACAGTAAACTAACTAGAAACGACAAAAATCAAACTTCATAGTTTAACAAATTTAGTCGACGTGTAGTTGTGGCGACGAGACCCAAACGCGGGATATTCTTATCTGAATTAATATTGGCAAGCGTTCCGAAATGTTAAATTTAGTGGTTATAATTATTGAAGTAAATGAATAACAAATCTCTTCACTTTAATTATATGTTATCCGATAGAATGAGTTCAAAATGAACTGTTAAATTAACTAAGAATAAATTACTTATTTAATTGATAAATAACCTGGGTTTAAAAATATAACACAACTAAGTGAATTTATACCAATCCAGACTGGTTTGTAAATTGATTTAATATTGGTTATTAATCGCTGATTGAATTAATAATCTATACTGAAATTGGAGTTCCTAAAATTATATATATATATATCTTCAAAAAGGTGTTTTTGAAATAAAAGTTGGAAGGGATTGTAGAATGGGCCTAGTGATTTCTTATGTGTGTAAGTTTATAGTTAAATAACCGACTATCTAATCTGGCCAAATTCGTTGACCATTCGAAGAGACCGGGATCGGATATCAGTATTGTCCGGAACCACTTCGATTTAATAATCACCACAAACCCCTGCGGTTTTTTATTATAGAGCCTAATATGCTGGAATTGGATAAATTTAGCAAATTTGACCATTTTAAATAAGTAATCATACTTGGACACTATTGCAATATCGATGGATTTCTGTAAAAGTGTTTTGGTTATAATAAGATAAAAACTCGTCGTGTTTGTACGAGTTACCCTGTTTTTCAAAAGATTTTTATAACTTTGGTATTTCAAATTAAGTGGGTTTACTCACGCTGGTTTCCAGCCTGACTCGGGTGTTACTTTATTGTAATACTCGGGTCAGACCGAGTATTACAGTTTTCAGGTTAGGACCCTTTGGAGCCCAGGACACGAGCTGGATGGCAGAGACGTATTGCACTTATCTTCTGATGTGTATTGTAGGCTGTATATTCAACAATTAGGGACAATTTATTATAACTGTCCAGATTTATTTATTGATAATTGTACTCTGATAGCCTGTGTGTTGTTTGAGTTGTTGATGTTTGAAATTAATATTAAAATGTTTATAGTGTGTTGTTTGAGTTGTTGATGTTGATTTGGGTTTTCGATCGATTCGTATGATCAACGCTAGCGATAGGATTTCCAAAACACTTGAACAGAGCAAACTGACACAATATTATTTTAAAATTTGGTAAATGAAATAATTTTGTATGATTATATTATAAATATATATAAGTAAAACTTTCAAGAATAAAAAAAAAGAGGTTAATTAATTGTTGTTTGAAATGATAATATTTGATTATCATTTATTGTTCTAAATGAATTTATAAACATGGTTTAAATTGATTTGGAATTTAAATAAATTTAAATCAGGAATTTGATAATTTAATTTCCGATGATTCCAAACTCCGATTTTAAAATTTTAAATGTATATTATATAAAGTATTTTCGAATATAAATGATTTTCAAAGAATTTTTAATGTTTAAATCAGTACTCTTATCTTTTGTCGCTGGAAAATAATTTCGGTGATGACGGCTGCATCATCGACATTCATTTTCGAGTTTCGAAGTGGAGAGACCATTCTGTAGCTTTGCTACATTTTTGTTTTGGAAAATTAATCTTGATTTGAATTTCTTCAGTATAATTTGATTTATATATATATATGTATCTTATTTTAAAATTTAATTTGATTTGATATAAATATATTATATATATCTCTAAATTGTTTGAAGTAAATCGGAGATTTAAATTCTTAAATTTTAGGTTAAAAATGATTTCAATTATAAACTGAAGTCAAAATTCTTGGATAAATATTTAATTGGGAATAACTAAATTGTAAAATCTTATTTGTATAATACTCAATTACATCTCAACATTACTTACCTAAATTTTTAGAAGTTAAAACTGCAATTGGATAATATAATATATAAAATGACTTTATAAGGAAAGATTTGAGTGTTATGGTAAATGTTATACACTTAAATTTTATTATAAAGATGTTAATAGAGATATATAGGATAATAAGTTAATTGAATAATAGATGAGACAAATAAATTTGCTTTGAAGGAATTAATAAATTGAAATTAAATCAACTTATGGAAATACCTTGAATTTAAATTCAATTATTGAATATAAATTAATTTAAATTGAAATTTATGTGGTTTAAATTAATTTATATGGTTTAAATATATGTAATAAGATATATTAAGTGGAATAAACTTAATAATAATTTGGATAAAAGAATTAAATTTGTTGAATAAAATATGAGTACAATAAATGATTATACAAATTGATGATTTAGAAATTGTTAATTTAGGATGACTAGATAATAAGATAATGAATTTAGAGATAGATAGATTGATTTAACTTAAGTGAACTCAAAGGGATTTAACCAAATTGTTAAATATTAATTAATTTAAATTGAAATTTATATGGTTTAAATAAATTGTTTTACTTGTATTCCAATCTATTTTCTTTCTGGTTGTTTCTATTCTCCTACCTCCTTCCTTTTCGGGGACGAAAAGTCTTGAGTGGGGGAGAGTAACGACCCGTAAATTTTAACTGTTTTAATAACGTAATTAGTTGAAATTTTGTGAAATTTTAAACGATAAAATTTCGAAATAAAAATTTGATATTTGGAATGCGTCTAACTAATCATAGCAGCTGGTAAATTTTTATCAGAAAATTTGGAAGTTTATTTTCTAGTGTAATTTTATTCCAGTTTATATCAGTTAAAATTGATGATAATAAAATGTTTTCCAAACCTGAATATTTTTACATATAAAAATTCTAATTCATCTTCTGACTGAGACATCATTTTTCGTTTTTCCAAATTCGGACTTCTTTAGCTCGTCGATCTTATTTTTCTGCGTTTTTGCTGCATTTTCCGCTAGTAGAAAATTCGAATTTTTATAATTCAATCATACCACTGATATCCCTATACTGTTTTGATCGTCTCGTCGTGCTGATCTTCGTAGTCTATTCATTTGTGTGTTTCAACGTCCGATACGCGTCGAAATCCACGAAACGATTCCGTATCGGTACCGGTTTTTGTGCCTTTTGGTTTTGTGACTTTTGAATTCTTTGTCCATTCAACTTTACATCGTACAACTCAACAACCATTATCAATTAATAATTACTGAGATTCATTTGATTTGGCTGTTACTATTCGCATCACTTTTGGAAAATGGACGAGCGAATATAATTGAACTTTGCTGTTCATTTCTGCTTTCCCATTTTTTCCTTTGCTTGGCCTCACATTCTTTCTGCCGAACCCACCCACTCATTTCCCCTCTCTTCTTCGACCGAACAATAGCACTTCATCCAACCTACCCCGCCTCGGCTCTCGGCCGCCACCTACATGAGCCAAGCTCCTGGCCAGAGTCTCTCTCCGCCAGAAAACCCTCCACCACCTGAATGCGTGGCAACCGACCCTTCAGCCTTTGCCACTTCGACCTCGGCAAACCCCTGTTCCTCCGCCCTGACCACTCGGCCTCTCCTTCCCTGGATCCGCCTCCTCTGGCCTTCAACCCATCCAGCGTCGGTAGCCCTCACTGCCCGCCTTCTCCCTCCCCTCTAGTCAGCGGCTTTTCACCTCCTCCTCTCCCGATCATCACTTCACCGCCTACCAACGCCGCCCGCGAGCAGCCTACCCGACCCACCATTCGTTGCGACCAATCTTGCCGACTTGCCTTGAAACCCACTTCGGCCGTTATACATCACCACCTCCGTATCGCCGAACTCCACGACTAACCCCGGCCACCGAGCAACTGCCGCTACCCTGCTTCCTTCCCTCTCCCTTCACTCGTGCGCCACCTGTTCTTCCGAAAGCAGTAAGTTCCGTGACTCTAGATTTTGTGAACAATATTGAAACCAATTTGGGTTCGTTTTAACTCCTATACGTGTTTGTTTTGAATATATTTGTCATGGGTTTTCTCAACATGTGTTTTAAGTATATATGTGTTGTGTTAGATTTTATAATAATAATTTATATATATATATATATGTATTTTACAATTTCAATATATGTTTTATAAAACGTGTGTCCTATATCCAAAATCTCTGGTTCGTAGGGTATATTGAAAAAGCATGTTACAATATCTTGTTAAGTATTGGTTTAGCATTGATTTAAAAGAAACAAGAATATATACATGAACATTTATATAGTTGGATTACTTGTATTAGTGATGTGCTTGGCCTATTGTTTTCTCTACTATCATGGCTTTATTACATATATTAGTACTTTGTATTATATTATAAATGTAAGATGTGTACTGTCTATATAAGTTTATATATATGGTAGTGTTGCTGGTACACATTTATTAACTTCAGATGTGTATATGATATGTTTATCCCAGTTTATATGTTATATAAGTTAAAAATTTGTTTGTGTTGTTTCGTACGTACATATGGGTTATATATGTATATAAAGCAAGTTATATTGGTTACAGTATATATATTCTACTTTGAATTTATATAAGCTGCTACACTATGTTAGTATATTTTAAGTATTATATGTTGTTTAAGTATAATATATGTTATGACTGGTTCACGGCATAATATCATATATATACATTTATTCGTTTAGAGGATGCATCAACTATGTTTTGCAGCGTATATATATATACTGTGTTAGATTCATAATTTATAAGTTGTTCATTTTATGCGATATAAACTATATTATGTTATATAAGTTGTTGTTTATGTTGTATTTATATATATCAAAGTTACTGTAAATATAAGTTTATATAAGAGGTATTTAATATGTTGTAATGTACATACACTATATATGTAGGTATTTTATATTTTATAAATATATATATGTATCCATTTCAAATATATATAATGTATATATGTTTGATCTTATACGTGTGTTTTAAATTTTTAACACTGGATTTTGAAATACATATATATATATAAATATATTTAATTCAATATATGCTTAAATTTAGAATATGATTTTTATATATATATATATATAGTATATATAGTTATATATAAGTTCTCTTACACCATTTATCTTCATCGATTCAGTTCTAATTTGATTTTTGTCAATCCATATTTATCAGCTTTTGGTCCGTCGTGTCTGTTTTCTTCATCGAATTCGTGCCCATCTCACTTTGCTTTGGAATTCGTGTTTGGATTCGTACTCATTTCAGTGTCATCTCTCTAGCCTCAAAAGGTGAGCAATCACTCACGATTAATGTTCTTTTATTTATTAAATTTAATTTCAATTGAAACGACAATTGAAATATGCTGCTGCTAGTTATGTACATTGCTGTATATATGCCATCATCTGTATCTGTTCACCTGTGACATCTGACACCCTTATCTGTTATTTGTATTGCTATAAATATGCCATTATCTGTATCTATTAACCTATGACATCTGACACCATTATCTGTTATTTGTATTGATGATATATGTCTGTTATATTATTATCATATCTGTTATCACTCTGCAAGTTCCCTGTTAGTATAGAATCACTATGGGTTGAAATGATACATACCCGAACGGACTTTAGAATAGGAGAAAATCGTTATGGGTTGAAATGATAAACCCAAGCGATTTTCATTTGAATGGAATTTGGGGTTACGGGTTAAAAAGATATATACCCGTATATATATATATATTTAAATTATGGATTGAAATGATAAATACCCGTATCACTTGACCATAGGGTAGAAAATTATATACAGACACCGTTGGTCTATATATAAATATTGAAAAATGATTTCTATGGTTTTGAAGGAAATATATGGTCGTAATAAATATTGATTTTAAAGATCTAATAAAGTTGATTTAATAAATTCGATTTAATCAATATAAAATAATGTTTAGTATTTATGAAAATTTATATATTCAAATATAGAGTTTATAATGATTCAGGTTGAAAAGATAAATTGAAATTGATTTGAAATTTTATTTATTTAAGAATTTTACTTAAATAAGGTTGATTTGAAATTTATTAAATTTGAAAATTGAAAGATATGTTTTATAACTTGAATTTGATTAAAAGTGACTTAAATGAATATTTCAAACTTACATAAATTTAGATGGGATATTTTGTTTATTTAAAATTTTAAATTGAAGTCGTCTTAAGATGTATTGAATTGATTAAAGAAATATCTCAGAAACAAAATGTAATGAAATTAAATTGAGATATAAATGGAATTATAAAATTTAGTTTTGAAATGTGAATATTTAAAGCTTTGAAATATATTGAAATTGAAATGGCTTATTTTGTGGTTCAAATATGTATTTGAAATTGATAATTTGAAATGGTTTATTGAGAAATTGAATTGAGTTGAAATTGATGATTTGAGATTTGATTAAGTTTGAATTTGGAAGTCGAGTTAATTTGAATCGATTTGTGAATTTGTGGAAGCTATTTTATTTTATAAAGTATTTTTCTTAAACTATATCAACAACTATTTATATTTTACTTTATAAATTATTTTAATATAAACTATTTTTATATAAATCATTTTCAATATATATTATTTTATTATAAACTATTTTAACTTATAACTATTGTATATAAACTATTTTTATTTTATAAACTATTTTATTATATACACTAATTTTAATATCTAAACTGTTTAAGAGGAAAGTGTTATGAATTCCAAAATGTTATGATTTCAAACTATAGTTTCAAAGTGTTATGAATTTCAAAGTTTTGATTTCCAAAGTGTTTTGATTTTAAAAGACCACGATTTTGAAAGCGATATAACTTTGGAAAGTTATATTGTAACGACCCGTAAATTTCAACTGTTTTAATAACGTAATTAGTTGAAATTTTGTGAAATTTTAAACGATAAAATTTTGAAATAAAAATTTAATATTTGAAATACGTCTAGTTAAAAATAGCAACTGGAAAATTTTCGTCCGAAAATATGAAGTTTATTTCGCGCGTAAATTCACTTCAATTAATCAGTTAAAAAGCAATGAAAATAAAATGTTTTCGAAACCTAAATATTTTTACATAGAAAAATTCTAAACCATCTTCTGAGCAAGATGTCAGTTTGTCGTTTTTCCAAATTCGGACATCTTTGGCTCCGTCGATCTTATTTTTCAGCGTTTTTCTCGCATTTCCGCTGGTAGAAAACTCGAATTTTTATAATTCAATCGAATCACTGATATCTATATACCGTTTTAGATGTCTCGTCATGCTGATCTCTACGGTATATTTATTTCTGTATTTTAAGGTTCGGTACACGACGGAAACAATAAAATGTTAGTTGTAACGGTACCTTTATTTGTGGCTTTGCAATTTCTTCATTTTCAAAATTCGTAACGGACAGGCTGGACCACATTATTAAATTGCTTTAATAGGGTAGCTAAATCTAGGGGACACTTACTATTCCAATAACTTTATGATTTTTGCATACGTTTCGTATGAAACGGTTCACTTTAGTTACTTTGCTTTTGAAATTTTGCCCACTTCGTTTCCATTTAGTTGCCTGTGTGCTGTCACCTTCCATGTCTCCCTTTCTTTCCTCTCAAATTCTCTTTTTCATTTTTCCATGAAACCCAAAACTAATTTCTTCTCTCCCTACTTTTGTCGATCCAGCAGCCACCATCGGCCCACCCGCGTCAGCCCTCCTTCACCGACCACCATCCTTGTCGCCTTCATGCCACCCCTAGCTGCTGCCGCTCATCAGCATGACTTCATCCACCAAAGCCATCACCCACTAGCCTACACGTGGCCACCCACTTCCCTCCGTCCAAACTGAGCCCCTCTGCACGGCATGACCACCGCTCCTCCTCTCCCTTCCCCAAAACCACGTCACCGCCCTGACCGGCCTCGGCCCTCCACGACGACCGCCGTTCACCCACGCCTCATCTCTCCCACCTCGCTCCTCTGCCCATGCACGGTACAACACTAATTCCTTGACAACTAAAGCCTGCGTCCTCTCTAACGCGTGACAGCAGCGACCACCTTCCTCCGACCCGCCGCAGACCCACTGCACCACCACACAGCAGCTCGGAGCCGCCGTGATTTCCCTCGCCTACATCACTTCCAACCGGCCACGACTTCGGCAACCGCCATCTCTTCCCACGCTAGCTGTTCGTAGGCTAGCCGAAGCTATTTGTTTTTCCTCTACAATCCAAGACTCCCCACCTTCCACCCGAGATACCGAATTCAGCAACTCCTGTGAGCAAGCCCAACCACCTTCCTCCTCTTGCTTGCCGAATATCATCCTATTTTATATTTGGTAAGAATATATATATTACTTCTGTTATAGATTTTATTTTACATGCTAGCGGTTAGTGTAGTATATATATTATATATATAATGTAAGTCAGTAGATTTTGGTCTTACATACAAGTTATATATATCAGCTTTAAAATATATATTACATTATCATATATATAAGTGTCGTTATAAGGGTTGTTTTAAATATATATTTTTGCTTACATATAAAGTCTCGGCAGTCATATTTATATAATTTTAGTTATAATGGTACATGAGTTCTATTTTATATATATATGTATATAAATTCATTTATACCAATTATCTTCATCGATCCAGTCTGATTTGATTTCGTCTATTCAAACTATCAGCCTTGTTCATCGAATCCGTGCCAATCTAGCTTCGCTTCGAAATCCGTGCTTGGATCCGTAACCCATCCCGTTGTTTCCCTCTAGCCTCGAAAGGTGAGCACTCACTCACGATTAATGTTCTTTTATTTATTAAATTTGATTTCAATTGAAACGACAATTGAAATATGTTGCTGTTAGTTAATTACACTGTTATATATGCTATTACCTGTATCAGTTCACCTGTGACATCTGACACCATTATCTGTTATATATGCAATGATAATCCAGTTTGATTGTTAAATGACTGATTGTTTGATGTTTACAATTGGACGTTAAAATTGTAATGTATAAAGTGATAAATATTATGCAAGTAAATTTGACGTAGGATAATTAAAAATTTGAATTGACATATATGCTGAATTTGATTAGTTGAATATGACCCCTTTATTTGTTAAATTAATTGACATGTAAAATAGTGATAATTACACTATGAACCATTGAACGTATATTGGATTTATTGTTGTAGTGTAAAAATTGAAATTGAATGACAAGTGAAAACCGTAATGTAATAATCTTTAATCTATATGAAATGAAAGTGTAGATTCTAGAAATAATTATATTAAGTCGTACAAATAACAATGCGAATTAATACGATTATTTTGGGATTATTTAAATTGATTATTGGATTGTTATTGTTTGTTGTTATTGCTTGTTTATTTACTTTGACACCATCCCAGTTATCACACTGCAAGTTCCCTTTGATATGCTATAATTTTGAATTGAATTGGAATCAGGTTGAAATGATAAATACCCAAATTGAACTTTGACCTAGGATAGAGAATTAAATAACCCCATTGGTCAATAATTTGATTTAAAAATAAACGAAGATTTTATTTGAATAAATAATATGGTTTTGAAATGAAGTTGAAATTTGAATTTTTAATGAAAGGAAAATGTTAATAAAAAAAAATCTGAAACAAAATATTAAAAATGAAATTGATGAAAGAATGTTGTTTAATTTGAGAAATGATTGAATTAACTTTGAAATGATTTAATAATTAAGTTTGAAATTATAATTAAGTTTGAAATTATTAAACTTTGAAATGATTTAATAATTAAGTTTGAAATTATAATTAAGTTTGAAATTATTAAACTTTGAAATTATTTAATAATTAAGTTTTGAATTATTTAATAATTAAATAAGATTGAATGATTTAATGATCAAATTGAATTGAATTCGTTAATAAGTAAAATTGAACTTTTGAATAAGTGAATTCACTTCGTAATAATTGAAATTGAGTTTCTTTATTAATTAAGTTTGGAAAATCATTTAAGTAAGTAAATAAGTGAAATTGAATTTCTTTAACAAGAAATAAAATGCGATTTATTGAAATTAATGTAAGACTTGAAATTTAAAGAATGTGATTTGATGAATTGAATTTAATTCAAATTTTAAGTTTTGAAATAAGGAAGTTGAATTTAAATAATTGATTAAATGAATTGGAAATCAAATAGAAATTGTTTTGAATGACAAATTTACTTAACGAATATTAAATGAAGTCGATTAATGAATTTAAATTGATTTGAATGTTGAATTAAATTAGTTTAAATGTTTTCGAAATGAAACTTATATACGAACTTGAATCAATATTTGAATGGTTTTAAATAAAGATTGAAATTGAATTATAAGATTTTGAAATTATGAATGTGGAAGTTTTGAAACGTAAAGTACGGAAATTGGTTTTGAAAGACAAATGAAATGTTGGTTTACGAATTGAAATTGAAATTGAATTTGATTTGGTTTTGAAATATATTAAACGACCAATCGGTGTAATAATTACGAAAGTTATTAAAGAGACCGGAATCAGTTATGGACATACTCTCTGTCTAATCCGAAAACCACTTTAATAACTGTACGTGGAGTGATGATCCAGAATGAAGTGGTAGGAATGATGTACGTGATGACTGAAGAAAGAGAACGATAATGGATAGCCTTGGCACTTGTGTCAAATTGGAAATGACTAAAACAGGAGTCGTGCCGGGCCAATGGAGGTCAGCTACCTCAAGTGAACACACTTCTTCGAACTACTCATTACTTGTTGTCGATTGGTGCACCCTTGATTTTGGGAGTGTTGTTTCACAGTGTTGCGGTCGCTGCGGCGATGCGTTCTCACCAGTCCGGATCAGGCAAACGGTAGTATCACTACCTTGGGTATTGCCTCATGTGCCTTGTCATACTTGTATTCCCTATTCGCGACCACTACGAATTTGTTTTGTACCTTTAGTATATGGATTGCCCTCTGGTGACTTCCGGTTTTGGGGAAACTACGGTCTTGTATATGCTTTTGGGAATAAAAATGTGTTAAGGGTGGAATGGGCCATGACTTAACACTATTTTGATATCTTTATATTACCGATAGACATTATCTACTTATCGTATACTACTCCATAGTAAATAGTTTAACGGATCCTTAAAGGATGGTTATTCCAAACATCCTTTGAGTTACTTGTATTTCAATTGCTATTTCACTTGAGTTGGATTTATAAATATAAGAATGTTAATCCTGACTCGAGTGTTTTGTGTTTTGCTTTACGCTCGGGTCAGACTGAGTGATCCAGTATTCGAGACTCACCTTTGAAGTTGGAGCTTTGCTTGAAGATCCAGCCATCTATTCTGCTTTCAGTATTCGATGATTCCAGTGATGTATTCTGATTTGTATCTGATGTATCATATTACTCTTCCGTTGTATCTGGTTTAACTCTGATGTATCGTATTACTCTTCTGTTGTAAACTCTGATGTATCTTATATATTCATATAGTAGCTTCATGAACTACTATCTCTTTTACTTCCGCTGCATTTATTACTCTGTGTCTGTGATCTGTGATTATTTATTTACTGTATATGTTCAGTTTTGCCAAATTTAAATTAACAACGCGGTATTTTGAGCAATTCAACTCCGGCATGAGTGTCTACCTATACACTTATAATGGATGCGAATGGTCAAAAATATCGGGTCGTTACAGTTGGTATCAGAGCCTTGGTAGCTCTAGGCAAAACTTAACATATAGGGTAAATGTATTTACAGAATCACTCTCATTCGAGTTTCAATCTCTTCCTTTTGACTCGATTCCTTTGAATTTTGGAACGTTCACTGCGGTTCCAAAAATTCATTCGTGTCCCTCACTATTCATCTTCTTTCAATTCTGGAGCACCCCATAACTCCATTTTGAATGATATCTATGATAGATCGACGGTCTCGCCAATCTTCGAATGATTTGTAAAGGGGTGAAACTCCTTTACAATAGGCATTGATTTACCAGAGATTTCTGTATCCTCGGTTTACGATGCTATCTATCTCCTGCTATACCTAAATTCTATTTCTTGAGATCGAATGTTGATTTGCCTCGAAATTCTACATCGATCCTATTTTTTTGAAGTCACGGTCGACCCGGTTATGGTTGCCCGCAATTTATATAAGATTAGCTATTTCCTTATTCGATTAAATAATCATCTTATCTTTCGTTCCAACTTATTCTCAAATCAAAATTTTCTTTGATTGAATTAATCAAATTTGAAACCCTATCCTTATTTTGAAAATTCATTCCTGTATCGTCGAGCCAAGAAATGTATTTGTAAATTAATATTAAATGTTTTATATATTGTGTTGTTTGAGTTGTTGATGTGATTTGGGTTTCCGATCGATTCGTCTGATCAGCGCTATCGATAGGATTTCCAAAACACTTGAACAGAGCAAACTAACACAATATTATTTTTCAAAATTGGTAAATGAAATAAAATTGTATGATTATACTATAAATATATAAGTAAAATTTTCTGGAATTTAATAAGTTAATTAAATTGGTTGTTTGAAATGATAATATTTGATTATCATTTATTGTTCTAAATGAATTTATAAATATGGTTTATAAATTGATTTGGAATTTGAAATGAATTTAATTCAGAAATTTGAGAATTTAGTTTCCGATGATTTCGAACTTTGGTCTTAAAATTTTAAAGTATATATTATTGAAAATATTTTCGAATAGCAATCGTTTCCAAAGAATTTTTAAAATATTGAAATCAGTGCTCTTCTCTTTGTCGCTAGAAAATAATTTCGGTGATGGCGGCCGCATTATCGACATTCATTTTCGAGTTTCGAAGTGGAGAAACCATTCTGTAGTTTTGCTACGGTTTTGTTTTGAAAAATATTTTGATTTGAATTTCTTCAGTATAATTTGATTTATATATATATAGGTATCTTATTTTAAAATTTAATTTGATTTGATAAATATATTGTATATATCTCTAAATTGGTTAAAGTTAATCGGGAATCTAATTCTTAAATTTTGTTAAAGGATGATTTTAATTATAAATAAAACCAAAATTTAGAATAAATATTTAAACTTGAATAATTGAATTGGGAAAATTTTATTTGTATATTGTTCAACTGCATTCTAATACAACTTACCTAAATCATTCAGAGGTTAAATATGTAATTGGATAATATATAAGATAAATTGAGTTTATAAATAAAATTTGAGTGTTTATAATAAATGTTATACACTAAAATTTTGATTATAAAGATGTCAATAGAGTTAGATAGGATAATAAGTAAAACACAGTTAATAATGAAATAAATTGTTTTGAAAGAATTAATAAATTTGTTTTGAAAGAATTAATAAATTGAAATTTGATCAACTTATGAAAATACCTTGAATTTAAATTAATAGATTAAATTAATTTAAATCGAAACTTTTATGTTTTAAATTAATTTATATGAGTTAAATATATGTGATAAGATATATTAAGTGAAATAAAATTTATAATAATTTGGAATTAAAGAATTTAATCTGTTGAAAATAAAATATGATTATAATAAAAGATTATTCAAATTTATGGTTTTAGAAATTGTAAATTAAAGATAATTGGATAATAAGATAATGAATTTAGAAATAGTTGAGATTAATTTTAGTGAAATCAAATGGATTAAATCAATTATTGAATATCAATTAATTTAAATTTGAATTTATATGGTTTAAATTAATTGTTATTTTGTATTTCAAATCTGTTTTTCTTTTTGGTTGTTTCTATTCTCCTACCTCGTTCCTTTTCGGGGACGAAAAGTTTTGAGTGGGGGAGAGTGTAACGACCCGTAAATTTCAACTGTTTTAATAACGTAATTAGTTGAAATTTTGTGAAATTTTAAACGATAAAATTTTGAAATAAAAATTTAATATTTGGAATACGTTTAGTTAAAAATAGTAACTGGAAAATTTTCGTCCGAAAATATGAAGTTTATTTCGCGCGTAAATTCACTTCAATTTAATCAGTTAAAAAGCAATGAAAATAAAATGTTTCCGAAACCTAAATATTTTTACATAGAAAAATTCTAAATCATCTTCTGAGCAAGATGTCAGTTTGTCGTTTTTCCAAATTCAGACATCTTTGGCTCCGTCGATCTTATTTTTCAGCGTTTTTCTCGCATTTTCCGCTGGTAGAAAACTCGAATTTTTATAATTCAATCGAATCACTGATATCTATATACCGTTTTGATTGTCTCGTCATGCTGATCTCTACGGTATATTTATTTCTGTATTTTAAGGTTCGGTACACGACGGAAACAATAAAATGTTAGTTGTAACGGTACCTTTATTTGTGGCTTTGCAATTTCTTCGTTTTCAAAATTCGTAACGGACAGGCTAGACCACATTATTAAATTGCTTTAATAGGGCAGCTAAATCTAGGGGACACTTACTATTCCAATAACTTTATGATTTTTGCATACGTTTCGTATGAAACGGTTCACTT
Organism: Allium fistulosum; assembly: GCA_030737815.1. Classification (NCBI taxonomy): domain Eukaryota; kingdom Viridiplantae; phylum Streptophyta; class Magnoliopsida; order Asparagales; family Amaryllidaceae; genus Allium; species Allium fistulosum. Next base: position 371,865,721 of record CM060906.1, on the reverse strand, counting down.
TAGTTACTTTGCTTTTGAAATTTTGCCCACTTCGTTTCCATTTAGTTGCCTGTGTGCTGTCACCTTCCATGTCTCCCTTTCTTTCCTCTCAAATTCTCTTTTTTATTTTTCCATGAAACCCAAAACTAATTTCTTCTCTCCCTACTTTTGTCGATCCAGCAGCCACCATCGGCCCACCCGCGTCAGCCCTCCTTCACCGACCACCATCCTTGTCGCCTTCATGCCACCCCTAGCTGCTGCCGCTCATCAGCATGACTTCATCCACCAAAGCCATCACCCACTAGCCTACACGTGGCCACCCACTTCCCTCCGTCCAACCCGAGCCCCTCTGCACGGCATGACCACCGCTCCTCCTCTCCCTTCCCCAAAACCACGTCACCGCCCTAACCGGCCTCGGCCCTCCACGACGACCGCCGTTCACCCACGCCTCATCTCTCCCACCTCGCTCCTCTGCCCATGCACGGTACAACACTAATTCCTTGACAACTGAAGCCCGCGTCCTCTCTAACGCGTGACAGCAGCGACCACCTTCCTCCGACCCACCGCAGACCCACTGCACCACCACACAGCAGCTCGGAGCCGCCGTGATTTCCCTCGCCTACATCACTTCCAACCGGCCACGACTTCGGCAACCGCCATCTCTTCCCACGCTAGTTGTTCGTAGGCTAGCCGAAGCTATTTGTTTTTCCTCTACAATACAAGACTCCCCACCTTCCACCCGAGATACCGAATTCAGCAACTCCTGTGAGCAAGCCCAACCACCTTCCTCCTCTTGCTTGCCGAATATCATCCTATTTTATATTTGGTAAGAATATATATATTACTTCTGTTATAGATTTTATTTTACATGCTAGCTGTTAGTGTAGTATATATATTATATATATAATGTAAGTCAGTAGATTTTGGTCTTACATACAAGTTATATATATCAGCTTTAAAATATATATTACATTATCATATATATAAGTGTCGTTATAAGGGTTGTTTTAAATATATATTTTTGCTTACATATAAAGTCTCGGTAGTCATATTTATATAATTTTAGTTATAATGGTACATGAGTTCTATTTTATATATATATATATATATGTATATAAATTCATTTATACCAATTATCTTCATCGATCCAGTCTGATTTGATTTTGTCTATTCTAACTATCAGCCTTGTTTGTCGAATCTGTGCCAGTCTAGCTTCGCTTCGAAATCCGTGCTTGGATCCGTAACCCATCCCGTTGTTTCCCTCTAGCCTCGAAAGGTAAGCACTCACTCACGATTAATGTTCTTTTATTTATTAAATTTGATTTCAATTGAAACGACAATTGAAATATGCTGCTGTTAGTTAATTACACTATTATATATGCTATTACCTGTATCAGTTCACCTGTGACATCTGACACCATTATCTGTTATATATGCAATGATAATCCAGTTTGATTGTTAAATGACTGATTGTTTGATGTTTACAATTGGACGTTAAAATTGTAATGTATAAAGTGATAAATATTATGCAAGTAAATTTGACGTAGGATAATTAAAAATTTGAATTGACATATATGCTGAATTTGATTAGTTGAATATGACCCCTTTATTTGTTAAATTAATTGACATCTAAAATAGTGATAATTACACTTTGAACCATTGAACGTATATTGGATTTATTGTTGTAGTGTAAAAATTGAAATTGAATGACAAGTGAAAACCGTAATGTAATAATCTTTAATCTATATGAAATGATATTGTAGAATCTAGAAATATTATATTAAGTCGTACAAATAACAATGCGAATTAATACGATTATTTCGGGATTATTTAAATTGATTATTGGATTGTTATTGTTTGTTGTTATTGCTTGTTTATTTACTTTGACACCATCCCAGTTATCACACTGCAAGTTCCCTTTGATATGCTATAATTTTGAATTGAATTGGAATCGGGTTGAAATGATAAATACCCAAATTGAACTTAGACCTAGGATAGAGAATTAAATAAACCCGATTGGTCAATAATTTGATTTAAAAATAAACGAAGATTTTATTTGAATAAATAATATGGTTTTGAAATGAAGTTGAAATTTGAATTTTTAATGAAAGGAAAATGTTAATTAAAAAAATCTGAAACAAAATATTAAAAATGAAATTGATGAAAGAATGTTGTTTAATTTGAGAAATGATTGAATTAACTTTGAAATGATTTAATAATTAAGTTTGAAATTATAATTAAGTTTGAAATTATTAAACTTTGAAATGATTTAATAATTAAGTTTGAAATTATAATTAAGTTTGAAATTATTAAACTTTGAAATTATTTAATAATTAAGTTTTGAATTATTTAATAATTAAATAAGATTGAATGATTTAATGATCAAATTGAATTGAATTCGTTAATAAGTAAAATTGAACTTTTGAATAAGTGAATTTACTTCGTAATAATTGAAATTGAGTTTCTTTATTAATTAAGTTTAGAAAATCATTTAAGTAAGTAAATAAGTGAAATTGAATTTCTTTAACAAGAAATAAAATGCGATTTATTGAAATTAATGTAAGACTTGAAATTTAAAGAATGTGATTTGATGAATTTAATTTAATTCAAATTGTAAGTTTTGAAATAAGGAAGTTGAATTTAAATAATTGATTAAATGAATTGGAAATCAAATAGAAATTGTTTTGAATGACAAATTTACTTAACGAATATTAAATGAAGTCGATTAATGAATTTAAATTGATTTGAATGTTGAATTAAATTAGTTTAAATGTTTTCGAAATGAAACTTATATACGAACTTGAATCAATATTTGAATGGTTTTAAATAAAGATTGAAATTGAATTATAAGATTTTGAAATTATGAATGTGGAAGTTTTGAAACGTAAAGTACGGAAATTGGTTTTGAAAGACAAATGAAATGTTGGTTTATGAATTGAAATTGAAATTGAATTTGATTTGGTTTTGAAATATATTAAACGACCAATCGGTGTAATAATTACGAAAGTTATTAAAGAGACCGGAATCGGTTATGGACATACTCTCTGTCTAAACCGAAAACCACTTTAATAACTGTACGCGGAGTGATGATCCAGAATGAAGTGGTTGGAATGATGTACGTGATGACTGAAGAAAGAGAACGATAATGGATAGCCTTGACACTTGTGTCAAATTGGAAATGACTAAAACAGGAGCCGTGCTGGGCCAATGGAGGTCAGCTACCTCAAGTGAACACACTTCTTCGAACTACTCATTACTTGTTGTCGATTGGTGCACCCTTGATTTTGGGAGTGTTGTTTCACAGTGTTGCGGTCGCTGCGGCGATGCGTTCTCACCAGTCCGGATCAGGCAAACGGTAGTATCACTACCTTGGGTATTGCCTCATGTGCCTTGTCATACTTGTATTCCCTATTCGCGACCACTACGAATTTGTTTTGTTCCTTTAGTATATGGATTGCCCTCTGGTGACTTCCGTTTTTGGGGATACTACGGTCTTGTATATGCTTTTGGGAATAAAAATGTGTTAAGGGTGGAATGGGCCATGACTTAACACTATTTTGATATCTTTATATTACTGATAGACATTATCTACTTATCGTACACTACTCCATAGTAAATAGTTTAACGGATCCTTAAAGGATGGTTATTCCAAACATCCTTTGAGTTACTTGTATTTCAATTGCTATTTCACTTGAGTTGGATTTATAAATATAAGAATGTTAATCCTGACTCGAGTGTTTTGTGTTTTGCTTTACGCTCGGGTCAGACTGAGTGATCCAGTATTCGAGACTCACCTTTGAAGTTGGAGCTTTGCTTGAAGATCCAGCCATCTATTCTGCTTTCAGTATTCGATGATTCCAGTGATGTATTCTGATTTGTATCTGATGTATCATATTACTCTTCCGTTGTATCTGGTTTAACTCTGATGTATCGTATTACTCTTCTGTTGTAAACTCTGATGTATCTTATATATTCATATAGTAGCTTCATGAACTACTATCTCTTTTACTTCCGCTGCATTTATTACTCTGTGTCTGTGATCTGTGATTATTTATTTACTGTATATGTTCAGTTTTGCCAAATTTAAATTAACAACGCGGTATTTTGAGCAATTCAACTCCGGCATGAGTGTCTACCTATACACTTATAATGGATGCGAATGGTCAAAAATATTGGGTCGTTACAGTTGGTATCAGAGCCTTGGTAGCTCTAGGCAAAACTTAACATATAGGGTAAATGTATTTACAGAATCACTCTCATTCGAGTTTCAATCTCTTCCTTTTGACTCGATTCCTTTGAATTTTGGAACGTTCACTGCGGTTCCAAAAATTCATTTGTGTCCCTCACTATTCATCTTCTTTCAATTCTGGAGCACCCCATAACTCCATTTTGAATGATATCTATGATAGATCGACGGTCTCGCCAATCTTCGAATGATTTGTAAAGGGGTGAAACTCCTTTACAATAGGCATTGATTTACCGGAGATTTCTGTATTCTCAGTTTACGATGCTATCTATCTCCTGCTATACCTGAATTATATTTCTTGAGATCGAATGTTGATTTGCCTCGAAATTCTACATCGATCCTATTTTTTTGAAGTCACGGTCGACCCGGTTATGGTTGCCCGCAATTTATATAAGATTAGCTATTTCCTTATTCGATTAAATAATCATCTTATCTTTCGTTCCAACTTATTCTCAAATCAAAATTTTCTTTGATTGAATTAATCAAATTTGAAACCCTATCCTTATTTTGAAAATTCATTCCTGTATCGTCGAGCCAAGAAATGTATTTGTAAATTAATATTAAATGTTTTATATATTGTGTTGTTTGAGTTGTTGATGTGATTTGGGTTTCCGATCGATTCGTCTGATCAGCGCTATCGATAGGATTTCCAAAACACTTGAACAGAGCAAACTAACACAATATTATTTTTCAAAATTGGTAAATGAAATAAAATTGTATGATTATACTATAAATATATAAGTAAAATTTTCTGGAATTTAATAAGTTAATTAAATTGGTTGTTTGAAATGATAATATTTGATTATCATTTATTGTTCTAAATGAATTTATAAATATGGTTTATAAATTGATTTGGAATTTGAAATGAATTTAATTCAGAAATTTGAGAATTTAGTTTCCGATGATTTCGAACTTTGGTCTTAAAATTTTAAAGTATATATTATTGAAAATATTTTCGAATAGCAATCGTTTCCAAAGAATTTTTAAAATATTGAAATCAGTGCTCTTCTCTTTGTCGCTGGAAAATAATTTCGGTGATGGCGGCCGCATCATCGACATTCATTTTCGAGTTTCGAAGTGGAGAAACCATTCTGTAGCTTTGCTACGGTTTTGTTTTGAAAAATATTTTGATTTGAATTTCTTCGGTATAATTTGATTTATATATATATATATATAGGTATCTTATTTTAAAATTTAATTTGATTTGATAAATATATTGTATATATCTCTAAATTGGTTAAAGTTAATCGGGAATCTAATTCTTAAATTTTGTTAAAGGATGATTTTAATTATAAATAAAACCAAAATTTAGAATAAATATTTAAACTTGAATAATTGAATTGGGAAAATTTTATTTGTATATTGTTCAACTGCATTCTAATACAACATACCTAAATCATTCAGAAGTTAAATATGTAATTGGATAATATATAAGATAAATTGAGTTTATAAATAAAATTTGAGTGTTTATGATAAATGTTATACACTAAAATTTTGATTATAAAGATGTCAATAGAGTTAGATAGGGTAATAAGTAAAACTCAGTTAATAATGAAATAAATTGTTTTGAAAGAATTAATAAATTTGTTTTGAAAGAATTAATAAATTGAAATTTGATCAACTTATGAAAATACCTTGAATTTAAAAGAAATTAATAGATTAAATTAATTTAAATCGAAACTTTTGTGTTTTAAATTAATTTATATGAGTTAAATATATGTGATAAGATATATTAAGTGAAATAAAATTTATAATAATTTGGAATTAAAGAATTTAATCTGTTGAAAATAAAATATGATTATAATAAAAGATTATTCAAATTTATGGTTTTAGAAATTGTAAATTAAAGATAATTGGATAATAAGATAATGAATTTAGAAATAGTTGAGATTAATTTTAGTGAAATTAAATGGATTAAATCAATTATTGAATATCAATTAATTTAAATTTGAATTTATATGGTTTAAATTAATTGTTATTTTGTATTTCAAATCTGTTTTTCTTTCTGGTTGTTTCTATTCTCCTACCTCGTTCCTTTTCGGGGACGAAAAGTTTTGAGTGGGGGAGAGTGTAACGACCCGTAAAATTTCAACTGTTTTAATAACGTAATTAGTTGAAATTTTGCGAAATTTTAAACGATAAAATTTTGAAATAAAAATTTAATATTTGGAATACGTCTAGTTAAACATAGCAACCGGTAAATTTTCGTCCGAACAAGGATATGGTGTTCATGACCTTGGTATGGGTCATCCATCCAGATACGGACTTTGGTAGATGGATTAAGATGAAACAACCAACTACCATAAAGGAATTTAATCGAAAAGCGAGCCAGGAACTGAGACTAGAAGAGGCAGATGCTTTGGAAGGCAAGACCACTAGCCCGCAATCAAAGGAGTTAGTTTAGAACAATGCAGTGGTCAAGCAGGATGGGAACAATTCTGCTGATACCGCAAGAGATACAGGGAAGAACGCAAATCAAAGAAAGAGAAACCAAAACTCTAGTGATGGGCGAAACATAGATGTGAAGCATCCAAGGAAATTCATACTAGAGGACTATATGCCATTAAACAATAGTCTGAAGAATATCTAACTTGCTACTCAGGGAACTGAGCGCTATAACAAACCATCTAGGAAGGAAGCCTCTGAGAGGCAGAAGCAATCGGGGAAGTACTGTCACTTCCATGAAACATAACACTAATAAATGCCAACATCTGATGAACGTGATTGAGGAGTTGATAAGGAACAAAAAAACTCCAGTAGTACATGAAGAAACCGTAGAATGATAAGGGAGCCACGAGGTCCCTAGATCCAATTGCTCGAGCGAAAGTGCCTGGACTCAACGGAGAGGGTCCTCGGCAAACTGATGGAAGATTAGTCATTATCTAACCACTCAGGAATGAAGTAGAATCCGAATGCAATGCAACTTTGCTCGACTCTATCTATGTATTTCCTATTTTCGTAAAAATAAGCCACCCAGAGATACTGGAGGCATTGTAAATAGGCAGGATTTGCCTTTCTCTCTTTATTTTATCACTAAAGTTATTTAACTTCTTGAACCAATGGAATCGCGTTCATTTAAGCAACCTGCTGAGTTGACGGGGTTAGATCGGCTTGAAATCTATTCATTCACTGCTTTTACCGGTGGAACCATGTTCAAGTATGCTCCATTCATTCGCTTCTTGAATCATGGAACCGTGTTCATGTAAGCAACCCGACGAGTCGATGGAAGCAAATCGACTCAAACCGCCGGATCGACAAGGAAAATCGATCCATGCCTTTTGAGGACTGACGTTGCCCTAGTAGTGTCAAGAAGGCCCAAACTTCCATGCACATCCATAAGTCGCACTTTGCTGCTTGAGCCTGTGGAACCATGATCAAGTACGCTCCCTTTATTCGCTTCTTGAACCAATGGAACTACGTTCGAGTACGCCCCATTCTTTTGCCACTCGAACCAATGGAACCACGTTCAAGTGCACTCCATTTCCTTTGCTTCTTGGACCGATGGAACCACATCAAAGTAAACACCCATTCTTTTTCCATTTGAAACGATGGAACTGCGTTCGAGTACACCCCATTCCTTCGCTTCTTGGATCAATGGAACTACATCCAGTGTAAGCACATGTTCCTTTACTCTTTAAACCAGTGGAACCGCATTCAAGTACACTCTAAATCATCGCTATTACCCCAGTAACATCGATAATTTGTCAAAACCTCCTAAGTACCGATGTTGCTCCAGCAACATCGGGAGATTTATCAGTCGTTGGATTAGTATAAACCAGTCCCCGCCCCTGAAAACTCAACATTACCTACATATCGGCATCCAAGGGTTTGATCTGTCCAATGTCTCAAGAAACAGATGCTGATATGCAGATAGAACCTCAATACTGAACTTGGAAGGAATCAACTGTATCTAAAGTACAAGACGCTCGGAATCAAGCATTCAAACTATAAGTTCCCAAAGATAAGAGCTGTAATACATCTTTGACTGGGGGCAACTAGAGAATAGCTTGGAGTACCTAGTCCCATAAAAAGTGTTCGAAGTAAGCATCCCCGTAAAGTAGTGGCACGCATACACTAACACTTGGCCACAATAAGAATTACTTCACAGTTTGTCATGCTGAACAAATTTTTTTAGCAACCACAACAGAGCTAAGTAAAGTAGTAAACTAAATAACTACATGTCACATTGCTGACATTATTTGCATGCAAGGAATTACGGTAAATAAACACATCGTATACCACACAATACAGCAGTGTATAATATGGAAATTGCAAGATGAGCAATCGTATTGTACACATAGACAATGGTATATAAACATGCATAGTACATAGAATGTAAAAAGTACAGAGAAAAGATAATTGTGGAGATACTAGTCTTTTCATTTCTTATATCACTTTATGTACAGAATCTAACAGCGGGGGCCGCTCCCGTACAATGTCGGCCTGTTTGGACACTAAAAGCAAAAGTACAGACTCTGTATAAAAGACTCAAAAAATCAAAAGACACATGACCAAAAGACTACCAAAACCCGGCTCCTCCGATGCTCGAGCCCATCACTTTTTTCCACTTTTATCTCCTCCTTTGTTGCCTGCGCCTGGGCGGATCGGGATCTTCTTCCTGCCATGTTTACTGGTCTCTCCACTTGCAGAGGGATCAGACCCTTCTAATCCCCCGGCGACCACACTTTTCTCCTTAAGCACCTTCAACGTGATGGTAGTGGGAGTCTTGCGCTTACGCTTCTCCTTCTCGTTCTTTACCTCTAGCACTTTCCTTTCCTTCTCCAATCTCCCCATCATGGTCATTTTGTCATTCGGCTCCAATTCACTAGTAACTACCACCTCCTCATCGGCGTATGCGGAGACATCCTTTTGACTCTGCAGTGCTCCTATCTTTTCAAAATCAGGACCAGGCTCGAATCCATAAATTGGGATTTTTCCAGAAGCCACTGCGGAAACGATGGTGGAAGGAGTGAAAATAATGGTGGCTCTCGAGCCCTGCGTAGCCAGAGGAGGAGGCGTAAGAGATGGCTGACCTACAAGTTCAAAAAGGGAAGAGCAAAATTTAGAGAAGGACTCTGGAGTAAATCGAATTGCCTGGAGCATCAGAGAGACGAGAGAAATACATGATCCGAGAGTTTGGTCATGAACTTGAATTTTGAAAGCTTTGCCACTAGCCCGCATCTTGAAGGTTTGCACTACAGTTGGAACTGGGTATGGCTCACCCAAAGCTTTAGATGTCCCATGGTATGGGTGGCCTCAGAAACAATCATCGTGGATGCCAGAATGGATGTCGTGTGCTCTTGAGAAGTAGGAACAAGTGTTTGGTGCTGACCCGAAGAGCTTGGGCCAGCAAGAGCTTTTGCTGCAGCGTCGACGGCTTCCTTCTTCCTTACTTCTCAAAGCATAACTTTGCCAGCAGCTAGGAAACCAATGTCTACGGAAGTCAAATAGTCTTCCATCAGCTCTTCTTCTAAACACATATCATTAGTTTGCTCCGACATAACCAACACCTCCTCCCATACAATGGCAAGGGTCCGAGGGTAGTTGGCACCAAGCCATTTCAAGCTCCCCTTATTCATCACACAAGTGGTGTAGAGGTGGAGCACACTACCATCCATATCGTTTATCACATCACCATATGCTTTTTGGAGATCAGCAAGTTCTACCCTTGTGGTTAAGTGATTGATCTCTTCCACTAGTTTAGCCGAGACGACTTGTTCTTTCTCTTTTATCAGCCGCTCAGTCTCCTCTCAAAGCTGGGTAAGCTTAGTAGCTGTTTGTGGCGTGGCCAGCAATGGTTTATTCTCGGGACTTAATAGTCCTCTCGGCTTTGATGAGCTACTCTTTTAGTTTCCCAAATTCAATGTGAGCATCCTTAAGCTAATTTTTTATTACTATGATTGCTTGGTTCTGGGCCCTGTTTGCCTCAACCATCAAGTTATCAATAATGGCCTTGCTCTTTGATCGCCCAGGCATGATCTTCTCTCTCGGCTTCAAATGAAAGGATCTCTTTATAGTTGATGCGGTTTACATCCAACAAGGCCTTTATGAGATGCTGAGAATTGCATTCAGCCTCTAAGTCTTTTTGGACTATATCTAAGTTACCAAGGGATGCAGATCTTTTAGTGGCTTTATTGCTTTGTCGAACTTGGCTCCCTTTAAGAATAGATTCGAAAAAGAAGCCTGAAGCAAGGGTGGACCGGGTGGGAGCACAAACTTTTCTCTTCGGCTGGAAGAGGTGGGAGCTATTGCAGTAGTCCCCTCCCAAGTGGGTGGAATTGCTTGAGCCACGATTGTTGGGACATTGGAATAAGGAGGAATAATAGATTGTGAAGGCCTGTGGTGGTCGTGAAATTCTTTCTAGTGCTTATGCGCGTTGCTTGGTGCACCACTTTCATCATCTCTCTTCCTTTTATCTCCTCTCTTGCTCCAAGTGATGAGCCTCATACTCCTTCCTATTCCTTCTCTCTTCCCCTTTCTTGTGAGGAGAATAATAAGCTAGATTAGAAGTTTTACTCTTCGGGAGCTGGAATCCTAGCGTAACTGATGAAATAGTCCAAGCCCCATTGTACCTGAAAAGAAAAAAGAATCGAATTAACACTCAAACTTAGGGAATTAGTTCAAGGCAAAGATGTGTGACCGTGATCCTAAAGTGAACTGTGTAATGCTGATGACCCCCTATATACTCTACCAACTATATCAGTAGGGTTTAAGAGTCAGAAACTTTTCACCACTGCTCGCAAATGCGCTTGAGGAAATGTTGGTTTTGAGCCAATCTCAGCCATCATTTTTCTAATGGAGATATCACCGTCTTCATCTACATAGATGGCGACATTTCTCATGAAATCGGAAGTAGACATATCTCCCACGAGGGTCCCAGTAGCTTGACCATCGGTAGATTGCAGAGTCTCGATAGTAAGTCATTTTTTAGGAGGAGAAATTGGGGGTTCGAGGCTTAATGCCTCGGTAGTTAACAATTCTGGAGAAGGCAGTTGAGGAAGATCATTACCATTCTCGACGACTTGCCGAAAGATTCATTTCTTTCTGTGGAGATGCGAAAGTCGTTGTCATCACCATCCAAGCCTTCTTCCTCTCTCTCCTCAACCACATGCTTCTTCCTATCTCTCCTTTGATACATTTCATCTTCTTCTTTGAGGATCAGAGACATCATGTGGGTCTCATCCCTATTCCTCATAATGTCCTCTCCAACGGGTAAGTCTATATCAACTCAAGGAATCTCTTCAGACTGTGCTTCCTTTGACGGGTCAGCCATTTCTTCTTGAGCCTCCTCGATAGAGTCACAATCATGGGCAGAAGAACGGGTGCATCTCCTAGGGCCACTGAAGGTTGATGGCTCGTCATTCATAGCAAATCTATTAGGATGAAGTAAACCGAACTCTCGGAGGTTCTCCTTTGTCAAGAGAAACTCTATTGAACGTTCGAAAGCTTGTATAGCCTTAAGAGTCTTGAGTATCTCTTCGACTTCATTGTTGCTTTCCCGCTTTGGGATGACTACAATAAGACACGATAGGATAAGCAAATAGGAAACCAGTTGAGATATCAAATTCAAGGAAATCGGTACTTACTTCTAGACAGCTAGAAGCCGTTGAAGCCTTCTGGATGCCTAACGAAAAAATACTCGTTCTTGAAAGCTAAACGTTTATTAGGAAGGTCTGTTATTAAATTAAATCCCCTCTCAGCTTTGATAATTATAAAAGATGGGAAATCCTGCCTCCTCCTGAAGTGTAAAAGAAATGAAAGCTCATTCAACCTTGGGGGACGCCCGAGCTTGCTCATGAATAGAATATATAAGGAGCATAGGAGTGGATGACCATTGGGATAGATTTAAAACTACGCTAAACCTAATCTTGAAGCATTATGGACAAGAATCAGTTGAATGGTGGTACTGCAGCACCCAAGCACATGTACCAACTGCAAACGGTAAAAACTTCTGGAGGGTTATGAGCGAATTCAGCTCGAGTGGGCAAATGAATGTCACCCTCGGGGATGCCATGCTGTACGCATATGTTCCTGAGCATTTTAGCTGTTAGAATTTAAGGCACCTGCTATGGAGGATTAGTCAGAATTCTCAATCCAAAAGACAACTAATCAAGTGCAAGTCCAACTTGAACCAACGGGCCATATAAATCAGAAGCTACAGGTTGACTTGGCCCCACGGGAATAGACGAAGAAGTAGGGGCAGTAGTCGACTCAGCCTCTGATGGCGTGGATGATCCGTCGATGGACTTGTCGCATGCTGACTGGTGTGTTATTTCTAGACGATAAAACTCATTGATCACAGCCAAGTATGTTATATTTCTAATTAGAATTCTCGTATGGTATACACTTGGGATCCAAAGGAAGTCGACATGTGATGACCAATCAGACTCCTTGTATTGACCGGGAAAGATGTAGTGGGTTATCCACGTAGAATGAGTCCAATGTCTTGACCACTATGAACAATCCATCCCATGTAGATAGCTCACTCGTAGTAGAAAATCAATTCGTATTGTCCTTTGAAATTACTTTTCCTATACTTACCCATTATTGATCAACGATCGCTAATGGATCCGTTATTCGGAGCGACATAGAAAGTTCTACCTTTTCATGGATGCTAGATGTGAAGAAATGCAATGCAGTGAAGTTATCTGATATGTCCAAATCTAAGGCGAAACGTCATATTGGAGTCAATTCAGCGATCTAGCTTTAGTCGATTCCATGAGTAGAGATGGTCAAAGTTAGGGAACGTCTTTGTTTTTCGAGTTGTACACCTTTCGAACCCTAGGAAAACTAACAAATCAAGTTTGAATTCAACCATCTCCTTCTCCAAAATCACAATCAACCAAAGCCAGTCTCCATCATCACCAAAGTATGGATACACCATCGCCAACTACCAAGTCAAGCTACAAGGTTGATTCAGGATCAGATCTACATGCAATAGTGGCAACAGCTGCAACTATTCCAGGAGGTAGAAAGCATAGCATGGAGACGGCGGAGCTTGGAGGCAGGGTGGAAAGTATAACGACGGCGGTGCAGTATCTTGGATCGGCAAAACTAAGGTTAGGTCAAATCGACTGAAGGCTTGTAAACTCGGTAGGAAATGAAGCGGGTGAAGGTACGAAGCTAGGTGAAGTAATTTAAGTAGTGGAAAAATTCATTGGAAAATTTTTTTAGTCCCTAGGTTCGGCCGAATTAAGAACCCTTAATTCAGTACCGAATATACCCCTTCAACCCTTGTCTACTCAAACTCATCACAATGGAGTTACATGCCAACCTGGAGCCTCATGTGAATTTGGAAACAAAGATTGCATTGTCGATACAAAGAATTGAGATTTAAACCAAAATCAGAACGAATAACTAGTTAGAAGTGAACAAATGAAAAACAACATCTCAGGATGGAATTTAGCGATCAACTGAAATTCATAGGATAACAATCCTAACCTTGCCTTGTTCCAGAGCATACTTTGTTTTCAACGAAAGCATACTCCGAGGGGGAAATGTCAATTGGATTTTTAACCCAGCAGAAATCATTAGGAGTTAGAACGTCGATAAGAAGATGGAATAACTTGGAACTTGGCAAAAGAACTCGGAAAGCCCAAAGGAAAAACTCATAAAAGTGTGAACCAAAAATAGGCTAAGTCCTATATTCGGACCAAATTAAGGACCTTAATTCGGTACCAAATATAGTGCTTATTCATGGCATTCTCATACATTTTGTAAGTGATCTACTAGTCATCCTGTAAAGGCTCGAATTTTCGTACCCTATGAGCTGACAATAAACCACACATGTCCAAATCAAATTGCACGAATAAGCGGATCTTCAAGGGGTGAAAAAGAAAATAAAGATAGAATAGAATCTCACACGAATGGAATAATACATAATATTGAACAATATATTTACAGTGGAAATTTTTTAAAGATACAGATATTAGAGTCTAACCTAAATTCATCTTGGATGGTTATAAACATCTGTCCTTACAAATGCTGACAAACATCAAAGAACTACAGTGGATAATAGAATACGTCCATACGTAGATGAATATCTCCAGCTCACCTCTGGAAACTCCAACCGTCATCACTAAACGTGAAACTACTCGGATCTGACCCGAGTATTGAAAATATTCGGATCAGGCTTGATAAACCAGCATGAGAAACTCAAATATAAATGACAGTGTCATATATCAGCCTTTGAATAAAATCCTTTGAAAAGATAGAGTATCTCATAAGACCACGCCTACACATAAACACGAATGGGTTTTTACCTTATGATAACTAAATTGCTTTGGTACATCAAAACATTTGATATTATTTCTAATGACATATCTTGAAAAACATTGCAAATAAACTTATTAAACTTAGCTGAAATTGTTACCATTATTTAATTCCGGATACTAGGTTCTATAATCAAGTCCGAAGGCACTTATTGGAGAATGGATTCCATACAAATGACAAGGTAAGAGACTACCTTCCGATAGTACACCTCTAGAGGGATGCACCTAGGGTCTAGATACTGGGTGCCTAAACCAACACAACACCGGCCTACCCCTCACGCTGGATAGTACCGAATATGTCATCACCCCGGTCGTTACCGACCTTTAACGGGTACTCGAGTCATACATTTAATACATACTTAGACATGTGTAGAGTAAATCTAGAAGGATGATGACATCTCCTAATTGGGAGCGACCCACTTAGCCTTACTGCTTCTACCTTGTTTCTGTCATTTCCGGATGATGAGGCCTGAGTTAAACGATTACCTTTTCACAAAGCACATCTTCTTCACCTTGAATGCCACATTGCCATTTCTTTGATAACACTATTGAATTTCACGAACATACAACCTCTGAGATCATACATCCCAGAGAAGGGTGTTAAGCTAAGAGAAGTAGCCTTCTCCACCACCAAGCAGATATATGTTTGTAAAAGTCAACGTTATGATCTTAGAAATGCAATGTCAGACATTCGTCCATACAAGTTGTCCAGGAATAGGACAAACCAAAGGTACACTCCTACTCCATTAGTAGCGAGAAGCCCTTGCATCAGAGATTTTCATAACAGAGCACTATTGCCACCATATGATATGGTAATTTTCACCTCGAAGGACTAGTGGAAAACAACCCTACATCATGAAGATCCACATCTTCAAAATCATTTGTCTTCAAACACGTTTTACTTCAAACGTAGATTGGTTCGAAGTGGTTTTCGGATAGGAATCATCCAAATCCGACCCTGGTTCCTTCGAATCCAATCATCGATAAAAAAATGTTAAGTTCATATATGATTATCAATCATCAATCAATTACTTTATTTTTCCATTTAATCAAATATCTTTCTTAGATATATTCTTTTCAGTTTATTTCATTTTCTTTTCATGAGTATATGGAATCATTAAGCCTTATTTATCAAATTATTTGGTTTATTTCCCTTTCTTTTTATCTTGGAATAATTCCAAATAAGTTCATCTTTTACATAGGAAAACATTTCCAAATCATTCATTAAATCTTAATCAATGATTTCTTATATTCAAGTTATAAATTTTAACTTAGGGACAACATTCCCAAATCATTCATTAAATCTAAATCAAAGATTTCTTTCTTAACTTTAAATCATATTCTTGCAAATCGAAGATTTTCATAACAGAGCACTACTGCCACCTTAATTATGGTAAATTTCTCCTTCATGGACTAGTGGTAAGTAATCTTGCATCATGAAGATCTTTTCTTTTATCTTGGAAAAAACTTTACATATGATCTTTTAGAGCATCCGGGTTTTCCTTTCGATCTGTTCCACCCCTCGTCTAAAAGATAAAGCAAAGGCCAGGTAAGTTCAGGGCACTGGTTGCTCCATTCCTAATCTTAGTTACACACCTTTGTTTACCATTTAGCTCTCACAGGCGAGACAAATGTACTAGTCGTTTCCGCATACTCAATTTGTTATTATATTCAATATTCTTCAATTATTGTTTAAGTGTTAAAAATAATTCCTCTTAACCATTTATTCAAACTCTTATTAAAACTTCCAAGTCATCTTTAAATGACTTAATTATTCTTTTAAAATCATTCACAAAAGGTTTAGGAAAGAATTGTTAATTTTAAACCTACGTTTCAAAAGTTATTAAAAACTGTTGCGAAAAGTGTTGCAAATAGTGTTTTAAAAGCTATATTCTTCAAAACGACTTTTATATCATTTAGAAATCCATCTTTTCAACTTAAATCTCTTTTAAAATACCCGGATTAGGCTTGATAAACCAACATGAGAAACTCAAATATAAATGACAGTGTCATATATCAGTCTTTGAATAAAATCCTTTGAAAAGAAGAGTATCTCATAAGACCACGCCTACACATAAACACGAACGGGTTTTTAACTTATGATAACTAAATCGCTTTTGTATATCAAAACATTTGATATTATTTCTATTGACTTATCTTTGAAAAACATTGCAAATAAACTTATTAATCTTAGTCGAAATTGTTGCCATTATTAAATTCTGGATACTAGGTTCTACAATCAAATCCGAAGGCACTTATTGGAGAATGGATTCCATACAAATGACAAGGTAACGGACTACCTTCCGATAGTACACCTCAAGAGGGATGCACCTAGGGTCCACATACTGGGCGCCTAAACCAACACAAGATCGGCCTACCCCTCACGCTGGATAATACCGATATGTCATCACCCGGGTCGTTACCGACCTTTAACTAGTACACGAGTCATACATTCACCACATACTTAGACATGTGTAGACTAAATCTAAAAGGATGATGACATCTCCTAATTGGGAGCGACCCACTTAGCCTTGCTGCTTCTACCCTATTTCTGTCATTTCCGGGTGATGAGGTATGAGGTAAACAATTACCTTTTCACATAGCACATCTTCTTCACTTTGAATGCCACATTGCCATTCCTTTGTAACACTATTGACTTTCACGAACATACAACCTCTGAGCTCGTACATCTTAGAGAAGGGTGTTAAGCTAAGAGAAGTTGCCTTCTCCGCCACCAAGCAGATGTACGTTTGTAAAAGTCAATATTATGATCTTAGAAATGCAATGTCAGACATTCGTCCATACAAGTTGTCCAAGAATAGGACAAACCGAAGGTACTCTCCTACTCCATTAGTAGCGAGAAGTCCTTGCATCAGAGATTTCCATAACAAAGCACTGCTTCCACCATATGATATGGTAATTTTCACCTCGAGGGACTAGTGGCAAACAACCCTACATCATGAAGATCCACATCTTCAAAATCATTTGTCTTCAAACACGTTTTACTTCAAACGTAGATTGGTTCGAAGTGGTTTTCGGATAGGAATCATCCAAATCCGACCCCGGTTCCTTCGAATCCAATCATCGATAAAAAAATGTTAAGTTCATATATGATTATCAATCATCAATCAATTACTTTATTTTTCCATTTAATCAAATATCTTTCTTAGATATATTCTTTTCAATTTATTTCATTTTCTTTTTATGAGTATATGGAATCATTAAGCCTCATTTATCAAATTATTTGGTTTATTTACCTTTCTTTTTATCTTGGAATAATTCCAAATAAGTTCACTTATTAATTAGGAAAACATCTCCAAATCATTCATTAAATCTTAATCAAAGATTTCTTATATTTAAGTTATAACTTTTAACTCAGGGACAATATTCGCGAATCATTCATTAAATCTAAATCAAAGATTTCTTTTTGAACTTTAAATCATATTCTTGCAAATCGAAGATTTTCATAACTGGGCACTACTGCCACCTTAATTACGGTAAATTTCACCTCCAAGGACTAGTGGCAAGTAATCCTACATCATGAAGATCTTTTCTTTTGTCTTGTAAAAAACTTTAAATATGATCTTTTAGAGCATCCGGGCTTTCCTTTTGACATGTTCCACCCCTCGTCTAAAAGATAAAGCAAAGGCCAAGTAAGTTCAGGGCATTGTTTGCTCCATTACTAACCTTAGTTAACACCTTGTTTTACCATTTAGCTCTCACAGGCGAGACAAATGTACTAGTCGTTTCTGCATACTTAATTTGTTATTATATCCAATATTCTTCAATTATTGTTTAAGTGTTAAAAACAATTCCTCTTAACCATTTATTCAAACTCTTATTAAAACTTCCAAATCATCTTTAAATGATTTAATTATTCTTTTAAAATCATTCAAAAAAGATTTATTAAAGAATTGTTAATTTTAAAACTACGTTTCAAAAGTTATTAAAAACTGCTGCGAAAAGTGTTGCAAATAGTATTTTAAAAGCTATATTCTTCAAAACGACTTTTATATCATTTAGAAATCCATCTTTTCAACTTGAATCTCTTTTAAAAAAAATTAAAAGATTTTTAGAATTTATTTCATATTTTTTAAAAATATTTAAAAATATCATTTGAAAAGAAATCCTTTTTAGATTCCGAACTACAAAACCGCGATGTTTTTAGAAAATTGTTTTGGACATATTTTAAAATATACAAGATGAAATTTTGATTTTCTTTATTTATTTATTTAAACATATTTAAATGTTTATAAAACATTTTTAACTAATTTTAAAACTATTTCCAAAAGGCTTAAGCATTCCATATACACTATTTCATTTTCAAAAGGAAAGTGATTTCCTTTGTGCTTATCGACGTGTATTAACGTGACTTGGTAAAACAATTTAACAATCATATACTTGATGATCAAAGAATATATAAGCATCCATAGCAATAATAACACAACATCAAACATGTGTGTGTGTGTCTATATATATATATATATATATATATATATATATATATATATGTGTGTGTGTGTGTGTGTGTGTGTGAGTGTGTGCGTGCGTGCGTGTGCTAAATAGAGTTCCTCACCATAAACCAAAGCGATAAACTTCCTACCAACATTCTTATCAACCAATACTTCACTAACTACTTCCTACTCCATTAAACACTAGAAAACAACACCCTCTTCCTACCAATAACTTGGCCGAGGCTTGAGATGAAGGTTGGTCGAAAGTATAGAGAAGAAGTCTTGGAGCTTTGACTTGAATTCTTAAAATTAGATCCAAAAAATAGGTTTTCTTGTATCTGATTTTATGCCCACTAAGTCTCCAAATTCGAAAAAGTTATTAACTGAAATGTTATTTAAAATTCTTTTTTCTTCAACATGAAAAAAGAATCATTTAAATCCAAGTTGTTTTGAGGGAAATATGATAGAATGAAGAAGAGGTATTGTCGGATTGACAAAAATGAAGTTCGAAAATGCACTTCAAAGAATTTAGTTTCAGGTATAGCAAACCTCAAAACTGAAAAAGGTGATTAACAAAAAAGTTATATCCACTAAAATTTCATATGATTTGAAAAATATAATTTCTTAATTTGGATCATTTATGATCAAGTTATTATCAAAACAAAATGAGTTATTCTCTGTTTTAAAAACTGGGCTAGAGAATGCAATGGAAAGATATGGATTTTTGACATGGTTAAGTTTAGAATGAGATAATATGGTCAACATGAAAGTTTTAGCCACTGGAAAAATACATGACTTGAAAAAAATAATTTTGTATTTTGGTTCTTGTTTGAAGAAGTTATGGCCAAGAGAAGAAGAGGTAAAATATGGAGAACATAGGAGTTTGATTTGAAGAGAATGAACATTAATTTTTTTTGAATATTTTGTAAATATTTTGACATTATTTCTTTCTAATTTTTTCCTATGGCTTGGAAGCCATTAAAAAGGAGCAGAATAAGGTGAAGAAGTTTGAGAAAAGAAGAAGAAGAAGCGTGAATGAAAGTGAAGAAGAAGGTGGGTATTTATAGAAAAAGAAAGAAGTGGTAAATTTACCAAAATAACCTCTTACCAAACTAACCTTACTTCAACCTAAAGCAACCTCCACTTTTTCAATACTTAACATCATCCTTTCACTTTTTACTTTATGTCTTAATCACTTAAAGATTATTTAAAGAATATCATAATTATGTTGGCTTTGATTTGATGTGATTTGATGTTTACTTTTTCTTACTTTTGTTAATCCTTACTTACTTTTCCATAATGGCATTCTAGAATTTTCTAATCTTATTTAGTAAAAGTAAACTTGATTAGTGTAAAAATATGTACACTAAAATGTTTCAAACATGTTATCCAATGTACAACAACGTTGCGACAACTTATTTTGAACAAAACGTTGATTTTGACAAAACGTTTCCCAGTCACATTTTGACGTTTTTGTTAAACTATTTATTCATGTAAACCAAACTTCAAAATAAATTTCTTATTATCTTTAAATAATTAAAACAAGCATATTTGACTTATAAAATAATATAAAACAATATCCAAATCTATTTATAAAAATACAACATCGATTTATCGATATGCGACGAAATTTGTCAACTTTTATAGAACAGGTTTTATATATTTATCAAACCATTATAAATTAAATTACTATTATTATCAAATGAGTTTGATATCGATTATAGATATATTTAAAAGGAATTATTTATCCTTTGAACAAATTTCTCGAATATTTATCCTACTTTATCGAAATCCGACTTTTTTCAATTTTACAATGGAAATCCAAAATCTTTATTCAATATCAAAAATAAGTTTGCCATTCTTATTTATCATATAAAACTTGATTGTTTAAGTTTGAAAATTCTACATTTGAATATTTAAAATAATTAAATATCCCATTTTGTGAGTGGTAAAATTACGGGTCGTTACACATCCTATGCATATTCGTGAAGTTTCATGGATTTTTGGAAGCCTATCATCGAGACAGAAGATGTGGCAGTACAATTGAAAGGATAATCTAAATCACATAAGAACGATGATCAAACCTCATCAACAACCTTTAAAATTACATGGAGAACTTCTAAATGAAGCAAGGAACTCAACTGTTAGCGCCGAAATTGGTCACTAACACCCAAATCCAAGCGAAAGCACCAAGCCACAGTCACAACTCATAGATAGAGTATATGCAGAGAGTAATAATGTGAAGAACAATCAAAATTAAAATAAAAGCAGTAAAGAACAGCAGATTTTATAGTGGTTCGGCTAACTCCGGCCTACGTCCGCTCCAGAAGTTTCCTTTTTATTGATGTTAGAATCAATTACAATTACAAAATGGAAGAGTAGCCTTTGCCTTAGAGAAGAGAAATTTAGAGAGCCCAATAGGAAGATCCCCCTCTTAGAACCCCACATGCTGTATTTATAGGCAAATCCAGGTAGTTAGGCCTCCTGTGTAATCCAGGCCCATCAAGGCCATTGTTGATCCAGGCTCTGTACCACGATCGAACCAGGTAGGCCGAGCCGTATATGCCGAACCACCCTCTATTCTAATATACCGATCCACTTCAGCATGTCGATCCACTTTGAAGCCGGTCCACCCTGATGTAGCCTCGAGTATAACCCTATGCCAAACCCGAGCCACCTCATCCTGACCGGCCTATACCACTACACCGACCCATGCCATTCTGACCGAACCATCAATGCCGAGCCACCTCGCCGAGCGACCAATGCCGAGCCACCTTGCCGAGCGACCAATGCCGAGCCACCCATGCCGAGCGACCAATGCCGAGCCACCAATGTCGAGCCACCCATGTCGAGCGACCAATGTCGAGCCACCTTGTTGTCACCTAAGTGCCGAGCGACCCAGTGCATTCAGACTGAGCCGTGCAACTTCTCCATTTCTCGACCGAACGACATTTCCAGGTGAACTTCATCCTTTTAAAACGAATCCATCATGTTCGTGCCTCGATAATCGTGAAGACGACTTAGTTAAATCCGCCTGCCTACAGCCTTGCCAAAAGGCGGGTTAACACTTTGCCCCCCAAAACATGCCTTGCTATTGGAAGGTGTGTTTTGAATAGCCTCAAATCCGATATCCGAAGTCCATATCCCGTTCATGACCATATTATTAAATTCATGACCTCTCCGGGTTTAACCTTGAATCCGTAGACCTCGCCGGGTCGCGTTACCCTGTTCCAGCCTCAGCTCTTCGGTCAAGGGCTTTGTAAGTTCTCCGGCCTCGGTCTTCCGGCCAAGGACTTCGATATTCACCGGTCTTGGCTCTCCAGCCAAAGATTTTCATATTCTCCGGCCTCGGCTCTCCGGCCAAGGACTTTGATATTCACCGGTTTTGGCTCTCCAGCCAAGGATTTTCATATTCTCCGGCCTCGACTCTCTGGCCAAGGACATTGATATTCACCGGTTTTAGCTCTTCGGCCAAGGATTTTCATATTCTCCGACCTTGACTCTCCGGACAAGGACATTGATATTCACCGGTTTCGGCTCTCCGGCCAAGGATTTTCATATTCTCCGGCCTCGGCTCTCCGGCCATGGACTTTGATATTCACTGGCCTCGGCTCTCCGGCCAAGGACTTTGTATTCTCCAGCCTCGATTCTCCGGTCGAGAACTTCTTATATTCTTCGGCCTCGACTCTCCGGTCGAGGACTTTGTATTCTCCGGCCTCGACTCTCCGGTCGAGGACTTCTTATATTCATCGGCCTCGACTCTACGGTCGAGGACTTTGATATTCACCGGCCTCGACTCTCCGGTCGAGGACTTTTTATATTCTCCGGCCTCGACTCTCCGGCCAAGGACATTGATATTCACCGTTTTCGGCTCTCCGGCCAAGGATTTTCATATTCTCCGGCCTCGGCTCTCCGGCCAAGGACTTTGATATTCACTGGCCTCGGCTCTCCAGCCAAGGACTTTGTATTCTCCGGCCTCGACTCTCCGGTCGAGGACTTCTTATATTCTCCGGCCTCGACTCTCCGGTCGAGGACTTTGTATATTTCTCTGGCCTCGGCTCTCCTACCGAGGACTTTGTTCATTCTGTTCGAGTCCATTCCGTTGCTCTCCGGCAAAGGGACTCGTAATTCGCGATTACTGTCCCGTCTCTCCAGTCGGGACGATAATCGCTTGGCCTGTATTATTTATTGAATTAGTCCAATCCCAATCATTACAGAATTCAGTTATCAAAGTGAAAGTTCGTACAACAAAGGGGATTAAATGTCCAAAGTACCAAAGCAGAAAACAGAGTTTGCAGAAAAACAGAAAGAAAACAGGATTACATAGATCCAAGCAGTACGGTTTTTCGTCATGTCAAAGCACGCCTAGGGACCATCCTCGATCCTGTACGTGTGTAAGTGACCTAACCGTACTACTTTGAGTTCTATTACTTATTCAGAATCATAAATCCATTCAGTTGATAACAAACCGGCGGTGACTAGATCCAGCACCACCTTCGTTCGAGGTAGGCGGTGGCCGCTCCCGTTCCACTGCTATAGCTCGATTCCTGATGTATTGTTGCAGGTGACTATTCCTTACATGCTCATCAATGATATCTTTTAAATGCCTGCAATCATTCGTGTAATGCCCATCCAGCTCATGGAATAGGCAATGCTTCCCTGACGCCTGCTCGTATTCCGATGGTTCCCTCCTAGCCGGTCTTCGATACTGGAGGTGCCCCCGAGTATCCAAGTAAATCCTTTTTAGAGTCTCAGTTAAATCTGTGTAAGAAGAAAACTTTGACTCCCTTCGAGGCCTCTTCGAAGTGCCACCGTTGCCATTTATTTCCCTTTTTCCTTTATCGTCTTTACTTGGATCCTCCCTGGGTGGACCTCCACCCCTCACCGCATATGCTTCATCCTCTCTCCCTACTCAGTCAGCCTGTGCATCCTCCTATCTCAGGAACCTTTCTGCCTCATGGTAGAACTCCCCGAGATCCCTTGGTGGGTGCCGTTCCAATGATATCTTGAAATCCGAATTATCCGCGATTCCTGAGACTACTGCCATCAAAACCATTGACGGATCAGGTCGATCCACTGAAGCTACCGCTGCGTTGGATCTGGTTAAGAAATCCCTGAGCGACTCTCCTTTCCATTGTTTCATCGATGTCAAGGTCATTACGTTCTTGGGTCTGACTATATGGACCCGAAATTGCCTCATAAACCTCTCAATCAGCTCTGTCCAAGTGTTAATAGAACCACTCTCTAGATGTCTGAACCACATAGCTGCGATATCCGACAAATACAAAGGGAAGCATCGAGCCATGACCTCATCCGTTGCCCTCAGTACCTCCATATGCCTCATGTACCTTGTTAGGTGAACGGCGGGATCCGTTCTCCCATCATACATCTCCAACGTTGGTAGCTTAAAATCCGAAGGGTTCCTAGCTTGCCTGATAGTAGGAGTAAAGGGACTCCTATTCGCATCCTCCAAGTCTTTATTTACCAATCCACCTCTCATAGCTCGTCTGACCATTTCTGCTAATCTGTCATTATCGCCAAACTGTAATCCTTGTCCGCTACCTCTGATCCATCCCCCGAGTTCACGAGGGAATCCTAGCACATACTCCTCATCACGTACTCATGCACTCTTGTTGGTGTCGGGTTGCACAGCATCATCTGGTATCCCTCCATGGATTGGTCCAGCATTTCCTGGTGGTGTGCCCCTGAGTCTAGGTCCATCCAGATTGATAGTCGTCTACTGATTGGGGGCTGCCCCCTGTTGAGCCACTCCCTCTGCTTACTGGTTGAGCGCTTCTGATCCAGCTCCACGGATCCGAGCTCCTGCATTTCCTGCTTGTGCAATTTGTCTAAGAAGAGCCCGCATCATCTCCTCTTGTCTTTTTAGCATCGCTTCCATCTCATCTCTGGTAATATAGATGGATGCTTGACCTGCTCCAGCTCCAGAGGAAGCCTCTTGACTTCCCTCTTGATTGCTCCTTTCCGCCACTTGCTTCCTTGTTGGTGGCCTAGCCATTACTTCCTAGAATCCAAGTTCCTAGCTCCAAAATTCCTGAGTGCTTGCCTTCTCAGTGAAAGCACCAAAATGTTAGCGCCGAAATTGGTCACTAACACCCAAATCCAAGCGAAAGCACCAAGCCACAGTCACAGCTCACAGATAGAGTATATGTAGAGAATAATAATGTGAAGAACAATCAAAATTAAAATAAAAGCAGTAAAGAACAGCAGATTTTATAGTGGTTCGGCTAACTCCGGCCTACGTCCACTCCAGAAGTTTCCTTTTTATTGATGTTAGAATCAATTACAGTTACAAAATGGCAGAGTAGCCCTTGCCTTAGAGAAGAGAAATTTAGAGAGCCCAAAAGGAAGATCCCCTCCTGGAACCCCACATGTTGTATTTATAGGCAAATCCAAGTAGTTGGGCCTCCTGTGTAATCCGGGCCCATCAAGGCCATTGCCGATCCAGGCTCTGTACCACGACCGAACCAGGTAGGCCAAGCCGTATATGCCGAACCACCTTCTATTCTAATATACCGATCCACTTTAGCATGCCGATCCACTTCGAAACCGGTCCACCCTGATGTCGCCTCGAGTATAACATTATGCCAAACCCGAGCCACATCATCCTGACCGGCCCATACCACTACACCGACCCATGCCATCCTGACCGAACCATCAATGCCGAACGACCAATGCCGAGCCACCTCGCCGAGCGACCAATGCCGAGCCACCCATGCCGAGCGACCAATGTCGAGCCACCCATGTCGAGCGACAAATGGCGAGCCACCTTGTTGTCACCTCAGTGCCGAGCGACCCAGTGCATCCAGACCGTGCCGTGCAACTTCTCCATTTCTCGACCGAACGACATTTCCAGGTGAACTTCATCCTTTTAAACCGAATCCATCATGTTCCTGGCTCGATAATTATGAAGTCGACTTAGTTAAATCCGCCTGCCTACAGCCTTGCCAAAAGGCGGGTTAACATCAACACAAAAGATTTTGGCCACAAATAGGCCAAGGATTATATTCGGTATCGACTTAAGGGTCTTAATTCAACACCGAATCTAGTCCTTAATTCGGGTGGTCACCATTTTCCTTGTGCTATCTTGGGTCACTTCCTGGACTTCTCTAGTAGCGGGCTTCTGGTCCAAGATGGCTTCTACCACTATGATACAAATCAAATAGCAATGAAGAGAGGATCTAATTTCTGCCATTACTACGCGGAAGCTCTATCATTTCTTCAACTCTATCTCTACTCAATAGTCAACAAGGCAGTTCCTATAGGCAATTTTAGGACTTAGAATTAGTCTCACACCTTTACTTGTAACTTGTTCAATCAAAAGCACTCTGTAATCATATATATTCAATAATCAAAGCCTTAAAGTCGATGTAGGCTTAGCTAACAGCTAAACCACTATAAAATTCTCTTTGTCTATTTACTTTTCTGCAACTTTCCTATTTTATTTGATCCATTTAAACAGGGCTGGTGCTTTCACAATTACACTCCTGGGTGTTGATCATTTTTTGGGTTAACAATATATATATATATATATGTGTGTATGTGTGTGTGTGTGTATGTGTGTGTAAAGTTTTTTATATCAAGGACATATTACAATACTAAGATAATGTAATATTAAACATTACTTATAATATAGATATAAAAAATAACATCAACATATATATGCAAGGTGATAAATTAAACATCACATATAATAATCATTGTATGATATAAAAGAATTATTACCTAGATATGATGTTGTAGGTTCACACGTTGATCCAAACCATCTCCTTAATCTCTTAGATCTGCACCCATTGTTGTAAAAGATAATGTGCTGATCTTGATGTATTTGATAGAGTGGATGTAAATGAAGTTGGAAAAAGGTGGGGTTATAGGGGTATATACTTGAGGTCGAGACTTGAGAAGGGAGAAGCAAAAAGTAAAAAAGAAAAGTGGAGGCTTGTGTTCAAGTTTATAAGGATTTTTAGAGAAAGAATCTCCACATTCCTCTCCATCTAATTCAAACCCTAGATCCCCTCATTTCTCCCCTTTCTTGGTTGGCCTAGAAAGAATCCAGTATGGACCAAATCCTCATAAAACCCATTTAGTAATTATTTAATTTAAATCCAAATTAAATTCTTATCGTTATCGTATATCGATATACATGTATATAACTTTTATATACGTACCTAATAAATTACTAATAGGACCTTGAAAAATTGAAGAGGCCTCTCCATTTTACTAAACAGACTCCATACAATTTATTGTTTTGGAGACTGAATTGATTTGGTTGTGCGACTCATAGGAGTGAATTTAGCTATCGATTAATATTTTAACATTTCAAATACTAACATTCGCATGTCACCTTAGCTAATAATGTGACATATTGACTTAATTCATCGCCTACATATCTCATCTGTAAAATCTAGTATTGCAAATTTAAATAGTACCTTTTAGTAACAATTATTTTCACTAATTCTCTTGGTCAACACTATATCACATTAGGAATTATGGAACTTGGTTTTGGTCAAAGTTCCAATATCATCCATATACAACTCGGCTGGTCCATAAGCAAAGTCCTTGACTCAATATTTACATTTAATATCAACCGTACTGCTTTAGGCAGAGATTTTGACTTTGAATTGACTATTGTTGACCGTGATACTAAATTTATACAATGGAGGAGATGAATTCTCTATTGAATATGTAGGATCATAAATACACCCTAAAGAGGGTGAATATCGTATTAAAACTATTCTGAAAACTATTCCGCAAATAAGTAGATGTATAAAATTGCAGAAACATAAAGTGTATAAAATAAGAACACATGGATTTACTTAGCTTCGGCAACTACCACATAGTTGATATCGCTTCCTTCAAGATTACTACTAGAATTAAATAATCGATCACTTACAAACCCGTAAACTTACGACTCTTTGTTAATTAACTATTCTAATCCTATGCCTAGTAACCCTGCCTTGATTTTATCCAATAAGTCGAGAATTTTTGAACTACAACCTGTAGTTTGATCCTAAAAAAAGAGTTTAAAATAAACAAAAATACAAAATAAAAATAACGAAGCCCTAGAAATTAAATATAAAATATACAGTATAAAAATTTTAGAATGGCCAAAGGAAAATATTATATGGGCTTCACGTGATTTCCAACGTTTATTGTTTTGACCTCGATTCTACCAAATCACGCTTCTTCCTCTTCACAAATCATTTCTCCCAAAAGAATGAAAAATCTAGAAATTCTCTTTTATCCTTTTGTTTCAGAAATTGCTATACCTTACTTCGACTTCGGCCTGAAGCAACCGCCGTAAAAACTGGAACCGCCGCCGTCTATCGCCTAGCTTTGGAATCATGATGCACTACTGCCACCTGGGATGTCGTGAAGCATAAAGATTGATGCCACATGCTGGAGTTTTCTTGAGATGGAATTCATACTAGGAATGGATAGTGATTCTCTCTTTGAAGTTTGTGTTGTAAACTTTCAAAATGATTTGGGCATTGGGGTTTGTTTTACAGTTAAAGAAGAGAAAATAAATTTTAGTCCCATATCTTGGAATATAAGAAATTATATTTATTTAAATATATGTTCCTCAAGAGAAGGTTGGGCCCTTTGGCACCTAAATGTTTGCTCTATTGTGAGGAGGGAGGCTATGCATAACCACCACACACGCACACGCCGCCGTTTGACCGACCGATCGAACCAAATCGGGTCGGTCTGGTTTGGGTTTGGGTTTGGATCCAAATAATATTCTTGGACATAATTATTTTTGTTAAAACGAGCCAGATTTAAATTCAAATTGAATGGACAAAATTAATGGGAGACGCAACCCTTTGAAATGGCAGGACGTTTGTATTCAAACGAAAAGAAGCGTCGTTTTGTAAAGACACAATGTTTCAAACGAAAAGACACCTTTCTTCGCAACTATAAATAACAACACCCAAAACTACATCAAACAACATCACTTTTCCTTGAAATTTGCAATGCCTGAAAACTGTTTCAAAGTGCTTCTTCATCCTGAAAATCAGTAACGCCTTAAAGGTGTTGTAAATCCAAAATGCATGAAAGGTGTTGCAAATCTTCTCTTCTCTAAATTTGCATCATCGAAAAATAACAAAAGAGTGATTCTTGGCCGGATCAAGATCGTACAAACTTTGAATCCAGTTACACTATTTTAAGGCTTCATTGAATCTTGAAGTCAATAGTTCTTCAATCTGTTTGTAACTGTTGGGTTAAACTATTGTTTGAAAGAATCTATACAGTAGATCCTTGAAGTCAGAAGTACATCAATCTCCTGATCATCATACTCGAATCATCAATAAAGTTCCAACAAATTTTATAAAATATTGTAACCATGGATGGTTCGAGTTCAAGCAAAATCAATGCCTTACAAGTCATAAATCAACAGTTGATGCATTTAGAGAGGTTGACGGTGAAAACTTCACACATTGGCAGGAAACTATGAAGTTCGTTTTAATCACCATCAAACTCTTCTACATTCTTAAGGATGATTTGGAGGCTATACCCGAAGAAACTTCAAAAGATACGAATGATTTAAAAGCGAAATATGTGAAGCACAAAGAAGATGATTTCATGTTAGAGGACACATACTCAATGCATTGTCTACTTCTATGTACAATGCACATAGAAGTCTAGAAATAGCCAAACACTCTAGACTGCACTGCAGAGTAAATATCAGATATCTGAGGCAAGCAATAAAAAATTCCTAGTAAGCAATTTTATGGATTTTAAAATGAATGATAATAAGTCTATTATTGAACAAGTTAGTGAAATGATATATATAGTAAATCAACTTAAAGATGCCAAGATTGAACTCCCTAAATCCTTTATTGGTGGAGTTATTATTTCTCGACTCTCTCACTCTTGGAATGATTATAAGAAGAAATTGAAACACGTGGAGATGGATTATGATTTAGAGAATTTACAGTGTCATCTTTGCATAAAAGAGGACTCTCTTAAAAAAGAACAAAATGATAATCCACAAACCGAGTTTCATTCTAAAGCAAATGATATTGAATTGAAAATTTTGTTGAAGCCTAAAAATGAGGCACAATTTAAGAATAAAAATCATTCTAAGAAGGATAAGAAGAAAGACGCTTGTTATTTTTGCAACAAGCTCGGCTATTACGCACGTGAATGTCGTCAATGAAAGAAACCAATGAAGGCGAATTTGGTCGAAGACACATTGGTGGCAGTAGTGCAAAAAGAAAACTCCATTGGAGGCATAGATAGTGATTGGTGGCTTGATATTAGAGAGACCACTCATATATGCAAGGACTGTAGTCTCTATAAGAACTACGAAGAAATTAATAGATATGAAAATCAAGTTAGTGGAGCAAATAATGTTCATAGTAAAGTGATTGGCAAAGGCACTATAGAACTCCTGTTCACTCTTGTAAAGACTCTCACTTTAGTTAATGTTTTTCATGTACCCAATATTTGCAAGAATTTGGTCTCTAGTTACCTTCTTACCAAAGAAGGATACAAGATGGTGTATGAGTCTGACAATTCATTGGGCAGGGATATTCTTGCAATGGCATGATTAAGTTGAATTTAATAAAGAAAGCTTCTGCTTATGTCATTGATTCTATAGATTTATGGCATGCTAGATTAGGACATGTTAATTATGGTTCACTTAAAAATATGAATAAGTTAGGATTAATTTTTGATTACAATTTTGACTCCATCTCTAAATGTGAAATTTGTGTTCAAGCAAAGATACATAGAAAATCCTTTAAATCTATAGAAAAGAAGACCAATCTGCTTGATCTTGTATATAGCGATGTTGGTAACTTAAAAGGTCACACAACATATTGAAAAAATAAATTCTATGTCATATTTATTGATGATTACTCTATATATTCTTATGCTTATCTAATGAAATCAAAAGATGAAGTCTTTGATAAATTTAAAATTTACAAGGTTAAAGTTGAAATGCAATCAGGACTTAAAATAAAAGTTTTATATTTTGATCGTGGTGGTGAATATTTATCAAATGATTTTACTTTATTCTGTAAACAACAAGGATTAATTCATCAGTGTACTGCTCCTTATACCCCTCAACATAATGGAGTTGCTAAAAGAAAAATAAGACACTAATAGAAATGGTTAATGCTATGCTAATTAGTTCAAATTTAGCTAACACCTTATGGGCGATGCCATTTTATTTGCATGTTATATCTTAAATAGACTTCCTTTAAAAAAGAAGAATATATATCCTTATGAACTATGGTTTAAACGAAAACCTAACTTATCAAGACTTAAAGTTTGGGGATTTTTAGCGTATGTTAGAAACTAGATCCCAAAATGCCAAAATTAGGAAATAGAACATTTAAGTGTGTGTTTTAGGTTATTCTCTTAATAGTATAACTTATCGTTTTATTATCCCTGATACTTTTGAAGTAATTGAGTCTGTAGATCTAGAATTTTTTGAAAACAAGTATATAGCCTAACATCAAACTAGCGAGAATCCATTGGCATCTAGTTCAGAACATATTGAAACTAATGATAACAATGATGAAGATTATACGTCTTATCAAAACAACAAGAATATTTCAGTACCTGAAGAGGATATTGAACTAAGGAAAAGTAAAAGGGCAAGGATAGAAAAGGACTATGGTACCGACTTCATTATATCTTGGAGAAGGAAATAAGATACATAATGAATGTTAATAATGACCCAAAATCTTATTCTGAAGCTATGAGTTCCAGAAATGCTATTTTTTGGAAAAAACTATCAATAATGAATGAATTCAATTTTGGTAAACCAAACTTGGACTTTAACTGATTTACCTCCTTGTACTAAACCAATAGGATATAAATAGATATTCAAGAAAAGGTTGAATATTGATGGATCCATTGATAAATTTAAAGCCAAATTAGTGGTGAAGGGTTATAAGCAAAGAAATGGAGTGGATTATTTTGAAACATATGCTCATGTTGCTTGCATTTCTTCGATTCATTGTTTGATAGCACATGCATCCATTTATAAACTTGTACTACCCCAAATGGATGTGAAAATCGCTTTTCTAAATGATGATTTAGAAGAAGAGATATATATGGAACAACCAGAGGGTTTTATAAATCCAGGCCAATAAATGAAAGTTTATAAACTAATAAAATCTCTTTATGGTCTGAAGCAGGTACGCATGCAATGGCATGAGAAGTTTGATAAAGTAGCATTGCCATAAGGCCTCATTATTAATGATGCTGATAAAAGTATTTATAGCAAATCAGATCAAACTGGTTGTACTATAATATGTTTATACGTTGATGACATGTCAATATTTGGGACTGATATATCTTGGTGAAAGAAACTAAGAAGTTTCCATCCTCTAAATTTGATATGAAAGATCTAGGAGAGGCTGATGTAATTTTAGGGATTAAAATTCCGAGAAAAGAGGAAGAGTTGGTACTAACCCAATCTCACTATATTGGGAAGTTCCTCAAGAAGTATGGTCATTACAATAACAAACCTGCAACCACTCCTTTAGATCCGAGTATTAAGTTAGTGAAGAATACTGGGCGTACCATATCTCAACCTGAATATTCCAGTATTATTGGTAGTTTAATGCATGCTATGCATTGCATAGACCAGACATAGCGCATGTTATAAGCGTGTTGTGTCGATTTATGAGTAATCTGGGTTATGAACATTGGAAAGGTGTCTATAGCGTTATAGCCTATTTTAAAGGCGCTATAAATTGTGGTCTATCATATGAAGGATATATTGCTGTATTAGGTAGATATAGTGATGCAACCTAGAACGATGTAGAATCCAAATCCAAGTCTACGACTAGGTGGATTTTCACATTAGGAGGTGCAACAGTGTTTTGGTGCTCTAAGAAACAGACCTGTATTTCTGACTGGGTAATGTTATCAGAATTAATTGAATTAGCAGATGTAAGCAAGGATGTAGAATGGCTTAGGAATTTATTAATAGAAATTCCTTTATGGAAGAAGCCATCACTTGCAGTCTTGGTTAACTATGATAATCAGGCTACGATATATAATGTTTCTAATAAAACTTATAACGGAAAGTTTAGACATGTAAGTCTTAGACATTAGATGATAAGGCAATTACTCAAAAGAGGAGTAATCAATGTCGATTACATAGAAACAAAGAAAAACTTGGCTGACCCATTTACTAAGAGTCTTCCAAACGCTATGGTTTCTATAAAATCGAAAGAAATGGAGCTAAAATCTATGAATGAAGGTTAATCATCCTTAATAGAAAGCTTACTTATGTCTTGAAAAGGATAGACAAAGTTCGATGGGTACCGACAAGTTAAGAGAATGATTATGGAACACTAAAACTAATTGCCCATTATTAGTGTTGGATTCTGCATGAAGGAAGATGGATGAAAATCCTTAATAATTCTAGTTAAAGTCATAAGGTGTATCATAGAAATACCTTAAGGGACTATGGAAATCAGGCCATCTCCTAAGAAAGTAAGACCGCTTTCTGAAGAAAAATCATGAACTCATGATTTGAGCACATGGCCATTGATGTGCGGAACTTATAGAACACTCTATATACAGAAATCAGTGACTGTTCTGGTATTATCACAAGGGGTACTTGGTTCAATATACGTTCACCATAGACCTCGATAGAACTTTGAACGGTTTATTCTAAGTAAAGGTTCAAATTCAAAAGATACCTATCATTTATGTATTGATTTTCACGATGATGCAAAACTTGATCTTGGAACTAAGTTGGCTTGATCCCACTTCGGTACATAGGCAGTCACTCTAGTGATGCATCCATCTACTTTATTTATTTTACTTATTTTGAAAATGGGGGGAAATTGTTGTAAATTTTCAAAATGATTTTTTGCATTGGTTTTTGTTTTAAAGAAAAAAAGAGAAAGAAAAGTTTAGTCCTATATCTTGGAATTTAAGGAACTATATTTATTTAAATATAGGTTCTTCAAGAGAAGGTTGGGCCCTTTGGGCATCGAAAAGTTTGGTCTATTGTGAATATGGAGGCCATGCATAACCAACACACATGCGTGTGCCGCCGTCCGTCTGACTGACCGAACCAAACCGGGTCGGATCAGGTTTGGGTTTCGATCCAAATAATATTCTTGGATAGGTTTTTTTTTAAAATGGACCGGATTTAAATTCAAATTGAATGGACAAAATTGGCGGGAGATGTAACCATTTGAAATGACGGGACGTTTGTATTCAAACGAAAGGAAACATCGTTCGGTAGAGATGTAACGTTTTAAACTGGGACAGTTATATCTGCCTGCCCCTACATCTAATACAAAATACATAAACGCATAGCTAATATATATATATATATATATATATAACTAGCTAACGATGAAGCCACCTGCTCCAAGCTCCTCCAAAAGCATCCGTGAGAAACCTGATTCACCTGGGTGCTCATAAAAATTTGAGTACCCAGGGCTTAAGGGAAAGAAAATAAAACTCCAAATTAGACATGGGTCTTATGTGAGTAAACTCAGACAACTAAATTATTGCTTTTAAAACACTTTTAAAATAAAAGGTATCTCGTAAGACCACGCCACATATAAACACGGATGGGTTTTTACCTTACGATAACCAAAAACTTTTCTATATAAAATCCAGTGATATTATAATAGTGTTTAGGGTTTTCAAGTAAACTAAAGAACATAGCTGAAATTGTTACATTAATTAAATTCTAGTGTATATAGGTATACAACTAAGATCGCAGGCACTTATTGGAAAATGGGTTTCCATACAATGACAAGTCTATTGGGGTACCACCTGTCACAGTACACCTCTAGGTAAAGTGTGACGAGGTCAACAAGAACGTCTTGTACCCCTACTCATAGGACCGGCCTATCTCTTACCGGATAGTACCGGATATGATCACCCCACGGTTGGGACCAGCATCCGCACTAGGTTCCGAAAAATAGCTAAGTATAAAGTGTCTTCTAGATCAGGGATGATCACATCCTATTGGGAGCGACCTACGTAGCCCTGCTACATATCCTCTATTTTAGTCATTCCCATTTGGTGAGGCTTGAGGCTATGTTTACCTTTATATAAAATTAGCATTCTTACTAGGAATGCTAACACTGCCTTCCAGGTGATGAAAATTTTAGCACTCGTCCATACAAGTCGTTCAGGAGATGAACAAACATAAGGAACTACTTTCACTACATCCATTTTGGAATCATCCTCTCGGTTAGTGGCAAGTAGCCCTTGCACTCTAAAGGTCTTCGTCTTAGGATTATTCCATTCAGGAGTTACTAAATCGAACACTTAGGTTGGTCCGAATTAGTCCTGGATAACTATCGCTATCCTATCTTGGTCTCTCCAAATCAACATTTCATAATTTTAAAGGTCAAGTTATCGATAGTAAATGGTTCTACTATCAGGGTGTAAAGATTTTGTATATGAAAATAGATTCCATATACTTAAGTTATCATTACCCGCTCATCGAAATTAAATCCCTAGTATTCATCAGTTTTTCGAAATTCGACATGTAGGATAAATACAAGTCGACTTACTTTCAATAAAATGTGTCAACATTTTACTATAACTACTTTAATTTGTTTGGCTACTTAATGGCACAGACAAGAGATCCCTTGGATTAAATCAATTTTAATTATAAAAGAAAGTTGGCAACAAATAATTGATTTAGTTTCAATTTTAAACATTTACTAAATAATATTAAATTCTTTATTTTAATTACTTTTAAATCCTTATTTAATTACTAATTAAATCTAGATTAATTCTAATTAAATATTAATTAAACTTATTTAATCTCTAGTTATATCTTAATTAAATCCAAATTAGTTTAATTAATTAAACCCTACTTAATTAGTAATTTATTATTAATTGACCCAAGTTTGCTAATAATTAATTAAATAATTAAAATTAATTATCAAAATTATTTCTTAATTACCTTTTGACTTAATTCATTATTAATTAATTAAAATTAATCAACTTTAATCCATAATTAAACCCAAATTAATTAACTTAATTACAATTAATTAATAATATTCTTAATTCAATAATTAATTATCAAACTCTTATTTAATTAACAAAGTAATTAACTTTTGAACTTAATTACCATTTTGCAAAAGTTTTCAAAACCATTTCAAAAAGGAATCATTTTTTTCTTTAATCTAAACTCTAACTTCTTCCAAACTATGTTTATAGCGACTATCGCTATGAATGAAACTCGTCAAAGTTAGATTTAGTTTAGATTTAACTTTAAACTTCACTTCTAGCTTTACTTTTACTTACTTTTCTTTAAAAACTTATATAAAGGTTTTATATTTGAAAACTACTTAAATTTTAAATCTTTTCTTAACCTGAAGACAATTAAACATTTTTTTATCTTTCCAAACGATCTCTCATCTCTTTTGCATACAAAGTACTAACTTTCATCACACATAACCAAAAAACCAAGTTAACACATCCAAACATGCATAAATCATCACATATATAAGTAAGATGTCAACTTTAACAATAAATCAAACTTTAACGCTACCTTTAACAAATCTAGTTCAAACCAAAACCAATACAACACAAATACAACCAACCAACATGGATCTACTACTAAACTAACATCATATTATACATGTAAACACTATAAGATATAAAGGTAAAGTCTTTCCAAAAAAATAAACATTTACTCACTAAAAATCTTCCAAATCTCTTTAAACTTTGAAAATGGACTAGCGCTTCAAAAATCCTTAAGTAAAAATGATTTTTCTCCACTACAAGCTAGCCAAAGGGCACGACCTAGGCAACAATTGGTTCGGCCAACATGATGATGGGCTCGGCCAACATGAAAAAAAATGGAGATGGTCTTGAAAATGAAGAAGAAGGTGAAGTATGAAGGAAATAAGTGATTTAAACAAGATTTAAAAGATCTTAAACTGAAAAGATTTGATTTTTAAACCTAAGAACGGAAATGGAGGCCATTAAAAAAATTCCTAAGCTTTTAAAAAGAAATAGGACTTTGAAAATTTTGAAAAGTCAGAATGGAACGGGGGGAGAGAGAGAAAAAGATTTGTTTTATAAAAAGGAATGAAGTAAAATTACTTATCTACCCTTAAATACACTTGCCCTTCACTCAAATGTTGCCACCTCACCACCTTATCCTCTTCCTTATGTTTTACACGTGTAAAACAATGTTTACCCCTTATTAACCAACATGTAATACCCATTTTGTACTTGGGTTAAGAGATGAAAGGATGTTTCATGCTTTATTTAATTTGATTTGATTTTTTAACTTATAAATGGTCACATCATCTTACATAAGTGTACTTATGTTATTAACACTTATTTTATTTCTAATCCATACTTAAGTTAATTCAAAATGTGTAATATATTAACCAAAGTGTTTACAACAATTTAAACAACTTTTAAATGGTGAAAATTTGAAAATTTTCAAAAAGCTTTTCGGTCACATTTTCTATTTTCTTTTGAACTATTTATTTTTGTAAACCAATTTTAAAAATCTTTTCACCATCACTAGTTTAATTAAAAAGGATATTTTTGAGTTTTAAAAACCATATATAATATATTAAATTACCATATTTAAAGTGATTAAATTTTGAGTCATTACAAGTAGTTAATATTTCTTCAATCAGTTTGTACCAATTGAGTTGAACTATTGTCTAAAAGAATCTTCATAGTAGATCATTTAAGTCAGAAGTATGGCAATTTCCTCATCATCATACTCAAGTCATTAATAAAGCTCCAACAGTTCGTTCAGATGCTATAGTCAAAGGCTGATTTTGTAGTTAATTCCCATTCCAGAGATTTATATGGACAGCTTGCGATGTTGATTCTATTGTGAATATGATGATTATGATGTTGAGGTTAAGAACAAAAAAGTTTCTCTTTTATTGTGTATGCGTCTCTTGAGGCTATCGATGTAGTGCTTACATGCTTTGGTTGAGCTAGTTCCTGGCAGCTTGGTAATTCTACCAAGATAGTTGTCGAATGAGTATTGATGTTGTTACTCTCTTGAGTGGATATCATGATTGAATGTAGTTATGAGATGATTTTTGCGACAATGTTGCTTGGTTGTATGTTTGTAGTGATATTTGAATCATTGTGATATGGAGGGGATGATCAAATTAGAACATGTTATTATTTTTAGTTGAATAAATATTGTGGATCCGATGACTTGAAAGTATTGAACGGTTGGAATTATATAGGGCTGTTGTGGAAGTATCTATATATTTTAAATAGTTCAGCCCGATATCTTGCTTTGTATATTTTGAGCAGTTAAACCCGATATCTTGCTTTGAATAATTCTCTTACACATTTATGCCTGAATTTTGAAATCTATTGCCAAAATTTAAAAATATTATGTTCTAGATATACAAATATTTCTTTTTTTGTACCGATATATATATAACATATAGAATCAAAGATTCGATATTGAGTTTGGGATTGTATTTGTATCAGCTTTATTAACTAATGTGTCTTCGAACCCAAATTCTTTTAGTGAATGTGAACTTAAATGTACTTGTTGATTTTCCATATTTGTTTCACTTTTTCCCTGAAATCTGTAAGCACTTAAAAAAATATTAATAACAAAATAAATATTTGTTGTCATCAAACATGACCAATGATTGTATTTTCCACGATCTCTCCCTTTTGATAATATCAAACAATAAGTTAAGATTTATCATATAAAATGCATGTATTGAATGTATGTGTGTGATATCATAGACTCAAGTAAAAATAATGTCCCAATTTTTCCAAAACATATATAACATGCTTCCCTTGTTTGTATGCTCCCCCTACACAAATGCACTAATTGAAGAGGAATTTTTTTAAGAAAATAGAAAAGTTATAATAAAGAAAAAATGTGTATATAAGATACTAAAAAGAATGATATAAAAAACTTGGTATGAGAAAAGGATGATTTTATGGCAATGGTCAAATTTAACTTCTCTTCCCCTTTTATTCTCATCAAAAGTAAATAAAATGATGATAATAGCACGTTATGAACTATGATCAAAATTAAGCATCAAATACACATTAAGGAAAATACCATGAAACAAAAATCATAGCAATCTATTCTTGATTAATAACTTATCCCAAGAGAGTGAATGCAACATAAACAAGTGATACATACATTCTTATATAGTGTAGTTCACATGACATAACCCATAAGAAATCTTTTAATTGAATTACTTATTTTTCATTTATTATGATATCAAATCATTTTCATCTATGCATTTCCGCAAGGTCTCTTAGATGAGAATGGATGGGACCAAATTTTTTTATTCAAGTTGGAATAATTTAGCCCTAACTCATCGTAGATAAGCTCAAGAACCTTCCATCCATGCATTATCGCAAGCTCTCTAAGATGAGGGTGGACGTTACTTGACGAGTACCGACACACCTATTTTATAGACATGTTAGGGCTTAGGGAGTCCGCATCATATATGTAATTTATTTTAATTTCCATATGCTTTCAACAATAAATTTTAAGTATGCCAATTTATCCAAAATGCATAAGAATAAGAATTAATAGT
This sequence comes from Allium fistulosum, assembly GCA_030737815.1. NCBI lineage: Eukaryota > Viridiplantae > Streptophyta > Magnoliopsida > Asparagales > Amaryllidaceae > Allium > Allium fistulosum. The sequence goes on along the minus strand of CM060906.1, from coordinate 371,826,234 downwards.
GAAAAGAAAGAAAGTAAGGCGAATCTATTGAAAATGATAGTCAAATGATAGATATAGAGATGGTAGGGGATATGAAATAACCAAAAATAAAATCACCAGAAAGTTTGCCGAATAATTGTTTTCTTATACGGTATTTTTCAATCAAGGAACATATATCATATTTTTATCTACTATATAATCAACATCAATGCTTTAGATAATCCCTATAGGTTTAATCAGTAGTGATTATATGTTCTAAAAAAATCAATCTTTAAACTAAACCAGAATTTTAATGAAAGAAATGTCAATAAAATAATGAAAAGAAAGGAAGTAAAGAACACACACACTAGTCCATTTTTATAGTTCCAAAATTTTGATGTAAGCATGAAAATCTATCTTTTGAAAGAGGTTTTGTAAAGATATCAGCCAGTTGGAAATCAGTTTAAATAAATTTGATGCAAATGTCCAGTTTTGAAATGTGATCTCTAATGAAATGACGTTTTAGGCCTATATGTTTAGTATGAGAGTGGTGAACGGGATTGTTTGATAAGTCAATTGCACTCTTAGTATCACATTTTATAAGTATGTGTCTATAAGTGCTAAGACAAAGTTTAATAACGCTTGCATCATCCATAAAATTTGTGCAACACACTTCCTAATGTAATATATTCAACTTCAATGGTAGATAATGCAAAACTATTTTGTTTTTGACTTGACCAAGAAACTAATTAGTGCCCTAATAAAAGTACAAGTTTCGCTAGTGCTTTTTCTATCCACGAGACTACCGGCATAACCAACTACATCGAACTTATCACGTGATGGATACCATAGTCCAAATTCTTTTGTATGCAAAAGATATCAAAGAATTCGTTTTGTGGCCTTTAGTTGAGATTCTTTTGGATCAGCTTGAAATCGTACCATAAAGAAATAAAGAACGTCATATCAGGTCTAGATGTAGTAAGACAAAGAAGAGCACCAATCATACCTCGATATTTCTTTTGATCAACTTTTGTACCCTTTTCATCTTTGTCGAGCTTTTTTGAAGGAATCATTGGTGTTCCAAGTGGTTTTGCATTTATAATTCCAAATCTTCTTAGTAACTCCTTCGCATATTTTTTTGTGAGATAAAAATTTCCTTCTTACTTTGCTTGATTTGAAATCCTAGAAAACATTTTAATTCTCCTACCAAGCTCATTTCAAACTGATCATGTTATTAGATTACCTATAACCAATTCTGGAGGGCGACTTGTCTTGAACTTTGAATTCTTAATTTATAAATTTGATTTGAGGCCCACTAGTGTGTTGATCAATCTCATTACTATCCTTCAATGACCATTGGTTGATCCTATTTTCTCCATCATCGTCATCTTTATCTTTTCTAACAGTCTTATCATATTTGACTCATTAAAATTCACATTGATTATTTCTACATTAGTTCTCGATCTTTACTAAAAACTCGATATGCTTTACTTCTAGATGAATATCCCATGAAAATTCATTCATCTGTTTTGGACTCAAATTTTCTAAGTTAATCACCTATATTATGAATATAACACGAACATCCAAAAACTTTAAAGTAAGAAAAGTTGGGCTTCCTGTCAAAGCAAAGTTCATAAGAAGTTTTATTTAGTATATTGGCTTAATCATTACTATATTCATTACATGGCATGATTTGTTAACTACCTCTACCCAGAAGAACAAAATGAATATAATATTCATTAAGCATAGATCTAGCCAATTCTTATAATTTACGATTCTTTCTTTTGACCACCCTATTTTGTTGAGGTGATTGAGGAGCTAAGAATTAATGTTTAAAACCATTTTCTTCACAAAAACTTTCGAAACCATAATTTTCTAATTCTCCACCATGATCACTTCTCAGAGTAATAATTGAAACAACCTTACATTTTGAACTAGTTTTTCAAAATTTGAAAAATAATGAAAAGTTTCAGATTTTTTGGCTAGAAAATAGATCCATGTAAATATAGAGTAATCATCAACTAATACATAACAATATTTCTTACCACTTAAACTAGCAATATTATTAGGGCCAAACAAATCCATATGAATTAACTTAAAAACTTTAGAAGTGAAAGTCTAGTGGATCGTATCTAATATGACTTGTGTATTAGTATATGAGTGTGTACCAATATATGAGCTAAATATAGCAATGTAACAAAGTATAAAAAGTAAGAGCTTGAGATATTTTGAGATTTCTTTGAAAGTAAGAGCTTGAGATCAAGAGAAAGATTAGAAAATAGTTAAGTTAGTTTTTGAATGTCAAAACTTAATTGTATATATAGATTATCAAGAGTTTTGTCTAATGGATGCAACTATTTAATTCATCCCTTTTCATCTATAGTTGTAACCATTGATAAGAGTTGTGTCTATGTGGGAAGAAAAGAGGTAGTCTCTTCAAAAATATGGCAGTTGCAGTCAATCAGACGTTTGGAAATTTTTAGCTAGACGTCTGCTAGTTTTTAAATTTGTAATATAAAATTGGTTGTATCTAAATATAAAAATATATGTCGCCAGACGTCCGATAGATGTTGTTAGACGTCTGGTTACCTGATCATCTTAATAAATAGCGAAGCATGTTTTGTGAAATTTTTTGGGATATGTGTTTGTGTGCTAATGTAACTCAAGGAAGATTGTACAAGATAATCTAAGATATTAAACACGTATATGACCTTATTTTCAATCCATCTTGATGTAGCTCTTTACTCTAGTCTTCATTTGATCATCCGAAATTTAGAGCTCTTCCATCTTTAATAATCCTGTATATTAGTCAAGATATTGTATTGTATGATTGTATAGTTGTTGTCATTAAAATCTAGTAGAAGAGGTTCTAACATTCTCCCCTTTTTAATGATGACAACTATACAATCCATTGAAAATGAATATTAAATAATGCTCTCATAAATTTGATATCTCCCTCTATATATGTTCATATTTTCTCCCCCTTTGTCATTATCAGAGAGAATATGAGATAACGTGGAAGATATACGAAACAGAGAGAGGTATGAAAACATGTATAACATACATAGCGATCAAATATTAACTAATAATTTGTTCAGACATAACAAAATATTAACATAACAAAATAACTAACACAGGAGTGATGGATAGAACATAACACATATAAAGTCTTTGGAATAAAATACTAACATAGTGGAATAACTAACACAAGATATAAAGATGCATAAATTACTGATGTCGATTGTAGGAAGCCAACCACAGTTTGCATAATATTCATAATATGCGGAAGGGTCGGATTGATGATCGCCCGACCATTGGTGTTCCAGAGTGATTAATTCTTCATCTTTGTTGATGGTCATGCCTTGAAAGGGTCATAATAAAGTAGTTGTGTTAGTAGTTGAGGTTGAGGGTCGGACCAAGATTCTTTTTCAACGTTTAGAGGTGTTTCTTGAGCATTATGTTTACCTTTGTTACATAAAGAAGACTCTCCAACATGCTCGGTTGGCTGAGCACGTAAAGGAGGTGGTCTTGTTGAAGAAAAGGATGAAGAACTTGAACTAGATCATTTGCGTACCTTTTTCATAATCTTGTATAGCGAAGAAGTTATTTTATCAAAAGTTTTTTCCATTTTTCCCATTCTAGTGAAGAAAGAGCGTTCTAGACTGTTAACTTTTACAGCCAGAGTTTTTTGATTCCCGGCTAAAATTTGTTGATTTCTAATTGTCAAGTATCGAACTGATTCATTTGGATTATGATCGAGTCGAATGTCATGTATGACATAGTTAGAATCACAACTGGTTTCTTGTTGAGAAGTAGGAAGTGGAGTAAGACCTCGGGTAGAAGATGAAGGATAAATTGATGGTTGTGATGAGGCTTGAGCACGATTAGCAGTCCATTGTTCAAAAGTGATATGACGAGCCAATGTTTCAAGTAATGCATTAGAGTAAAAAATTCCTCCCATGATATTTGACCAATATCTTTTCATAGTTTGAGGCAATGATAGGAACTTCAAAAAATGATAAATGTCTCATGATATAAGCAACGTAAATGATAGTGGGATGACGATGAACCCAGAAGTTTTTTAATCCATCATGGACAAACTTAGCCCAATTAACCTTAATTCCCCTAAAAATAGCATACATAGCTTTATGATCATTATCATAGATTTCCTTGTGGCTGCCTAGTCGGGGGAAAATAGTATGATCAACATTTTATTCAGTAATCTACCACGAGGACGAAGAGAGCTGGTTTTCCATTGTGTCATAGTTTCTTACCAAATTTCATGGGTAATAGAGTTTCTTAGTAAATTCCTATAGTCGATTAAACACTCTAACTATATCCCGCCACTTCCACAATCTAGTGCAATAGAGAGGTAATTAACATTAATTTTGATGATTTTTCCAAACACACTTGTCCATAGCTATCCCAGTTAATTATGAAATTTGCACAAATTCTCATTGTATAAATTATCATAGAAGAGATAAACAGCTAATGTATCAATTGTTACCTCGTTTGGAGAAAATTCAATAAAAGAAGAAATCTCAGCAGGGTCCGTTAGCTCTTGAATCTGATACTCTTCAAAGTCTCCTAATCGGTAGAATGGACCTTCATGGATCTTCTTCTTCTTTAGATCATCAAATCTAGCCATGGCCCTAGGATTATCATGAAGCCAAAGATGGATATTTTCTTTAGTTCCTAAAGGGATTTGAGTGGACAAAGATGATTGTCCTCGTTTGGTTTCTTCACCACCGACTTTGGTGCCATTTTTGATGATTTTGATTTATTTTGAGAAACTAGGGTTTTTGAGTCGATTTGGGGTTTTTATGACAAAAGTGGTGAGTCCTTTTATGGAACGATGTTTTGAAAGAGATGGCAGATAGCGGTTCAGATGTTTGAGTAGGAGGAATAGACGTCTGGATGGAGTGGAAAATCAACCAGAAAAGATTTAGGCTAAAATTCACTTTGTTCAAATGTCTAATTTTTAGGGTCAGACATTTGATTATCAGTAGATTGATTTTGTCAAATAGAGTGCGCAGGTGATCAAACGTCTGATATTTATGTAACGGCCCACAAATTTATCACTTTGATAAATTTGATTTATTTTTAAAATATTCAAATAAAATGTTAATAACACAAATAATATTGTTTTGAGTAATAATAAACAATAATAATCTTGTTTTGAACAATGAATAATAATGGTAATCTTATTTTGAATGGATATTTACAAAAATATCTTCCTCAAGATTTAAATCAATAAAATAGCCGAAAATCGTCTTATCGATAACGGCTCTATAATTATCCAAAGCCGTGAATGGGACTGAATACATACACTCATTTTTATATTTAAACAAGAATATGAAATAAAATAATTTATTTTATTTTTGAAAAATAAAGTGTATTTATAACATCATCAGTAATGTAATTATAATTAATAATTAATTAATGATTTTAAATTGAGATTAAATGATTTAATAATTATTATAATTATCCAGATAATTATTTTAAAATGATAAAAATTTATTTTTAATAGTAATAAAGTAATAATAAATCATTTATAATAGTTTTATAAAGATTTATAATAGATTTGAAATTATAAGGAAAATCGATATCGGTTTATCGATATAATAACACTTTTAGCAAATAATCATTTAATATTGATTTATATGGTTTAATAATTAAAATAAGGTCATTTTAATTCATGAATAATAATAAGAAAATAGTTTTCAAAGTTTGTTTACAAGTATACATATGTTAACTAATAAATGAAAATATGACCGAAGATTGGAATCCGAATTCATAACGGTTTGACGTATATAAATTATACAACGTTTTTCAAACAACTTGTACACATTTACGACATGCACATACACACATTAACATACACACATGATAAGAGAAAAAGTAAAAATATATTTACATAAGGTAATAAAATAAACTGGAAATTGGTGTGAAGGGCCTAATTATACGGCCCAATTTTTTTCTAGGACACGGGTTTGAAATTATTATTTTCCCGGACAAATATCTAGGCGGCGTAGGTCTTCATGTTCTCAAACGACGTTCGTATCTTCTGAAATCTAGTGCTCGTGGAAATTAGGCAAAATTAGGCCGTCGTTTCTTGTGCAATCAAAGCGCTCATTGATTTTTTTGGAAAAAATTAGGCATTAGTTTCTTCTGAAATCAAATTCGACTTTAATTGTGGGAAATCATGAGGAGATTTTCTTCATTTGGATAGGCTAATCGATTTTCTCTATTGGATTGCTTGTTCTTTGGTGAGTTTCGATTTTATTTGGTGTTTTTCATTGTCAATTCGATGTTTTATGATGTTCATGATGTTAATGTATATTTCTTATCAGGGGAGGCGGTTTTGATATATTGGAGGATGGTTTTGTTTGATGTAGTTGGAATAATGGCCTCTGAATGGTATTCTTTTATTCTGATAACACAAGCATTGTGTATTCAGCCTGGTTGCATCATTCACTTTAGATTATGATTTTAGTATTTAGACTATCACTTCAGATTTGGTTTGAGCAATCAAAGCAGTTATTTTTGTCGGTCAATTCTGTTTGTACTCACTTTGGGTATGAAATTGGATCTGAAATAATATTAGTTGAGTTGTTTGTTCTTTAGTTCTTGGTGATTTGTGATCTGTAAAAGATAAATTATTTTATCTTTTTTCAAAAAGTGGGATAGAAAATGATTTGTTATGTAGTATTTTATGCTATTAGTTTCTAATTAAGATCAGTTTCACATAGTTATTTTTTTGTTTACATTTTTTTGCAGGTGTGATTCATCTGTTATAGTTGTGTTTGATTTCAATAACAATTGTTTTAGTGCTCATTTTGGATTGGATGCTTCTATTTCTTCTGTTAGGAATAGGATTTGCGAGGAGTGGAATAATTTTAGTCCATTATGCTTTGATCTTTTTTATATTCGAGAATCAAAGAATACCTTTGTTGAAACGAATAGTGATCTTCAAGCTGTATTGTGTTTGTCTTGGTTTAAAAAGGAATAATTTTTGGTATTTTTTCTATGGTTGAAGAATGATTCAATGGATAATTTTGTTGGTGAAAGTAGCAAGTCTGGTTCAGTAGTTGGTGGTGAGTCAAGTAATAATATGTTAGGTTATGATGATGATTTAGATTCTGGTTTTACTCCACAAAAGGATTTACATGAGTTGTTGAAGAAGAATTCAAATATGGAATTTTTTACTGGGGTTGGTCAACAGTTTGAGTCTGCTATTGGATTCCGTAGAATGATTAGTGCTTATTGTTTGAAGAATGGGTTTAAAGTACAATATATTAAGAATTGTAAAGAACGATTGACAGTTCGATGTGCTATAGCTAGTTGTCCTTTTAGGATTCATGCTTCTTGCAAACTGAAGCAGTTGGACCAACTGTTTATTAAAAACATTCAGCTGATTCATACTTGTGGTGGTGGATTTCGTTCGCTTGGTAGTCCAACTATTAATAGTGATCTTGTGAAAAGTTTAATCGTCAATCAAATTTGTGATGAGCCAAAAAGAAAAACCAAGGATATCATTAAAAGTTTTAGAAGAGATTATGATGTGGAGCTGAGCTATTATTTTGCTTATAAGGGTAAGAAATTGGCTATGAATGATATTTACGGTGATGAAAAGAAATCTTACAATGAATTAGTTTGGTATTTGAAGGAATTGGAAAGAAATAACGCGAATAGTTATTCAAGTATGGATGTGGATTCTGACACTAATCAATTTGAGAGAGTTTTTGTATGTTATGAGGCATGTATATTTGGATTCAGCTATTGTCGTCCTATGGTGTTTTTAGATGCTACCTTTTTGAAAGGGCGAAGTGGTATTTTGATGGCTGCCACTGCAAAAAATGGGAATCAAAGTACAGATTTTGATCTTTTTTTTGCTGTTGTATTTACTTTGTATTGTTTGCATTAGTTCCTTATTATAAATTTATGTAACATAGTATTGTTTCTTTAAGTGATTGTTCTAGTGAATTTTGTTGTGTACATACTGCATTTTGTTCAAGTGATTAGTCTACTGTTATATAGTACTGTTTCAAATATTGTGCATTTGGTTGTTTCAAATGTAGTAATATCCAGTTCAATTTAGTATAGTTTCTTCTGCGTTAGGGATTAGCATGTGAAATTATTGCAGAAATGAATTCAGACTCACAATTTAGTTCTACTGAAAATTAACGATGATTAATGTTGGTTTTTTTTATTGATAGATACATAATTTAGATGTTTTATTTTTTCAGTTTAGCCACCAAATGTCATGATACCTACTGCTTATATTGGATTCACCAGAATTTGTTTTATTTCAAACGATAAATGCATATATGTTTTTATCTCTAACATCTTCAATCTAGTTGCACTAGTTACAAAGTAGGTACAATTGTTCAATGTACAGCCATGCTCCTTCTTATTGTAAATTTGATCCAAAACAAACACTCTAAAAGATTTAATGTTCTTTAATTTGATGTACAAAATGTTACTGTATACAGAAGTTAAAAAAGATAAATGCATTTATATTTTAAGATAAAGAATTAAATAACATATTAAGTCGTACTTATATATCATAGTTACTACTACATGTTAAACATATTTATCGGTTTTCTAATTATTTGAAGTTCTTACATAAGGTATACAAATGATTTAAACAACATATAGAAAAGATGAAAGCATATATGTTTTAGAAGTTCGAACATAAGTCTTTGTATTTTATGCATGAATTATGTATCATATGTTTGCAATTTCTACCCTTCTTGCGTAGACTACACATTCAAGTAGCAAAATTTAAATAAAAAGAAAAAAAGGATGAATTGCCTCTAGCAAATTTATTTTTCCTTTTTTTTGGGCCGAGGGCATAGTGTTCATGTGATTGTCTACTATTAGATAATATTATTTCAAATATAGTGCATTTTGTTGTTTCAAATGTAATACATAAACAGTGAATTATTTTTTTGTTTTTTTTCTAAGTTTTTTCCCATTAGAAATGGCTCTTGTTCTCAAAGAAAATGAAGAGTGTTGGAGTTGGTTTTTAAAACACCTAAAGAATGCTCTTAGTTGTAATAGAATATTAACTTTTTTAAGTGATAGACACTGAGGTTTATTGTTAAGTATTCCAAAAAAATTCCAAATAGTCATCATTCTTATTGTTTGCATCATATGCAAAATAATATTGCTAGCATTGTGAAAAGTGGAAGGGGTGTTTGGGTAGCTCATTTACTTGAGCGTTGTGCTATAGCTTCTAATCATCATGAGTTTGAAAAAGCCATGTCCAAGTACAAAGAAATTGGAGGTGCCAAAGCTATATAGTACTTGAATGATAAACCATATGATCATTGGGCCGATTTGTTTTTATCGGGGAAGCGATATGGTGAAAATAAGTCCAATGTAGCTGAGAGTTTTAATTCTTGGATTTTGGATGAAAGAAGTTTGCCCGTTACTGCTTGTCTTGATGGAATTAGGGTAAAACTTATGATGCAAATGTCTAATCGTAGAGAAGAGGCATCAAAGTGGACTAGTGTGCTATGTCCAAAAATGGAAGCTCGTTTGTTGAAATTGAAGGAAGAAGGATTTGGGTGGAGGGTTTCTAAATCATCTAGGTATGTATTTCTATTTTTTTACATGATGTTCACAGTTTTTGAAAAATGATAAATGCATTTATCTTTTTTCAACTTGCTATGTAGCCTGTGTTATGATTTCGTTTTGTTGGTGTCGCTTGCTACATATTTTCTCTTTGTCTGCATTGAGGCTTATGATAATATGAATAATGTAAGGACCAAGTAATATAAAGCAAGTATCATTGTAGTGTTTTATTTTTGAGATTTTGTTATGGTAAAAACTAATGTTGTGCATAGGAGTGTGATGCATTAGTGTGTCTGCTTAGGGTTTTATTTATGGTTTTTGGTCTAACTGAAAGTTGTGACAAGATATTTTCAATTTTTTAAATTTAAAGATTAACAGTAAATATATAATGGAAATATTGAGCAATGCTCACATGCAGAATTCATGAGCAAACATACATTATCTTTTTTTTCTTCCCTTATAGCATAGCTTCTGTGAACTTTAAGAATATGAACAGTATGACCGTTGTTAATTGTTTTGGTTTATGAGTCTTATTTTTCACTATTAGTTCACTGCACATGAATTGGGTCTTATTTATTAGATAGATTAGAGAGAATATATATAGTGCTAATAATCCTTTTTTGGAAATGCAATCTTTTTATATATTTTAACTATTTTTAATTTTTAATTTTTTAGGTATATTTTTGAAGTACATCCTCCAACATCTCAAAAGGTTGATCTTAAAAATCGCATTTGCAGTTGCAATCAATGGAAAGTGACAAGTTTTCCTTGTGCACATGCTTTGAAGCGTATTTCTTTAACCAAAAATTCTGTTTATGAATATATTGAGAATTACTTTACTGTTGAGTATTATCGAGCTTCGTATTCACATTTGATCAATCCTATTCCAACTTTTGATAAGGACGCAATTGAAGCTGAAGAATCATCTATTGTTCTTCCTCCTAAGCCTGTACGTGGAGCTGGTAGGCCTAGGATGAATAGGATTGAAGGGGCTGATTTTCATGCTAAGCAAAACAGATGTGGAAAGTGTAAAAAACTAGGACATAATAGAAGGGGGTGTTCTTTGAATAGAGTTGATTGTTTTAGTCCAGTGTATTTGATTGGTTGTTCTATGAATACTTTGAGTTGAATAATTGAGTTGATTGTTTTAGTGGAATGTATTTGATTGGTTGTTCTATGAATACTTGGTTGTTCTATGAATACTTTGAGTTGAATATTTGGATAATTGTATATGTTGAATTGGTTATGATCTGATTTTGATTACTTTTGGTTGTATGCAATTGTTTATGTTTAACTGTTATTTGGAATACAATGTTGTTTGTTCTGTTAAAAAGGATAAATTGATATATCTTTTTAATTCTTATGTATAATCTTTTTTTGTTATTAAATGTTACTGTAGTTATTATGTCTATTCTTAAGATATAGTCTTTACTATTCATCCACTCCAGCCCTGACGCTGGTCACTACAACAAAATCAAAATGGTATCAAATAGGACCAGTTTTAATAGCATAATCCAAATCTGCAACGAGATCTTCTATATCCTCAATGCCAACGGATATTCGAACCAAATCATTTGTTAATCCACGAGTTTCACGCACAGTAGTAGGAATACAAATCAAACAGAACAACTAGAGATAAGTATGACTAGTATATTGCTAGCCGAAACATACTATCAATAAAAGTGATGTTCTTATGTATAGCCTTTTAACATAGCATATGCAGAACTGTCAATAAAAGTGATGCAACATACTGTCAATAAAACATAAATGCTTTTATCTTTTTAACAGAGCATTAGAAACATTAGCCATTACAAATTCATTATCAATTACCAGAATTTCATTATCAAATTTAGAATCAGTTGTGTAAGTACTTTCTAGTTAACAATACACAAAAGCAACATAGACTGAAGTAATTATGTAGTTAATATTTCATTTGACAGATGCATTGGTTCTAGACAGTCTTGCCTTCTTGGTTCACAATATCATAATAGTTTGACAATACATCCCATGGTACTGGGCGCACTGGAGATCGATAGCCTCTACAATCGGGGCCGTAGCATTTCTGATAGTAGCCACCCCTTTGGAAATCAACAATGTACATAACATGATTACTTTTATGTTCTCTTCCAATTCGTTCACAATATCGACTTCTAGACATGCTATAAATTATGTAGCCATGTGCAGAAAACCAGTACCACCTTTTGATTTTACCCGAAACATTTCCATGAGAGGAAAAAGATGAAATTTTATCATCCAAAGCTGGAAAGGGAGATTTTCCTGAACAATAGGACTTAGGTATATTTCTACCATAAACATGTAATGACTTATCTCCCTCGGTGTAGGTGCTATTATCATTGACCTCAGATTCAAAATGAAGAATTTTGCAATAGTCCAAATCCATTTTTCACTCTAATAGCTTATCAAAATCAGCATCTATTCTGCAAATAAGTGATTTGATAAACACTTGTTCCTCATTCAGATTCTTACATCCAAAGCGTCCGCTTGGTAGGAGTAAAGCATTCTTCCCTGCTTTTGATGAGAAAGGAAGACGAAAACAACGATTACGGGTATAAACTCCAATATCAACGAAAAGACGCTCTGTATTGTCTGATGAGCTTGAATCTTTCTTGATGTACAGTTTTTCAAACTGTGGATCACTTACTCTTAAATTTATTATACATGAGCATACCTCAGAGATGAATGTTCCAACATGCGAGTTGTCTTTGAAGGTAATATCTGGGATATGAATGATCACATGTCGAGAGAACTTTTCTTCAGTAGATGAATCAAACTCTATAACCCAATCTTGATTTCCCTGGATTTTGTATTTGTCATTTAGCGCTTTGAAGGTGATAGATATCAGAATATCTACCATTTCATGGCATTTTTTCCAGTGTTAATCTTTTTATTGAACTCTAGATCATAATACAAGTGGCAAGGCAGTCCGACTTGAATAACCTCGTAATGGTGGCGTAACTTAGGATTCATGGTTTTGTACCTTCTCCAGAACTCATCATATGTAGAAACAAGGAACCTTCTTTGTGCAGTCAAATGATCTTGGTAGCAAAAACGTAAGTCTTTGCATGTGTTTGGACAAATCTTAAAGCTTCTTCTTGTCTAGGAAAAGTAGCCCATACTGCATCCTTTTTCTGTGTAGAACAACGGAATTAGAAAACATAATAATAAATATAAAACTATAAATTATCAATAAAAGATAAAAGGATTTATCTTTCTTAAAAGAGCAGTAGAATCATAATTTGGATTACAAATTCATGATCCATATTTATCCGAATAACATCATCAAATCAACAAAGCCATTAGAAATTCATTATCAAATTCATCATCAAATTTTCAATATCAGTTAATACAAATTCATCATGTAATTCATCAGTAAATTCAAATATACTCCCTAAAATCTATGATCAATTTAGTATCAGCCATTACAAATTCATCACCAAATTCATTATCTGATTTTTAACATCAGCCATTACAAATTCATCATCTCATTCATCAGCCATTACATTTTTATGTGCTGAAGGAGAGCTGCAAAACTTGTCAAGCCAGCAGTATGGTTCGTCAGAGAGTATTTCTGCAGCTATCTGTGCTCTGAATGAATTAACTTGTTCAAGACTAATTTTTGATGTAGTCTGCACTCCTTGTGCTATTTTTTGTATGAACATCATCACAAAAATTCCACAGTCGTACCTGTATTTATGAAGTTTAGTACTTTGAATATAATGATAAAACAGATTTTCTTTATTTTGATAATGAATTGTAATTAGTATTATGTTTATCTAAGTAATTATATGTGAGTAAATAATATTATCTAATTGGTAATATGTCTGTAGATAGTTATTGTGTATCGTGAATTTTTGTATAAAATTCTGAACTATCTTAAAAATTACCCATTTCTTTGTTGAGCACAGTCAACATTTTTAAGCACTGAATTTTTGCTGAGAATTGTTTTGTGCCCTTCTTCTTGTAGCTCTTTGTTTAGGTTGTTTACTGCTGATTTCTGCAAACAGTGAAAGAAAATTAGAATAAATATAAACACATTTATCATTTTTACTTTCTGTGTATTTTTACTTCACATTAATGGCAAATTTTATATGTCCACTTCTGCAGGTTTTTGATCTCGTGGTCAAGTGCAGAGAGTCATAGTGGTTCCAAGTGCATTCTCCAACAACTAGTTCGAGCAGGCTCTAATGTTCATTGCCATGTATTGGGAATAATATGTTGCAACATAATGGATCTAAAAGTGTCCTTTTCATAAAAGGATTGAACATTTGTTTCTTGATATTTTCCAAGCTTCCATCCGTTGCGCTTTTCCGTAAAAATTTTGTTTTAGAAAATTTATGTTGTATAAAAAAATGTTAATTTGATAATATAGTTCACTTACTGTCATAGTTGTGTTAACATAGATAATGCTATTGCTTTCTTCGAGTTGCTTTGTTTTTCGGAACCAAAACCAATCAATGATCTACATTTGAAAAATAATATGGATAAAGTATATAATTTATAATAAAGGAAAGTTTAGTTTGTTGTACTTACTTGACCAGAAATACTTTGTTGATAGAGGAGGTCTTCTATCATGAATTTTGTTATGGTGATGAAGTTTTCATCATCACAACTAAATACTTCGTCGCTGAAAAATTGGACGGTTGTTAATAAAAGAATGTAAGTTTAGTACGTACTATGTTGTTTGCATTTGGTAGTAAAAAAAAAGAAGCCTTTATGGAAGTATGTATGAAAAGTTAAAGATAAATTAATTTATCTTTTATAGTTTTGTTTAGTTTTTGTTTATTTTTGAGTAAGTGTGTGAGTGTACAGTAGTTGACAGATATACTGATAGTTGACCAAACAAAAACAGAACCAAAACAGAACTAATAATTAATTTAACAGATAGTTGATATATAGTTTGTATGAGTGAAAAGTAGTTTAATTACTTACTTGTTTCCTCCCAAAACTTTGAAAAAAAGTTTTACATTTTGTTGTTGTTCTTCAGTAAGATGCTTCATGAGTGGACACTTTTCAACATTCTTTTGCTTCTTTTTCTTTTTTTGTTCTTTAGGACTGACATCTTCAACAACAATTGGTTTTTCTGTAGCAATTTCTTCACTATCTTGTTTGATATTTTCAGATTTTAAACCGTCTTCGGTTTCTAGAATGAAATCTTGAGTTTGCATAAAATCAAAACATGGAAAGTTAGCAGAACTATTTATGTGCATCATACCAACTATCTTTCTTTTTTTCATACCTTTTTCAGCTTCACTTTTTTCTTTGAAATCGTTTTTTTTTCTCCACATTATGCTCTTCAAAATTTTCTAGCTTTTGAAGTTTCATTTCAAGATTGTGGAATCTTTGTTCAGCCAGTTGTCTTGAATGTTGTTCCTCATTCAGTTGTTGTGACGACCGCCCATGACCCCTGCACTAAAGCTAGACATAGTGCGCTATAAAGTGTGCCAGGCAGCCATGGTCGATCATTAGAGTTAAATTAAAACAGCAGAATCTATCGTATAACTCACAGCGCATGGACAAAATACAATAGAATATATATATAGTGAAGCTTTACAGAATAGAATGTCATCATATAAAACTTCATAATAGTTGAATAAAAACATCTGAATAGTCAATACATCAAGCCTCACTACATATCACTCAGAGAATTATACAAAGCAGCGGAACATACAGTACATATACTAAAAGAAAACAATATGCAATCCTCCAGCTCGTCTTCGTCATCAGCATCGTGGAAAGCAAGAACAGCACCTGTCACCTGCTACCTAGTCTGCCCGTCCCAAAATGGACGAACAGCCCAATGCAATAAGAGTTAAAACATAAAGCCTTGAGTCAGACAACAGTCTTAGTGAGCGGTAAATTAACTAACAACATACCAAAAGAGCATAAAGGAAAAAGGAATAGGAATCCAACCCTCCCACTCCACCTCTTTCTACAGTGATAGCCCCCAGACACACACTAAGCAGAAGCAAACATAGCAAAGCAAACAATTAAGGTAAAGTAATTATCACTCGAGTCAAGGGCGATGTTTTCCAAGTATAAACCTGAAGTGACCCACTTCTTTCTGATTGTTATTTTTCAGTGATTTACTGTTGAGATTTTTTTTTTTACCAAGTGATCACTTCTTTAATTTCATTTCCCCCAAGATCCAAATTCTTACAAATATAAAAATATTAGTATATAAGTCAATTCAAGTCATTTATATATATGAAGATATATAAATGTTTCCTTGCTTATCAGAGTATTAAAAATTAACAAGGAAAATTCAATCACACAATATTTCAGAGAATTGGTGTCACATAGCCATTTCTATTTTTACATTCCCCTTTTTGATCTCAAGCTTGATTAATATTAAATTCGAATATTGTCACTTATAATTTTCTTGCTTACTTCTCAAATTAATTGGTTTCTTGGTTTACAAGCCATACTTTATAAATTCCGGAATTCTTTTGTGGTTTGGTACTTATCATATGAATACTGAGGTGATAAACTAGGTTGAAATCTAAGCAGAGAAAAACAACACATGTGATCAAGGTTTAGACACAACAAGCACAAACCAATCATGACAGACAAAATGCATATTTCCTGGTTAACTGAGCAAATAGTCATCACATGAGTGATTGTAACGACCCACTATTTTGGACCATTCAAATCGACAATAATCCACACATGTCAGACTTGAATAATGCAAAATAACAGATTGTAATAAAATTTGGAGCAAATAAAATCATTCACAGTATCACAGACACAGAAATATCAGAATAACTCGCAGCGGAATTTAAAAATAACCATAGTGGTTCATGAAGCCACTAAAATACATAGTCTCAAATCAAATACAAAATACATAGTCTGAAACCCAATACAGTTCTGAAACAAGTACAATAGAGATCCAAATACACAAGTCTCTAAAACAAAAGCTGAAATAAGGCAACTGAAACTGAAATAGGAAGATAACTAGATAAGCAGAATCTCCAGTGATTCCGAGCTCCATAAAAGTGAAGTCCAAAGCTGTGAATACTCAGGCTGACCCGAGCGTAAAATAAAACATAACACTCGAGTCAGGATATACATACTTATACAATGTAAACCAACTCAAATGAACTGTAGTAAAGGTACAAGTAACTTAGAAGATGCTTGGGACCGCCCATCCTCTAAGGATCCGTTAAACTATCTACTATATAGTAATATTCGCTATTATAATAGTGTCTAAATAAGTAAAGTATAATCATATCGGAAAATAGCGTTAAGGGGATGGAGAACCTTAACGCGGTCGGATCTTAAAATCATAATCGTAGTAAAGCTCGACATGGTAGGTGACACGGCACAACTAGGCAATGCCAGGGTAGATATACCAATTACGCATCCGGACTAGTGGTGACGCATAGCAGCCACTACCGCCCACCTCGAACAACACTCCCAAATCAAGGGTGGCCACCAAATCAATCACAAGTAATAGAATGGTATCGAAGAAGTGTGTCCGATAAGAGGTGCTACCTCATTGGTCCGTCAATCGCTCCTGTTTTAGCCACCTTATGCCAACTCACGGGAGTTGGGTCCACGTAACATACCTTAAGAACGTCGCCACCATCCTACTTCATTCTGGAATCTCCACCGCGTACACGGTTGTCAAAGTGGTTTTCGGTATCGACAGAGAGTATGTCCATATCCGATCCCGGTCTCTTTGCCAACCAATCGTTATTATAACCCGTGGTTATAGATTTAAAACAATTTATCAAATATACTTCGAATTAAATCACTTAACACAAAACATTATTCTTTTAAACCAAATATTAAATTTCCAAAACTAACCTTTTCGGAGTTCACTTATTCACTTAAAAACAATAACGCTAAAATTTTCAGCTTCCACGGCATTTAAGAGTGTGGTGGTAAGTTATATTTGAAAACAATTTTATTCAACAAAACAACATTTATAAACTGCTATAACAATTCAATTTTAAACAAAATCATATTCAGCCTACTGCAGTTCTTAACAAGTGCTACAGTAGCCTTTATTAGTTCAGGTTCCAATTTAGTTTCTGCTACAACAACACTTACCAAGTACTATCATAGCCTTAGTTCATTTTAGTCTTTTGGTTCACTTATACAATCCACAACACTTAACAAGTGCTACGGATTCTACCTAGTTAAAAACATATAAAATCATACATTAAGATGTTCATTTCAATCCTTTAACAAATTTTATTTCAAAAGAAATTTTACAAGTTAAAACCAAAACTTACCAATTTGCTTATTACATTCATTTCAACACTTAAACTTAAACTTCATTTTTCCACCAATTTAAAACTAAATTTCATTTTAATTAAATTTACTTAAGTTTCCATCTTTCCTTTTTCAAAATTTCAAAATTTAAGTTTCGTTTTAAAATCAATATTCCTCCATTTTTTTTTTATATTTATCACATAGAAAAATCATTTCTATTTTAAATAAATCATTTAAAAATTCGGTTTAAATCAAATTAAATATTATTACAATTTTTAAATTATTTAAAAATATTCAGAAAATACATAAAAATAACCACGGGTCTGTATAATATTTTCTAGCCTAATTCAAGTGATACGGATACTATATCATTTCAATCCGTAATTTACAAAGAAAAATCCGGGTTTTATCATTTCAAACCCGCAATCCCAAGTAAATAAAATTTAATTGAAAATCGCTCAGGCCTATCATTTCAGCCCATAACGACCTTCCCTTATTCTAAAGTCCGTTCGGTTATGTATCATTTCAACCCATAGTGATTCTATTCTACAGGGAACTTGCAGTGTGATTTAACAGAATAGAATAACAGTAAAATAAGAACAGATATAACAGATGATACGATATGCAGTTTTAACAATTATCATCAACTATAAATAAATCACAGGTAGTTATAGCATCATTTATTTGTTTATTTATTTCTACACATTCAGTTGCGGTCATTTCACAATCATATAAGTATGAATATTCGTGTGAGATTTACTCACCTCTACGGAGCTGGAGACTGAGAAAGAAAGAAGTACGATGTCAATCGAAAGCACGCGGATAGTACGATCAGTCGCTAGCGGATTCGCTGACTAGATTAAATCTAAAGTCAAAAGAATAAAGCGAATAAATAGACAATCAAAAGAATGCACGAATAACGAATTTTCCAAATTGAAGTAAACGAACGAAAAATAAATCAAGTTGAGAAACGGAAGGAAATGGCTCGACCACTTTTTATTGTTCATTACACACACTTTTCAAAAGCGGGGCTCAGCCGAAAATAAAATTAACACTTCAAAACAAACACTATAGTTCTCATCTCCTTTTTCTCAAAACCAGAGGCAAAATAAACTAAGGTACCAAAAATACAAAGGACAAAACATTTGTTTGTTCACATTTTTTTTCTGTTCAAAACAAAAATCAGTGGAAAAATCAAAAGACTAAGCTATCAACATGGTGACAAGGCAACCATCTCATTTCTTTCTTTATTCAAATACAAGGCAGAGGCAAATATATTCATATACTTCAGATCCAAGGCCAGAGTACAAGTCAGAGGGAGGCACGACAGGGGTTGGTCAGTCTGGGTCAGAGGCGGTCTCGGCCTGAGTTCGATGGTGCCTGGGGTAGGAGGCTGACATGGGGTGGTCTGGGTAGAAGGCTGGCGTGGGCAGGGGCTGACGTCTGGTATGGGCTCGGTGGTGGTAGGCCGCCTGGGTGGAGGCGTGGCGGTTATGGGTGTGGCTCGGTCTGGTGGCGAACGGTATGAAATGGGGTGGTGGTGATCTCGGTCGTGGCTTGGGATACGATGGCTGATGGGTAGGCGTGGTTGGTCTGCCATTTGGGACGTGGGGTGGTGGCTGGCAGGGCGTGGGGTGGAGTGGGGTTGGAGACGTGGTGGAGTTGGACGCAGTCTGGTGGTGGAGGTGACTGGATCTCGGCACGGGGTGGGGTAGGCTGATGGGTAGGCGCATGGCAGGGCTGACGTCTGGTGGTGGACTGGGGTCGTGGTGTTGGGCTGGTGGTGGACTGGGTAGGCTACCTGAGTGGAGGCGTGGCTGGTGTACGGAGGCGGTCTCGTATGGGGTTGGCGGCATGTGTTGTGGCCGGCAAAGAGGCAGGGGACAAACGAAAAATCAAAAAATGAAAAAGGGAAGAGCAAAACAGCAAGCAGCAATGAAAATACAAATAAAAGAGGAGAAGGCACGTTTACCTTTTTGGGTTCTCACGAGATTTTTGAACGAAAGCTACAGAGAAGCTTTTTGTGAAAAGGAGATTGGAACAAGAAAATGAACAGCTGTCTATAATTTGTAGAGAGGAGGCAAAAGGTTTTGAACGGTAGCAAAATCAAAGGCATTCAATTTGGAGAAACGCACGGGAGACAAAGAGGGAAATGAAATAATAATTCTCACATGAACAATTCAATGCAATATTCTATTGAAATTTTCAAACTGAAAATATACAGCTGAAATAGCACTGTTAACGCAAGAAAAGATCAAACGGACAAGGAACGACGAACGTAAAGTGTAACGCCCGAAGTAACGTGCAACCGTTACTTGTTTCTTTTATTTAATAAATTTAAAAAAAAATGTTAACGGTTTCTTAAAAATATAACGTATCTTTTTAAACCGAATTTAAAATAGTTATTATCATCACTAATAAGATTTTATTCTACTGTAAAGTTAAGAACGGACAAAACGTAACGAAATGTAACGTTTTAAATTTTCGTTTTTTTTACAAATTACTACACTTTATATTTAACTCAATATTTCGAAATGTTTTGTTTTTAATTAAAATTTCGTTTTTTACAAATTACTACACTTTATATTTAACTCAATATTTCGAAATGTTTTGTTTTTAATTAAAATTTCGTTTTTAAAATATCGGGCTGTTACACTCTCCCCCACTCAAAGCTTTTCGTCCCCGAAAAGGAACGAAGAAGGAAAACAAAGAAAGATAAGACAGAAGAGCAAAAGTACCTGAAATAAACAATTCCGGATTCGAAGCACAAATGCTCTCCTCCGTCTCCCAGGTGCAATCCCGTTCATCAGTGCTCCACTGCACTTTGACCAGGTTGACAGATTTTCTTCTTAGCTGCTTCGTACCTCGATCGACGATACGAAGTGGCTTCCTCTCAACAGTCAGATTTGGCTCAATATCCAAACTATCAAGAGCAGAAGGCTGAATAATAAGAGATGGATCATGCAGATAGCGACGAAGATGAGATACATGAAAGACATTGTGTATTCCAGAAAATTTCTCGGGTAAATCCAGACGATAAGAAAGAGAACCAATTCTTTCCAAAATGCGGAAAGGACAAACAAATCTAGGAGAAAGCTTTCCTCTACGACTGAAACGAATAACATTCCTTAAGGGAGAGACCTTAAGGAAAACCAAATCACCAACAGCAAACTCTAAACTCCGTCTTCGACGATCAGCGTACTTCTTCTGTCTATCCTGAGCAATCCTCATCTTCCTCTTAATCTCTTCAACTCTCTCTGAAGCTTCCAAAACCATCTCAGGACCAAGAACCAAACGATTACCGGATTCAATCCAACAAGAAGGAGATCTACAAGGTCGTCCGTAAAGAGCAGAAAATGGAGATGTCTCAATACTAGCCTGATAACTATTGTTATAAGTGAATTCGACAAGATGGAGATGATCTTCCCAAGATCCTCCATAATCAAGCACACAAGCACGAAGAAGATCTTCTAAAATCTGATTCACCCTTTCCGTTTGACCGTCGGTCTGTGGATGGTAAGCAGTGCTCAGATTTAGATGAGTACCCAAAGAATCCTGAAAGGCTTTCCAAAATCTACTAGTAAAGATAGGATCACGATCACAAACGATACTGAGAGGAACACCATGGAGACGAACAATCTCCCTCATGTAAATCTCAGACAAACTAGAAGCTGAACGGGTAGACTTGACCGGAATGAAATGAGCCGATTTGGTCAATCTATCCACAATAACCCAGATACTCTCGTTCCCCTTCCTAGTCCTCGGTAAACCATCAATGAAATCCATAGAAACTTGTTCCCACTTCCAATTGGGAATCTCAAGAGGCTGCAATAAACCAGGAGTCTTCTGATGATCTGCCTTGACTTGCTGACAAGTCGCACACCTATTGACGAAAATGGAAATATCCCGCTTCATACCTTTCCACCAATATAACTTCTTCATATCCTGATACATCTTGGTTACGCCTGGATGAATAGAAAGTCTGGACTGATGATTCTCCCGAAGTAACTCCTGTCTCAATCTATCAACATTCGGGACACAAATCCTATTATTGATCCTCAATACACCCTTATCGTCAATCTGAGCTCTACTGCCATCAAGACTACTACCTCCAACTCTGCTTCGGACACTCTCCTTGATCAATCTAAGCATTTGATCTTCATCCTGTCTAGCCATAATACGATCCACAAGAGGTGAAGAAACAACGATCTGACACAACAAAGCTTTCTTCCTACTCAAAGCATCCGCCACAACATTAGCTTTTCCCGGTGTATAGTTGATGTCGAGGTCATAAGAAGCAAGGAACTCTAACCACCTAACTTGTCTCTGATTCAAATCCTTCTGAGAGAAAATATACTTCAAAGACTGATGATCTGTGAAAAGCTCGAACTTGGTACCCAACAGATGATGTCTCCAAAGCTTCAAAGCGAAAACAACTGCAAGCAACTCTAGATCATGGGCAGCATAATTTACTTCATGAGTCTTCAACTGTCTACTAGCATAAGCAATCACTCTACCATCCTGCATCAGAACAACTCCTAAACCTTCTCGACAAGCATCGGTGTATACCGTTAATCCCTCATCTCCATTTGGAACGGTAAGAACAGGTGCGGAAATAAGCTTGTCTTTTAACTCATTGAAGGCGGCCTTACACTCGTTACTCCAAATAAACTTAGCATTCTTCCGAGTTAAAGCAGTGAGAGGTGCAGCAATCCGAGCGAAATTCTCAATGAATCTCCGGTAATAACCGGCGAGGCCCAGAAAACTACGGATATCAGTAGGAGTCTTAGGAGTTTCCCAATCCTGTACAGAATAGGGAAAAAGGATAATAGAAAAGATAGAGTAAATTGAAATGAAACAATGAAAGAGAAGGAAAGAAAGACTTACATTGATCGCAGCGATCTTGACTGGATCAACTGAAACTCCATTACTAGAAACAATATGCCCGAGAAATCGGACTTCATCCTTCCAGAAGTGGCATTTGGAAAATTTA
Source organism: Allium fistulosum (assembly GCA_030737815.1). NCBI lineage: Eukaryota > Viridiplantae > Streptophyta > Magnoliopsida > Asparagales > Amaryllidaceae > Allium > Allium fistulosum. Next base: position 371,803,463 of record CM060906.1, on the reverse strand, counting down.
GCTTTTAACTGATGATTGCGAAGAGTCTCAAGAACAGATTTTAAATGTGACTCATGTTCTTCTTTAGACTTAGAGACTATGAGGATATCATCCACGAAGACAAGAACAAATTTATTTAGCACATCACGGAATACACGATTCATCAAGTCAACAAAGAAAGCGGGAGCATTAGTCAAACCAAAAGGCATGACTAACCATTCGAAGAATCCATTCTCAGTACGGAAAGCAGTCTTAGGAATACTTTCCTCGGCAACTCTGAGTTGGTGAAAACCTGTGGCAAGATCAAGCTGAGAGAAAACAGTAGCACCATAAAGCTGATCAAACATGTCATTGATGCGAGGCATTGGATATCTATTTTTCATAGTGAGTTTGTTCAACTCCCTATAATCAACACACATCCGAAGAGAACCATCGGACTTGGTGACGAAGACCACTGCAGCTCCCCATTCAGAAAAACTAGGTCTGATCAGACCCTTGGAAGATAGGTCTTCAATTTGTTTCCTTAACTCAACCTTCTCGCGGGGTGCCATTCTTCTAGGAGGAAGAACTATAGGTCGAGCTCCAGGAATGAGATCAATGCGGAAATCAATTTCCCGCTTGGGAGGTAAAGCAGTAACTTCACCAAATACATCAGGATAGAGGTTGACTACCCGAGTCGACTGAAGATCATCAACAGAAGCATCTAGAGAAAAGATAAAGCTACCAGCATAATCATGAGGCATACGGCCCTGAATAACCAAAGAGTTACCCCGATCATCCTTAAGAGAAACAATTCGGGATTTACACGAGATACGGGCATCGTGTCCATCAAGCCAATCACTTCCAAGCAACAAATCAAAAGCATCGAAACCTAGGACATAGAAATCTCCAGAAAATTTATGACTAGAATAGAAGAGTCTCACTTGCTTACAAATCTTATCAAGATTTGCGGGACCACCAATAGGATTTGAAACACATAGAGGAACAGAAACATACTCAGGAGAAAGGAGAGTTTCAAACTTATTACACAAAACATCAGAAATAAAGCTATGCGAAGCCCCAGTATCAAATAAAACACGAACAGGATGATGAAATAAAGTAAAGGTGCCCTGAAGAGTACCTTGATCATTGCTAGGAGCAGGAGTAGGTGCAGGAGCAGGTGATGAAGCAGATGTGACAGCAAATACGCCAGATGGCCTTCCCTTCTGATATAAAGGACAGTCTTTCTTAAAATGACCCAGCTGAAGACAAACATGACAAAGATCGTTCCTGGTAACCTGGGGTGGAGGAACAGCAGCAACAGATGGATTAGGGCAACTATTGGCATAGTGTCCCTTCTGGTCACATTTGAAGCAAGTAATGGAGGAAAGATCAATAGGGTGCCTCTGGGAAGGAGCCGATGCTGAAGATCCTAAGCCCGGATGTTTGAGCCAATTCTTCTTTTGCTGGTGGAAGTTGGGCTTTCTCTTCTTGGAATTAGCAGAGGAGGACTGAGATACATGAGTACTGGAAGCAGCAGGACCCTTGGAAGTAGGGTTCTCATAGCGAATAGCCATATCCATGAGCTCAGTAAAAGTGCCATGAACATGCGAAATAAGACGGTCGTAGAACTCTGGGCGAGCTCCAGCAATGAACTTCTCATTCTTCTTTAGCTGAGTGTCGATAAGACCAGGACCAAATTTTGAAAGTTCATTGAACTTCCGTTCATACTCTGAGAAGGACATGGTACCCTGCTTGAGGTCCATGAATTCACGGTAAAGCTGAGATTTACCGGCTTCGGGCATCCATTTTGCCACAAAAGCCTCCCTGAAAGAAGATACAAATCGAACTTAAGATAGATTCGAAAAGAAAGGAAATGGGGAAAAATTCAAGTTAACACAAAGGATTCCTGAACTGCTCCCATGAAAGATCACCTTCGTTAGTGCGAGTCGTAACAGACTCCCACCAATCTAGGGCTGACTCTTGCAGCTGCCATGCTGCTAACTGACGCTTCTGGGCATCAGTGATCTCTAAACCAGTAAAGATTCTTTCCAAACTTCTTAGCCATTGCTGGGCTTCGATGATACTCTCTGAACCGGTGAACTTAGTGCCACCGAGCTGAGAGAATTCTTTGCAAAGAACTGTGAACTTAACGGGTGCAACGGGTGGAGGAACTGGGGCAATACCACGACCCCTACCTCTAGCATTTCCACGATTCATCCTGGAAATATCAAGAATTAATTTAGGACAAGGTACAGAGAAGACAAAGATAAATTAAGATAAGACACGATAAGAACACTTGGGTGAATATCCTAATTAACAAAATTCCTAACAAGATAGATACGGAAAGAAGGAAGTTTAGAAAATTTCTTCTTAAAACAAGAAAAATTTATATCAAAATAATCTTTGAAAAATCATTTGAAAAATCATTTAAAAATCATTTTATATTTTGAAAATACGCTCACTCACAAGGAAATGATTCTGAGTTTGATTTCACTCATTCTAGGGTATTTCTACCCTATCTCTAATGAGTTTTTGCTCCATATGCTAAGGTTTGCCTAAAACCTGGCTCCGATACCAAATGTAACGACCCACTATTTTGGACCATTCAAATCGACAATAATCCACACATGTCAGACTTGAATAATGCAAAATAACAGATTGTAATAAAATTTGGAGCAAATAAAATCATTCACAGAATCACAGACACAGAAATATCAGAATAACTCGCAGCGGAATTTAAAAATAACCATAGTGGTTCATGAAGCCACTAAAATACATAGTCTCAAATCAAATACAAAATACATAGTCTGAAACCCAATACAGTTCTGAAACAAGTACAATAGAGATCCAAATACACAAGTCTCTAAAACAAAAGCTGAAATAAGGCAACTGAAACTGAAATAGGAAGATAACTAGATAAGCAGAATCTCCAGTGATTCCGAGCTCCAGAAAAGTGAAGTCCAAAGCTGTGAATACTCAGGCTGACCCGAGCGTAAAATAAAACATAACACTCGAGTCAGGATATACATACTTATACAATGTAAACCAACTCAAATGAACTGTAGTAAAGGTACAAGTAACTTAGAAGATGCTTGGGACCGCCCATCCTCTAAGGATCCGTTAAACTATCTACTATATAGTAATATTCGCTATTATAATAGTGTCTAAATAAGTAAAGTATAATCATATCGGAAAATAGCGTTAAGGGGATGGAGAACCTTAACGCGGTCGGATCTTAAAATCATAATCGTAGTAAAGCTCGACATGGTAGGTGACACGGCACAACTAGGCAATGCCAGGGTAGATATACCAATTACGCATCCGGACTAGTGGTGACGCATAGCAGCCACTACCGCCCACCTCGAACAAAACTCCCAAATCAAGGGTGGCCACCAAATCAATCACAAGTAATAGAATGGTATCGAAGAAGTGTGTCCGATAAGAGGTGCTACCTCATTGGTCCGTCAATCGCTCCTGTTTTAGCCACCTTATGCCAACTCACGGGAGTTGGGTCCACGTAACATACCTTAAGAACGTCGCCACCATTCTACTTCATTCTGGAATCTCCACCGCGTACACGGTTGTCAAAGTGGTTTTCGGTATCGACAGAGAGTATGTCCATATCCGATCCCGGTCTCTTTGCCAACCAATCGTTATTATAACCCGTGGTTATAGATTTAAAACAATTTATCAAATATACTTCGAATTAAATCACTTAACACAAAACATTATTCTTTTAAACCAAATATTAAATTTCCAAAACTAACCTTTTCGGAGTTCACTTATTCACTTAAAAACAATAACGCTAAAATTTTCAGCTTCCACGGCATTTAAGAGTGTGGTGGTAAGTTATATTTGAAAACAATTTTATTCAACAAAACAACATTTATAAACTGCTATAACAATTCAATTTTAAACAAAATCATATTCAGCCTACTGCAGTTCTTAACAAGTGCTACAGTAGCCTTTATTAGTTCAGGTTCCAATTTAGTTTCTGCTACAACAACACTTACCAAGTACTATCATAGCCTTAGTTCATTTTAGTCTTTTGGTTCACTTATACAATCCACAACACTTAACAAGTGCTACGGATTCTACCTAGTTAAAAACATATAAAATCATACATTAAGATGTTCATTTCAATCCTTTAACAAATTTTATTTCAAAAGAAATTTTACAAGTTAAAACCAAAACTTACCAATTTGCTTATTACATTCATTTCAACACTTAAACTTAAACTTCATTTTTCCACCAATTTAAAACTAAATTTTATTTTAATTAAATTTACTTAAGTTTCCATCTTTCCTTTTTCAAAATTTCAAAATTTAAGTTTCGTTTTAAAATCAATATTCCTCCATTTTTTTTTATATTTATCACATAGAAAAATCATTTCTATTTTAAATAAATCATTTAAAAATTCGGTTTAAATCAAATTAAATATTATTACAATTTTTAAATTATTTAAAAATATTCAGAAAATACATAAAAATAACCACGGGTCTGTATAATATTTTCTAGCCTAATTCAAGTGATACGGATACTATATCATTTCAATCCGTAATTTACAAAGAAAAATCCGGGTTTTATCATTTCAAACCCGCAATCCCAAGTAAATAAAATTTAATTGAAAATCGCTCAGGCCTATCATTTCAGCCCATAATGACCTTCCCTTATTCTAAAGTCCGTTCGGTTATGTATCATTTCAACCCATAGTGATTCTATTCTACAGGGAACTTGCAGTGTGATTTAACAGAATAGAATAACAGTAAAATAAGAACAGATATAACAGATGATACGATATGCAGTTTTAACAATTATCATCAACTATAAATAAATCACAGGTAGTTATAGCATCATTTATTTGTTTATTTATTTCTACACATTCAGTTGCGGTCATTTCACAATCATATAAGTATGAATATTCGTGTGAGATTTACTCACCTCTACGGAGCTGGAGACTGAGAAAGAAAGAAGTACGATGTCAATCGAAAGCACGCGGATAGTACGATCAGTCGCTAGCGGATTCGCTGACTAGATTAAATCTAAAGTCAAAAGAATAAAGCGAATAAATAGACAATCAAAAGAATGCACGAATAACGAATTTTCCAAATTGAAGTAAACGAACGAAAAATAAATCAAGTTGAGAAACGGAAGGAAATGGCTCGACCAGTTTTTATTGTTCATTACACACACTTTTCAAAAGCGGGGCTCAGCCGAAAATAAAATTAACACTTCAAAACAAACACTATAGTTCTCATCTCCTTTTTCTCAAAACCAGAGGCAAAATAAACTAAGGTACCAAAAATACAAAGGACAAAACATTTGTTTGTTCACATTTTTTTTCTGTTCAAAACAAAAATCAGTGGAAAAATCAAAAGACTAAGCTATCAACATGGTGACAAGGCAACCATCTCATTTCTTTCTTTATTCAAATACAAGGCAGAGGCAAATATATTCATATACTTCAGATCCAAGGCCAGAGTACAAGTCAGAGGGAGGCACGACAGGGGTTGGTCAGTCTGGGTCAGAGGCGGTCTCGGCCTGAGTTCGGTGGTGCCTGGGGTAGGAGGCTGACGTGGGGTGGTCTGGGTAGAAGGCTGGCGTGGGCAGGGGCTGACGTCTGGTATGGGCTCGGTGGTGGTAGGCCGCCTGGGTGGAGGCGTGGCGGTTATGGGTGTGGCTCGGTCTGGTGGCGAACGGTATGAAATGGGGTGGTGGTGATCTCGGTCGTGGCTTGGGATACGATGGCTGATGGGTAGGCGTGGTTGGTCTGCCATTTGGGACGTGGGGTGGTAGCTGGCAGGGCGTGGGGTGGAGTGGGGTTGGAGACGTGGTGGAGTTGGACGCAGTCTGGTGGTGGAGGTGACTGGATCTCGGCACGGGGTGGGGTAGGCTGATGGGTAGGCGCATGGCAGGGCTGACGTCTGGTGGTGGACTGGGGTCGTGGTGTTGGGCTGGTGGTGGACTGGGTAGGCTACCTGAGTGGAGGCGTGGCTGGTGTACGGAGGCGGTCTCGTATGGGGTTGGCGGCATGTGTTGTGGCCGGCAAAGAGGCAGGGGAAAAACGAAAAATCAAAAAATGAAAAAGGGAAGAGCAAAACAGCAAGCAGCAATGAAAATACAAATAAAAGAGGAGAAGGCACGTTTACCTTTTTGGGTTCTCACGAGATTTTTGAACGAAAGCTACAGAGAAGCTTTTTGTGAAAAGGAGATTGGAACAAGAAAATGAACAGCTGTCTATAATTTGTAGAGAGGAGGCAAAAGGTTTTGAACGGTAGCAAAATCAAAGGCATTCAATTTGGAGAAACGCACGGGAGACAAAGAGGGAAATGAAATAATAATTCTCACGTGAACAATTCAATGCAATATTCTATTGAAATTTTCAAACTGAAAATATACAGCTGAAATAGCACTGTTAACGCAAGAAAAGATCAAACGGACAAGGAACGACGAACGTAAAGTGTAACGCCCGAAGTAACGTGCAACCGTTACTTGTTTCTTTTATTTAATAAATTTAAAAAAAATGTTAACGGATTCTTAAAAATATAACGTATCTTTTTAAACCGAATTTAAAATAGTTATTATCATCACTAATAAGATTTTATTCTACTGTAAAGTTAAGAACGGACAAAACGTAACGAAATGTAACGTTTTAAATTTTCGTTTTTTTTACAAATTACTACACTTTATATTTAACTCAATATTTCGAAATGTTTTGTTTTTAATTAAAATTTCGTTTTTTACAAATTACTACACTTTATATTTAACTCAATATTTCGAAATGTTTTGTTTTTAATTAAAATTTCGTTTTTAAAATATCGGGCTGTTACAGTGATGGTGTTGTGATCTACTTTATAAATCACACAACTTCTTATATCTGGAGCTAGAAAAGTGTTGAATCTGGTGTCTTACCACTTAGTATCAGTTTTGAAGCTATAGTATCAGATTTTCCCAACCTAGTGTTAGATCAGTAGTTATAGTATCAGAAATTTCCTACCTAGTATCAGTTTTATAGTATCAGATTTCTCCTACTTAGTATCAGTTTTATAGTATCAGATCTCTCCTACTTAGTATCAGTTTTATAGTATCAGATCTCTCCTACTTAGTATCAGTTTTAATTTCATAACTGAAGTGCCTCAAGACTGTCTAGAAAAATATGTTCACATATCAGATTAAATGGCATCTTCTCCTTCAGCATTATCTACTAAAACTATTTCAGAACTTGTTACTTAAGTCCACAGCTCACAAACACATATAACATTTAAGTTTCTTTTTCTTCTTACATACTGTTTTCCAGATATCAAAGCAAAAGACACTCATGAAAATACTTAGAACATATTAGAGTTTGCCTAACTTAATTATTACAAAGACACTGCTACTTCTCTTAAACACTTTAAATTCATCAAGATCTCCAAATATCCATGCAAGCAAGCAAGCAATTCATGCATCATTCCCTGCAGCAAAACTTTGAACTGCCCCAATAAAATGAGACACCCCAAGTATTGCTAAGGCAACAAATAGGGTCAGAAATAAATTCTGGTGTGAGTGAAATCAAGTATGCAAAATATCTCGTAAATTCTTAAGGCTGTACAGAGAACTTTTCTATAAAATGCAATTCAAATCCCAATTAAAATCTGAGAATGTGTATATTTAGGTTTATTTATAAACATACACCCAAGCATTCATCCATTCACTTCATTCAGTTGTACAAGTACAAAACTCCTATGGATTAACTCCTTAAATTCCATAGCATCATTACTCTTTCTCATCTTTTCATTTTGTTTGGTCTGAACTCTTGCCATTGAACACCATGTGTGCATTGCAAAGGGGCTCAGTTCTGTTAACCCTTTACACAGAGGCCTACAGGACTTAAACAAGTCATGCACATACCCATCAACCACCTGCTGATGAGTAGATCAAGGCACTACTCCTAAATTATTTTATAATTTAGAGACCATGCTTATTTATTTCTTTCTGGGGAATTTTTCTTTTGATTCCAGAGATGCTCGTATTCTTTCCTTCCTTATATAGGTCAAGAATTATTAAAATCACCCAAAGATCATATCCATACATACAAAGCATTCATGTAAAATTGCACACCTTATTTCAAAGTCATTTTTGCTTTAATCACATTTTTCTAAAACCTGCTTATATTTTTATTTCTAGAAATTTTCCATTGGTTACACAAATATGAAGAAGTCATATGCAAAACTATATTTATTCTTTTACTGTGAACATAGGGAATGGTTTTTGAGAAAAACCCATAAAAACTTATTGGTTTATGATCTGAACAAATCAGCACATATTTGTAATATTGCATTGTTCATCTCATTTTTAATATAGACTAGACATAAGCATGAATCCCAATATTCACACTGCCTACTTCTTTTCTTTCATTGATACCCTATTCCACAGTAAAACATTTGATTCATTTTTCATATCAAAACTAGCATATATAAAATCTATTTCTGTGATTAGTGTATTTGTTTGATTATCTATATTTTAAAACAAAAACTGAAACCATCACAACAAGTCAAAACAGATTAAATCCTCATCCAAAAACTCAACCAGAATACCATCCATGATCAACATATTTTCATCCAGAAAATAAAATCAAATAGGAAAAACATAATGTAATGTTTATATAAAATAACTTGGCTGCCCTTAACATGGGTCTTAATGCCTTACAGATCATAAGTGATTAATCACTCACCTTCCTCCTCTCTTCCCCGAGAATGCCTAAGCTTGAAAACAGGGTGAGCTCTCCTTTCTATTTTTTTCCAATGTGTTTCTGTTTTCCCCCAGAGAAAACCTCTGCTTCCCTCTTGATTTAAATCATTTTGCTAGGGTTTTACTAAAGGAAAAACCCATTTTATCCTCACATTACTCAGAGAATTATGTGTGTATTGTTATTGCTAAATGTGCCATTTTCTCTTGATTTCTATTTCTAGTAAAAGCAGTTGCTTCTCTGCTTTTCTGTGCACATGCTATTTGCATGATCCATCTACACATCATCTTTGTATACATTGTATACCTTGTTAGGCCTGAATGGTTCTCTTATATTATTTCAAACCATTTATTTCCTGATTTATTTTTAAGAAGGTATTTATGCACAATAGTACTAAACTGGTTTTCATGCAATTTAGTTATCAAAAGGACTTTATCATTTTATACTTCTTTGGCTACTCACATCTAATACATATATATTTTTATATGTGTATATATATATACAGGAGATATCTGTATATAAAATCTCACTCATATTTGATCATTTTCTTCCCATTTTATTGAAAAATCTCTATCCTCTTATTTATTCATTTCACTTACTCCTAATATTATTATTGTCAGACTATATTTTCTTTTCTTAAATATTCTCATTTTAAAATTATTTTTATCTCAATAATTTGGGTCTTCACATACTCTCCTCCTAAAAGGAATTGTGTCCCACAATTATTCTCTCATACATTTCCATCCAAATGTATACAAAGCATAGTTTCAATTGAATGAAATTTCAGAAACTCATTCATTCCAAATCAATCAATCAAACATAAATAAATAATTTTAAGGTCTCATCATAATTTTAAACATACCTTTAAGTAGAAAACAGATTAGGATATTTATCCTTTATCCTCTCTTCAGCCTCCCAAGTGCAATCATTCCCATCCAAACTCCATTGGATTTTAACTAGTCTAATTATTTTATTTCTCAGTTTCTTTTCTTCTCTAGCCACAATGGCCACTGGTTCCATTTTATAAACCAGATTTTCTTGAATTTCAACATGTGTAGGAGATTCAAGAATGGACTCTTTATCATGCACCCATTTTCTCAATTGGGATACATGAAATACATCATGTATTTTGCTCAATTCCTCTGGTAACTTCAACCTATAAGCTAAAGTCCCTATTCTTTGAACAATTTCATATGGTCCTACATACCTTGGTGACAGTTTCCCTGCTTTTCCAAATCTCAATATTTTCCTCATTGGTGAAACTTTGAGAAACACATAGTCTCCCACCTCAAATTCTACTGGCCTTCTCTTTTTATCTGCATAAGCTTTCTGTCTCTCTTGAGCTACTCTCATTCTTTGCCTCACTAATTCAATTCTTGCAGAAGTTTCTTTTACATGGTCTGGTCCAAGCAACACCCTTTCACCAGCCTCCATCCAACATGCAGGAGATAGACAAGGCTTCCCATACAAAGCCTCAAATGGAGCCATTCCTATAGTGGATTGGTAGCTATTATTATAAGCAAACTCAGCTAAATAAATATGATCCTCCCAGTTGCCTCCAAAATCAAGTTTGCATGCTCTCAGCAAATCCTCTAAAACTTTATTAACAATCTCAGTTTGCCCATCTGTTTGTGGGTGGTAGACTGTGCTTAGGCTTAGTTCTGTCCCCATAGCTTCTTGAAAGCTACTCCAAAACCTTGAAGTAAACAAAGTATCTCTATCACTAATGATAGTCTTGGGTATGCCATGCAACCTCACTATTTCCTTCACAAATAATTGAGCTAGCTTGTGAGCATTTCTGTTTGAACTTATTGGGATAAAGTGTGCTGTTTTTGTGAGTCTATCAACCACTATCCAAATACTATCATTTCCCTTCCTTGTTCTTGGCAAACCATCCACAAAATCCATTGATATACTCTCCCATTTCCAAGTAGGCACTTCCAAAGGTTGCAATAGGCCTGAGGGCCTTTGATAGTCTGCCTTTACTTGTTGGCATGTCAAGCAATTTGCCACATATTTTGCTACTGCTCCTTTCATTCCTGGCCACCAATAATTTCTCTTGAGATCATGGTACATTTTTGTACCACCTGGATGGATAGTATACTTTGTTTTGTGATGCTCATCCATAACCTCTTGCTTTAGTTCCCCTACATTTGGTATGCAGAGTTTCCCCTTTTTCCTTAAGTATCCTTTACCATCTACCTCATAGTTTTCCACTGTCATGCCTAGGGATATCATGTCCTTTTTCTCCTTCAAATTTATATCTTGACTTTGCATTTGTCCTATTTTATCAACCAGTGTTGATTTTAAGGATAAGAGGCTTAATCTACCATATTCAATCATCTTACTGTGTGTCTTATCTGATACACTAGCTTCTTCTTTCACTTCCACCTCACTAAGAATTATCAAATCCTTGAATTCTGCCATCATTAAGCTTGCCAATTTAGCTTGATGTCTACTTAATGCATCTGCTACTTTATTAGCTTTTCCAGGGGTATACAATATATCAAGATCATAGGCAGCTAGAAATTCTACCCACCTATGTTGCCTCATGTTCAAGTCTTTTTGGGAGAACAAATATTTAAGTGACTTATGATCAGTAAACAATTCAAACTTAGCACCCAATAAATAATGTCTCCATAGTTTCAATGCATACACCACAGCAGCTAGTTCTAAGTCATGTGTAGCATACCTAGTTTCATTTGGCTTGAGTTGCCTTGATGCATAAGCTATGACTCTACCATGTTGCATAAGCACTGCCCCCAATCCAGATCCACTAGCATCTGTGTAAACTACTAATTCTTCATTACCCTCTGGCACTTGTAAAACTGGAGCTTCTACCAGTGCCTTCTTTAGTGATATGAAAGCTTGTTCACACTTCTCTGTCCACACATATGGTTGCTCCTTTTTAGTTAACTTGGTCAATGGGATAGCTATCCTTGCAAAATCTTTTATAAATCTCCTATAATAGCCTGCCATTCCCAAAAATGACCTCACCTCATTTACTGATTTGGGTCTACTCCAAGATTGCACTGCCATCACCTTATTTGGGTCTACACTAACCCCTTGTTGTGATACAATGTGCCCCAAAAATTTTACTTCCTTCTGCCAAAATGTACATTTAGAGAATTTGGCTTTTAAATCATGTGCCCTCAGTCTAGACAAAACCAGATGCAAGTGCTTTGCATGATCTTCTTCTGATTTTGAATATACTAATATGTCATCAATAAAGACAACCACAAATTTGTCTAGAAAATCTCTAAATGTTCTATTCATTAAATCTACAAAATATGATGGTGCATTTGTCAATCCAAAAGGCATCACCAAAAATTCATATAATCCATACCTTGTGTTGAAGGCAGTATACTTAATACTCTCTTCCTCCACCTTCATCTGATGAAACCCAGAGGCTAAATCTAGCCTTGAAAAGACCCTTGCTCCATTTAATTGATCGAATAGATCATCAATTCTAGGAAGTGGATATTTGTTTTTAATGGTGACTTTGTTTAATTCCCTATAATCAATGCACATTCTCAAAGTACCATCCTGCTTCTTCACAAATACAATTGGAGAACCTCAGTTTGAACTACTAGGCCTTATGAAGCCTTTCTGCTCCAGTTCTTCCAACTGATGTTTCAATTCCACAAGTTCTTTAGGACCCATTCTAGTTGGCTTCTTGATGATTGGGCTGGCTCCTGGGATTAGCCTTATTTGAAATTCTACTTGCCTATTTTCTGGAACACCTATGACTTCACCAAAGACATCTGGGTATTCATTTATAATTTTTATGTCCTCCAGTGTTAATTCTTTCTCAGTCATGCTACATATGTGGTTACAGTAATTGATTTTAGCAATTTCACTCATAACTATAATATTTTTACCATTTTCTGTTTTCAGAGAAATAGTAAGATTTTCTAAGTTTAAAATTGCTTTGTATTTTCTTAGCCAATCTACTCCTAGAATAATTCCTATTCCAGGATATTTTAGCACAAACAAATCAGAACTAAACATATTTCCACCTATGTTTAACCTACTCCCAAACATTTAATCCCTAGCATGCAAGAATTACCTAGTGGGCTCTGAATAAACAAGGGATTATCAACTAAATAGCATGTGAGAGTTAATTTATTCACTATGTCTTGGGATATTAGTGAATGTGTTGCTCCAGTGTCATATATAACTGAGATGGGGTGATCTCTAATTAGAAGTATACCTTCCAATTGTCCAGAACTTCCCACTGCAGTTGCTTTTGCTTTGCCCTCAAGTGCTCCTACCTTTGCTCTCTTTTTGAACTCTGGGCAGTTTCTTTTAATATGGCCTTCCTTCCCACAATTATAGCAGCTAAACAATGCCTTCTTGGCTGCTTGACACCTATTACTCATGTGTCCTTCTTTGCCACAATTAAAACAAGTAACCTTCTTCTTAGCTTCCCCAGTGGCCGCTCCCTCCATTTTCTTATCCATATTCTTTTTGTCATAGGGATGTGCTCTATTTTTCCCCTTCTTTTGATTGGTAGCCCTCATGCTCCTAAATTTTTCCCTTGCATTGTCATGTTTTTCAAAGGAAAGAGCAAGGTCTATGACTTGGTCAAATGTTTTATCCTTGTATGGTAACATTGCTCTACTCAGACCTGCATTTAATCCTTGGATAAATCTTGAATTCTTTGATTCTTCATCTCCTATGAGCATAGTTCCATACTTGGACAAACTCTCAAATTTTTGAGTGTATTCAGTCACACTCATTGGTCCTTGCCTCAGCCTTATGAATTCTTCAAGCAATGTTGCCTTAGCTGTTGCTGGAACAAACCTTGCTTCAAGCATTTCCTTGAATTGATCCCATGTTATCTCATTTTCTGGCCTTCCTGTGATGATCACCTCCCACCAATCTAAGGCTGTTCCTTTGAGTCTCCTTGAAGCTATCTGCCTCTTTCTTTGGTCATTAATTTGCATATCTGCAAATATCCTTTCCAAAGTTCTCAACCATGTCTGCACTCCCATAACTCCCTCAGTGCCTTCAAAATCCTTGCCTCCCAAATTTGAAAATGTCTTCAATAACTTAGCTAATTCCTCATGAGGATTCTCTTCCCTCTGCACTGCTCCTTCTCTAAATGCCCTCACCAAATCTTGCAAGTTAACCATTGGTGTTGTATTGGAGGGTCCTGCTCCATGACTTGGTGGTCTTCCTACCATGATTCACTATTCAATTGCATAGCTAGTCAGTCATATTTCTAATTTAATTATTTTGCTGAAATTTATTTCTACTGTGGATGTTTATTTCTATCATTACTATATTTTTTTTTTAGAATTTTATCCTTACAAGAAAATTGGATAATATATTTATGCTATGTTTTAATAACATAGCTCTGATACCAACTGAAGTGACCCACTTCTTTCTGATTGTTATTTTTCAGTGATTTACTGTTGAGATTTTTTTTTTTACCAAGTGATCACTTCTTTAATTTCATTTCCCCCAAGATCCAAATTCTTACCAATATAAAAATATTAGTATATAAGTCAATTCAAGTCATTTATATATATGAAGATATATAAATGTTTCCTTGCTTATCAGAGTATTAAAAATTAACAAGGAAAATTCAATCACACAATATTTCAGAGAATTGGTGTCACATAGCCATTTCTATTTTTACATTCCCCTTTTTGATCTCAAGCTTGATTAATATTAAATTCGAATATTGTCACTTATAATTTTCTTGCTTACTTCTCAAATTAATTGGTTTCTTGGTTTACAAGCCATACTTTATAAATTCCGGAATTCTTTTGTGGTTTGGTACTTATCATATGAATACTGAGGTGATAAACTAGGTTGAAATCTAAGCAGAGAAAAACAACACATGTGATCAAGGTTTAGACACAACAAGCACAAACCAATCATGACAGACAAAATGCATATTTCCTGGTTAACTGAGCAAATAGTCATCACATGAGTGATGGTGTTGTGATCTACTTTATAAATCACACAACTTCTTATATCTGGAGCTAGAAAACTGTTGAATCTGGTGTCTTACCACTTAGTATCAGTTTTGAAGCTATAGTATCAGATTTTCCCAACCTAGTGTTAGATCAGTAGTTATAGTATCAGAAATTTCCTACCTAGTATCAGTTTTATAGTATCAGATTTCTCCTACTTAGTATCAGTTTTATAGTATCAGATCTCTCCTACTTAGTATCAGTTTTATAGTATCAGATCTCTCCTACTTAGTATCAGTTTTAATTTCATAACTGAAGTGCCTCAAGACTGTCTAGAAAAAATATGTTCACATATCAGATTAAATGGCATCTTCTCCTTCAGCATTATCTACTAAAACTATTTCAGAACTTGTTACTTAAGTCCACAGCTCACAAACACATATAACATTTAAGTTTCTTTTTCTTCTTACATACTGTTTTCCAGATATCAAAGCAAAAGACACTCATGAAAATACTTAGAACATATTAGAGTTTGCCTAACTTAATTATTACAAAGACACTGCTACTTCTCTTAAACACTTTAAATTCCTCAAGATCTCCAAATATCCATGCAAGCAAGCAAGCAATTCATGCATCATTCCCTGCAGCAAAACTTTGAACTGCCCCAATAAAATGAGACACCCAAGTATTGCAAAGGCAACAAATAGGGTCAGAAATAAATTCTGGTGTGAGTGAAATCAAGTATGCAAAATATCTCGTAAATTCTTAAGGCTGTACAGAGAACTTTTCTATAAAATGCAATTCAAATCCCAATTAAAATCTGAGAATGTGTATATTTAGGTTTATTTATAAACATACACCCAAGCATTCATCCATTCACTTCATTCAGTTGTACAAGTACAAAACTCCTATGGATTAACTCCTTAAATTCCATAGCATCATTACTCTTTCTCATCTTTTCATTTTGTTTGGTCTGAACTATTGCCATTGAACACCATGTGTGCATTGCAAAGGGGCTCAGTTCTGTTAACCCTTTACGCAGAGGCCTACAGGACTTAAACAAGTCATGCACATACCCATCAACCACCTGCTGATGAGTAGATCAAGGCACTACTCCTAAATTATTTTATAATTTAGAGACCATGCTTATTTATTTCTTTCTGGGGAATTTTTCTTTTGATTCCAGAGATGCTCGTATTCTTTCCTTCCTTATATAGGTCAAGAATTATTAAAATCACCCAAAGATCATATCCATACATACAAAGCATTCATGTAAAATTGCACACCTTATTTCAAAGTCATTTTTGCTTTAATCACATTTTTCTAAAACCTGCTTATATTTTTATTTCTAGAAATTTTCCATTGGTTACACAAATATGAAGAAGTCATATGCAAAACTATATTTATTCTTTTACTGTGAACATAGGGAATGGTTTTTGAGAAAAACCCATAAAAACTTATTGGTTTATGATCTGAACAAATCAGCACATATTTGTAATATTGCATTGTTCATCTCATTTTTAATATAGACTAGACATAAGCATGAATCCCAATATTCACACTGCCTACTTCTTTTCTTTCATTGATACCCTATTCCACAGTAAAACATTTGATTCATTTTTCATATCAAAACTAGCATATATAAAATCTATTTCTGTGATTAGTGTATTTGTTTGATTATCTATATTTTAAAACAAAAACTGAAACCATCACAACAAGTCAAAACAGATTAAAACCTCATCCAAAAACTCAACCAGAATACCATCCATGATCAACATATTTTCATCCAGAAAATAAAATCAAATAGGAAAAACATAATGTAATGTTTATATAAAATAACTTGGCTGCCCTTAACATGGGTCTTAATGCCTTACAGATCATAAGTGATTAATCACTCACCTTCCTCCTCTCTTCCCCGAGAATGCCTAAGCTTGAAAACAGGGTGAGCTCTCCTTTCTATTTTTTTCCAATGTGTTTCTGTTTTCCCCCAGAGAAAACCTCTGCTTCCCTCTTGATTTAAATCATTTTGCTAGGGTTTTACTAAAGGAAAAACCCATTTTATCCTCACATTACTCAGAGAATTATGTGTGTATTGTTATGGCTAAATGTGCCATTTTCTCTTGATTTCTATTTCTAGTAAAAGCAGTTGCTTCTCTGCTTTTCTGTGCACATGCTATTTGCATGATCCATCTACACATCATCTTTGTATACATTGTATACCTTGTTAGGCCTGAATGGTTCTCTTATATTATTTCAAACCATTTATTTCCTGATTTATTTTTAAGAAGGTATTTATGCACAATAGTACTAAACTGGTTTTCATGCAATTTAGTTATCAAAAGGACTTTATCATTTTATACTTCTTTGGCTACTCACATCTAATACATATATATTTTTATATGTGTATATATATATACAGGAGATATCTGTATATAAAATCTCACTCATATTTGATCATTTTCTTCCCATTTTATTGAAAAATCTCTATCCTCTTATTTATTCATTTCACTTACTCCTAATATTATTATTGTCAGACTATATTTTCTTTTCTTAAATATTCTCATTTTAAAATTATTTTTATCTCAATAATTTGGGTCATCACAAAACCCCCAAGGCCTAAACCAAGATCAGATAAGCACCCAGAAAACACTGCTCTTGAGACCGAATGACGATACAACCAAACATCCATGACTCTGGCTATCACTGTTATCGTTGCTTCGATATCATCGTTAATTGAATGACCGGCTCATTCTTTCATCCGTCCGTCAAGGGCTAATGGAAACCCCGGTTCTAGACATAACTCTGCACGTCATCGTGACCCGTGCCTAGGACTATCGAATCTGCCCAGAGTACTCGACTACCAATCAGTAGCCTTCAGGGACTATCGAATCTGCCCAACGTACTCTTGCTTTGAGCATGCTAGAACCTTCAACAACGATGAGATCTTAGCCTTCTAGTCATCCTCCTCGACGATTATTTCTATACTAGCTCAAGCGCCTCTCGAGCAAACCATTATCCTCAAACTCGAACCATTTCACCGAGTTATCAACATGCTTGGAATGATCCCGTCTGGATTAAACTAAGGCTATCTCATCTCATGCCTCGCTTCATCTTATCATAGCAAAGCCTCTTCTCAACATCGTCACCAAATCTATCCATATGAGCTTCATCATTCGCTACATATGCCACGAGCAGCTTTTCCAATTCAAGAGCCTTTCCCTTAGCTTTTGAATCATCTTCGATCATCTTGTCTAAATCAAATCATCAATCATCTAATTCATAGCAATCAATCAAGTCAAACATTAATCCAAGTAATCAAGCATTCAAATATGATCTAATGAACAATTTTAACAATAATGGCAATTTCGTAAGTAAAGAGTCTAAAGTCTAACAAGCATGAAAACATGAGCAATATCTCTATAATCTTGATGAATGAACTTGCATAGGTTAACATGTAGTAAAATGGATGTCAAATCATCATGAACAATGAATCTATTCTTAAGTTTATGAAAATGCATGGAAATCACTATTTTAACACCAAATCAAGCCAACGATCCGATACACTCCTTTGGATCCGTGTGAGAGATAATCACCACTCACCAAATCACCTAAACACCTCAAAAGCAACACACTTCAGATCTGGACAGCAAAGGATCTAACTCGATCTATCACAATCCCGCTTCAAACGATGAAATCACTCTTTGAAGAATGTAGATCTTCAACTTTAGCTCTTGGGTCTTCGATCTTGGATGGAAGGAAGTACTAAATCAAAGTGGAGAAAAGAAGTGAAGAAGTGTAGAACTCGAGCTCTCAAAATGGCAGCACTTCGTCGCTTCAAAATCCGGATCCCAAAAATGAAGAAAAACCCTCCTATTTATAGGCTGATTTCACCTTAGGTCGTTCGCTCTTAGGTCGTCCACGACCTAAAAACCCCATGACCTAAAAAAACCCACGACCTAACAATTCCAGCCTACGACCTAACACATGCGCATCCACGCGACCTAACGCATAAGCGCTTCTACGCGACCTACGACCTAACCCAGATGCAGCTTAGCTCTTACGCGACCTAACACACATAGAAGCTCATGACCTAACTAACTTAGGTTGGAAACGACTTAACATCTTAGGTCGTCTAACGTCCAAACTACGCTAACTCGCTAACCCTTAGGTCGCTAACCACTAGGTCGCTAACTCGCTAACTAATAGGTCGCTAACCACTAGGTCGTTCAACCTAACTCCTATAGGTCGCTAACTTCCTAGGTCGCCAACTCTTAGGTCGCTAACTCCTATAGGTCGCTGCCTTTCCTTAAGTCGCTCAAACCTTAGGTCGCTATCTTCTTAAGTCGCTGTTTCCTGTAGGTTGCTAACTCTTAGGTCGTCCACTACCTTAGGTCGCCAACTTCTTATAGGTCGCCGCAACCGACCTAACCTACCCCACGACCTAAGCCACCATACGACCCAACTCCTATACGACCTATCCCAAAATCCTTAGGTCGCTCCACTTTCTTAGGTCGTCTACTCCGACCTAACTACTATACGACCTAGGACTTAGACTATGGACGACTTATCAACTATGCGACCAAATGATAACTGCTTTATGATGTTTCGATTCGTAAAAATACGGGTCGTTACATTCTCTCCCCCTTAGGAATTTCGCCCCCGAAATTCCAAACAAACAGAGCAATCAAAGACTATTCTGCATGCCTACCATCCATAGCAATCAACAAACCATGCATCCAATTCTAGCTTAGCATGCAGAATTCTAAAACTAGAACATGTTACAATGTCGTTAGATGTCACGACACCTTAGGGCCATACCTTGAAGAGTTCAGGATGAGCTGCCTTCATCCTCTCTTCCACCTCCCATGTACAGTCGTTATCATCATCACTCCATTGTATCTTGAGCAACTTAACTACCCTCCTCCTAAGCTGTTTCGTGTCGGTTTCCACAACACGAAGCAGCTTACGAGGTCTCTCACAACTGGATCTACCTCAAAATCTTCACAGCTATCGGCAGAAACTACTGTATTCGAGTCGTGCACATACTTCTGTAGATACGATACATGAAAAACATTGTGCACACTCGACATCTTCTCTGGTAACTCCAATCTGTAGGCGAGCTTTCCAATTCGCTCGATGATCGGGAATGGTCCGACAAATCTCGGAGTCAATTTTCCTTTCTTCCCGAATCGAATAACATTCTTCAGTGGAGAAATCTTCACAAAAACCATATCACCTACGTCGAATTCCAAATCCTTACGACGCTTATCGGCATAACTTTTCTGACGGTCTTGGGCTACCTTCATTCATTGCCGAATGATCTCTATACAATCCGAAGTCTGTCGAATCATCTCTGGCCCAAGTATCAGCTTTTCCCCTGATTCTAACCAACATGTCGGAGAGTTACACGGTCTTCCATACAATGCTTCATACGGTGCCATACCAATGCTTGACTGGTAACTGTTATCATACGAAAATTCCACCAAATGAAGGTGATCTTCCCAAGATCCTCCGAAATCTAAAACACAAGCTCTAAGGAGATCTTCCAAAACGCGATTGACTCTCTCGGTCTGACCATCTGTTTGAGGGTGATAAGCTGTACTCAAACACAACTCGGTTCCCAAAACTTCTTGGAAGCTCTTCCAAAATCCACTAGTGAACAATGGGTCTCGATCGCTCACTATACTCTTCGGAATACCATGGAATCGAACTATCCACTTAACATACAGCTCGGCCAACTTTGATGCAGTCCTAGTCGATCGAACAGGAATGAATCTTGCACTCTTAGTCAGACGATCTACGATGACCCAAATCCCTTCATTTCCCGTTCTTGTTCTAGGTAGCCCATCAATAAAATCCATCGATATTTGCTCCCACTTCCATGTAGGAACTTCTAATGGCTGAAGCAATCCACTTGGCTTCTTCTGTTCGGCTTTTACTAACTGGCAGTTCATGCACTTGGAAATAAAATTTCCAACATCCTTCTTCATACCTTCCCAGTAATAGGTTCTCTTCATATCCCGATACATCTTATTTCCACCTGGATGAATTGTCAACTTCGAGTGACGACTTTCCTTTAGAACTTCATTTCTCAATTCATCGATATCGGGAAAAACTAGTCGTCCTTGCTTCCGAAGCCAACCCTCTCGATCGACCTCGAATCCTTTATCCTTTTCTGGGTCCAATCCAGATTCCAAATCACGGATAATCTTGACAAGCTTATCGTCTCGCTTTTGGCTCTCGCCAATTCTTCCCACAAGAGTAGGTCTTATCGATAAGTTTGCCAACATCTCAGGTTCCAATTCACATCTAGGCCTGAAATCAAATCCAGCTAAATACTCGAGACTCTTCCATTCTGAAAACATGACTCCCAATCCTGCATGTCTTCGACTTAACGCATCAGCCACTGCGTTACCCTTTCCCGGAGTATAAGCTATACCAAAATCATATGATGCCAAAAACTCTAGCCATCGTTGCTGCCGAAGATTCAAATCTTTTTGGGAGAAAAGATACTTCAATGACTTATGATCTGTAAACAACTCGAATCGAACTCCCAATAGATAATGTCTCCACATCTTCAGAGCAAAAACAATCGCCGCTAATTCCAAATCATGAGTCGGATAATTCCTTTCATGCGGCTTCAGTTGTCGACTTGCATATGCAACAACTTTACTCTTCTGCATCAGTACTGCCCCAAGTCCAGTACCACATGCATCGGTGTAAACCACCATCTCATCATTTCCACTTGGAATAGTCAAAACAGGAGCACTTGTCAGTCGCTCTTTCAGGATTGTGAAAGCTTGCTCACTCTTATCATCCCATCTGAACACTTGGTTCTTTTTCGTCAATCCTGTTAACGGTGCAGCTACCTTGGAAAAGTCTTTGATAAATCGGCGATAATATCCTGCTAATCCAAGAAAACTTCTCACATCAGATGCATTCTTAGGTCTAACCCAATCCTGGATTGCTGCCACCTTAGCGGGATCAACCGCTATTCCATTTCCAGAGATAATATGGCCTAAGAACCTCACTTTACTCTTCCAGAAGTGACACTTCGAAAACTTAGCCTTCAGCTGATGTTTCCGTAAGATTTCCAAAACAATACGCAAATGTATCTTGTGCTCTTCTTCAGTTCTGGAATAAATCAAAATATCATCCACGAACACTAGTACGAACTTGTTCAGCTGATCTCTGAACACTCTATTCATAAGATCCACAAAATATGCTGGCGCATTAGTCAATCCAAACGGCATTACCAACCACTCAAAGAAACCGGATGGCGTCCAAAAAGCAGTCTTCGGCACACTATCGTTAGCCACTCTTAACTGGTGAAATCCTGTTGCCAAATCCATCTAAGAAAACACCTTAGCTTCGTGAAGCTGATCAAACAAGTCATCTATTCTCGGCAATGGATACTTGTTCTTCTTAGTCACTTTATTCAGCTCACGATAATCCACACACAACCTCAGCGATCCATCCTCTTTGGTTACAAACACAACTGGTGCACCCTATTCGGACACACTACACCGAATGAATCCTTTCTGTAAAAGGTCGTCAACTTGCACCCTCAACTCTTGCTGCTCCCTAGGCGCTATCCGCTTAAGAGGCATCACAACAGGTCTGGCTCCTTCAACTAGATCGATACGAAACTCAATCTCTCTATGCGGCGGTAACCCTTTGACTTCATCAAAGACATCCTCAAATCCATTAGCGATTGGCACCGATGACAGTCCATCCCGTGGAACAACCAGCGAATACATGAAGCTCATGAAGACGCCTTCCTCATGCTTACATCGTATCACAACCTTTCGCCCCTCCACATTCTCGACTATCACCTCCAACCTATCACAATCAACCTTTGCCGCATACTTCCTAAGCCAGTCCATACCCAAAATAATTTCGAACCCCGCAAAGTTCAGAACAAAACAATCACAAACAAAAGAGCAACCATGACTCGATACAATCAGACCACGGCATAGCATACACAAACAAGACGAACCCCTAACTGGATTAGTCACAACCAATGGCCTATCAACAATATCCGGTTCTAAACCTAACCGGCCTACAAGTTCATTACAAACAAAGGAATGCGACGCCCCAGTATCAAATAACACTCTAACTAGAACACCACAAATGAAAAGAGTACCCTGAACCACCACACTCTTTCCTTTCTCTTCAGCGGTAGGAGCTTTTGAAGATGATGGAACAACTCCCAAAGCATAAGCTTGCACAATCTGCTTGTCCTTTCGCGGTTCTGGACAATTCCTCTTGACATGCCCCAACTTATCACAGTTGTGACACTTCACTGGCGCCTTCGGATTCTTACAATCTCTGGAGAAATGGCCCTTCTGCTGACAATTGTAGCAGGTCACTTTGCCCTTCGGCTTCTTCTGGCCATCCTTACCCTTTTGTTGCTGCTGCTTCCTCTTCTTGTTTCCACCCTGCTGGGGTTTAGACTCTTCCCTGGTCACAGCAACAACAGATCCTTCCTTAGGAAACAGATTCTCGTGCCTCAGAGCTTTCTCTACAAGCTTCTCAAATGGATCGTCCAAATGATCCACCAACTGCCTCCCAAGATAACTGTCCAAGCCTGTCACAAACTTCTCATTATTCTGGTACGAAGATTCAATATACGACCGGGCATACTTGGACAAAGCTTCAAACTAAGAAACATACTCCAGAACTGTTCTTCCACCTTGCTTGAGCTCCACAAACTTCTTGAACAGAACAGACTTCTGGGCTGTAGAAATGAACTTAGCCTCAAATCTGGCTTGGAATTGCTCCCAAGTAATTTCTTCCTCCGGAGTATCAATGGTGATAGAGTTCCACCAATCAGAAGCTCTCCCTTGAAGCTGTCTTGATGCTAAATTCCTCTTAGTCGCATCCTCAATTCCCAAATCACTAAAGATCCTTCTACAAGCATCT
Source organism: Allium fistulosum (assembly GCA_030737815.1). Taxonomy (NCBI): domain Eukaryota; kingdom Viridiplantae; phylum Streptophyta; class Magnoliopsida; order Asparagales; family Amaryllidaceae; genus Allium; species Allium fistulosum. The sequence goes on along the minus strand of CM060906.1, from coordinate 371,779,922 downwards.
ATCCATCTCTGGACTTCAATGGTTGATTCTGTTCCTAAGAAAACCTTTCCTCCAAGAGCAGAATAATCCTTACACAGCTTAGCAAAATCCACCGGTCTTGGAGTTTGAACTTGAACTCCAACATCCACCGATGGCCCCGGAGCTGGCATCCTTCTCATGATCGAGGTCATCATAGCCTCGAACATAGCAGCATAATCAGCAGCCCCCTCAGCAGCACGGCCTTCCCTAGCAGCTGGTCTTCCTCTTCGACTCATCCTTAATATCTATAAAAGGAATGATTAGCACATGTTGAGAAACAACTGCATAAGGGACTTAAATCTTTCTAAGCTACTATATTATATATAGTAATCATCCATCAAAATACAATTACGTCTCTCATACGTAGTTACGTCAGCGAGCGTTGGGTAAAATCGATTAACCAAAGCTCTGATACCAAATGTGACGACCGCCCATGACCTCCGCACTAAACCTAGACATAATGCGCTGTAAAGTGTGCCAGGCAGCCTTGGTCGATCATCAGAGTTAAATTAAAACAGCAGAATCTATCGTATAACTCACAGCGCATGGACAAAATACAATAGAATATATATATAGTGAAGCTTTACAGAATAGAATGTCATCATATAAAACTTCATAATAGTTGAATAAAAACATCTGAATAGTCAATACATCAAGCCTCACTACATATCACTCAGAGAATTATACAAAGCAGCGGAACATCCAGTACATATACTAAAAGAAAACAATATGCAATCCTCCAGCTCGTCTTCGTCATCAGCATCGTGGAAAGCAAGAACAGCACCTGTCACCTGCTACCTAGTCTGCCCGTCCCAAAATGGACGAACAGCCCAATGCAATAAGAGTTAAAACATAAAGCCTTGAGTCAGACAACAGTCTTAGTGATCGGTAAATTAACTAACAGCATACCAAAAGAGCATAAAGGAAAAAGGAATAGGAATCCAACCCTCCCACTCCACCTCTTTCTACAGTGATAGCCCCCAAACACACACTAAGCAGAAGCAAACATAGCAAAGCAAACAATTAAGGTAAAGTAATTATCACTCGAGTCAAGGGCGATGTTTTCCAAGTACAAACCCCCAAGGCCTAAACCAAGATCAGATAAGCACCCAGAAAACACTGCTCTTGAGACCGAATAACGATACAACCAAACATCCATGACTCTGGCTATCACTGTTATCATTGCTTCGATATCATCGTTAATTGAATGACCGGCTCAATCTTTCATCCGTCCGTCAAGGGCTAATGGAAACCCCGGTTCTAGACATAACTCCGCACGTCGTCGTGACCCGTGCTTAGGACTATCGAATCTGCCCAGAGTACTCGACTACCAATCAGTAGCCTTCAGGGACTATCGAATCTGCCCAACGTACTCTTGCTTTGAGCATGCTAGAACCTTCAACAACGATGAGATCTCAGCCTTTTAGTCATCCTCCTCGACGACTATTTCCATACTAGCTCAAGCGCCTCTCGAGCAAACCATTATCCTCAAACTCGAACCATTTCACCGAGTTATCAACATGCTTGGAATGATCCCGTCTGTATTAAACCAAGGCTATCTCATCTCATGCCTCGCTTCATCTTATCATAGCAAAGCCTCTTCTCAACATCATCACCAAATCTATCCATATGAGCTTCATCATTCGCTACATATGCCACGAGCAGCTTTTCTAATTCAAGAGCCTTTCCCTTAGCTTTTGAATCATCTTCGACCATCTTGTCTAAATCAAATCATCAATCATCTAATTCATAGCAATCAATCAAATCAAACATTAATCCAAGTAATCAAGCATTCAAATATGATCTAATGAACAATTTTAGCAATAATGGCAATTTCGTAAATAAAGAGTCTAAAGTCTAACAAGTATGAAAACATGAGCAATATCTCTATAATCTTGATGAATGAACTTGCATAGGTTAACATGTAGTAAAATGGATGTCAAATCATCATGAACAATGAATCTATTCTTAAGTTTATGAAAATGCATGGAAATCACTATTTTAACACCAAATCAAGCCAACGATCCGATACACTCCTTTGGATTCGTGTGAGAGATAATCACCACTCACCAAATCACCTAAACACCTTAAAAGCAACACACTTCAGATCTGGACAGCAAAGGATCTAACTCGATCTATCACAATCCCGCTTCAAACGATGAAATCACTCTTTGAAGAATGTAGATCTTCAACTTTAGCTCTTGGGTCTTCGATCTTGGATGGAAGGAAGTACTAAATCAAAGTGGAGAAAAAAAGTGAAGAAGTGTAGAACTCGAGCTCTCAAAATGGCAGCACTTCGTCGCTTCAAAATCCGGATCCCAAAAATGAAGAAAAACCCTCCTATTTATAGGCTGATTTCACCTTAGGTCGTTCGCTCTTAGGTCGTCCACGACCTAAAAACCCCATGACCTAAAAAAACCCACGACCTAACAATTCCAGCCTACGACCTAACACATGCGCATCCACGCGACCTAACGCATAAGCGCTTCTACGCGACCTACGACCTAACCCAGATGCAGCTTAGCTCTTACGCGACCTAACACACACAGAAGCTCATGACCTAACTAACTTAGGTTGGAAACGACTTAACATCTTAGGTCGTCTAACGACCTAACTACGCTAACTCGCTAACCCTTAGGTCGCTAACCACTAGGTCGCTAACTCGCTAACTAATAGGTCGCTAACCACTAGGTCGTTCATTCTAACTCCTATAGGTCGCTAACTTCCTAGGTCGCCAACTCTTAGGTCGCTAACTCCTATAGGTCGCTGCCTTTCCTTAAGTTGCTCAAACCTTAGGTCGCTATCTTCTTAAGTCGCTGTTTCCTGTAGGTTGCTAACTCTTATATCGTCCACTACCTTAGGTCGCCAACTTCCTATAGGTCGCCCCAACCGACCTAACCTACCCCACGACCTAAGCCACCATACGACCCAACTCCTATACGACCTATCCCAAAATCCTTAGGTCGCTCCACTTTCTTAGGTCGTCTACTCCGACCTAACTACTATACGACCTAGGACTTAGACTATGGACGACTTATCAACAATGCGACCAAATGATAACTGCTTTACGATGTTTCGATCCGTAAAAATACGGGTCGGTATAGTTGTTCTGCCATACTTTTCATCTCAGCAGATAAAAAGTTCACTTTCGCCTCTAACTCTTTTATGCTACTAGAGCAGTCCGTAGCATATTTGTCATCTTCCAGCCCAGTATATATTTTTTTTGAAAGAAAGTCTTTTTCCTCTTTAGTTGCATTTGAATATTTCTTTAAAATCTGCATGGAAGGTATTTGAAATTAAATTTGGACATGTAATATCATTGAATTACTATGAAGTTAGAAATCAGAAATTATTAAAAATATATAGGTAAGAAAATTTCAGACACTTGATAAATGGATACAACATTTAAGCACATTCATATGGGAAGGAAAGAAGACCAGGAAAATCTATAATGCACACATAATAGTCGTTACATATAAATATAGATATGTAATTAACTAACCTACAAACTACATAAATTTAGAACACTATCCCTATTAAATAACACACATATAAACATATGTACTCATATAATTTTGTATATCAACAAATATATATAGTTCATTATGTACTTAAATCATTTTTTGTAAAAACATATAAGCTTTTATCTTTTTTAACTAGGGTTTAATTTAGTTGTATATTTTCTGTAATAAATTTAAAATATGAGTAAATCAAGAAAAATGTTTAATATGTATAACTATATGTTTGTACCAAAAATGGGCACAACACTCTTTGGAAGTTATTTGAAGTGATAAAATGAAGAACGTGAATGTAAAACAGAAATTATCTAACAAAAACTCCAACAAACAGGACCGTAAAATGCAATGACAAGCAATTTAGAGTGGTTCGGTGTAGCGCCTACGTCCACTATGAAGTTTTGATGATTTTATTAATTCTCTTTCAATGATTACAAGCAATTACAGCGAACAACAGTTAATTACAGTTTGGAACTCGAATTCAATAGTAGGAATAAGATGCAAGTCTCAATCCGGCAGAGTCTGGATGCTTCAGAATCAAAAGATCCCTTTTCTATATGCTCTGGGGCTCTATTTATATGCGTAGGAGGTTGAGATTTGGCTCAAATTTCGGGAGACTTGGTCTGGCACGTGAGGGGACCCACGCGATCGTTTCCAGAAAGTTTCGCCTCGATCTGCGATCGATACGAATCCATTTCGTATCGATCAAGACGATGTCTGATTAAGCTGAAATTCGGTAGGGACATTCTTCAGTGTGTATGCAAGCTTCCCTGAAAATTTCATTGGATTTGGATCAATGGATCGTGAGATATTGTCGATACGAAATAGATTCCCTCAGTAGCTGTTCTGTTCGACTCCATGATTTTGACTTAACCTCATCGTATCGATCACTGCACGTGCTTCTGAGATGATGTGGCACGCGCACTTCGTCTCGATCCAGTTTTCACTCCGTGTTGACCGTTTCGACTCCATAGATCTCACCTCATTTGTATCGATGGATGACACATCACCCTAGTTTATTGACTCGTTGGATACGAATAAGCCATTGGACATGGGTTCGAAGTAAGGTCATCTGATGGATACGAAGAGCAATGGTCCGATGGATACGAAATAAGTATTGGCTGATTGCTGTGAGACACGTCATCTGTTGATGGATACGAACCCGATCGATGCGAACTCGAGGGGTTTGAACATTGCCAACTTGATCGATACGAAATCATGGGAACTTGCCGATGCAAAGCGGATGATGGACACGAGTTGGATGGATACGAAGCAGACACTCGGCCAATCAAATCGAGTTGTACCAATTATCGATGGACATGAAATCCATCGATACGAACTCGATGGATTCGAAACACGGCTACCTCTATTGATACGAAACGATGTTCCCTGATGGACACGAAATGAACATCATTGATGGATACGAAAACATGCTTTTCCCTCCAACTTGTATCCATCACAACTTGAGCATACGAACTCGGATTGACTTGAAACTTGGAACGTTGGCTTCCTTTACCCTCCCAGTCATGTCTTATCAATTGTAGCTCGATCCGGACTTGGGAAAAATTCATCGATATCCATGACAAGCGATATTTGGAATCCAAACGATTCCTTGGTGTCCTGGCCTTGCCAAAAGGCGGGATAACATTTTCCCCCCAAAGTACGTCTTGTGAAAACATGACGTGCTTTGAAAAGTTGCAGGTTCTCTCTGAACAATTTGAAAGTTGTACTCTGTATTACTGTAATTGACTGTTGTGTGATAATGATTAGTTGACTCTAATTAACGTTGCAAGTTCGCGAGTCGTTGTCAGTTTTACTCGTTATTGAATTTTGTATTGATTCTCTCCTGAACCGATTTGAAATTCGAGTTGAAACAACGTCTGATGGTTGTTTTCGAGTAGCTCCTTCGTATCGATCCTCTCCTGAATCGATATAGAAGGTTGAGAAGTAGTTTTTATAGCGATGTGGGCCGAGTTGATGGATACGATACAAAGGTTCGTATCGATGGTCCTAAAATATGGTGGATTCTGCTTCGCATCGATGATTCTTCGATGGATACGAAATGGTCGTTCGTATCGATGGGCCTTTGATGAGTACGAAATTAAAGTTCGTATCGATCGACTTGTATCGTTGTGAGTTGATGGTTGCAGAAATGGACACTTCAAATCGATGGAGCCTAACGCCTGAAGGTGTCTTCCCTGTGTGCTTCATGTGTATGGTTCGCTGTCCATTTCGTATCGATGGAGACTTCGGGTCAAGTGGATTCTAACAAAGTCTTCGACTCGACCCATGAGTCAACTGGTTGTGGCCGGTCACATAGACTAGGAGGCGAATCGACTCGGTTCTACCCTAGGCTCCATATAAATACCTGGGACTTCGTCATTTTTCACTTTTTTACTTTCTATTTGTTACTGTTGCTCTTTGTTCTTTTTTACCTTCATATTGATAGACCGAGAGAAAGAACTGCTTGCTTTCGAATCAAACCAAACCTTCGATCCTTTGAGTGTAATCGCTAAAATCAGGTAATTAATGGATAGAATCATGTTAATAATGATGAAACTCGAGATCCCAATCATCCTTCTTGCTTTTACGACCATTTTTGATGAATTTGAGATCTGGACGAGAGAAAACGAGATTGGGGGACGGAGCGTGGCCATGGAGTTGAGATTCTTTGGGAAAGAAGGAGATACGGAGGAAATCACTCTAACCTCATTTCGTATCGAACTGGACTGGGAGTATTCGAATCGATCCAGACGACATACGTTCGTATCGGTATGGAGACGAGAGCGGCGATTGATGTGAAGCCATTGTTTTCAGATCGATGCGAAATCGGCGAACCTGATCGATGCGAATTGGTTTGCCTTCGATCGACACGACATGTATCGATTCGAACCTGATCGATACGAAGCACTCTCATTCCAGCCCGATCGATACGAAACACTCCTATTCCAAGACGATCGATATGAATGTATCGATTCGAATGCGGCTGGGCTGAAATACGTGATCCCCCTGACTCGATACGAAAACGAAGTGCGGCGATCGATTCTAACCTAAATTTTGACGAACTTAGGGAAATTTTGAATACTCGAACATTTGACTCCGACGAGCTTCTGCCTTGCATAACTGAACTTGATCACAGAACTGCATATTTGACTGACTTTCGGAGCTCGTCGATGGAACTGCCATTTAACAAAAACAGAAGTATAACGAACTTTAACTTGAATCGATCATTAGTATCTGGATGGCGCGGTTGTGACGGTCAGCGATGACAGTCATTTCTAGTCTGGCTTTTAAAGTTTCGTCTTTTGCATATTTTCTTTAATTCTGCAGAATTTGCTCAAATCATGCACAACACTTGCACTGCACAACTCATTCATACACTTTACACTGGGGAATGCACGGGCTTTTTTATCGTCTAATGATGGTTTCTCGTGAGTTAGCTAGTTATGGAACCGTCAAGTTCGCAGCCACAAGAAACTCAGAATCTAACCCCTCCCAGACTTGAGATTCCGGACATCGAGGCCGAAGTTATCGGTCCTGCTCCGGATGAGTTGCCCGACGCATCCTTCATCAATAGTTCGCCTGACTCGGTCCCGTCAAATGTTTCCGAAGATATGCTTGGGAGAATATGCTTAAGGCATGGTATGTCGCTGGACGACGTGTTATTGCCGGGACCAGACGATAGACCGCATAATCCCCCGGAGGGATATACTGCCTTTAACCGACATGCATGCGCGGCCGGGACACTTCCTCCGTTCAATGAATATATAAGAGAAGTGTTGGCTTATCTGGGGATTGCTCCGTCTCAGTTACACCCGAATGGATATGCTTCACTCAACAGCTTGTTCATCGCATTTATGGAGTACCTACATCGACCTCCTCGCATGACCGATATAAGATATTTGTTCAACTTCAAAAGTCGGACTGATGTCCATCTTTCACATTCCTGGAGTCTGTAAGAAATTTCCAAGTGGTCACAGGGTCTTGGACGAGACTGAGCTACTTCAAGTCGGAATGGTTTCACGTTCGATGTCCTCCAGGATTTGCCAGAAGATGGCTATTCAGACGTGAGTATCATCATTTTCCCGAATTATTGACAAGGCAATTCATGAATGAAATTGAACTCATATTTTCTTTTTCTTTTCTTTCAGCAATAATCCAGCGTCCTGACGGTGGTTACTACAAAGAGATAGTCCGGGTTCTCCAAGAAATTCCAAGTGAATAAAGGAATATCGAACTGCTGCTGACGGACCGGAATCTCAGAATTCTTGGGTTGATTGGACGAAGGCAAAGCATAAGGCTTGACGGTGCACTAAAGACTGTCTCTAGAGAAAAAGTCAAGCGGAAGAAACCTAAAGTCGTTATAATCGAGGAAGCTGACTCAGAAAGAACTCATACCGATGAGGAACCATTGGTCGGGCCTACCGACGGGACCCCGGATTCTGAGGAAAAGAGAAAAGGCAAGGCAGTGGCTTCTAAACAGTCTAAATCTAGGAGACAGAAGTCCATAGTCACAAACCGCCCCCTTTCTGGAGTTAGAATCTCAGAATCATCCCCCCTGCAGACGGAAAGCTCCTTCGAAGGGCTCGCTAACCTTCCAATCCCGGACCTTGCGTTCACACAGCATGATGCCGGGTTGGATAAAACGCAACATACTCTCGATGTTAGCGAGTCTCTTACTACCAGCGTGGTCAACACTTCTGGTTGGTCTGAGGGGTTACACATCCATACACTCTTCACGGCACTACACAATTTTGACCGTAAATCGCATATCATAAATGGTGACTAATCCTCCTTGTTTTACTTTTCAGGTACGATGTCTGGTCGCGGCTCTGTGCTTGGCAGTTTGCGCAACAAGCGCCGTTATTATGAACCACGAAGGAAAGAGGGAGATATAGACTATGATTCAGGGCATTCTGGTCAGGAGAAGTCTGACAGAGATAGGGGATACGTACGTCGGTCTCGATCCCGCTCTCCTCCGCCTAGGACCTCTGTACCGCCCACAGCTCTGGTGACACGCCCTCCTGAGACTTCACGGCCCAGGCCACCTTCTCACATTCCTAGATCCGATCCCCCACGTGGAGCTGAAATAGCCACTTCCTCAGCTACTACACCGGTCGTGACTGATTCGACCGGGGAAGGAGCTCTCAAACTGGCTCAAATGAGGAAGGAATTCCCCGACATCTGTTTTGATGGTTACGTCTTTCCTCTCCACTTGAAGATAATTCCGCCAACAGCTGAAAACTATCCATGATTATGTTGCGGACATTTTCTTTCAGTACAAGGAGTGGGCGAGGGCCGCGAGGAAAGCATCTAAAGTGGCGTTTGATCGGGCCGCTGCTATCGAAAAGCTGCAGAAGGAGTTGGGTCAAAAAGACCGAATTATGCAAGTGCTCAACACCGAGGCCGAGTCCTCCCGCAAATCTGAATTGAAGGCCCTGAAAAAGGTCGATGATGCAAACTCGGCCATGAAGAGAATGAAACAAGAGCACTACTCTGCCATCGAAGAGATGGGTCATAGGAACACCACCATCACTGCCGAGAGAGACGCAGCCCTCAAGGAACTTAATGAGCTGAAATCTAAGTTCTCCGAAATTGCGAGGGAGAAAGACGCGGCCAACGTCTCCGCGCAAGAAGCCTGTGACCAGGCGATGGTGCTTCGGAAGGAGAAGGACGCAGCCATGGAAAAAGCCCACGAAGCTGAAGTCGGGGTTGATGAGAAGGTACGACAGTCGGAAGCCAGGATTGAAGCTGAGGTAGAAGAGCTACTTGTCACTTACAATGCCAACGTGCTAAGGCACCGAGATCTGACTTGGCTCGACGACTACCCAATACATCTCTACAATGCCTGGAACCTGTTGGTTGAGGAGGAGAAAGCTGGGCACCCTGATGAATCCATTGATGAATTTGAGCTGGAGAACCGCATATATACTCAATGATGACGAAAAGAAAGTTCTCCATGGCTCCATGATTTCCCACGAGAAGGAGAGGCTTGGTGCCCAGTCTCAGGAAGTTGGAGAAGGCTTTGGTGCTGAGCATCATATTACGAGTTCAGAGATTGTCATGTCATCTTAGTCTGAGCCGACTTCGACGATCGACTCCCAGCCCATACCGGCATATGATCCAGACCGACCACATTTATCTACTATTAAGGAGCATCCTTCGGAATTCGTTCAGATGACCCTGAGCCAAACCGAGGAAGGTACTCTAAACTAATCTCTTGTTCACTTGGACTGAAGAATTTGTATAGAAGTGTACACTAACAAATGTTTCTTTTCTTTGATCAGTGACTGAAGTTGCGCCAGCTGCGCCTCCTGTAACCCAGGAATCATGCCAAGTGTCGGAGGCCATCATCTCTGAGGCGATCTCCGTTGTGACAGTTGCGTCGGTCGAGGTAACGCAGGGGAGCTCACTTTCTTTAGATGAACAGATGATAAACGAGCTCCTTGGCCGACAGAGTGACCCTTTCGCAGACTTACCGTTTGGCCTGGGTGGATTCTCATATACTTCTGACATCTCGACTCAGACCACTACGGCACATGGTGAGGCCCGAGCACAACGAGAAGCGATCATGTTGGCTGCGATTAATGCCGAGATGGCGGAGCAGTAGCGCAGTGCCCTACTCCCCTTATGATTGTATCTCTCGAGGGCACGCTCGTTGATACTAGTGTGCCAGTCCCACCTCCGGCCGTAGATTCTGTTCCTCCAACTCCTCCTGCGGGAAGCATCCCCATAGATTCCAGCTCGGAGGATGATGTCGACATCATGCCTTCGTCTGAGGGGAGCCCGCTTAAGGAGAAAGGATCTAAACGGAAGATCACCGGTGGCTCCAATAGCTCCTCGAAGAAGAAGAAGCTGAGGAAAAAGAAGGATTAGATAGACCTTTTTAGGCATGTGTTTCCTTTTTGCAGTCAGGAATTTTGTTATCTTTTTCTTTTTCCTTTTGTAGGCCGTGTATAGATGCGGGTTCGGCCCCTGCTAGTAGGAATATTTTTTGGATAGGCTCGTGTATGAACCATTGCTTTTGATTAGTTGAAATAAAATTTTGTCTTCTGGTTTCAACTTAAATTCCTTTTATGCTCAAATGTTGCAGTGTTCGAACTTCAGTCCGGTGTGCTAGCATTATTTTAACGCTTAAGCATAGCTTGTTTTATCTGTCGAGTCTGGAAATCTCGGACTTGAGTTGTGATCGGAGATTGAATCGGACTCGAACATCATGCAGTTTCGGGTAGTGATTAACACTTGGACCTGCCCCCAGTTCCAGGGTGAAGTTATGGTGATCAGCTTGAGATTGCAAGGAGTGAGGATCGAGCGATCGAACTACACTTGTTCCCTTGTGAATCATTTCATCCACACTCTGGGGATACAAGTTATCTCGTGGGTGGTTGTTCACATTCTGACTCGCACTCCGGGAGTTCGGAGTTGAACGTTTATACTCCGTTTTGCACTTTGGGAATACGGAGTTGAATGTTTATACTCCGTTTCGCACTTTGGGAATACGGAGTTAAATGTTTATACTCCGCTTCGCGCTCTGGGAATACGGAGTTGAATGTTTATACTCCGCTTCGCGCTTTGGGAATATGGAGTTGAATGTCTATACTCCGCTTCGCGCTCTGGGAATACGGAGTTGAAGGTTTATACTCCGTTTCACACTTTGGAAATACAGAGTTGAACGTTTATACTCCGCTTCGCACTCTGGGAATACAGAGTTGAATGTTTATACTCCGCTTCGCGCTCTGGAAATACAGAGTTGAATGTTTATACTCCGTTTCGCACTTTGGTAATACGGAGTTGATTGTTTATACTCCGCTTCGCACTCTGGGAATACGGAGTTGATTGTAGGATTGTTGTGTGTTAATCCTATTTAGCATTGGTGTAATGACTTGCCCCCGAGCTCGGGTTTCACTTAGCGAGTGACCGGTCGTATCACAGCCACTCTCTATTTGAATAAATCCCACCACGTGATGGGACTTAGCTCTCCGTGCATCGTGATGTCGTACATTGTATTCAATGAATCACAGCTCTGGCTCGAAGAGATGGCATTTTATTGCTAAAATAAGAAAATGCGGCAAAGTCAGTTGCCTTATTACAGAATTCAAATTTCGAAATGCAGAAACAAATTGCTAAATGAAAAGATATAATGAAATAAATAAAGCCTGTCATGTGTAATAGCGACGAAGACTCTCGCTGTTCCAGGCCCTTGGCAAATCAAGACCGTCAACGGTCGATAGTTTGAATGTGCCATCTCCGAGTCTTCGCGTAATCACGTATGGTCCTTCCCAATTTGGTTTCATGTGTGAAGGAACTGGATAGACTCTCTTAAGAACGAGATCGCTGAGTTCAAAGGTTCGAGGTCGAACTTTGGTATTGTACAATCGGGCGACTCGACTTCAATATGCAGCTGCTCTCAAATCAGCCTCTTCCCGTTTCTCATCCAGTAGATCCAAAGATTCAGCAAGCAATATAGCGTTTGTTTTCGGATCATAGTAAGTCATGCGATGGGAAAACACTTCCGTTTCGACTGGAATAACGGCTTTTGAGCCATAAGATAGGGAAAACGGGGTATGCCCGGTTGCGGTCTTGTGATTCGTTCGATAAGCCCATAATGCCATAGGAAGTTCGTCAACCCATTTGCCTCCAGCCTTTTCTAGCCGTTTCTTTAGGATAGATTTTATAACTTTATTGACAGCTTCGACCTGACCATTTGCCTGAGGATGTGCAACTGCCGAGAATTTTTTATGGATATGAAATCGTTGACAGAAATTCTTGAATTCTGCACTTTCGAATTGGGCTGCGTTATCGGTGATGGTGGTATGCGGGAGTCCAAATCGACAGATGATGTTGCGAACCACGAAATTTATCACTTTCTTTGTCGTAATGGTCGCGAGAGCCTCAGCTTCAGCCCACTTTGTAAAGTAGTCAACGGCGACGATGGCGTACTTCGCACCACCTTTTGTCAGAGGTAGAGCGCCGATGATATCGATGCCCCACATTGCGAATGGCCAGGGACTGACCATTTGAGTTATCTCGGTAGGCGGGGCTCTCGGAATTCGGGCATGTTTCTGGCACCTATCGCACTTTTTGGCATAGATTGCTGCATCTCGGTTCACTGTCGCCCAGTAGTATCCATATCGGAGTATCTTCTTAGCGAGAGCTTGCCCACCGGTGTGATCGCTACACTCTCCTTCGTGCACGTCATGTAACACTCGTTTGATTTCCTCGTGTGCAATACATCGGAGGAGAGGAACAGAATAACCTCTTCTGTACATGACTCTGTTCTGAATGACGAACTGTGAAGCCTTTCGTAGAATTTGTCTTTTCTCATTTCTATGCTCAGGCAACGTTCCATTTTCAATGTAATTTCGATACGGAGTCATCCACGATTCTCTACTGGGAGCGGTTTCAAACACAAAATTCGTCTCTATTTGATCGATGCTTGGGGAGGACAAAGTTTTGACGGGGACAAGTCCCATTTGCTGTGCTTCACTTGTGCTGGCTAACTTCGCCAACGAATCGGCTTTTTGATTGCGTTCTCGAGGTATATAATAAATGGCATAATAATCAAATTGATTCAGTACTTCCTGAACTCGAGCCAAGTAAGCAGCCAGCCTTCGATCCCTCGCTTGACACTCTCCCCGTACTTGACACACAACTAACTGTGAATCACAATAAATTTCCACAGCGATAACCCTCAAATCTCTGGCAAATTTTAGCCCATTTAAGAGGGCTTCATATTCAGCTTCATTATTAGTTGCATGAAAATCGAACTTCAAAGCATAACATATGGATCGGCCTTCGGGCGTTTCAAGTACAACACCAGCGCCCGAACACCGGTCGTTTGATGCACCGTCGGTACACAACTTCCAGATGTATTCGGGGGATTTACTGGTTTCGGGCAAGTCCTCTGGAACGGTAAATCCGGCTATGAAATCTGCCAGGACTTGTCCTTGAATGGCTCTCCGCGGAGCGTAAGTGATATCAAATTGGCTTAGTTCAATGTTCCATTTGAGCAACCTACCAGACGTCTCAGGCCGCGTGAGGACCTGTCGTAACGGCTGATCGGTATACACAGTAAGAGGATGAGCTTGGAAGTAAGGGCGGAGCTTTCTTGAGGTAATGACCAGGCAATAAGCCAGTTTCTCCAGTCTTGGGTAATTTCTCTCAGCTCTTGTTAGCCGTTTACTAACATAGTAGACCGGTTTCTACACTTTGTCTTCCTCCTGAACTAGCTAGAGCAGCACTGATCGCATGCTCCGACACTGCCAGGTAAAGGTACAACTGTTCGTGGTCAATCGGCTTTGACAAGATCGGTGGTGTGGAAAGATGTTGAACCAGCAATTGGAATGCATCTTCACACTCCATGGTCCATTCAAAATTTCGCTTTCCTTTTCGGATCAGATCGAAGAAAGGAATGCATTTATCGGTGGATTTCGAAATGAACCTGCTTAATGCTGCTACCTTCCCGTTGAGACTCTGGACTTGTTTTATGGTTCTTGGAGTTTGTAAGTTCCTTATTGCCCAGATTTTTTTGGGATTTGCTTCTATCCCTCGAGCGTTAACGATAAATCCGAGGAACTTTCCAGAGGCGACGCCGAAGTGACACTTTAATGGATTGAGCTTCATTCCATATTCTCGAAGAATGCTGAACATCGAATTTAAATCTCTGACGTGATCTGTGGAGAATCGAGATTTCACCAGCATGTCATCCACGTAAACCTCCATGGTCTTCCCGATCTGGTTGGCGAACATCTGATTGACCAAGCGTTGGTATGTTGCCCCGGCGTTCTTCAGACCAAATGGCATGACTTTGTAACAGTAGAGTCCCAGATCGGTCACGAAACTAGTATGTTCTTGATCAGGTAAATGCATGGGTATTTGATTGTAGCCAGAATAAGCATCCATAAAAGATAGTAATTCATGTCCGGCTGTCGAATCTACGAGCTGGTAAATTCGAGGGAGTGGAAAACTATCTTTCGGACAAGCCTTGTTTAAGTCAGAGTAATCGACGCAAGTTCTCCATTTTCCGTTCGGCTTTCGAACCATTACGGGGTTGGACACCCATTCTGGATACAAGGCATCTCGGATAAACCCATTCGATTGTAACTTATCAACCTCCTCTTTAAGGGCGGCAGATCTCTCTGGATCCATACCGTGCCTTTTCTGCTTGACCGGGACATACCGCGGATCTATATTCAGGGAGTGGCTTGCAATGTTCGGCGAGATCCCGCACATGTCAGAGTGTGTCCAGGCGAAGACGTCGAGATTCACCCGGAGAAATTCAACCAATTCCTGTTGTGTCTGTTTACCCAGTTGAGACCCAACTTTCAGCATCCTTGAATCATCATCCTCACTGATTGGGACGTCCACAGTCAGTTCGGCCGGAGAAGCTTGATTCTCCTTGGATTCGTCGTTATCTTCATTGTCCCTAGTGTCAAGGCCTTTCTAGAATTGGTTGTGGTGCCCGGGCCGAGGCCCAGGCATCAATTGTCAAGCATCAATAGAACGGACGCAGAGAGATTCCTCTACGTCCTTTCCCTTCTCCTTTCGCTGCGCCCCGCGCAGCTCAGCAACATAGCAGGCCCTCCCCGTTGCCTGATCTCCCTGAACGACTCCAATCCCACGATCGGTGGGGAACTTCAGAGTCAAACACCATGGATCGATGGCCGCCCTGAACTCAGCAAGGGCCGGTCGGCCCAAAAACGCATTATAAGGTGAATCAATCTCTAAAACAACAAACTGTAACATCCGAACTCTCCGGCGTTCTCTAACTCCCAATTCCATCGGTAGTTCTGTTACTCCAATGGGTATAGTAGCACTCCCGTTAAAGCCGTGGATTCGGGCTTGGCAGGGTTTCAAATCCTTTGCTTCCATCTTCATTAAATCGTAAGCCCGTTTAAGCAAGATATTCACAGAGCTCCCACTATTAACCAGGATTCTCTTCATCCAAGCAGGACCTACCTGGGTAGATATGACTAGTGGGTCAATTGTAGGGGCTTCGACTTTATCAGCGTCTCGGCTTCTAAATACAATATCATCAGATATTATCTTCTGTTGTTTAGCCGGAGTTCCATCTTCACAATTACTACAACATTCGAAGTCCGCATGCCTGATAGAACTAGCATACGACTCCATTTCCCCCCAGCTTCTGTCTGCTGGGTGGGGACCACCACTTATTGTGTTGATAACCAACCTCCCGCCCGCACGAGCGGGTTCTTCCTGTCTTTCTTGATTTTGTGAACGATTCTGATTCGAAGGGCCCGCACCACCAGACTACGGCGCCCGCACAAACTGATCTAACTTCCTCTCTCTGATCAACTTCTCGATGAGGTCCTGTAAATGTCGACACTCATTGGTATTGTGGCCATAGCTCTCATGAAATCTACAGAACTTTCATGTTTGAACCTGCCTCTCCGACGAGAGTTTCGAAGCAGGCTTCTTATACTGTACAGTGTTGCAAGTCTGTAAGTATACGTTCTCCAATGACGTATTCAACGGTGTGTAATTGTCAAACATTGGAGCCCTACACCGTGGGCCTCGGTTCTGATCTCTTTTCTTATCCTGGCCATTGTTGCCTCTCGGCTGGGTTTGCTTGTTCTGTATATTCAGCTGAACTTTTCCAGAACTCTCACCGGACTGCTTAACCGCTACGTTACTCTGTATTCCCTCACTACTGGGCCTCACATCGTCCTACTTCCTAGACTGTTTCGCGTCCTCTTGCCGTAAGAATTGAGCGGCTTTGGAGTAGAAACGGTCCAACGATGCGGGCGGTTTTCCGGCTAACCAATTTCCAAATTCAGAATCGGGATCGATCCCTTTGGTTAATGCCATCAAGGTCGAGTTATCGTTGGGATTACTGATCTCAACACATGCTGCGTGGAACCTCTCTAAATAACGCCTGAGTGTCTCTCCATGAGCCTGGGTGACACTAGACAGGGTGTTAACGTCTTTCGGTCTAGCAACATGCATACGAAACTGTTCCACAAACCTTTTAGCTAGTTGATCGAACGAAGAGATAGATCTGGGTGGCAACCTTGTAAACCACATTGTCGTGATTCCCCCCAGAGAGATGGGGAAACTTCGGCACTTCACCGCATCATCTTCTCTTGCAGCACTCATTGACCATTCATATTTCAAAATATGTTGATTCGGGTCACTATTTCCTTCGTACATTGGGAGAGTTGGCATTCTGAATAGCCGAGGGGGTTCAGCGTATAATATCTCGTCTATAAAAGGGGTATGACTATGGGAGATTCCACAATCGTCATTAGTGAGCCCCTGACTCTCGCGAATCATCTGATGTATCATGGTCGAATATCTGACACTGGCACATTCTGGGCATGCTGAGCTAAGGTGTGGTCGGGTTCCACAGTGCGAGTTTGGACCGGGCGCTGTCGACGGTCCGTATTTCACCTCCTTGGCTCAGCATCTTCTGGGACATATGGTTCAGGAGTATGTCCACGCTGTTGATTGTTCGGCTCTGACAGATTCCGGGTATCAACCCTCGTTTCTACTGCGGTGGTTGTAGCGCGGTTGTCCGTGGTATACTGTGGAGCAGTGCCTCCTCGTGTTGAGGGTCCTGTTTGGAAGCTGGTCGACGGCCCTGTCCTTAATTGTCCAACGGTCAAGGCGGGTTGATATCCAGTAGTTTGAGCGTGACTCCCCTCTAGCCGGGGATGGGTAGACCTGTGCTGATAGTCAGACGAGGCGGAACTTTCAGTAGACGCGTGGGAAGCATCATCCCTCCTGGACCTTCTGCGGCTTTGGCGGTTTAGTTGGTTGGTCAATTCAACATTGGCGCGCAACTGTTCAGCCAACTGTTGCCGGCTTTGGGTCAGTTCTTGGAGCAACACTTGGAACTCTTGTCGGGTGACTGGTCCTGACGGATCCGAGTGAGCAGTGTTGTCTTGATTGGATGAAGGCTGTTGTGTAGGATTCTGTCTATCCCAGCCTTCTTGATCTGCAGCGGTAGCGGCAGTTCTTGTACTAACCATTTTCAGTGGTGGAGTCCTTTCCTAGACTTTATGCAAATCTGAATAGAATGGAAGGATTTCGGATCAGATATCTAAATCTTCCTCTTGGATTTATGCAATCCGGTATCGACGGTAGATCCAAGGAGCAGGAGAAAAAGCTAGTTCTCTCGGTGAAATCACCAAAGTGTTTGTACCAAAAATGGGCAGAACACTCTTCGAAAGTTATTTGAAGTGATAAAATGAAGAACGTGAATGTAAAACAGAAATTATCTAACAAAAACTCCAACAAACAGGAACGTAAAATGCAAAGACAAGCAATTTAGAGTGGTTCGGCGTAGCGCCTACATCCACTATGAAGTTTTGATGATTTTATTGATTCTCTTTCAATGATTACAAGCAATTACAGTGAACAACAGTGAATTACAGTTTGGAACTCGAATTCAATAGTAGGAATAAGATGCAAGTCTCAATCCGGCAGAGTCTAGACGCTTCAGAATCAAAAGATCCCTTTTCTGTATGCTCTGGGGCTCTGTTTATAGGCGTAGGAGGTTGAGATTTGGCTCAAATTTCGGGAGACTTGGTCTGGCATGTGAGGGGACCCACGCGACCGTTTCCAGAAAGTTTCGCCTCGATCTGCGATCGATACGAATCCATTTCGTATCGATCAAGACGATGTCCGATTAAGCTGAAATTCAGCAGGGACATTCTTTAATGTGTATGCAAGCTTCCCTGAAAATTTCATTGGATTTGGATCAGTGGATCGTGAGATATCGTCGATACGAAATAGATTCCCTCAGTAGATGTTCTGTTCGACTCCATGGTTTCGACTCAATCTCATCGTATCGATCACTACACGTGCTTCTGAGATGATGTGGCGTGCGCACTTCGTCTCGATCCAGTTTTCACTCCGTGTTGACCATTTTGACTCCATAGATCTCGCCTTGTTTGTATCGATGGATGACACATCACCCTAGTTTATTGACTCGTTGGATACGAATAAGCCATTGGGCATGGGTTCGAAGTGAGGTCATCTGATGGATACGAAGAGCAATGGTCCGATGGATACGAAATAAGTATTGGCTGATTGATGTGAGACACGTCATCTGTTGATGGATACGAACCCGATCGATGCGAACTCGAGGGGTTCGAACATTGCCAACTTGATCGATACGAAATCATGGGAACTTGCCGATGCGAAGTGGATGATGGACACGAGTTGGATGGATACGAAGCAGACACTCGACCAATCAAATCGAGTTGTACCAATTATCGATGGACACGAAATCCATCGATACGAACTCGATGGATTCGAAACACGGCTACCTCTATCGATACGAAACGATGTTCCCTGATGGACACAAAATGAACATCATTGATGGATACGAAAACATGCTTTTCCCTCCAACTTGTATCCATCACAACTTGAGCATACGAACTCGGATTGACTTGAAACTTGGAACGTTGGCTTCCTTTACCCTCCCAGTCATGTCTCATCAATTGTAGCTCGATCCGGACTCGGACAAAATTCGTCGATATCCATGACAAGCGATATTTGGAATCCAAACGATTCCTTGGTGTCCTGGCCTTGCCAAAAGGCGGGATAACACTATATATCAAATATAAGTAAGGCCTAACTTGTTACTAAATCGTTTACATTAACAAATAAATGTTTTTATCTTTTATAGCTTTTAAGCATGGTAAAATTAAAACTTAAATCTGTTAACAGAATACATAACATCATTGGCAAACCACCTTTAGTGATGTAAGCAGTAATGGGTTTGCAGGACAAGGAGTTGATAAAAGGTTATTTGGTTGAATTTGGTTGAGTTCTTGAATTTATTTAGGTGTTTCAAGTAGCATGTGGCTGGTGCAGTAGTTTGTTGTTCATTCAGTGAGGTTGTTGACAAAGATGAAATTAGGTGGAGAAGAGGAGTAGTTTGTGGTTGAATGTGGGGTGGATATATTGCACCATTTACGAAGTTTGAATAGCATTGTTCAACAAGTTTGAATTGTACCGAACTGTGGATTTTGGCAGAAATTGAATGTGGGGTGTTCGTGGTGATTTTCTGGTGGTTTGGTAGTGATGCTAAATTAATTATGAACTGTGGAGTTGGGCAGATACTGAATTGTACTTAAATCATTATGTACTTATATATATGATTTTGTATATCAAGAAATATATATATAAAAGTAGCATACCTTATCATTGTCTATTTCGTCGAGGTCCAAATCTTTTAATTTTGACAAATCCCATTTTCTCATCCTTGGGATTTTGCTTTCCAAAATTTATTTTTCATCGATAATTTGCGTCCTTTCACAAAACCAATACTGCTAATAAGACCATACAAATAAGCACTAATATTTAACATTTTTGTAAAAAGCATTAGTATAAATATATTTATATTTACTTAAAGTTTTTAAATCATACCAATAAGACCATAGTACATCCAGGTGTGCTTCTTGGATCATTATAGTATTTTTGAACATTTTTCATGACATTTTCGCATATTGCTCTCGGCCAAGAGATTGAGTTCAATTTTCTTAAGTTTAACAGCTTTGATAAGAAGCCCCACTACATGTAGCTCATATTGTTAGGAAAGAGAAAAGTAATAATCAACAAGAGCAACAAAAATTTGACTAAATCCTCATTCCCGTTTTCTTCCTCTATCATTTTTTTCAACCTTCTTATGATTGTCTTCTGGCTAATTATGTCATTTTCTTCGAAATTTGTAGTCAGAAACTCTGGAAAACTTTCCATTGCTATGGCCTTATTTGAAGTTGGTATCGGAAATAAGTCCTCTCCAGATAAATGCATTCCAAATATAAGGCTAACTTCTTCAGGTGTGATTTTTAGCAGTTTGTTTCCAATTTTGAAGGCTTTTTCTTTAATACTGAAAGAAGTAATTATTTGGTCTAAATTTGAAGCGCTTTTCCGTATGTGTTGTCGCTCTATGCCATTGGTGAGAAACATATTTAAAAAAATTTGAATGGCGTTTTGTTGATATAACTTTTTGCTTCAGAAGACAGAATGTTTTTTTCCTTAACAGTCATCATAACTTTGTACACAGCATCTAAATTACATCTATATGTTCCAGTGTACAGATGTTTTTTCTGTCTTTTCGGTCTGTTTTGAATCTCATATTTCTGAACATCATCTAACTCATCTGTTTCAATATTTATTTCTTCAGAATTAGAATTTGCTTCATTCAGTTTTTCCGAAATTGTTCCCTCTTCATCTGAGTTTGTTAGCTGTTCTTTTTCAGAAATTTGTGAGGTTTGCTGTGTTGGTTCAGCTTCATCCTACATTCATGAAAATAATATCATTAACTGGGATCCTACATTTATTTCTGCATATTCATGAAGATAATATCATTCTGCTCAAGAATCATAATGCACATAAATCAAAACAATATTATCAAAAAATATCGTACTGCACAATAGTCTGTATAAAAAGATAATATGGTTTATCTTTTTAATTATTTTGTTATTTCTTAGGATTAAGATATTTTTTGTCAATGAAGAATTATTAAGTAGTTTGTATACAGTAGTGTTAACAATGTAGAAGCTAGTGAATAAAATGCTAAAAATATAGTCCATAAAAAAATATGCTGCAAATTCAACGGTGCCCTTAAATCCTATTGATTATAGAGGGATTTACATTTCCAATAAGCTTTGACAGTTAACGTATATTTAAGTAACTATGTAGTAATACATTTGCATATTTTTTTATATTCATAAACAACTAAAAGCATTTTGTTATAATTTATTATGTAATTAAGTTGTTTTTACAAAAACATAAATGCTTTTATCATTTTTATGCAAGCTTTAAATCAAGTTCATATGGTATGTAATAATTGTAAATAATGAATGAAACAGCAAACTTGTTTAATATTTATCATTGTTTTTCAAATGTAAGTAGAGCTAAACATCTAATTAAATCCCATACAGATAAAGCTAAATTTGTTTACCTTTTTTCAGTAGTTGAATACAGTAACATGTTCATATAGTATGAAACAAATTTAAATAATGAATAAAACTTGAAACTAGATTAACATGTATAGTTTGTCTCAAATATAACTAATGCTAAACATGTAATTAAATATAACTAATGCTAAACATGTTGTTTGTGCCAAAACTGGTCATAAACCCCGAATGTCGTGAAAGCACCAGTGTATGAACACAGATCAACAATATTGTAAAACAAAACTCAAATCCGAGCAAAGCAGAGAATCACAAGTCAAGAATAACAAACAGAAACACAGGATTTATAGTGGTTCGGCTATCTCCGGCCTACATCCACTTCAAAAGGCAATCTTTTATTGATGTTCTTCGCTGATTACAGCGGATTACAGCAGTAATTTACAAGTACAAACAGTAAAGTTGAGTTTAATCTTGATTTTGGTAGAGTTTTGACGTCGCCCGATCCAAAAAGTCCCTTTTCTATAGGCTCTAGGTTGCTATTTATAGGCGCTCCATCCAAATATCTGGCCCAAACTTTGGGAGACCTCTTCCGGCATGTGAGTGGGCCCACGCGATCGATCCTATGAAGTTTCGACTCGATCCATGATCGATATGAACGTAATTCATATCGATCAAGATTTAGTCCAATCGAGTCGAAACATGGTGTGAACATTCTTTAGCTTGTATGTAAGCTCCTGTGAAAATTTCATAGTATTTGGACTTATGGATTGCGAGATATGATCGATACGAGTTGGAGTTTTACTTAGGCTGATTCGTTCAACTCGATACGTTCGTATCGATCTCGTCGACTCAACCTAAAGCATGCGCGCGCGAGATGACATGGCATGAAATTCCTGGATTGGTCTACCCTTCTTGCCGAGTTGACCGAGTCTTATTTGCACCTTGTTCGCATCGATTGCTTCGGTGCTGTTCGTATCGATCACAATGTATTGTCCGAATCGATCAATTGTGGCTCTGTTCGTATCGATAGAAGTTATCTTGCATATTGGCCCCATTCGTATCGATCGCGGTGGTCTTGTTCATATCGATGGGAGATTTCATATCGCAGCATGTGTAAGTGGTCGATACGAAATGAACAAATCAATGGATACGAACAGGACTTCTTGGATCGATTCGAACATACGGGTAAACGATGGATACGAATAGGGTTTCAATCTGATCGATACGAACTCGATGGATGCGTGGTAAAGTCACTCTGATCAATACGAACTCGATCGACATCATGGCTCTCTGATCGATACGAACATATGGATACGAACAGGACTTCTCTGGATGGATTCGAACAAGGCATTGAGATCGATACGAACGGCGTGTTTTCCTTAACTTGTATCGATCATATCTTGAGCATACGAACTCGAATTGACTTGTAACTTGAAACGTTGTCTTTCATGGCTTTGCTTGTCATGTCTTGTCAATTGTAGCCCGATCCGGACTCGGACAAAATTCATCGACATCCATAGTGAACCTGTGATGTATAATCGATATTTTTGATGACTAATCATTGATTTTCAGTTAATTTCTTGATATCTCGGCTTTGCTAAAAGGTGGGATAACACTTTGCCCCCCAAAACATGCCTTTTGGTAAAGGCGTGTTTTGAATAGCTTCAAATCGAATGCTGTGAGCTCATGTTTTATTCACTGCTATAGTATCGTCAATCAAGTTTGTGGCTGTTCAAAGCCGAATCAATATCCATTTCCACTTGTGGAAGTCAGTAATCAAATTCTACAGCCTCTCCGGACCATCGATGGTCACTCTGGACCCTTGCTAAGTCCATTCCAGACCTAACGATCGAATAGAAAGATCATGTAGCGCTCCGGTGCTGCTTTCTATCCCTTGCACTCTGGCCCCAGTGAGGGCATATAGCGATGTCTTGGTCACTCTAGACCGATCATATCCTCTCCGAGCTCTTGCTGATTCCCATCCTGTCACTCTCCGGTGAAGGGGAAACAACGTTGACTGAGCCGATCCTGTCGCTCTCCGGCGAAGCGGCAACACCCCCTGCTCTCCGGTCCAGTGTCTCTGAACATTAAGCGATGTCTTGGTCTAAATCCTAGGCCGATCACAGCCACTCCGGGCTCTTATCGAACCCCGATCCAATCACCCTCCGGTGAATGGGGAACGATGTTAAGTAAGTTGATTATGTCGCTCTCCGGCGAAGCAACTCACTTCTTGCACTCCGGACCCCGCCTCTCCGGATAGGGTCATAAAGCGATCATTTTCAAGCTGGTTTTCAATGTTCATCCTTTAACTCTCCGGTCAAAGGTTTATTTCGAGAAATTCAAGTTCATGTATTAAATTCAAGTTCCAGTATTCAATCACAAACAAAGGAAAAATCTAAATATTGCCTCTCCGGGCAGAGCGGTTTATTACCTTCTCAGAGCATGCCTGGAGATCTCTCCGGTTCCCGTACATGTATAAGCGGAATAGCCGTTTTATTTTGGAATCAAATCTAAGAAATTTAATCGAGCAAAGTTCAAATCCTGAACTTAGCCCTTGCCCCCATGATCAATTGATGACGAGTCGTGATCCCGATCCAGGATTAGTTCTGTTAGGTGGAGGCGGTAGTTACTCAAGTCCTACGGCCGCTGTCCGATCTCTGATGTATTGTGGAAATCTACCACTTCTGGCATGTTCTTCCACCTCATCCTTCAGATGGCGACATTCATCAGTTGTATGCCCTTCTAGCTCATGGAATAGGCAGTATTTTCCACTTCTTCGTTCCCGTTCTATGGGATTTGTCCTGGGTGGTTTCCGATAGGGGAGTTGCCCCCTAGTCTCCGTGTAAATCCATTCTAGGTTCGCCGTTAAGTCTGTGTATTATTTGAACCTGGACTCCCGGAATTTCTTCCGTTTATCAAGACCATCGTATCTGTCGTCATGCTTTCGCTTCCCTTTGTCTGTTCCAGACTGTTCTTTGAAGGTTCCCTCGCCTTGCGCAACGTTCGTTTCTTGCCTTTCGGCACGTGAATCTTCCAGCCGAATGAACCTCTCAGCCTCATGATAGAATTCTCCAAGATCTTGTGGTGGGTCTCTTGCCAAATAATCCTTAAACTCTGTGCCTTCCGCAACTCCTGCTACCGCCGCCATCAAAATCATCGATGATCCAGGCAATCTACTGAAGCCACAGTTGCATTGAATCGCAATAGAAAATCTTTTATGGACTCTCCGGTCCTCTGCTTTATCGATGCTAGGGTCATCACACTTTTGGGTCGCGCCACGTGGACCCTAAACTGCCTCATGAAGCATTCCACTAGCTTGTCCCATGTTCTAATAGATCCGTTCTCTAGTTGTCTAAACCAAAGCGTAGCCAAATCTGATAAAAATAAAGGGAAACATCATGCCATCACTTCCTCGGATGCTCCCAACACTTCCATATGTCTGATATATCTAGAAATATGCATGGTTGGGTTTGACTTTCCATCATAAAGATCCAGTATGGGTAATATGAACTTTGGAGAATTCCTTGCATTTCTGATATTCGGAGTGAACGAACTCCGACTAACTTCCTTTAAGCCTCCGCTTGACAATCCTCCCCTCATTATCCGTCGCACTAATCCAGCCATTCTTTCATCTCCATCCCGGGGTCGTCCCCTCGGCATGCTTCTATCCTGCCCCCCAGGTCTCGAAGGGTATTCCAGGTAATATTCTTTGTGTGGTTCATTAACGTTAGCGTTGGCTCTAGCCTGTTGAGCTCCATCTGTGGGTCTTCCAGTGTCAGATCCAAAGAGTCTGTCCCCAAGTCCTTGATGAGTGCCTTCAGGCTCTACATTCTGATCTTGACTCTGACCTTCGTTGGTTTTTGCAACTCTAGCTCCTTGTCCTGTATTCGCAGCCGCTGTAGTCGGTCCAAAGTTCTGTGCTCCGGCTGTTCTCATCTGATCAAAGAAGTTTTGTATCATTTCTTGTTGACTCTTCAACAACCTTTCATGAATTGAATCCGCCATAGCCTCCATTTCATCCCTGGTAATGTAGATCGAAGCTGGTCCTTCTCCAGCCCCAGAGGACGCCTCTTGGCTTCCCCCTTGTTGGCTTCTCTCGGCTCTTTGTCTTCTACTTGTTTGTCGCATCATTGTCTCTCAAATCTGAATTCTTCAAGCTTTCAAATTTGAACTCCAAATCTGGTATAGCGGGTGCTAGTTCTTCTCAGTGAAAGCACCAAAGTGTTTGCGCCAAAATTGGTCACAAACCCCGAATGTCGTGAAAGCACCAGTGTATGAACACAGATCAACAATATTGTAAAACAAATCTCAAATCCGGGCAAAGTAGAGAATCACAAGTCAAGAATAACAAACAGAAACACAAAATTTATAGTGGTTCGGCTATCTTCGGCCTACATCCACTTTAAAAGACAATCTTTTATTGATGTTCTTCGCTGATTACAGCGGATTACAACAGTAATTTTCGAGTACAAACAGTAAAGTTGAGTTCAATCTTGATTTTGGTAGAGTTTTGACGTCACCCGATCCAAAAAGTCCCTTTTCTGTAGGCTCTAGGGTGCTATTTATAGGCGCTCCATTCAAATATCTGGCCCAAACTTCGGGAGACCTCTTCCGGCACATGAGTGGGCCCGCGCAATCGATCCCATGAAGTTTCGACTCGATCCGTGATCGATACGAACGTAATTAGTATCGATCAAGATTTTTTCCAATCGAGTCGAAACTTGGTGTGAACATTCTTTAGCTTGTACGTAAGCTCCTGTGAAAATTTCATAGCATTTGGACTTGTGGATTGCGAGATATGATCGATACGAGTTGGAGTTTTACTTAGGTTGATTCGTTCGACTCGATACGTTCGTATCGATCTCGTCGACTCGATCTAAAGCATGCGCGCGCGAGATGACGTGGCATGAAATTTATGGATCGTTCCACCCTTCTTGTCGAGTTGACCGAGTCTTATTTGCACCTTGTTCACATCGGTTGCTTCATCACTGTTCGTATCGATCATAATGTACTGTTCGAATCGATCAATTGTGGCTCTGTTCGTATCGATAGAAGTTATCTTGCATATTGGTCCCGTTTGTATCGATCGCGGTGGTCTTGTTCGTATCGATGGGAGATTTCGTATCGCAGCGTGTGTAAGTGGTCGATACGAAATGAACAAATCAATGGATACGAACAGGACTTCTTGGATCGATTCGAACATACGGGTAAACGATGGATACGAATAGGGTTTCAATCTGATCGATACGAACTCGATGGATGCGAGGCAAAGTCACTCTGATCGATACGAACTCGATCGACATCATGGCTCTCTGTTCGATATGAACATATGGATACGAACAGGTCTTCTCTGGATGGATTCGAAAAAGGCGTTGAGATCGATACGAACGACTTGTTTTCCTTAACTTGTATCGATCATATCTTGAGCATACGAACTCGGATTGACTTGAAACTTGAAACGTTGTCTTTCATGGCTTTGCTTGTCATGTCTTGTCAATTTTAGCCCGATCCGGACTCAGACAAAATTCATCGACATCCATAGTGAACCTGTGATGTATAATCGATATTTTTGATGAGTAATCATTGATTTTTAGTTAATTTCTTGATATCTCGGCTTTGCTAAAAGGTGGGATAACACATGTATAACTTGTTTAACATGTATCGCTGTTTTTAAAATATAAGTAAAGCTAAACATCTAATTAAGTCCTACACAGATGAAGCTAAATGTGCTTATCTTTCTTCAGCAGTTAAATACGGTAACATGTTCATATGGTATGTAACAATTCAACATGTAATTAAATGTTATTCTATACATAATTAAGGAAAAAAAGTTACCAACGGTGTTAGTGATAAAGATTTGTGCTGACTGTGTTCATCACAAAATGGACTAGATATTGGTCTTCTGTTGATACACTGTTTTCCGTTGTTAATGAAGACGCATATAGCTTCTTCAATAAAAACTTTTGTTGTTCTTGATCTTGTCTGCATTTGTATCCTGCATGAATATTATCATGTGTAATAATATGTTAGTAAGAATGAAGAGTTATACATATATGCATTACTGACTATGAAATCATATATAGTTCATTATCTAATTAAATCATTTTGTATAAAAACATATATGCTTTTATCTTTTTAAGTAGGGTGTAAATTTGCTGTATATCTTTTGTAATAACTTTTAAATCATGAAAAAAAGGAAAACATGTATAACTTATACTAGTCACTATTTAAGATAACTAAGGCTTAAGTTGATTTGAACCAATTATAGTAAAAGATAAATATGTTTATCTTTCGTAGCTGTTGAACATAGGAACATTGCAACATAACTGTGTTTACACAATACATACGATTTTTGTAGTACTGAAGTTAAAATTACGTTAAAGCAACTCAAAGATAAACAAACATGTTAAATCCATTACATTCTTGTATTAAATCATTTAGATTAAAAGATAAACAGATTTATCTTTTTAAGCTGTTGAATATGAACAGTTTTAGATCACGTTAAACCATTACAAAAACAACAAACACCTTACATGCATTACAAAAACTGTTATATATAAACACAATCAATAGAACATATTTCTTACTTATTCAAAAACAAGCAAAAAACAACCCATAAATAGCAAAGAAAATCAATCAGTGAATGACTACTTACTTCAGCTAACAAAAACAGTCGATATATAGCAAAAAAACAATCGATGAACAATAAACAGCAAAGATAAACAAGTATTTACTTGTTCAGCAACTAGTGAATAGAAATCGCGTCTTACAACTAGTGAATAGAAATCGCGCTTAGTTTCTTCAGCAGAAGAAAGGTAAGGCGATTAACAATTTGCGTGTTCAGCTGAAGAAAAGTGAATCAATCGATATATAGCAAACAGCAGAAATAAACAACTACTTACTTGTTCAGCTGAGAAAAGTTAGGCGGTACGATTTCTTCAGCCAATTGATAATCCAACTGAGGCGATTTTATTTCTAAGCCCCAGTTTTGTATTTCATTCGGAGGTTTGGCGGCAGATATGGATTAGCGAGAAGTAGTGGGTTTATTTTCGACCCGTGTCCTGGAAACTAATTTTTTTGAACACGTGTCCTAGACAATAATTAGTTGATGGTAATAGGCCCTTATAGTGAAATTCCCCTAAAATAAATATATAAAGTAATAATTACTTTAAAAAGTATGCATCAAATCATCTTAAACCACATCACCACCACCATCATCACCACCATCACCTACACCACATCACAACATGGGGGAAGGGGGCTGCCATGTGCCATAAGGTGGAGAGAGGGAGGTGTTTGTTTAGGTAGGTAAGGGTATGTGGTAATTTCACTTCGAAGATATTTTCTTATTTTTTCCTATAAATACCACCCTCCTTCTCACTTATTCTTCACATTCATCTTCTTCTTAATTCTTGAGCTTTCTTATGCTCTTTAATGGCTTCTATGGAAGTCTTTCTTCTTTCTCAAAAACTTGAGAAAAATTAAGAGGGTTAAAAATAGTGGAAGTGCTTAAGTACTAATCCACCGATTACTCACTAACTTTTCAAAAGTTAACCAAATCTTCTCTAATCTCTTCTAAACTCTAGTATTAAGCCTAAGTCATCATGAGAAGCATGATTTGCAAGTGGAAGGAGGCATGTCGTGACCTTTGGGTCTTAAGGAGATGTTTAGTGAAACGTTGGTTTGTTCGAATGTTGGTAGGAAGTATCGGTTTGGATTAAGGTGAGAACTCTATTTATATATACTATATATATTGGATGATATATATGTTTTGCTATGGTTGTTTATAATGATTTTTAATCATGTTTGGTTGTCTATTTATGCATTGACATCAAGTATTGATTGTTTAATATGATTTTTTGATTGTATTAACAAGTCACGTTAAATACACGTCGATATTACACACGGAAATCGCTTTCCGAATCAAATTATAAAAGTGATATGGAATCATTAAAATTCTTTAAAACAGTTTTAAAATGATTTAAAAATGTTTTATAAACACTAAAAAATATGGTGAAGTTTGAATAAGAAATGAAAAACGAGTAACTAGGCGCATCGCGTAACGGTAGTTCGCGATTTCGTGCCACAAAAGTTAAATGAGTATATAAAGTGAAGATAGCTCGGAATTCTTTGTCATAAGAATTTTTCAGACTATTATATCCATGGTTTTCAAACAAAATAAAATGATCAAGATTTCAATAAGTAGATTTTGAAATATAAGTAAAACAAGTTTTCAAACCAATCGCGGTTTTGCAGTTCAGAATCAAAAAAAGTATTTCCTAAATTTTAATATTTTTAAATATTTTAAAAATATGGAAAAATATTTATAAATCTTTTAAAATGCTTTAAAATGGATTTGAATTATATAAATAAATTATCAAATGATAGAAAAGTCGTTTTGATCAATATAACTTTAAAAACACTATTTGCAGCGGTATTTAATAACTTTTGAAATATAACTTTAAAAGTAACAATTCTTTTATAAATCTTTTACAAATGTTTTTAAATGAGTAATTTAGTATTTTAAAGATGACTTGAAAATTTAATCATTTATTTAAAAGGATCTGAATAAAAGAATTAAATAAAAGCTATTATAAGCAATTATTTTAATCTTGGCTCTAATATGCCGACGAGTACACCTGATTATTCTATTCGTGAGATCAGGTTGAGGTGCCTAAACTAAGGAGATGTTCAGGAGCAACCAGTGCCCTGACTCACTTGGCCTCACCTAGGTGAGGGATAGATAAGGTCGAAATGTCGGAAACGTGTTAAGTATAAAGATCAAAATTTCCAAATTTAAACAACTCAGATTTACCATCTTAGATAACATTGTTTCAAATTATTTAAAAAGTTACGTTTTAAAAATAAGAAATCTTAGTTAAGATTTAAGTAAAATAATTCAAAAATATTTAATTAAACCAAAGAATTTAATAAAGAGAGGTTTAATGATTCTGTATATACCAATAAGAATGTCTTTTAAGATATATATCTCTTGAAGATATTTTTTCCAATAAAAAGAAATGAATCAATCAAATGATAATCACCTATTTATAAACCATCCTTTTATCGATGATTGGTTTGAAGGAACCAAGGTCGGATCTGATTGCTCTGTGCTACATGATAGGAGGTTCTCGCTTTGTGAACTGTGACGAAGCTTAGACTATCACCCCTACATGTCCCTTGTTTGAAAGGGTTGGTTGCTAGTCATGAGGCTGGCCGTAAAATAAGATTCGAGGTTATCATTTGTGGTCACTGTCATGTTGAAAAACGGGTATACGTCACATTTGATACTAGAGTGTCGAGATCAACTTTACTTGCTTTGTGCAGCATGATAAGGGGTTCTCGATGTCTATTTGGTGGCGAGCAAGAGACTCTTACCCCTACATGTCTCTAGGAAAGGGTTGGTTGTTTGTTCCGAGGCTGGCCATAAAAGAAAATTCGAGGCACCGGTGTATGCCACGGTGGTTATGTCCACTGTTGATGGTTGAAAAGCCTAGGTTGGTGGGTGTACCCACTGCTCAAAATGGTTCTTTACATTTGGTATCAAAGCTTTGGTTGAGTGAACACATAAGCCTGATCGGGGTAAAGTCTCATCAAAGGCAGGGTTAGTAATACCCTAGGATGAGTAACTCATTAGAATTAGGGATAGTAATACCCTAGAATGAGTTGTGAGTATTATATATAAGCACATATTTGTTAATGATATATAAAAATGGTTTTTGAAAAATATGGTAAATGAAATAATTTTACCTATAATTATAATTTATGTATAAAGAATATATTTTAAAAAGGATATATAGTTAGATAAATTATAACTTGGATGTTTTTTAATCAAGATTTGTAAAATCTAAGTATAAAAATCTTGTGATTAGAATTTCACAATTTGACTATAGGATGTTTAACAAATAATGCTAAGGATATTAAGAGATATAAATAATAAATAAAACCTGACAAGTTGAAAAATGGTTATGAAATGAGGATTTTAATCTAAAAGGTTTTTGAGAAAAAAAATTCAAAGAATTTTGAAAGTTGATAATAATAGATATTCAGTTATTATCATTGATTAATCAATCGTTTGGTTAAAAGTTTAAATACAAACACCTCGTGTTTCACAATTTGACTATGTGGTATTTGATAAATAATATTGGGTTAAGGAATTTGATTAAGATAAATAAAATATATAAATGTATTTTATATGAATGTGTTTTATAAAAATAAAGTAATCTATAAAGGATTTTTGAAATAACAATAAAATTAGTTCACTTCAATCTAATGAATTGTTTGATTTAAAAGTTCAAGCACGAACTTCTCGTGAATTTAGTTTCACAATTTGACTATAAGGTGTTCGATAAATAATAAGTTATAAACAAATTTGTAATGCGTTAAATATTAAGTAAATTGGAAACTTTATACTATAAAAGAGTGTGAAATAAATATCAACTTAAGTTGTAAAGTG
Source organism: Allium fistulosum (assembly GCA_030737815.1). Lineage (NCBI taxonomy): Eukaryota > Viridiplantae > Streptophyta > Magnoliopsida > Asparagales > Amaryllidaceae > Allium > Allium fistulosum. The sequence goes on along the minus strand of CM060906.1, from coordinate 371,748,042 downwards.
ATTATATAGCCATAAGTTGTAATTATATAATATGAACAAACTTAAGTAAGGATTTATAAAAATTTATGTAAATAAGTTTGTATAACTTATGAATTTGAGAAAATGAAAAGTAAAACCAAATTTTAAAAAGGTTAAACATTTTGGATAAGTAAAAAAAATTTAAATTTCACTGTGAAATGAAAATTTAACTTAAGTGAAGTTAAAAGAAATTAGATTATAAATATAAATTTAAGTTTTGAAGCGATAATAAAACATAAGTTTATAATAAACTTAAGTAATGATTTTATAGAATGGTTCCTAAAGTATTATTAGTATTTCAAAAAATATACAAACTAATAAATGAATATGAATAAAAAGAATCTAAAGATTAACTAGTTCGAATAGCTCGAAAGTAACAGAAAATGGGCAGGAGATGTGTTCGGATGGTAAACACTTCTCTTAAGTACTACCCCTCTGGTTAAGACGATATTTGATACTATCGACAGTACCCAGTTCCTTGGTATTATTTTAGAGTTACTCGATCTAGATAATTTTCTAAAGTTAAAAAGGAATATATTATAATAAGAGAAGTTTACTGTAAATTTGGAAAATAAAGATAAATTAGCCTTTTAATTTAAATGGTATCTTTTGGAAAAGAGATAGAAATATTTTGTAAATAAATATTTCGAAGTAATAAATTTATAAACAAAGTTTTATAAATAAAGGGATATATCTATAAGTGACATTTTTATAAATAAAAATAAGTGCTATAAAGGAGATTTTATAAAGAAGTAGATTTTTGAGTGAAATTTAATAAATGAAAGGTTTTCATAAAGATTTTGGGAAGTTAATAAGTATGCACATTGTACATAGAATTGTCGCACAATTTTGATCTAAGATTCAAGTACGGAACTTTGAGGTGTACATACCGGTCCGAAAACGAGTTTATCACTCGATTCTTGATGATGAACATTGATGAGGGTTTATGATTGGCACTTGAGTTTTCTATCATAGTTGAGTGCTATGTAAGGAAGACTAAAGTTTTGATCGGAAAGCCTGATTAGGGTTCGCACTAGAGTATCGGATGATCACTGCTAGTTTGGAGGTAAAGTTGTGGATTCAAATAGTAGATCGAATCAGATAATGCGTATGAATGATCTATATACATCCTACAAGAGTAATTTTAAAAATGAATATTTTAGGTAAACACCTTCGGGTTTTTGTTCTGGTGTAATTTCGAGGACGAAATTCTTTTAAGAGGGGAAGTCTGTAATGACCCGCAAATTCATCACTTTGATAAATTTGATTTATTTTTAAAGTATTCAAATAAAAGGTTAATAATAAAAATAATATTGTTTTGAGTAATAATAAATAATAATAGTCTTGTTTTGAACCATAAATAATAATGGTAATCTTATTTTGAATGGATATTTACGAAAATATCTTCCTTCAGATTTAAATCGATAAAATAGCCGAAAATCGTTTTATCGATAACGGCTCTATAATTGTCCAAAGTCGCGAATGGGACTGGATACATACACTTATTTTTATATTTAAACAAGAATATGAAATAAACTAATTTATTTTATTTTTGAAAAATAAAGTGTATTTATAACATCATCAATAATGTCATTATAATTAATAATGAATTAATGATTTTATATTGAGATTAAATGATTTAAAAATTATTATAATTATCTAGATAATTGTTTTAAAATGATAATAATTCATTTGTAATAGTAATAAAGTAAAAATAAATCATTTATAATAGTTTTATAAAGATTTATAATAGATTTGAAATTATAAGGAAAATCAACATCGGTTTATCGATATAATAACACTTTTAGCAAACAATTGTTTAATATTGATTACATGGTTTTATAATTAAAATGAGACATTTTAATTCATGAATAATAATAAGAAATATTTTTCAAACTTTGTTTACAAATATACATACGTTAAATAATAAATGAAAATATGACCGAAGATCGGAATCCGAATTAAGTATAAAAGATTAAATTTTCCAAATTTAAACAATTTGGATTTACCATCTTAGATAACATGGTTTCAACTTATTTAAAAAGTTACATTTTAAAAATATGAAATCTTGGTTAAGATTTAAGTAAAATGATTCAGAATTATTTGGTTAAACCAAAGAATTTAATAAAGAGAGGTTTAGTGATTCCGTATATACTAAAAAGAATGTTTTTTAAGATATATATCTCTCGAAGATATTTTTCCAATAAAAATAAATGAATAAATCAAATGGTAATCACCTATTTTTATACCATCTTTTTATCGATGATTGGTTTGAAGGAACCGGGGTCGGATTTGGGTAATTCCTATCCGAAAACTACTTTGAACCAACTTACGTTTCGAAAGTGAAGAAAATACATATCGAAGATCTTGATTTTGAAGGCGGGGATCTTCATAACGGAAGAACTGCTTGTTGAAAACATTCGGATTTACTCCAAAGATAAATAAATAGCAGTGGTCTCTTCGTTTTGGGATCTACATATGCAAGGACTAACTCGCTACTAATCCTAGGGGTGTTGCCCGACAGGATGTGGTAGGTGAGTGCCTTCGATTTGTCCTGTTCCTAAACAACTTGTATGGACGAATATCTGACATCACATTTCTAGATTATATTGATTGATCTCTATGAACATATCATCTGTTTAGTGGCGGAGAAGATAACTTCTCTTAGCTTAACACCCTTTCCTAAGACGTACGATCTCAGGAGTTATACGTTTGTAGAAATCAGTAGTGTGATTATGAAATGGCAAAGTGGAATATGTTCTAAAAAATAGGTAATCGTTACCTCAAAGCCTCACACCCGAGAACAGTAAAACAGGGGATGCTTTAAGGCTAAAGTAGGTTGCAACCAATCTAAGTATGAAATCACCTTCTAGATGGATAAAATTTCTACCCGCTATAACGTCGGGTTTAAATTAAGTGGTGTATGCTATGAGACGTCGTGGATAGGTCGGGAATGGTCGGGTGATGTAATACTCGGTGTTATTCATGTAATTTTCGAATAGGCCGGTCTTAATTCGCATGAGGACCAATATAGGGGCCTCGGGTGCATTCCTTTAGAAATGCACTGTATGGGAGGTAGTCCCTTACCTCGCTATTCAGTTGGAAATCCAATATCCAATAAGTGTCGTACGGACATAGTTGTGCAAAGTACTAAAATGTGAGATGCAAAGCATTTCAGCTAAGATTTATAAGTTTAGTTGCAAATGTTTTCAAAAGAATGTCATTAAAAATAATATTTCCAAATTTCCACGTAAAAATGTTTTGGTTATCATAAGGTAAAAATTCGTTCCGTGTTTATGTGTAGCGTGGTTTTATAAGATACCCTTTTGTTTTCAAAACCTGTATTTTGAGTTCTCACGTTACTTCCATGACCGACTCGGAGTTTATTTCCTTTTCCTTAAACTCTAGGTGGCCTATTTTTCCGGGCAGCCCAGTAGTCAGGTTTAGTTAGAAGAAATCTGAAGAGCTCGGAGCATGGAGTTAGAAGATTCTTCAGTAGACTATTACCCATTCCCACTACATTCATGTACTATTGTATTCTGCATTTGTATGGACAGAGATTTATAATTGTCCATGTTTAACTCTGATAAATGTATTTAAAATTTTCGCTATAAAGGTTTTATATATTGAAATAATATATGTTATTCCATTCATGCAAGATTATGTCTATCTTCTTTTTCCTTTTACCCTAAATGAACCGGGTCTCCGACGCACAGATTTGCGGCACGTGAATACCGAGGATGTATTGATGTCGATATTCGAGGGCTGAAGAAACGGGTCTTTACAATATGATTTTAGACGTCTAAACTATGGGAAACATGGAACATTATGTACAGGTAGAAAACAATTGAATTTTTGATATATTCATATATTTAGTGAAAAACAAGGTAGATTATATTTATTATTATTATCAAATAAAAATATACATATTTTATTTTTACATACTTATTTTCATACACACACACACATGAGAGAGCAAGTAAAAAATCATTTCTTGTCCAGTGAATCTGAGCTTTTGTGCTCAGTACGATCCTCATTAATTTGTTTTATTTTTAGTTTGCTCGGGCTTAAGTGGAGACCAATTCAGATGAGCTGGAGCGTTTGATGGCCCTACCTCCCATTAGTTTCTTAGAGTAATGTTGTACGCTTTGGTAGGAATCTCTATTAAACGAGGAGAGTTTTTATGTAAACAATCTTTAGTCGGTGATTGACTGCAGACTGCCAGAATACATCGTTCGAGAAATGTAACAACCGGAAATTTAACCCATAATAATTAATTCGTTAATTAATGAAATGATAAAATAACTTTATGAAATTATCAGAATTGAACCATGGGCATTATGTCCGTGGTAATTTTCTAGTCAATTTCCATATATAGAACGTCAGAATCCAAGTCAATATGAAGAAGTTACGCACGAAACAAGAACCAACGGAAAAAATATATTACATGGGTCAGGTCGACCAGGAGGTCGACCCAACCACAACCTAGGTCAACCAGCCAGTCGACCTAGGGGGAGGGAAGGTCGACCTGGTGGTCGACCCGCCCTACGTGGTGAACGAACGAACTTTTTGTTCGTTCCAGTAAGTTTTGTACACGATTTTTTTCGATCTTTGGCTACATCTGGTCCTTCCATGCTTCCATCCGACGGCTCCTATTCAGCCTGTGATGTAGTTGCATCCTATTCAATCTCCAAATCCAACAGTCTGAGATCCATTTCTACCCCAATAACTAAGACCCTAGGCCTAACACTTTTTCTCATTCAAGATTTTCTCCGCTTGGGTTCACCTTTTCAGGAAGGACCCTAAAAGGAATAATTTTCCAAGGAGAGAATCTTTTTAATAAAAATATTTTAATACCCTCAAGTGGATCCAGGAAGACCAAAAGGGAAGAGCTTAGGACCACATATGAGTGATTGTAATTAATTTAGATTTCTTTAAGTGATTTAAAATACCAGGGTTTCCAATAGTTGTAGTTTTTACTACGATTTTTGGAATAACCTTTTTAGTAATTTATTTACAGTTTTTAGAATTATTTTCAGTCTATTTCTTTTAGCTATTTTTTTAGATAATTTTAGCTTATTTCTGTTAATTATAGCTTTTCCATTTATTTACAGTATTTTAGTTTATTTACTGTTAATTATGCGTTACTTACATCTTCTTCCTACGCTTTGGATTCCTTCTAATTTCAGTTTTCTTTTATTTCTCCTTCTTCTTCACATATGGATTAGAATAAATTAAACACGAATATGGATTAAAATTATAAGAATACTGAAATAACAGAAGATAAGATGTAAGACTGTAATAAAAATGGAATTAAGACTGAAATTGAGCCTGATTATGATATTAATGTTAGAATTGGACTGATAAAAGATAATTGGCCTAGTTATAACTTAGAATTATAACTAAAAAGAGTATAAGATAAAAGAGGCTTATTTTCACACTAAGACCTTGGGTTAAGTAATAAGCATGATTATAACGTGGGTTATAATAAGAAAAAGAACGAAATGAGGCTTATTTTAAGACTTAGGATAAATTAATAAGCAAAGATAGTGAAGATAAAGGCTTATTAAACAATTTATCTAAGTTAATAAGCAAAGATGAAAGTAGGACCTGTACCCAAAAGCATTCCCTATTAGACAAAATGATGGTCTCACATTAGCCTGAAGTGAGATGAGGGCACGCTTATGCTAATAATGGTAGTAATTGGTCAAATAGAAGTCCAAATCACGGGGGATTTGGACAAGGGGCGCAACTAGATATTGTTGGATGATGGGCTAGTACCAATAGCATTTTCCCTATTTTTCTATGGACACGGTGTTTCACATAATCCTGAAGTGAGTCGAGGGGCATGCTTATGTTGGAGCACAGGTAATAAGAAGACCCAATAGTTGGAGCAACAGGTAGCATGAGCATGGTGGCAGTTACGGGTGCGACTTCCATTTCGGTGCCCAGTAATCGCTATGAGTTCTAAGTGCTTAAGTATGTGTGTCTTTCATAGACACAATTGCCTTCTATGTAGGAAGCTATATAACGTCTAGTCCATAGTAGATACTTTGTGCGTCTTTCGTAGACACCATTGTACTTTGTGCGTCTTTCGTAGATGTCATTACCTTATGTGTAAGGAGTTATATATTGTCTAGTCCGCAGTAGGTACTATGGAGCAGCAGAACGATCGAAAGGGTAGAATTAGGATTTCATCCTAATTATAGGACTAGCGATTTAGCCTAATCAAAATAGCAATCAAGGATAAGTGCAAACAATCAAAGTTAACTAATCATATTTAATAATTAATTCGTATTTATTTCCAGCTTATTCCTTCTTCCATTTCCTTTGTTTTTTTATATACTAGAACTGTTGCAAAGCCTATTACCTTTACTTTACTTAAAGATTCTAGTAATTACTATCATTCACCAGACTTTTAGTTTGACCCACTCCTCTATTTTCCCCATTTTCCTCCATAGGCAATCAAGGAAGAGGACAGTAGGTTGCATTTGCTTGGAGGTTTCTTTGAAGGAGATTCCAGTATATACTTCCACTTCTTTTATTTCAGCCTTTTGTTCTTTATTTGTACTGGCACATGTTGGGAATAGTTGTACTCTGATTTTTGAGACTATGGTTTTCTTTGATTTCATAAGACATATATGTATGGTATTTTGACACGTGATGTATTTGGTATTTGGTGACTTATTTGGTTTTTAAAGAAATTATGAAGTTTTGTTCTAAATAAGTTATTATTTAATTTGTTTCCGCTGTTTTTACCTATTTATGTCTTATGAATCTTAGTCTCTGCTAGTTTTAGTTTATACCTACAATGCACCACGCCTTCTAGTGTGTCCTTTTGGGTATACTAAGGGGTGTGGGATGTTTCACTTAGTATCAGAGCCTAAGGTTACAGGATTCCTGAAAAAAAATTAAAAGAAAAAGTATTTTTCAAAATAACTTGTTTTAAAATATTTTTTGAAGAAAAACTTTTAGAAATAGTTTGCAAGTAGTAAAGAATAGTTTTCTTTAAAAATCCCTTCAAAGGTCCAGTACAATCTCCTTTCGACTCTTTCCTAAATTGTCTCACTTTCTTTTCGTAGAATGGCGGATGCCCCGAACCTTCCCAAGGGCATTCCAGTACCAGTCTGGTTTCGTAGGTATCTACAAGCCATGACTCCAGAGGTGCAGGGCTAAGCGCCCAACCCAGCACCAGGGGTGGGAATCCCATCAACCCACCTGCGGTAGTTGATTTCTCTAGGCTCTGTAAGGATTTTGCATGTAACGACCCGTATTTTTAACACTTTAAAAATACGAATTAAAATGAAAATTTTGGATAAAAATCCGAAGGAAATAAAATTTTGTGTTGTTATATGTGAATTACAAGTTAAAATACAAAACTGAATTCTGAAATAACTTATTTGTAAATTAAATATGGATGTTAACTGGTAGTGAATGTAAATAATGAATTGAATTTGATTGTAAACCAAATATGTTATGATTGTAAACAAAGAATAAATAAAATGGTAGATTTAATAATGGAAGTTATGTTATTGAAACTAATATAAATAAATGTAACTTAATATTACAGTTGATTGAAAGCAGATAATAACTGAAACTGTAATTTGATAAAGATGTTAACTTGTAATTGAACGTAAGTAAAAGATTTAAATTTGAATGTAACAAGTAATTGAATTGAATTGAATTTGATTGTAAACAACGAAATAAATAAAATGTTACATTTAATATTGAAGTTATAATATGGAAATCAACGTAAATGAATGTAATTTAATATTACTGTGAATTTAAATAAGATGATAGCTGAAGAAAATGAAAGTAAATGAATTATAAACTATTAATAATAATGTATAGGTAAATGGTTGATTCAATAATGAAAGTGTAAATCGAAATAAAAGAATTCATTTGGAATTAAATAACTTGAATTTGAATTACAATATAATTGAACGCTGAATCTAATATAATCTTTTATATTGGATTTATAATGGAAAATTGCATTGTAAAAGATTGTTAATTACTATGAAATTAAATATGGAATTTGTGAACAATTGAAATTTGATTTAAAAGTTAATAATTTAAAATTGGGAATTTTATATTGAAATTTAACAGTCGAATAATTTATTTTTCGAATATTGGATTTAATTAGACAATTAAATCGATAATTTAATAAGTTAAATTTCAGAAATAATTGAAAATCGAGTTGAATATGATTGAAAATGATTTGTAAAATTTTATCTTATCATATTGGAGTTATAGTAATGTTATAGAACTTTTAAAATTGAATTTAAAGTTAATTTGTGAAAATTGAATATTTTAATATTTAATTATCGACTGAAAAATAGCCATTTTTCTAACAGTCTCAAAATGGAACGAAACTAGTTCCATTGGATCCATAATAGTTTGTTATTGTCGGATTTCAATTTTCGTAGCAATCGGAGTTATCGTTTGACCGTGGCAGCTCGAAACGCATCGAATTGTTTTAATATTAATTCGGCGAGAGAAAATAGTCATTTTTCAAAAAAATCTCGGATTTTGACGAAACCAGTTTCATCGGATCTGTAATGTCATATTATTGTAGGGTTTCAAGTTTCGTAACGATCGGACTTCTTGTTTGATCGTACGAACGCGAAACGCCTTGAAATCAATTTAATTGAAATCAATTTTTGAAATCAATTTGAGAATTTCTTTTTCAGCATAACTTCTTCATACAATGGAATTTGGAAGTGAAACTTTTTCCATCGCGCTCAGAATATTTTAAAACACCTATTTCGATATATGGGTTTACTCAATTTCGTTCCGGGGTCAGAACGGGCTTTTCGGGCCATAGTTTGTTCCGCACGTTCATCTATCCAGTCTATCTACTCTATCTCTAACATACCTATATAAACACAGTTATAAACCCTAGCCTCCCTAATCTTCATTTGTCTGTACGTACAATTCATCTTCTTCTTAGCTTCTCATTCCAATGGCAGACAAAACCTAATTCCCAAATTCCAAAATCTAAATTTTTTTTTTTTCGAGATTTACGCGCTTCGGGTTTCAGGGGGAAAAACCCTGGAGCTACTTCGAGTCGGGAAGAAAACTACTCGGGTCATCGGGTCGTTTTCGCAAAAACTCCAAGCAGGTATCGGGTATTTGAGGCGGCGGACCGGGTTGAACTCGAAGTCGACTCAGCACCAGAATTTTCCAATCTTAAAATTTTCATAACTTTTGCATACGGACTCGGATTTGGACGAGGTTTCTTTTATTAGGATCGTATCGAAATTCCGGACACTTTGCCGCTGGTTTGGATGGATATGGAGACTGTCAAATTTTTGGGTTTAAATTGAATTTAAATTCAATTTAAATTCAAAAGGTGAGTGTTTTATAACGCTCACAATGTACTGAATATTTTTATGGTAGTTAAATTTGACATTATGAAGTGATATGAATTTATTTGTCGTTGTTTGATAAAAATTTAATTGTCATACAGATTGTCGTGTGAATTCACCGTTGAAAATTTAAATTGACAGTAAATTGAAATTAGGATTTAATTGAAATCAAATTTCCCGATATTGATAACTATGAAATTGCCGTGAATTGTATTGTCTATTGGATGATTTATTTCGATGGATGCTATTGGTTGATATCTAAATGTTTGGATGTTTATTTGCTTATATGTATCCTGTTATACATACATATGACACTGTGATTGGTTTATGTGATATATATTCATCCCTGACATTTAATTGAAATAAATAATCACTTGGCCATAGGTTAGAAAATTATATACGGACACCGGGTTGGTTAAATTAAATGATTTTAAAAGTTGTTTTGAAATTATTTAAATGAATTGATTTTAATAATAAAATCCAATTTATGGAAATTGAATTATTTTGAATTGAAGCTCGATATGTTGGAATTTAAACTTGGTAAATGAAATTGTTTAATTACTCGAAGTTTAGATTTTTAAGAAAAGGATGGAAATACGACGTAAATATTCGAAAGTTGATTTGTTTTAAAAGATTGGACTTTTAATCGAACTCTGAATATTTCTAAGAAAATTTATATGAAATGATATTTCAAGTTTGAGTTTGGAATTGAAAATTAATTTGAAATTGAGATTTAATTAATTTGGAATTTAATTGAAATTCAAAGAAATTCGTGAATTGGACTAAATTGAAACTATTGAATTAAATTTGAAGATAAAATTGATTTGAATAGGATTTGAACTGAAATTGAGTTGGAATGTAATACTTAAATGAATTCTTGAAATCCGAATGTTAATCTAAGTTTATTGAATTGGAATTGTTCCAGAAATTAAGTAAACTACTTAATATAGATGTTTAATTTGAAGTATATTCTAATTTGAATACGAAATGGTTTTAAAGCGAATCTTATATTCTTATATAAATATATGAGCTGTTTTGAAATGTGAAATATTTAAAGTTTCGAAATATATTGAAAGTGAAATTGTTTATTTTGTGGTTCAAATATGTATTTGAAATTGATAATTTGAAATGGTTTATTGAGAAGCTAAATCGAGTTGAAATTAATGATTTTGAAATCGAAATGAGATATTGAGGCGAAAAATGATTTTGAAACGGAATCTTACATCTTGAATAGATATGATGATATTTGAATGGATTTGATTTTGAAGCGAATATGATATTTTGATATCAATTATGAATTGATTTGAAATGTAAAAGAGCCACCGGTGTAATAATACGTAGTTATCAAAGAGACCGGGATCGGATATGGACATACTCTCTGTCGATACCGAAAACCACTTTAATAACTAATACACGCGGAGTGTTGATCCAGAATGAAGTGGATGGTTTTGGTGAACGCGTTGACTGAAGAAAGAGAACGATTTTGGATGACCCCTGACATGACTAAAACAGGAGCCGCGCCGGGCCATTGAGGATCGCCATCTCTAGCGGACACACTTCTTCGATACCATATCTATTACTATTGTGATTCGATTTGGGTGCACCCCTTGATTTGGGAGTGTTGTTTCGCGGTGTTGGGGTAGTAGCTGCTATGCCCAACATCAGTCCGGATCAGGCAACTACTAGTATCCTAGTTGGTATCGCCTCATGTACCTTGTCATACTGATTATCCTATTCGCGACCACTACGTTTTGGTTTGTACCTTTAGTATATGGATTGCCCTCTGGTGACTTCCGGTTTTGGGGAAACTACGGTATTGTATATACTCTTGGGAATAAAAATGTGTTAAGAGTGGAATGGGCCATGGCTTAACGCTATTTTAATACTTTTACTTTAATATAGACATATTATAATAGCGTATTGTACTACATAGTAGATAGTTTAACGGATCCTTGAGAGATGGAAAATCCCGTAACATCTCTTAAGTTATTGCACTCACGTTGACACTGGATAGGAGATGTCAAACCCCGTAAACATCTCTGACGCCGTCACACTCATATTTCTTATTCGATTTGACTTACATGAGATATTTTAGTCCTGACTCGAGTGTTTTGTCTTTCATTACGCTCGGGTCAGCCTGAGCATTTCAGATAAGGTCGAAGATCTATTCTGGAGGACGAAGACGGAGTTTGGTATTACATCATTTGTATTCTACTACTGTATTATTTTTCCTCTGCATTATTGTATTATCTCTGATATGTATGTAACTCTGATTTATGATGTATAATAATAATCAAATTTATTTATTTAACAGCTTCATGAACTGTTATTTTATTATTATATCTTGTCCCTTCCGCTGCGAGATTCTGAGTTTGTTTCTGTTCTTTCTTTTCTTTTCTTATTTAACCCCAATAACTATCTGTATTTTGTATTGTTTGAGTCGGCATGTGTGTATGTTTTGTCGACTTGAACGGTCAAAAATGTGGGTCGTTACATTGCAAGTTTGGGTGGAAAGACTTTTTCCGGTATAGAGACTTTGGTAGAGGCGAGGGCTTGGCTTAGGGACACCGAGAGGATATTTGGCTTATTGGGGTTGGAGGACCAGCAGCGGGTTCAGCTAGCCTCTTGGCAACTGAAGATGAGGCTTCTTATTGGTGGGAGGTTGTTGAGTTGGAAGGAAGAGAAGTATGTTGGAATGGGTTTAGGCAGAGGTTTGAGAGGAAGTTTCTATCTCAAGCAGAAGAGAGTGCTCAGCTGGAACGATTTATTGGCTTGAAGCAAGGGAGCTCATTTGTAAAGGAGTACATCAATTAATTTAATGAATTGTCGTGGTTTGGAATGGAGTTGGTAAATACACCACACAAGACGGCTATGAAGTTTGCGAAGGGATTGAATCAACCCCTTCAAGGGTTATTGCTGACTCACGTGCCGATGGGAGCTACTTATGAGTCGTCGGTAGAGATGACGCTCATGTTTGATACAGTCAAGAAGGGAGAGTCCAAAGAGGTTGTTGTTAAGACAGAAGGTCCAAAGAAGAAATGGTGGAATAACAATAAAGAGAAGAAGAAAGGTGGAGGACCACAAAAGCAAATCAAGAAGGTTATAAAGTGCAATAGCTATGGAATTGTTGGACATATCGCCAAGGATTGCAGGAAAGATAAGATGAAGGGAAAGTGTTATGCTTGAGGACAGCCCGGTCATATGAGTAGGAATTGTCCCTAGAGAGCGGGGCAAGGGACGAGTGCACCAGCAGTGCAGATTCAAGCGTTAGATGCAACACCGTCTACCAGCGTTCCAGAGAAAGGTAGGAAAGTCATCGTGGAAGGTTGATTTCTATTTCTGATTTTCCCATTCGGACTCTTTTCGATTATGGAGCATCACACTCTTTCATCTCTAGTTCTTTGGTAGATTGTTTGCACTTAGACAACTCTTTAGTGGTAGACCTCATTGTTGCTTCAAACCCTATAGGAGGATCGACACACTTGTCTATGGCTTGTAGGGGTTTGAGAATTTTTATCCTAGGCATAGAATTTGATTGTAACATCTATGTATTGGGATTCTCGAGGTATGGGATGATTTTGGGGATGGATTGGCTATCCACATATGGAGCTATATTAGACTGCGAGAGGAGGGTCGTTAGACTAGAGACATGCAGCGGTAGGACTCTCGAGGTTTCTTGCGACCCGCAATGGTCAGTTATGTTGAGCTTCCTTTATTCCCTCGATTCATCATCAACAAAGTTAGATTCAATTCCTATTGTCAGAGATTTTCCAGACATCTTTGAGGAGGTTAGGGGACTACCCCCTAAGAGAGAGATTGACTTCAGGATTTATTTGACTGATAATGCTAAGTCGGTAGCATTACTCATGAGGCACATGGCACCTAGGGAGAGGAAGGAATTGAGCAAGCAAGTTCGTGAGCTTTTGGAGAAAGGTTTCATAAGAAGGAGCATATCGGAGTGGGGAGCGCCAGTCGTCTTCGCTACTAAGGCGGATGGTTCCCTTCGACTTTGCATAGACTATAGAGAATTAAATAAGCTCACGAAGAAGAACCGTTATCCACTTCCTAGGATAGATGATCTTTTTGACTAGTTGGTTGGCTCTTCGGTATTCTCTCAGCTTGATTTAGCCATGGGATTCCATCAGCTTAGGGTAGCCGATAACAGCATAGATAAGACTGCATTTAGGACTCTAGATGGACTTTATGAGTGGTTGGTTATGTCCTTTGGGCTAACCAATGCCCCAGCCTACTTTGTTGATTTGATGAGCCACGTCTTTAGGGGGGTCCTAAATAAGTTTGTGGTAGTATTCGTGGATGACAACTTGGTATTTTCCAAGAATATGGAGGAGCATGCTATTTATTTAGAGGAGGTTCTTCGTACACTTCGTAGTCACCATTTGAGAGCTAAGTTTTCGAAGTGTCATTTTTGGAGAGAGGAGGTACGTTCCTTGGGGCACGTGGTATCAAAGGAAGGTTTGGCTGTTGGCCCCGCTAAGGTGATTATAGTACAAGATTGGAAGGCCCCCAAGAACGTCACCGAAGTTAGGAGCTTCCTAGGATTGGCGGGCTACTATAGGAATTTCATTAGAGACTTTGCTAAGATTTCGACATCACTCACGTGCCTTACTAAGAACAAAGCTTTTGTGTGGGACAGGGATTGTGAGGATTCCTTCACGAAGCTTAAGAGAGCCCTTACTAGTGCACTAGTGTTAGTTCTACTCGATGGAGCTAAGCCTTTTACTGTATACACTGATGCATGTGGGATGGGTCTAGGAGCGGTGTTGATGCAAGAAGGGAGGGTGGTATGTTATAGTAGTAGGCAGTTGAGGACGCATGAGAAGAACTACCCTACCCATGATTTGGAGCTAGCTGCTATAGTTTTTGCACTCAAGTCTTAGAGGCACTATTTGCTTGGAGAGAGGTTTGAGCTTTTCACCGACCATAAGTCATTGAAGTACCAATTCTCGCAGAAGGATTTGAACTTGAGGCAGCAGTGGTGGATGGAGTTTTTGGCGTCGTATGACTTTGTGATAGCTTATACCCCTGGCAAGGGAAATGTGGTTGAAGATGCGTTGAGTAGAAAGAAAGCAACCCTTAGTCCTTTGTTCGCAGAGTGGAGGAGCCTAGAGCTTATTTCCACTTTTTATTTTAAGCCCTCTACGGACATTACCCTTGAATTGTTAGCAGCGCTTTAGGTGAGGCCTACCCGTATAGATCAGATTGGCTCAAGGCAGTGAGAGGATTCGGAGCTTATGGATATTATGGATAGGATTAGCCGAGGAGAGGTCTCTAGACATCTCCAATGTTATTCCATTGATGACAAAGGGTGGCTTAGGAGAGATGGCAGGCTTTGTTTTCTCCGCGTTCGTGATTTGTTAAGAGCGATTCTAGAGGAAGCACACCATTCTCGTATGACTATTCATTCGGGTGGTGATAAGATGTATAGGAACATGAAGAGGATGTTTTATTGGAGTGGCATGAAGAAGGATGTAGCGGAGTTTGTAGCTAAGTGTGTGCCAAAGGGTTAAGGCGGAGCAACAAAAGCCTAGTGGACTACTTCAGCCATTGGATATACCCAAATGGAAGTGGGACAGCGTTTCGATGGACTTCATAAATGGTTTACCCCGATCTAGGTAGGAGAATACTAGCATTTGGGTGATTGTAGGTCGTTTGACTAAGAGCACCCACTTTATTCCGGTTAAGAGTAAGAGGGCGACATCTTATTTGGCATCCTTATATGTTTGTGAGGTAGTCCGACTTCATGGAATTCCCTCTAGGATAGTGAGCGATAGAGACCATATTTTTACTAGCGAATTTCAGAGAAGCTTGCAAGAGGCTTTAGGGATGCAGCTTAGGTTGAGTATGGCCTATCACCCTCTGACGGATGGCCAAATGGAAAGAGTTAATAGAGCGCGATAGGATTTGTTGCGGATGTGCATTCTAGACTTTAGAGGAACATGGGAGGAGCTTCTTCCTTTGGTGGAGTTCGCATATAATAACAGTTTCCAAGCTACCATTGGGATGGCACCATTTGAAGCTCTATATAGGAGACATTGCAAATCACCCTCATGTTGGGTAGAGTCTACGGAGAAGTTGCTACTTGGTCCTGACATGGTTAGGGAAACCTCGGAGAAGGTGGATTTGATTCGAAGGAGGATGAAGACAGCCCAAGATAGGTAGAAGTCTTATGTGGACAAGCGGAGGAGAGAAATTTAGTTTGGGGTTGGAGACTTAGTTTTTATTAAGGTATTCCACTAAGGAAGGTAGTAAGGTTTGGATCGAGTGGGAAGTTAGCCTCCAGATTTGTAGGACCATTCCCTATCGTAGAGGGAGTAGGGAAGTGGGCGTATCGAGTGAAGCTCCCAGAGAGGCTCGCAGGAGTGCACGACGTTTTACATGTTTCGCACTTGAGAAAGTGCTTACATGACTTGGCAAAGGTTGTGGATCCTAGTCAGTTGGAGGAAGTGGAAGTAGAAAAGGAAGCATCGGTTCGTCATATTCCTACGAAGATCATTGGACGAGACACCAAGAGACTTAGGAATAAAGAAGTTCCGTTAGTAAAGGTGCAGTGGGGAGATGATGTTGCAGACGCTACATGGAAGGCTGAAGAGAAGATTCGTACTTCCTATCCTTGTCTTTTCGATAGTAAGTTTTAGAATTTCCTATTTCCATCTTTAGTTTTGAATAGGTTCTTTCCTTTATTATCCTTTGGGAGGGTAGAACTTAGGACTTAACCTATGGATGGTAGGATTTTATGTAAACATGTTAATAGAACATGTTATGAATGATGTATGCTAGTGGTTGCAAGTGTTTGCTAGTGGATGCTACGGATGCATATACTTACACTAGGCACTATTTTCCTTTAGGGATCGGTCTAACTAGGACACTAGAGCATATGCATATGGATGTGTGCGCATTTTATTCTATTTTCCATGATTGCTATAAATGGATGATTTTCAAATGATTGTTGCATTTGGATGATGTTTGTAGCACACATATAGAACTATCAGTTATCATTAGGAATTTTTGCATTCATTTGGATACATGGCACGGACATGATTGCATAAAAGGAGGTCAACTGAATCAATGGACCGCCTAATCTTTTGCATTAGTTAGGGACATTAACACTATACTAATTGCATAAGTATCATAAATTGCATTAGAAATATAAAAACTTAAGAACAATGGATGAATGGTTGATGATTGAGTAGTTGGTTGTAGAACTTGGATGAAAACATTTAGTCATTCTTTTATCCTTAGAGATTTCGGGGACGAAATCCCTTAAGGAGGGGAGTATGTAAAAACCCAAAATTTAACCCATAATAATTAATTCATTAATTAATGAAATGATAAAATAACTTTGTGAAATTATCAGAATTGAGCCACAAAAGGTGCACCATTGTGTTCGTGGTAATTTTTTGGTCAATTTCCATCTATAGAATGTTAGAATCCGAGTCAATATGAAGAAGTTACGCACAAAACAAGCATCAATGGAAAAAAAATTACATGGGTCTGGTCGACCAGGAGGTTGACCCAACCACATCCTAGGTCGACCGGCCGGTCGACCTAGAGGGAGGGAAGGTCGACCTGGCGGTTATCCCGCCCTACGTGGTGAGCGAACGAACTTTTTGTTCGTTCCAGCAAGTTTTGTACACGATTTTTTTCGATCTTTGGCTCCATCTGGTCCTTCCGTGCTTCCATTCGATGGCTCCTATTCAGCCTTTGACGTGGTTGCATCCTATTCAATCTCCAAATCCAACGGTTGAGATCCACTTCTACCCCTATAGATAAGACCCTAGGCCTAACGCTTTTTCTCATTCTAGATTTTCTCCGCTTGGGTTCACCTTTTCAGGAAGGACCCTAAAAGGAATAATTTTCCAAGGAGAGAATCTTTTTAATAAAATATTTTAATACCCTCAAGTGGATACGGAAAGACCAAAAGGAAAGAGCTTAGGACCACAGGTGAGTGATTGTATTTAATTTAGATTTCTTTAAGTGATTTAAAATAACAGGGTTTCCAATAGTTGTAGTTTTTACTACGATTTTTGAAATAGCCTTTTTAGTAATTTATTTACAGTTTTTAGATTATTTTCAGTCTATTTCTTTTAGCTATTTTTTTTCCAGATAATTTTAGCTTATTTCTATTAGAGGGAATTAGGCAAAAGGACAAACTTTGAAAAAAATTTAGGTTGAAGGACACAAAGTTTCATTTTTGGGCTGAAGGACAAACTTTGAAAGAAAATTAGGCTGAAGGAAAATGCTAAATATAGTTAGCATTTTGTACAGTGCAAACATTGTACAAAATGCTAATTATAACTAGCATTATATCCAGTTTTACATTGTATAAAATGCTAGTTGTATTAGCATTGTCCTTCAGCCTAATTATCTTCCAAAGTTTGTCCTTCAGCCTAAAAATAAAACTTGTTGTCCTTCAGCCAAAAATTTTATGAAAATTTGTCCTTGTGCCTATTTTCCACTTTCTGTTAATTATAGATTTTCCATTATTTTACAGTTTATTTACAGTATTTTAGTTTATTTACTGTTATTTATGCGTTACTTACATCTTCTTCCTACGCTTTGGATTTCCTTCTATTTTCAGTTTTCTTTTATTTCTCCTTCTTCTTCGCGTATGGATTAGAATAGATTAAATGCGAATATGGATTAAATTATAAGAATACTGAAATAACGAAAGATAAGATGTAAATTGTAAAGACTGTAATAAAAATGGAATTAAGACTAAAATTGAGCCTAATTATGATATTAATGTTAGAATTGGACTAATTAAAGATAATTGGCCTAGTTATAATTTAGAATTATAACTAAAAAGAGTATAAGATAAAAGAGGCTTATTTTCACACTTAGACCTTGGGTTAAGTAATAAGCATGATTATAACGTAGGTTATAATAAGAAAAAGAATGGAATGAGGCTTATTTTAAGACTTACGATAAATTAATAAGCAAAGATAGTGAAGATAATAATAAAGGCTTATTTAAATAATTTATCTAAGTTAATAAGCAAAGATGAAAGTAGGACCTGTACCAAAAAGCATTCCCAATTAGACTAAATGGTGGTCTCACATTAGCCTGAAGTGAGATGAGGGCACGCTTATGCTAATAATGGTAGTAATTGGTCAAATAGAACTCCAAATCACGGGGGATTTGGACAAGGGACGCAACTAGATATTGTTTGGATGACGGACCAGTACCAACAGCATTTTCCCTATTTTTCTATGGACATGGTGTTTCACATAATTCTGAAGTGAGACGAAGGGCACGCTTATGCTGGAGCACAGATATTAAGAAGACCCAATAGGTGGAGCAACAGGTAGCATGCATGGTGGCAGTTACGCGTGCGACTTCCATTTCGGTGCTTCGTAATCGCTATGAGTTCCAAGCGCTTAAGTATGTGTGTCTTTCGTAGACACCATTGCCTTCTGTGTAGAGAGCTATATAACGTCTAGTCCACAGTAGATACTTTGTGCGTCTTTCGGAGACACCATTGTACTTTGTGCGTCTTTCGTAGATGCCATTACCTTATGTGTAGGTAGTTATATAGCGTCTGGTCCGTAGTAGGTACTATGAAGTAGCAGACAGATCAAAAGGGTAGAATTAGGATTTCATCCTAATTATAGGTTTAGGGATTCATCCTAATCAAAACAGCAATCAAGGATAAGTGCAAACAACCAAAGTTAACCATTCATATTTAATAGTTAATTCGTATTTATTTCCAGCTTATTCCTTTTTCTATTTCCTTTGTTTCTTTTTATATACTAGAACTGTTGTAAAGCCTATTGCCTTTACTTTACTTAAAGATTCTAGTAATTACTATCATTCACCAGTGCGATGGCATAATATCTAGGACGGTAGATTTATTCAAAAAAGGGGTGATTTTTGTTAGTGAGACATAGGTATTATTAGATGACGGTGAGCTAAAATCGATAGTTGAGTAAGTGGAGTCGTGATCGGAAGACATTTTTAGTTTTTCTAAGTTTATAAATAATATTTCTATTTTATTTTTCTTTAACCAAGTGTTTGTATAAATAGAATATATAATCTATTTACAGTAAAAGCTTTGTATGGATAGAAATATTTAACCATAAATTTGTTAACGGTTTTTGTTATGATTGTTAAAAATTAACTAAAAATAACTCTAGTTAAAATCTTATATGGAAAAATAGAGTTCAAAATTTTATGATAGATATTTGTGACATATACTAATTAATTAATTCATTAAATGAACATATACCAAGGTCTCGTCTTAGTTTTATAAAAGTTGATTCACATAATGGTTTAGTGAAAATATCGATAATTTGATTTTCAATGTTAACAAATTCGAGAGAAATGATACCTTTTTCTACATTATCTCTAAGAAAATGATGACGAATATCAATATGTTTCATTCTAGAATGATTAATTGGATTTTTGGAGAAATTTATCATGCTAGTATTATCGCAATATATAGGAGATTTAGTAATAATTTTTTCAAAATCTTGAAGTGTTTATTGCATATAAATTACTTGTGCACAAGCTAAGGCCGTTGAGATATACTCGGCTTCACATGTCGAGAGAGAAACACAATTTTACTTTTTACTGAACCACAAAACCAGTGATTGACCAACAAAATGGCATGTGCCGCTTATACTTTTTCTATCCATTTTACATCCACCGAAATCAGCATCGCTATATGATGCGAGTTCGAAAGAGCTTCCTTTTGGGTAGAAAAGATCGTAATCTTTGGTGTTGGTTAAGCATCAACCGCTCGATGATGTGACTCCTTAGGTTGTGCTTGAAATCCAACACATAAATAAATGCTCATCATTTTATCAGGTCTACTAGCTGTTAAGTATAATAGTGATCCTATCATACTCTGGTATAATGTTTGATCAAATCATTTCCATTTTCATCTTTATCTAAATATAAGCTTGTGCTCATTGGAGTTGGTTAACTTGAAGTGTTATCCATTCAATAGCATATTAACAATTCTCTATAATATTTTTCTTGATTTATAAATTCCATTTTCTAATTGTTTTATTTATAAACCTAAAAAGAAATTTAATTCTCCCATATGAGACATTTCGAATTTGTTTTTCATTATGCTAGAAAAATCATTACATAGTTTCTTGTTAGTTGATCCAAATATGATATCATCAACATATATTCGTACAATTAGTATATCATTATTTTCTCTTTTTATAAATAATGTTGTACCAATTTTACCAATTTAAAAACCAGAATTTATTAAATGTGTTTTTAGTCTCTTATACCAAGCACGGGGTGCTTGTATTAGCATGTATAATGCTTTTTTAAGTTTGAAAACATGATTCGGAGATATTTTCATGAACAAATAAGGGAGGTTGTTCAATAAAGACCTTTTCTTTTATAAAACCATTTTAAAATGCACTTTTAATATCCATTTGAAATAATTAGAAATTATGATGACATGTAGAAGCGAGTAATGTTCTTATAGCTTTAAGATGTGTTAGAGGGGCAAACGTTTCTTTATAATCAATTCCTTCTTCTTGGTTGTATCCCTGAGCAACTATTCTTGCTTTATTTCAAACATTGTTTCCATTTTCATCTACTTTCTTTTTAGAAACTCACTTCGTTCCTATTACGGATTGATCATTTAGTCTTGGTACGAGTTCCCACACATCATTTTGATCAAATTGATTTAGTTCCTCTTGTATTGCTAATATCCAGAAATCATCTTTTGATGCCCCTTTATAATTTTTAGGTTCGAAGTTAGATATGAAAGCTACATGACTCATGTGATTTAGTTGATTTCTAGTTGAAACTTTTGGGTTTATGTTACTAATTATATTTTAATAGGATGATGTTTTAAGATTTGAGGTGGTGGCCTTAAAAGATTATTGTTATTGTTTATGATGTTATTATTTTCAGGTACAAGAGTATTGTTACTACTATTATCGAGAATTTTTTCATCATCATCATTTTTGTTATTCTTAAAATCTTCATCGAAAGAAACATAAAGACTTTCTTCTATAGTGTTAGTTCTTTTATTAAAATTTCTACAAGCTTTACTATGATCTGGATAACCAACAAAAATTCCTTCATCAGCTTTCGGATCGAATTTTCTAAGATTATCTTTAGTATTCAAAATAAAATATTTAGAACCAAAACCCGAAAATATGATACTTTCGGTTTCTTATCGAAAAACATTTCATAGCATGTATTTTTAGTCATTGGTCTAAGTGTTACACGACTTAATACATAACATGCAGTAGCAATGGCTTTGGCCCAAAAATTCTTTGGTAAACTATTGCTACATATCATTGTTTATGCACATTTATGTATTGTTCAATTTTTTCTTTCTACTACACCATTTGTTGTGGTATTCGTGAAAACGAAAAATTATGACTAATTCGCTTTTTATTGCAAAAAAATTCAGAAATATCATTTTCAAATTCTCTGCCATGATCGCTTCTTATACTTTTGATTTTTAAGTTCATTAAATTCTTAATTCTTTTAATGAAAATTTTGAACATTTCAAACGTGTCACTTTTATGTTCCAAAAACAATGTCCAAGTTTACCTTGAAAAATCATCAACAATCACAAAAACATATTTGTTATGGTTTATCGATCGTACTTGAGTCGGACCGAATATATCTAGATGAAGTAGTTCGAGTGGCTGTTTTGTAGAAATTTCCTTTGTAGGTTTAAATGAATTTTTCTTTAATTTTCCAAGTTGACATACATCACATAAATTTAGCTTTATAATTGATTATGGGTAAACCTTGTACTAAATCGTTCTTTTCTAATTTATTTATATATTTAAAATTTATATGGCAAAAGCGTTTGTACCATAGATATGGATCATTATGATTTGCGGTTAAACATAAATAATTATTGTTTTTTATTTTCATATTTAAAACATAAATATTTCAATTTCTTAATCCTTCAAATATTAGATTCTTATTTTAATCAAATACACTACATTTATCTTTTTCGAAATCGATTCTAAATCCCTTATCACATAATTGACTTATACTTAATAATTTATGTTTTAAATTTTCAACTAACAAAACATTATTGATAAGGGGAGAAGTAGATATATCGACGTTGATGACGTCTCCAATGCCAATGACAAATCCTTTGGAATTATCTCCAAATTTCACAGTGCTGCCATCGATATATGTTATATTTAATAACATGTGTGCATTTCCTGTCATATGCTTGAAGCATCTACTATCGAGTATCCATTTATCCTTGCTTAGCTTTGTTTTTGGGTACCTGCAAAATAATAGGAGTTTTAATTGGTACCCACTTCCTCTGTTAGGGTCCTATGTGTTAGTGGGGGAAGGTAGCCATACCCAAGTGAGTTTGGGGCCTCTAAAACCGTAATTATTATTATAAACAATATTTTTCAAGTATTCGTCTATATGTTTTTGCCTAATCAACTTGTTATTTGATTTAGGAATCCATATTTTGACATTACTTGTGTTAGGAGTATTAATCTTAATTTTAGATATAGGCTTCTTGACTTTAGTATAAAGTGTACTATAGTTCCTATGCTTTTGCTTAGCTTTAAATCCTAATCCATTTCGATATCCTGATGGTCTTGATTTTTTTATCAAATTCCCTAAGTTTTGTTTTCCTTTATTAAATTTTGATACATTATTGGTAATTTTGTCTAACTTAGTTTTAAGATCGGAGATTTCAAAATTAGTAGAATCAAAACTTGTATTTAGTTCAAGTTTTTCTTTTTAGATTATTATTTTCTAGTTTGCTATTTTCTAAATCATGTAGTAAAGCATCATTTTGAGAAGATAATCTTTTACATTCTTTTTATTCTATTTCTAATTCTTCTTCCAAAATTGTTTTCTCATCTTTTGTAATCCAATTTCTAGCTCTGGTCTATTCAATTTTCCTATGTATTCCTTGTTTAGTTTCTCAAATTCTCTATATTTATCATCTAATTCTTTGCTAATTTCCAAAATTTCATCATATGTTAGTTCAGGACGTACCTCATAAGTGTTAGCCATAAAACAGACACTAGCTTATTCTGAGTCGCTTTCACTATCACTATCAGAGGAAGAGGACAAATCAGAGTCATCTTAAGTAACTTGAAAGGCTCTTCACTTTTTTTGGATTTCTCGAATTTGCTTTCCTTTTTCCATTATAGAGTTATGGACAATATTTCTTTATATGGCCGAACTTGTCACATCCATAATATTAATTAATGTTTGATTTGATGAGTTCGAATTGCCACCATTCTGAAATTTTGTCATCTTTTGAATTTGTTGTTGTTCTTGGTGATGAACACAATTTCTTCCTCGTCTAAATCGGAACTGTCATTATTTGCTTGAAAGGTAGTATTCTTCCTTTCTTCATTTTTCTCTTTTCTTGCCTGCAAATTAGCTTCTTATGACATTAGATTCCCTATTAGTTCTTCGACTTTGAGTTGAAAAAGATCGTTAGCTTCTTCGATGGCTAAAACCTTTCTTTCCCATTTGACAGTCAAAGAATTTAAAATTCGTGTAACTACATACAAATTAGTGAATTTGACCCAAGTGCCATGAGATCGTGTTGTATAGTTTGAAATCTAGCATACATGTCAATAATATATTCATTTGCTTTAATTTTAAATAATGAGAATTAATTTTGCAAAATAGAAATTTTTGTTTGCTTGACTTTTGTCGTACCTTCGTAAGTTACTTGCAAAGTGCGCAATATATCATATGCTGTAGTACAAAGCATAACTCGTGAAAATTCATTTTTATAATGTGAACAAAATAAAACATTTATGGGTTTGGCATTATTGGTTGTCGTGTTCTTTTGTGCATCGGTCCAAGTGCTTATGTCAATGGTAGGTGCTTCATATCTAGTTTGAGTAGTTTGCCAAATTTCTAAACCATTAGCTTCCATAAAAATTCACATATGTGTTGACCAATAAGCATAATTAGAACTGATAAATAGTAGGGGACGATCAGTTGATTAACCTTTTTGAAATGTACAAGCCATATTAAAAAGTTTTCAATCACGTGTTATTGTAAATTGAAATAACCATGCTCTGATACCAAATGAAGGTGTAGCGGATCATATCTAATATTACTTTCGTATTAATATATGAGTGAATACCAATATATGAGCTAAATATAGCAATGTAACATAGTACAAAAAGCAAAGTATAAAAATGAGCGCACCAGAGTTTTTATACTGGTTCGGACCTTCCATCCTATGTCCAGTCCCAAAGCTCCCCTTCGGTATTTCACAAAACAACAATCCTCACTTTGCCTAGAGGAATGGGCTTATATAAAAGTAGTTTCTTTGACAAGCTTGTGTTCTATACAACACTGATATTGACTGCTGATACAAGTATTTATATAATCTCTTCTTGAGTATGAGTGTGTGTGTGTATGTACGTGGATTTGTAGGAATACTTATCACCAAAAGTTATTTAATGATGTATAAATATATTTTGAGATTGCTATGAAAGTAAGAGCTTGAGATCAAGAGCAAGATTAGAAAATAGTTAAGTTAGTTTTTTAATCTCAAAAGTTGATTTTAATATATATATAGATTATCAAGAGTTTTCTCTAATGGATGCAATTGTTTAATTCATCACATTTCATCGATAGTTGTAACCATTGATAACAGTTGTGTTTATGTGGAAAAGAAAAGAGGTGTCTCTTTATAAATATGGCAGTTGAAGTTGATTATATGTCCGGAAATTTTTGGCTGGATGTCTGCTCGTTTGTAAATTTGTAATATAACATTGGCAGTATTTAAATATAAAAATATACGTCACCAGACGTCTGATAGATGTCCTCAGACGTCTGGTTACCTAATCATCTTAATAAATAGTGAAGCTTCTTTTGTGAAAAATTTAGGGATATGTTTTTGTGTGCTTATGTAATTCAAGAAAGATTATACAAGATGATCTATGATATAAACACGTATATGACCTTATTTTCAATCCATCTTGATATAGCTCTTTACACTAGTCTTCGGATCATCCAAAATCTAGAGCTCTTCCTTCTTTGATAATCATGTATATTAGTCAAGATATTGTTTAGTATGATTGTATAGTTGTTGTCATTAAAATCAATAGAAAAGGTTCTAACAAGAAGTACTCATGAAGTTTTTAGCATGAAAAGATGTTGATTAAACTTACCTATCATGCAAGCATTGCATACCTTACTAGTATCGTATTTCTGATGTGGTAAACCTCTTTCTAACTCCTTTTTATCAAGCCTTTTCAGTGACCCCATGCTAGCATGTCCTAATCGTCTGTGATGTAAGGTAGCTTCTTCTTTTGTTCACTACTAAACATCTACAAATAGTTATATCATCAAACAAGATAGTGTAAATATTCCCTTTTCTCTTTCCCACAAACACAACCTCACTAGAAGACTTGTTAATGATTTTGCAAATATTGATATCAAAAACAATAATCATACCTTTATCACAGAGTTGGCTAATAGAGATGAGATTATGATGTAAGTTTCAACATAGAGAATGTCATTTAAAGGCAAAGTGTCGGTACCTACTTTTCCTTACCAATGGTCTTACATTTTCCGTCACCGCCTATTGTAACACTCCCATCTCTCTGATTTTCTAGGCTAAGGAACTTTGATTTGTCACCTATCATATGTCTGGAACAGCCTGAATCCATATACCACTCTTGTTGTTCCTTGGCATTCCAACATACCTACAGAAGAAGATTGAATGACCTAGAATCCTTCATAGATCCATCAATATCGGTGATAAAATATTTTGGCACCCAAACTTGTCTAAGTCTTTAAAACTAAATAACAATGCCCTTAGGAACCAAATTTGTTTAAATTTCATATTTTTGTTCCTATACTAACCAGCATTGGTGAATGTCTAGTTTTGTCAAATTTTAAAATTTTCAAAAACATGCTTCTCCCTTTAGCCATGTCATTTATCATTTTATCAAACTTAATCATTTATCCATATCCAAGCCCCTTTCAATTATCTGTAAATAGTTGATTATTTAGTGACATGTTAAATGATTTTTTATTTGTAGAAAATTTATTTATAGTCAACTCAAGATCGTGAACTTTGGATCTAAGAAAATTAATTTCATTTATTAATGTTGAAAAATGACTAATTGAATTTTCTTTTTTTTGGATTTCATTTTTCTTTAAGATCATGCTTTCCTTTTCGAGTTCTTTTATTTCGATCTTAATTTTATCTATCTCTTTTTCAAATGACTGACCTCTCTAATTCACAATTTTAAATGTTCTTTAGGTTTTCAATTTTTTTTTTACTAAATTTTGATTTAGATTAATCATCTCATTTATATCTTTATCTAAAATCGTACAGTTTTTACATTCAAGATTTTAGATTTCTAGAGTTTCTTGATTTCTATTTCTAACTCATTATTTTTATGAATTAATTCGATTTTGCCATTCGTAAGAACCCAATTTTTCATTTTCAAGCACTTCGAATTTACCTTCGAAAATAGCTAATTCTTTTTTTAAATTAGCACACTTTTTGCATTCAATATTTTCAAATCTAAAATTTTCAGGCTTTATTCCTAAAGAATTATTTTTACGAAGTAAGTCGATGTTCTTTTTCTTCATAATCTCATTTTCTTTTTCAAATGGTTGAAAAATATCATTAAAGCCAAACTTTTATTCTTCTTTAAGATTTTCAAGATTGGTTTTGAACTTATCATTTATGCAAAGAAACTCTGCCTTTTTAGATTTTAATATTTTGTTCTTTTGGATAAGGCTATCTATATTTCCACTTTGTTCATGACATAACAAAAGTAAATCTTCACTAGAATAATTTGATTTCACTTAACTCATCATCACTATCGCTTTTCGTTGACTTTCCCAACAAGCATAGATTTACTTCATCTTCAACACTCTTAGTTTCTTCTTTTCCATTTTCATCATCCCAAGTTGATGCAAATGCTCTTCTCTTCTTTTTCTTTCCCTTGTCAAATTTATTTAGTGGGTAATTTGTTTTGATATGACCTAGTTTGTTACATTAGTAGTAAGTAACACTCTTATTTGAATCATCCAAAATTTTGATCAATCCCGACTTTGCCATATTTCGATTTGTATATTTTTTTTGTATTTTCTAGTCCAATTTTTCGTTCCCGGCATTGTTAACCCATCAATAGGAACATTTTCGTCTTCGCTATCCATTGAAAATTTTAAGGTAATTGACCTTTCCTTTCTGTATTATCACGTTGTTCCATAGCTTTGAGCTCCATCTCATAAGTCATACGATTTCTTATCAACTTCTTAATATTTCCTTGTTTAAGTCTTTTGATTCATGTATTGCCAACATCTTAGCATCAAATTCCTTGGAAGTATTCTCAAAATTTTACTTATTAGGTCTACTTTGGAATAGACTTTTCCTTATGCTCTAGAATTGTAAACTAAGGTTGAAAAGTGTTTGTATATTTCATTTATGCTTTCATTCTTTACCATAAAAAAGTTTTTGGATTCAGTGTTGTAAAAGGCTAGACATGATTCTTGACTTGTGAAGTTCCTTTATGTGTTAATTTCATATTTCCTATGTTGTCATACAATGAAAAATTTGATTAGATTTAGTTTTATCAAGAACATATCAGAAAATTCATAGCTTTAGCATTTAATGCACAAAGTTTTTTATTGTTTGCATCACATTTATCTACCGGCTTAGGCAATTTCCATTCATTTTCAGCCATTACGGGTTTAGCATAACCGGTTTCAACTATATTCAAAACCTCAAAGTCAGCTGTGACATCCCGGAATTTCTGGCAATATCAATTTAATAATCTGTGTTGAAAATTAAATTGATTTGATAATATTTGTTAATAAATTCAAATTGATTTAATAATCTTCTTTTAAACAAATATTTAATTGATAATTTATCTTTTAAAAATGGTTTTCTAATTTATATTTGTATATAATCTAAATGGATAAGATATGTTTTAGAATTTTATAAATAAAGATTTGTTTTCAAATTCCAATATTTTTGGTAATTTGGAGATTTGATTAAATTTAATATTAAATAAATAACCAATTGCCTTTAAATATATACTCAAGATACAATTTAAAATTTGTTTAGAATGACTTTAGCCTAAATTTAAATTCAACGAAAGGTTTGTTTTGTTTTAAACATAGCTTGATAGAAATTTATTAAATAAGAGACTAATTTCTTTTATTTATTATTTTAATCTAATAATGAGCTATATTAATAATGTGTTGTCTTTACAATTGGATTTTTTACTATAAATAGAAATTGTTATATATATATTTTAGGAGAAACTATGGTTTTAAAATTCAAATAAACCTTTCAAAATTCTATATAATAAAATAAACCTTATAAGTATTAAACTAAATATATAAACACAAGCATAAATCAATTATGTAATCATAAATGTAAGTATAAGAAAGTATGATATTAACATAAGTACAAAAGCATAGGTAGGCATCTAAACAAAGAGTAAAAAGAAATCCAAGGAAAAAAAAATCTATAAAACAAATATAATATGTACATTCTAGCATGAACAAGAAGTATGCCAGCCAGGTAAGTAGAAACAAATAAAGTACATAAAGTATAATATATGCAAGGCATGTAAAATATGTAGGTTGCCTATAGGATAAATATGCAAGGCAGGTATAAAGATATGTCTTTGAACACATATACAAGCATAAGGTACATTAGCATTTAATGCTACCATATCTTAGTAGTAAACAAGGTCAGCTCAATTTTTTTTTGATCCTTTCAGCCAACAAAGCAAGTCGATTCGATTTGCTTTGAAATCATTTCAGCCTCCATTTTTTTAAGTATAAGCCATGACTTGTACTTGTATATAAATAATAAAAATATATATAAAAAACAAAACTATAATACATTCATGTATGAACAAGCTGTAAGACAAAACAAGGAGACACTAATATACATATTCTAGTTTGAACAGAGATATACATTCAGTTATGAACAAGTAGGATAGATATGAAGATAAACAAAACAAAATATATACAACATGGTACAAACAAATAAAGAATAAATTGGTAGGCTTGGAAGAGAAGGCAATGGTAATAAATGCTAGCCCCAAATACATATCTATCAGCCTCCACAAACTAGAAATATCTCTGACTTAAGTTTGTACTAAAAATATAATATCCCTGTAAGCTTCTTTTATGTATATAAACTTCCTCATCTCAGTTGCGTCTATCCAAAAACTGAGAATTTAAAGTAAGTTTCATCTTTAACTTAAACAACAATTCAATCTAAACAACACTTTAGCTCAGCTAAATCAAGGATCAAAAGATTTCAGTTAGCAGCTTTTAAAGCAGTAGCAACACAAGTTTTCAAACCCAGGGTAGGCAACTCAAAGTTTTGAAGTTTTAAAGCAAAGCATTTTCCAGTTTTAAAGTGTTCGAAGTATCAAGCTTTTCGAATTTGAAAACTCTGTCTTCATTCTAAGTCTAGTGAGTAACTTTTAAAAACTTAAATAAATAGGGTTGCTTGGTAATCTCTGTTATAAGTAGATATAAGTGAGTATTTGTATATATATTTGTGAATATATTTGTGTGCATGCTGCTGTGTATCTGGGTTCTCCCAGACTTTTGTTTCCAGGCCTAAGTTGTAAATCAAAATTTATTATCTCATTTCTAGTCTAAGTTAGGATATTAGTTCTAAACAAAATTTGTTTGGTTCTCAAAGATTAAAGTTTAAAATTTATTTAAGATACAATAACCTTGTATTGGTTCTGGAAATAAAATAACAGAGCAAACTTGTATAAAGTGAAAATTCAAACATTCAAATTTATAATCTCAGGCTTGTGATCTGAAATCATATGTAAAAACTAGATTTTTAAAACTAAAAGCATAATTTTTAGTAATAGGAAAGGAGAGCAGTTCTGGTATGAACAGAAAATGGAAACTTGGGTTTTTCTGGTGATCTCGATGGACTGGGAGGTCGGGGTTGCTTCTGGTTATAGTGGAGTGATCAGAGGCCTTGGCAAAATTGCCAGCAAGTTGATCTGAGTACCCTGGCGATGGTGGTTGATTAGGGAAGTCTGGAACCCTAGTTTTAACTAGGTCTGTTATTTTTGTTCGACGTTGCCTCTAGAGTTGATCGAGTTCAATGGAGCTCTGGGGGAAGGTAGTTATGGTGTAGACGAAGACGTGGCCAGAGTTTCCGAAGTAATGGTGGTCGGAGGATCGTGGGCGAGGCGTTGACAGGCTTTCGTGGATGGGTTTTGTTGTAGTTCCAGGTCTGGATAATGCTCGAATTCGAATTTCGAGTAGGGAATGTCGTTCTGGTGATCGATTTCGAGTGGAGAGATGTTTTCCGACGTGATGTAGTCGACGATTATGGTTGGAGTTGACCTGAGTTACCGTGCACGGTGCAGTTCTTTGGAATTTATCGAATTGGGGTTGCAGGGTTTAAACTCGAGTAACTCTCGGGTAATTCGAGTTTCGACTCGAAGCAGTGCGGGGTTTTCTCGAAGTAAATTTGGGATTGCTCGGGGTAGATGTTGGTTACAGGTTTTCTGTTAAACCTGTCTGTTTGAATGTTAAAGTGGTTTAAAAATTTAAGATAAAAGATTTAAACAATGTTTTAAATTTAAGTTTAAGAATAGATTCAAATCAAATTGAATCCTAGTTGAAGTAAAATAAAGTTTTATAAAATTCAAATGTTTAACCACTTTGAATGTTAAAGTAAATTATAAATGATTTGAAATTTAAAGGAAATTGGCTTAAATACTTTTAAAATCTCTTTTTAAATTATAAGTATTCTTTAACTTGTGATTTTAAAAGTTTTAAAATTGGAGTTTTAATTTTGTTAAGATAAATTGGTATTTATTTTAAATCAACAATTTAAAATGAAATTTAAAGTAAATTTAAAGGTAAATTGTTTTGAATACTTTATTAATGATAATTAAATCATTAATATGATTAAAGTTTTATCTTAAAATTAATTAGAATTTAATGATTTGTAATTCATTAAATTAATAGGATAATTAAAAATGGATAATTTATTAATTTATATAATTAATGATATGGTTGATTAATTAAGTAATTAAGAGTTTTAAATTAATTAATTAATTAATTAAAGTTTAAGACTAAATTAATTAGGAGTAATTAAATTGTAATTAAAGATCATTAATTTGATAAGATTAGATTGTAAACTAATGGTTAAATGTTAATTAATCAAGTAATTGAAGGTTAATTAAGTTACCGTTAAAAACTTAAATTAATTAAATAATTAGTGGTTAATTAATATTTGGTTAAGGATAAATTAAATGGTAATTAATATTGATTAATTAAGTTTAATTTCTTAAGGAAAGAAATTAAGAATTGTAATAGTTAATGAAAGTCATTAACTTAAGACTATTAAATAATTAATATATTAATGTGATTAGTTTAATAATTAATTAGATGAATTAATTAAAGATAAACATTTGTGAGAATGTTTAAGTATAATTACGAAATGGAAGTAATTAAGGAACTAATTACTTAATATAAATTAATTGAGTTTAATTTGATTTGTTTAAGTTAATTAATTAAGTTTAATTAATTTAAATAAATTAGTGGATGATTTGATAAGTATAATTACTTAAATGTAATTAATGAAGAGTAATTACTTAATGAAGTAATTAATGATAATTACTATATGTAATTGATTGAAGATGATTTGAGTATGATAGAAATTTGGATTAAATTACTTTGTAGAATTAATCAAGGGATTAATTTAGAAAATTAATTAAGGAGTAATTAATTTATTAAGTGAAGTAATTAAGGGTAGTTAATTACTGAATGGAATTAATCAAGACTGATTAATAAATGTGGTTTAGTTAAAGATTAATTACTTAAAGTAATTAATGTAAATGGAATAATTAATTAAAATGTAATTAAGGATCATTAATTTATATAATTAATGATGTAATTAAGGTTGATTAATTAAAATTAATTAATCAATAATAAGTGATTTGGGCAATTAATTAATGTAATTAATTAAGGATTAATGTAATTAATTATAGTTAATTAATAAATGAAGTAATTAAAGATTAATTACTATATTTGGTTATGGATAATTAATTTGAGAAATTAATTAAAGGATAATTACTTGAATGTAATAAAAGGTCAGTTAATCAAAGATGATTAATTAAGATGGAAATTAGAGAATAATTAATTAATTGATTTGTAATTAATTAATGGTTATATAAGCAGGATTTATAATGATGAAGTAATTAATTTAATTTACTTTAAATTAATTAGAGATAAGTGATTAATTTAATTCATTTTAAATTAATTATAAATTGTTTGCTTTATTAATCCTTGTTTATATCTGAATTGGATTATATCTATTGGATGATATGTTGTGATATTCTGTGATGTGATATTGGATATATCTGTGATAAATGTGTGATATTTATCTATGTTAAATGCTGTGTGAATTCAAAGTATTGAATTTAATTGAAATGTATTGTTTTAACTTTAAAACAACTTGGCCTTAAAAGACACGGTTTGGATTTGATGAGACCGGGATCGGGTTTCCAGATTTGGATATCCGAAAACCACATCTATCCAAATTAACGATAGGTCGTGAATCTCAAGTGAAGTTGAAGATTCAGAATGCAAGGGTTATTGTCGTTAACTCTGAGGGTGATTCCAAAATGAGTGTAACGAGATAATGCCTTCGGTTTCGTTCGAACCCGGAACGAACTTGTATGGGTTGAATGCTTTCAGAACATCGTCAGGTGGACGGTGAGCATTCTAAGAGATGTGTTCTCTAAAGGTAATCGTGACCTCAAGCCTCATCAACCGGGAATGGCTAAAACAGGGGAGGTGCAGCAAGGTTAGTGGGTAGCACCCAAGTAGGATGAGATTTCCCCTGTCTAGAGTCCCTTTTTATTCGGCTTAGTGTGTGGTTGGTCTTGCCAACCGCGGGGTTTCTTGTCCGGGAATTATCCAGTAAGGGATGTTACGGCCTTGTGTTGCAGGGGAGCGGGCGTACTCCTCGGTACTCTGATCTAGGCCGGGTACTGTGACGGGCGGTACCCCAGTAGCCCTGCCATTGTATGGAATCCAAAATCCAATAAGTGCCTTCGGTTTTGATTGTATTACCCACATTGTGGCTAGTATGCTGGAATTTAATAGATGTAACAATTTCAGCTATTTTCTATTTACTTGAAAACCCTAGACACTATTATAATATCACTGGATTTCCTATAAAATGTTTTGGTTAGCGTAAGGTAAAAACTTTTCCATGTTTATGTGTGGGAAGTCTTACGTGATACCTTTATTTTAAATGATTTTCAAAGTTAAGCAACTTTAACCTGTTACTCATACCAGACCCATGTCTGACCCGGAGTTTATTTCTGTTTTTCCTAAACTCTCAGGTACCTAAATTTTTACGGGTAGCCAAGGGATTCAGTTTAGCTTTGACGAACTGTGGAGGAGCAATGGAGCAGGAGGCTTCAGCGTTATAGATATGTGTAGTGTTCTGCTGTGTTGGTATCTCTGAGATGTATTGTTTGAGTTGTATTATACTGAGTTGTATTAACTAGAAAGGTGTTTATAACTGTCTAGTATGTGTTGTATTATCTGTTTAACTCTGATGTATATGATACTATGTATTCTCTTATGTGATATATTATATTTTATTCGTTTCGTTGTTGAGATTCTGATGTTGTTTCTTCTTCTTCTCTATCTTTTCTACTTTCTCACCCCTTTCTTTCTTCTAGATGACACGGCTTCCTGGGCGTAGGAAGTTGGGTCGTCACATCAACTGATAAATAATTTTTGATCCTGGCTTTCCAATATGCATAATCATTCCCGCTAAACATAGGAAGCCTAACTATGGACTAACCCTTAGAAAAAACATTACTAGAATTAGACATGTCTACAAGTTTTTCCTAACAACCCACTCCTATACCACTTGTAGGATCGTAAACATATCCAAGTGGGGATGAATAAGGTATTAAAACAATTCCGCGGATAAACTGATATATAAAATTACGGAAATGTAAAGTTCAAAAACTAAAGAACACATGGATTTACCCAGCTTCAGCAACTACCCAGTAGTTCCTACCACTGCCCCCAATATTACTACTAGAAGTAAATAATAGACTACGTACAAACCCATAAACTTACAACTCTTTGCTACCTAACTATTCAAATCATATGCCTAGCAACCCTACTTGACTTTATCCTTAAGTCAACAATTTTCAAACTACAATCCATAGTTCAATTGTGAAAAAAGAGTTTATAATAAACGAAAATACAAAACAAAAATAACGATGCCCTAAAAATTAAATAAAATAATGCGAAGTATAAAAATTTTAGAATGGCCAAAGTAAATATTAGATGGGATTTGCATGATTTCTAATCTTTCTTTAACCTCACTTTTTAAAAATCACATTTGTAACAACCCGTATGATTATGTAATTAAATAACTAAATTAAAAAGGGTAAAATCATAATTTTACATAAACGGTAAAATAGTAATTCTTACAACGGCTGAAATTAGGCCTTTAGACCTATTCCATTATGTCTGGAATGTTGTTTATAGTCAAAAAAATATAACTTGCTGATTTGATTTCAGGAGTAAGAAATCCGAAGAAGTTAAACCGAATGGCATTCTCGTAATATATTAATTTCAAGATTTTATGTTAAACATGTGTTATTTCAGCTTGTAAATATAAATGTAGACCCTATTATCTCATCCTACATAAGCCTAAACACCTTACAACTAATCTCCATCAAATCCTTAGCAGATTCGAAACAAAAATCTCATTTTTTTTATATGTTTCATTTCTTCTTCCTCTTCCCTCTTCTCCACCAAACTTTGAAAATTCATAACCTCTCCGTTTTTCAACAGATTTCAATGAAACCATTGGAAAATCAAAGGATATGAAGAGTACTATGATCTTATGTTATTTCAGAGGTATAACTTGTAACAACCCGCATATTTGTCGATTTTATATTTAAATATTTGATTTAAATATGTTATCGTTAGTCGGATTTTAGTCCGAAAAGCTACTTTTTGCATATGGACGAATTAGGACTCGAGACCACTTCCATTGAGTTCGAAACGTCGTTTGCAATCTTTTAAGTATAAGCTTAGGTATGTTTGGAGATAGTGGAATTTTCATCACTTTTTGATTTGGGCTTTTGTTTTGGACTGCTCCTTCTAACTCAGCCCAACCCACCTCTTCTTCCTCACTTTATCAAACACTTCAAGCTTCTTCAAAAATGGTGGTGGGAATGGGAAATTAAAATTCCAAGTTCAAGTCCAATTGCTAAATCAACATTCAACTTCAAATTCAAGTAGAAGATAGTGGATTCAAGCTTTGGATTGCTTCTATTTGCTTTCAATCTCCATCTTCATCCATTTTAGTGAAAAGGTGAGATTTTTAATCTCACATCTTGCCTATGACTATCTTTGGATTGTTGGAAATGATCCCCCATCACTTTAGCATGCATATTTGCATTTGGTTTGGATTGGATTGGCGAAAAACTCCAAATTTTAGTGTTTTAGTGAATTTCCTGCAGTTAGGTCGTTCTGCCTCGGAGCTGACTCGTTCTGGACTTAGGTCGTTCGTCCCTAGGTCATAAGTCGCTAGGACTTAGGTCGTTCGCCCTAGGTCGTAGGTCGCTGAACACATAGGTCGTTCGTCCCTTGGGCCATAGGTCGCTCGAGTGGTAGGGCATCTGACTTCATTTAGGTCGTGAAACTTAGGTCGCTCGTGTGTTACCTCGTTAGGTCGCTCACGTGTTAATAAGTTAAGTCGCGTACTCTTTTAGGTCGCGAACCCTTTTAGGTCGCGAACCCTATAGGTCGCGTACTCTTTTCCTTCGCTAAGTTGCTTCCTTCGCTAGGTTGTTAGGTCGCGTGGCCATCCCACTTAGGTCGCTCTGTCTTCCACCATTAGGTCGTAGGTCGCAAGACCCAGTACCTTTAGGTCGTTAGACCTTATTTTTTTAGGTCATTTGACCTTATTACTATTAGGTCATAGGTCGCGCGTCACTGTTAGGTCGCGAACCCTCTTTTAGGTCGCTTGGCCTGCAACTGTTAGGTCGTTGGACCTTTGACTCCTTAGGTCGTTGGACCTTTGACTCCTTAGGTCGCTGGACCTCTTAGGTCGCTTGGTCCCTATTTTAGGTCGTTTGACCCACTTCTGTTAGGTTTCTCGATCACAACCCCTAAGTCATAGGTCGTCTCCGACCTTACCCTTAGGTCGTATGACCTGTAATTTACTAGGTCGCTCGACCTGCCTTTCCTTAGGGCGCTCAACCTGTAGGTCATTCCAATTGCACTTTTAGCTTGGCCTTGTTAGGTCGCTTGGATATTTCTAGTTGATGGTTTTGGAGCTGATTTCCTTGGACTTTTTCTCACGTCCTCGAACGTGAAGTTTTGTGATGCAATTTGTTTCAACAATCGTTTTGGTGGTTCGTCACTTCAAAAATGTGAAGACTTCAATACTAGTAGTAAACGTCATAACTCTTTCATCAAAACGATTTTAACACTGTTTTAAATATAAAGCTCGTTTTCTTAAGCCGTTTTCTAATCTACTAGTATATACAAGTCTTTACTTCACTCGGATGAGAAATCGAATTAAACGACTTAGTAAAACGAGTGGTATGAAACGCTTGCGTTCACTTCGTCGGTTAGCTCTTGGACTTGTTCGATTGAACCCTTTTTGTGACAATTTTCTAGTGAAGATTTACAACTTGTTCGTAAATATTTAAGTTAAGCAAGTGGTTATGGGACATGAAGCTAAACTCTTATATTTACTAGCTTGGTGTGATTGACGCTTATTGATGATCTTGACGATCATTTTTGTGATTTAGACTAGCGATTGAGCGATGTCTCTTTGTCTGCGAGGGAGACTAAACCCCGCTTTTGTGATGTTTCGCCATCACATATATGGGGTAGCACCCCATGGTCTTCGGGCCATTTCTGTGTGGAAATTTAATGGATAGCTTCCATGAGATAGCTTCTCGTTTATGTGTTTCACGCGTTGGTGAGTTTGCATACTCCCGTTCATGTGTTAGACCTTTCCCCCCTTTTATGTGTTTTTCTAGATTTCTGGTGATGATTTCTGGAATTTGTGCTTCACCAATTTTCATGATTTTCATTGATATGATATCAGTTTTGTGCATTGGTGAATTTATGTGTTACTGACTTGTTATGAATACAAGTTTAGGGTTTGATACCCTATTTTATCTTCGAGAAGATTCTTGTGATATTGATTGATCTTTTATTGATTATCATTTACATACTTATAGTAGTATGCCGTTATGATTGTTACATGTTTATGCCATATTATTTATCCTATATCTTATCATCTGATATTTATAGCTAGACTGATCCGTTTATTATTTTCTTATAAATAATACTCGGGTCAGACCGAGATGTTACAGGTGCTTCTTCTTGACTTCTCTTCAGGATTATTCTGACTTTTGGCTAACTACATAGATTAGTAGTTTTTGGATGTACACATTTTACATATAGACTTTTTGTTGTGTACTTATTCTTTTGTATAGCACGTGCTGCTATTCTTTTGTATTATCGTGGATCTTTTTGACCACTACTCTGATGTACACTTTCATGTGTTATATACATCTTCATATCCTCTTCCGCCTTTGTGATATGGATGTCTGTGACTGATTTATGTTACGTTTATTTCTATGTTTGCTTCCGAAGATTATTTATAGCCACTATGTGATAGCTTTGGGTTTGTTTCGGTATGTCGGACTTCCTCCTTAAACGAAGTTCATTCTATTCTATCTAACATATCGGAGCTCGCTCAAAGAAGTTACATGGATGGTCGCTCCTCAACAGCCTTATTCTCCACGCTAATTGACAACACTATATCGTAGTGTTCTTGGTTAGTGAGGGTATAGAGGTGGGGCATCACAGCTTGGTATCAGAGCCAAACTTCGGAACAATGTAGAATAACTTAACAAGGATCATCGTTCTAAGTCCACCTTAGGAGTTGTGTTTCAGGATTTAGTTCGAGTCTTCGAACCAATTCATCCTGTTTTCTTTATGATTCCTTGTTTCATCTATCAAGAATTGCTTGATATTCATTGGTGAATAACCTTTTTCTTCTCCTCTCTTTCTTAAAGGAGAGAATGTCTAGACCAGGTCGTCCTAGAGCTGGACCATCTACTGTTACTCCCCAGGATGGAGTTTTTATGACCGCTCAACAGCTTCTTGATTTAGTAAAGAATGCTCAAGCAGCTGGTCCTAATCGGGAACCTACTCATCCTAAGTCTGGATTTGCACGTTTGTGCAACGATTATACCAACTTAGGTGGGAAACCGTTCAAAGGTTCCGAAACTATTATCGAGGTCCAGGCTTGGTTAAGAACATGCGATAGAATCTTTTCTCGCATGAATCTTGTTGATCTTCACTGTGTTCAAGTAGCTTCCAGTATGCTCCAAGAGAGAGCATTGGATTGGTACGAACTTCTTATTCTGAGGTTAATGAAGCGGATCTCACCTGGGAGCAATTCCGGGAACGCTTCGAATTAAAATTCGTACCAGAAGCAGAGAAGGTGACATTGGCTCGTCGTTTTATAGACCTTGTTCAAGGTGAATCCTCTGTGACAAATTATGTCGCATCCTTCGAGTCACTGTCTAAATATGGGGTTGAGTACATCAACACCCCATTGAAGAAGAATCAAAGATTCGTCTATGGCTTAAACAAGAATCTCATGAAGCCATTACTTCTAAAATTAGAAGTTCCTTTCGATCAACTGATTGATATAGCTCTTCGTCTTGAAGAGGCTGATAAGGACAGTGATGTTGAAGTGGTGGCTTCCAAACCAAACTTCAACAACAAGAAGAGGCCAAACAAATTCAAAGGCCCTTATCCCAACAAAAAGGGTAAACAAGCAACTCCTGCTGCAAAGGCATTTTCCCCCAGTGATAAGAAATGTTTCAACTGTGGTGCTAAGGGCCATTTTTCGAACAAGTGTTCAAAGCCCCGCTCTTGTCGCTATTGTAAAAGTCCAGATCATTTTATGCATCAATGTCCTAAGCTCCAAGAAAGGGAGGGAAAGTTAAACGTTGCTCAAGCCCCTGGCAACACATCTCGCGGTCAAGGTATGTCTCATTCTGTCCTTGATGGCATTATTATATTTCATGATCAACCTATTAGAGTTCTCTTTGATACGGGTGCATCCCATTCTTTTATATCAAAGGAACTTGTCGATACTTTTTCTTTAAGTGTTGTTGCTTTAATGACTTCTTTGAGAATTGCGAATCCGGTTGGTGGATCCGCAACTCTTAGTTTACTTTGTAAAGACGTGGAGATTATTTTGTGTGATTTATCTTTCCTAGCCGATTTGCATGTCATGCGTTACTTAGGCTTTGGAATGATTTTGGGTATGGATTGGCTTACTCGTTATGAAGCCCATATCCTATGTCCTGAGCGGACTATTTATCTCCGTCATCCGCAATCTGTTAATCAGATTTCTATTGTTCTTAAAGATTCGGATTCCGCTTTGGTTGCATCTTTATATTCTTTAAATCCTCGTGATGAAGATAATGATGACGAGGAGGATGTCATTTCTCTTATTCGCGTCGTTCGTGAATTTTCCGACATCTTTGAGCCCGTTTTAGGATTACCACCTAAACGAGGAATTGAGTTCAAAATTAACCTTATACCTGGAGCTCAACCTATTACCCGTCCTCCTTATCGCATGTCCAATAAAGAGAACGAGGAGATGTGCAAGCAACTATCCGAGTTAGAGACGAAGCAACTTATTCGCTCTAGTTCCTCGCCTTGGCGAGCTTCAGCTATTTTCGTAAGTAAGTCCGATGGTACACTTAGGCTTTGCGTCGACTATCGCAAGCTTAATGATCTTACTATTAAGAATAAATATCCTTTACCTAGTATTGATGATCTGTTTGATCAACTTAGTGGTGCTAGAGTCTTTTCACAATTGGACTTGGCTACCGGTTTCCTTCAGCTTCGTATTGCAGAGGATAGTATTCCTTTGACTTCTTTCTGTACTCGATATGGATCTTATGAGTGGCTAGTTATGTCATTCGGTTTAACGAATGCTCTGGCTTATTTCGTTGACCTTATGAATCGAGTTTTCAAAGATTTCCTCGATCGGTTTGTCCTCATCTTCATTGATGATATTCTTGTGTATTCTAAAACCGAGGAGGAACATGAAAAGCATCTTCGGATTGTATTGGAAACTCTTAGGAGCAATCAATTAAAAGAAAAATTTTCAAAATGCCACTTTTGGCAATCTAGTGTGAAGTTCCTCGGTCATATTATTTCCGAATCCGGAATATCAGTGGATCCTTCAAAGATCGAAGCGATTCAAAATTGGAAGAGACCGGAGAGCGTGATTGAAATCCGTAGCTTTCTTGGATTGGCTGGTTATTACCGCCGTTTCATAAAAGACTTTTATAAGATTGCCCTACCTCTTACTGGCTTAACAAAGAAAGGCGTTAAATACATTTGGTCGGACAAATGTGAAACTTCTTTTCAGAAATTAAAAGAACTCCTTTCTGATGCTCCTATTCTGATTATTCCCGAAGGGAATCAAGACTTTGTCGTTTATACCGATGCCAGTCGCGTTGGTTTGGGTGCCGTTCTTATGCAAAAAGAACGTGTTATTGCTTATGCTTCTAGGCAATTGAAGCCGGCTGAGACTAGATATGCCACACATGATTTAGAACGCGCGGCTATCGTCTTCGCCCTTCGAATTTGGCGACATTATCTTTTGGGAGAGAAATTTATACTTTATACTGATCATAAGTCTTTGAAATATTTATTTTCTCAGAAGGAACTTAATTTGCGTCAACAGCATTGGCTCGAGTTCATTGCCTCTTATGATCTTGATATCCTTTATACTCCCGGAAAGGGAAATAGGGTTGCTGATGCACTTAGTCGCAAGCAACAAGCTGTTGTTTCAATGATGGTATCCGAATGGAGGGATCTCGAGGTTTTATCCACTTGTGAAATTCAAGAACGTGTCTCCGATTTATGTTCATTTTTTGTCTTATGTAGCCTTGAGGCTCGTCCTTCTCTTTTAGACCGCATTCTTGTAGCTCAATAGCTAGATCCTGAATTGGCTTTGCTTGGCCAAAATCTTAAGGATAAAACCGATGTCGAGGGTTTGAAAGACTTTGATATTGATTTTCGTGACGGAATTCGAAAATCGGGTAGACTTATCATACCAAATATTAGTGACCTTCGTAAAGATATCTTAGAAGATTCTCATCGTTCCAAATTTTCCATTCATCCCGGTAGCAGTAAAATGTACGCAGATATGAAGCGACTTTATTACTGGGAGGGAATGAAATCTGATATCGCTAACTTTGTTAAATGTTGCATGACTTGCCAACTTGTTAAGGCCGAACATCAAAGGCCCGATGGGTTATTGCAACCATTGGAAATTCCAGTTTGGAAGTGGGATCAAATTTCCATGGATTTTATAGATGGCCTTCCCCGTTCTCGTTCAGGTCATAATAGCTTATGGGTGATCATTGATAGACTTACTAAATCTGCCCATTTTATTCCCGTTCGGTCGAACCGAACCGTTCCTCTTCTGGCCAAACTTTTTATCAAAGAAATTGTTAAACTGCATGGTGTCCCTTCTTCCATTGTTAGTGATCGTGATCCATTGTTTACTAGTGGATTTTGGAAGAGTCTTCAAAAAGCTTTAGGAACGAAGCTTAATTTTAGCACCGCTTATCACCCCCAGTCCGATGGACAAACTGAGCGTGTGAATCAAACTCTTGAAGATCTTCTTCGTGCTTGTGTGCTTGATTTCGGTGGAGGTTGGGAAGATCATATTTCACTTGTTGAATTTTCCTATAATAATAGCTTCCAATCTAGTATTGGTATGGCTCCTTTTGAGGCACTCTATGGAAGGCCATGCCAATCTCCTTCTTGTTGGCTTGAGGCCGGTGAGAAGCTGGTTTTAGGACAAGATTTTATTCGTAATTCCACAGAAAAGATTGAACTTATTCGACATAGGATGAAAGAACTCAGAGTAGACAAAAATCGTATGCCGATAATCGAAGAAGGAAATTAGAATTTTCTGTTGGTGATCTCGTATTTATCCGTGTTTCACCTATGAAGGGTGTTGTACGCTTCAGTCGATCGGGAAAGTTAGCGCCTCGATATATTGGGCCATTTCCTATCACTGAACGTATTGGCTCTATGGCTTATCGCCTTTCATTACCGGCTCAGTTTTCTGCCATGCATGACGTGTTTCACGTTTCTCAATTACGGAAGTGCCTTCGGGATTCCGATTCTATTCTTGAGTCCGGTGTTGTGGAAGAGATTGAAGTTTCACCTAATTTAACCTATGAGCAGCATCCTGTTCGAATTATTGCTTCGGAGATCAAACGTCTTCGAAATAAAGATGTTCCGCTTGTTAAAGTTCAATGGTCCTCAAATCCTAAGGATTGCTCTTGGGAAACTAGAGAATTCATCGAGCGTACACATCCGGAATTACTTTCTCATGCTCTTTGAGGTTAAACTTCTTATTTCGAATCTCCTTTATGTTAATATGCTTTTTGGTTGTTACTTTTTATTCCCATCTTACTTATTGCGAGGACGCAATTTCTTTAAGGAGGGGAGTCTGTAACAACCCGCATATTTGTCGATTTTATATTTAAATATTTGATTTAAATATTTTATCGTTGGTCGGATTTTAGTCTGAAAAGCTACTTTTTGCATACGGACGAATTAGGACTCGAGACCACTTCCATTGAGTTCGAAACGTCGTTTGCAATCTTTTAAGTATAAGCTTCGGTATGTTTGGAGATAGTGGAATTTTCATCACTTTTTGATTTGGGCTTTTGTTTTGGACTGCTCCTTCTAACTCAGCCCAACCCACCTCTTCTTCCTCACTTTATCAAACACTTCAAGCTTCTTCAAAAATGGTGGTGGGAATGGGAAATTAAAATTCCAAGTTCAAGTCCAATTGCTAAATCAACATTCAACTTCAAATTCAAGTAGAAGATAGTGGATTCAAGCTTTGGATTGCTTCTACTTGTTTTCAATCTCCATCTTCATCCATTTTAGTGAAAAGGTGAGATTTTTAATCTCACATCTTGCCTATGACTGTCATTGGATTGTTGGAAATGATCCCCCATCACTTTAGCATGCATATTTGCATTTGGTTTGGATTGGATTGGCGAAAAACTCCAAATTTTAGTGTTTTAGTGAATTTCCTGCAGTTACGTCGTTCTGCCTCGGAGCTGACTCGTTCTGGACTTAGGTCGTTCGTCCCTAGGTCGTAAGTCGCTAGGACTTAGGTTGTTCTCCCTAGGTCGTAGGTCGCTGAACACATAGGTCGTTCGTCCCTTGGGCCATAGGTCGCTCGCGTGGTAGGGTATCTGACTTCATTTAGGTCATGAAACTTAGGTCGCTCGTGTGTTACCTCGTTAGGCCGCTCGCGTGATAATAAGGTAAGTCGCGTACTCTTTTAGGTTGTGAACCCTTTTAGGTCGCGAACCCTATAGGTCGCGTACTCTTTTCCTTCGCTAAGTCGCTTCCTTCGCTAGGTCGCGTGGCCATCCCACTTAGGTCGCTCTGTCTTCCACCATTAGGTCGTAGGTCGCAAGACCCAGTACCTTTAGGTCGTTAGACCTTATTTCTTTAGGTCGTTAGACCTTATTTTTTTAGGTCGTTTGACCTTATTACTGTTAGGTCGTAGGTCGCGCATCACTGTTAGGTCGCGAACCCCCTTTTAGGTCGCTTGGCCTACAACTGTTAGGTCGTTGGACCTTTGACTCCTTAGGTCGTTGGACCTTTGACTCCTTAGGTCGCTGGACCTCTTAGGTCGCTTGGTCCCTATTTTAGGTCGTTTGACCCACTTCTGTTTGGTTGCTCGATCACAACCCCTAAGTCGTAGGTCGTCTCCGACCTTACCCTTAGGTCGTATGACCTGTAATTTACTAGGTCACTCGACC
This sequence comes from Allium fistulosum, assembly GCA_030737815.1. NCBI lineage: Eukaryota > Viridiplantae > Streptophyta > Magnoliopsida > Asparagales > Amaryllidaceae > Allium > Allium fistulosum. Next base: position 371,703,755 of record CM060906.1, on the reverse strand, counting down.
TGCCTTTCCTTAGTTCGCTCAACCTGTAGGTCGTTCCAATTGCACTTTTAGCTTGGCCTTGTTAGGTCGCTTGGATATTTCTACTTGATGGTTTTGGAGCTGATTTCCTTGGACTTTTTCTCACGTCCTCGAACGTGAAGTTTTGTGATGCGATTTGTTTCAACAATCGTTTTGGTGGTTCGTCACTTCAAAAATGTGAAGACTTCAATACTCGTAGTAAACTTCATAACTCTTTCATCAAAACGATTTTAACACTGTTTTAAATATAAAGCTCGTTTTCTCAAGCCGTTTTCTAATCTACTAGTATATACAAGTCTTTACTTCACTCGGATGAGAAATCGAATTAAACGACTTAGTAAAACGAGTGGTATGAAACGCTTGCGTTCACTTCGTCGGTTAGCTCTTGGACTTGTTCAATTGAACCCTTTTTGTGACAATTTTCTAGTGAAGATTTACAGCTTGTTCGTAAATATTTAAGTTAAGCAAGTGGTTATGGGACATGAAGCTAAACTCTTATATTTACTAGCTTGGTGTGATTGACGCTTATTGATGATCTTGACGATCATTTTTGTGATTTAGACTAGCGATTGAGCGATGTCTCTTTGTCTGCGAGGGAGACTAGACCCCGCTTTTGTGATGTTTCACCATCACATATATGGGGTAGCACCCATTGTCTTCGGGCCATTTCTATGTGGAAATTTAATGGATAGCTTCCATGAGATAGCTTCTCGTTTATGTGTTTCACGCGTTGGTGAGTTTGCATACTCCCGTTCATGTGTTAGGCCTTTCCCCCATTTTATGTGTTTTTCTGGATTTCTGGTGATGATTTCTGGAATTTGTGCTTCACCAATTTTCATGATTTTCATTGATATGATACCAGTTTTGTGCATTGGTGAATTTATGTGTTATTGACTTGTTATGAATACAAGTTTAGGGACTGATACCCTATTTTATCTTCGAGAAGATTCTTGTGATATTGATTGATCTTTTATTGATTATCATTTACATACTTATAGTAGTATGTCGTTATGATTGTTACATGTTTATGCCATATTATTTATCCTATATCTTATCATCTGATATTTATAGCCAGACTGATCCGTTTATTATTTTCTTATAAATAATACTCGGGTCAGACCGAGATGTTACAGGTGCTTCTGCTTGACTTCTCTTTAGGATTATTCTGACTTTTGGCTAACTACGTAGATTAGTAGTTTTTGGATGTACACATTTTACATATAGACTTTATGTTGTGTACTTATATTTTTGTATAGCACGTGCTGCTATTCTTTTGTATTATCGTGGATCTTTTTGACCACTACTCTGATGTACACTTTCATGTGTTATATACATCTTCATATCTTCTTCTGCCTTTGTGATATGGATGCCTGTGACTGATTTATGTTACATTTATTTCTATGTTTGCTTCCGAAGATTATTTATAGCCACTATGTGATAGCTTTGGGTTTGTTTCGGTATGTCGGACTTCCTCCTTAAACGAAGTTCATTCTATTCTATCTAACATATCGGAGCTCGCTCAAAGAAGTTACATGGATGGTCGCTCCTCAACAGCCTTATTCTCCGCGCTAATTGACAACACTATATCGTAGTGTTCTTGGTTAGCGAGGGTATAGAGGTGGGGCGTCACATAACTTGTAAGATCGAATGTGCAGCATACACAGACAATGAGGAAATAATGAAATCTCGTACACCATATTTTCATTCTTCTCTATCAAACTTCAAAAAGGTGTACCTCTCTCATTTCATAATGGATTTGGTAATGTAATATTTGCTATCTTTTCGGGTTTTTAGATGCAAAAGGTATAGACCGTAGACAAAGTGTTGAGTTCTTCTTCATTCGAGAGTTTCGATGAGTGTGACTCTTCCTATTTCTGTATATATTGATAAGACATAGTAATTCACCCCCTATGGTCTTAAATCAAATTATAAATAACGGAACTGAATAAAAATAACTTTTAATTTAGATACATGATTAAGATATAGTATGCCATGGCTAGATAATAATATAAAAAAGTGATTTTTATTTTATTTTAAATAGACAAAGTTTGATCTCAGCCTAATTTGAAAGTGTAAAACATATAAGCACTCCAAATTAGACATATTATATATCAAAATTATATTCCTTGTTGACACGAATCCATTATGGTATTCGTTTGATGATATAAAGTAATATTATTTAATAGATTACGAAAATGCCCTTGAACTGTAAATGCTTATAACTCTCGCATGAGACCTCCGTTTCATGCACAAGACAAGGAACGTTTCTATACGTTATTTTCTATGTTTTAAGATGTTTCATAAAAGTGACTTGTTGCATTAGGTTTGTTATACGATTTTGTGCTAATGAGTTGGGGCTTGATCTAGTAACTTCATAAACCAGTGGGGCAATGATGAGTTTTAGCTTGCTTCCAATAGTGTCACAGACGATTAGGCGAATGATTAACTTCACCTCAATAGTTACGTGCAATTTCCACGATAGTGTCGCCTACATGCCACATGAGTTGAGAATAGTGTGGTATATGGCAACGTCAAGTGCACTTCGATAGGGCCAGCAACGTCTAGCGATAATGAGTTGGGACTTTGAGCCTAATAGTGTCGTAGTTGGAGGTACACGAGTTGGGGCTTTGAGCTTTAGTGTACATAGATTTTGGGGTAGCAGGCTAAGACACTTAGGTCTTTAATAGCGAGTTGCATATGATTTGGCAATAGCTGGTTAAGATGCGTAGATCTTCAGTGACGAGTCACATTCGATTTGGCGATAGCACGCTGAGACACATAGATCTTTAGTAGCGAGTCACATATAATTTAGCGATAGCGGACTGAGATATGTAAATCTTCAGTAGCGAGTTACAAACATTTTTAGCATGCGAGTTGGGGCTTTAGGCTCAATTATGTACATATGATTAGGCATAGGATACATTTTAGTAAGACCTTAGTATATGATGTCACTATAGTATTATATTGTGTTTAGCCGACTTGTTAGGTGCATGCGACATAGGTTAAGGTATGGTTTTTGAGCATAAGCATTGTTTTACTAGCTTAATAGTATCATATACTTACATGATGCATATAGCTCACCATACATATGTTGACCCGCTTTGTCATTTTCTTTTATTAGTTAGACTAATAGATCGATAGAGAGGACTGGTTGTAATTTGGAGGCGGCGATACGATGGACATGCGTATTTATTTATTAGTCATCTAACATTATATTTCATTTATTCATAGACTTTATACTATGTCCATTTCTAGTAGAGAGACGTTGTAGTTAGATTTATTTGATTCTGTTTTTTTTGCTTGTCTGGACTGTATTATTGATTACTATTATATTTTGTTCCTTCCATCGTGAGTTAAGAAAGTGTTGAATGTTGTAGATAGCTCTGTGAAATGTTTCATATTTTATCATAATGATCCGCTGTCAATGGCATCTACAATGCCAACGCCATTTTTAAACGTGGATTGAGACGTCATAGATGGAGAGTTGTTTCATTTGGTATTAGAGCTTAGGTTATGCAATTCCTACTAAATTAGGACATTTTAGAGAGAGCGTATTTATAACTTTTATTATTTATATAATATACATATATATTTAATTTTTATGCCACACCTTATATAGTTTGACTCATAGATTTAGTTGTTGTCTTAACCCTTATAGAAGTAAAAAACTATGAGTTAAATAAATGTAAAGTTTTACATAATTTGGGGTGGAAGATAAATCCATCCATTTTTTTAATTTGCTTCATAAAGAATTGCTAGGAGAGGGTCTCTATACCAACAAGAAGTAGAGTAAATTGTGGGACTAAGGGTGAATAAGAAGAAGAGTATAACCCTTCCGTCCATAAAAAATAAGTGTGATTTTCATAAGGCGTAATAGAGACACTTAAAGCATTGTTAGACTACATGACATATTAGGGTTTGTTTAAGATATGATCTATTCCAATTAAAGTATTAAAATTAATTGAAATGTTTTCTCTAAAAAGTTAGAAATATTAATATTTGAGATTATTGTGAAACGTAAAGAAGTTGAAAGTTGTTTAATGTTTCAAAAAATAATAACTCCTTAGTATGAGTTTCAAAAATAGGAAAATTTAATAAGAGGTAGTTTTTCATGAGTATTTTAAAGGTTTTATTTGTTTTTAAAGTTTAGCATGAGCATATTGTTTTCACTTATATTTTGTTGTACATTTGGTTTTTAACAAAGGAGGTTCTGAAAGTAAATACATAAAAAGTAAATTACAAAGTAAGTAAAATACATCTTTTGAATGTGTTTTATTTTATAACTATTTTTGTCATGCTTTAGGGAAAAAATATTTAACATTACATATTCCTTACGCTTTTGTGAACATTTCTTATTTCTAAAAGTAAAATTTGAATATATACATTTTACATGATTAGTTCTCTAAGTTAAATCGAACCATTTTGGACAGAAATTGAATTAAAAGTAAAAGAAGATTTAAAAATTATTATTTTTAAAATTATGGAATTTCTCCACTTTAATATAAATGTATTTTCGAATGGGAATTGAAGTGTATTTGAAATACACATTAATAAATGATTTAAATTTAGGAATTATCTCCAAATTCGATATGAAAATAGTTAGTAGCCAAAACCAAACTTTAAAAATATATTTTTTACACATATATACGATGTATTATTTAAAGGTGTTGAAAGTTAGCTAATTTTTAAATAAAATTACATGTATACTTTTATATATATATATTATAAATTGGTTTTATGTAAAATAACATTGTAAAACTGAAGTACGAGTATTTCAAAAAATTAATGAAGTTATTTTAAATCTAACTATGTTTTTGGAAATTTATATTGAATTTGGTAAAGCTATAAGGAATTCAGTTTTGGAAGTAAAATATTTAAGAATTGGTAAAATGAAATTAGCTTAGGAAACTGAAATCATATTACGTATTTTATAAGGGGGCTTATGATTGTATATGAAATGATTAAATTGAAATAAATTTGGTTTGAGATTTTCTTATGAAATGATTAAATTGAAATAAATTTGGTTTGAGATTTTCTTATGAAATGATTAAATTGAAATAAATTTGGTTTGAGATTTTCTTATGAAATGATTTAATATGAAACGTCTAAAGTAAAACATTTTGAAAATTAATTTAAGTAGAATTAAAGAATTTATTTTTAAAAAATGGTGTGATGATTGAAATTAAATGTTGGTTGAAGTTAACAAAGAATTTTATGTTTTTCAGATCTTATTAGTATTGTTAAGAATAAGATTTAAGGTCAAAAATTTTGATTTGAAAAAATAATTAAAAAGCTATTGATATTTTCAACTGAAATTTGATTGGAGCTGGAAAAGAATAACACAACCTATAAATTTTGAATTGACTATGATTAACTAACTAGGACGGTAACGATCTCGGTCTGCTAAGGGCTTGCAAGAAACGGTCGTTATGGATTTGTACTGGAAAATTTATGAGGGTATTATTTGGGAAAAATTTCAAAAACAATTAGGAAAAAACTATTTTGAGTCAAGAATTTACTATTATTTATAAATAAGGTGGAAATTAAATGACTAGTAATATGGTTTTGGAAGACTGCCTAAATTTTGAGCAAATAACAATATATTGTTTTATGAAGTTAATGAAATTTATTATTATTATTATTATTTAAATAATAAAAATAAAAGGTATTTAGGAATAGTAATATAATAATAAAGATATATTTTCCATGAATATTTTTGAGATAAATTATTGCTATTTTTAGATAAGTACCAACAAAAAGATTTTTTGGATTTAATGTAAAATGTTGTTATTTTTGAATTATATAATAAAAAAGTGGTTGTAAAAATATGATCTAAATAAATATTATTATTTTGATGTAAAGTGATAATAATATTATTGTTTTGAAGAAAAATTGGTGAAAAGTATTATTTTTGGATTAAATGTTGATATCTAGGATATTTAAAGTAATATGTTGAAAACAAATTTGAAGCATAATATTAATTTCGAAAAAAATTGAGATAATAGAGAAAAAGTATCCTCATAATAAATAATGTTGAGATGATTTATAGGTAAAAAGAAAATAAAATGTTCAAATTTGTTGTTTTGAATTATTGAGACATATGTGATTAAATGTTGTTCGAAATTAATATATAAGTTTACGTTAAGGGTCAAGATACACTTACATAAGACGTTGAGAAGGATGAGAGTGTAGCTAAGTGAAAAGTTTCTAAAAGGTGGAATAATATAAGATTGGTTGTATGAGATAGTCACCGATAGAGGATGAGCATACTTGTCTATGTATTTGGAGTACAACAATGTACATAAGGGAAATCTAGCCATATGTTAGTTTATAAGACTTCATAAGCATGTGGAGTTAATATTATTTTTGAAGTATATAGTGTTGTATGATTTCAAGACATGAAGCAAGTATTTTGACTTTCACATATTAAGGTACAAAGGCAATTTTAAGAAAGGCGAGATTTGGATTGAAAGAACAGCCTTATGAAGTCAATTTTATGAAATGGTGACCTTTTGTGCATAATTTATTTTCAGTGCCTGATGCATGTGAAAAATAAGTAAAAAGTATACAGCCTAGTCTATGAGTTTGTTATAGCAATATCATGTTTATCGAAAATAAGGCATCATCCATTAGTGATATCTGTAAATTAAATGGTGATGGAGTATGGGGTTCGCTTGAGGATTCTAATTGTTAGTCTACTTAGAGGGAAGACACCATTCGTTATCATGTTGTCGTGTCAATGGACATGAAGAAAGAGTTTATTAGGGTATCTCAGAGGATACAAAGAAGGTTTTCTATTGGCTGAGGATGAAGAAGTAAAGGGAAAAGAATGTTGCAAGGTATTTAAAGATGGAGATATGTCGGCAATGAAATTTGATTTAAATTAATCCTATACTAGAACATTACATGATTAGACACCTTAATGATAAGTGAAGAAATGGAAATTGCATAGGATAGACCTGTATAAAGAGTTCGCAATGGGTAGCTCGATAGGTTAAGGACTCGCTACTGGGATATGTTACGTGGGAAAGCTAGTGTCATAAGTTTTTGGGCCTTTCCCAATTGTATAGAGAGTAGGGAAGTCAGCACGTTTGATTGAGCTTCTTGAAAAATTGGTGGATGCTCATACATTTTCTATTTATCCTATTTGTGAACATACATTGAAGATTTAACGGTTATGGTATAGTCTAATCAACTTATGAGGTGAATATAGAGACGGAGTCTAGAATACTCGTAAGCCTATTCACATCATAGGATTGATGTGATATGGCATAAAAACAAGGAAATGAAGTTGGTCCAAGAACAACGAAAAAAAGGTTTGGATAGGAGTATGATGGAGCTTGAGGAGAGAATCTGAGTTTTCCATCACGAGCTCTCTTCCAATAAGTTCCTCTTTTAGTTAGTTTGTAGGTTAGTCTGCTCATTAGGTCGTTGTTTATTTGCATGGTTGCTTTAGCTAGCTAGTTGACATAGACATAGATGAATGGATGTATAAATGCTAGGATTGGTTGTATGCACATCCTTATGATGTGTTTTGGTTGCTATAGTTTCTTTGTTTGAGTTATACTAGTTTAGTTTGTATCGTGTTGGCTTATATGTATATACATTACAACCTAGGATAGATACCTACAGTTATGAGTTATAATTTATACTAGATATTATATATGTAATTTATAGTTTCTTTAAATGTGCATTTACTGATTTTATTTTTTGATGTGGTTGTACATACATATGTTAGGATGTTTGCATACATATTGGTTTCACTCATGTGTTCTCATTTAGGAGGTTTATTTAGTTGGATTTGCACTCATCTCATATCGTCATATTTTATCTATCATATGTATTATATACCCTTAGTTGTGTTTTTGTTTGTGTTCTGAAATGGATGCTAGATGGATGTAGTTATCTTGTTTTATATGTTTGTACGACGTAAAGGAAGTTGCATTGTCCATTTCTTGAAATTTTAGGGTTGAAATTCTTTTAAGGGGGGAAGAATGTAGCACCACATAAATTTGCATAATTACATAATTAAATTAAAAAGTGTAAAATCATAATTTTACATAAAGGGAAAAATAGTAAAGTTTATAGGAACTGAAATTAGGCCTCGGGACCTATTCCATTGCATCCAGAATGTCGTTTACAGTTAAAAAACATATATAGCTTGTTGAATTTGGTTTAACGAACAAGAAATTAGGCAAAGTCAAACCTAATGGAATTTTTGTAATATATTAATTTCAAGATACTATGCCAAACATGTGTTATTTCATCCTTTAAATAGAAATGTAAACCCTATTCTCTAATCCTACTTGAACCTAAACACTATAGTACCAATCTCCATCAAATCCTAAGCAAATTCAAAACAAAATTTTCATTTTTTAGTGTTTCATTTCTTCTTGTGCTGCCCTCTTCTCCACCAAACTCTACAAATTCATAACTTCTCCCTTTTGCAACAGGTTTCAATGAAACAACAACAAATCAAAGGATACAAAGAGGCTCTGATCTTATATCATTTTGGTGGTGGAATATGTAAGATCAAGGCCACAACAGATCCGGACAGCGAAGAACAATGATGAAATATCGCACATCATTTTTATTCTTCTCTATCAAACTTTAAAATGGCATATCCCCTTTGTTTCATATTGAATCTTGATGATCTACCCATTGAAACAGCCGTAGAGATGATTACTACAAATTGGTAAAGGAATACTGGGTAATTATGGGGTTTCTATGTGCAAAAGGCACAGGACATCGGATACAATGTTGAGTTCTTCTTCATTCGAGAGTTTCGATGAGGATGACTCTTTCTATTTATGTATATATTGATAAGACATGGTAATTCACTCCTTGTGGCCTAAAATCAAATAAATAATGGAAATAAATAAAAAATGATTTTTATATATACATAATTAGGATGTAATATGTCTTGGCTAGATGATAAAAAAATGCTTTTTTATACTGCAAATATATAAAATTTGATCTTTCCCTAATTAAAAAGTGAAAAACATAAAAGTACTCCAAATTAGACATCTTATATATCAAAATTATATTTCTCGATGATATGAATCCATTGGTGGTGTTTGTTTGACGATATAAAGTAACATTATTAAATCAAATTGTTTATTAAATTATGAAAATGCTCCTAAACTTTAAATGCGTATAACTCTCACATACAACCTCAGTTTCATGCATGGTTTTTGGCATTCAGATCGAGGTGAGACAAGGAAAAATTTGGTATGTTGCTTGTTGTGTTCTAAGATGTTTTGGAAAAGTGACTTATTATTAGGTTTGTTATACTGTTTTGCGCTTATAGGTTTGGGCTTGATCTAGTAGCTTTGTAACGGTGGGACAATGACGAATTTTGGGCTTGCTTACAATAGCCTCACAGACCCTTAGCTTTGAGTTGAACTAATGGTCACGTGTGATTTCCATGACAGTATCATGTATGTGCTACATACGTTGAAACTTTGAACTCAATATAGTGGTATATGGTACGCGTCAGGCACACTTCTATGGGGCTAGTGATGTCTAGTAACAACGAGTTGGGACTTCGAGCCTAATCATAGCATAGTTAGTGGCATGATTTTTTAGCTTGAGGTTATTGGTGTACATATGATTTTACGATAGAGGACTGAGACACGTAGATCATTAGTAGCGAATCACATACGGTTTGGCGATAGCGAGCTAAGACACGTAGATCTTTGGCAGCGAGTCGCATACAATTTGGCGATAACATGATGAGACGCATAGATCTTTAGTAGCGAGTCACATTTGATTTTGTGATAGTAGGCTGATACACATAGATCTTCAGTTGCGAGTTGCATACTCTGATATGATGCAAGTTGAGAGTTGGGGCTTTAGGCTCAATCATGTACATATGATTAGGCATAGGATATATTTTAGCGAGACCTTAGCATATGATATCACTATAATATTATATTGTGTTTAGCTGACTTGTTAGGTGCATGTGACATAGGTTAAGGTACGGTTTTCGAGCATAAGTATTGTTTTACTAGCATATTAGTATTATACTCTTATATGATACATTTAACTCACTAGACATATGTCTAACCTCCTCTATATATTTTTTAGTTAAACTCAGGTAGGTCGATAGAGACGACTGGTGTTGATTTGAAGGCGACGGTACGATGGAGATATGCATATATTTATTAGCTATCTAGTATTATATTTCATTTATCCCCAGACATTATACCATGTCCATTTTCAGTAGAGAAACATTGTAGTTGGATTTATGTGATTCGGTATTGTTGTTTGAGATTGTATTACCGATCAATATTATATTTTATTCCTTCTGTTGTTAGTTTCAGAAAGTGTAGAATATTGTAAATAGCTTTGTAACATGTTTCATATTTTACTCAAAATGATCCGTCGTCGATGGCATCCGCGATTTCAATGCCACTTTTAGACATGGATTGGGATGTCTTAAATGGCGAGTTATTTCAATAATTCTTCCTCATCACAAATCACTTCACCCAAAATAAATTCTCCTTTTTCCCTTTTATTCAAAAATTGCTACACCTCTCCTTGCCTTTAGCCTGAAACAGCTACTGTAAAGATTGGAACCTCCACCATGTATTGTTTCGCCTTCGAAATCGCGATGTGTTACCATCGCCTAGGATGTCGCAAAGCGTGAAGTTCGATGCTACATGTTGGAGTTGCCTGAGATGGAATTCATGATTAGAAATTGATAATGATGCTCTCCTTGAAGTTCGTTTAGATGCTAGAGTCAAAGGCCGGTGTTGTAGTCGATTTCAGTGCCAAAGAAATTTATAGTAAAGGCTGCTTACGTTGTCAATTCTGTTTTGAATATGGTGATGATGATGTTGAGGTTCAGATAAATAAAACTTGATCTTTTTTTGTGTTTGTTTCTCTTGAGGCTATCGATGTAGTGCTTTCTTGCTTTAGTTGAGCTAGTTTCTAGTTGCTTGATAGTTTTGCCAAGAGAGTGGTTGAATGAGTATTGTTGTTGTTTCTCTCTTGAGTGGATATTATGGTTGAATGTGGTTATAAGATTATTTTTGCAACGATGAAGCTTGTTTGTATGTTTACAATGATATTTGAATCATTTTGATAAAAGGGATATTGGATTGGACTGTGTTATTGTTTTTAGTTGAAGAAACGTTCTGGATCCGATGACTTGAAAGTATTGAATGGTTGGAATTATATAGGGGTTGTTGTTGTAGAAATATATGTATATTTTGAATAGTTCAACCGGTACCTTGTTTTGTATATTTTGAATAGTTCAACTTGATATCTTTAATGCTGATATATATATATATATATGTAATCCAAGGTTCGGTACTGAAGTTTGGGATCAATTGTATTTGTATCAACTTTGTTAACCGATGTATCAATGAACCCGAAAAAATTGATGAACTTGAACTTAAATGGACTTGTTGATTTTCATATTTATGTTACTTTTGTCTTTGAAATCTGTAAGCACTCAATAAAAAAATTAGTAACAAAATAAATATTTGTTGTCATCAAACATGATCATTGATTATATATTCCACATTAAAGTTAAATAGTATTCTCAAGTCGAGAGATCTGTTTGACATAGCTGTTATTAACCAACAAGAAACTCTAGACAAGTCGTTCCATAGTTATCCAGTAACTATCGGTTCATAACCTCTTTATGCCTCCAACAGCCATGAGTAATACACTGCCCAATATTTGGGGAGCGTTATGTACTGTGGTCTCAAGGGATGTATTGATATTCTTTCTCAAAATATCTTGATTAGGATATTTAAAATAATATGTTAGTTTATAATGGTGATAATTTTCTTATGATTACAACTCTTTGTCATTATTATCACATAATATGTCAATTAAGGATTTTCTACTTTATACACTTTAAATTAAGTGGAAATTAGCCACAAAGGTCTCTTTAGCAAGTGGAAGTAGTTTCTAGGACACACAACTGAAATAATTACTTTCAAGGACAAAACGCAAAATAATTAGTTTCTAGGGCCTAAAATCCTATGAAATTATGTCCTTGAAAGTAATTGAACTGTTGACTTTGTCCTTGAAAGTAATTATTCTGCTGAATTTGGCCTTGAAAGTAATTTCATTGAATGTGTGTCCTAAAAACTAATTGGACTGCAAAGTTTGTCCTTCTGGTGAAATGCCCCTTAAATTAATTACCTAATTAATTATATCATTATATAAAAAGGTACATAATAGAAATCAAATATCTATATCACGAACAAGATTGGTTATAGAGTTAGTTGTATCTAACAGATTACATAATTGTCCCTAGCGCATACCACTAACTCTCTCAATCTCCCGCTTGCACTTAAGGTCAATTATGAATCTTAATCCCATCATTTTGATCATTTTTCTCAAAATTGATCAAATTAGCCCTTTAGTGAACGGGTATGCTATATTGCTTAAATTATCTACTCTGTCAATCAACTCTCTCCGATCTTGATAAACTATCTTTATCATGTGGAATCTTTCAGAGTATATTTCTCAACTTCTAATATGCTCCAGGTCTTATTATTATTTGTATAACGACATTCTTACCATATAATGATGCTATGTTATTCTCAACATGTGGAATTACCCCTAGCTAAGTCTTAAAATTTTGACTTTATAGATATATACATTTCTTTTATTATTGCACTCATTCAAGGTGATGGACATAAACTATTGGTTGAATTAGCCATAACCTCCCGCTTCAAACATTTCCAGATTAAAGCTCATTAACTAAGTATGAACTGGAATTTAGGATTGACATATTATTCTCAAAATTACTTATGAAGTTCAAGTTTAAATAATCCTTCATAAGGAGCTCGTTGTTTGTATAAACAATTTTCTAATATGTCATAAATACTATAGGATACCCTTAACTATCAATAGCGATCTTTATTTGGATTTGACACTCGCTCAATATACAAATTACATAATCGATTAACGATATAGCAGACATCATAGTAGATATTATAATTCCTATTATTGATGCATAAGAAATTCATCTCATATGCTCCACATTAAACATTTCAATATGGTGTCTATTTATATTGTTAGGGACATTCCTAACATCTTTTTGTACTGATTATAAAAGATTTCATCTTTTATACACAATACCAAATATTAAACAACCAAAGTAAAATGGTTTTAACATGGATACATCATTAACAATCATAAGTTTGATGTTTATTTATAGTTTTAGAAATATCTTAGTACCTTTAATATTCCTTCTTATAGACTCGTGTTTTCTCTGCATTTTGATTAAAAATCAAACTGTTTGCTTCCTCTTTCAAAATATTTGCTAAATTCTAATGCTTATCGAACGAAACTTTTGTATCAGTTCTTGGATCTTATCTTAAACCTACAAACTCAGTATCACTACTACTGACTTTAAGACACTTATGTCGTTATATGCAAATGAACTATTCTAAATTTTCATTTTCAACATATATGTACCAAAACTCAAAAACGTATTAGGCGATAATTTTGTGAGTAAAATCCTTTCAACATTTACAATGTTAGTTTTATTAACTGTTGTGGGCATTTTCGCCCACCGAATATTGGATATGAAAAGTCAGAGGAAAAATTGTCAGAGTTTTGGAATAGACTCAGAGCTTCTTAGAAATGTTTGTGAGGTCAAGATGTGAGCACCGGTCCAAACCGCGTCTCAATCCAAATAACGATTTGAAAGATATGGTCATTCTAAAATTTGCCTAACACGGTCCGACGATAAAGCCTCGAAGACCGCCTTCTGCCAAGGCCCGGTACTGCCTACACCAGCAAAGGAACTGCCCTACAAAATCAGGCCCAACAAAGCCTGGCCCAACTGGGCCGGACATCCTGGTCCAGCCTACGAGGGCTAGACCCACACAGGTCCGGCCCCACTTGGCCGGAGATCCTGGTCCGGCTCAGGAGGGTCGGACCCTCACAGGTCCAGGCCTCTAGGACCGAACACCTGGTCCGGTCCAAGGCCGGACTGTAACAACCTACCTTTTTGGACGTTTTAAGCAGACACACATGCCGTCCCAAACCATACAAAAAGGCAGATTGTTATTGGGGTGAATAAGAAAAGGCAGAGAAAGAAAAAAACAAAACAGAATCTCGCAGCGGAATGACAAAATATAATAATCAAATAATCATGAAGCTGTTTATAAAACATGTGATTATACTTATACAACAGAGAATCAGAGTTACACATATCAGACATAAATAAATAATGCAGCGGAACAGTATGAATGTAGTGGAATAAATATAGTAAATAATAGTAGTACAAATCTTCGTCTTCGTCCTCCAGAAATAAGGTCTTCAAATCCTGAAATGCTCAGGCTGACCCGAGCGAATTGAAAAGACAAAACACTCGAGTCAGAACTAAAAGAGCTCATGTAAGTTAAATCAACGGTAAATTTGAGTGCAACGGCGTCAGAGATGTTTACGGGGTTTGACATCTCCTATCCAGTGTCTAACGTGAGTGCAGTAACTCAAGAGATGTTCGGGATTCACATCTCCTAAGGATCCGTTAAACTATCTACTATGTAGTACAATACGCTATTATAATATGTCTACAGTAAAGTAAAGTATTAAAATAGCGTTAAGGCGTTACCCATATCCCCCTTAACACATTTTTATATATTCTCGTAGTCTATACAGATACTGTAAGCCCCGCCGAACTGGTGGGATACTCAGGGAGCACTCCATAGGTACGGTACAAACCAAACTCGTAGAAGGCGCGCAAGGTCATATGAACACGGCACTTGAGGCAATGCCAGGGTAGATATACCAATTGCGGGTCCGGACTGTTGGTAACGCATAGAAACTACTACCGCCCACCTCGGAACACACTCCCATAATCAAAAGTCAAGGGTGGCCACCAAATCAATCACAAAGTCAGAATATAGTATCGAAGAAATGTGTCTGATTGGAGGAATGACCTCACTTGGCCCGGCATGGCTCCTGGTTTAGTCACATCTAAGCTGACTCACGGGAGTCAGGGTAATGTCATACCTTATACAGAAATCGTTCGCCAAACCATCCTACTTCATTTCTGGAATCTCCACCATGTACACAGTTGTTAAAGTGGTTGTCGGTATTAGCAAAGAGTATGACAATATCCGATCCTGGTCTTTTTAAAAACCAAACGCTTATTTCACACCGAATGGTTCTTTTACATTTCAAAAGTCAATCCGCAGTTTATATCAAAATATCATATTTTCAAAACCATATCACTTTCGAAATCATATTCACTTTGAATCATATTCACCTTTGAAATCATATCATTTCTGAAATCATAATTTCTTTCAAAAATCATATTTCCAATTAGGTTAAATCCTCACTTCAAATCATCATATTCAATTAACTATAACATTTAAATTCCAACATAGGTTATGACATCATTTAACCGTATTTTCTTTTAAACCAATGAATTTGGATATAAACACTTTCCCTCTACTTAGTCTGAAAATTAAGAAGATAGTTTAAATAGTTATAAAAAGTTGAAATAGTTATAAATAGTTAAAATACTCTAAAATAGTTTAGTTATAGATTTAAGATACTGTTAAATTGATTTAAGATAGTTAAACAGATTTAAAATAGATTAAATAAAATTAAAATAGATTAAATAGCTTTAAAATGGATTAATTAGATTTAAAATAAGCTAAAATGGGTTAATTAGTTTAAAATAAATTAAATGGTTTAAAATAGGTTAAAATGATTTAATATAGTTAACATAGGTTAACATAGTTTAATAGTTTGAAAATCTTAATAATCAAAGTCTTTAAAATAATATATTTTAAAACAATTTATATAAAAAAATATGAATTTTGAAATTTATATCAATTTACTATTTTTTCATTTCAACACAATAGAACCATTTAAATTTCTTAATCAACAAAAATCCAATTTCAAGTCTTCATTCACATTCTCAATAAAATATTGAATTTTATATCGATTTCAATTCATGTTTCAAATATCAATTTAAGCTACTCCAATTTCAATATATTTCAAAGTTATATTTCAACAATTTTAATAACTTAATTTCGATAACTTCACTTATACTTCAAATTCAAATTTTATGATTTCAATTTAATTCCTTTAAACAATTCCTTTAAACCAATTCCAATTTTAACATAAAACTTGAATTTCGATAATAATTCAACTCATATAAATCAAATTTTATTTCAAAATATCATTTAACTAAATTCAAAAATTAAGGATTTAAAATCATTTAATTTAACCAATCCGGTGTCCATGTATAATTCTCTATCCTAGGGTCAAGTGATACGGATATTTATCGTTTCAATCAGCAATTTAAAATTTTACGGTTATATATCATTTCAAACCGCAATCTCGAATTAAATAAAATCCAAAAAAATCGCTCGAGTCTATTATTTCAACCCATAACGATTTTTCCCGAATCTATAGATCATTCGGGTATGTATCATTTCAACGCATAGGGAACTTGCAATATTATAACAATATAAAATATAACATCCAGTCATCCAATATCAACAATGAAACATACATCACAATCATCATCCAAATCAACCAATAAACATCACAAATAATAAGTCATCATTAACAGGAAATTAACTGGAAATTTTAAATTCAGAAATAAATTAAATGACAATTTTATTCAAAGTAATCCAAATTAACTGGGATAACAATTTAACTGTACCAAACAACCATAAATAAATTTCAGATTACATCAGAAAATTGATTTAACCAACATAAGCAATTTTTAGAAGTTGTGAGTGGGTTAAAACACTCACCTTTAATTTTAGCCCATAAAAATCCAAACAGAAGCGCAAAACACAACGGTCTCCAAATTCAACTAAATCAATTTCATGTTGTGTGGAATTTAAATATGAATCCAACAGAAGAAATCGCGCGTGAATCAAAGTTTATGCAAAAGATATTCATGTTATAAGAAATATTATTAAAATAATAATTAGTACGCAAAAAAATAAACAAATTTTAATACTTACGTTTTTCTCAAGATGAGGCTTCAGGAAAAGATTGAAGAACAACTAAGATGAGGAAAGGACGTGTACGGAATAATGAAAAAAAAATCATGTTTCATAAAAGAAAGCTTTTGGATTTTCAAGAATAAGAGCTTTTGAATACGAGGTGTCAGGAGAAACAAAACGCAAATGAAGAAATAAGCTGCAAGTTATTTATAATTAGGAAATGAAGGTGGAGGGACAAAGATAAATGTCACATTTTATTTTGAAAGCTTCAGGCATTAATAATGCATAAGGAAATGTACGTTGGAATGGAAAAGTTTGTAAACCAAAGGAAAGTAAAATTTTGTATACGTGAAAATGAGGTGGCAAGAATTAAATATGACCTAAAAGTCTAGGCTCAAGTATTAAACAGAAGGAGAAATGAATATATTAAGTATTAATAATAAGGTAACTATTTTACAACGTTCATGCAACAATTAATAACGGAAGAAATGAAGGGACCATGTACATCGCACAACCTTTTGAAATTCAATTTTTCTAAAACTTAACCAAATTAACTTCCTTAGCTCAAATAATATTCAAATTTGTACGCATTTAGGTTTTTATCCACGCATAAAAAAAAATTAAACTTACCTTAAAAATGAAAACGTTCAATTTGGTTTTCCCAAAATGATCTTTTATTTCCATTAAAACACCATTTTTGTTTAACACAAAACGTGCACTTCTTTTATTAAATCTATTAATTACAATCAACGTTTTCTTTCCTTTTAATTGAAATATTTGAGTTACATTAATTGCAATTACTTACAAAGTTAAATTTCAAAACAGACAACTAAATGGATGAAAAATAAAACAATTATTTATTTAAACACGTTTATAAATTTGTTGTTTATACACAAGAGTAATAAATAACTTTGAAATTGATTATTTTCCTATTCTTGTAATCAACCTGTAAGCTAAAACACAGTTCAATAAACATATATTTCTTCCTTTAAAATCAATCATTCTATTCTTTATTTTAATGAAATTAAACCTACATTCACAAATCAAACATTCATTTTATTTGATGTAAATGTTCTTTTCATTAAATCAAACTTTCCTTATATTTTCAAAAACATAAGCTACTTTTAATTACACCTATTAATTTACAATTTAGCATTCTCTCTCCTATTAATTGAAAATTTTCAATTACATAAATTTTAGTTGATTAAGTTTCAAAATGGACTAAATGAATGTAATGAGAAGTAGATCAATTATTTCCTATCTAATAGTAATTAAACATATTTATACACTATTGGATACAAACGGTAATTACACATTTCATACTAAATAATAGTTTCTCATCTCTTATTTGTAATAACTACTATATTCCATTATATTAAATTTTTGTCAATTTTATTATAATTTAAAAATCTCAATAAATTAATTTGTTTTTGTTTCACTCTTTTTATTACATCAATTATTGCCTTGTAAATATAATTAACATTTCTATACCTTTATTACATTCACAATTTGCAGTTATTGTCTTAACTCACATTAATGCAACATTTTTTTACATTTATTTGTAATCGATTAGATAAATGGGTAACAAATAAATATTGTCACCATTTCTACATTTAGTAACATTTGTAAGTTTATCATTTACAACAAATGTCATAATTACTTACATAACACTGATTTTATTCAATTACCATAAATTATATATTATTTCATTAATTGATTCAATATTTACATTTGTATTCTTATATTCAATTTATAACCAAGTATAACATTTAAATTATTTCAATTGATTGGACTATCGTTACAATATTTAATAATTAACTTAAATTTTCATTATTACATTTCACTCTAGTTATAATCTTAACTCACATAAATGTAACATTTGTTTCCTTTAATTGCAATTGATTTAATATATTGGTAACAGACAACAATCTGTTACCATTACTACATTTAAGGCGGTTATAAATTACCTTAAGTTAATACTATTACCTTCCATTTCTGTTATAATCTTATTAATAGGCCACAAATTTTTATTTCTTTCAACATTTAATCACAAAACCTTATTAAATTTACTAATTTTAATTATCGAAAATTACGTATCGTTACACGGACCCCCTGGTCCGACAAATGCCGGACCCGCACCTGGTCAGGCACCTTCGGGGCAGACCCACCTAGTCCTGCTCAAGGCCGGAACCACTAGCCCCGGACCCGCCTGGTCCGGGGCCGCACCTATGTGGTCCAACCCTTCTGGGGCTGAACCCACCGGACCTACTTGTTCCAGCCCTTTTGGGGCTGGACCCACCAGACATATCTGATCCAGCCCTTCCGGGGCTGGATCCACTCTTTTTTGTACTTTTAGAATGAACCTACCTATTTCGGCATTCAAGACTCCAAGGTCTGGATGGGCGACTGAAGGGAGCTACCAGGATAGTATTCAACTAGCATCCAAGAACAGTGGAACAACAGAAAGGTTGAACCAAAGCCTAAAGGAAGAAAGGTTGAACCAAAGGCTAGAAGCCATGTACTCATCTACCTCTCTCTGCAACCTCGCTCTATAAATACTAGACGCATGGCATCATAAAAAAGGAGGGAGGGAAAATAGTGAAGCTTCCATCAACAATGGCAGACAACCAAGAGAGGGAAAATCCCTAGTCCTAACAACAAGTTTATTCGTATTCAAACCTTGTACTTGTAAACAGATATAAAGAGATAATAAAAGAGAAATAGTGGATGTAGGCACATTCAGGCCGAACCACTATAAATTCTGTGTCTTTCTGCATTTCAGTCCTTTATGTATATTTTATTGCAAACCATTAATTCTATCTCAATCATCCGCAACTAAAGTCTATCAAACAATAGCTCTCTAAATACAAACAGTATTCACGCTCTACTACAACAACTTGGAGGTGTTTGCCTATAACGGAGCCCATAACCGAGCCCATAACCGACCATAAGCCACGGATTAGGCACGATTATAGCCTAGGTAGTTTATCATTGGCGTTCGACTCACCGACAACTATGGACCAATAATAAATCCCACGATTAAGGCATGGCTGCAGCCAGGGATAGTTCGTAGTTGAGGATCGGCACCCACGCTAGCCGGGCCATAGTAAATCGAATAATACTCACGATACAGGCCATAATGTCCCGAGTAGTTACTGTGTGCGAATCCCGACTCTAAATCTTAAGTACGACAGTCGCAAAAGTTACACTCCCTTGGAACATAGGTTGGGCTAACAAACCATATGTCACCAAAATCCACAATCAGGGCAAGTAACTTACGTTCCACGAATCTTAAGTTTAGAAGGACTCTCTTGACGGAGAATATAGTTCGTTGTACTTAAACTAGAAGCTTCTAACAATTTTTTAGTCTTGTGGCAATACATACAGATAGTAGAAATATGAATTCCACTCTGCCAACCATAGCAGGACATTCATTCGCTTCCACTCCACCAGAAGAAACGGAGAATCGACTCAACTCTGTCAGAGATAGCGGAACATCAATCCAACAGAATTTGAATATCCCTTCCGGCCAACTTCTCTCAAGAAACTGTAAGGATTCTCCCAAAGCTGAGCACACTTATGGGACCTGAGAAAAACTCGGTGCAAAGGTATGACTGACTTTTGTAAGATAAGCTAAATTCGATAAAAAATACTTGGGGGCATAGCACTACCTCACCCCTTGATTATACACATACACTACCACTCAGCTTGGTAATAGCACATTGGAATCATGACCTTAAGTTCGCAAGTTTAAAACCCATTCATGATACAAGGCAGCATGTTGTGAGAAGCAACCAAGTACACTATTTTGGTGGAAAACCAAGACAAATAATGAGCGCTCCCAGCCAAGTGTTGACAACATCGCTAGAGGATGCTCTAGAGGACGTGATGAGTATTTATGGACTGCCATGTCCCCCAAATTACTCTCTAAACCTTAATAATAGGGAATCACTTCGAATGATAAGGACCTCTCTAAATAGAAATGATTCGATCTCTAACATTTCGAATGTAATTAATTCATATCAAAGTTTATTTTAACACAAATAGTTTGATACCTTTACCAAATGAATCAATCCCGAGGACACGCGGGATGACTCTAACATGTATCTTTGGTAAAATTCCAAATAAAAATGTATTAATAGTCTGTAATTAATTCTAAGGCAAGGATGAAAGTCCTTGACCCCACTAGGCCTGAAAGGACCCTAAACTTGTAGGTAAAGTCAATAGAATAGGACGATCCTCTATCGCCAAAGCCAACGGGACATTTGAGTTGAAAGGTTGATTCCATTTGATCAATGTAGAGAAAGCAAGCCGATGTCACCAATAGACACCCTACGTCGGAGACATCTGACTACAATAATCAGCATAAAGTGGACCAACAATAGGACCCATAATTCACAATGCCAACAAATTTCTTTGAGCTCCACTTAAAAGAGCCAAGACCACTCACTCGGACCCAGCACCTACCCTTTTAATGCTTGCCAGTAGTCGACGCCAAACGGATATACGAGATATGAGCAGGAAAAATACCAAGGAAATTGGCTAAAATAATCCTATTTAAATATGCCTGGGGGTAAGTCCCGGAGGATCTAACGAAGGAGAAAGGAATTACCCCCAAATATTGCCACTTTACCAGACTAGATCGAACAATAGCCTATTAGCCCAGCTTGACCAGACTTGACCAACCTCCACTCAACGACGCTATGTAAAATATTTTACATACAAATACCCTCCAATGGACAATCATTACTCCATCGATAATTGACCTTGACCAAGCATGAAAAAATTAATGAGGAAATATACAAACTCAACAATCAGAAGGTAAGATCGTGCTCACTCAACCTGGCCATATGATGGTCGGAAGTAGAAATTCCACATCAAAAGTCCCAAGTCAAATACCACGAAGGGAATATCACCAGGTCCACATACTACTCAAGACCTTGAAGCCATAAATAGGAAGGATACGGGGAAATGCTTCCCTTCCAAATGCAAGATAATTAAAAAACGGCATCAAGTGACCAGCAAGTCCTCCTCAAGACAAACGAAGCATCCATACATTTAACGAAACAAAACTCATCTTGGGTTCGATGATGAGATGTGGATAGTAAAACATCAGGATGACACCTACAATGCTGGTGAGGCAACCCTAGATCAAACAAAGTATACTTTGCATTCGCGAAAGTATACTTTGGGGGCAAATGCTGTGGTCATTTTCGCCCACCGCATATTGGATATGAAAAGTCAGAGGAAAAATTGTCAGAGTTTTGGAATAGACTCAGAGCTGCTTAGAAATGATCGTGAGGTCAAGATATGAGCACTGGTCCGAACCATGTCTCAATCCGAATAACGATTTGAAAGATATGGTCATTCTAAAATTTTCCTAACATGGTCCGACGATAATGCCTCGAAGACCGCCTTCTGCCAAGGCCCGGTACTGCCTACACCAACAAAGGAACTGCTCTACAAAATAAGGTCCGCACAGGCCCAGCAAAGCTCGGCCCAACAGGGCCGGACATCCTGGTCCGGCCAACGATGGCCGGACCCACACAGGTCCGGCCCCACTTGGTCGGACATCCTAGTCCGGCCCAGGAGGGCCGGACCCGCACAGGTCCAGCCCTCTAGGACCGGATCCCCCTGGTCCGGCATAGTGCCGGACCAGGGATCCGGTCTGACACAATGCCGGACCAGGGACCCACCTGGTCTGGCTAATGCTGGACCCACTTGGTCCTGCCCCAGGCCGGACCCACCTGCCCTGGACCCACCTGGTCTGGGGCTGCACCCACGTGGTCCAGCCCTTCTAGGGTTGAACCCACCGGACCCACTTGTTCCAGCCCATTTGGTGCTGGACCCACCAGACATATCCGGTCCAACCCTTCCTGGGCTGGATCCACTTTTTTGTACTTTTAGGATGAACCTACCTGTTCCGGCATTCAAGACTCCAAGGTCTGGATGGGCGACTGAAGGGAGCTACGAGGATAGTATTCAACTGGTGTCCAAGAGCAGTGGAACATCAAAAAGGTTGAATCAAAGCCTAGAGGAAGAAAGGTTGAACCAAATCCTAGAAGCCATGTACTCATCTGCCGCTCTCCGCAACCTCACTCTATAAATACTAGACGTATGGCATCATAAAGAAGGAGGGAGGGAAAATAGTGAAGCTTCCATCAACAATGGCAAACAACTAAGAGAGAGAAAATCCTTAGTCCTAACAACAAGTTTATTCGTATTCAAAGCTTGTACTTGTAATCAGATATAAAGAGATAATAAAAGAGGAACAGTGGATGTAGGCACATTCTGGCCGAACCACTATAAATTCTGTGTCTTTCGGCATTTCAGTCCTTTATTTATATTTTATTGCAAACCATTAATTTTCTATCTCAATCATCCGCAACTAAAGTCTATCAAACAATAGCTCTCTACTATAGTAGTATTCATTGCTCTAATACAACATCTTGGAGTGTTTACCCATTTTTTGTGCAAACGTCAACATTGATTATACTCTAACTACATTAGTCTTTTTTTCAAAGACACGGTTGCTGCCAATAGATCATAATGTACTTGGAATCCATTCCAGATTTGTGCATCATGACATATGTTGGAGTTAATACTCTTTATAGCTTATTGACAACTAGGAATGTTCTTTTCTCTAATATAAATCTTATAGTTTCTCTTCAATGTTGCGAGAGTGCGAGAATTCTATTAGAAATTCTAAAGAGTCATGTCTATTTTAGCTTGGTTATTCTTTTCATCTTACGTAAGAAGTTTTATCTTTGGATCATATCCATGTCCACATTACTGTTAATAATTTCTAAAAGAAATATATTTGTCAGAAAGTTGGCTTTTCTCGAAACAACAATTGTTTCTCAGTGCAAAAAAATAGGTATTCATGAACATTTTATGAATTACCTTTATATATTTACAAAATGATTTGGTTTTTAGTTTACAAAACATACGTTCGTAACATAAATAAGTCGATCACTATTGATTGGCCTCATATACAATCTATCAACTCCTTGATTTAGAATATGTAGGGGTTTCTTATCAACTCCTGTCTTGTATCGCCTCGTAAACTATGCCTTAAGTGAAATTAAATTTTACCTTATATGATTACTCTTAAGTACCATTCCTTATAGAAAGAAGTTAAATCGACTTTACTCATCATCAATCCTACTTTGTCCAATAAAGTCTGATTACTCCTTACCGATACATCATTATATGTCATAAGAAGGAGTGACTTTCGAGATTGAATCTTACTGATACATCATTATATGTCACAATATATGAGTTATATCTCTATTTAATGTGACCACAATCGCAAATCTACTAAATTGTGATTCACGCCTAATCACAATTATTAAGAGATGCATTCATCAATCACTTATTTATCGTTAGTTGGTCATGATTTTATTTATATAACTTGTTGAGTGGAAAAATACACTCTTTTAGATGCTGATCGAGCCAAAATACATGACTTTTTCATCCGTGATCCCCTCATTCAGAATTGTGGGTGCCTCACACGATGTATTGTTGTACTAACCTCTACCATGTGGGCGTTATCGTTTCCATAAAATATATTTCATACCCGCCATTGTACATGTGCATGTACAGTAGGTTGCTGAATCGATTGCAAATAGGCCAGAATGTCACTCTATCCTAGCTAGGATGGATCTAGCCCGTCTGGTCACTCATCTTGTTTATCAATTCATTATATTTTCCATGGTCTTGTTATGATAGTAAACTCTCCTAATTGTCGTTTAACCTAATGTCACTAGGGGCTATCAACTCGACTATTATTCAATACACTCAATATCAAACCATATCCTATACAGAAAGTCAAAAGAATAACCAAAGAAATATTATCGAACGTCCCATACTACTGGTACTAGAATTCATTTATTTAAAATTCTCATCCTATAGAGGTTCACACATCTCATATTATTCAAGCATTTATTGATATAGAAGGGGTTTTATTGTATATTTCTCATTTACAAAAATTCAATACAATTTCAAATTTAATACTAAATTTAAAGAGGATTAATTTCAAATTACAGAACTTCATTATTTAAACCTCTAAATTTTCCAATAATACAATCTTTTGATTTTTCCTTTCGATTTCAAACCTCCCAACTCCTTTTAAAATAATTTCACATTATCGAAAAATCCTTTTGAATACTGTAAAACACTAATAGTAGAGTTCAGGAATTTCAAGAATACCTTTTAAGATTGAATTTAAGTTATTTTTTTTTTAATCCAAAATATTTTCTAAGGTCAAATATTAATCTTTAGAATCAATATTTAAAATCCTTATTTACTTTCAAATTCATTTTAAACCACCTTCAAAAACAATCGTTGAACTAAAATTCTTTGTTTAAAATATTCTAAATATTTATATTATAACATTGACTAATTATAAAATTCTCTTTTATAACCAAATTCCAAATATTCCCATTTTAAAGATATTCAAGTAAAACACTTCTATAAATATTTTCAAATGCATTTAAATCAATTTTCTATTTATTTAAAATAATCAAACATAGAATAAATTACTTTCGAAAAAACCTACTTAACAAAATATAGTAATAAGGTTTCATTAAAAATATTTTTCATATGATAAATAAATGGACTTCAAACTTCTTATTACTTCTCAAAATATCATTTATTTCTTTTAAAATTGCATATTTATTTCAAATTCCATAACATGAACACATCATTTTGGAATATGCTTATAAATCCTTTTGAAATATTTTTATTTCACACACCACACATATAAAGTTCTACTATATTTGTAAACAAATTCATAATTTCATTTATTTCATAACATGAACACATCATTTTGGAATATACTTATAAATCCTTTTCAAATATTTTTATTTCACACACCACACACATTATAAAAAACTACTTAAAAAAATATAGTAATAAGGTTTCATTAAAAATATTTTTCATATGATAAATAAATGGACTTCAAACTTCTTATTACTTCTCAAAATATCATTTATTCCTCTTAAAATTGCACATTTAATTCAAATTCCATAACATGAACACACCATTTTGGAATATACTTATAAATCCTTTTCAAATATTTTTATTTCACACACCACACACATATAAAGTTCTACTATACTTGTAAACAAATTCATAATTTCAACCTTTATATATTAATTTCTTTCCAAAATTGAAAAATATTCATTTATATACATACATATATGCGCGCACGCGTGTGCACATTCCCCTTCACAAAATCCTTTTATATAATAAAATTCTTAAAAAATCCTTTCAAAAACCATAGATACCAAACAAAATTTACCTTTAACACACACACACATTTCCTAAACCGTTTAACTCAATTTCCCCCTTTTAATCAATTTCAAGTGCCAAATAAGTCCAATTCAAAATTATAATCCAACATGCAACTATCGCAATGCAAGATATAATAATTCAACACTAATTTGCTATGGTTATATTTATATGCAAAGGTATATATTACAATTTGACAATTTTAAAGCTTAATACCGACTAATTCAATCAATATTCACACAAAATCGACTAGAACATAGCATGCAATACGAATCACCCAATATTTACCTAAATCCATAATTTCATGCAACTATAACTCAAAACAACTATAAACTCACCAAAATGAAGAATGCCAGAACTGCTTTACCCTAACTTCCAACGCAAGTTCAACTATCTTTCCATATGCTAAAAAATCCACCATTGAACATCGACATCGTAATCCCACTCACGCAACAGCAGCCATCACCACTTCCCCGCCTAACCTCTAGTACCATGCTCCATTTTAAATATTTTTATTTCATACACACACACACAAAGATATATATATACTCCTTCACAAAATCCTTTTATAAAATCAATTTCTTAAAACAATCCTTTTGAAAATCCTAGAATTGAAACAAAATCTTTCTTTAATACACACACCCACACATATATACATATATATACAAAGACATATAAATACATATATTTCCTAAACAATTTAACTCAATTTCCCACTTCTAATCAATTTCAAGTATTGCTTAAGGTCTATTCCAAATTATAATTCAACATGTAACTATCGCAATGCAACATATAATAATTCAATACCAATTGGCTACGGTTTTATTTATATACAAAGGATATATATTGCAATTTGGCCATTTTAAATCTTATACTAACTAATTCAATCAGTATTCACACATCATCGAATAAAACATGGCATGCTATACGAATTCATTGAATATTTACCTAAATCCACAATTTCATCGCATCAGATAACTTGAAACAACTATAAAATCAAAAATCATAACATAAATGTGAGTGGTAAAAATACTCACCAAAATGAAGAATGCCAAAACACGCTTTGCATCAACTTCCAACACTAGCTCAGCCATCTTTCCATAAGCCAAAACAATATCGTTGAACTTTGACATCACAATTCGAATCACGTAACAATAACCATCTACACTTCCCCGCCCAACCTCCAACAACCAAGCACGGTGCCAATGTAAGCCTCCATTCACTAGCCACATGCAGTCCAGGTTGGACTCCATTGTGATGACCCACCTTTTTGGACGGTTCAAATCGACAATAAACCACACATGTTTAACTCAAACAATTCAAAAGGGTAGATTGTAAATGGGGTAAATAAGAAAATAAGAGAAAAGAAGGAAAGCAAACACAGAATCTCGTAGCGGAATGACAAAATATAATAATCAAATAAATAGTTCATGAAGCTGTTTTACAGTATACATTTGATTACACAATTTTTACAACATAATCAAAGTACAATCAACAACATACCAATAATGATGCAGCGGAATAATACTAATAATATAATATACCAAACTCCATCTTCGTCCTCCATAAATAATGCCTTCAAACACTGAAATGCTCAGGCTGACCCGAGCGTAATGAAAAGACAAAACACTAAAGTCAGAATTAAAAGTTCTTATGTAAGTTAAATCAACAACAAGTAAATATGAGTGTAATAGCTTCAGAGATGTTTACGGGATTTTACATCTCCTATCTAGTGCATAACGTGAGTGCAATAACTTAAGAGATGTTACGGGATTTTCCATCTCCTAATCAATACATGTAGTGTCTAATCAATAAAATAAATAATTTTCTTAGCGTTAAGGCTTTACATTAATCGCCATTAACACATTTTTAAACAAGTAGTCTATGCAGGTCCTGTAACACAACCAGTAACGTCGGTAGCCGGTAAGTCCCCTATAGGGACCATACTAAAAAAATCGTAGTGGGCGCATATAAGGATAAAAGTATGACAAGGCACGTGAGGCAATGCCCAAGGTAGGATATTACCGGTTCGGGTCGCAGGGATGATGGTAACGCATCGTAGCCACGACCACCCAACGCATCCAACACTCCCAAAATCAAATCAAGGTGCACCAATCAAGTCAAAAATCATTATGGTAATACGAAGAAGTGTGTCCGCTAGGGGTAGCTAGCCCACTTGGCCCTGACAAGCCGTCATGTTTTAGTCAATTCAAATTGGCACAAGTGTCGGGGTCATCCATCATCGTTCACTGTCTTCAAATCCAGTAAATGTTCGCCAAATCCAACCACTTCATTTTGGTCATCCACCACGTACACAGTTTTTAAAGTGGTTCCAATATTGACAGAGAGTATGCCAATAAGAGGCTCCAGTCTCTTTAATAACCAAACGTCATTTTTCACACCGGTTGGTTCTTCTAAATTTCAAGAACAAGTGATATTCCATATCGAAATATAAGATTTGCTTCAAAATCATTTCGAATTCAAAATAGGTCATACCTTCAAAACATCCGTATTTAAATCAATGATTTAAATCTAAATAATTCCCAATCTTAAACAGTTTGAATATTGAAAATGGTTTGAATAATAAAAATAGTTTGAATATTAAGAATAGTTTGGATAAATAAAACTAGTTTTAAATATTGAAAAACAGTTTGGAATAATTAAAATAGTTTAAAGATTAGAAATAGTTTTGAATATAAAATAGATTTTAATATTGAAAATAGTTTAGATAATTAAAATAGTTTATATATTAAAATAATTTGATTATCAAATAGTTCTATATTAAAATGGTTTATATTAAAACTGTTTCTTTCTTTCACAACAATTTGAACTCATGTTCCAATTCCAACGAAATCAATTTTCCGACTTTCAATTCAAGTCAACCACATATTCAAATTTCCATTTAGATCGGCCTCAATTCGAAACAATTTCAACTTTACTTCAAATTCAATTTAAACAGTTCTATTCAAATGGCTGAAATTCAATTCAAATTCTCATTTTTAAACAATTAAGTTTAAATCCATTTCACGTCTAAACTTGGAAATACTAATTTAAACCATTTTATAAAGTAAATTTAAAGTTTAAATTAAAATTTAAACCTTTAAAATAATTCACTTCCAAAAAAATTCAAATCATATCTTAATTTCCACTTTAAGATTTCAATTTAAATCCTTAAACAAATTCATTTAAACAATTAAAATTCCAACATTTCAGAACTCAATTTAGAAAATAATTCAATTCGTATAAATTAAAATTTTGTTTTCTTTACAACAATATCATTTAAACAAATCTAAATTCTATATTTTAAAACCATTTAATTTAACCAAATCCGATGTCCATATATAATTTTCTACCCTATGGCCAAGTGATCGGTTATTTCAATTTTAATTACATGGATGGATATATATCATTTCAACCCAAAATTAAATGACATAGGTATATATCATTTTAACCTACTTCTTATTTTATTCGAAATAATTCAACTGACAATTTATAGGATGTCAAATAAATTATGGGATAATAACAAGGATATGTCAAAATAAATAACAACCATATATCCAACATATCAAACAATTGACATTCAATTGCAATCAACATCCAAATCAACCAAAATAACATAACGGTTGCTACTTGTCAATTTCCAGTATTTAACTAGCAATCAAATTCAATATTAATTTAAATGTTAGTTTAATTAAATTTAAAATTCAAATTAACATAAATGTTAATTTTAAACTACCAAACAGCAACCAATAATAGTCTTATCACTTCATAAATTTAATTCGACTAACATAAGAAAATTTAGTATTGCGTGAGTGGGTTAAATCACTCACCTTTGATTTATAGCCGATTAAAAATCCAATAAAAGCCCAAAATTCCAACAGTCTCTAAATTCAATTAGACTAGTTTCATGTTGTCCGGAATTTTGATATGAACATAACGGAAGAAACCATGTGCGAATCCGAGTTCGTATGCAAAATTTATTAACGTTAGAAGTTTGAATTTTAAAATTAAAATAAAATAACTCAGGGGAAAACTGTAATTACCACTATCTCCACAAACGCTAACGCTCAGCACCAGTTCGACCAAACCCAAAAGTCGCCACCTCTTCACGTTGACATCGTCGCCTACACACACGCCCTTGCCTCGATCGGACCACGCCGCTGCCATTCCTATGCCACGCCACACCTCCGCCCCTATCGCCGCCATCTCCGGCTCGCCAGGGTTTCTCCGTCTTCGTACGCCTTTATCGCCTAGATCTGGCAATCTCGAGTGCCTATGCAATAATCAAACCACATGGATGAACTTTGCTCGTCCTCCTCTACATGCCAACGCTTCCCGATCATCAAATCGTTGCAAATCCACTGTTAAATCTAAACCCTAGAATGAACAACCGAGAGTAATTTGCCAATTTCTGGACAAACGGAGCCTCCAATTGAAAAATGAATTGCAGACGCTGATTCCATTCGTCGAGAGCTTCGAGATGATATATTATATGATATGGTTTGAGCAGTTTGAATTTTTGGAGTTTGATTTGAAATCAGTAATTAGGGTTTAGGATAATCTCCATTGAGAAGGAACGGATTAGAACTGAATTTGTACATACAGAAAATAGAATACAAGGCTGCTAGGATTTATAACAAACATATATAGACAAATATGGACAGGAATGGATGGAACAGATCGAATGGGCCCATGCGATATCAAAGGCCCGAAAAGCCCGTTTCTTTCCCGAAACGAAAATAGGTCGTCCTATATATCGAAATATAGGATTTTAATATTTTTAAACTCAACGAAACTAAATTAAAACCCTAATTCTATTGTATGCAGATGTTAGCTTTTAAAACCAATTATATTTATTTTTACGCGTTAACTAACCGAATTATTATTAAATTTATTTGGTCACTTTTAAATTCTAAATTAAAAGTTTCTATCATCATTCTTGATTAAACAGGAATTAATAATCTTTTAAAATACAATTTTCCATGTTAAATACAAGATTTAAATATTAAATTAATTTCAACATTAAATTACGATAGTAATAAAATCGTAATTCATTATATTTTATATTTCAAACAAAGTCTTTTATTTTGATTTACAATCTTATTATTAAATCAACAAATACCTTATGTATTTATCAATCAAGAATTTCCACTTATTACACTCATTATTCTACAGTTAACATCTATTCTTATATTAACTACAATATTTAATTACATTAAATTCCAACAATTTCTTTCCAAATTAATTTCAAACGGATTTAAATAATAAGGTGATAAATAAAACAATTGTCACATTTTAATAATTTTGAACATATTTATAAATTTATTGTTTACAACAAAGATTATAAATTTACTTACAAATAAAAAACCAATTTCAATTAAATAACATCGGATTTCCCCATTTTATACATCATTTATTTATTCATTATTAACCTTACAATTGATTGAAATTACATTAAACAGTTGTCAATTACCTTAAACCAATATTATTAAATTAGATTCTAATAAAAAAAATTCATTTATAAATCATAAATATTAATTTCAAACAATATCAAATTCCAAAGTCTTATTTAATTGAATATTTTTAATTATCAAAAATACGGGTCGTTACATCCATCCTCTTGCGCACACAATTAGCCATCGCCCTTTAGATGCCATCGTGCATCTCCTGTATTTTAATTTCAATTCGTATTTTTTTCTTACTTAATTTCCACGTTTTTTCCTTGCTTAAAACTAACGACGTCGAATGGATGAAGGGGCTTAGGCTTGGTTTAAGGCAAATGAAGATAAGGATGTGGCTATAGGAACAAAGATGGGGTTATTTGGGTAATTGGCTTAGACCTTCATTTGTTACTAAAATTTCTTTCCCCTTTTATTTACATTTAAGCCTTTGAGGGGAAAAAAATCTTTTTTTCTTTTATCTACAAATCAGATACCCTTATTTACATGTATAATTCTACCATTTATTAACAAATATATTTCTAACTAAAATTGATTTATTATTTGTTTATAAAGTATATTTCAATAATGTTAGGAAATCAATTCTATGGTTTCGATGATAACAACTATACAATGGAAATCGAATGTACATATATATCTATATTTACATATAGTTGATAGAGTAACGTCACCAAAGAGACTAAAGCAACACTCAAGACAAGAATCAAAAGACGTCAAATCAGAAGAGATTGAAGAGAAATAGGACATGCACAAGATGAAGAAACATGCACACTTTCAGACGTCTAAGAGCACAAGCCAGACGTCTGAATGATTCCTCTGGTTCATAATTCAGAAGCAATCAGACGTCTGGTTACCAACGTCAGACGTCTGAAAAGTATCCAGGCTTATAACAGATATGAAGACCAGACGTCTGAGGTTACTTTCCAGACGTCTGATTCGAGACTCGACTATGCATTTTCAAAGATCAACTGCCACATTCGAAAAGACACATCCACTTCTCTTCGTCGCAACTCTTCATCACCATCAGAAGCGACTTTACGGAGATTACAACAGATGCAACTATACAAGAAAACTCTTCATCACTATAAATAGCATCAGGAACTCAAGAGAAAATAACAACCTGATTTACTTATACTCTTATCTCTTGTACTCTGATTTATTCCTGATCTATAAGTAATCAACTACCTGTAATCAACCCTTCCATATATACAGAACTCCTCATTCAGATATTCTCTAGATAGATATATATTGGAATCACCTTTGTACTCAATAGTCAACATCCGTGTTACAGAACACACTCTTGACAAAGAAACTCTGCTATTGTAAACCTGTTCCTCCGGGTTAAGCGAGGGTTAGTTGAAAGGAAATTCCGAAGAGGAGCTTCGGGACTGGACGTAGGACGGGAGGTCCGAACCAGTATAAAATACCGGTGTGATTACTTTCATTTACTGTGCTACTATCGTTTATATAGTTATATTATATAGTTAGCTGTTTATACTTGCACATAATCTATACGATCCACTCATATAGACTTTCAATTGGTATCAGAGCAAGGTTCATTTAGAAAAACAGTAACACATTTTTTAAATCATTCTAATATGGCAAGTATTTTTCAAGAAGGACAATCCACAGCACGACCCCCACTTTTTAATGGCTCTAATTATTCATATTGGTCTACACGTATGAGAATTTTTATGGAAGCTAATGATTTAGAAATTTGGTCAGCCACTCAAGATAAATATGAAGCTCCAACTACTGCTATGAACACATGGACCGATGCACAAAAGAGCTTAGCATCAAATAATGCTAAAGCTATGAATGTCCTGTTTTGCTCACTTGACAAAAATGAATTTTCACGTGTCATGTTATGTACTACTGTATTTGATATTTGGCGTACCTTACAAATTACACATGAAGGTACAACAAAGGTCAAACAAACTAAAATTTCAATTTTGCAAAATCAATTTTCATCATTTAAAATGAAACAAAATGAAACTATAGTAGACATGTATTCTATATTTCAAACTATTCAACATGATCTGGCATTAGGAGTTAAGTTTACTGATTTTGATTTAGTTTCTCGAATACTCAACTCTTTAACACCTGATTGGGAAAGAAAGGTATTAGCTATTGAAGAAGCTAATGATCTCTCTACTCTCAAAGTTGAAGAGTTGGTAGGAAATTTGATGTCTTATGAAGCTAATTTGCAGGCACGTAAAGAATTAAATTCGGAGACAAAGAACATAGCATTTCCATCAATAAAGAATGATGACTCAGATTTAGATAAAAATGAGATAGTATTCATTGCCAAAAACTACAATAGATTCAAGAAATTTAGAAAGATGACCAAGTTTCAAAACGAAGGAAAAACCAACTCAACAAATCTATCTCAAATTAAGTGTTATGAATGTGATCAATACGAACACATGAAGAAGGATTGCCCAAAACTTAACAATGATAAAAAGAAAAGCAAATTGGAAAAACTCAAAAAGAAGAAAGCTTTCAAGGTAACGTGGGATGACTCCGATTCTTCATCTTCAGAAAGTGATAGCGATAGTGACGGAGAACAAGCTAATGTATGTTTTATGGCACAAAAAGATGAGGTATGTCCGGAACTTAGCTATAAAGAATTACTTGAACTTAGCATAGAATTAGATGATAAATTTAGACAAATAAAAAAATTGAACAAAGAATATATAGTAAAAGTAAATAGATTAGAACTTGAAGTAGGAATGTTGAAAGATGAAAAAACTATTTTAGAAGAAGAACTTGAAATATCAAGAAAAATTAAGAAATAATGTGATAGAAAGTGAGAACATTACTCTAGAAAAAGAAAATTTGCTAAAAGAAAATGTTGATTTTAAAAAGGGTATTGAATTATTGAAAACAGAAAATAGAGAATTAAAAGAAAAATTAGATAAAATTACCAATAATGTGTCAAAATTCAACAAAGGAAAACAAGATTTGGAAAATCTTATTAAAACATCAAAACCATCAGGTAATAGAAATGGAATAGGATTTGAAAAATGTTCTAAACAAAAAGAAAATAATGCTAAAAATATTAGTTATATAAAAACTAGAAGCTTATCCAAACAAAAATTGAATACCAAAAATATGAAAATTTGGGTTTTTAAAACAAATAATAAATTGATTAGACAAAAGCATATCAATGATTACTTAGAAAATGTAGTTTATAATAAAAATTATATTTATAAAGGTACCAAACCATCTTGGGTATGGCTACCTCCCTCTAACAATTAGGACCCTAATCAAATATGTGGGTACCAATTAAAATATTTTTTATCTTGCAGGTACCCAAAATGAAAAACAATGAGAAATGGATACTAGATAGCGGTTGCTCCAAACATATGACTGGAAATTCAAAAATGTTATCAAATATAACATACATCGATGGTGGAACGGTAACATTTGGGGACAATTCAAAGGGATTTGTCATAGGCATTGGAGAAGTCATCAACTCTGGTATATCTAACTCTCCTGTTATTACAAATTTTTTACTGGTAGAAAATTTAAAACACAACTTATTAAGCATTAGTCAATTATGTGATAAAGGTTTTCAAATAAATTTTGAAAAAGATAGATGTAACATTTTAGATAATAACAAACAACTCATTTTTGAACGTTTTAGAAACAAAAATATTTATATATTAAACATGAATATTAATAAAGATTCAAGCTTATGCTTAACTGCCAAACATGATGATCCATGGTTATGGCATAAACGATTTTGTCATATTAATTTTAAGAATATTAATAAGTTAGCTAAATATGAGTTAGCAAGAGGGTTACCTAAAATGAGTTTCAAAGTAGAAAATTTATGTGATGATTATCAAATTGGTAAACTAAAGAAAAGCTCGTTTAAATCTAAAAATAATATTTCTACAAAACAACCATTAGAATTATTACATTTAGATTTATTTGGTCCAACACAAGTAAGATCTATTAATCATAACAAATATGTTTTTGTAATAGTCGATGATTTCTCAAGATATACATGGACTTTATTTCTAAAACATAAAAGCGATACTTTTGGTATGTTTAAAATATTTGCAAAACGGATTAAAACTCAAATGAATTTGAAAATTAAAAATATTAGAAGTGATCATGGAGGAGAATTCGAAAATGATCTTTTTTCAAATTTTTGCAATAAAAAGGGAATAACTCATAATTTTTCCTTTCCTCGTACACCCCAACAAAATGGTGTCGTAGAAAGAAAAAATCGTACATTACAAGAGTGCGCACGAACATTATTAAATAGTAGCGGATTACCAAAACACTTTTGGGCCGAAGCTATTGCTACATCCTGTTATGTATTGAATCGAGTAACTATTCGCCCAATGACTAAACAAACTTGTTTTGAAATATTTTTTGGTAAAAAACCTAAAGTATCATACTTTAAAACTTTTGGCTCAAAATGTTTTATATTAAATACAAAAGACAAATTAGGAAAATTTGATCCAAAAGCCGATGAAGGTATCTTTGTTGGGTATTCAGATCGTAGCAAGGCATATAGAATTTTTAATAAAAAGAGTAATACTATAGAAGAGAGTCTACATGTCTCGTTTGACGAAAACCCTTTCAAACAACAAACTAATGATGAAGAAGAAATTATTCCACCAACAAACTCAACAAATTCTAGTAATAATGAAGCCAATATACAAAATAACACTATTTTATCATCTCCTAGGATCCTTAAGAATCATCCAATAGATAATATTATTGGAGATCTTAATTCAAGAGTTACTAGAAATCAACTAAATCAAATAAGCCATATAGCGTTTGTATCAAACTTTGAACCAAAGAATTATAAAGAAGCCTCAAATGATAATTTTTGGATAATAGCTATGCAAGAGGAACTACATCAATTTGAACGTAATAATGTATGGGAATTAGTACCAAGACCTGAAGATCAATCAGTAATAGGAACAAAATGGGTATTTAAAAACAAGGCGGACGAAAATGGAAATATTGTTAGAAATAAAGCACGACTAGTTGCTCAGGGCTACAATCAAGAAGAAGGCATAGATTACGATGAAACTTTTGCACCGGTAGCAAGATTAGAAGCCATTCGTACTTTACTTTCCTTTGCAACTCATAACAATTTTAAACTATTTCAAATGGATGTCAAAAGTGCCTTTTTGAATGGTTTTATCAAAGAAAATGTATATGTTGAACAACCACCGCTTTTTGTTCATGAAAATTATCCCGATCATGTTTTTAAATTACATAAAGCACTATATGGATTAAAACAAGCACCTCGTGCATGGTACGAACGTCTTAAAAATCACCTAATAACATCTGGTTTCCATTTAGGAAAAATAGTTACAACTTTATTTATTAAAAGAGAAGATGACGATATTTTAGTTGTACAAATTTATGTTGATGATATCATCTTTGGTTCGACCAACGAAAAACTATGTAATGATTTTTCAAATATTATGACAAATGAATTTGAAATGTCACACATGGGAGAATTAAATTTCTTCTTAGGATTACAAATAAAACAACTAGAAAATGGAATTTTTATTCACCAAGAAAAATATTGTAACGATTTATTACATCGATTTAAAATGGATAAAACTTCAAGCAAACCAACACCAATGAGTACCACTATTCACTTAGAAAAAGATGAAAATGGAAAATATTTTGATGAAAAGTTATATCAAAGTATGATTGGTTCTTTACTATATTTAACGGCTAGTCGACCAGATATTATGATGAGTGTATGTCTTTGTGCCCGATTTCAAGCCAAACCAAAAGAATCTCATCTACGATCTGTTAAGCGCATTTTACGGTATTTATCTAGTACTAAAGATTATGGTTTGT
The DNA here is from genome assembly GCA_030737815.1 of Allium fistulosum. NCBI lineage: Eukaryota > Viridiplantae > Streptophyta > Magnoliopsida > Asparagales > Amaryllidaceae > Allium > Allium fistulosum. The sequence goes on along the minus strand of CM060906.1, from coordinate 371,666,185 downwards.
TTTATCCTAAAGGATCACCTTTTGAACTTGTCTCATATAGCGATGCGGATTTTGGTGGTTGTAGAACAGACCGTAAGAGTACTAGTGGAACATGTCATTTTATCGAACAATCGTTAGTTTCGTGGTTTAGTAAAAAGCAAAATTGTGTTTCTCTATCTACTTGTGAAGCTGAATACATTTCCGCAGCTCTAGCATGTGCGCAAGTAATATACATGCAACAAACACTAATGGATTTTGGTAAAATCATAAAAAATTCTCCAATATATTGTGACAACACAGGTGCTATAAATTTGTCAAAAAATCCTGTAAATCACTCACGCACAAAACATATAGATATACGACATCATTTCTTACGAGACCATGTTGAAAAAGGAACTATATCTTTAGAATATGTAAGTACCGAAAATCAAGTAGCCGACATATTTACAAAACCATTAAACGAACAAACTTTCATAAAACTCAGACGAAGTTTAGGAATTTGTTCACTTCAAGATATTGTCTAAGCTTTGATATCTCCCTCATATATCTCCTTCTTATTATTAATGCAAATTTTTCTTTTGACTTGAACTATTATATATTCTTTTTGATAATGTCAATGGGGGAGAAATATATATATATATAATCTTATCAACAAAACTAAGCACATATTCAGGGGGAGATTTGAAATATATATATAAGTACATTGAATAGTTGTCATCATCAAAAAGGGGGAGATTGTTAGGAAATCAATTCTATGGTTTCGATGATAACAACTATACAATGGAAATCGAATGTACATATATATCTATATTTACAGATAGTTGATAGAGTAACGTCACCAAAGAGACTAAAGCAACACTCAAGACAAGAATCAAAAGACGTCAAATCAAGAGATTGAAGAAAAATAGGACATGCACAAGATGAAGCAACATGCACACTTTCAGACGTCTGAGAGCACAAGCCAGACGTCTGAATGATTCCTCTGGTTCATAGTTCAGAAGCAATCAGACGTATGGTTACCAACGTCAGACGTCTGAATGATTCCTCTGGTTCATAATTCAGAAGCAATCAGACGTCTGGTTACCAACGTCAGACGTCTGAAAAGTTTCCAGGCTTATAACAGATATGAAGACCAGACGTCTGAGGTTACTTTCCAGACGTCTGATTCGAGACTCGACTATACATTTTCAAAGATCAACTGCCACATTCGAAAAGACACATCCACTTCTCTTCGTCGCAACTCTTCATCACCATCAGAAGCGACTTTACGGAGATTACAACAGATGCAACTATACAAGAAAACTCTTCATCACTATAAATAGCATCAGGAACTCAAGAGAAAATAACAACCTGATTTACTTATACTCTTATCTCTTGTACTCTGATTTATTCCTGATCTATAAGCAATCAACTACCTATAATCAACCCTTCCATATATACAGAACTCCTCATTCAGATATTCTCTAGATAGATATATATTGGAATCACCTTTGTACTCAATAGTCAACATCCGTGTTACAGAACACACTCTTGACAAAGAAACTCTGCTATTGTAAACCTGTTCCTCCGGGTTAAGCGAGGGTTAGTTGAAAGGAAATTCCGAAGAGGAGCTTCGGGACTGGACGTAGGACGGGAGGTCCGAACCAGTATAAAATACCGGTGTGATTACTTTCATTTACTGTGCTACCATCGTTTATATAGTTATATTATATAGTTAGTTGTTTATACTTGCACATAATCTATACGATCCACTCATATAGACTTTCAAATAATTCATACCAAATATTTAAATTCAGCCGTTGTTCGTTTTCATTGATTTATTGACTTTACTAAAATCGATTGATACTTCTTTCAAGTTATTTCAATCATATTTACCATATAAAAATATTTTATTTTAACTATAAATAATTTACTGGAGTTTGATATATTTTTTGAAAGAATCTATTCAAGTTATTAAAAAAGTTTATAAAATACATGAAGAATATTTTCAAAACTAATATTTATCCAAAATTGAACTAGAACACTTTATTTTAATCCAAATTTATTTATTTTAACGACGTAGAAAGTAGGATTTTAAAGACTTCCTCTTTTATGAATTTCTTACAGGGAAGATTCCATACACAACTCATACCCTTAACACTTTTTTGTACATCCACGGCCTTCTATCAAATTTAGAATTACACAATCATTTATGTGCCTTTTCTCAAACAAAGACCAAATCCACTCTTCATTATAATACCAGACCAAATCCTCCCTCCATTATAATACCATATGCTATAATTTTAATAAGATTCGTTTAATGACTTTCTATATTATTTGAAATTGATGGCATCAAATGGATAAAGGGGCTTGGGCTTGGTTTAAGGCAAATGAAGAAAAGAATGTGGCTATAGCAATAATAATGAGGTTATTTGGGTAATGAGCTCAGGCCTTCATTTGTTATTAAAATTTCTTTCTTCTTTTATTTACATTTAAGCCTTTGAGATATTTTTTCCTTTTTAAATTACAAATCAAATCCCCTTATTTACTTATATAATTCTATCATTTATTAACAAATATATTTTCAACTTAAATTGATTTATTATTTGTATTACAAAGTATATTTGAATAATCTATACCAAATATTTAAATTCAGTCATTGTTCATTTTCATTGATTTATTGATTTTACTAATAGTAATCGATACTCTTTTAAGGTATTCCAATCATATATAAAAATTATTTACCATTAAAAAAATTATTTTTACTATAATTATTTTATTCGAGTTCAATATATTTTCTGAAAAGAATCTATAAATAATTCAATTTATTAAAATAAAATCTTTATAAAACAAGCTATAATTCAATAGGAATACTTTCAAAAAATAAGATTTATCCAAATTTGAACTCAAAACTTTATTTTAATCCGAATTTGTTTATTTATTTCAACGGCGTAGAAAGTAAGGTTGTTACATATGTGCATGTTTTCTCTTTATCAACGTTGTATCACTAAGATATCTAGAGTTTGGTCTTGATTAAAAACTCTAATAATATTCATAGTTAATTGTGAAGATCAACACCAACATCCTTACGAAATAATCGAAAATATCTGGCTAGAAGTTTTGACTTTAAGTTGACTTCCAATTATGGTGATATTAACTTTCTACATCGAAGGAGACAAATCCTTTATTGAATAATATTTTGCTCTAAATGATTTGTTGTATACTCTAAATCAAAGTACGGCCTCTTCATTTAAGCTATACAATATTCTTAAGTTTTAATGAACACTGCACATCGTTAGGCTAAGATCCCATGTTTAACATAAATATACTTAACATACATAGGACTCTTATTTGAGTCATTTGTGACTATCTTATAATTACAAGTACGTAACCTCTTAGTGCCTCCAAACATTGAGAGTAAATCATCATCCAACGTTGAAGAGCATTATGTACACCAGTTACCACGGAATCATCGTTATACCATTCTTCATGCATCATGACTAGGAACATTTAAAGTTAAATTGTTATTTTACTAGATTGACTCAATACTCATGGTCATGACCTATTTGTAACTGCAAATGAGATTTGTTAACCTATAATGCAGATAATCATTAATTGTATCAAATATAACAGATACAGAAATAGAAAACAAAATTAAAAACAATATTTTATTTCGAACAAGGTTTACTTATATAAAAAATTACATAATTACTACTAGGACATACTCTATCCCTCTCACATAGTTCATTTAGAATTTTTATAGAAATAATAGATCTAATTAACGATCATAAAAATCCATATTCCTTTTTTCTTTTTTTCTTCATTAGGCTAAATAATACCCTATTATGTGTAACAACCCTGCTTTCTACATCATAATAATATGTAAATTTAATAAAAATAAAAATATTTGAATTCGATTTTTGATAATTATTATTTTGAATTTAATTTATTATTTAATTGAAGTCTAGTTAATAAAAGATTTTGTTTAATAAATTGAATTGAACTAATAAATTCTTTTCGAATAACATATTAAAATCAAATATATATTCCAATTAAATATAAAATAAGCAGGCCTTGAATTTAAAGGAATTGTTTAATTATCAAAATGTATTTTGTAGAATAAAGTGAAGATCAATTCAAATTAGACTGAAATATATTTTCATAAACAAATGACAAGGATTAATATTTAAATGTAAAGGAAAATAATTAAGGCTAAACTAAATTAAGACCATAGCCCATTCAAGCTAAATCCTAAAATAAACCTAAGCCCGTTTAAAAACTCCTCTTCCGTGTGCAAGCTAAACAAAGTCCGTTTTCATGGAGCTCCAAACCCTACCCCGTCAACTCATCCCTGTAGCTTCTTATCCCATCACCATCTCCCCTGTCGTCCAGCCCACGTCCATCCCCATCTCCCCTGTCTCATCCCCTAGCTCGTTCTCCCCTATCCTTGCCCATACCAACTCTATCTCTGCCCGTACTCCTCCCCTTGTCCCTCCTGACCCCTCCAAGTCCCCATCTACTTTCGTGGTTGCCCTTCCTCTCACCTCTCCTCCTCCTCCCACCCAACCTTGTGAACGGCCATGGACTTCCTTGTTCAAGCACAAACCCAAGAATGCTGGGAAGTACATTCCTGTTCACCTTCCTCCAGTTTATGAAGAAGACGTTCTGATTCCTACATCTGAGGTAATTCATGCTGGTGAGGTGGTTTGGAAGAACACGCTTGTTGGTTTCTTTCTTGATAAACCGATGTCTTACACTGCAGTTATATCTAGACTTAAGAAAATATGGAAGCTAAAAGGTATGGTGACAGCTAAGTCTGATGGAGTTCTATTTTTGTTCAACTTTTCTTGTGCTGAAGATAGAGAGAGAATTCTACAGTGCGATCCAATAATCATGAACAATAAGCTTTTCATTATCAAACCATATGATTCAGCCATCAGTAATGTTACTGGCACAATTTCTGCAGTTCCAGTTTGGGTTCAACTATATAATTTACCAATATTTGCTTGGTCACCAATTGGAATAAACTGGCTATGTAGCCATTTGGGGAAGTTGCTGTGTATGGATGAGATGACAGAAAAACAGGAGAGACTAAGCTATGCTAAATGCTTGGTTGAAATAAAACCAGACAAGGAACTACCAGAAGAGTTTACAGTTAAGTTGGTTGAAGGTGGGTATCAAAAAATCTATGTACAGTACTTATGGAAGCCGGACGTATGTCTGACATGCAAAAGCTTTGGACACAGGGAAGTGAGTTGTGAAAGAAGGTTAGAAAAACAGAATGTGAATGAGCTGGAAATTAATAGCAATGTCAACAAAGAAAGTGAAGTGGCAAAAGTTAAAACAATCCAAGTGAGAAGATTAATGAAACCGTATCAAAAACGTAACAAAAGAGTTTGGCAAAAGGTAGGTAGGAAAAAAGTGGAAGTTGATGTTAGGGAAAAGATAGAAGACCAGAAAGATGAAAGAAATAATGAAATAAATAAAAGTGAGAAGGAAATAAGTTTGAGCAAAGCAAATGGAGCATATGAAGAGGCAATTAGTGGTGTTGCTAATGAACAGAACAGAGATAAAATCATTTTAAAGCAGGTTACTGTGAGAAACAAAAGTAGCAAGGAAAAGGAGGGGGAAGCAGATAGCATGGTTGAGCAACAGAAGGGAGGAAACAAAAATGATAAAAACAGTAGTGAGAAAGAAATAACAAAGAGCAATCCAAATGAAACAAATGAGGAAGTAAACAGTGGAGAAGAAAATAAACAAAAGAAAGATAAAATCATAAACATGAATGATGAAGATGAAACACCAACCTCCAACAAATTTGATGTTCTGTTAGGCTTGGATGAAGAGGAGAATGTTAATAATTTGTTAGAGGAGGGAATGAATGTTAACACGAAAACACTTTGTATGCATAGCAATTCTGCTGAAGAACGAACTCCAAAAGAAGGGAACAGTAGTAAACAGGAAAGAAGGAACAACAAGAGTAAGCAAGTGATGATGGAACAAAGTATTGAGACTGATGATGAAAAAGTGAATGATAAAAGTCAGAAAAGTGATGGGGAAATAGGAGAAGACATGAATGAAGAAAGTAGGAAGCACAATAAGGATGAAATCAAAAAATCAAAAGACAGTACAATTACCCAAGAAAAACGTGATGTGCACAAATCATGCACAGCCTATCAGTCTAAGCCAACTGATGGAACTACCCCTCCGACCAAAGATACAATACCAAATTCGCCTCCCCAACATTTCTACTCCAAAATCAAACCACCCAAAGCATTCAAAGCAATTTCTCCGGAGGATAAGCCCCACTTTGTTGCTGATTCTCATCCTACTGCTGAGAACAACAAGCAAATTCATGAAGAATCTCCAAATCTTGTTGATACACCTCTTTCAGCTTCTATTCCTGATTACATGATCTCGAAGCAAGCTGTGACAAGAAGTATGAAGATCGAGTTTCTTAACTCTCGTATTATCCAATGATGTTAAGAATTGGTGCTTGGAACATTCGTGGTGCCCATAATGTTATTAAACAGGATCAATGCAAACAGCTTATTTCAGCACATCAACTCTCTGTTATAGCTGTGCTTGAAACTAAGTTGAATCATGCCTTGTCTCTCAAGGCAGCAAATTACATCAATTCAAGGTGGAGTTTCCTTCACAATCTGAACGAAGCCCCATATGGTAGAATTTTGATTCTCTACAATCCCAATCTGATCCAACTCTCCCCCATCCTATCTACTCCTCAACTAATTCACTGCCATGCCACTAATTTATCTGACAATACCACATTCTACGTCTCCTTTGTATATGCTTCTAACTCTGCAATAACTAGGAACTCTTTACTGTCAGTCATCCCTTCTTTAAGACAATCCACACATCCATGGTTAATTTTAGGGGACTTCAACTGCTCATGCTCTATCTCTGACAGGATAGGTGGTAATCCCCTCTCTCTCAATGAAATAAAGCCGCTTGTTGACACCCTATCTGATGCTGACCTTATTAAAGTCAAGACAGTGGGTATACAATATACTTGGAACAACAAAAGGAGACATGGTTGTAGGACCTTTTCCACTATTGATCATGCATTCACCAACCAAAATGCCTTATCTAAATGGCCTCTTCTCTACAATCATATTCCTCCTCCTCTGCTTTCTGACCATTCCCCACAAATCATACATCTTCGTGAAGCGGACATGAGAGGAAACTCTAATTTTAAATTTTTTAATTCTTGGGTCTCTGAACCAGACTTTAAAAATACAGTGATGGAAGCATGGAAAATACCTAAAAATGGAAATCATTTGTTTGTTTTGCAGGAAAAAATCAAAGAGACGAGAAGAGTTTTAAAACACTGGGCATACAACAAATTTGGACAAGGTAGCAAAATGAGCAATGTGATTAAGAGCAAGCTCATTGAAGTTCAAACTGCTATGATGTCTTCAGTTAATGATCTGCTCCTTTCTGAAGAAGAGAGTATTCTGTCTACTCAATATTATCAAGCATTAAGTAAAGAGAATGATATGATCAAGCAAAAGACGAGGATGAATTGGAGAGAAAAGGGAGACAGAGACACTGCTTACTTCCATGCTAGCCTTAAAAATAAGCAAAGGAGAGAGAATATTTCTTCAATCTATGATGCAGCTGGTGAACCACACACCACTTCTGCAGGGGTCAAAAGAGCAGTTGTTAACCACTTCTCTAATTTGTATGGCAATGTGAGTAACTTCTTGCCCAAAATTGATTTAATTCCCACTGACATACTCCCCACTTTAGACCCTAATGACTACTCTTTACTCTGCGAAGAAGTCACCCCAGATGAAATAAAAAATGCAATGTTTTCTTTAAACTCTGAATCTTGTGGAGGTCCTGATGGGCTTAATGCTCAATTCTACACCACTTGTTGGCCTATTGTCTCCACTGAAGTAATCAATGCCATTCTACTATTCTTCAGAAAAGGAAAAATATTTAGATCATTTAACTATACCAACATAACTCTTATCCCCAAGATCAAAAATGCCCACTGTGTGAACGAATTCCGCCCCATCTCCTGCTGCAATACCATCTACAAGTGTATCTCCAAAGTCATTGCAACTCGATTGAAGCTTGTCCTCCCTTCCCTTGTCTCCCCTAACCAGGCAGCTTATCTCCCAGGTAGGAACATTCTTGATCATGTTCTATTATCTCACGAACTAATTAAAGGATACAATCGCAAAAATGTTACTCCTAGAGCTCTGTTGAAGCTTGACATAATGAAAGCCTTCGATATGTTGCAGTGGGATAGTATAGTGAGAATCATGGGATACATGAACTTTCCTCCCCACATCCTGGCTTGGATTTTTGAATGTATCTCCTCCCCCACCTACTCAATCAATATTAATGGCAGGAATGAGGGCTTCTTTGTCAGTAAGCAAGGCATAAGGCAAGGGGATCCCCTATCAGCTTACATATTTATTCTTGTTATGGAACTCCTAACCCGTTTGCTTAATAGGCTAATAACTCAGGGAAAATTCGAACTACACCCAGCATGCAACGAACCGCGTATATCTGCGCTTATGTTTGCAGACGATTTAGTGGTTTTCTGCACTCCCCAATTATCCACCCTCAAGAACATAATGCAAGCACTTGATGAATTCTATGCTATGACTGGTCTTAAAGTTAACCTCCAAAAGTCTGACATCATGACTGCTGGTGTCAGTCTCGAACAGATTAATCTGATTACACAAATCACTGGGCTGACACAAAACCAAAACACTATCTCTTACTTGGGCATCCCACTTACAACTTCGAAAATTACTGTGAACCATTGTCTTCCTCTTTTCGAAAGGATTACTGCCAGGCTAAGTTGCTGGACTTCCATGTTGCTCAGTCAGGCAGGTAGATTAACTCTTGTTAAATCTGTGATATTTTCTATGCAAGTATACTGGGCTAGAACTTTTATTCTCCCCTGCAAATTGATAAACATGATCAGAAGTGCATTAATGAGATATCTTTGGAAAGGAAAAGTGAATGGCAGATACATTGCTCCTATCAAATTTGAAATGACTGAAAGGCCATTGGATAAGGGGGGCTTGGGTTTACACAACCTAACTCAGTGGAACAAGGCTGCATTTGCCAAGCACATTGACACCTTCTATAATAGCTCTGATAGCCTGTGGGCACAATGGTCTGAGAAGAATGTTATTAAGGGGAGATGTTTGTGGAGCATGAACAAGCCCCAAAACTTAAGTTGGACATGGCAATGTATATTTAAATTGAAGGAGTTGTTCCTTCCTCTCATACAATTGAACTCCAATCCTTTGTATAAGGTGAATTTCTGGCAGGAACCGTGGATAGAAACTGGGTTCATTATTCAACAACATCTATCTTATAGTGAAATGCAGCTGGCAGGATTGCACTCTGCCTCCTTAGTCAGAGATGTGTTGCATGCTATTCAGTCTTCAAGAAATTCTTTTTCCAATCAAAGTGTTCAGCAGATCTGGAACAAGATCAGAAGGTTTTCTCCCATCTCCTCTGCTGACAGGTTGGTGTGGGGCGACACAAAAACAACATTCAAGATCGGTGATGCTTATGAGCATCTGATGAAGAATAATTCTCGTCCGAAATGGAAATGGTGGAAACGTACTTGGGGAAAGGACAGCAGTATGAGACATGACTTAACTCTTTGGAAAGTACTTAACGGTGCTTTGTTAACTAGAGTGAAGCTCGTTAGCATGGGAATGATTGTAAGCATCAATTGTAGTTTCTGCAACAATATGCCTGAGTCTGCGGAACATTTATACTTTCAATGTACTTATATTAATCGTATTTGGGTCACGGTTATGGGGAAACTTCAGAGACGTAATGTCTCTCAAGATAATGCTGTGGAATGGGGCAGAATCTACGCAATTACTGGAAATAAAAAGGAAGGCGAAAGAACATATAGTGTGGTGCTGAAAAGCTTCATTAGCTCGGTTTGGAGAGAAAGAAACCATAGGCTTTTTGATCCTTCTAATGCCAAAACTGATGTCAATTTCAAACGTTGGATTATGGAAGAGATTAGAGACTCATTAAGGCAGCTTACGTTTGCTATTGACCCTGGTTTAAGTGCTGCCTTTGTGAGGGCGTAATTATATTTGTTTTATGTTTTTGTTGTTTCTATGTTTTCCCAGTGCTTGCTGCGCCAAGTTTATCCCCGTTTGCTATCTCTCCTTTGTTGTAAATGTTCTGAATGGTGTGGTAATATATGGTCGAGGTCCATTTAACCTCGTCGGCTTTGCCAAAAAAAAAAAAACTCCTCTTCCTTTTCTTTACCCAGTCCCTTATTCCATGAACACCCCATTCTAGAATTTCCTAGATCCCAAAAACACCATTCGCGAAATGAAATTGAAAAAGAATGATGTGATTACTTGCGATGAACAACAATGCCAAGGACGTCGCATAGGGGAATATGGAAGCTGCAATGTGCCAGAAGGCTGAATCGATGTCATATAGGAGATGCACGAGCATTTGAGGGGCTAAAGGCGATGGAACTGACTATGGTATGGCGGTGGCCTTGAATTCGATGAGGTGATTAGGTAGCTCACATACTCGTGCAAGAAGTTGGCAGTGGAAGGGAGGATTCATGAAGTCAGAAGCTGGCAACTTTGGAGGCTGGCCGTGACGTGGTGGTCAAAGTTAGAGGAGTGCGGTGTGTATGTGCATTTGAGAGGACAACGCAAGTGCTGGTAACAGTATTGGTGGATGAGATGAGTGACTGGTGGGTCTAGTTGCTAAAGGCGCCTTTTTTTATGTATACACAATCTTAAGGCAACGAGCTAGGTGGATGAGCAATGATTTTTGGCCATTAGCGATGGTTGAAATGGAAGCATCAACATCAATGGCAGTAAAGGTTCTTGCAGTGAATTTTGGTGAGTTTAACTCACATCTATATCTATTTTCTTTTGCAAGTTATATATATTTACCTCGCTTACTGATTGAATTGCTTGGTTAAAATGTTTGTTTGGGATATTGGATATGATTTTGGTTTTGATAGTGAAATTTTGTGTATGTTAGATCGTCAAAATGCAAAGGTGACGTTGTCCGAATGCATTTTGATTTGTGTAATTAAGTTGAATGTTGTGTGTATAATGTATGGATGGTCGGAATTCGATTTAATTCGATTCAGGCCATATGATAAAATTTATATTGATGATTTTAAAGACTATCGCTCATGATTTATATTTTGAATGTTCTGATTTTCTTGTTCCAAAAGATTTTGAATAGCTTTGGAAAATTATTTATGGTGTTTTAAAAATAGATCAAAGTATATTCATAAATAAATAAAAGTGGTTGGAAAATAAAATGATTTATTGGAAATTGTTATAAAAGTTCTTTTGAAACTAAAAATAGTGAATTTTCAATAGTATTGGAAAGCATGGAATATTTATATATATAAATAAAAGGTTTTAATAATATTTCTGAAAGGAGATTGCTTGTATAATTAATAAAATGATTCAAAATTAATTTTAAAAGGGGATTTTTGATTATCAATATCTATTTTTAAGAGTTTGAAATATACGGCCCTTTTTCTATATCCTAGTTTGAAATCAACTTATTAGAGATTTATGTGAAATTCTATATGATGAGAATTTTGAGTAAGAGGTGTGGTATAGGACATTTGGTAATACTTTTTCGATTACTCTCTTAACTCCTCATACAAAATATTTGATTTGCATTGTGCTTAATCTATATAATGAGGATGTTGAATAAACAGATTAGTAGTATTGGGTGGTATGGGATGCTCGATAATATTTTTTCGATTATTCTAGTGCTCATATTATAAACAATTTTTTATTTGATGAGTGTAGTTTACTAGCTTTTAGTAAATGTTCGAGTAATACTAAGTGGTTTGTGACACTCAAGTAATACTAGTTCGATTATTATTAATGATTAGACATCACTTATATTTCAGACATGGGTTAGGAATTTGTGATATCTTCTAGAGGTGGCTCCTTAGAGCTTAGTTGTCGAGAGCTCTATTACTCTCCAAGGGCCACAAGTTGGAGTTAAGCTAGAATTTATAGATTCATCCTCTTAGGACTAACAAGCCGAGTGATATTATTATTTACTCTCAGGACTAGTAGTCGAGGAATCATTATGTTGTGACACTCTCATTTGGATGCATGGAGTCGAGAATACTTATTATCACTCTCGTTAGGACTCATCTGGTCAAGAGTATTCATTGCACCCTCTAAGGACTAACTAGTCGAATATCATTATTTTCTCTTAGGGCTAGTAGTCAAGGATTTGTTATGTTTAGATGCTCTCATCAAGACCCGTAATGTCAATAGCAGTTGTTGCCACTCTCATCTGGACTCATAAAGTCAAAAGTACTGGTTATTACTCTCATTAGGACTTATCGAATTGAGGGTATTATTGGGAATTTACGTCATATGGTTCATGCCACTATGGAGAGCGCATGATTAAGACTCGTAAGATAGGCAAGTATCCATCCTAGCGGACCTGATTGCGGAGCCGTGCTCTAGATCCATGATGTCACCTTATTGAGTTTGTAGGCTAAAAGTTATTTCTCTCATTAAAGCAATTGTTAAACGTCACTTAAGGACCAACAGTTTGTTACCAATGGCAACTAGGAATTGTGACTAATGCTCGGCGTAGTGTGGCAGCGTGTTCATGACTTGTAGATGGATATTGGTGTTGTGATTCTAGGAGTAACTAAGAGACTGTAGGAAATTGGTTGTGGTCATTAGCATTTCTTGGAGCAGTGCTGCAATAAGTCGGTCTCCCATCAGGATGACTTAGGCAGATTTATTATTTATGAGACATCTGATTCGCCTCATTATAGATGATAATTGTATGACATTAGAGATTAGTTGCGTGTTATTCTATCATTCGAGATAGCCTAACCCGAGATGGCTATGTGTTGTCTATCTATGAAATTGGAAACTTGTTGTGTGCTTGTCTGTCATTCTCTTATAAGAGCCTATGGCTGAGAAATCTTTTCTTATATGTTTCTATCTCCTAGGACCATTCAGTCGAGAATTTTACCTCTCTAAGGATTGTGGGTTCAAGATAAATGGTTTTTGTATATTGAGTATTTGATTGATTTTGATGTTTCTTGAGCTTGTGGTTCTTGGTATCCCCAAGGGCCTAATAGTTGGAAGTTGCTACTTCCATTAGGGCTGTAGGGCTAGATAATTATTTGGATATTATTTTCGATGATTTTGTATGATTGTGTTTTATTTTGGCTTGTTTTTCCATCTATCTCCAAGGACTAACGGTTGAAAGTCTTTACTTCCATTAGGACCTTAAGTCAAGATTGTATTCTTCGATATAGATTTCTGTATTTTATATGGATTTTATTCTATTTGGGTTCCACATTTCTTGATTCACCTTCAATGGCTTAGCAGTCGAAAGTTATCATCGATGTTATGTTTTTTATTTGGGTTTCTGCATTTCTTAGTTTATATTTTAGGGGTTAACATTTGGAAGTCTTCAATTTAATTGGGACTATAAGTCAAGACAGTTATTTTAGTTATTGACTTGTGTATTTGGTATGATTCGTCATTTATTCCTTTATTTGTGGCTTTTGTGGACACGTTATGTGTTTGTCCATAGCATTTTGAGATTTCGATGAGTTTGATTGTTATCACCCAATTTATAGATGTCACGATGCTTACTAGCTTATATGTATTACATGGGTGATTATTGAGATGTGAGGCATGGTATATTATTGTGATGTTATGATGAATCTTATGTTGTGTCGTATTCATACTTTGCCTTTTGTTACCATGCTTATTATTATGTACTCACCTAGGATTTAGATATAGTTTGACCCGTTTATTATTTATATAATACTCAGGTCGGTCCTAGACTTTTCAGGTACAGAGTCATTAGCCATTTTAGTTGATTGGACTTTAGAGGAGATAGTGTGTGTGTTTCGTGTTTTAAGAAGTTGACTGTGTATATTTTTCTTTGGACTTCGCCTTGTATTTGTTTGTAATGATATGGCTAAATTATGTGTTTTGAACTTTACTTGGTATATATTATTGTAGTGAGACAAACATTATAATTTATTATGTATTATATTTTTGTATTACGATCTGTGAGTCTATGTTCATTTATATGTGTTGTATATTGTTCTATTATGGTAAGCCTATGTGTTTATTGTTTTGTTCCATAATGGATACGTATATTGTTGATATAGTTTTATGTAAGAGTACATACCGGCGTTAGCCTAAGGGAATATTCATGTGTGGTCGCTTTTAACAAGCCTCGTTCTACGTATTACCAGATAATATCCTTTAGTAATACTCTTTGTATAGTATGATTATAGAGGTAGGGCATTATATTTTGATATCATAGTAGGTTCAAGACAATATAGAATATATGTGACACGATTCTTGGCCTTAGAGTGACTTAGAATCCATGTTCCTCTTGGGTATGTGGTAGTAAAGGGATAGTGGGAGTATATGATGATTATTAGGATAATCATCTAGGGTCGTGCTTGTTATATTTCTATTAGTTATCCCTTTTTTCTACCTCTTTTATGTGTTATCTTCGAATGAAATGGAAGTTGTCGAGGGAGGTAGTGAGAAGGGAGTGGTTAGTCAAACGAGTAGTGTCAGCATTGGTGATGGTGAATAAACCTCTGTCGGCTTGAAAAAATGAATTAGTTCGGTTAAGGAACCTGTAAAAGATCCTAATTTGAATCTCGCATTATAAATACTTCACAATTCTAGATTGTGATGAGGCAAATTTGAGTAAGATGATTCGGTAGCAATCAAAATATGTGTACTTTTGTATAACACTTGTTCGATATTATGGATGGATGATGTGTGATGATTTTCATTATTGCTAATGGTGGACGAATTGGATGTGTGTGTATATATACACACATGAAATTTTGAAATAAATATTTTAATTTAAACAATCATATGATTTAATAAAATATGAATTTGTTTTGATAAGTGATTGAAAATATTTAGTAGTTTATTTTGATGTTAATTTGTCCGTCGAGTGCTTTAAGAATTTTGGTCGATGTGCTTGGTCAATGTTATAGATAAGGATTCCTAAACGCTAAGACGAGGCATTTTAAAACACAACGGTTTGAAAAAGAAAATAATATTCCGAAATTAGATTTTTGAGTGATGTTTGAGATATTAGAAAAATATAATATTTTAAAAATAAAATTTATGAAGAAAAGAAGAAGTAGAAAGAAATGTTGTTCTCTAATGAAAAAAATGCTTTGTGAGAAATGCTAAATAAATTTTGAAATATGATGTTTTACTTAAAACTTGAAGTTAGTTGTTTGAGAAAAAATTTGCTTTAGATAAATGAAGAATTTAGATAATGTGTAGAAATTTTGAGTTAAAACTATCATTTGTTTTAATCTTAAATCCCAAATTATCGATCCGTTTTCGAAAATTTTAAATTCATTGACAAGCAATGTCATCAGAAAATCATTTTTGTTTGGAACAAAATGTTAAAATTTGAAGTTAGATATGGTTCAAACTTGAATTAAAAAGGAACCAGAGACACAACATCTCTGGTTTTATTGATCGCTATCCTGCAAATGTAAAACATTCAAAATAGCGCTGACTTCATTTGACCATAACTTTCTAACGGTTAGTCTAATTTCGACGATCTTGTCTTTTCTAAAAAGTTAAGAACTTAAGAAACAACTTATGTTTCAAAATATTTACAAAATTTTAATGTTTTCTAGGCTAAAAATGAAGGTTTGCTATGTGGGCATGCAATTGTATTTCCATTTCAGATTTACTACCTAAAGAAAAACACGCGTAACTCAAGTTATACTTGACATATTTGTGATTTTAAAACTGCTTTGGAAAACTATACACTAGGTAACAACTTTAGTTTTGAAACTCATCCCTCATTTTATGTTTTAGACCTTTGAAAGTTTGTTGAAAGTGGCTTAAACAATTCACGTTTCTTTTAGAATAGATGGGTGCATGCTTTCATACTTCTTTGTATATGCGACTAATGTTAAAATTGAGTTGAGAATAGGTACTCTTAGAGCATATTTGGACAATTTAGTAATGTTGGCTCGCTATTGGTTACATAAAAGTAAAATAGTTTGCTTAAAATGCTAATAAAAAGGTACATTTTACGCTATATCGATATATAATGTAATATTATATTGTCTTCCTAGTGCTTTGGGATGCCCCATGGCCGAGATGTGTATTTATTGTTATATATTGTGTTTTGATATTTTGAAGCGCTCACGTTACAAAGGAAACACTGCCAAATTTTTTCAAAAATCCAATAATTAGAAAAAATTCATAAAAATTTATCGTATGCGAAAATAGAAGTCGTTGAATGGGTCTATTTAAATTGTAGCATACGGCAAGATAAGTTGAAGAAGGAGCCACATTGAGGATTGAATAATTCAAGTTTGATGGAAGACCATAGAATACGAAGAAAGTCCAGGGTAAGAGTTGTGTATGACGTCCCCGTATAAGAAATTACGATGACACAATTATCATAAGGGGGAAGTCTGTAGCAACCCTGCTTTCTACGTCGTAATAATATGTAAATTTAATAAATTAAAAATATTCAAATTCGATTTTTGATAATTATTATTTGAAATCAATTTCTTATTTAATTGAAGTCTAGTTAGTAAAAGATTTTAATTAGTAAACTGAATTAAATTAATAAATTCTTTTTGAATAATATATTAAAATCAAATGTTTTAATTAAATATAAAATAAGTGGATATTGAATTGAAAGGAATTGAGCAATTACAGGAATGCATTTTGTAAAATAAAGTGAAGATTAATTTAATTTAGATTGAAATATATTTATAAAGAAATAACAATGATTAAAATTTAAATTTAAATGTAAAGGAAAATAATTAAAGGTAAATTGAATTAAAACCATGGCCCATTCAAGCTAAAGCCCAAAGTAAACCCAAGCCCATTTAAAAACTCCTCTTCCTTTTCTTTGCCTGATCCCTTAACCCTTAAACCCCCATTTTCCATGTTTCCCTAGATCCCAGAAACACCATTCATGAAGATTCAAATAAAAAAATGATGTGATTGCTTACGATAGACGACAATTGCAAGGATGTCGCGTGGGGGGAGGGGGTAGATGGAAGTCGTAGTGTGGCATGTGGATGAATCGATGACGTATGGGAGATGCATGAGCATTCAAGGGGTTGAAGGCTATGGAACCGACTTCAACATGGCGGTGGCCTGGACTTCGATGAGGTGATTGGGTAGCTCGCACACTCATGCAAGAAGCTGGCAGTAGAAGTGAGGATTCGCGAAGTAGGAAGCTGGAGACGTTGGAGGCTAGCCGCGATGTGGTGGCTAAAGGTGGAGGAGTACAGACGTGTGTGTGCATTTGGAAGGACGAAGCGGGTGCTGGAAATAGTATTGGTGGATGAGATAAAGTGGATGGCGGGTCTAGTTGCTAAAGGCACCATTTTTTTTGTGTGCATGCAATCTTAAGGCATCAAACTAGGTGGTGGAGCGATGATTTTTTAGCCGCTGGCGATGGCAAAAAGGGAAGTGTCAACGTCAGTGTCAATATAGGTTCTCGCTTGGAATTTTGGTGAGTTTTATACTCACATCTATACGTATTTCCTTTTGCGTATTATATATATTCACCCCACTTATTGACTGAATTGTTTAGCTAAAATGTTTGTTCGGGATATTGGATATGACTTTGGTTTTGATGGTGAAATTTTATGTATGTTGGATCGTCAAAATGCAAAGAAGAGGTTGTCTGAATGCATTTTTATTTGCGTAGTTTAGTTGAATGTTATGTGTAAATCATATGGATGGCCGGAATTTGATATAATTCGACTCAGACCATTGGATAAAATTTATATTGATGATTGGTTGATGATTTTGGAGAATATCACTCCGTGATTTATATTTTGAATGTTCTATTGATTTCCTTGTTTCAAAAGACTTTGAATATCTTTGGAAAATTATTTATGGTGTTTTAAAATTAGATCTAAGTATATTTTTAAATAAATAAAAGTGGATGGAAAATAAAATGATTTATTAAAAATAGTTTGGATATAAAGTTCATTTGAAAATTAAAATAGTGAATTTTCAATAGTGTTGGAACATACAGAATATTTATAAGTATAAATGAAGGGTTTTAATAATAATTCTTAAAGGGGATTTCTTTTGTAAAGTGTATATTTAATAAAAAGGATTCAAAGGTAATTTTAAAAGGGGAATTTTTGATTATCAAAATCTATTTTTAAGAGTTTGAAATTTATGCCCCTTTTTATATAGCATGGTTCGAAATTAATTTATTGGTGATTTATGTGAAATTCTATATGATGTGCACATAGAGTAAGTGATTTAGCAATACCAAGCGGTATATTACGTTTGGTAATACTTTTCTGATTAGTCTCTTGACTCCTTTTATAGAATAATTGATTTGCATTGTGTTTTAATTTTATACAATGAGGATATTGATTAAATGGATTAGTAGTACCGGGTGGTATGGGACGCTTGATAATATTTTTTTAGTTATTCTATTGACTCAAATTATATCATAATTGATGATTTGATGAGTGTAGTTTATTAGCTTTTAGTAAATATTCGAGTAATACCGAGTGGTATGAGACCTCAAGTAATACGTGTTCGATTACTATTAGTGAGTGTACATCACGTATATTTTCAAAGATGGGTTAGGAAATTGTGATATTATCTAAAGTTGGCTCATTAGAGCTTAACATTCAAGAGTTCTATTTCTCTCCAAGGGCTACAAGTTGGAGTTAAGTAGGAATTTACAAATTCATCCTCTTAGGACTAACTAGCCGAGTGACCTTTTTATTTACTCTTAGATCGCTCTCATTTGGATACAGTGAGTTAATAGTATTTATTATTACTCTCATTAGAACCCATCTCCTTGAGAGTATTCATTGTACTCTCTAAGGACTAACTAGTTGAGTACCATTATCTACTCTTAGGGCTAGTAGTTAAGAATTTATTCTGTTGAGATGCTCTCATCAGGACTCGTAAAGTCGAGAATAGTTGTTGGCACTCTCATCAAGACTCCTAGAGTCGAGAGGACTAATTATTATTCTCATTATGACTTATCGGGTTGAGAGTATTATTAGGAATATACGTTATAGGGTTCACGTCGCTATGGAGAACACATGATTAGGACCCGCCAGATAGGCTAGTATCCATCATGGCGCTCCAAATTGTGGGTTCGTGCCCTAGAGCCGTGATGGCACCTTGTTGAGTTTGTAGGATGAGAGTCATTTCTCTCTTTAGAGTTATTGTGTAATGACCCATGTTTTACGTATAGAAGAATCGTAAAATATTTTTATTTTATTTATGTGATATCGTATGACTCTACAATTTTAGGATTTGGCTCATAGGAACATCTTCCACATCTATGATTTTTACCGATTTTCTTTGGGACCGTTTTGACCCAGAGAACCTTGTATGGACTATAATTTTGATAGAAGCTGAATTAGGGCCTCAAACCGCATCCATTGTTTCAGGATGATGGTTTCCCATTCCGTAGAATGGTCATAATAGAAAAATGGTCTTACTTTCGAAAGTTATAGCTCTTTTAAGTTTTGGCTACTGCTGGTCAGTTTTAATGGGTATAACTAAGACCGTGCTTAGGCCCATTAATCCATCTCACAAATTGTGCTAAAGGGGGCTGTAGGAACTGTTATAAGTCATTTCCATCTTCCCCAAAATAGCTCTAAACCTACATTAGCCCATATTTCATCAAAAATCAATTTTCCTTACTAAGCTTAGCCAAATCATTGACTAGAAGGGTGATTAACATAGGAAAGCTTTATATTATCATTTTTGCTAATTTGGGTTCATCTATCTACTTTAGATTTAAGGAGAAAAATTAGTATTTTGGGTATTTGGTGAGTGGTTCTTGACCTCCCACTCTACTATGCATATTTATATAGTTAAAATGATGTTTTTGACATGATTTTAACCTTAAAATGTTTTCTAATCTTAACTACATTTTTATACATGTTTATAGACAAATTATAAAGGCTTAAAGATGGTTTTTAAATTGTTTTGCAATCCCTTGTATTTATATGAATATGCTAGTGTAAAAGTTAGATCTAGATTAAGATTTGCTTGATTATCACATTCTTATGTGTTGCTTGTATGAATGGATGAATATGCATGGTTTTCTATGATTGTATGTTGTGCTTTGATGTTGTTTGCTAGTGTTTTAGGTAATTGGAGAATAAGTTGGCGAATTTTACAAGTCGAAGGCAATAATGGTTAGAATTGGATGAAACTTGGAGGAGGGGTTTTGGAGTATGGGAGGAACCCAATCTACAAGTCGCGACAAAAATGAGGCTAAGTAAATAGGTTAGAACCGAGTTATTTAAGTCGGTGCTGAGTTATTTGAGTGGCCAAAATGGTTCGGCGACTCGATGACTCGGTGGACAATGACTAGAGGAAGTGGACAAGGGCGAAATGTAGAAGAATGGTTATGTATTGGGCCTGATGCCGAGTTATTTCTAGAACTTGGAGATTGGGGCTTTAAGTGGATGTCGAGCTATTTTGAAGGATGGATCGAGGTCCAAAACACTTGGGAAACGAAGTACAAGAAGTGAGAGATTGAACTTAGCCAAGATTGGCTAAGTAAATAAGTCAGTGCCAAGCCATTATAGGTCGGTATCGAGTTATTTATGTTGATGGGTTTGGAGTGCAACTTCTAAGAAGGGAAGTAGAGGCTCTGTAGGTCGTGTTGAAGGTGTTTGTTTGTTCGCTTGGTGTTTGATGGTGGAATGGTAACACAATGATAGTTTCGGGACTTTGGTGACAACTCGATGTTGAAAGGAAGTTCTGATGATGGCGGCTCGATATTGAACGAAGCCATGGGAATGGTTATCCACAAAGGACGGGTTCTAAGAATGATTATGTCATGTTCTGTCATGGAATTAAGGAATGTAGATTGGTTCCTCGAGGATATTGGAAATTTGATAGAGCAAGGAAAGGGGTCAGACACGCGTGCTAATGAATCATTGATACTTGGAGTGTTTTCTGATGTACTCAAAGCAGGGGTGTTGTGAGAAGGTACGTTGAAAGGCTACCCCGGATCGGTTGAATGGATCCATGTACCCTAAACCGGTTGAATGGGTCTAGTAGCAGCTTTGGGCTAAAGGGAGTACACTGAAAATCGAGATTTCCATTAGCTCCTGGCAGTTGAATGGTCATACGAGTTATTATATATCCAGAAGACATTAATTAAGTGATAGTGAGGATTGTTTGATGGATGTTATGGTTTTCTTGATTGTTCTTCCGTAGTCTATCACTTTAGAGATGTCATTGTGGATAGGCATTGGGAATAGGAACACCTGAACACCCATCGTCACACTTTGTTTGTAGTGTATCTTTATTATATTTGTAGAGTAACATATTATGTTCGTTATGTGCTAACTCCTTTGTTGCAGAGGCAGGTCTGGTATGGTTCATATACCCTTGTTCCTTACTATATCAACTTATATAGTATTTTGAGATTCATTTACAGCTCACACTAGACTGTTGTCTAACTCGAGGTTTTATGCTTTGCTTCTTATTATCTCGGGTACTTTTAAATGAGTAGACAAGATAGCAGGTCTAGGTACGATGCAGTAGTTGTGTAGCGGACGAGCTAGATGGAGTTATCTTGTATTATATATGGATTTCTATGCTCATTCTATTGTGCAACATTATGGAGCCTTGGCAGTGTTTGCTTATTATTATGAGACGGTTATTTGAGTTTATTTCTGTTGTAAAAACTCTATTACTTGTTGAATAACTCTGTGAATCTGTACTCTGATATTTGGATCACTTAGTTATTATTATCTCTCCCGGTTTATATATGTGATGTATATTATATTTTGTTCCATGCGCTATGAGATTTACGATAGGTTCTGCGATGATTATTTCATTTTAGAACCTTGATGATCGTTCTAAATCGGCTGGGCATGTAAGTAGTAGACTATCTTATATATATTGGGTGTCGGTGGTGTAGGGCAGTTGTCACATTTGGCATCAGAGCTTAGATTACACAATTAACTTGTGTTGAAACCATGGTTCAGTAGAGATAGGGAAGGAGTTATCACCCTAGACTGGATTAGGAATACACACACACACACACACGAGAGAGTGCATACTTGTTATATATTTTGAATTTCAAAAACTATATAGTAGTATATATAGTATATAAGTCGCATGCACATAGGAGTACCATTGACACATTTTTCTTTTTGAGACACAGATCATTCTTGTTACAGATCAAGAATGAGCTGGCAAACAAGAAGCACCATGTGTAACTCCATCTCCAGAGTTGAGGAAGGAGCGGGGTCGGGGCCTGCTAATCTTGACTTGCAAGCTATGGTTAATGCAACAATGGCGAACATGCTTCAAAATGCCCAAGCGGCCGCTCCAAATGTTGTTGTTGGTGTTGGTGCTTAGGTGCAGGCGCCAAAAGCTGACTTTGCCAAGTTATGCATAGATTACTCCACCTTGGAAGGCCAATCATTCCTTGGAATAGAGTTGGCTATCAAAGTGCAGGATTGGTTGGACACCTACGAGCGTATCT
The DNA here is from genome assembly GCA_030737815.1 of Allium fistulosum. Lineage (NCBI taxonomy): Eukaryota > Viridiplantae > Streptophyta > Magnoliopsida > Asparagales > Amaryllidaceae > Allium > Allium fistulosum. The sequence continues at coordinate 371,643,685 of CM060906.1, read as the reverse complement.
TTGGTGATATGGAAATAGATGATGCCACAAAGAGGAAGCTTGCCTCGAGACAGCATCAAGGGCAGGCCATGAACCGGTGGAATGCCATTACCATTGTTATACTTGAGGATTAGTTCACTTGGGACCAGTTCAAGGCTAGGTTTGAAGAGAAGTTCATTTCGACCAGTCAAAAGTCGGTGCTATTCAGGAAATTTGCTTATTAAAGCAGCGAGATATGTCTGTCTTTGAATATATTGCTGAGTTTGGTGCTTTGTAAAAGTACATAATATCTTTCATGGACACTTTATTGAGAGAGAACTAGAAATTTATTATGTGTTTGGATGACTACTTAGGGGAGAAGTTAGTTAGTCATATCGACGAGCCACTCAAAAGACTTGGGGAGAAAATTCTTCAACATGAGAGTTTATACCCCACGTCCAAATTAGCTATTATTGTTAAGAAAGAGCCAAAACTACAACAAATCGGTGGCAAAAAGAAATGGAATGGAAAAAGGAAGCAATCTCAGGGAAATAATGCTCAGAAGAAAGCTAAATGGGATCCTATTTATTATGGTTGTGGAGACAATGTCACATAATCAGAAACTGCAAATCTAATGCAAATAAGAATTGTTATAACTGTAGAAAACTCGAACATATACTGAAGAATTGTCTGAAACCACCGTAGCAGAAATAGGTAGTGAAGGCATATGCTTTGGACACTGTTCTGACTTCGTCGAGTTCTCCCTCGACTTAAGAGAAAGGGAAGGGCATTGTTATTCAAGGTATTCTTTCTATTTACGATGTTCCCATATGTATTTTATCCGATACTACAGCTTCACATTCCTTCATATCTAGTGATTTGGTGATAGGCTGGGATTAAAACCCAAAATAGTTGATCAACCATTGATTGCGACGAACCCTGTTGGAGGCTCCACTTGCCTGAGTATAGTTTGTCGTGGTTTATTCTTATCGAGTCATAGATGTTATTTTGTTTGTGATTGCTTTGTCTTGAATTTCGTTGGGTTTGAAGTTATCTTGGAAATGGACTAGCTAAGGAAGTATGCAGGCAGTGGATTGCGAGAAGCTATTGGGGACGATTAGGGCGGTGGAGGGGCGGGCGGTAGTGATTGGCTTCCTTCCAAAGGATGAGGTTATTGTTAGCTTTCTATATTCGTCTGAGACTCTATAGGATGGATTGTCATCTATGCATATCATTAGAGAGTATCTAGATATGCTTGAGGAAGTGGCCGGATTACCACCACATAGAGAGACTGAGTTTCAGATAGACTTTATAAAGGACGAAAGGCCAATAATTATGCCTTTTAGGCATATGGCACCAAGAGAGAAAAAGAAGTTGGAGGTGTAAGTGAATGACCTGCTGAAGAAGGGGTTCGCTAGTAGGAGTATATCTGGGGGGTGCGCCCATAGTATTCGCTACTAAGACAGATGGCTCTCTGGGGTTTTGTGTAGATTACCGTAAGCTGAATAAAGTGACGAAGAAGAACAAGTATCCATTACGTATCGATGAATTGTTCGATCAGCGCCACGGTACAAAGGTGTTCTGTCAATTGGATCTTACGATCGGATTTCACCAGTTGAGAGTAGTGAAGGAGACTGTGTCGATCATTGGGATTTCGTACGCTGTCTAGTTTCTATGAGTGATTTGTTACGTTGTTCGGGCTAACCAATGCTCCGCCATATTTGTTGATCTGAACCATGTCTTCAGGGATCACTTAAACAAGTTCGTGCTTGTGTTGATGGATGATATTTTGATCTATTCTAGGATAGAGGAGGAACACAAGAAGCTCTTAATAATTGTGCTTGAAGTGTTGAGGAAGCACAAGTTGAAAGCGAAGTTTTCAAAATGTCACGTATGGAGGTGGGACGTGAGATTCTTGGGTCATGTCATCTTGGAGCAGGGCATCGCAGTAGATCCTGCCAAGGCGGCTGCGGTTTAGAATTGGTACTAACCCAAGAATGCTACGGATGTAAGGAGTTTCCTAGGATTGGTCGAGTATTATAGATGTTTTATCAAGAACTTCTCGAAGATAGTAGCATCGTCGACCAATTTGACGAAGAAGAATCAGACTTTTATTGTGGACGTGAAGTGTGAGCATACATTTGTAAGTCTAAAAGAGAGATTGGCGAGTGCACCAATATTGATCATTCCGAGCGGGAATGAAGAGCTGACAATATACACAGATGCCTATGTACTGGATTAAGTGCAGTGTTGATGCAGAAGGTAAAAGTTGTCACCTATGCTAGTCGATAGCTGAAACTGTACGAGAGGAAGTATCCAACTCATGATTTGGAGTTGGTAGCTATAGTGTTTGCTTTGAAGACTTGGAGGCACTATCTATTAGGAGAAAGGTTTGAGCTGTTCATGGATCATACTTAAAGTACATTTTCTCACAGAAGGATCTCAACCTTGCCATCAGCGATGGTTGGAATTATTGGCCTCCTATGATTTTAGCATTTTTTATACACCTCGTAAAGGAAATGTGGTCGTCGATGCATTGAGTGGAAGACATGCCAGTTTAGGAGCAATGTTTATGGAGTGGGGACAGTTGGAATATATTGCTGACTATGACTTTAGACCTCATTGCGAGTTAGAACCAAAGATGTTGGCGAGTTTGACTATCAAGCCTACTCTGATTGAGATAGTCAGTACTAGTCAGAGGCGAGATGCTAGACTAGCAGAGGTTATGGTGAAAATAGAAGGAGGAGTAGAGTGAAGATATGAAGCAATATGGACTCGACCGAGAAGGTTGGCTCCGTATGGATGGGAGATTGTTTGTTCCAAACATTGATGGATTACGAGATAAGGTGTTATTAGATGCCACCATTCTAGGTTGACCATACACCCCGACGGTAATAAGATGTACCGTGATATGAAGCAGACCTATTATTGGGAAGGGACGAAGAAGGATGTTGGGACATTCATCTCAAAATGCATAAACTGCCAATAGGTGAAGGTAGAGCAAAAGAAGCCAAGTAGGTTGTTTCAACCACTTGCAATTCCCGAATGGAAGTGGAAGCAAGTATTAATGGAGTTCATCGATGGACTGCCGAGGACTCGAGCAGGGTACGATAATATCTAGGTCATATTTGATCGATTGACCAAAAGTGCTCGATTTATATGCAACAGGTCAAGTAGGAAGGCAGTCAAACTGGTAGAGTTATAAGTATAATGGGTCATATGATTTCATGGTGCGCCGAAGAGCGTTGTGAGTGACTGAGACCCGTTGTTTACTAGTGCGTTCTAGAAGAATTTACATGAGGCGTTGGGTACTGAGCTGCATCTCAGTACAGCTTATCATCGCAAACGGATGATGTAACGACCCGCAAATTTATCGCTTTGATAAATTATATTTATTTTTAAATAAAAGGTTGATAATACAAATAATATTGTTTTGAGTAATAATAATTAATAGTAATCTTATTTTGAATAAGTATTTATAAAGATATTTTCCTCGAAATCTAAATCGATAAAATGGCTAGAAATTGTTTTATCAGTAACCAGCTCTATAATCATAAAACATCGTGCACGGAGCTGGATACATATTTTTATTTTTATAATTAAACAAGAATATGAAATAAAATCAAGTGAATTTTTTTGAAAATAAAATGTGTTTTTGACATTGTTAAAAATGCCCTTAATATGATAGTTGATTTATTTAATTTAAATTGAGATTTAATGATTAAATAATTATTATAATTATTCAAATAATGATTTTTAAAAAGGTTATGATTCATTTTGAATAGTTTATAAAGTGATAATAAATCATCTATAATAGTTTTATAAAGATATATATTTGATTTGAAAATATAAGGAAAAATCGATATCGCTTTATCGGTATAATAGCGATTTTTATAAATAATTGTTAATATAAATTTTTATGGTTTTATAAATGAAATGTGATCATTTTAATTCATTTAAAATGATAAGAAATTTATTTTTAAATTTTGTTTACAAAAATGTGTACGTTAACTAATAATTGAAAATGTGACCGAGAATCGGTTCTCCGATCGACAACGTTATTTATATGTCATGTACACATATGTAACATACAAATGCATCCACTAACATGCACATGAACATATGTATACATACATATATACTTATACACTTACAAATACATACATAATATAAAAAATCTAAGATATTTTGTATAAAGCTTCTTCCTTAAGCATTCTTAAGTCAACTTGTGCATACATAAAGTGGATGGAAGTTATGGGCACATGAGGGAAAGGCTTTTGCTGGTCTAGGAAGGAGGGGAGGTGTGTTGGAGAAGCCATGAAGTGATGATGTGTGTATGGCTTCCTTTGCACTTTTCCTTTGGCTATAAATAGCTCACCCTCTCATCACAATTTTTTACTTTCTTCACTCTAGCCTAACTTTCTTATAACAGACCGAAATGAGGAATTTATTTTATTGAAACCATTCAAAATTTCAGTGGCTACAACTTTCTAGTTGATCACTTCTTTCCATTTGAAGCTTAGCAATGCTCAAAACTCCATTTTTTCCAAAGCATTTTCGAGCCCGGTTTTAATGGCCAAAATTACCTCATTTTCATTCGAGTATAACTCCTCCAAATCAGATCCAAATAATGTAATTATTTTTTTCAAACCATGTGAAATTCCAGTTTCTAAAACTCCATCTTTAGTACTTTTACTAGTTTTGAGCTTAACTAGGTCAAAATACCACTTTTTTACAGTGCATTTTTGAGCTTTGTTTCGATGAATCTGAGAATACTCTTCTTCTCTTGGTCATAATTTTCTCATAACTAATCCAAATTAGACGATTCTTTTTTTGAAACCACATAGAAAAGAATTTCCTACGACTTTTATGTTGATCACATTTCTAAAGACAGTTATTTGTATGTCCAAAAACCCAAGAGAAAATGACCTATTTCTAGGTCTAGTTTTCGATAAATTCAATAATAATCCAAAGTCCTACACCTCATTTCCCATGCTTGGCCGAGCACCACTTTCGGTATGGAATGGTCGATTACACAAGGAGGCAAGGTGTTGGGGTTCGTGAGCTCAGATCGTGAGTTAGTGAAGTTTAGTAGTGATTTAGATGAAGTGTTGTGGTGATTTGAATGTTGGTAGGAAGTTTGGTTTAATTACGGTGAGAACTCCTAAACTATATTATATTATATGTTGAATGATGTTATGATATTTGCAAATAGGTGTTTAATATGATTTGATCATCATGTTTGGTTTTTTAATGTTGTTGTTGAATATATATGCAAGTCACGAATATACACGTCGATAAGCACAAAGGAAATCACTTTCCTTGAATTAACGAAATGGTGTGTATGGAAGTGTTAAACCTCTTAAAAATGGTTTAAAATGTATTTGAAATGTTTGTAAACATATAAAAGTGTTTTGGTGAAATTTGAAAAGAAATGGAAAATCTAGTTAAAAATAAGCGCGTCACGTAACGGAAGTTCACGATTTCGCGCTATAAAAGTCAAAAAAGTGTAAAATTTGGAATATAACTCGAAATTCTTCGAGATAAGAATTTTCCTAACTATTATATCCATAGTTTTTCAACGAAGAAAGAAAATCGAGATTTCGATAAGTAGATTTTGAAATATGAGTAAAACAAGTTTTTAAAAAATCCTGAATTTGCAGTTCGAAATCCAAAACTGTATTTCGTTGAAAATGATGTTTTAAATTGGTTAAAAATATGGAATAAATCTTATAAATCTTCTAAAATGTTCTAAAAGTGATTTGAGTAATAAAAATGGATTTTCAAATAATAAAAAAGTTGTTTTGATCAATATAGCTAAAAAAGCACTTTCCGCAACACTTTTCCGTAGCACTTTTCTATAACTTTTGAAATATAGTTTTAAACTTAACAATTCTTTTCCAAATCTTTTATGAACATTTTAGATGATTAATAGTGTTTTAAAGGAAATCTGAAGGATTTATGAAATGATCAAAATGTTTTAATGGTTTAGAGTCGATCAAATAACTTGACCGCCTTATGGGTGTCAGAGAGATAGTGTCTAGGCTTGAGTTTGGAAAACCAGTTTCCTGCTCTCCCTGGCTTTCCAGACTGGTCCGACGGATGGGATAGTGTATTTGATTTACTCGGATCAAAATTTACCAAAGGATAAAGAAAGATATTTTTCAAGATTTAAACAACTTGGATTTTATAGAGATGATCTTCTTGTACTCGGTGTTAAAGCCCGAAGAGGAAACTCGTACTATTCATGGAATTTAAAAGGTGATTTCGCCGTTATTCCGCCCATAGTATTTGTTGAATACGGGGATTGATATTGAGTAGAATTAGATGATTTCTATAGATTCTGCTCATTTAATATTTACTGGTTTTGGATTAATATTCTAGATAATATGGTTTCAACTAAATCAAAAGTATGAGTTTTAAACTAAGAAATCTTTGCTAAGATTTAAATGAGATGATTTGGAATTAATTTAATTCCTATATTTAAAATTTATTGGTTTGGATTTATAGTAAATGATGTCTTGAATAACATTGTTTTTGATCCGTGTTAAAAGTTATGAGTTGGAAATCTTGGTTAAGATTTAAATGAAATGATTATGGTAATATTTTCCTAAGAGTAAAATGAAATGATTTTGAATTAGTCTAAGTTTAAAAAGGGTTTTAGTAACCAAAGGTTTTAATAAGAGAGGTTTGATAATTCCTTATATACCGAAAAGAATGTTTTAGAAATATATATCTCCGAGAGTGATTTTTGATAAAAAGAACTAAATCAATTAAAGAATGATTCTCTATTCATAAAACCTCTCTTTCTCGGTGATTGGATTCGAAGGAACCTGGGTCGGATTTGGATAATTCCTATCTGAAAACCACTTCGAACCAATGTATGTGTTCGAAAAATAAAGATCTGATAGAGAGAATAAAGAATGAAGACCAGGGATTTTCGGGATGAAAGGACTGCTTGTTGATAATTCTGGTTAGCTCCCAAATACTAAAGTAGCAGTGGTCCTTTCATTTCTGAAATTCTTTGGGTTGCAAGGTCTTCTTGCTACTAATCCTAGGGTTAATTCTCGACAGGATATGGTAAGAGAGTACCTTCAGGTTCGTTCAATCACAGAACGAACTTGTATGGACGGATGTTTGACATTGCATTCTTGAGATTTACATCGTTGACTTTTATAAACATACATCTGTTTGGTGGTGGAGAAGACAACTTCTCTTAGCTTAACACCCTTCTATGAGATGTATGAGCTCGAAGGTTGTATGTTTGTGAAAGTCAATAAGTGATCGATAGAATGGTAGTGTGGCATTCAAAGAAAGATGATGTGCTATGTGGAAAGGTAATCGTTGCCTCAGGCCTCACACCCGGAGATGACTGAAACAGGGTTGGATGCGGCAAGGCTATGTGGTTCGCAACCATTCGGGTATGATCATCCCCTTCTAGATATATTTCTTCCCGCTATGACGTTCGGGATGTAAATTAATGTGGATTTATACTACGAGGTACCTCGGATAGGTCGATAACGAACGGGGTGATGACATATTCGGTACTATCTAAGGAAAGGTAGGCCGGTCTTGTGTTGGTAGAGGACCATATGTTAGGCCTCGGTACATTCCGCTAGAGATGTACTGCCGGAAGGTAGTCCCTTTACCTGGTCATTTGTATGAAATCCATTCTCCAATAAGTGTCTGCCAGTTTGTTTGTAGAACCCGCGTTTGTGACTAGTATTGCTGGAATTTAATCAATGTAACAATTTCGGCTAAGATTGATAAGTTTACTTGCAAATGTTTTCAAAGATATGTCATTAAAAATAATATCAATTATTTTGACGTAAAATGTTTTGGTTATCATAAGGTAAAAGCACATTTCGTGTTTATGTGCGGCATTGTAACGACTCGACTTTTCGACGCTCGAAAATCGACATTAATATGTCCACTGTATCAACTGCCGAGCAATCGAATGCCGGAAAACCGAATTGTTATGGAGAAAAAGAAGAGGTAGAAGAAGACGGAAGAAAGAAGAAACAACAGAAACGGAAACAATATCAGAATCTCACATTCGCAGCGGAACAACATATAATAGATAAATGAATAATCTTTAAATCAAAGAACTATATCATTTTATACATTACATCATCATCAGAGTGTACAACAACAATATACAACACAACTGGACAGTTATATAAACTTGTCCTCATACAGAATACACAGCGGAATAAAATAATATCATATACAAGTGATACGTCTCGCCATCCAGCTCGCCAGTGAGCTCTACAGCATAGCCTGAATCCAGAATGACTTGATAACCTGACTCTAGACTACCCGTGTAGAAATTGGTGGGCACCCAGAGTTTAGGAAGGAAACAATAAACTCCAGGTCAGTCATGGTGACTGGTGTGAGAACTAAAACAGTTTATCTTCTCAAAGAAAACAAAACAATTTCGCAATGCTTTTGGAAAATGAAACTACCATAAGACCTCCCGCCACACACACAATGCAAACGCAGAATTGGAGGAGATTTCTTCTTATGATAGTCAAAAATGCTTACTACGCAAAATCATTCGATATTATTATCATTAGTGCATAGTGTCGAAAACCATTTCGAAAATATAATATTAATCTTAGCCAGCATACAACCATTATTGTATGCCTACTATAGCTACTACATTCAATAGCAGGTTACCGCCACATTCCATAGCAGGTAATACAACTAAAACCGTACAGGGTTCGTATTGTTTCTTTGGATTTCCAACAAATGGTCAGGCAAAGGAACTTCCTTACACCGAAATAGAAACGCCTCTGGAAAGACGCCCCGAGAGTCAACCTGCTCTCTGCAAACACAAGGCCGACGCTACCTCACGCTGAAAAGCTGTAACTAGGTAGCTAACACACGAGCTATGTCATCCCCCGGTCGTCACCGACCTTTATCCGAGGATCCTCAATCACAAAGCAACAATCACAAAGTATAATCAACATAGGTAAAATATATGGGCTCCATACCATGATATCACCTTTTATCCAGAAGGAAATGACATACCCTAGGAGCGCTACCCCTACAAACCTTTGCCGCAACCTTCCTGTTTCGACCATTACCGGGTTGTGAGGCTCGACGAAGTCTCGTCCACAAAGCTACGCTTTTTCACAAAGCCATGCTTTTTCACAAAGCCATGCTTTTTCACAAAGCCACGCTTTTTCACAAAGCAACGCTTTGATCAGCAAATGATCAACAGCACTTCGTGTGCCACATTACCAAATTGGGAATGTATCACTAGTAAACATCAACTACATAACCTCTGAGCTCGTACGTCTCAGAGAAGGGTGTTAAGCTAAAAGAATAAATTCTCCGCCACCAACAGAAATGTATTTGATAGAAACCAGCTTTACATCTCAAAGTGTAACGTCAGACACACATCCATACAAGTCCGTTCTGGGTTCGAACAGAACCGAAGGCACTTCCAAAGAAGCCCTTGCAATCCGGATAATTTCTAATCATGTCCGGACTTCCCATCACAAAAAGAGTGATATAAACCTCTATACCGGAGCAACTCGGTGCAGAGACATTCGACAGGTTGTCCTTTCATTTTCGAAAATGTCCGGTCTTCACCACCGGTCTTCAATACGATCCATATCCTCATATCACTAATTCGGAATGGGTTATATGACACAAAGGTCTTTTCCCGGCTAACCCGAATTGTGCGCGTTTGTTTTAAAAACAAATCAAGTGCCATTTCAAAGGCAAATATTGATAGTCGGTTATTTAACTATCAACAACATTCACAACAATCAATCAATTTAAATAATTTTTCCCAAATTATTAAATTTCAAAATATCTTTGCAAGATATATAATTTCCACACTTTCACATTTGAAAACCAATTTCAAATCATGTTTTCACACTTCACATTTGAAAACCAATTTCAAATCACAAAATGGTTCATTTTGTTAACTCCTCTTTTTTGCGACCCAGCGATCTAGTGTGATAAGCGACCTAACGACCTAAAGGTATAAGCGACCTAACGACCTAAAAGTATAAGTGACCTAAAGAACCAACGACCTAACAACCTAAAGGATGGAACGACCTAGCGACCTAATGGACCCAGCGACCTAAAAAGAGTTCAGAGATCTTGCGACCTAGCGACCTAAAAGATTTTCCCTTAGGTCGCTCACGACCTAAATAAACCAAGACAACTTCTTATGCCGCTTCTCCTATAGGTCGCTCACGACCTATGACTTACCAGTGTGTTCAAGTGATCAAGTGCACTCCTGTCAAGCCGTAAACTGTGCCCACTAGGTCGCCCACGACCTACGACCTATCCATAGGTCGCTCACGACCTACGACCTAACTCCAGATTCTTCCTATAAATACCCCACCTACTCCAACTTCAAAAGGACTTTTGGCTCACTTTTGGAACGCCTATACTCTGCTGTTTTCTCAACTCATCAGACACTTCAAATATGAAAGACGCTTCAACGAACTTCAAGAAGAGATCTAACACATTCAACATGAATTCGAAAGATTTCTACATCGGAGTTCTAGCTACTTGTCTGAGTGGTGTTGTAATCGAAGATTGTTGTAAAAGTTGTAATTGAATTAGTAATAAAGGAGATTAAAGTGGACGTAGGCTATATATTAAGCCGAACCACTATAAAACTGTTGTCTTTTTACTACCTTCTGTTATTTCTCTGCTTATCTTTTGTTCCCGTACCAACGGGTGGTGCTTTCACCTTTACATCTACTTACACCGGGGTGTTAGCGTCGATTTTTACGTTAACATTTTGGTGCTTTCATTGAGAGGATCGAACTCACGGACCCACCATTGCTTCGCAAAGATTTGGTGAAAGAATCTCCTTAAAAACCAGAAGTCTATCTGAAATCATGGCTCTTGGAAGAAAGAGTAGATCTACGAGATCCGGAAATGCTAATGACAGGGCCGCCTCTTCTCCAGCGCCAAATCAGGAGACTCCTACTGTTGGAGTCACAAGGGTCGAACTTGATGATGTGGTGTCTGGACTATACCAACAAATGGAAACTCAAAATGCTACGCCCTGCTCGGGGCAAACCGACAACCATAAAATGCTGAACCAACCTTTGCTGAAGATGCTCATGACTCCCAAGAGAAGAGTATTCCTCTAAGGGCAGCTGGCACCGCCGAAGGGGCACCTCCCCAGGCTGGAGGTTCAAGGCCGCAGCCACCTCTTCGCGAACGATTGTTCAGACAAACTTCCGAGAAAGTGGCTGACGTCTGCCCGGCAACGCCTCTGAACGATGAGGAATACTTATCAGGAATGGTTCGCCAAATCATGAAAGAAAGTATGCAAAGGAGTGAAGACGAAAATGACTGGGGATTTTCTCCAAGTAAGACTCCGTTTACCGAAAGAATTCTAAAAGCGGAATTTCCAAATAAGTTTGTTCCTCCTACTATCCCAGCCTATCGGGGGACGAGCGACCCAAATCAGTTCTTGTACAAATACGACTGGCATATGACAGGTGCCAGGGAAACAGATGAAATTAAATGCAGATATTTTCCTATTTATTTGGAGGGTGTGGCTCTACTTTGGTTTACAAAGCTACCGGTCCGATCTGTAGATCAATTCTCTGACTTAACTCATAAATTCAAGGATCAATTCAGATTGTATGCTACAAAGGCCAAGGATATAATGTCACTGTCCATCCTAGAACAAGCTTCCGGCGAATCTATCAAATCCTTCTTGAATCGCTTCAACCTAGCCTTGGCCGAAGTGGATAATGCTGAGCCCCGAATGATTCTAACTTATTTAATGCGAGCCATTGATAAAACAAGCGAGTTCGGAAAATGGTTGAAAATGAAGGAACCGAATTCACTAGAGAAGTTTTATAAGAAGGCGACGAATTTATGCGTCTGGAGAATCTTCCTACACAATCAAAGGTGGTTGTGGCTGAAATTCAAAACAACAATGTAGCTGAAGCTTCTAATAAGAAAGAATTTGGAGGTCAGAAAAGGGAAAATAACAGTAGGAAAGGACAAAAAGACGTGAAGAAACCTCGTTATTTTAAGCCTTCAGACTTTACTCCTCTAACCGATACTCTAGAAAACATCTTCTTCGCAACCAAAGATGTCGTTGAGTTCCCTGAACCACCTAAGATGAAGCTCGGGAAGAATTTTGTTCCTAATGGAAGATTTTGTCAATTCCACAACCAGCCCGGCCATGACACCAACGAATGTCGTCATCTAAAGAACTTGATTGAAGAACTGTTGAGAGAGAATAAATTGCAACAGTATGTTAAGAGAAACAGAGGTGATCCAGCCTCATCCACTCAGGGGCAGCAACTTCCTGCTCGTCAATCTGGCTCAGGAGAAAAGGCTGCGGCGAAGGAATCTGATAGGCCTGTTATTAATGTAATCACAGGGGGTCCTCACCCAACAGGCAGAAGTTGGGGAGAAATGGAGAGGTATGCTCATGCTTTGAGACACGCCCCGAAAGAAGAAACTATTTTTGTTTTGGAAGATACTGTGCCTTCAAAACAGCAAAGAACTTGTCACGATGACATCATATTCAGAGTTAGAGATTCTGTGGGAATTGAAGCTCCCACCATGGATCCTTTGGTAATAACCGCCGGTATCAGACCAGCTATTGTGAGAAGAGTGCTTGTTGATTGCGGAGCTTCTTGTAATATCCTCTTCAAAAAGACCTTTGATCAAATGAAAATTCCGATGGCTTATGTTCAAGCTTCTTCGCAAAAAATTGTGGGGTTCACTGGGGAACCAAAAAAGCCCATCAGAACTGTCGACTTATTTGTAGAACTTGGTGAAGGGGAAAGAAAAGTGGTCCGTAAGCAAACTTTTGTTATCGTTGATGAATTTTCTGCTTATAACGCCTTCTTGGGAAAACCAACTCTTGCTGCATTCAAAGCTATTCTCGCCCCGTGGTGCCTAACTATGAAATTCCCCACTGACAACGGCGTTGGTGTTTTGAAAGGGGACCAGAATGCTGGGCAGGAATGTTATCTCACAGAGTTGCGAGAGGCAAAGAAGAGAGAAATGGGAAAAGGTGCGGCAGCTCCGCTCCGCATCAAAGAATCCACCTTGTAGCAAGTACGGGGTGGACCCTGCACCGGTGAGCATAGTGGTGCGCGAAAAGAAATTGATCCCAGAAAGACCAGTGCAGGGGAGAATAGAGTGGTACCAATAGAAGTAATGGTGCCAATACCTGTTGACCAGAAGGATCCAAACAAAGTGCTAAATGTGGGTTCACAACTCAGTGTGACAGTTCAGAATATGCTAACATCATTCTTGAAAGCAAACCTGGATGTATTCGCTTGGAGTCATGCTAACATGTGCGGAATATCTCCAGAAATCGCAGTACACGCCTTAAATATTGATCCAAAGTTCACACCTGTAAAGCAGAAAAGAAGAACCCAGGGTCCTGAAAGGTCAACAGCATTGAAAGAAGAAGTAGATCGGCTCATGGAGAATGGCTTCATCAGAGAATCCACTTATCCAAATTGGGTTTCTAATCCAGTGTTGGTTAAAAAAACAAATGAAAAGTGGAGAGTATGTATCGACTTCTCAGACTTGAACAAAGCATGTCCTAAAGATTGTTTCCCACTGCCCAGAATTGATCAGTTGGTGGACGGAACAACCGGGCATGAATTAATGTCTTTTATGGATGCTTACTCAGGATACAATCAAATCATGATGTATGAGCCAGATCAGGAGGACACGAGCTTCATCACTGATGTTGGTCTTTACTGTTATAAAGTCATGCCTTTCGGACTAAAGAACGCAGGGGCAACTTATCAGAGACTTGTTAATGCCATGTTCAAGCCTCAGATTGGCAAGACAATGGAAGTGTACGTTGATGATATGTTAGTAAAATCACAGAAGGCAGTAGACCACATGGATCACCTGGCAGAAATGTTCACAATCCTATGAAAGTATGGGATGAAGCTTAATCCTCTAAAATGTTCATTCGGAGTTGAGTCCGGAAAATTCTTAGGTTTCATTGTGAATGCTAGGGGTATTGAAGCTAATCCTGCTCAGATCACTGCCTTAAGGGAAGTCAAACCCCCTAGAACAAAGAAGGAACTGCAAAGCCTCAATGGGAAAGTCGCTGCTTTGAGTCGATTTGTTTCCAAAGCCACAGATAAATGCATTCCTTTCTTTTATGCTCTGAAGAAAGGAAAGAAGAATTTCGAATGGACTCCTGAGTGTCAAAAAGCTTTTGATGAGTTGATTCATCATATGGAAACGCCTCCAGTACTTTCTAAGCCCAACAATGGTGAAGACCTATTCATATACTTAGCAGTTTCATCTCATGCTCTCAGTGCAGCGTTGGTACGAGAAGACGCAAAAGTTCAGCGTCCGGTTTATTACATCAGCAAAAGATTCACTGGGGCAGAGATGAATTATTCGAAGTTAGAAAAGCTCGCCTATTGTCTATTGATCGCGTCCAGAAAGTTGAGGCCATACTTCCAGGCTCATCCTATTAAAGTCCTCACTGATCAACCTCTAAAGCAAGTCCTATTCCGCCCTGAAACTTCGGGTCGTCTTCTGAAATGGAATATTGAACTCAGTCAATATGATATCACCTATCATCCCCGAAGAGCAATCAATGGACAAGCTTTAGCAGATTTCATTGCAGAATGCACAGATAAAGGTGGCAGTGAGGAGGAATTAACTGAAGACATTCTGATTCGATGGAAATTATATGTTGATGGTGCAAGAAATGATTACTGTTCCAGAGCTGGGGTTGTGCTTGAAACCCCCGAAGGGCGGTCATTGTGTTATGCATTAAGATTAGAATTTCCTTCAACAAATAACGAGGCCGAATATGAAGCTCTTATTGCCGGTCTGAGGATCGCTAAAGAATTGAGCATCAAAGTATTGCAGATCTTCAGTGATTCCCAGCTTATTGTATGCCAAGTCAAGAAAGACTTTCAAACGAAAGGAGGAAATCTACCTGCTTACTTATCAAAAGCCTGTGAGCTTCTCGATGATTTTGATCATTATACAATCAACCATATACCCCGGGAAGAGAACATGAAGGCAGATTCTCTCGCGAAATACTCAAGCTCAGGCGAAGCTCAATTATTGGGATTGGTCCCTGTAGAAGTCTTGACAGCTTCGAGTATTGATGAGATGGATGTTGGTTGGATCATGGCTGTATCTCAAGAAAAGGAGTCATGGATGACCCCAATCAAGGAATATCTACTCAACGGCTCCTTGCCAGAAAACTCAAAAGAACGCCAAAAGCTGTTAAGAAAATCCCCAAGATATGTAATTCAAGGCGACCATTTGTACAGACAAGGATTCTCAATGCCATTACTCCGATGTGTAACTAAAGAAGAGGCTAAGACAATTTTGGCTGAAGTTCACGAAGGAGAGTGTGGAGATCATTCAGGCGGCCAAACCCTTGCTAAGAAAATTCTCCGCTATGGTTATTTTTGGCCGGATATTAATCGAGATGCTGCTAGCTACTCCCGAAAGTGTGACAGATGCCAGAGATTTGCAAAAATCCCAAGAGCACCTTCCACCATGCTAACACAGATGGTCAGTCCATGGCCATTCGCCATTTGGGGAATAGATCTTATTGGGCCTATGCCGATCGCTAGATCCGGAATCAAATATGCCATTGTTGCTGTTGATTATTTCACTAAATGGGCTGAAGCTGAACCATTGGCTACTATTACCTCTAAAAAGATGATAAATTTTGTGACTAAAAATATCATTTGTAGGTATGGTGTGCCTCAAAAGATAATCACAGACAATGGTACTCAATTCGAAAGCGAAGAATTCCAGGAGTTTTGCAGGCGATTTAAGATCCGGAAAAGCTTCTCAGTAGTGGCTCATCCGCAGGCAAACGGGCAAGTGAAAGCAGTGAACAATATCATCAAATCAACCATCAAAAAGCAACTTGAAAAAGCAAAAGGTGGTTGGGTTGATAAACTACCACTAGCACTATGGGCATATAGGACTACCCACAAAACTGCGATTGGGCACACTCCATCCTCATTAGCATACGGATCAGAAGCAATGATTCCAGTGGAAATAGAAGTCCCCTCACACAGGAAAGTTCATTTCAACCAAGCTGAAAATGAAAAGCTGCAACTTGAAGCACTCGACTTGCTTGATGAAAGAAAGAAGCTGAACTCAGAATTGCAGCTCAACAGCAAAGGATAGCCAGGCACTTCAATTCTAAAGTCCACCAATGCAGCTTTGAAATTGGAGATCTAGTCTTGAAAAGGATCATGACAGCGACAGGAGTGTTTGGGCCAAATTGGGAAGGGCCATATGTCATAGGCAAAAAGCTTCTTGATGGCACTTTCAAGCTCACAACTGTCGAAGGAGACTCAATTCCAAGAGCCTGGAACAGCAATCACTTGCATCCATATTTTACTTAGAAGCAATGCTTAAATTTGTAAAATAATCATGGATGTATCATACTTGTATTGTAAGCCATTGTAAAAGCAGTGCAAAGTGATAATAAGAACTATAAAGTGGATGTAGGCCCAATTCTTGGCCGAACCACTATAAATCTTGTGTCTTTTACTGCTTTAAAATGCCTATCTTATTTCGATGTGCAAATATTTTAAATGTGTTGCTAAAATATCAATTTAATATTGCAGGCAATCAAAGCAAAAATTACCTATCCAACACGTCATAAACCCGAGCGATTCTCATAAATCACTCAACAAACAAATGTCAGGACACAAAAATTCCAGACTCAATCCCTACAAATGGTTGGTGATTCCACCAAAGTGGCACCTTCCCAAAAGGAAGGCACCAGGCCCTTGCTAACTGACTGTAATCGTTTGTACAAACAGACATCCGGTTAAGTGGCCTGCGTATGTCGGTGGATTCATTCTACCACGAAGTACACTTCTATGAAAAAATCAAACAGCTTATCAAAGAAAAGGACATGAACTTGATAATGATAACGAGGAATCGCTCAGCGACAGTTAATACAAAGATACGGACAAGCAGAAATGGAATTTTGTCTCTCACCCAAGAGTGTTAGTGGGACCACCCAAAGGGGCACCTTCCCAAGATAGAAGGTTCCAGGCCTTTATTACTTGATTGCGATCGTTTGTGCAAACGAACATCCAGTCGGGTAGCTTGCGTCCGCCCCGTGGACCTACTTAACAGTGAGATGCAAAATTCCTAGCAGAACAAACAAAGATCTCTTCGTAGGCAAAAAACTACTTCGGAGGCACAAGCTTTCTACGGAGGAATAAAAAAACTGCTTCGGAGGCACAAGCCCTCTACGGAGGCATACAAACAAAGACCTCTTCGTAGGCAAAAAACTGATTCGGAGGCACAAGCCCTCTACGGAGGCATACAAACAAAGACCTCTTTGTAGGCAAAAAACTGCTTCGAAGGCACACGCCCTCTACGGAGGCATACAAACAAAGACCTCTTTGTAGGCAAAAAAAACCTGCTTCGGAGGCACAAGCCCTCTACGGAGGCATACAAACAAAGACCTCTTCGTAGGCAAAAAAAAAAACTGCTTCGGAGGCACAAGCCCTCTATGGAGGCATACAAACAAAGACCTCTTCGTAGGCAAAAAACTGCTTCGGAGGCACAAGCCCTCTACGGAGGCATACAAACAAAGATCTCTTCGTAGGCAAAAAACTGCTTCGGAGGCACAAGCCCTCTTCAGAGGCACACAAACAAAGACCTCTTCGTAAGCAAAAAACTGCTTCGGAGGCACAAACCTTCTTCGGAAGCACTAAACCAGTAAACTTATCCAATACAAGGCGTACTCTACTAAAAGCAGAATAATATTTCCCCAAAATGGAAGAATTATTCTCTAAAAAAGAGTACAAGTCTTTTCAGAATATTGCAATGAGCCGTGGTATGGGGGCATATAGCTATATTAATAAAAACAACGCTCAAACATCATACCACGAGCTCACTACAGTATCATACAAAGTAAATAAAGAAACTTGTATAAAAAACAAGGAATAAATGCATTCACAAATAGTGACAAGAAATTGTACAAGTAAAAATAGCCATTTTATTCCTTACTATAAGATTGTTTACACATGCGCAGGTTCAAAAAAAAAGCGGGGGCCGGTACCCGCACAATCCCCGGCCGATACAAGTCTGAGAATACAAACAAAAAGCAAAACAAGAAGCGTAAAGTCAAGCTCATTACTCCTTCTTCCCGCCACCTTTAGAGCTCTTGCCCGGCTTGATGATTAATTTCTGAAGCCGGCGTGGACGGGTCGGGGAAGAAGGAGAAGGAGGTGTAGCTGGATCTGCTTCCACTTTTTCTTCACCAGCAGGAGCGCTTTTCTTCTTCTTCTTCGAAACTGAGCATTTCCCTTTCTTCTTTGAAGAGGACTCACTTCCCGGAGTAATCAATGCAGAAAGCTTTGTGTCATTGTCATAAGGTTGCTCCGGGGTCCTTTCACCTTCCTCAAATTTTTCCGCCTTCTGTTCTTGCGAAGCAGCCGGATCGTCCAAGTCTTGAAGAGCTTCTATTTTTTCTTCCTGCGACCCCGGTTGAGAAGCAGAAGGAGGAGTAACTTGAGAAGAAGGAGGAACAACAGCTGGAGGAGGAGAAGTATGTACAACACTTGGTGATCTCACTACAGAAGAAGAAAAGTCAAAATCAGTATTCCTCGTAAAGAGAGGAGATGGTGGCTCAGCGAGACTTAAGTAATAAGCGAGAAATTCATCAAGCTCAGTTGAAGCAAACAAGTAATCCGCTTGACCTGGTTCAACGTAGACCTGGAGGAGTCGGCTTTATAATGTCAACCTCATAAGCTTGTGCTTCGGTGCTTTCTTCGCCTTCGTCTCCGCCCTGTGCAGTTGTAATCTCGGTTTTGGCTTTAGCAGGAGGCGGAGAATGGGAACTGGAGCCTATGATATCAACGTCGACCAAAATCGGAGTATGGACAGGGGCAGTTAAAGGTGCTTCCTTCCCTGGATGCTCCTCTTTCGTCGATCCAGCTCGCACTTTAGCGAGTTGCTCCTTTCCTCTGGCGAGAGCGGCACGAGTTTCATCATCAAAATAATGTGCCTCAAGGTCTGCTTCAGCATAGCCAGCACCTCCGAGCATATCAATTGCGGCCTCCCACACTTCAGCCAAGGTGATCTCATATTTCGGGCCCAAGAATGAGAGGCTTCCGCGCCCCAAAACACAATGGAGGTAAAAATCAAATAAAGTAGAGCTGATGTTGGCCTTCGTCGCCTCGTGCGATTGCTCAGCTGCTTCTTTTCCAGCGATGGCCTCATCATGCTCTTTTTCAGTCTTTAATAATTGAGCTTGCAACCTTATAATTTCCAAGTCCTGGGAACTTGCCTTCTCCCGTAGCTGGGCAATGTCGGTGCGATAGATTTCTGTCATCTTCTGTTCAGCTTCAAGTTGAGCCTCGACATACCGTTGAGTGGCATGAGCATCGCGAACTTGTTTTTGAAGTACTTCTTCCTTTTGAGTGTAGGAAATGGATGAGGCAGCAAGCTCATTTTTGAGTTTTTCGACTTCAGCCTCAAGTCTCTCATTATCATCGGCGATGCTCTTCATTTCTGCATCGTGCTGGTCAAGAACTTTCTGCCACTCGGATTTATCATTTTCCATAGTTAGCATGGCTTCAAGATTTGCACGATTGACTCTCTGAAGCTCGTCGACAAGTTTTTGCCATCCGGACATTCTCTCAATGTCAAGCTTGACGGCATCAAGATTCCTCAACATGGCTTGTTTGTCGATAGGGACCAAGTCGAGATCAAAACCCACTCCCTTTAAGCACCAGTGCGGGAACCGACTTTGAAGAGTAGCCGGACCTTGTTCAACTCGGTACTGAGGCCTGTTAATGATTGTCTGAATATCAGTTTTCTTGAGAGCAGTAGAACCGGAGGGGATGTCAAGAGGGATAGAAGCAGCGGTCTTTTCAGAAATTGCAGACGTGTCGCTAAGTTTGACCCGCTTGCTTAGATCTTCAACGATGTGACTCTTCCCTTTATCATCATGGGATTTTCTTTTATGGGAATCATCACCTCTGTGAGAAGAGTCGTATCGTTCATCCCTTCTCTCGTATCGCTCCTTCTGGGCTCTTCTTTCTTGAGCCTTCCTAGCAGCTCTTTCTTTGTCGGTTTCCCTGCGGGCAGGGAGATAGCGCCTGTGATCATAAGTGTCACGCCCTCCATAGCGCCGGAAGTCATCATAGTACGAACCACTTTGCCCCATCGGAGAATCTGAAAATGAAAAAGATACAAAACTTCAAAATCTTCGAAGTAAAGAAGCTAAGTGCGTAAAAGTGCCAAAAAAGTCTAAGTGTGTGTGGCATGTAAACTATGCGCGTCAAGCTACAAACCACTCTTCGGCTGAGGGGTAATGTCAGCTTTTGCAGCTGGCGTCAACTCTTGGGTTGACGGAGTTTGTTGCAAGGCGGATGTCGCCTCAACTGCTGGAGAAATAACTTTAGTAGTAACAGGGTCATCCTTAAAAAGCTCCTGTGAAGTTATCATCAAGTCACTCAGTTCACCATAAATATCGTCACCATCATGCCCAGCGGAGCTTTCTTTTTCAACTCCTTCAATCACCGGGGAAAGCGTAAATTTGCTAGACGATCCCGCAATATTGACGGGAGTAGAACACTTCACCAATGCAGCCTCTACAGCGGGTTCTTTCGATGCATTTTTGTCTACAGAAACTGGGGCATCTGATGTCTCTGCTTGAGAACCAGGGGCATCAGGAAGCTGAGTAGTTCGAGAAGGGTGTAAAAGTCCGAATTGGTGAAGAAACTCGCATTTCAGCAAAAACTTGATGCTTCTCTCCTCAGCCGCCACGGCACTTAATGTTTCAAAGGTTGGCTTGTGGCTGGGATCTCTAAGCGGAGGAGGAAGTGCTACCAAAAGTAAAGATTGAAGTTAAGTACTTGGCAATTCGAGTTTCAAGAAATTCGGAGAAAGTAAAGTGAGTAGAGATAAGCAATCTTACTTCCGATTCTCCAGATGGCATAGAACCCCGGGGGGCAGCGAACGAAGAAAAATTGGCTTAAAAACCCGTATGCACTCTCGGGCAAGTCTAGAATCAGTTTCCGGTTCCGTGCGCCCCTCACAAGTATAATAGAGGGATGATCTTTATTCTTTGCAAATGTGCACAAGTAGCAGATATCTTCAAAGCTCGGAAGACGGTCAAGTGTCCTCCTGAATAGCACACACAACCCCATCAAGATGGCATAGCCATTGGGGTGTAGTTGGAAAGGAGAGATGGTTAATCGGCGAAGGAGCGTTCGAAGAAAGTCATTGAAATGAGGAATAGCTCCATTCAAGCACATCTGTCGGTTAACTGCAATGAAGCCGTGAGGTGGCCTATCAACAGTATCATTTATCCCGGGAAGCTGAGCGTCTGCTTCAGCAATGCCAAACTGAATGCACAACTGACTGAAAACTTTATGGTTCAAAGTGGTCGAAGCTCTTTCCGGAGGATCATTCAATGGGTTAGCAATTGGAAAAACCTCTTCAGCTTGCCCTATTTCTTCTTGTTGAGAAGTCATTCTACACAAGGAACTGGATATTCAAATATGAAGGTGCATGTTTCCTAAAGGCGTGTGAAGTGTTGTGCAAAGCTACTGAAATAACAAGTAAATAAATTAAAACTTGAAATAGTACTAATTGATGCACATCAATTAAGGAAGTTTCGAGGCTTGTTATCAAACCAAAGTTAAGTGTGGTATCAATGCAGATGATATTTAGTAATAAGCAGTTATAACTGTATGAATTTTGCATTGATACTTCATTTAATCAGTTGATTCACATCACTTCATCTTTAGCCAATTTCATACTATTTTACTTAAGTAAAATAACGAGTTCTTTAATCTAATCCATCACTCGATGTGGGCGGTCGATGATGAGTATATTCGTCCCATTTTTCTGCAAATGTTGTGTTTAACAGGTTATTAGCGTTAAAGTTAATCTGTAAAGAAATGCAACGAGTTCAGGCAAGTTATCTCGACAATTCGGGCTGAAGATTCAAGTTAAATGCTGTCATATTTTTGCAAGTAAACAAGTTCAAGCGACTTAGCATAGGTCGAAGTTCCATTAAGTCGTTCTGTTCAAAGTTATGATTCATATTAAGGGATAAGGCTTTAGGTCAAGATAATGCAAATTTGTTAAGTACTAGCTCGGCCGCGACCTAAAATCTATGCCGCAAGAAGTTAGGTCGTTAATTTGTTAAGTCGTTCTGCTTTAAGCTTTATGTTATTCCAACAAGTTAAGTCGCAAGCATGGTAGGTCGCAAGCAAGTTAGGTCGCAAGTAAGTTAGGTCGTGTGATTCCCGTTCACTCCCCTCCACTCAGCAAATCGCCTAACTCGCAAACCCGATAACCCGTTATCACCTACAAAATGAAATCCATCACTCCCGCAACTAAATCCATCGCCCTCTCTCAGTGAAATCTATTATCTCTCCATACCACTAAATCACCCAAAACCAAGTCGAATCATCTCAGATCTGTAATTCGTCCAACATCCTGCTGTGTTCTCGTGCATCACAACGACAACCTAACTAATGACGATTGGAAGTCGATCACAACATCGCTCAAAGTGTAGCGCGACACACGGAATTGGACTAGGGTCAGAAAATGGGGATTCACAATTTGGCGGTGATCATGGTTGGATAGAGATCGAATTCACTTACGCAATATGATGATAAAGATGAATTGATGACTGGATAGATTGAATCCGCCCTTGAAAGCTCGAATGTTCGTTAATGGCAGAAAAAGTTGTCAAAGCAGTTAAGTGAAGAGGAAGAAACGAGCTAACAATTTATATGGGGCAAAAAGAGGAAGGTGAATGGGCACGCGAGGTAACAGATCTCTTAGGTCGCTCACGACCTAGCGGAGTTATGTCGAAGCACACGACCTATGACATAGGCATGCACTTCGAGGGGCAAGTGTTAACTCCTCTTTTCTGCGACCCAGCGATCTAGTGTGATAAGCGACCTAACGACCTAAAGGTATAAGCGACCTAACGACCTAAAAGTATAAGCGACCTAAAGAACCAACGACCTAACTACCTAAAGGATGGAACGACCTAGAGACCTAATGGACCCAGCGACCTAAAAAGAGTTCAGAGGTCTTGCGACCTAGCGACCTAAAAGATTTTCCCTTAGGTCACTCACGACCTAAATAAACCAAGACAACTTCTTATGCCGCTTCTCCCATAGGTCGCTCACGACCTATGACTTACCAGTGTGTTCAAGTGATCAAGTGCACTCCTGTTAAGCCGTAAACTATGCCCACTAGGTCGCCCACGACCTACGACCTATCCATAGGTCGCTCACAACCTACGACCTAACTCCAGATTCTTCCTATAAATACCCCACCTACTCCAACTTCAAAAGGACTTTTGGCTCACTTTTGGAACGCATATACTCTGCTGTTTTCTCAACTCATCCGACACTTCAAATACGAAAGACACTTCAACGAACTTCAACAAGAGATCTAACACATTCAACATGAATTCGAAAGATTCTTCTACATCGGAGTTCTAGCTACTTGTCTAAGTGGTGTTGTAATCGAAGATTGTTGTAAAAGTTGTAATTGAATCAGTAATAAAGGAGATTAAAGTGGACGTAGGCTAGATATTAAGCCGAACCACTATAAAACTGTTGTCTTTTACTGCCTTCTGTTATTTCTCTGCTTATCTTTTGTTCTCGTACCAACGGGTGGTGCTTTCACCTTTACATCTACTTACACCGGGGTGTTAGCGTCGATTTTTACGTTAACACATTTAAACCGATTAAATAAATCCTTATCGATTTATTTCAAATTTACATTCCAAATCTGTAAATTTATTTCCACACTTAAAAATAAATCAATGTTTATTTTTTAAACAAATTTCCCTTTCCTTAATAAATTCCATTGTGAATTTAAATTTCCAAATATCCATTTTTTTACACGATTTTCAAGTCATTTTCCAAATATTCACTTTCAAACACCAAATCAATTACAAATTGATTTCTAAATTTATTTCAATACCAAATCATTTTACAAATCGATTTCCAAATTTATTTCAACACAAAAATCCATTTTTATTCAACACCAAATAAATTTTCATATCGATTTCCCAAAGATTTATTTTCAAATACGAAATCAATTATCAATTGGATTTCAACAAATTTATCTCCTTTTAAATAAATTCCTTTATTCTTCCAAACCATATAATATTCCATTTCCAATAAATTCTTCCGCTTTTAAACAATATTATTCAAAATCCTTTTATTAAAATTCTTTCCCATATTTTGGAAATAATTCGACAAGATTATAAAAATCAACTTTATGCTTTTAAATTCCTTTCCTTAAATTCAACCAATTCTTTCAAAAAGAATTTAATTAAAATTTCAACTTTAATTTCAAAAAATCCAATTTATTCATTTCTGGTATCCAACGATACCAAAAATACATTCGGCTAGATTATAGTCTTCAACACATTCAATCACAGATATAATCATTCATAGATTATAAATAAATAATCACACGGCGATTATAAATAATTCAACACATAACATTGAAATAAATTCAAATGTTTGAGGAATCCAGTTGGATCCCTCCAACCTGTTTCCCTGCATCCACAGATGTTAGCACAATACCAATTTCACTTCAATGTGAAATTATCGCGGTATATGGGATTTATAAATATTATCCGCTATTATGCGGCGCAATAGGGTCTCATCCACTATATAATGCGGGAAATCAACTCCAAGTACATATATAATACCAATTCCACTTTAATGTGAAATTATCGCGGTATATGTTTTTAATAAATAACATCCGCTTAATATACGGCGTATAGGGTCTATTTAACACAATAAATAGCAATCATCATTCAATTCACACAATCAACACAATCAACAATTTTAAATCTCAACTATTTAAAATTTAATCGAAACAAAACATTCGATTGAGTGAGAAGTTCTCACTTTTGCTTTTATTCGTCGTAATAGCGATTTATTCCGATTGAAATTAAACAAGCGTTTAATTTCAACCAAAATTTTCACTAGCTTAAATAAATCCCAATCCAACTCCATCGCGAAGAGCTCGTCGAAACGGTTTCAACGCAATTCGTTTCGTGCGAAACGGACCTCGTATGAAAAAGTTATGTTATTTTAAAGTTTACACGAATTTAAATATACAATTTCAGCTTTTATTTTAATTTTCAAACCCTGGAATCAATCGTGGCTGCACACTCCCTCCATCTCAGATCTGGGCCGTCCTCCACTCCTTCTCCCTCTTCTTCCTTTACGTGAAAACTCACGTACAGAAACCCATAGCCGCCGCTAGGGTTTCAATTATTGCGACCTCCACACTCGACTTGAAGACGATCGGCCACCTCCATCGCGAAGCTTGTCACGAGCACTACACTCGGCCAGAGCACCATGAAGCTCGGCCCCATCATAGCCTCGAACGACGTGAAAAACGCAGTGACTTTGAACTGAAATTGTCGTCGATCCGTGGCTCCGTTTCCGATCTCCACCGTTGGATAGCTAGATCTTGATGCCCTCTACAACTTTGTAGTTGACGACTTTTGCTAATTGTTTGTAGATTTGGAGATAATAGAGGAGGAAGTTTCGAAATTCTCAGCCATTAAAATCTAGGGCCGGCTATTGTTGAAACCCTAGGGCTTGAGTGCAAAATGAAATGTTGAGGTCCTTATATAGAAAATTTCTCAAAACACTATTCATCGAAAATTTTCCGAACTCCAAACGAAGCGTGCCGGCTGACGTTTCTAAGGTTTACCCCACGTTCCGAATACAATGGAATGTGTTTCGGGAGCTAATTCGGTCGTATGTGAGAGTTACGGAAATAAACGATCAAATTTAAATCAAATCGATTTAAACCGATTTCGATGCGTTTTGGCTTGCCCCGGACAAACCGTAAATCCGATTGACACGAAATTTTAAACCTTACAATAATTTCACATTACGGATCCGATGAAACTGGTTTCGTCGAAATCCGAGACTGTTTGAAAAATGATCATTTTTAGTCGTCAATTAAATATTAAAATAATCAATTTTCACAAATTAACTTTTAAATCGAATTTAAAAGTTCTATAACATCGTTATAACTCCAATATGATTTAATATAACTTTATAAATCATTTTTAATCACATTTAATCCAGATTTCAATTATCTACCCAATTTCAGGTATTAATTTAATAATTTAATCGCCCAATTAAATCACTATATCGAAATTAAATTAATTCGACTTCCAAATCTTACTTATTAATATTTAAAATCAATTAAATATTCGAATTTCAAATGACAGAAATTCTGGGTCGTTACAAACTTCCCCCCTTAAAAGAATTTCGTCCTTGAAATTACAAAGTAAGGAAAATGCCCAAATCCATTAACTTTTCAAAAATCCACTTCTTGAGAGTTTTATATTCACTTTTCCAAAACCTTTAACTTCAACCAAAATAGTGGTTTCCATTTTCTAGTTCAATTCCTACTCTTTCATTTCAATTTGGAAATTGACTTTCAATTAACAAAAATTTTCTAACATTTTCAAAAAAATTCTAACGCTTTAAATTTTCAGAAAAATTCGCCAACGTCTCCTTTGCGCGGTTCAATCGTAGTAGGATCACAATAGACATAAATATATATACATCGACCCACCCGATCGGAAAAGCAGAAAAACAGTTCATATTTCCTATTTTTATGGCGTAGGCGTACCTTTTTAGCATTTTTAAGCAAAGCAGTTATTTATTTAGCATTTTAGCGCAACCAAACCAACCGAACGACAGCCACGGTACCTGTACTTACTCAATTTAAACATGTAAGTGACATATATATAGAGTTATTAACATTTTACTCTTTTTAAACAACTACAACACTTGCATATCAAAAGAAATGCATACTAACAAGGTTTATAAGCAACTTATATAATTTCAACATCACTTGTAATTGTTTACAACCAATTCATATACAACGACATTCAATTCTTCATTTTAAATTAGTTTACATTCACTAATTCAAATTCAAGTTGGTTTACTTTCAATTCAAATTCAATTACATAGCTTTCATTTTTCATCAATTCAATTTCATTAAATTTGAATGAATTATATACAATCAACTAACAATCAAATAACAACCAATGTACATTCAAAACAACCAAATTTTTTAAATTTACATTCAATTTGGTTCAACACTTTTAATTTCAATTGGTTTAATATTAAATTGACTTCCATTCAATTCATTCGATTTCCAATTACATTAGCTTTAATGAATTAACACTTATATCTATTATTTCATATTAATTTATTTACATTCGATTGGTTAACATTCAATCCATTTATTGATTCAATCGCTAATTCATTTTACAAATAAAATTGAATTTTATTCATATAACTTAAGTTCAAATCCATCACTTCAGTTCATTAATTCACTTTATTGATTTACTTTGATATCAAAATCAACTTCGTTCATCATTACTTAAGTTATATTCCAATTAAACATCATTTGTTTAACTTAACTTAAATTTTCACTTATAAATCCAATTCAGATTTTGTTTTTCTTAACAAAATTGTTTAACCACTTTAATAATTGGTTTCACTTATATTCATTCATTCTATAAGTTACACAACTTATTTAATTAACTTCCAAATCACATTATAAGTATAAAACTCATTTCACTTATAATTATCAATTACAACTTGGATTTTAATTTCAAATTTGTTTATCACAACAAAACTTCAAAAAAAATTTCAATTTATTATGGTAGCAAATCCATCACACAGAAACTCGAAAATGATACTGATGATGTTGCAGTCATCACCCTTATTATTTCCCAGCAACAATAGTGAATTCAGTGCTTAAATTCTTTTCAAAATTTTCCTTTCATTTATAAATCTTTTTCTCAAATAATTTCACTATTTAAATTTTAATTATACAATGTTATTTCACAATTGTAAATCATATTAATTATAATTCCATACTTAATAATTCATTTGCTTCTATAAGTTATTCTTTCATAATTGTTGTTCTTATTTAGATTATTCAAACAACTTTTATTAACTCATATATATTCTTACATTTTCAACAATCAAACAACCAATTTATTGTATACACTTTAATAATTCTGAAAAATTATCTCCTTTATATACAAAATATAGTCGAGGTAAAATTATTTCATTTACCCAATTTAAAATGATACTATGTCGACTTGCCTCGTTTAAGTGTTTAGAAACCCCTATCGATAATATGGCGTCCCACATACCGACCAGAATTCACAAACAGCTCAACGGATAAGCAAACACAATATAAAACATTTTTATATTCACTAACAAATACGCACTCGTATCTATTATTACACTCACACTCATTCTAGAGTACTACTGACTCTATCTCTAATGAGTAATTCCCAACAGAGCCAAGTTAATTGCTTAACCATATGCTTTGATACCAAATGTAACGACTCGACTTTTCGACGCTCGAAAATCGACATTAATACGTCCACTGTATCAACTGCCGAGCAATCGAATGCCGGAAAACCGAATTGTTATGGAGAAAAAGAAGAGGTAGAAGAAGACAGAAGAAAAAGAAAGAAGAAACAACAGAAACAGAAACAATATCAGAATCTCACATTCGCAGCGGAACAACATATAATAGATAAATGAATAATCTTTAAATCAAAGAACTATATCATTTTATACATTACATCATCATCAGAGTGTACAACAACAATATACAACACAACTGGACAGTTATATAAACTTGTCCTCATACAAAATACACAGCGTTGCTTTGTGAAAAAGCGTGGCTTTGTGAAAAAGCGTGGCTTTGTGAAAAAGCGTGTCTTTGTGAAAAAGCGTAGCTTTGTGGACGAGACTTCGTCGAGCCTCACAACCCGGTAATGGTCGAAACAGGAAGGTTGCGGCAAAGGTTTGTAGGGGTAGCGCCCGTAGGGTATGTCATTTCCTTCTGGATAAAAGGTGATATCATGGTATGGAGCCCAGATATTTTACCTATGTTGATTATACTTTGTGATTATTGCTTTGTGATTGAGGATCCTCGGATAAAGATTGGTGACGACCGGGGGATGACATAGCTCGTGTGTTAGCTACCTAGTTACAGCTTTTCAGCGTGAGGTAGCGTCGGCCTTGTGTTTGCAGAGAGCAGGTTGACTCTCGGGGCGTCTTTCCAGAGGCGTTTCTATTTCGGTGTAAGGAAGTTCCTTTGCCTGACCATTTGTTGGAAATCCAAAGAAACAATACGAACCCTGTACGGTTTTAGTTGTATTACCTGCTATGGAATGTGGCGGTAACCTGCTATTGAATGTAATAGCTATAGTAGGCATACAATAATGGTTGTATGCTGGCTAAGATTAATATTATATTTTCGAAATGGTTTTCGACACTATGCACTAATGATAATAATATCGAATGATTTTGCATAGTAAGCATTTTTGACTATCATAAGAAGAAATCTCCTCCAATTCTGCGTTTGCATTGTGTGTGTGGCGGGAGGTTTTATGGTAGTTTCATTTTCCAAAAGCATTGCGAAATTGTTTTGTTTTCTTTGAGAAGATAAACTGTTTTAGTTCTCACACCAGTCACCATGACTGACCTGGAGTTTATTGTTTCCTTCCTAAACTCTGGGTGCCCACCAATTTCCACACGGGCAGTCTAGAGTCAGGTTATCAGGTCATTCTGGATTCAGGCTATGCTGTAGAGCTCACTAGCGAGCTGGATGGCGAGACGTGTCACTTGTATATGATATTATTTTATTCTGCTGTGTATTCTATATGAGGACAAGTTTATATAACTGTCCAGTTGTGTTGTATATTGTTGTTGTACACTCTAATAATGATGTAATGTATAAAATGATATAGTTCTTTGATTTAAAGATTATTCATTTATCTATTATATGTTGTTCCGCTGCGAATGTGAGATTCTGATATTGTTTCTGTTTCTGTTGTTTCTTCTTTCTTTTTCTTCTGTCTTCTTCTACCTCTTCTTTTTCTCCATAACAATTCAGTTTTCCGGCATTCGATTGCTCGGCAGTTGATACAGTGGACGTATTAATGTCGATTTTCGAGCGTCGAAAAGTTGAGTCGTTACAGGCATGGTCTTATGAGATACCTTTTTGTTTTCAAAATGTGTATTTTGAGTTCTCACACCAGTGCCATGACTGACCCGGAGTTTATTTTCCCTTTTCCGTAAACTCTGGGTGCCCTAATTTTCCCTAGGCAGCCTAGTAGTTAGGTTTAGCATAGAAGAAAGATGGATGGAGCTCGAAGCATGGAGTTAGAAGATTTTACTAAATATTTTTATCTATTTCCACCACATTCTTGTACTATAGTATTCCGCAAATTTTTTTAGGATGGGAATTTATAACTGTCCATGTTTAACTCTGAGAAATGTATTTTAATTTCCGCTGTAATGATTATTTGTTGAAATAACATATGTGAGATTCTATTCTGTCTTATTTTTCTTTCTTACCCTTAAGAATCCGCTTCTCCGGCACTTGGATTTACGGCGCGTGAAAACCGAGGATGTATTAGTGTCGATTTCTGGGGGTTGAAGAAACGAGTCCTTACAAATGAGCAGACCGAGAGAGTGTAACAACCCGTAAATTTTAATGTTTTAATAATGTATTTAATTGGAATTTTTGTGAAAATTTAAATAATTGAATTTTGAAATAAAAATTTAATATTTGAAATGCGTCTAGTTAAACATAGCAACTGGTAAATTTTCAGCAGATAATTTGGAAGTATATTTTCTTGTGTAATTTTATTTAAATTTATATCAGTTAAAATCGATGATAATAAAATGTTTTCGAAACCTGAATATTTTTCTACAGAAAATTTGTAAATCATCTTCTGAGTGAGACGTCATATTTCGTTTCTCTAAATTTGGACTCTTATTGCCCCGTTTATCTTATTTCTGGCAGATTTGCAGCATTTTCGGTACCGATTATCGATTTTGATCGGATGATCGTTCAATTGACATCTGTACACTGTTTTGATCATATCATCGCGTTGATCTATACGGTATATTCAATTCTGTGTTTTGAGGTTCGGTACCCGGTGAAATCCGTGTAAACGGTAACCGTATCGATAACCAGTTTGTCTCTGTTGGTTTTCTATACCGTTCATTTTCCCACCGTGCAAACCAATAGACTTTTGCCATTGAAATTTAGCTGTATCTGTAACAGTTGAACCATTATTTTGTTGTGACCATTCACTTTCTATCGTGTATAACTGTTGAGCTATTAACATTTTATTTGCTGAATTGACGTGCTGGACTTTTAATATTCCCTAGTGGAAATTTTAATTTGGTTGGTTCATATTCATCCCGTTCATTGGTGAGAAATATACATCAGATTTCATTTCTTCTTTTGGCTATCTGCATTTGAACTACTCATATTTTTCCATTTCTTTTCATCTTCCTTCGTTCCTGTTGCTTTCCTCAAAGCTGCTACCTACTTCTTTCCCCTTATGATCGGCCTTACAACATCTCTCCACTACAAGATTTTCACGCACCCAACACGTCGACCCACGGCCGATGCTTCCAGCCATCACCGTCCGTTATTCCCATCTCCCTCTCGCTCGACATCATCAACCGAACCTCCGCCTGAATTCCGAGCAACACAGCCAGGCCGATCCCCATTCTCTTCTCTCTCCTGCATGCTTCCCTACGGCCACCCACCCCTTTCACGCACGGCAGTTCTATTCATCAACTTCGGGCAGGCAAAAAAAAATTTAGTGAGGTATATACTTTCGTGACTGTTCTTTGATAAATATATAAAGTTTATTTAGATATATATATTTAAAGAATTTGCAGTGTCGTTTGTTCATTTACAAGTATGGGTTATTTGATTTTTTTTTGTTAGTATATACATTTTTATACACTGTTAAGTATACACACATTAGTTTATATTTTTTTTAAAGTTTGTAGTTTACACGTTTATTTTATATAAGTTTATATATATATATCAGTTTATATAGTTTGCTCTGTTGACTCTCTCTCTATATATATATATATATTATATACAGTTGCATAAACTTTTCATATAGTTGATCTGTTGTTATAAACAGGAATATAAATATATATATCAGTCTGTTATATTGTAAGTTTTATATATATTTGTTGCATTTATCTGTAAAGTTGTAAACATAATATATAGTATATCATAAAGTTTCAATAAACAGCACATATATGTTGTTCAGTGTTATATTTGTATATACTTATATCATATATATGCACATATATATTTATCAGTTATATATTTAAAGTTATATATGTTGTATGACATTTATGAGTGACACATATAGTTTAATTTATATATTTCGTTGCTGGTTCTGGGCTACGGCACAAGTTTTATATATTAGAACCATTTAAAGTATATTTTACTTTACGTAAGTTATATTTTGTTTGCTGTAGTTTATGTAGTAGTCTATATAATAGTATATATTGTTTACAACATTTAATCTGAGAAGAAGATTTTATATGTTTCTTTATTTTACATTTTATTATTATATTTGTAGGTATATATATTAGTTTATATATATGCATGAGTCTGGTTTTGTATCAGTGTTAGTATATATTAGTTTATATATATAGTTAAAGTATATATAAAACATTTGTTCCATTTTTACTTTGTAGTTGTTACATAATTTTAGCAAAACTGGTTTAAAAAGAAAAAATATATATATAGAATACATGTGGGTATTATATGAGTCTATATGTTCGGTTTGAGTCAAAATATTTATTTTAGCAAAGTATGTTTAAATTTATTTTTCTTTTTATAAACATTGACTTTTGAATGTTATAAATAAGGATTTTATTGGATATTAATTAAGAGAATTCATAATATTATATATATACATTTTAGTTTTGTTATATCAAACAAATTTCTGACTCCTGAATTCCTATTTATCAGCTTTGTCCGTCAAATTCGTGCCAATCTAACTTTGCTTTGGAATTCGTGCTTGGATTCGTAACTCATCTTATTCTCGTCCATCTCTAGCCTCGAAAGGTGAGCAATCACTCACGATTAATGTTCTTATATTTATTAAATTTGATTTCAATTGAAACGACAATTGAAATATGCTGCTGCTAGTTATTTATATTGCTATATATATGCCATTATCTGTATCTGTTCACCTGTGACATCTGACACCATTATCTGTTATTTATATTGCTATATATATACCATTATCTGTATCTGTTCACATGTGACACCTGACACCATTATCTGTTATTTATATTGATGATATATGTCTGTTATATTATTATCATATATGTAATCACTCTGCAAGTTCCCTGTTAGTATAGAATTCACTATGGGTTGAAATGATACATACCCGAACGATCTGTAGAATAGGAGAAAACCATTATGGGTTGAAATGATAAACCCAAGCGATTTTCATTGAATTAAATTTGGGATTACGAGTTGAAAGGATATATACCCGTATATAATTTAAATTACGGATTGAAATGATAAATATCTGTATCACTTGACCATAGGGTAGAAAATTATATACAAAGACCGTTGGTCTATATATAAATAAATTGAAATGATTTCTATGGTTTTGAAAAGAAATATATGGTTTTAATAGATATTGATTTTAAAGATTTATTAAAGTTGATTTGAATAAACATAAAAAATATTCTTTGAGTATTTATGTAAATTTTATATTTTCAAATATAAAGTTTATAATGTTTTAGGTTGAAAGATAAATTTGAAATTGATTTGGAATTCTTAATTATTTAAGAATTATACTTAAATAAGTTTGATTTGAAATTTATTAAATTTGGAATTTAAAGATACGATTTTATAACTTGGATTTGATTAAAAGTGACTTAAATGAATATTTCAAGCTTATATAAATTTAAATGGGATAATTTGTTTATTTAAATTCATAAATTGAAGTTGTATTTAGATGTTATTGAAATGATTAAGTAAATATTACAAAACTAAACAATAGTAAAGTGAATTTGATATATATATGAAATTATAGAATTTAGTTTGAAAATGTGGAATATTTAAAGCTTTGAAATATATTGAAATTTAATGGTTTATTTTGTCGTTCAAATATGTATTTGAAATTGATATTTTGAAATGGTCTATTTAGAAACTGAATCGAATTGAAATTGATGATTTGA
Organism: Allium fistulosum; assembly: GCA_030737815.1. Classification (NCBI taxonomy): domain Eukaryota; kingdom Viridiplantae; phylum Streptophyta; class Magnoliopsida; order Asparagales; family Amaryllidaceae; genus Allium; species Allium fistulosum. The sequence continues at coordinate 371,609,636 of CM060906.1, read as the reverse complement.
GATTTGATTAAATTTGAATTTTGAAATCCGAGTTGAGTTGAATCGATTTGTGAATTGGTGGAAGCTATTTTATTGTATAAAGTATTTTTTTAACTATATCTACAACTATTTATATTTTACTTTAAAAATTATTTTAATATAAACTATTTTATATAAATTATTTTCAATATATATTATTTTATTATAAACTATTTTAACTTATAACTATTTTATATAAACTATTTTTATTTTATAAACCATTTTATTATATACACTAATTTTAATATCTAAACTATTTAAGAGGAAAGTGTTATGAATTCCAAAATGTTATGATTTCAAACTATAGTTTCAAAGTGTTATGAATTTCAAGGTTTTGATTTCCAAAGTGTTTTGATTTAAAAGACTTATGATTTCGAAAGCGATGTAACTTTGGAAAGTGATATGATTTTGGAAATGGATTTATTTAAAGTGAAAATGATATCGTATGGATATGGTTTTGAAATGGCAATGATATTTCGGTTTGAAATATAAACTATTTTGAAAGTTTACTAAATGACCATCGGTGTAATTAATACGTAGTTATTAAAGAGACCGGGATCGGATATGGACATACTCTCTGTCGATACCGAAAACCACTTTAATAACTAATATACGCGGAGTGTTGATCCAGAATGAAGTGGATGGTTTGGTGAACGCGTTGACTGAAGAAAGAGAACGATTTTGGATGACCCCTGACATGACTAAAACAGGAGCCGCGTCGGGCCATTGAGGATCGCCATCTCTAGCGGACACACTTCTTCGATACCTTATCTATTACTTATGTGATTCGATTTGGGTGCACCCCTTGATTTGGGAGTGTTGTTTTGTGGTGTTGGGGTAGTAGCTGCTATGCCCAACATCAGTCCGGATCAGGCAACTACTAGTGTCCTAGTTGGTATCGCCTCATGTACCTTGTCATACTGATTATCCTATTTGCGACCACTACGATTTGTTTTGTGTTATACCTATGGGGTACCCTCTGATAACCACTAGTTTACAGTGGGGCTTACGGTGCTGTATAGACTATGACATTATAAAAATGTGTTAAGGGGGATTATGGTAACGCCTTAACTCTATTTTGATACTTTATATTACTGATAGACATTATCTACTTAGCGTACACTATTACATGGTAGCTGTGCAGTTAATGCCCCGCTATTACCTCGCTATAACCCCGCTATATCTCATAGCGGGTTTCTGCCGCTACGATTTTTCCATATAGCCCCATAATATAGCCTTTCCGCTTTAATCCCCGCTATATCTCGTTATTTCCGCTATATTTCGCTATTCCCGCTATATCTTCTTTAACAAAATGAATTGAAAAATTCAATTTATACATTATAAAAATTATGAAACTAATTTATTTGATTTAATTTTTAATATATTTTCAGAAATGAAAATACTCTAATATTCTACTAAATTCAATTATGTTACATAACAGTTTTACGTTTATTTAAAGTATATTCGCACATGTTTTTATTTAAAAAGTATTTATGTATTAGTTATAATTCAATTGAATGATAATTTTTCATTTAATTACCATTTATATATTCGTAAAAACATTAAGTACGAGTTTTATATGCTATTTTAAAGCCATCCACTATATCCCGCTATATCCTCGCTGTATCCCCGCTATGACTTTTTGCACCTCCACCGCTTTGAATCTACCGAGCGCTTTAACTGCACAGCATAGTAGATAGTTTAACGGGTCCTTAGAGGATGGTTATCCCAAACATCCTTTGAGTTACTTGTATTTCAGTTGATATTTCACTTGAGTTGGATTTATTGATATAAGAATGTTAATCCTGACTCGAGTGTTTTGTGTTTTGCTTTACGCTCGGGTCAGACTGAGTGATACAGTATTCGAGACTCGCCTTTGGAGTTGGAGCTTCGCTTGGAGATCCAGCTATCTATCCAGCTTTCAGATATTCAGTTTATTCCAGTGATGTATTCTAATATTGTATTTGACTATTGTATTCGAGACTTCTGTTGTATCATGTTTAACTCTGTTTTATATATATAGTAGCTTCATGAACTACTATTCTTTTGTTTCCGCTGCATTGTTGTTATATTACTCTGTGTCTGTGATCTGTGATTATTTTATTTACTATATATGCTGAGTTTTGCAAAATTTTATTAACAATCCATTGTTTTGAATTATTCAAGTCCGACATGTGTGGATTTATTGTCGATTTGAATGGTCCAAAATACCGGGTCGTTACAGAGAGTGAATCGTATATTAGAGGATCCCCTGCGGGCCTGCATACTTGATTTCAGAGGCTCGTGGGATGATCTTCTGCATTTGATGGAGTTTGCATACAACAACAGCTCTCGGTATAGTATTGGTATGGCACCATATGAAGCATTATATGGTCGACCGTGTAATGCCCCTTCATGTTGGTAGGAAGCGGGCGAGAAACCGATACTTAGGCCGGATATGATCAGAGAAACCTCGGAGAAGACAGAGATCACTCAACGGTGAATGAAAACTGATCAGGATTGGCAAAAGTTCTACGCCGATAGGAGACATAGAGATTTGGAATTCTTTTTTTGTGATATGGTGTTTCTGAGATTTCTCCTTTGAAGAATGCTATTCGATTTCATAGTAAGGGGAAGTTGGCGTCGAGATTCGTTGGTCCTTTTCCACTATAGAGAGGATTGGGAACCTAGCAATATAGGGTCAATTTACCTCAAAATATGGCGGGTGTCCACAACATCTTCCACATTTCTCACTTAGGGAAGATTGTGCATGACTTTGGCATAATGGTTGCACCGGGTCAACTAGATGATATTGAGATTGAATCAGAAGCTTCAAGACCTCGTAGGCCGGTTCGTATTATCGGACGCGATACAAAACAGCTTAGGATGAAGATGGTGGACTTAGTGAAGGTTCAATTGGGCAAAAGTGAAGGCGATTGCACTTGGGAAACCGAGGAGAGCATGAGTGTCACTCATCCAAAGCTCTTTGTATGATAAGGCCTATTGTTTATAGCATTTTCTTTCGCTTGCGATATCATATAGGGTATGTAGTATCTCGCATGCTAGGATAGATTTGCTTATGTTATATTGCATGATTGTTTGTTTGATGTGTTTGATGGTCACACGTGATTGATAGGCATGTAGAGTAACTATGATTGACTATTCCCTGATTTATTTAGGATTTCGAGGATGAAATTCGTAAGGGGGAGAGTGTGACGACCCGTGTTTTATATCCCGAAGGACCGTAAAATATTTTTTACTTTATTCATGTGAGGTTGTATGACTCTAAAATTTTGGGAAATGACTCTTAAGGACATCTTCCATATCTGTGATTTTTGTTATTTTCTATATGACCGTATTAACCCTAAAAACCTTGTTTGGACTATAACTTTAAATAAAAGCTAAATTAGGGTCTCAAACCACTTCCATTGCTTCCGGATGATGGTCTCCTATCGCTAAAGTGGTCATGATAAAAAATGGACTTATCGTTCGAAAGATATAGCCTTTTTAAGTTTTAGCTACTACTGCCCTGTTTTAATGGGTGAATAACTAAGCCCGTGCTTAGGCCCATTAACCCATCTCAAAAATTATGCTAAGGAAAGGCTATAGGAATTGATCTAAATCATTTCCATCATCCCCAAGCTCTAAACCTCCATTAACCCTAATTTCATAAAAAATCATGTTTTTTCTTACTAATCTTATCCAAATTATTGATTAGAGGGGTGATTAGCATATGAAAGCTTTAGATTACATTTTTGCTGATTTTGGTTCATCTCCTTTGTTGTATACTTCAGATCTAAGGAGAAAACTTAGTATTTTGGGTATTTGGTGAGTGGTTCTTGCTCTGTCACTCTACTGTGCATGTTTATATACTAAAAAAATGATGTTTTTGACATGATTTTGACCTTAAAAAATTTTCTAACCTTAACCACATTTTTATACATGTTTATAGCCAAACTAGTAGAGTTATATATGAAATGGGTCATACGATTTCATGGTGTGCTGAAGAGCATTGTGAGTGACCGAGACTCTTTGTTCACTAGTGGGTTCTGGAAGAGCTTACAAGAGGCATTAGGTACCGATTTGCATCTCAGTACAGCTTATCACCCACAAACAGATGAGCAGACCGAGAGAGTGAATCGTATATTGGAGGACCTCTTGCAGGCCTGCATACTTGATTTCGGAGGCTCGTGGGATGATCATCTGCATTTGATGGAGTTCGCTTACAACAATAACTATCAATATAGTATTGGTATGGCACCGTATGAAGCATTATATGGTCGACCGTGTAACGCCCTTTCATGTTGGTGGGAAGCGAGCGAGAAACGATACTTGGGTCAGATATGATCAGAGAAACCTCGGAGAAGATAGAAATCACTCAACATCGAATGAAAGCCCCTCGGGATAAGCAGAAGTGCTACGCCGATAGGAGACCTAGAGATTTGGAATTCTCCTTTGGTGATACGGTCTTTGTGAAGATTTCTCCTTTAAATAATACTTTTTTATTCCATAGTAAGGGGAAGTTGGCACCGAGATTCGTAGGTCCTTTTCCACTATAGAGAGGATTGGGACCTAGCATGTAGGATCAATTTACCTCAGAAGATGGCGGGTGTGCACAGCGTCTTCCACGTTTCTCACTTACGGAAGTTTGTGCACGATTCATGTGTGATGATTGCGCCGGATCAACTTGATTATATCGAGATTGAACCAGAAGCTTCGAGACCTTGTATGCCGGTTCGTATTGTCGGATGTAATACAAAACAGCTTTGGAGGAAGACAGTGGAGTTAATGAAGGTTCAATAGGGGTGAAAGCGAAGATGATTGCACATGGAAAACCGAGGAGAGCATGAGGGCCACTCGTCCAAAGCTCTTTGTATTGTAAGGCCTATTGTTTATTGCATTTGCTTTCACTTTTGATATCATATAGAGTAGTGTAGTATCTCGCAAGCTAGGATAGATTTGCTTATGTTATATTGCATGACTGTTTATTCGATGCGTTTAATGGTCGCACGTGATTAATAAGCATGGGAGGTAACTATGATTGACTATTCCTTGATTTATTTGGAGAATTCAGGGCAAAATTTCTAATGTGGGGAGAGTGTAACGACCGGTGTTTTACATATCAGAGGATTGTTAAATATTTTTATTTTATTCATGTGAGGTTGTACGACACTTAAATTCTGGGAAGTGACACTTAGGGACGTCTTACACATCTATGATTTTCGCTTTAGGGCACTTCCATTGCTATAACTTTAATAAAAGCCATAACTCAAAGTGACACTTAACAACCTTATTTAGACTATAACTTTTGATAAAGCTTAATTAGGGTCTCAAACCATGTAGCATCCCCTACCGGGAGGTCCAAAACTAACGGCTACGGATGTTGCAGTCATCCATAGTTATTAATCCTCAACGACCAAATACGGCGGTGTTAGATTCATTGATACACAGAAACAGATGAATATGGAAAAAAATTAAACTTCAGACAAACTCACATTTCATTTCAAAACATTTCCAAGTCACTACATAATCCCACAATCGCAATTGACGTTCAAAGAAAATATATTTACTGCAACATACGCCAAGAGCGACATATGAAGATGCCCCTTGGATGATCAGAGTATATATAAGCAATATAACAACTTTGCCATTACAAACAACACAGCGGAATCAAAAGAAAGATAACTCTAAATAGCCATCATGCCTCCTGCACGTCTCCAGTAGCTTTATTCGTCAAAAGAGGTACCTAAAAACCTCAAATCTCAAACTACTCCAAATCAATTGAGTACCCGAGAGTTTAAGGAGAAAACATAAACTTCGAGTCGGGCCTAAAGCCTGGTACGAATAATAATCTACCATCTCAAATCATTTAGATACCTAGTAAGACCACTCCGCTTAGCGGAACGTGTTTTCCCCTCACTTATACCTTAAAAACTTTTTAAAACCATATCTATGCTCCTGTGTCCACAATGGTTAAAACAATTCAAAACAGTATAATATGGTGATATGCAAAACAAATGAATTAACTCTGGATTACCCATCCTCATTCATTCTGACTATTTGTCTCAATTATAGTTTCTAGGATTACTATTAACCTATTAGTTTTCATGGGCTGACTAATAACCGGTAAAATATTTAAGGACTCCCTGTCCAATTACATAGTTTTCATGGGATCACTAAGAACCTATTGGTAACTACAATATCTTTACTCTTATCCAAGTTTTCTTGGGCTAACTAGGAACCTATTGGTGACTCCAATATCCTTTCTTCTTACCCTAGTTTTCATGGGCTAACTATGAACCTATTGATATCTGTCAATATCTTCATCCGAATAAAGTTTTCATGGGCTAACTACAAACCTACTGGCCCCTGCCAATATCAAATCATAGTTTTCATGGGCTTACTATGAACCTGTCTTTCTGACATCTTCCTTCATACATGGTTTTCCTGGGCTAACTATGACCTATTGGCCCCTGCCAATATCTTTTTCTATACACAGTTTTCATGGGCGTACTGGCCTCTGCCAATATCTTTCTTTTATGTTTTAGCATCCTATATTCTAGCCTTCCTAACCTCCTGGATGCAATTCTACTCATTTAGGAGTTTAATCAATTTATATTCACTACCGGGTTAACCTAACTGGTTCTTCTACCCTTTATCCCCAAAATGCAGTTATGGGTCCTTTATAAAGTGAATATATTTATATTTGAAGAAGCAAAAATAACAACATAGAAATACCACTCCTTTGGGTTTAATTTAAACATGGTTAATCCCTTTAACCTATTATTTTATCAAAGAAAGCTTCTTCTCAAAACCATTACAAAAACCATTTAATTTAGCCATGGGTTTTTTCCTTTTAAAATTAGAGTTTGGGTTATACAACCTTTCGAAACTTTAAAACCTGGCTTTCTACTTCATAGGATGACCATCTTCGAAAGCCTTAAAATCTATCTTCAAAACATTAGGCTCCTGCCTTTATAATACTTTAAAACCTTCCTTTTGAAACCTTCCAATTGTATTAAAGTATTAACGTTTAACTTTAGAAGCATAGCTTCGAAACCAGTTGAAAGTACCCATTTCAACACCATTGGAAGTAAATTTTCCGAAACTATTGAAAGTCCCTATTTTGAAAGCATTGGGTTTATACTTAAAATATTATTTGGGTCAAAGTGAATATAGGCGAAAGCATCTCTTTCTATACCATCCTTTATCATATAAAAATATTAGGGAAGCATGATGGCATCGGCACCATCCTTTCAAAAGCATAAAACATCTGGGTGAAATAGTGGAAGGTTGGCTTCGAAATCCCTTTCAAAACCATTGCCTTTGAAACCCCTAACCCCTTTCGAAAGCTACAGGAAGTGGCTTATACTTATAAAACTAAGTACTTTTCGACAGCATTGATATCTTCAATACCATCGAAAGGCTAAAGAACGACAGTAGGGTTTCGAATAGGTCGGAATCCCTTCTTTCAAAACATTCTTCCATAGGTAAAGAAACCCAATCGAAAGCAAACTTAAGGTAATGGCAACCCTTTCGGAAACTTTTAAAAAACCTTTCGAAACCATATGCTTCAACTCCTTCGAAGGCTAAAACAAAACAGAGGCAGGCACTTCTCTTTTAAAAACAAACCAAGGTAACGACTGCTTTGGAAGCTATGCTTTCGCCACCTTACCTTTCGCCTGTTTCAAATCCACTGTGTACCATCATTGTGATACCTTGTGTATTGGTTTCAGCTTAGTAGGTTTCGATAGAGTTGAAGGCGAAAGCTTCTGTGTCGAAAAGTACTTCCCAAAGTAGGCGGAACCCTCTTTTCTGAGTAAACCCGGTTTAATTCTACTTAAAGCAAATCTTTTTCTAACTAACATACCACATGTCAACACCAGATTGGTTGCCTTTACTTTTTCAAATTCTTTACCCATAACTGCCGCTAATTTCATATCTAAACCATGGTTATGTTAATCAAATAAGCCCTTCCATTAAGCAAAACCGATTTTGCAAAGAAGTCGCTCTTCTAAAATAATTTAATTTGCACAGCAAATCACTTTGGAAAAATCCCCAAAAATTCCAGAAATTCACTTTAATCATGTTGCCTAACATATCAAAATTGCAAACCAAAATTCTCAATAAATTTTCCTAAATAAATTTATAAACCCCAATAACCATATTTTCCTTTGAAAATTCATAACAATCTTTCCAAAGCTTGGAAAATTATCAAAATTGAAACCCAACTCCAAAATCATGTTTCTCATAACATAAAATTTTCCCATGGCATTTAAACATCATTAAATCTCGGTTTTTCCCTAAAACCATGCATAACCTCTTTTAAACAATCTTGTTTAAACCATGTAAATTATAACTCAAGCATATCATCATCCAATATATCATAAAAATGAATTTACCCTTAAATCCGAAATCATATTATTATAAAAACCAAAATAGAGGTGGAATTATTATTCACCTTGATTTAGATAAGGAGATTGGATTGAGATTGATTTTCCTAAATCTTGATTCTCTAACTTTTAATTTGAATTCCTTTTCTCTTGTTAATGGTCGGTTCCTTTTCTTACGTTTTGCTAATGTTTTAAAAATGACGTGAATGAGAAGAAAAATTTAGGAACGAAAATATATATGGGTAAGGATTATGGGCGGCAATTCCTAATATACCCTTATGTAAGTTGATTAACCCAAAAATCATTCTTAAGCCCATTAATTATTATACTAGGCTCGGCCTTAATTAAATTAATTCAAGTATCAATCCCCTTATCACTTAACATTTACATTATTCTATTTAATTTATCTAATTAAATCTCCTGAATATTGTTATCAATAATTAAGGGTGTTACAGGCTCCCTTCCTTAAAGAATTTCGTCCTCGAAATTCAGTAAGGACTAAATACTAAGCATAGCAATTATCTATAATGACTCCTATCAATCTTACTAGTCTACATAACTAGGAATTATCTATATAAATCTAATATAGACATATCCTCAAAGCAGATTATGATAAGTATCTCGAATCTTGTCCTCTGTCTCCCAAGTACAGTCCTTCTCGTTGTCGCTCCACTGAACTTTCACCAACTAGACTTTCTTGTTCCTCGATCTTTTCTCATCTCTCGCTACCACCCGAAGTAGTTGTTTAATAAAAGTCAAATTAGACTCTACTACTAGACCTTCCAACCCTGTCGGAGGAATAGTAGCCTCTGGATCATGCACATACTTGCAAAGATGAGACACATAAATACATTATAGACACCTGCCATACTGCTCAGCAACTCTACTATGTATGTGAGCTTTCCAGTTCTTTCTATAATCTGCAATGTACCAACATATCTCGGTGCCAGTTTCCCTAACTTCCCGAACTACACCACACCCTTCATCGGTGATACCTTAATGAAAACCATGTCTCCCACTGAGAACTCTAGGTCTTTACGCCTCTTATCTACGTAACTCTTAATGCTCTCTCTCTCTCATCCTTAGAGTATACCAAAATGTCATCTATAAACACCAACACGAATCTATCCAAAAACTCCCGGAAGACTCGATTCATCAAATCCATAATGAAAGCAAGTGCATTCGTCAACCCGAATGAAATTACTAACCACTCATACGAACCATATCTAGTTTGAAATGTTGTCAAAGGAATACTGTTCTTCGCCACTCTCAACTGATGGAACCCTATCACCATATCCAACTAGGAAAACACTGTGGCTTCACTCAACTGGTCAAACAGATCATCTATCCTCGGTAGAGGGTACTTATTCTTTATCGTCCTTTCGTTTAGCTTATGATAGTTGATACACATCCTTAACGACCCATCTGGTTTATTCACGAATACCGCGACCGCTCCCTAAGGCAAATTGCTTGGTCTAATAAAATTCCTTCCTTCTAGATCCACTAGTTGCACCTTCAATTCCTTCATCTCAATCGGTGTCATCCTGCTAGGTGGTCTATGCACAGGTTCAGCTCTTAGCACAAGATCTATTCGAAACTCAATAGCTCGTTTCAGTGGTAGTCCTGTGACTGGCTCAAACACATATGCAAACTCACTTGCAATTCGACTTGACTTAGCTCTTCTCCCACTTCCATCGCACTTAACAAAGCATAACTACTCCGGTCAGAATTTTCTACTGAGAATATAATTTGGTTATAACTATCAGGGTGTCTCAAAGATATCTCCCCATCCTGATAGAATATCCTGGCCTCATACCTCTTCAACCAATCCATACCCAAAATGATTCTGAAACCTACGAAATCGTATACATACAAACTGCATGCAAACTTATGACCTAACAAATCAAGTTCTAACTGGTCACATCTCATCCCCAGAGTTGCATACCCTCCTATTGGATTCACAACCCTTAAGGAAGTAATAAGGTATGTGGGTCTAAGCATAACCTATCAACCAAATACTGAGATATAAATGAATGTGATGCACTGGTATCAAATAGTATCATAACTGGTATACTCTGAACCAAAAACGTACCTTCCATCACAGTCTTTCCCTTATCAGCTGCAGTAGGCTTAGCTGATGATCCAATAGCAAAGACTTTCCCTTTGTCCGCGCTGGCTAATTCTGGACATTGGTTTCTGTAATGCCCCACTTGATCACAGTTAAAGAATTTCACATTCTTCTTATTTGCAGCCTTCTTCGCCTTGCCTGACCGGCACTCACTAGCATAATAACCCTTCTTGTCACATTTGTAGCATACCAAATCAGCCTTTGTCTTCTTGGCAGCATCCCCTTTCTGGGCTCCTTTCTTCTTAAATAACTTCCTCTTCTTTCCCTAAGGACACTGGAATTCAACTGTCTTCTCTCTAACTGAAATAGCAAGCATCTCTTCTTGGCGAATAGCCATCTCCACCACCACATTACAAGGTTCACGGATATGGGTCATGGTCATTCTAGCAAGCTCAGGTGTCGGTCCTCGAATGAACCTTTCATTCCTTCTAACATTAGTGTCAACCATAGCATATCCATATCGAGACAGCTCATCAAACTTAGCAGCGTACTCGATCACTGACATTTCTCCTTGAATTAGATCCATGAACTTCCTTATCAATGCTGACTTAGCAACCTCAGACAGAAACCTCTGCTCAAATCTTCTCCTGAAATCAACCCATGTCAGCTCTTCCTCTATTACCCCGGTGGTCACACTATTCCACCAGTGAAGCGCTGCCCCTTGCAACTGCCTAGAGGCCAGCCTCCTCTTTTGCCCATCATCCAATAAAGATCTTTTCACAGTGCAATAGCCAATTCTCAACCTCAACAGCATCCTCCGTTTCAACAAATAGCTTTCCACCTAGATTGGTGTAGTCCCTGCTTAGCTTAGCATAGTTATTCCCAACCGGAATCATAGGATTAGCTCCTCCAACATTACCAACAACTCCAGCTTGCAAAAGATTGGCTAACAACCGATACACCATCCCTGCATCTACTGGTGGATTTCCAGCACCTATATTGACTTCAGCATTTGGGTTAGCATTAGCCTGTCGACCTTGGTTCCTCCTAGTGTTAGGTTGAGCATTTTCGTTGGTTGTGGTGCTTCCTCCACCTAGATTTCATCTTCTGTTTCCTGCTTTCATATCTTCTTTCTTGTAAATCTGCATTCGAGCCTTAGTAAGATACAGAAGAATGGTCTAAGAGAGAGGCAAACATGTACTTATATATATATATATCAAATACAAGTACGTTACTATAGCATGAAGCAAAACCTCGATCATATTTTTAATTCATTGGAATTATGTTTCAAAAACTTTTAGGTTTAACTTTTCTTTTAAAGTTTCATAAACATGTGCTCTGATACAACCTTGTAACATCCTCCTGCTAGGAGGCCCAAAACTAACGGCTGTGGATGTTGCAGTCATCCATAGTTATTAATCCTCAGCGACCAAATACGGTGGTGTTAGATTCATCGATACACAGAAACACATGAATATGGAAAAAATTTAAACTTCAGATAAACTCAAATTTCATTTCAAAACATTTCCAATTCATTACATAATCCCACAATCGCAATTCACGTTCAGAGAAAATATATTTATTACAACACACACCAAGAGCGACATATGAAGATGCCCCCTTGGATGATCAGAGTATATACAGGCAATATAACAAATTTGCCATTACAAAAAATAGAGCGGAATCAAAAGAAAGAGAACTCTAAATAGCTATCATGCCTCCTGCACATCTCTGGAAGCTTTATTCGTCTAAAGAGGTACTTGAAAACCTCAACTCTCAAACTACTCAAAATCAATTGAGCACCCGAGAGTTTAAGGGGAAAACATAAACTTCGAGTCAGCAATAAAGCCTGGTATGAATAATAATCTACCATCTCAAATCAGTTAGATATCTAGTGAGACCACGCCGCTTAGCGGAACGGTTTTTCCCCTCATTTGTACCTCAAAGCCTTTTTAACCATATACTATGCTCCTGCATCCACAATGGTTAAAACAATTCGAAACAGTATAATATGGTGATATGCAAAACAAATGAATTAACTCTAGATTACCCATCCTCATTCATTCTGACTATTTGTCTCCATTTTAGTTTCTAGGATTACTATTAACCTATTAGTTTTCATGGACGGACTAATAACCAATTAAATATTTAAGGACTCCATGTCCAATTACATAGTTTTCATGGGATCACTAAGAACCTATCGTAACTCCAATATTTTTACTCTTATCCTAGTTTTCTTAGGCTAACTAGGAACCTATTGGTGACTCCAACATCCTTTCTTTTTACCCTAGTTTTCATGGGCTGACTAGGAACCTATTGACATCTGTCAATATCTTCATCTGGATATAGTTTTCATGGGCTAACTACAAACCTACTGGACCCTGCCAATATCAAATCATAGTTTTCATGGGCTTGCTATGAACCTGTCTTTCTGACATCTTCCTTCATACATGGTTTCCCTGGGCTAACTATGACCTATTGGCCCCTGCCAATATCTTTTTCTACACACAGTTTTCATGGGATTACTGAGAACCTACTAGCCCCTGCCAATATCTTTCTTTTATATTTTAGCATCCTATATTCTAGCCTTCCTGACCACCTGGATGCAATTCTACTCATTTAGGAGTTTAATCAATTTATATTCACTACCGGGTTAACCTAGCTGGTTCTTCAAACCTTTATCCCTAAAATGCGGTTATGGGTCCTTTATAAAGTGAATATATTTATATTTGAAGAAGCAAACATAACAACATAGCAATACCACTCCTGTGGGTTTAATTTAAAACATGGTTAATCCCTTTAACCTATTATTTTATCAAATAAAGCTTCTTCTCAAAACCATTACAAAAACTCCCTTAATTTAGCCATGAGCTTTTTCCTTTTAAAAATAGAATTTGGGTTATAAAACCTTTTAAAACCTTCGCAACATGGCTTTCAACTTCATAGGATAACCTCCTTCGAAAGCCTTAAAATCTATCTTCAAAACATTAGGCTCCTACCTTTATAATACTTTAAAACCTTCCTTCTGAAACCTTTCGATTGTATTAAAGTATTATCGTTTAGCTTTAGAAGCATAGCTTCGAAACCAGTTGAAAGTACCCCTTTCGACACCATTGGAAGTCACTCTTCCGTAACCATTGAAAGTCCCTATTTCGAAAGCATTGGGTTTATACTTAAAATATTATTTGGATCAAAGTGAATATCGGTGAAAGCATCTCTTTCGAAACCATCCTTTATCATATAAAAATATTGGGGAAATATGATGGCGTCGGCACCATCCTTTCGAAAGCATAAAGCATCTGGGTAAAATAGTGGAAAGTTGGCTTCGAAACCTCTTTCGAAACCATTGCCTTCGAAACCCCTAACTTCTTTCGAAAGCTATAGGAAGTGGCTTATACTTATAAAACAAAGTACCTTTCGACGGCATTGAGATCTTCAATGCTATCGAAAGGCTAAAGAATGGCAGCAGGGTTTCAACTAGGTCGGAAACCCTTCTTTCAAAACATTCTTTCATAAATAAAGGAACCCAGTCGAAGCAAACTTAAGTTAATGGCAATCTTTCGGAACTTTTTAAAAAATCTTTCGAAACCATATGCTTCGACTCCTTCAAAGGCTAAAACAAAACAAAGGCAGGCGCTTCTCTTTAAAAAACAAACCAAGGTAGCGACTCCTTCTGAAGCTATGCTTTTGCCACCTTACCTTTCGCCTATTTCCAATCCACTGCGTACCATCATTGTGATACCTTGTGTATTGGTTTCGTCTTAGTAGGTTTCAACAGAGTTAAAGTGAAAGCTTCTGTGTCGAAAGGTACTTCCTAAAGTAGGTGGAACCCTCTTTTCTGAGTAAACCTGGTTTAATTCTACTTAAAGAAAATCTTTTTCTAACTAACCTGCCATGTGCCAACGCCAGATTGGTTGCCTTAACTTTTCAAATTCTTTACCAAATAACTGTCGCTAATTTCAGATTTAAACCATGGTTAGGTTAATCAAATAAGCCCTTCCATTAAGCAAAACCGATTTTGCAAAGAAGTCCCTCTTCTAAAATAATTTGATTTGCATAGTAAATCACTTTGGAAAAATCCCCAGAAATTTTAGAAATTCACCTAATCATATTATCTAACATATCAAAATTCCAAACCCAAACTCTTAATATATTTTCCAAAATAAATTTATAACCCCAAATAACCATATTTTCCTTGAAAATTCATAACAATCTTTCCAAAGCTTGAAAAATTATCAAAATTGGAACCCAACTCCAAAATCATGTTTCTCATAACATAAATTTTTCCATGGCATTTAAACATCATTAAATCTCGGTTTTTCCCTAAAACTGTGCATAACCTCTTTTAAGCAATCTTGTTTAAACCATGTAAATTATAACTCAAGCATATCATCATCCAATATATCATAAAAATGAATTTACCCTTAAATCCAAAATCGTATGATTATAAAAATCAAAATAGAGATGGAATTATTATTCACCTTGATTTAGATAAGGAGATTGGATTGAGATTGATTTCCCAAAAGCTTGATTCTCTAGCTTTTAATTTGAATTCCTTTTCTCTTGTTAATGGCTGGCTCCCCTTTTCTTACATTTTGCTAATGTTTTTAAAATGACGTGAATGGGAAGAAAAAGGTAGGAACGAAAATATATATGGGTAAGGGTTATGGGCGGCAATTCCTAATATACCCTAATATAATTTGGTTAACCCAAAAATCATTCTTAAGCCCATTAATTATTATACTAGGCTTGGCCTTAATTAAATTAATTCAAGTCTCAATCCCCTTATCACTTAACATTTACATTATTCTATTTAATTTACCTAATTAAATCTCTTGAATAATGTTATCAAAAATTAGGGGTGTTACAAACCACTTACATTACTTTAGGATGATGGTTTCCCATTTCGTAGATTGGTTATGATAGAAAAACGGACTTATCATTCGAAAGATATAGCTGTTTTAAGTTTTGGTTGCTGCTGGCCAGTTTTAATGGGTAATTAACTAAGCTCGTGCTTAGGCCCTAATCTAAGTCATTTCCTTCATCCCAAAATAACTCTAAACCTCCATTAACCCTAATTTCATTAAAAACACACCTTTTCCTTACTTATCTTAGCCAAATCATTGAATAGAGGGGTGATTTGCAAAGGAAAGCTTTAGAGTATCATTTTTGCTGATCTAGGTTCATCTCCTTTGCTTTCTACTTTAGATTTAAGGAGAAAAGTTGGTATTTTGGGTATTTGGTGAGTGGTTCTTGACCTCTCACTCTACTATGTATGTTTATATAGTTAAAAATGATGTTTTTGACATGATCTTGACCTTAAAATGTTTTCTAACCTTAACTACATTTTTATACATGTTTATAGACAAGTTATAAAGGTTTAAAGATGGTTTTTAAATGGTTTTGCAATCCCTTGTATTCATATGCATATGCTAGTAAAAGTTAGATCTAGATTAAGATTTGCTTGATTATCACATTCTTTTGTATTGCTTCTTGAATGGATGTATATACATGGTTTTCTACGATTGTATGTTGTGCTTTGATGTTGTTTGCTAGTGTTTTAGGTAGTTGCAGTATAAGTTGGCGAATTTGATAAGTCAAAGGTAAAGATTGTCAGAATTGGATGAAGCTTGAAGGAGGGGTTTCGAAGCATGGGAGGAACCCAAACTACAAGTCAAGGCAGAAATGAGGCTAAGGAAATAGGTCGAAACCGAGTTATTTTTAGTGGCCAAAATGGGGGTGGCGACTTGATGACTCTGTGGACAATGACTATAGGAGGTGGATAAGGGCGAGATGTAGAAGAATGGCTAAGTATTAGGCTTGATGCCGAATTTTTTCTAGAACTTAAAGATTAGGGATTCAAGTGGATGCCATGTTATTTTGAAGGATGGGTCGGGGTCCAAAACACTTGGGAAATGAAGTACTAAAAGCAAGAGATTGAACTTAGCCAATATTAGCTAAGTAAATAAGTTGGTGTCGAGCCATTATAGTTCGGTAGTGAGTTATTTATGTTGGTGGGATTGGAGTGCAACTTCCCGAAGGGGAATTAGAAACTTTGTAGGTCATGCTGAAGGTGATTATTTGTTCGCTTGGTGTGTAATGGTGGCATGGTAGCATGATGATAGTTTTGGGACTTTGGTGACAACTCGATGGTGCAAGGAGTTAAGTTCCGATGATGGCAGCTCGATGTTAAACGGAGTCGTGAGAATGGTTATCCACAAAGGGAAGGTTCTAAGAAAGATGACCTGTCGATAGAACGATTGAATAGTTCTATTTTGGAATGGAGGAATGTAGAATGGTTCCTCGAGGATAATGGAAATTGGATGGAGCAAGGAAAAGGCTTGGATATGCGTACCAAGGGATCATTGATATTCAGATAGTTTTCTAATGCACTCAATGCAGGGGTGTTCGACACTCATGAGCATAGTGTCCCTTCTTATCACACTTATAACAGATAACTTCTGCCTTTCCCTTCTTGGCAGCTCCACTCTTCTGAGCGCTCTTCTTATGGAAAAACTTCCACTTTTGGTTCTGCCCTCCTTGAGCTCCTCCAGCCTTATTACCCTCAAGATAAGCAAGCATTTCTTCCTGCCTCAAAGCAATCTCAACAACTACACCGCATAGATCTCTAATAAGTGATATGGCCTTAGCAAGCTCAAGCTTCAACCCGGGAATGAACTTCTCATTCCTTTTGGTAACAGTATCAACCATAGTGTATCCGTATCTAGATAGCTCCTCAAATCTAGTTGCATACTCAAGCACTGTCATATCTCCTGCTCCAACTCGACAAACTTCCTGAACAGAGTTAACTTTGTAATCTCCGACATAAACCTCTCTTCAAACCTTCTTCTGAACTCAGCCCAATTCATAGTATCCTCATTGACTCCGACCGTAATATTGTTCCACTAGTACAGTGCTGCTCCCTGTAACTAAGCGAGTCTCCTTTTCTGCTCATCATTAAGCCCCAAATCAGCAAATATCCTCTTACACTAAAGTAACCAATTCTCCAATTCAGTTGCATCTTCAGTACCGATAAACGGTTTTCCTCCTAGTCTGGCATAATCTTTACTCAATACAGCATAATTATTGACCACTGGAGCTCCCTGATTTCCTCCTTTAGCATTTCCTCCAACTAATCTCACAGCAACTCCAGCTTGCATCATGTTGACAAAGAACAGATACATAGCTCCCATATCAACTTGCGGTATTCCAGCACCCACATTAGTAGCTTGAGCCTGACATGGTCCCCTCCTAGTGTTTGGACTGACATTTCCATTAGTTATGGTGCTTCCTCCACCAATGTTAACTCTTCCACTTCTAGCATCCATATCTTACGTCCATTAAAGCTGCATTCGAGTCTTTGTAAGATACAGAAGAATAGCCTAAGATAGATGGGAGAATAGAGATAAAGCATATATTTATATATAGCAAATACAAGTACGTTACTATAGCGTTATCCCATACCCCAATCTTTTCTCTAATTCCATAGGATTATGTTTTCAAAATAATTTTAAGTTCCAAATTTCTTTTTAATTTTTCATAAACCTATGCTCTGATACCAAGTTGTAACATCTCCTATCTTGAGGCTCGAAGCTAAGCGATACAGATACTGCAGTCATCCATGGTATTAGCTTCCGATGGCAAAATACGGTAATATTAATGGTATCCATAATATCAGAAGCACATAAATATGAAATAAAATCAACACAGATTTAAAACAACTTTTCTGATTACATTTCAAATTAATATTTCGTATTCAAATACATAATCCCAAACGATCCGAGGTTTTGATCAAATATAATTATTACAATTTAAGCCAAGATCAACATATGAAGATGCCCCTTGGACGATCAAAGTACTAAATAGACATATCAATCTTCATACACCACAGCAGAAATAAAACTAAATAGCTCATATATGGCTAGCTTTGCCTCCTGCACGTCTTTGGAAGATTATTTGTTAAAACTACAAAACCTGAAAAACCTTAACTCTCAATCTACTCAAATTAAATTTTGAGCACCCGAGAATATAAGGGGAAAACATAAACTTCGAGTCAGACATAAAGCCAGGTGTAAATTATATTATACGTCTCGGTTATCTGATATTAAGTGAGACCACGCCGCTTAGCGGAACGGGTTTCCCCTTACTAATATCCCTTTTTAAACATATATTTTGAAATCAAAAACCTGCAATCAAACTGATTAAAACTATAGTAGCAATATCATATATGCACATAAATCGGGTAATCAATGGACTATTTGTCCTCAAAAATATAGTTTTGTTTGGCTAAATATTAACCATTGGCTTACTCGGGCCTACCAGACATAATCGGTTATCTAACATCTGTTAGACACACTTTGGGCTATCTGCCCTTTACTATCTTCTTCCAGGGTCAACTGAACCTAATAGTTTTGCGGGCTCACCAATAACCTATTTTCTCACTGTGTATTCCTTTCGGTGTGTAACATTATTTTAGTCTTACCTATGACAAAGCCCTACACACTGGAACTTTGGACTTATTTTAGCTAGGGTCTTATTAGCTAAAGTATAGGGCACGACCATATACCAGTCCTATCTGGTATTCTAATATCTGAGTCATTTACTTGGGGTTAACTACCCCATCAAATTTTCCTTGAAAACATTTCTTTCAAATTGATTTTAACCTTTAAATCATACTTAAACAAGGAAAATATACACTTTGCTTTACTTAAATATCTTTGCCATGATATATGCTTTACACAAAACCATGCTGATGAAATATAATGGGATTATCTATCCCTCCAAAGTAAGTTAAAAACCCTTTTTAACTTAAAAGATCTTAGGCTATAAAGCCAAGATAAACCATTCGAAACCTTTGCTTAAAAACTTTAAACGATACCTTTAGAACCCATTGAAAGTACCCCTTTCAAAATAAGTTAACTACTATACCTTGAAACACTAGGAAGAAAGGCCAAAACATACCTTTCGAAAACATTCTAAAAATAGACCTTTCAAAATCATTGAAGGTATCTCTTCGAAAGCTTTATAAAATCTTAGACATCCTCTTTTCGAAACACTTCAAACTTGTCTTTCAAAAGCATTGGAAACCTTCCATTCAAATACTAAAGGTAAACCATTCGAACACGTTGGGGAATCTCCCCTTCGAAACCTTCATTACATATCTTTCGAAAGCATTAAAGTCCTTTACTTGAAACATACCTTTCGAACACATTGGGTTCAAGTAAAAGTTTGTGGAACATATCTTTGAAACCATTTAAAACCATTCCTTTCGAAACCTTTGGGTTTAACTTTGAATATATCTATGAATCTTAAAAGAACTGGGGCAAAAGCAACACTTTCGAAAGCATTATTCCTAAGTAAAAGAAAGTGGATGGTTTCGAAACCATCCCTTTCGAAAGCATGGAGAAGCGGCTTCAAAGTTTAAGGCAGAAAACCCTTTCAAAGACATCGATTCGAAAGGTTGAATGAGACAACAGGGTTTCGACCCCTTTGAATGCTTATTTTAAAAACAAAAGGCGGCAACCTCTTTCGAAAACCCTTTTCTAAAACAAAGGCGTATTTGACTAAGTCGAAAGCTATTTCCTTCGAAAGCCTCATTTTGTAACCAAAATAGTTCTGAGTTTATAAAGACTACTTCTAACTTGCCTTATTTGTCAACATATAATTGGTTGCCAATTCTTTTTCAAAATCTTTTCTAAAAGTACTACCGAATTCAGTAATTAACAATTTAAAACATTTAGCAAATTGCCCCTTCTCCTTTTATAAACATATAAAACATTTTAGTCCCATACCTTAAATAATTTTATATCTTTAATAAAATACTTAAGAAAATTCTCCAAAAATTCCCATAAATCACTTTTAATATGTTTTCTAACGTATATAAATTTCTGACCCAAAGCTAACATATAATAGCCGAATACAATTTAAACCCAATTTAACCATTTTCTTTACTAAAAAATTCCCAACAAACCCACATTAACTTAGAAAATTATAAAACTTGAAAACCATCTCTAAAATAATGTTTCTGACCTTGTATAAAAAATGCAAGCCATTTGGATGTCATTTAATAGGTTTTCAAATCAAAGCTTATCATAAAATCTACATGAAACAACAAAATTCATCAATAAGCATATATAACCATTTAAACAATCAAAATATGGCATTTTTCTTGCAAAATAATTTCGGATCTTATCTACAAACCGAAAATAATAAAATTAGATGTAATCTATTATTCACCTTAGCTTGATTGTTAAGAAGGTTGAGATTTGCTCTTGAATTGATTGATTAAGCTTCCTACTTGAATCCTTGCTTATCTTCCTTTAGATTACTCCTAATGGTGGCTGGCCAAGCTCTATGTTTAGTTTTGTTTGTGAATGTTGTAAATGAAATTGGAGTAAGGGTTTAGGATATAAGAATATAACCTATTCCTATTTTTCCCTTATCTTATTACCTTTACTTCATTTTAATTCTCTTTGGCTTTAGATTAATTAGGCATGGCTACCCTATGATCATACAAATCTCAATCCCTTAACCATTTACATTATTTTCATTTAATTTAACTAATTAAATGTCCTAAATAATGTTAGTCAAAGTTAGGGTCGTTACAGCATCTCCTCCTTAAAGAATTTCATCCTCGAAATTACGATAAGATACACATAAAATCAATCATAAAGGTAAAACATACCATGAAACAAGTCAGGATAAGTGTCTCTAATCCTGCTCTCAGTTTCCTAAGTATAGTTTCTCTCATCGTTTCTCCACTGGACTTTGACTAATCTGACTGTCTTGTTCCTTAACTTCCTCTCAACTCTTGTGACTATACGAACTGGATTTCTAACTATAGTCATATCTGGTTCCACTACTAAATCATCTAGCACAGTCGGTGCAATAGTATTTTCTGGATCTCAAATACACTTCCTTAGATGAGAAATATGAAAAACATTGTGGACTCCTGCCAAACTACTTGGTAACTCCACTTTATACGCGAGTTTCCCAATCCTTTTTATAATTGGAAATTGTCCAATGAATCTCGGCGCCCATTTTCTTGATTTTCCGAATCTGATTACACCTTTCATCAGTGATATCTTGATGAAAACATGATCTTCAACTGAGAACTCTAAGTCTTTCCGACTTTTATCAACATAGTTCTTCCACCTATACTAAGCTTCCTTCATTCTAGCTCGAATTAACTCAACCTTTTCTGCAGCTTCTCTAACGAGATCCAAACCAAGAACTAATATATCCCCGGTCTCTAACCAACAAACGGGAGATTTGCATGGCCTTCCATACAACGATTCAAACGGTGCCATCCCTACACTAGTTCAAAAACTTGACTAAGTGTAGATGGTCTTCCCATGATCCCCCAAAGTCTAGCACACAAGCTCTTAACAAATCCTCTACGATTTTGTTAACTCTTTCTATTTACCCATCTGTCTGCGGATGGTAAGCGGTACTCATCTTGAGCTTGTTACTTAAAGTCTCTTGTAGACTCTTCCAGAACTCGCTAATGAATAAGGAATCTCTATCACTTACTATAGTACTGGGAATTCCATGTAGTCTAACTATATTCTTCATGAATAACTTAGCCAAAACATGTGCCGTCCTGGTTGACTTAACTGGAATGAAATGGGCACTCTTGGTCAAGCTGTCCACCATGACCCATATACTTTCATTTCCTTGATTTAACCTCAGCAACCATTGAGATAGAATCTCATTTCCATACTGGAACAACTAAAGGCTGAAGCAACTGTAACAACCCTGTATTTTGTAATTATTTTAAATTGAATTTCCTAATTTAAAAACTTTATTTTATTTATTAAATGGAAAATTTTGTTATTTAAAATATTAATTATGATTTGTATGTGAATTATAATCCCAAACATGAATAAATAGAGTATTTTCCAAAACTGTGAATTTTGGTCAATATGTTCAAACTTTGACTTTTAATTTAAAATTTTAAAAGTTTGAATTTTTAAATTTATCTTTTATTATGAAAGTAAATAAAATTTCAAGTATACTGCTTTTCGTTTCGTTGAAATCTGATTAATATTATGAAAGTTATGTCTTTTACACTATTGGATGTAATTTGTTGTATTTAACAAAATTGTTATTTTAATTTTATATAAATAATATTTTGTTGTCATGTCATGTTCTAATTTATGTTTACATGTGTATCATGATGTTATGTATATATATTTTAGTTTTAAAACATTTTAAAAAGTGTAATTGAAATTTTCTAATGTCAGTTGTATTTTGTTTACAATTTTTAATTTCTAGTTTCACTTAATTAAAGTAATTCTTTATTTATTTTTCTATTTTCTTAAAACCTTATTTTATTTTCATTTCCACTTTATTTTGTTCAGAAATTATTTTATTTACTTTGTTTAGAAGGGTTGTTATAATTTTCCAAAGTTAATTGCATTTTTGTTTGAAATTTTAAGTCTAGTTTCAATATATATATGTTATTGATTTTAAAGGCATATCTTTAAAAGGTATTTATTTAACGTTATTTTATTTATTGGTTTGTGAAAGAATCTTGTATACACCTTTCTTTAATATATAGGCAACACATAAATTAGGATACGTTATCTATCTTTAAGTGGAGGCATACGTTACGTTTTGATTTATTACCTCTTTAGCTTTCCATCCATTGATTTCATACCATAACTCCTCAATATTTCCTGCGGTTTATTTCCTTGATTCCTAGCCACCTATATCATGTGAAAAATCTCTTCCCATCTTCATTTTTGCAAGGCATTTTCAGATCTAAAAAAAATAGGTAATGACATCTTCTCCTTTTCACTTTTCTTTTTCCTTTTCCTATTGTTTTTCCATGTTTTTGCCTTGATTTCCTCTAAGCTTTGCTCGGCCTTAGACTCCACCATCACCTTCGACCACCACACCACCTCTTTCCCACATCATCCACGACCTAACCCTTCATCACCTCTATCCAATTCAGGCCATGACCTCCCCTTGACCCAAAACTCCACAAAAACAATGCATAAACACCAAAACTATGTCATAGCCAAGCCTAGTTCAACTCTACCCTTCATATCTTGCCTTGGCCGCTTCCTATTGCTCCACCACCACATAGAGACCACCACTACCCATCACTTTAGCCTCTGTCCAGATCTGACCTGACCTGTGCATGCCATGGCCGAGCCATAGACCCATGTAGCCGAGCCAAAGTGATGAACCAAAACCTTCCTCTTATGCTTGCCCCTTTGTATTCATGTTATGTAACCTCTACCACTTCCTATTCCTTGTAGCCTTGCCTTTTTAGGTCCAAACCTGAACCAAAACCATGTTGTGGCTGAACCTATAAAGCCTTATGGTCGAGCATTGTTGAGTGGAGATCAAGCAAAAATGGTTTAAAAGCTTTGTGTTGTCAATTGTCTATTTCTATTTCAATTTGTTTCAATATATTCTTTTGTATTGTATTCATATTTATATCTTGCTTTGTTTATTTTGTGAATACAAGATTAATATCTTGGATCTCTCCGCTCAAATAAAAAATTGTGCTTTCGTGCTTTCCGGATTTCTGTTTGTGTGTGTTGTTTGCGAACTCCAGCTTTATAAAGGTGAGTAATCACACCTGACATTCATACTTATATAACTATGAATTGAAAGCAAGTGAAAGTGTAGAAATAATTATATTATGTTATACCTGCCTGTGATGTTTATTATATGATGTTAAACCCTGTTATTAACTTATCACATCATCTGTTATATTTTATTTTATTTTATTGTTTATTTTATATTCTGTTCTCACACTACAAGTTCCCTGTAGAATAGAATCACCATGGGTTGAAATGATACATACCCGAACGGACTTTAGAATAGGGAAAAATCATTATGGGCTGAATGATAGGCCTGAGTGATTTTTTATTTATTTTAATTAACTTGGGATTGCGGGTTTGAAATGATAGAACCCGGATTTTTCTTTGTAAATTACGGATTGAAATGATATATTATCTGTATCACTTGACCTAGGTTAGAAAATATTATACAGACCCGAGGTTATTTTATATATTTTTCTGGAAGTTTTAAGTATTTTGAAAATGTAAATTTTTGATTTAAATTTGGTTTTTAAAATGATTTAATAAAGTGAAAAATGATTTTCTATGTATTAGAAATGTCAAATAAATGAATACTTAAAAGAAAAAGTGGAAATATAACTTGACTTTGAAATGTGAAATTTGGTTTAAAAATATAAGTTAAGTTAAGAAAATAAAAATGGAAATTAAGTTTAATTTATGAAATGGTAAATTAAATTTAAGTGTAAAGGAAAAATGTATAGAATAGGAAAATTTTACACTTGAATTAAATAAATGAATTGTTGAAAAGTTGATAATTATTGTAGAATTTTCCTTTATGAAATTCTAAATTAAAGGGTAATTAAATGACCATTTTAAAAGCGGAAAATATAAAATTTTATAAGTTAAAATGATTTAAATTGAAGTTAAATTGTTGCTGAAATTCTATTGTAAATCTGTAAATTCTTTTAGTATCACTTCAGAAATACTATCGTTTCTGAAAATGAACTAAAATCTGAACTAAATGAATCTGAGCATTTTATAAGTGCTGTAGTTACAGAAGTAAACTAAAAGGAAATTTAACTGAGGGCTATCACAGCACTTTGCAAGTGTTGTCTTTACTGAATTAAACTAAAATCTTTAAATAGAACCCTGAACTATTACAGCAGTTTTGTAAAGGCTGTCTTTTCTGAATTGAACTATTTTTCAACTAAAACTGAGCTATTACAGCGGTTTTTCTAAATGCTGTCTTTGTTGAATTGAATGGTTTCAAATGTAACTTACCGTAGCATTTTCTAAGTGGTGCGAAAGCTGAAATTTAAATTGTTTGAAGTGTTTAAGTGAATAAATGAGCTCAGAAAAGGCTAAATTTTTGGGAATTGAATATTTGATTTGTAAGTATAATGACTTCATATTTAAATTGTGTAAATGAATTATTTTGATTTGAATATAAACCACTTTGAAATTTATGAGTTAATACAATGTTTGAAATTGGTATAATTGAATGAATGAACTTAAAATGTTATAACTTTGGTAATGAATATTAATTTAGAAGTATTATGATTTTTCCAAGTATTATGAGGTCCTAATGACAATATTTCAAGTGTTATGATTTCCAAGTATTTTGGTTTCAAAATGTTTGGTTTCAGAATTATTATAACATTGAAAGTACTATGGTTCGGAAATGAAATTAATTGGAATTGTATTTAATTAAGAATTGTCTTTAAATATATATTAATTTGAAACTTGTTGAAATTGAAGATTCAAGGATATGACTTTATAAGGTGGTTGGTTTAATATGATTTCAAAGAATATTTCAAGTTAAATAAATTGAAAGAAATATATTAATTTAGTTTGGAATTCAAATGATATATTATTGCTTTGATTTTTGAAATGGAAATGATATATTATTGAATTGGTTTTGAAATGGAAATGATATATTATTGAATTGGTTTTGAAATGGATATGTTTTGGGTTTGAAAGTATGTATTATTTTGAAATAAATGATATGATTTTGAAATGGTTTAAAGGATGTATTTTGATTTGAAACATAAACTATTTTGAAATTTATAACCATGGATTATAATAACGATTGGTTGTTAAAGAGACCGGGATCAGATATGGGCCTACTCTCTATCGATACTGAAAACCACTTTAACAACTGTGTACGCGGTGGAGTTTCCAGAATGAAGTAGGATGGTGGCGACGATCCTAAAGGTATATGCGTGGACCCAACTCCCGTGAGTTGGCATAAGGTGGCTAAAACATGAGCGATCGACGGGCCAATGAGGTAGCACCTCTGATCGGACACACTTCTTCGATACCATTCTTTTACTTTGTGATTGATTGGGTGCACCCCTTGATTTGGGAGTGTTGTTCGAGGTGGGTGGTAGTGGCTGCTATGCGTCACCACCAGTCCGGATACGTAATTGGTATATCTACCCTAGCATTGTCTTATGTGCCGTGTCACCTACCATATCGAGCTTTACTATGAGTTGTGATTTCTCCTGTAGCCTGTGGAGTATCGAGGGTAGCCCCCATTTTTGGAGTATGCTAATACTGGATAGACTACTGGGACTATTACGTGTTAAGGTGGAAAATGTAAAGCCTTAATGCTATTTAAAAGTATGTTTATTTTATATTAGACATTATTATAATAGCGCAATATTACTACATAGTAAATAATTTAACGGATCCTTAGAGGATGGGCGATCCCAAGCATCCTTTGAGTTACTTGTACCTTTATTACGGTTCACTTGAGTTGGTTTACATTGTATAAGTATGTATGTCATGACTCGAGTGTTTTGTGTTTTGCTTTACGCTCGGGTCAGACTGAGTGATACAGCATTAGAGACTCACCTTTGGAGCTGGAGTTTTGCTTTGAAGATCCAGATATCTATTCATTTTGTTATCCAGTTGATTCTAGTTGTATTCTGAGTTGTACCTGATTATCATACTGTTACCCTGTTGTATCTTGGTTTTCCTATTGTATCTTACTTAACTCTGATGTATTTATATAGTAGCTTCATGAACTACTATCCCTTTGTTTCCGCTGCATTATATTACTCTGTGTCTGTGATCTGTGATTATTTGTTTACTTTATATGATGAGTTTGCCAAATTTTCATTTACAACGCGGTATTTTGAGCAATTCAAGTTCGACATGTGTGGTTTTATTGTCGATTTGAATGGTCCAAAATAGAGGATCGTAACAGTTGGTATCAGAGCTCTGGTTTTAGGCAAACTCAGCATATAGGGTAAATTTAATTACAGAATCACTTTCGTTCGAACTTGAATTCTTTCTTCTTCGATTCGGTTTCCTTTGAATTTTGGAACGTTCCCTTCGGTTCCAAAGTCCATTCTTGTCCTCCCCTATTCGTGTCTTCTTGATTCTGGAGTGTCCCATAACTCCACTCCGAATAATCTTTCTAATGAATTGGCGGTCCCGCCAATATTCTAATGACTTGTAAAGGGGTGAAACTTCTTTACAATAAGCATTGATTCATTGGAGACTTCTGTATCCTTGGTTTACAATGCTATTATCTCTTGCTATGCCTGAATTCTATCTCTTGAGATCGAATGTAGATTTACCCTAGAAAATCCACAACGATCTTTTTCGTTAAGTCACGGTTGACCTGGTTAAGGTTACCCGCAATTTATATAGGCTTATCCATACTCCCTATTCTGTTGGTTAATCATCTTATCTTTTGTCTCCAACTTATATTCAAATCAGAGTTCTCTTTGATTTGAGTCCATCAAATCTGAATCCCTATCCTTATTTTGAAACATTAATCTTGTATTTGAAAATCTTATACTTAAAGATGTTTTATATATTGTGTTGTTTGAGTTGTTGATGTTGATTTGGGTTTCCGATCGATTTGTCTGATCAACGCTATCGATAGGATCTCCAAAACACTCGAATAGAGCAAACTAACACAATATGGTTTTCAAATTTAGTAGATAGATAAATTTTGTATAATTATAATATGAATAAGGTTAATTTTCTGAATTTTGATAATTAATGGAATTGGGTGTTAATAAATAATATTTAACTTTGTATGTAATTCGTAATCATTGGCTTTAGTTTCATATCTAAATAATTAAACATGGTTATAAATTAATTTAGAAATTTAAATGGATTTAAATCAAGAATGCGAGAATTTAATTTTCGATGATTTCAAACTTTGTTTTGAACGTTTTAAAAGGATACATTATTTAAAAGTATTTCTAGTAGAAATTGTTTCAAAGGAATTTTAATTTGTAAATCAGTGCTCTTTCCTTTTCGCTGGAAAATAATTTCGGTGATGACTGCAGCATCATCGACATTCATTTTCGAGTTTCGAAGTGAAGTGCCATTTTGTAGCCTTGCTACACTTTTGTTTGGAGAATTAAATTTATTTGGATTTCTAAAATATGACTTGACTTATAATATATATATATACTAGTATATGATTTAAAATTTGATTTGATATATATTAAGTGTATATATATTTATCACTAAATTGTTTGAAGCTAATCGAAAATTTAATTCTTAAATTTTATCTTAAAGGATAATTTCAATTATAAAAAGGAATCAAATCTCGAATAAATATTTAAGCTTGAATAATTGAAATGGAAGAATTTATTTGTATAATATTCTATTACATTCCAATATAACTTACCTTAATTATTAGAAGTTAACAATGTAATAGGATAATATACAATATAAAAAGGATTTTATAAATAAAATTTGAGTGGTTATAATAAATGTTATACACTTAAATTTTATTATAAAGGATCAATAGCGGTAGATAGAGAAAAAGGGTTAATTGAATAATTTAAAATATAATGATAGTTAAAAGAAATTATAAATAAATTGAAATAGTTATAATAAGTGAAATAAACTTAATATATATAGGATTTGATATATTAAGTGGAATAAATTTAAGAATAAAGTGGAATAAAGAAGAATGAAATTTAACGAATAAAGACGAATATAATAAATGATTGTTCAAATTCATGACTTTATAAATTGTTGATTTGATAATGAGATAATGAGATTTAAAAATAATTAAGATTTATTTAACTTAAGTGAAATCAAATGAATGAAATTAATTATTAATGTAAGTTGAAATTTTCATGGTTTTAAATTTATTATCTTATTCTGTTTACCAATCTATTTTCTTTCTGGTTGTTTCCATTCTCCTACCTTCTAAGTAGGAAATCAAATTCGAATTGGTTAGCCTTGGAGCTACTGTTCTCTTTTAGCTTGATCTTGCCTCTGATTTTCACCAACTCAGGGTTGCTGAGGAAAGTATTCCCGAGACTTCTTTCTGTACTGAGAATGGTTTTTCTATGAATAGTTAGTCATGCCTTTTGGTTTGACTAATGCTTCTGCTCTCTTTGTTGATTTGATGAATCATGTTTTTGTATTGTGCTTAATAAGTTTGTTCTAGTCTTTCTTCTTTCTCCTTTTCCTTCATCATTTAACTTTTCTATCTCTTCTGTGGTTCTTACTTCTCTGTATTCTGAATCGGAGCACTGCTTACCATCCACAGACCGACAGTCAAACGGAAAGGGTGAATCAGATTCTCGATGATCGTTTCGTGCTTGTGTTCTTGATTCTGGAAGATCTTGGGAAGATCATCTCCACCTTGTTAAACTTACCTATAACAACAGTTATCAGGTATAATTTCAATCTCCTTGTCATCTTGTCTTAATCCTATTTCATTCTATCTTTTTCTGTGTTTTCCCGTACCTCATTCCTTTTCGGGGATGAAAAGTTTTGAGTGGGGGAGAATGTAACAACCCTGTATTTTGTAATTATTTTAAATTGAATTTCCTGATTTAAAAACATTATTTTATTTATTAAATGGAATTTTTTTTATTTTAAATATTAATTATAATTTGTATGTGAATTATAATCCCAAACATGAATAAATAGAGTATTTTCCATAACTGTGAATTTTGGTCAATATGTTCAAACTTTGACTTTTAATTTAAAATTTTAAAAGTTTGAATTTTTTAATTTTATCTTTTATTATGAAAGTAAATAAAATTTCAAGTATACTGCTTTTCGTTTCGTTGAAATCTGATTAATATTGTGAAAGTTATGCCTTTTACACTATTGGATGTAATTTGTTGTATTTAACAAAATTATTATTTTAATTTTATATAAATAATATTTTGTTGTCATGTCATGTTCTAATTTATGTTTACATGTGTATCATGATGTTATGTATATATATTTTAGTTTTAAAACATTTTAAAAAGTGTAATTGAAATTTTCTAATGTCAGTTGTATTTTGTTTACAGTTTTTAATTTCTGGTTTCAATTAATTAAAGTAATTCTTTATTTATTTTTCTATTTTCTTAAAACCTTATTTTATTTTCATTTCCACTTTATTTTGTTCAGCAATTATTTTATTTACTTTGTTTAGAAGGGTTGTTATAATTTTCCAAAGTTAATTGCATTTTTGTTTGAAATTTTAAGTCTAGTTTCAATATATATATGTTATTGATTTTAAAGGCATATCTTTAAAAGGTATTTATTTAACGTTATTGTATTTATTGGTTTGTGAAAGCTTCTTGTATACACCTTTCTTTAATATATGGGTAACACATCAATTAGGATACGTTATCTATTTTTAAGTAGAGGCATACGTTACGTTTTGATTTATTACCTCTTTTGCTTTCCATCCATTGATTTTATACCATAACTCCTCAATATTTGCTGCCGTTTATTTCCTTGATTCCTAGCCGCCTATATCACATGAAAAATCTCTTCCCATCTTCATTTTTGCAAGGCATTTTCAGATCTGAAAAAAATAGGTAATGGCATCTTCTCCTTTTCACTTTTCTTCTTCTTTTTCCTATTGTTTTTCCATGTTTTTGCCTCGATTTCCTCTAAGCTTTGCTCGGCCTTAGACTCCACCATCACCTCCGACCACCACACCACCTCTTTCCCACATCATCCACGACCTAACCCTCCATCACCTCTATCCAATTCAGGCCGTGACCTCCCCTTGACCTAAAACTCCACAAAAACAATGCATAAACACCAAAACTATGTCATAGCCAAGCCTAGTTCAACTCTACCCTTCATATCTTGCCTTGGCCGCCTCCTATTGCTCCACCACCACATAGAGACCACCACTACCCATCACTTTAGCCTCTTTCCAGATCTGACCTGACCTGTGCATGCCATGGCCGAGCCATAGACCCATGTAGCCGAGCCAAAGTGATGAACCAAAACCTTCCTCTTATGCTTGCCCCTTTGTATTCATGTTATGTAACCTCTACCACTTCCTATTCCTTGTAGCCATGCCTTTTTAGCTCCAAACCTGAACCAAAACCATGTTATGGCTGAACCTATAAAGCCTTATGGTCGAGCATTGTTGAGTGGAGATCAAGCAAAAATGGTTTAAAAGCTTTGTGTAGTCAATTAACTATTTCTATTTCAATTTGTTTCAATATATTCTTTTGTATTGTATTCATATTTATATCTTGCTTTGTTTATTTTGTGAATACAAGATTAATATCTTGGATCTCTCCACTCAAATCAAAAATCATGCTTTTGTGCTTTCCGGATTTCTGTTTGTGTGTTTTGTTTGCGAACTTCAGCTTTATAAAGGTGAGTAATCACACCTGACATTCATACTTATATAACTGTGAATTGATAGCAAGTGAAAGTGTAGAAATAATTATATTATGTTATACCTGCCTGTGATGTTTATTATATGATGTTAAACCCTGTTATTAACTTGTCACATCATCTGTTATATTTTATTTTATTTTATTGTTTATTTTATATTCTGTTCTCACACTACAAGTTCCCTATAGAATAGAATCACCATGGGTTGAAATGATACATACCCGAACGGACTTTAGAATAGGGAAAAATCATTATGGGCTGAAATGATAGGCCTGAGTGATTTTTTATTTATTTTAATTAACTTGGGATTGCAGGTTTGAAATGATAGAACCCGGATTTTTCTTTGTAAATTACGGATTGAAATGATATATTATCCGTATCACTTGACCTAGGTTAGAAAATATTATACAGACCCGTGGTTATTTTATATATATTTTTGGAAGATTTAAGTATTTTGAAAATGTAAATTTTTGATATTTTTGATTTAAATTTGGTTTTTAAAATGATTTAATAAAGTGAAAAATGATTTTCTATGTATTAAAAATGTCAAATAAATAAATACTTAAAAGAAAAAGGTGGAAATATAACTTGACTTGGAATTGTGAAATTTGGTTTAAAAATATAAGTTAAGTTAAGAAAATAAAAATGGAAATTAAGTTTAATTTATGAAATGGTAAATTAAATTTAAGTGTAAAGGAAAAATGTAAAGAATAGGAAAATTTTACACTTGAATCAAATAAATGAATTGTTGAAAAGTTGATAATTATTGTAGAACTTTCCTTTATGAAATTATAAATTAAAGGGTAATTAAATGACCATTTTAAAAGTGGAAAATATGAAATTTTATAAGTTAAAATGATTTAAATTGAAGTTAAATTGTTGTTGAAATTCTATTGTAAATCTGTAAATTCTTTTAGTAGCACTTCAGAAATGCTATCGTTTCTGAAAATGAATTAAATCTGAACAAAATGAATCTGCAACACTTTGTAAGTGATGTAGTTGCAGAAGTAAACTAAAAGGAAATTTAACTAAGGGCTATCACAGCACTTTGCAAGTGCAATCTTTGCTGAATTGAACTAAAATCATTAAATAGAACCCTGAACTATTACAGCAGTTTTGTAAATCCTGTCTTTTCTGAATTGAAATATTTTTCAACTAAAATTGAACTATTACATCAGTTTTTTTAAATGCTGTCTTTGCTGAATTGAATGGTTTCAAATGTAACTTACCGTAGCATTTTCTAAGTGCTGCGAAAGCTGAAATTTAAATTGTTTGAAGTGTTTAAGTGAATAAATGAGCTCAGAAAAGGCTAAATTTTTGGGAATTGAATATTTGATTTGTAAGTATAATGACTTCATATTTAAATGGTGTAAATGAATTATTTTGATTTGAATATAAACCACTTTGAAATTTATGAGTTAATACAATGTTTGAAATTGGTATAATTGAATGAATGAACTTAAAATGTTATAACTTTGGTAATGAATATTAATTTAGAAGTATTATGATTTTTCCAAGTATTATGAGGTCCTAATGACAATATTTAAAGTGTTATGATTTCCAAGTATTTTGGTTTCAAAAAGTTTGGTTTCAGATTTGTTATGACTTTGAAAGTACTATGGTTTGGAAATGAAATTAATTGGAATTGTATTTAATTAAGAATTGTCTTTAAATATATATTAATTTGAAACTTGTTGAAATTGAAGATTCAAGGATATGACTTTATAAGGTGGTTGGTTTAATATGATTTAAAAGAATATTTCAAGTTAAATAAATTGATTTAGTTTGGAATTTAAATGATATATTATTGCTTTGATTTTTGAAATGGAAATGATATATTATTGAATTGGTTTTGAAATGGATATGTTTTGGGTTTGAAAGTATGTATTATTTTGAAATAAATGATATGATTTGAAATGGTTTAAAGGATGTATTTTGATTTGAAACATAAACTATTTTGAAATTTATAACCACGGATTATAATAACGATTGGTTGTTAAAGAGACCGGGATCGGATATGGGCATACTCTCTGTCGGTACCGAAAACCACTTTAACAACTGTGTACATGGTGGAGTTTCCAGAATGAAGTAGGATGGTGGCGACGATCCTAAAGGTATATGCGTGGACCTAACTCCCGTGAGTTGGCATAAGGTGGCTAAAACAGGAGCGATCGACGGGCCAATGAGGTAGCACCTCTGATCGGACACACTTCTTTGATACCATTCTATTACTTTGTGATTGATTGGGTGCACCCCTTGATTTGGGAGTGTTGTTCGAGGTGGGCGATAGTGGCTGCTATGCGTCACCACCAGTCCGGATGCGTAATTGGTATATCTACCCTGGCATTACCTTGTGTGCCGTGTCACCTACCATATCGAGCTTTACTATGAGTTGTGATTTCTCCCGTAGCCTATGGAGTATCGAGGGTAGACCCCATTTTGGGAGTATGCTAATACTGGATAGACTACTGGGACTATTACGTGTTAAGGTGGAAAATGTAAAGCCTTAATGCTATTTAAAAGTATGTTTATTTTATATTAGACATTATTATAATAGCACAATATTACTACATAGTAAATAGTTTAACGGATCCTTAGAGGATGGACGATCCCAAGCATCCTTTGAGTTACTTGTACCTTTATTACAGTTCACTTGAGTTGGTTTACATTGTATAAGTATGTATGTCCTGACTCGAGTGTTTTGTGTTTTGCTTTAGGCTCGGGTCAGACTGAGTGATACAACATTAGAGACTCACCTTTGGAGCTGGAGTTTTGCTTTGAAGATCCATATATCTATTCATTTTGTTATCCAGTTGTATTCTGAGTTGTACCTGATTATCATACTGTTACCCTGTTGTATCTTGGTATTACTATTGTATCTTACTTAACTCTGATGTATTTATATAGTAGCTTCATGAACTACTATCCCTTTGTTTCCGCTGCATTATATTACTCTGTGTTTGTGATATGTGATTATTTATTTACTGTATATGATGAGTTTGCCAAATTTTTATTTACGACGCGGTATTTTGAGCAATTCAAGTCCGAAACGTGTGGTTTTATTGTCGATTTGAATGGTCCAAAATAGCGGGTCGTAACAACAACCTACTTAGTTTCTGATGTTCAGCTTTTACCCGTTGACAGTTCAAACACTGTTTCACCCATAAGCATACGTCCCTCTTCATGCCTTCCTAGAAGAAACTTCTTTTCATGTCCTGGTACATCTAAGTTCCTCCCAGATGAATGGTGAATTTCGAACGATGGCATTCTCTAAGGACTTCCTTTTTAATGTTTCCCACGTTCAGAACACATTGTCTTCCTTTCTTCCATAACCACCCATTCTGGTTAAGACTAAAATCTTTCAAGTCATCGCTCTCCATTCCATCCCTTAACTTTCTGATCTATTCAACTAATAATGGATCTTCCCCTTGCTTATAAGCAATCATTTCGATCATCACCGGTCGAACTTCTAAACATGACAACATAGCAGTTTCTTTACTAGAACTACTCTTAGATCTCCATCGTACTCCGCATGCAGTCAATGCTTCTAGATCTTGCTACTTAGCTATCATTGCCATTACCGCATTCTGATGTTTTTGGCTAAATGCATCGGCAATTTTATTGCCTTTTCCCAGTATGTATTCAATGCCAAAGTCATAAGAGGCTAAAAACTCTAACCACCTTTGATGTCTCATCTTCAACTCCTTCTAAGAGAATAAATACCTTGGCGACTTATGATCCATATACAATTCAAATCCCTCTTCCAAAAGGTAATGTCTCCATGCCTTCAATGCAAAAATCACTGTAGCTAATTCCAAATTGTGAGTTGGATATCTAACCTCATGCGGTCTGAGCCATCGAGAAGCATAGGCAATCACTTTACCTCTCTGCATTAACACAGCTCCTAATCCTATTCCACATGCATTTGTGTACACCACTAAGCTCTAATTCCCCTTCGAAACAACTAACACGGGTGCATTTGTCAATAAGTGTTTCAGCTTCTATAATGCTTCCTCACACTTATCGGTCCGGACAAACTTCACATCTTTCCAAGTTAGCTTAATCATCAGTGCCGCTATTTGCGAAAAATCCTTAATGAATCTCCGATAGTAATCAGCTAATCCAAGAAAACACTTTCTCATAGTCACTGTCTTGGGTCTCTTCCAACTATTCACTGCCTCGATCTTAGCTGGATCTACTGGCAACCTTTTCTCTGAGACTACATGACCAAGGAACTTCACTTCCTTCCTCCAGAAATGACATTTTGAATATTTCGCTCTCAGTTGATGCTGCCTTAATGTCTCAAGCACCACTCTAAGATGAACTTCATGCTCTCCTTCATATTTAGAGTATACCAAAATGTCATCTATGAATACTAATACGAACCTACCCAAGTGCTCTCGGAAAATCCGGTTCACCAAATCTATAAAGAATGCTGGCGCATTAGTTAGCCCAAACGGCATCACTGACCATTTGTATGATCCATATCGAGTCCTAAATGCCGTCAAAAGAATACTATCCTTAGCCACTCTAAGCTGATGGAATTCTGTTGCCAAATCCAACTAGGAAACTACTCTGGCTCCACTCAACTGCTCGAACAAATCATCAATTCTTGGTAACGGATATTGATTCTTTATCGTCTTCTCATTCAACTTACGATAATCGATACATAATCTTAACGATCTGTCTAGTTTCCTTGCAAACACTTTGGCTGCTCCCTAAGGCGAACTGCTTAGTCTGATAAAATTCTTGCTTTCCAAATCCACCAACTACACCTTTAGCTCCTTCATCTCGATAGGTGTCATTCTGCTTGGCGGTCTACTCGCTGATTCTGCTCCTGGTAAATCCGAAACTCAATAGCTCATTTCGGCGGCAGTCCTACTATGGGCTCAAAGACATCTGCAAATTCTCTAATAACAAAAACTTGATTTAACTCGTCTTTTGCCTCCACAACACCCAACAAAGCATCATCCTCAAAACTAGGGTTTTCTACAGAGTATATTATCCGATCACTGCAGTAAGGATGTCTGAGTGATATTTTCCTATCATGGAAAAATATCCTAGCATCATATTTACTTAACCAATCCATACCCAAAATAATTCCGAACCCTACGAAATCAAACACATACAAACTACAAACAAATACATGACCTAACAATTCAAACTCTAGGTGGTCATATCTCATCCCAAGAGTCGCATATCCTTCGATCGGATTCACAACCCTTAAAGAAGTAACTAGGTATGAAGGTTCTAGGTTAAGCTTATCTACCAAACAATGAGATATTAAAGAATGCGATGCACCAGTATCAAATAGAACTCTAACTGATACACCATGAATCAAAAACGTACCTCCCAATATAGCTTTTCCTTTCTCCTACGCTGTTGGTCTCAAGGTAGCTGGCTCCAATGAAAACACTTTTCCATTTCCATCCTTGGTTGGCTCCTTGCACTGGTTCTTATAATGTCCAATTTGATTACAATTGAAACATCTCACTCCTTTTTATCAGTAGCTTTCTTCCCTTTGCCCGTTCGACACTCATGAGCATAGTGTCCTTTCTTATCACACTTATAACAGATAACTTCCGTCTTTCCCTTCTTGGCAGCTCCACTCTTCTGAGCGTCCTTCTTATGGAAAAACTTCCTCTTTTGGTTCTACCCTACTTGAGCTCCTCCTGCCTTGTTACCCTCAAGATAAGCAAGCATTTCTTCCCGCCTCAAAGCAATCTCAACAACTACATCGCATATATCTCTAATATGTGATAATATGGCCTTAGCAAGCTCAGGCTTCAACCCACGAATGAACTTCTCATTCCTTTTGGTAACAGTATCAACCGTAGTGTATCCGTATCTAGATAGCTCCTCAAATCTGGTTGCATACTCAAGCACTATCGTATCTCCCTACTACAACTCGGCAAACTTCCTAAGCAGAGCTGACTTTGTAATCTCCAACATAAACCTCTCTTCAAACCTTCTTTTGAACTCAGCCTAATTCATAGTCTCCTCATTGACTCCGACCGTAACACTATTCCACTAGTACAGTGTTGCTCCCTATAACTACCTAAAAGCGAATATCCTTTTCTGCTCATCATTAAGCCCCAAATCAGCAAATATCCTCTCACAATGAAGTAACCAATTCTCCAATTCAATTGCATCTTCAGTCCCGATAAACGGTTTTCCTCCTAGCCTGGCATAATTGTTGAATATGCGTTTATATGATTTTTGTTTGATGATAATAAACATATATATATATATATTCATTTAAATGTATTTGCTATTGTACTATTTTATTTTTACAGATTGAATAGATATTTGCTGAATAAAATAAATAACACAGAATTTGATTTCAAACAGAAATTTTATTCAAACAAATATTTATTACAATTTTGAATAATACAAATTCAAGCTCTCACTATATACATACAATTTCAGTTACAATACAATACAATTCATATTTACATCAGGACCTCACTACATATCACTCACACTCGTATTTTATCTTCAACTTCATTCCAGTTTGAATCCAGCATCTGAGCAATCTACAAAAATATATACTGACGCAGTAAAATTGAAAAAGAAATATTTTTGCAATACAAAATAAAATGTGAATTTGAAATTTTTATTTGCCTCAGTTATTTGGATTATTCGTCATCATTTAATTCTGAATTTGTCACACACAAACAACTTGTGACATGCACAGTGTATCACTGTACATGCCACAAGGCCGTGCACACCGATATATGTATATACACTTGATATAGTAACAGGGACAGGTGAGCACAGGTCAAACCCAAACCAAAAATCGGGTTCAACTCAAGTGCAAAATAAATAAAGTCACATCACAAGCACAAGGTCAAACCCGAGCGTTTAAGCTGGATTCAACTCAGGTGAAAATTCAAAAATGCAAACCCAAATGTACAAGTGCAATCTCAATGAAACCAGAAGTACAAAATGGCTTAAGCAAAGTGCAATGACAACTGATCAGAATCAAGTGGAGATGAACACATACTAGCAAACATGTCTACCAATGGACAACTGCAATATCAAAGTGATGATATACAGATGCAAATAAATCATAGTGTCCAGACTCAAGCACACATGAAGTTCAAAGTAAATCAATGGCCTATATCAGACATATGAACATGAAAGAACCATACACAACCTCTTCCAAATGTACATGTCCACAATGCAACTGAATTCAAGTGAATGTCAACAACAAGTGATACAACAGTTTGGTGATAACACTGATGTGCACATATAAACAGTGATGAACCAACAGGCTTACAGTGAACAATGAAATACAACGGAGCAATTAACACTTTTACCAAAGTCGAAGTCAACCACGAAATTCACGAAACCAACATAAGCAAGTCAACTACAGTTTTAAACCAAAATTGTAATATCCCAGAATTTATGGGCAATATCAATTTAATAATCTGTTTAAATAATTAAATTGATTTGATAATCTTTGATAACAAATTTGAATTGGTTTAATAATCTAATTAAATGGATATTTAATTAGTGAATTTATCTTTTAGAAATTAATAAAATGATTTCTATTTATAATATATTTATATGTGTGCATATGTATATTGTAAATAGATTGGCTTTGGTTTGAAATTTAATAAATGAATAAAGTCTTGTTTTTAAATAAATAGATTTTAATGTAAATAGAATTGTTATTTAAAATGGAATGTGTTGTTTTAATCTAACTTTAAATTGGATTTTTAAATATAATTTGAAATTGAATGTAAATTAATTTTGAAATTCAAAAGAGGTAATATTTAAATATTTGGATTTTTTTAAATATATAATTGGTTTTTATTTCTTTTAAAAATTATCTATATATATATAAATAAGTAATAAGTGTTTAATAAATTAAGAAAAGGATTTTTACATTTAAAATAAATACTAATAAATTAAAGAGACATGTGTAAATTTCTAAGGCTTTAATATTACATGTGTTAAGAAATTAAGATATAAGAAAGACAAGTGTCATTTTGTTCTAATTTTTCTTTTTAATAAATCATTTATACTTATAAAAACATGTTTTCACCTTCTTCTTTCTTTCTAGTCTTCATTTCAAAAGTATGACATTCGTTTTCCACTTCTAAGAGCAAACCAGAAAATCAAATTTAACATTTTTCTCAACAAACAAATCTGTAACTTAAAATCCTCCTCTAACAAAACATGAAATCAATATACTCCTCAAACCAGAAAATCAAATGGAAGCCTGTAACTCATTCTTCAAATCTGCATCTCTTTAAGCCTGGATACTTTCTTCCTCAAATCAGAGATTATCTAAATCAAATCTCTGTAACCCATTTTCCAAAATCTGATCAAAGCCTGCATTTGTAAATCTGAGAACAACAAACCTGCAATATCTTTCAAATCTGGAAGCAAGATCATTTCAGTACAACTGATCTAAGCAACATCTCAATAAATCAAGTCTGCATGCAAGTTTATAAAGCTAACAATTCAAGTTTCAAATCAAAGTCCAGAAGTTAAGGCATTCCAGTTTTAAAAAGTATTCAAAAGCTTTTCAAATTCCTGTTTCAAGCTCTGATACCACTGTAACGACCACGACTTTCTCTCCACAGAAAGTCGCATCGTTAATAAGAAAGAAAGGGGTATAAAATAGAAAAGAAGAGAAGAAAGAAAGAAACAACATCAACGATCTCACAGCGGAACGAATAAATTATATTAATACATAAACTATTACATAGTATACAACAATTTACAGAGTTATACAGCATATACATCACTTACTAGACAGTTATAAACATCTGTCTAGACATTACAACTCAAATACAAGACAAGACACTATCACAGATATCAACACAGCGGAATACTATATCTACGAACGCCGAAGCCTCCTGCTCCATTGCTCCTCCAGAATATTCGTCAAAGCTAAACCTGAATCCCTTGGCTCCTCGTAAAAATTTGAGTACCCAAGAGTTTATAAAACAGAAATAAACACTTGGGTCAGACATGGGTCTGGTGTGAGTAACAGGTTAAACTTGCTTAACTTCAAAACCTTTAGAAAGAAAAGGTATCACGTAAGACTCCCCACAAATAAACATGGGTAAGTTTTTACCTTACGCTAACCAAAACATTTGATAGGAAATCTGATTTTATTATAATAGGGTCTAGGGTTTTCAAGTAAAATATAGAAATAGCTGAAATGCTTACATCTCACATTCCAACATAGTTGGGCACAACTAATACGTACGGCACTTATTGGAGTTTGGATTCCATACAATGGCAGGGCTACTGGGGTACCGCCCGTCACAGTACGTGGCCTAGATCACCGTACCGAGGAGTACGCCCGCTCCCCTGCAACACAAAGCCGGAACCATCCCTTACTGGATAATCCCGAACAAGACAATCCCGTAGTTGGCGCGACCAACCACACACTAAGCCGAATAAAAGAAAAGGGACCTCTAGACAGGGATCTATCTTGCTCTCAATGGGTGCTACCCACGAAGCCTTGCTGCACCTCCCCTGTTTTAGCCATTCCCGGTTGATGAGGCTTGAGGTTACGATTACCTTTAATCAGAACATATCACTTAGAATGCTCATCGTCCGCCTGACGATGTGCTGAAAGCATTCAATCCATACAAGTTCGTTCCGGGTTCGAACGAAACCGAAGGCATTATCTCGTTACACTCGTTTTGGAATCACCCTCAGAGTTAACGACAATAACCCTTGCACTCTGAATCTTCATCTTCACTTGAGATTCACGACCTATCGTAAATTTGGATCGATGTGGTATTCGGGTCTCCAGACCTGGAATACCGGTATACGGAAACCCGATCCCGGTCTCATCGAAATCCAAAACGTATCTTTTAAGGCCAAGTTGTTTTAAGGTTAAAACAATTCAATTCAGTTATCTATACTACACAGATAGATAATTCACAATAGATAATCTACATTATCACAAACAGATAATTCATATTATCATTACAATTCAACCAAACATTCATATCACATATCATATATCTCATCAGAGATATCAAACAATGCAAAGCATTCAATAATATTCATCCATCCTAAGTAATGATTTATATCATCTCTAATTAATTTAAAATGAATTAAATTAATTACTTCATTCTATAAATCCTGCTTACTTAATTATTAATTAAACCAATTAATTAATCATACTTTAAGTATCATCTTAATTAATCAATCCTGATTAATTATACTTTAATTACCTTAAGTAATTAACTCTTAATTAATTTTACAAATTAACTAACTTAAACCATTCAGTAATTAATCTTTAATTACTTCATTAATTAATTAACTATAATTAATGTAATTAAATATAGTTAATTAATTAATGAAGTAATTAAAGATTAATTACTGAATGGTTTAAGTTAGTTAATTTGTAAAATTAATTAAGAGTTAATTACTTAAGGTAATTAAAGTATAATTAATCAGGATTGATTAATTAAGATGATACTTAAAGTATGATTAATTAATTGGTTTAATTAATAATTAAGTAAGCAGGATTTATAGAATGAAGTAATTAATTTAATTCATTTTAAATTAATTAGAGATGATATAAATCATTACTTAGGATGGATGAATATTATTGAACGCTTTGCATTGTTTGATATCTCTGATGAGATATATGATATGTGATATGGATGTTTGGTTGAATTGTAATGATAATATGAATTATCTGTTTGTGATAATGTAGATTATCTATTGTGAATTATCTATCTGTGTAGTATAGATAACTGAATTGAATTGTTTTAACCTTAAAACAACTTGGCCTTAAAAGATACGTTTTGGATTTCGATGAGACCGGGATCGGGTTTCCGTATACCGGAATTCCAGGTCTGGAGACCCGAATACCACATCGATCCAAATTTACGATAGGTCGTGAATCTCAAGTGAAGATGAAGATTCAAAGTGCAAGGGTTATTGTCGTTAACTCTGAGGGTGATTCCAAAACGAGTGTAACGAGATAATGCCTTCGGTTTCGTTCGAACCCGGAACGAACTTGTATGGATTGAATGCTTTCAGCACATCGTCAGGCGGACGATGAGCATTCTAAGTGATATGTTCTGATTAAAGGTAATCGTAACCTCAAGCCTCATCAACCGGGAATGGCTAAAACAGGGGAGGTGCAGCAAGGCTTCGTGGGTAGCACCCACTGAGAGCAAGATAGATCCCTGTATAGAGGTCCCTTTTCTTTTATTCGGCTTAGTGTGTGGTTGGTCGCGCCAACTACGGGATTGTCTTGTTCGGGATTATCCAGTAAGGGATGGTTCCGGCTTTGTGTTGCAGGGGAGCGGGCGTACTCCTCGGTACGGTGATCTAGGCCACGTACTGTGACGGGCGGTACCCCAGTAGCCCTGCCATTGTATGGAATCCAAACTCCAATATGTGCCGTACGTATTAGTTGTGCCCAACTATGTTGGAATGT
The DNA here is from genome assembly GCA_030737815.1 of Allium fistulosum. NCBI lineage: Eukaryota > Viridiplantae > Streptophyta > Magnoliopsida > Asparagales > Amaryllidaceae > Allium > Allium fistulosum. The sequence goes on along the minus strand of CM060906.1, from coordinate 371,566,580 downwards.
GAGATGTAAGCATTTCAGCTATTTCTATATTTTACTTGAAAACCCTAGACCCTATTATAATAAAATCAGATTTCCTATCAAATGTTTTGGTTAGCGTAAGGTAAAAACTTACCCATGTTTATTTGTGGGGAGTCTTACGTGATACCTTTTCTTTCTAAAGGTTTTGAAGTTAAGCAAGTTTAACCTGTTACTCACACCAGACCCATGTCTGACCCAAGTGTTTATTTCTGTTTTATAAACTCTTGGGTACTCAAATTTTTACGAGTAGCCAAGGGATTCAGGTTTAGCTTTGACGAATATTCTGGAGGAGCAATGGAGCAGGAGGCTTCGGCGTTCGTAGATATAGTATTCCGCTGTGTTGATATCTGTGATAGTGTCTTGTCTTGTATTTGAGTTGTAATGTCTAGACAGATGTTTATAACTGTCTAGTAAGTGATGTATATGCTGTATAACTCTGTAAATTGTTGTATACTATGTAATAGTTTATGTATTAATATAATTTATTCGTTCCGCTGTGAGATCGTTGATGTTGTTTCTTTCTTTCTTCTCTTCTTTTCTATTTTCTACCCCTTTCTTTCTTATTAACGATGCGACTTTCTGTGGAGAGAAAGTCGTGGTCGTTACAAAAATCGTGGTCATGCCGAGGTCAACAAGCACAAAGAAAGGCAAGGCAAAAATCAGAGCCGTGGTCAGATATTATCAAACAAAGTCAAGGCAGGAGTAAAAAGAAACCAAGTCAGAAATTAAACAAGCCGTGGTCAGAGGCGTGGTGGTAAGGAAACGAACAGTTCAGATTCAAAGCCGTGGGAAACAAGTATCAAACTACATGAAAATATACGAATTTGAATCAGTCAGTGAAATCATCATCATCCATACGAATAACAACGGCCAAAGCACAATAATTGACGAATTCAAAAATTATCAGATGAACGAAAATTTAGGAATTCGACTCCTATATAAACCAATCATCATCGGCAATTTAGTTCATCGAGTTCAAGTACAAAAATCATTAAAACACAAAAAGGATAAATTACATACCGAAGCAAACATTCGAACTCAACTAACTGGAGGCGACCGCAAGCAAAATAGAAGAAGCAATCGAAGCCAAGTCCGAACAACCAGCAATTGATCGGCGCTCCAGAATTCAGAAGCCCTAATTCACTTGAAAAGGAACGAACGAGAAGAAGCCATTATCAAGGATCGGGCCGAAGCAATATAAAAGAAAAAGGGATATTTTTGTGTTATTACTTTAAATTATTTGGGCCGGTCCTGTTTTCTTTACATAAGGCTTAATTATATTAAATTAGGGTTTTTAGTTTTAAACTTTGTTTTTAAATGTAAATTCCCTTTTAAAAGGTTGTAATTACTAGTCGTGTGACTAGGGAACAAACTACGTGGCGTAGTTTGGGAATTCGCAACTCAGTGGCTGAGTTGTGGCAGGGTTTTGAGCGTAGAGTTAGATTAGTCAATAGCGGGTATAGCGAGTTTACGTGTGTAAGCGTCTGACTATCTAATTTCTAGTAGAAACCTTGGGGGCAGCACATAGGCAGGGTTTTGCCGAAGCTGGGTAAATCTGTGTGTTCTCTTTTCTACATTTACTATTCTGCTATTATCTGTGTTGATATTATTCTGCTGTGATTTGTGTTGAAATTATATACTTCCGCAATAAATTTTTATAATTGATAGTATCACCCTATTCACCCCCCCCTCTAGGGTGAAATCGATCCTTCAAGTGATATCAGAGCTAGGAATAGGAGTCAATTTTTTGTTTTAAAAATTCGATTTTTTTTCAAAAACCAACTTTTGTTTTAAAAATTTGAATTTTTAAAATGACTTCTTTTAATAATGCCTTTGCAGAGGGTCAGTCGATAGTTAGACCTCCAATGTTCAATGGTGAATATGCTTATTGGAAAAATAGGATGAAAATTTTTCTGAAAACCATTGATGCTTGGAATATTGTTGAGACAGGTTATAGAACTCCAACTAATTGTATATAATCAGGAAATAGACAAACCAATTGATCAATGGACTGATCTAGAAAATAAGTTACAGAATGCAAATGCTAAAGCCATGAATTCTATTATTTATTCATTGGATCATATTGAATTTAATCGTGTCTCACATTGTCTAACTGCGTAGGAAATATGGCATACACTCGAAGTGACTCACGAAGGAACGTCTCAAGTCAAAGAATCTCGTCTTGCCATGCTAAGCAGCGAATACGAGAATTTCACAATGGAAAAGGAAGAAAATGTCAAGTAGATGACAGACGACTTTCCAATATCGTATACAAATCAAAAGCTCTTGGAAAATCATACACATAATTGGAAATAGTCCGGAAAATCCTCAGAGTCCTTCCACGAAGTTTTGAAGCAAAAGTAACTGCCATTCAAGAATCGAAAGATTTGAAACAACTCAAAGTTGAAGAACTCATCGGAAATCTCACTACTTATGAGCTAGAGATGAAATTCAAAGAAGAGCGTGAAGGAGGAGATACTCGAAAGAAATCGATAGCTCTCAAAGGAACAACTGAAAGTGATGATGATGACGATGATGATGGTACAGCAGAACTAGAACTGTTAATAAGGAAATTCAAAAAGTGGAATCACAAACATGGAAATTCAGCTCTAAACCAAAAGTTAAAAAGTAGAATAGCCAAAGCACTAGACTCCTCAAAAGAACAGAAGATCATTTGTCATAAGTGCAATAAACCCGGTCATATCAAGCCCGATTGTCCACAGAATAAATTCAACCATGGAAAGAAACAGAAAAAGAAAAGTTTTGCAGCCACTTGGGATGAAACAGACGAGGAAGATCAAAGCACTGGCAGTGAAAGTGAAAAAGCAGGATTGTGTCTTCAAGGTGATATAACTGACAGTGACGATGACGAGCCAAGTGAGGTATCAAAACTTACCCATTCTGAGTTGCTTATTTATTTTCACGAAGTAAACGGTTGTTTTGAACGACTTAGGGAGAGATACACTAAACTTGAATCACAAAGAGACAGTTTGATGGAAACAAATGAACAGCTTGAACAATTAGTTAAAAACTATCAATGTAGAATCCCTAAGTGTGATAAGTGTCCAACATTCGAAGATGAGATTAAAAAATCAGAAATTAATATAAAATCACTTGAAAATGAAATTCTGATTTTAAAAGATAGTGAAAATATGAGAAGAGAAAATTCTATCAAAAAGTGCACTCAATTATTGAATGAAAACGAATCACTTAAATCACAAGTCCAACAATTGTCTACTACTTTAGATAAATTTTCCAAAAGTAAAAGATCGTTGAATATGCTATTAGGGAAACAAACTGTCAATATTGATAGACAAGGACTTGGGTATACTCAAACAGAACGGTATAGAAGGGAAACTAAACAAGTCAATCCAATGTGCACTATTTGTAGAAAAACTGGACACGATCAAAATAATTGTTGGTATAGACCCAAACATGTGAAAACAATTCCAATTTGGGTTCCAAAAGGTACAAATATAGAATCTCTCAAAGTTAAACAAATATGGGTGCCAAAAGGAACATATATAGATAGTTATGGGTCTCCACAAAATTATTTTTCAAATTATTCTTCCACTAACAACCATGGACCTATAAAAACAAATAGGTCACAAAAATATTTTACCATGTAGGTGTGGTGGCAGGCTAAGGAACAACATCGGTGTTATCTGGATTCTGGCTGTTCCAGAAACACAACGGGCGACAATTCAAAGTTCCTTAGCCTAGTATAAAGGTGACAGATTCACAATGGGCAAACAACGAAAGATTGTCATAAAGGTAAAATAGGTAATGGTAATTATTTTGAACGATACATTCAATGTGATAATCTGCACCATAATCCGAATTAAATCAGCCAGTTATGTGAAATAATTGATGATGTTAATTCTGACTTACTCAAAATGTTGACCAATCATCTTTGAATAAAATTGCTTGGATTAATTATGATGTTGATTGATTACTGATTTCTCATGCTACAAGTAGATATATTTGTTTACTTATTTGTTTCAATGGCTTCAATTTAAATTCAAGAGAACTTCATTTAAAAAGCTGTTAAAAATGATTTCAAAGAAATTTATTTCAGGTTTATAACATTTAAACAATGATAATGTTGAGTGAAAGAAAAATTCAGATGCAGATTACACTGGCAATCTAGTCGATGAAGAATTACTAGTGGATCATGATTTAACTTTCAGTAATTGCATCGTTTTTCAAAGAAAATATCTGCATATTTTTCATTTCAAATAATTTTCAATTAATAGATATTTTTCTTAAATAAACCCTTCAAGAAAATCATTTTTTACCTTGTTTCAAATTAGTTATTTCAGAAAAATTGATTTTATAATTATTTTTGAAATTGATTTTAAATCACTACATTAACTAATCTGACCCCCTACTAATTATCGAAAAGATAAATAGTGATTGAAAAAGTGAAGAGTGTTGATATTAATCATATATTATAACTCGAGACAGTATATTTAATAAATTTCTTTAGAAATTTAAACAAGAGTTATAAAACTTTTTGGTTGACAAAAAATTTCACGACCATTTCTATTTCTATCATTTTTCTATCAACCATCACTCATCAAAATTCAATATAGTATGTGAATATGTGGTATTTTAAACGGGAATCATTCGTTTTTCATTTTTTTAACAAATAAAAACATCCAAAGTATTCACTCTCATTTAAAAGTCCTCATGGTTATGCATGGGTGAATTACTTGGATTTTTGATTATGTGCTTCTATGCTCATTTAAAAGTCCTTACGGTTATGCATGTATGGAACGCATATCAAAAATTGATTGATTAAATAGACAAGTTGATTCTAATCCCATTTAAAAGTCCTCACGGTTATGCGTGGTTAGAAGATACTTGAATTCATTTTTTTTAATTTTGGAATACTACTAATCTCATTTAAAAGTCCTAACGGTTATGCATGGTTAGTAGATATTCAAATTCCTGATATAAATATACCAAAAATAGACACGACTATATGGTTTTATATGATGACATCATCCCTATCATTCTAAAGTGGAATATGCGTCAAACAGAGTATTTATGATTTTTGTTTGATTTTTTATTGAAATTTAATATTTATACTCAATTGGGAATTAATATTGTTTTAATGTCTATCACTTTATCTCTATTTTTCCTAGCACTATTATTCTTTTGCTGATAACAAAAGGGGGAGAGAAAAGTTAAGATTTTGAAAATAAAGGTCAAATATTTTCTAATTACATTAAGGCTCATTTGAATATTTTTATGCATATATGAAGGGGGAGTATTGTGTAGAGAGGGAGCATTCAAATAGGGGGAGCAAACTGAATAATCAAATACATTTAATATAGTCAAAATCTTAAATATATGTTTGTTATCATCAAAAGGGGGAGATTGTTGAATATGCGTTTATATGATTTTTTTTTTGAAAGGCAAGAGCATGAACTCATTTTATTGACTTAAGCAATATTACAAACAGTTACAGTGCCACAAAATTACATCCTATTACAACCATCTTGACAGCTACAATGATAATAAAACAACCAATACAAACTTACAATCAGCAATCACAAATAGACCAAACAATATAATACACTGCATACAATCTTGAGAATCTAGTAAAATTATATTTAACATTCCAGAAAAGGGCCATCTACAAGTGGTGATAAAATCAATGCAAAACTTCAAATATAATCTGTTTTAATGTCTCTGAGAATACTGCCATGAACCATATTATAGAGCTGAGATGAATTTTTACTACCAATACCAAAAACTCTGTTATTCCTTTCAGACCACACTGCATATATCAGTCTCTTAAGAAGTTTTAGCAGCAGCCTGGTCAAACGAGTCTTCCATCTTGTTGCTTTAAACACATTAAACCATTCAATTGAACTAACTGGTGATGGTTTATAAAATCCACCATTAGATAGAAGTCTATACCATATTTGATATACAAAAGTGCACTCAAAAAACAAGTGAGTATTGCTTTCAGTTTCCGATTTTCAGAGAACACATAAATCCTCTGAAATAATACCCATTTTACAGAGCTTATCCTTGGTATTTAAGGCATTTGCCATCACTTTCCACAACAATAAGTTTTCTTTAGCACTTCCACCAATATTCCAAATTCTTGAATGCCAGGGAAATTGAGAACCATTTTGATAGAGAAAATTATAAACAAGCTTAATAGAATGAAGCTTACCCTTGTCTGACCAAATTAAAACATTGTCATTATTCTTAATGGGATTACTAGTGATGACATTCCATAAATTCCTTAGTTGAAATGAACTGGAATAAGGTAAAACTACACAATCATCCTGTAAAAACTCATCAAATGTAGCCAGTTCAGAAATACCAGAATTCCTTCTCAGGTTATACTCAACTACAGAACTTAAGATCAATCCATGTTTAGCCCATGGAGAATGCCAGAAGGATAAACCTTTTATCAAAACATAATTACATTGTAAGAAAGGAATAAAAGTCTCCCTAAGCTTGAGAATACATCTCCAACTCCAACTGCAGTTTTGTGCAATGGGCATAGTCCAAAAATTCCTCTTACCAATAAGATTGTGATTGACCCATTGAGACCATAAGTTCCTATCAGTTTCAAAGATCTTATTGAAATACACTGACAAAGCAGCTTTATTCCATAGAAAAATATTAGTAATACCAAGTCCACCATTTTCCTTGGATTCAAACAATTTATAAAAAGAAATAGGAATGAGCTTCCTGAGAAAGGATCACCATGCCAGAGGAATTTATTAAGGGCACTAGAAATCATATTAATTAGCTTAACAGGGAGTATATAATGTCTAGTCCAATAAGTTGTCGTAGCCACAACAATTGATTGGATGATTGTAAGTCTACCAACTTGTGACAGTTTATCAATTGGCCATAACTGAAGCGTTTCAATAATCTTCTCAAAGAGTGGCAAGCAATTTTGTTTAGTAATTCTAGAGCTTAAGATAGGCAAGCCCAAATAGAAAGAATTTTTGGATAATTCATGAAGACCCGAGTACTTAATAATATCATTCCTTTGAATAATATTTAAACCAGCAACCAAGATATTTGATTTATGAAGATTAATTTGTAGGCCGGTAATAGAATAGAAAGTTTTAGAGAGGAAATAATACACTAAATATTATGATAAGTAGGCTTTGTAAAAATGATAAGATCATCAGCAAAGAGAAGGTGAGTAATGATTGGTTTTTTACATTTGGGATGAAGCTGAAAGTCTTTTTTAACAACTAGATCCATCAAAATAGGATTAAGAAGCTCCATAACTATTATGAACAAGTATGTAGAAATTGGGTCACCTTGCCTAACACCTTGTACACCTTTAAAATAACCATACAGCCCACCCTCTCTTGAAATAGAGTACATAGGTGATGATATACATGTGTAAATCCAAGCTAGAAAAGGTTTTGGGAAATTCATCCTAGACATAATAGCTAAAATAGAGCTCCAAGCAATAGAGTCAAAAGCCTTCTTGATGTCTAGCTTTAACATGCACCTTGGTGAAATATTTTCCTCTCATAACCATACAATAATTCTTGGGTCAAGAGAATATTATCACTAATTGATCTACCACTAATATTTGCAGCTTGATTATTGGAGATAATGGATGGCAAGACTAATTGTAATCTATTAGCTAAAACCTTTGAGATGATTTTATAAATGATATTACAACACAATATAGGCCTAAAATCAGCAACTGAAGATGGATTTACAGTCTTGGGAATTAAAGCAATAGCAGTGGCAGCAAGTCCAACAGGAAGCTTATTAAAAAGAAAAAAATATTGAATAGCCTTAATAATATCTGACCCAATTATTTTCCAACTCTATTGAATAAAATGTGCATTATACCCATCTGGACCTCCACAACTATCACTATCCAAACTAAAGACTGCAGTTTCAATTTCATTATTTGAAATTGCACTAATCAGAGAAGTAGACCGAGAGGTAGTTAAGGTTGGAAGAGTAATGTTATAAAGGGGTTTAATATCAGGAATGAATAAATTGGTTGGCGCTAAGATAGATGTAAAATATTGAACAAAAGCTTCATTAATTCCATCAAAAGTTTTCACCATGTTTCCAAACATATCCTTTATCTGAAAAATACATTCACGGTTCCTTTTTACTTTTAGGAAGTTATGGAAGTACTTAGTATTCCTATCTGCCTCTCTTTCCATTCTCAAATGAATTTTCTGCTTGAGTGATGACACTTCCTTTTGAATAACTTGTTCTAGAGCATTCTTTAATTGCAATTCAATATGAAGTAAAATAGTATCAAATGGTCTAGCACTCAGGTCTTCTTGTATCCTAATAAGCTCATTCCTAATCTGAGTAGAAAGTTTAGCATCCTTACCAAAATTAGCTGCAGACCAACTCCTTAGTTGAAATTTAAGAGCTTTCATCTTGAGAATAATATTTGTAAGAGGATCCTTGCCATATTGTGTATTCCAAACCTATTTTAAAATAACATGATAGTCCACCTGCTTAGTCCAAAAATTTAAAAATTTAAAAGAGTGTTTCCCTCCACAAAGATCATCAACTCCCCAATGAAAAATTAATGGACAATGATCAGATAAAGAAGGCTGTAAGATGTGATAAAATGATTTTGGCCAAAGATGAAGAAAAGGAAGATTTATGAAAATATGATCAAGCTTACATAAAGTTGAATTTCCACTCCTATTACTATTTGACCAAGTATAATCTGAACCAAGATATTTAACAGAGATAAGATTTGATTGAATTATAGCACTATTTAAAGGAGAAATATCCTTAAGAGATAAAGGACAGCCACCAAATTTTTGATTACTTGCAAACATACAATTAAAATCACCACCAATTAGCCAAGGAATAGAAGATGAGTTTAAAGATGGAAGATAGTCCAAAAAAACCTGTCTCAAAGATAATGAATTTTGAGCATAAACAGTAGTTAGATGGAAATTTATATTGGAAGGCAAATGAATACAATTGTAATGAATATATTGATCATAGGCACTAATTCTGGAAAGTTTGAAAATATGAGGATTCCATAAAGTGAGCAGTCTACCATAATTAGATTCAACAAAGTTATTATCATGTAACCAAGATGGAGCAATCAAACGAATAGCCTTAATGGTAGAGTGAATGTCAAGCTTAGTTTCTGAAACACACATCAAATGAATATTTTTGACCTCTATAAGATTCTTAATCTCAAACTGTTTAGGGGGTAAGTTAGCCCCCCTAATATTCCAAAAAGCAATGTTATTCATTTAATAGGAAGTGGAGGAAGCAAAGGTGAAGGATTCTTCCTAGTATGCCTTGGATGAGAATTATTTTTTGACGAGGATAAAGGTAGGACCTCATGAGGCTTATATTCCTTTCCTTTATTGAGATCAGCAGTGTTTACATTACTAGTGGTACCAGAATTATTCATGACAACTGAACACTCACATGATGCAGAAGGAGGTGGAAGTAAAATATGATTAGGAGGTGATAAATGCAGATAAGGTGAGGAAGGATTAGGAACAATCATGGATGGAGATTTAGAACTGAATTGAGAACTACATGAAGTTGAAACAGAGGTGGAAGCATTAGAGAAAACAGATGATACCTCTTTAGCAACAGAATCAGATAAAGGATTGGAAAGATTTTCAACTGATAAAGATGTAATAGAAGGAATAGCATCACTAAGTATACTATCCCTAGATGTATCAAGAGTAGAGTTTGATAAAGCTGAAAATGAGTTAGAAGTAACTGTAGGACATGAACTATTAACAATACGTACTTCCGTCTCTATTTCCTTGCCATCTTCCATACTACTGATAGAATCAACTTTAGATTGAATATTTTCTTTAACTACTGAATCTTTCCTCTTCCATACCCCTTTATTTCTTTTATTAACAATTCTCCAGCTATGATCAAAAGTATTAGCATCATGATCGCCGAATCCTATTAACATTCTCCCCCAAAACATGCATTTTACTAACATCGGTTTCTATGGTCTTATTAACAAATTCACAAGAGACGGTGTCATGACCAAAGATTTTACAGTGTGTGCAAATTTTAGGCCTCCAATCATAAGATAGTTGAACATCAGGACAATTTATACCCAACTGTGGAATATGAATAGAATCAGGTAACTCAAAATCAGGCGAAATCTCCACCAAGGCTTTTGCATACTTAAATCTTTGCAACTTTTCAGTGCTACTATCAAAACAGATTAATCTACCCACATGACAAGCCAGCCAGTTAATTCCAACTAACGTCCACAGTATAATTGGAATCCTATGAAAATGAATCCACACCGGCACTTTTTTAACCTGAGCTTGAGATATACCAATAGATGGATCCCATTTTGTGATTATGAACATTCTACCCCTAATAAAGATAGGATCCGAGTTAAGAACATGGTCCTTATCTTCTTGATTGGAAAAATTGAAGTAGAAATTATACCCATCTGATTTAAATTGAACTTCACCTTTAAGATTCCAAATTTTTTTCAAGAAATTAATAACAGTCAAGAAAGAAAGCGTACCATCCAGAAAGAACCCAACTAAATGATTATTCCAGTATTTTAAACCTTCCTCTCTTACAAGATCCGGTAGATCAATAGAAGGTTTGTCCCGCGAAATATCAAAATGAATAGGTTTATACGATCCTGCATTACGAGGTAACGATTTGAAAAGGGAAGACCAGTTTGAATTCAAAGAATGAGAATCACTGTTATTGTTAGATACCAAAGTATCAGACTGAATGGCAGCAGAATTAGGATTGGTAGAAGAAGAAAGAACAGAGGCTGAAGAAGAAGAAGAAGAGAAAAGAGGTAGAATCAAGGGAGAAAGAAGAAAAAGAAAAAGAAGACGAAGAGGACGCCATTAAAATTCAAATCCAAGCTGAAACCATCGTGGAGGGAACCTAAAAAATAACTGGATTTGATGATAATAAACATATATATATATATATTCATTTAAATGTATTTTCTATTGTACTATTTTATTTTCACAGATTGAATAGATATTTGCTGTATAAAATAAATAACACAGAATTTGATTTCAAACAGAAATTTTATTCAAACAAATATTTATTACAATTTTGAATAGTACAAATTCAAGCTCTCACTATATACATACAATTTCAGTTACAATACAATACAATTCATATTTACATCAGGACCTCACTACATATCACTCACACTCGTATTTTATCTTCAACTTCATTCCAGTTTGAATCCAGCATCTGAGCAATCTGCAAAAATATATACTGACACAGTAAAATTGAAAAAGAAATATTTTTGCAATACAAAATAAAATGTGAATTTGAAATTTTTATTTGCCTCAGTTATTTGGGTTGTTCGTCATCATTTAATTCTGAATTTGTCACACACGAACAACTTGTGACATGCACAGTGTATCACTGTACATGCCACAAGGCCGTGCACACCGATATATGTATATACACTTGATATAGTAACAGGGACAGGTGAGCACAGGTCAAACCCAAACCAAAAATCGGGTTCAACTCAAGTGCAAAATAAATAAAGTCACATCACAAGCACAAGGTCAAACCCGAGCATTTAAGCTGGATTCAACTCAGGTGAAAATTCCAAAACGCAAACCCAAATGTACAAGTGCAATCTCAATGAAACCAGAAGTACAAAATGGCTTAAGCAAAGTGCAATGACAACTGATCAGAATCAAGTGGAGATGAACACATACTAGCAAACATGTCTACCAGTGGACAACTGCAATATCAAAGTGATGATATACAGATGCAAATAAATCACAGTGTCCAGACTTAAGCACACATGAAGTTCAAAGTAAATCAATGGCCTATATCAGACATATGAACATGAAAGAACCATACACAACCTCTTCCAAATGTACATGTCCACGATGCAACTGAATTCAAGTGAATGGCAACAACAAGTGATACAACAGTTCGGTGATAACACTGATGTGCACATATAAACAGTGATGAACCAACAGGCTTACAGTGAACAAAGAAATACAACGGAGCAATTAACACTTTTACCAAAGTCGAAGTCAACCATGAAATTCATGAAACCAACATAAGAAAGTCAACTGTAGTTTCAAACCAAAATCGTGGTCATGCCGAGGTCAATAAGCACAAAGAAAGGCAAGGTAAAAATCAAAGCCGTGGTCAGATATTATCAAACAAAGTCAAGGCAGGAGTAAAAAGAAACCAAGTCAGAAATTAAACAAGCCGTGGTCAGAGGCGTGGTGGTAAGGAAACGAACAGTTCAGATTCAAAGCCGTGGGAAACAAGTATCAAACTACATGAAAATATACGAATTTGAATCAGTCAGTGAAATCATCATCATCCATACGAATATCAACGGCCAGAGCAAAATAATTGACGAATTCAAAAATTATCAGATGAACGAAAATTTAGGAATTCGACTCCTATATAAACCAATCATCATCGGCAATTTAGTTCATCGAGTTCAAGTACAAAAATCATTAAAACAAAAAAAAGGATAAATTACATACCGAAGCAAACATTCGAACTCGACTAACTGGAGGCGACCGCAAGCAAAATAGAAGAAGCAATCGAAGCCAAGTCTGAACAACCAGCAATTGATCGGCGCTCCAGAATTCAAAAGCCCTAATTCACTTGAAAAGGAACGAACGAGAAGAAGCCATTATTAAGGATCGGGCCGAAGCAATATAAAAGAAAAAGCGATATTTTTGTGTTATTACTTTAAATTATTTGGGCCGGTCCTGTTTTCTTTACATAAGGCTTAATTATATTAAATTAGGGTTTTTAGTTTTAAACTTTGTTTTTAAATTTAAATTCTCTTTTAAAAGGTTGTAATTACTAGTCGTGTGACTAGGGAACAAACTACGTGGCGTAGTTTGGGAATTCGCAACTCAGTGGCTGAGTTGTGGCAGGGTTTTGAGCGTAGAGTTAGATTAGTCAATAGCGGGTATAGTGAGTTTACGTGTGTAAGCGTCTGACTATCTAATTTCTAGTAGAAACCTTGGGGGCAGCACGTAGGCAGGGTTTTGCCGAAGCTGGGTAAATCTGTGTGTTCTCTTTTCTGCATTTACTATTCTGCTATTATCTGTGTTGATATTATTCTGCTGTGATTTGTGTTGAAATTATATACCTCCGCAATAAATTTTTATAATTGATAGTATCACCCTATTCACCCCCCTCTAGGGTGAAATCGATCCTACAATAATCTCTACTCAACACAGCATAATTATTGACCACTGGAGCTCCTTGATTTCCTCCTTTAGCATTTCCTCCAACTAATCTTGCAGCAACTCCAGCTTGCATCATGTTGACAAAGAACTGATACATAGCTCCCATATCAACTTGCGGTATTCCAGCACCCACATTAGCAACTTGAGCCTGACATGGTCTCATCCTAGTGTTTGGACTGGCATTTTCATTAGTTGTGGTGCTTCCCCCACCAATGTTAACTCATCCACTTCTAGCACCATAACTTACATCCATTAAAGCTGCATTCGAATCTTTGTAAGATAGAGAAGAATAGCCTAAGAGAGATGGGAGAATAGAGATAAAGCATATACTTATATTTAGCAAATACAAGTACGTTACTATATCGTTATCCCATACCCCAATTGTTTCTCTAATTCCGTAGGATTATGTTTTCAAAATCATTTTAAGTTCCAAATTTCTTTTTAATTTTTCATAAACCTATGCTCTGATACCAAGTTATAACATCTCCTATCTTGAAGCTCGAAGCTAAGCGCTACAGATACTGCTGTCATCCATGGTATTAACTTCCGATGGCAAAATACGGTAATATTAATGGTATCCATAATATCAGAAGCACATAAATATGAAATAAAATTAACACAGATTTAAAACAACTTTTCTGATTACATTTCAAATTAATATTTCATATTCGAATACATAATCCCAAATGATTCCTAGGTTTTGATCAAATATAATTATTATAATTTAACCCAAGAGCGACATATGAAGATGCCCCCTTGGATGATCAGAGTACTAAATAGACATATCAATCTTGATACACCACAGTGGAAATAAAACTAAATAGCTCATATATGGCTAGCTTTGCCTCCTACACGTCTTCGGAAGCTTATTCGTCCAACCTACTAAACTTGAAAAACCTTAACTTTCAATCTACTCAAATTAAATTTTAAGCACCCGAGAGTTTAAGGGGAAACATAAACTTCGAGTCAGATATAAAGCCTGGTGTAAATTATACTATACGTCTCGGTTATTTGATATTAAGTGAGACCACGCCGCTTAGCAGAACGGGTTTCCCTCACTAATATCCCTTTTTAAAACATATCTTTTGAAATCAAAAACCTGCAATCAAACTGATTAAAACAATAGTAGCAATATCATATATGCACATAAATCGGGTAATCAATGGACTATCTATCCCCAAAAATATAGTTTTGTTTGTCTAACTATTAACCATTGGCTTTCTCGGGCCTACTAGACATAATCAATTATCTAACATCTGTTAGACACACTATTGGACTATCTACCCTTTACTATCTTCTTATAGGGTCAACTGAACCTAATAGTTTTGCGGACTCACCAATAACCTATTTTCTCTCAGTGTATTCCTTTTGGTGTGTAACATCATTTTAGTCTTACCTACGACAAAGCCCTACACACTGGAATTTTGGACTTATTTTAGCTATGGGCTTATTAGCTAAAGTATAGGGTGCGACCATATACCAGTCTCATCTGGTATTCTAATATCTGAGTCATTTACTTAGGCTTAACTACCCCATCAAATTTTCCTTGAAAACATTTCTTTCAAATTGATTTTAACCTTTAAATCATACTTAAACAAGGAAAATGTACTCTTTGCTTTACTTAAATATCTTTGCCATGATATATGCTTTACACAAAACCATGTTGATGAAATATAATTGGATTATCTATCCCTCCAAAGTAAGTTAAAAACCCTTTTTAACTTAAAAGATCTTAGGCTATAAAACCAAGATAAACCATTCGAAACCTTTGCTTAAAAACTTTAAACGATACCTTTCGAACCCATTGAAAGTACCCCTTTCAAAATAAGTTAAGTACTATACCTTGAAACACACTAGGACGAAAGGCCAAAACATACCTTTCGAAAACATTCTAAAAATAGACCTTTCAAAATCATTGAAGGTATCCCTTCGAAAGTTTTATAAAACCTTAGACATCCTCTTTTCGAAACACTTCAAACTTGCCTTTCAAAAACATTGGAAACCTTCCATTCAAATACTAAAGGTAAATCTTTCGAAAATGTTGGGGAATCTCCCCTTCGAAACCTTCATTACATATATTTCAAAAGCATTAAGGTCCTTTACTTAAAACATACCTTTTGAAAGCATTGGGTTCAAGTAAAAGTTTGTGCAACATATCTTCGAAACCATTTAAAACCATTCCTTTTGAAACCTTTGGGTTTAACTTTCAATATGTATAAGGGTCTTAAAAGAACTAGAGCAAAAGCAACTCTTTCGAAAGCATTATTCCTAATTAAAAGAAAGTGGATGGTTTCGAAACCAAACCTTTCGAAAAACCATCCCTTTTGAAAGCATGGAGAAGTGGCTTCAAAGTTTAAGGCAAAAGAACCCTTTCGAAGACATTGATTCGAAAGGTTGAATGCGGCAGTAGGGGTTTCGACCCCTTCAAATGCTTATTTTAAAAACAAAAGGTGGCAACCTTTTTCCAAAAGCCCTTTTGTTAAAGCAAATGCGTATTTGACTAAGTCGAAAGCTATTTCCTTCGAAAGCCTCATTTTGTAACCAAAATAGTTCTGAGTTTATAAAGACTACTTCTACCCCTTCGAAAGCATGTTTCGACTCTATACCTTCCGCTTATCTCCAATTCACTACGTACCAAGGCATTGATACCATGTGTATTGGTTTCGACTAGGTTGGAGGCGGCTGTATGGGTTGAAAGGTGGCTGCTGTACCATCCCCCAATTGGAGGCCCAAAATTAATTGCTACGGGTGCTACAGTCATCCATAATTATTAATCTTCGACGATCACGGTAATGTTAGGATACATTGATATAACATAAACACATGGATATGGAAAAAAATTTAAATCATTAAACAACTCTCACATTCCATTTCAAATCATCTCAACATTCATTACATAATCTCATATTCGAGAACCATGTTCAGAGAAAATATAATTATTACAACATACGCTAAGAGCGACATATGAAGATGGCCCCTTGGATGATCAGAGTATATAACTAGGTAATTAAACAACTTTGCCTTTACAACAAAACACAGCGGAGTCAAAAAGAAAAGAACTCTTATTATCTAGCTTGCCTCCTGCACGTCTCCAAAAGCTTATTTGTCTAAAGAGGTACCTGGAAACCTCAACTCTCAAACTACTCAAAGTTAATTGAGCACCCGAGAGTTTAAGGGAAACACATAAACTTCGAGTCAGACATAAAGCCTGTTATGAATAATAATCTACCATATCAAACCATTTAGATATCTAGTGAGACCACGCCGCTTAGTGGAACGGGTATTTCCCTCGCTAGTATCTTATCCAAAACTTTATAAAAACCATATATTGTGCTCCTGCATCCACGATGATTAAAACATAACAATTCAAAATATTATGATGATATGCAAACAAGTAAATCAATTCTGGATTATCCAGCCCCATTCATTTTGACTATCTGTCTCAGTTATAGTTTCTAGGGTCACTATTAACCTATTAGTTTTCATGGGCTTACTAATAATCTGTTTAAAGCTCATGGACTCCCTGTCTGGTTCCATAGTTTTCACGAGATCACTAAGAACCTATTGGCCCCTTCCTATAACTTTACTCATTCATGGGTTCTTCCTGAACCTATTGGTATCTCCAATAACTTCCATCATATCCTAGGTTTCATGGGTTGACTATGAATCTATTGACTTCTGCCAATAACTTAATCCAGATATAGTTTTCATAGGTTCACTACAAACCTATTGGTCCATGCCAATAACTCTTTCTAAATATAGTTTTCATGGATTTACTATGAACCTGTCTATCTGACAACTTCTTTAATCAACATTTAGGCATCCTACATTCTGGTCTTCCTGACCTCCTGCATGCAATTCTACTCGTTCAGGAGTTAATTCAATTTATATTCACTACTGGGTCAACATAACTAGTTATTCTGTCCTTTCTCCCCAAAATGCAGTTATGGGTCCATTTTACAGTGAATATGTGTATTAGAAGAAGCAAACATAATAACATAATAACACCAACATCTATGGTTTAATATCCTTGAAATCATTTTCATTTGAAATTTGTTTAAATCCTTTAACCTATTGCTTTATCAAGGAAAGCTTCTTCAAAAACTCCATACTTAAAAGTCATTTTAAAACTCCTTTATTTATACTATGGTTTTTCCTTTAAAAATGAGACTGGGTTTTTTATTTTGAAAACTAAGGCTTTCCAAACCTCTAACTTTTACTTTTGAAACCATTGGATAACCTCCTTCGAAAGCATTCAAATCTTCTTTTCGAAACAATAGCATATGTCTTTCGAAACACTTTAAAACATCTATTTCGAAACCATCAAAATATACCTTTCGAAAGTATTAAAGCATTACTTATTAACTCTTAGAAGCATAGCTTCGAAACCATTGAAAGCACTACTTTCGAAACCATTTGAAAGTATCTTTTTCGAAACAATTGGGTTTATTCTAAAAATATCTTTTGGGTTAAAGTGAATATAAATGAAAGTACCCCTTCGAAACTGTTAACCTTCATATAAAAGAGTTTGGGGAAAACTGATGACTTCAGAACCATCCTTTCGTAAGCTTAATCATTTAAGTAAAACATTTGAGGGATAGCTTTGAAACGCCTTTCGAAGCCATTGCCTTTGAAACCATTAAACCCTTTCGAAAGCTTTAGGAAGTTGCTTATTGCATTTATAAAACAGAAGCCACCTTTCGATCTAATTGATGACTTCAATCCAATCGAAAGGCATAAGGTCGGCAACAGGGTTTCGACTGGGTTAAGACTACCCTTTCGAAAGCTTTGATTTAAAAACAATGCAACTCATTCGTAGGCTATCTTTTTGAAACAAAAAAGCGGCAACTCAATCGTTTTTTTATGTTTGTCCTATTTTTAAACAAGCCTGGTTTTTGTTATATCATATTATGCATAAATTGTTCGTTGACCCGATCTCATTAATATTGTGTGACGAACAATAAGTGAACCATAGATCCTTACTTCATCGATAATCCAACTCCATGATCACATAATAAATCTTAGACTCAATGGACAATCCTTCTCTAGGTGTCATGCAAATTCTCCATTTACCTACCTAATGCAAAAAGTACTAAAGAAAAAAAGTTTGAGAAAATATTACGTGTAATGCCAAGAGCGTCACGTCCTTGGTTAAGGGCACCACGGTCGGCTAACCGTTGGATGTGGCTAGGGCTGGGTTTTTTTTCCATTTTTCCGCTTTTCCGGTATTTTCCTTCCGAATATTTTCAAAATTTCCGATTTTCATGTTTTTCCGAAATAAAAAATTCGGAAGGAATTCCTTCCGATACATAGCGGTAAAAAACCGGAAATTTTCATGTTTTCCACGGTAATTCCGTTCCTTCCTAATTTTACCAACCTACGATTTACTTGGGCCAGGCCAAAAAATTTATGTTAAATATGTATAATCGAATATATATATATATATACACGGTCATACAAGCATATGCACTCATGCCTCCCGCACTAACCACAGCAACACACATAGATATCTTATATATATATATATATATATATATATATATATATATATATTCACAAAACACACACAAATATTTATACGGTCAAGTACATATATAAACACAGTCACACACACTTATAAAAAAACACATGCAGCACACAACTTAGTGGAATTTTTTGGAAAGAAATTTATTGTTTTAGGGTAATGTTGAAATATAAATGAGCAAAAAATTTAGGCTTGTATTTGTTGATCTTTTTGGATCAAAAAGAAGGCATGCAGTTAGATGGACCACAATGGGTGAAAAAATCCTATGAAATATAATGCACGCATGTCAATTTCCATATCTTTTAGTATGGTTCAGCCCATTGAACACAGTATAATATCCTTATTTTCCTTGAAGTATCATATGTTTATATGTTGATCATTGGCTTGTATAAGTCAAAAGCAATACAATTACTAATCATCTAACAGAACAACATGTTGTACTAGAATTCAATGATATGTTTTGATTTGTTTGTTTCATCAGGTTCATGTTGCTGCTGCAAAATCCATGTTGTAGATGAGCAAATTGCTAAAATATGTACATGAAGTGCAACGTAAAAGTGTAGAGCTCAAAAATGAGGTTGTTATCTTTGTAAAGTGGAAAAGGGTGAGCAAACTAAGACATTACTTTCCAAAGTGATAGATAACTTAAATGAGCTTGAGAAGGAAAGCAACAAAGATGGCATGAGAAAAACATCACGGACTTGATCCTTAATTTAACATCCATATATTTATTTCCCTGTAAAATATACAAGCTCCTTACTTTTATTATATTTTACTTCTTTTATCCTAAAAGAAAAAAAGATGGACAAGAAATCTGGTCCATTATCCTAGCCTACTGACAACAGCAATTCGCTGCTGCTGAGCTTCTTGTTTATTTTTTTCATATATAGTTAGTATCATGCACATCTTAGTGAAACTATATCTGATGAAACAAATGAAGTCGAACAAGGCATTTATATAAAGATAATGATGTGAAGAGAAGTAATGTTTTTAATTGATAAACTGACAGTAACTTCAAATTTACCAATCCTAACAATAATAATGACCTTAAGCCAAGATGCCTCATTTATATTTCAACATTACCCTTAAACAATAAATTTCTTCCCAAATAATTTTTGTTTAACTCTGTTTGTAATTCTATGTATTTTTTTATTCTCTGTTTTTCACACTTTAAAAACTTCCCTATCAGCAGCTATTTACAAAACAATATCAATAACTATTTAGAAAATACGATATATTCACTTAGCAGTACCATTTTTAGACGTAGACAATTCTCAATGATTCACAAGTATTATCAAAAGTCTGCCAGAAATGTACAGAAAAAAACAAACTACCAAATTATAGCTCTTTGGCATTGCAAGCCACAACTCTTAGCCCAAAACTTAATCTATGCCAGCGAATCTTCTTTCAATCTCTAGTCCATGCTTGCAAAAATAGTCAGAGTAGGTTTTTCCATGCTACAGAAAACATATTTTTTCATGCTATAGGAAAAGTGAAATTTCCATGTTCCGTTCCACATTTTCCAATTTTCGCGGTTTTCAACTAGTGGAATTCCGGAGTTGGTGGAATGAAATACGGAACAAATATTGTCTTTCCACTTACGGTCGGAAGAAACGGAAAAAGCTCCGATTGGTACAGAAATCTTCCGTATCAACCCTAAGATGTGGCACACTAGATAAACCGTCATACCTTGCTTGGTCGAGGGTTAATGCTGTCCTGGGACACTGCAGTCACAGTTTCACCATCCATTGCGGTACCCCGAAGGAAAAGTGCTTCTTTCCTGTCATCCCTCTATTTTATTATTTCCAATACGCACCTGTTTTATGCATCTTTCGAAGTAGAAAAAGCAAGCATAGGATTCTATTTAAAAGCTCCCATCTTTTTAGCCAATGGCTATTCAGTGTCTCAACGAGCTTACTTTCTAATTCTCAAACCCTTTCAGTTCCCTAATTTTCCACAATTTCCCGCCGAAAATGCCATCGAAAGAAGCGACCCCGCCGCCAGTGATCGGAAAAGCGGGTCGATACACAGTCTTCATAACTCCTCCTGCGTCACCCAAGCCCAAGCCTTTGGAAAGTTCTAGATCTCAAAACCATTTCCCTAGCCCAACTCCTAGCGGCGGTTCAAGATTTTCAAACTCGATTTCCAGCTCTAGGGTTGAGGATTTGAAGTCGGTAAAGAATTCCCCATTGAAGGTTGCTTCACCGCCCGTGGCGGTTCCTCCGCCGCAGTTCGATAATGTTAAGGGAGGTAAGGGTTCGAGTTCAATGTTTGGGGCTTTTTGGAATGCTGTTGCTAAAGTTCAGGATGGTGAGCTTTTTTAACATATTTTGGATAAGGGTTTTTTTTTAAGTATTTTGCATAATTTTGTTAGGACATTGTTTAGTGTAGCCGAGGTTCTTATTGTTTGATTTATTGAGCAGCACATTCAAGTTTGGATCGGTACTTAGCGGATTTGCTTGGGTTAGATCAATCTAGATATCAATGGGCGTTACGTGATTACTATGAACACAATGTGGGTGTAAGTGAAGTGTTTGCTCTTCTACTATTTATTAATGTGATCGAGTAGCATTTTTACTTCTGTACTTGGCTAAAATATATAGCAAGGTGATTCAAACACAAAACTATCAACTTTACTTTCTGAATGTCTTACCACTATTATCCTTGGTCATTGACTTGGACTATATTTTTGCTTTCCCTTGAGATGTTTCTTATTCCACTAGGTAAGTTAGTTAGTTGTTGCCTTAACATGTTTACTACTACCTTCTTTTTTTAAGAACATTGCTACTTTGACCGACTATCATTCGACTAGAAATTGTGAAACAGGGGAAATAACCCCTTTGAGTTTGTAGTCTCTTGCCGTGTAAACTAACAAAATACAAGATAGGTCAAATAACATTTTTATTTTTTTATGTATCATTTAGAAATGATTTTAGCAAGAAGATAGAAAGCTAGGATCTGTTATATAAAATTAAGGGGCATTTCACCAGAAGGAAATTTTTTGCAGTCCAATTAATTTCTAAGACACGCATCTGAAATAATTACTTTCAAGGCCAAAGTCAGCAGAATAATAACTTTCAAGGACAAAGTCAGCTATCCAATTACTTTCAAGGACATAATTTCATAGGTTTTTAGGCTCTAAAAATTAATTATTTTGCGTATTGTCCTTAAAAGTAATTATTTTAGTTGTGTGTCCTAGAAAATAATTTCACTTGCTAAAGAGGTCCTTGTGGCTAATTCCCACTAAAAATTAAATTGTTAGCATGTAGAATGCTTTTAGCCACAAGCTTATGTTTTATTCATACCAATTACCGTAGCTGAAAGCCTGAAACTTTTAGCACCTAAATTTTATTACTGCATGGTGAGTTAATTTCGGAGTGTAGTCAACCTTCTAACTAGAACTTCTTATAGGAATATTAGTAGATGTTCGAGCATGAGTGTATAATATTAATCTAAGTAGAAGCTTATTGTGAAATAAAAAAACAAGTAGGCAATGCTGTGAAAATAATTAGAGAATCATACACTTCACCACATTTAATTGTAAAATAGCGCATTTCACATATACCAGCTGAAGTGTAAGTGGAGCAGTTGCCTCACTCAACCTCATGTGGGTCCACTGTATTATGTTATGCTATTCTTACTGTAATGCAATGAAATCCTTACATGTTATGTTCTATTAATATTTATCACCATTTATGTGCTTGGTGACAATACAGAGGCTGACATCGTTTTGCTTAACGACTGATGATTATCCAATCAATTCTTTTGCGAGAGAAGTACCTCATATTTTTGCAGCTTGTATGAATTAAATGTCTGCTGTTTTTTTTGGCCAATTTACAAATAACAAGCACATGATGCTAATAATTTAATACGTTTATAGAGATTAGAGTTTTAAATCCCATCTATCTTGCCCGATGTACCTTTTTTGCACTGGGATGAAATAGAACATCAAATCTCATTCATATTTCATTTGACAATCATGTCGTTCGAGATATTAAAATCTCAACCGAATTTTGGATCAAGTTTCCTATTCGAGTTCTTGTTCAAAATAATATATTTTTCCCTTATACATTTTTTTCTCTGTTTATATAGACCAAAACAATATCATCCTACCAATAATTATTTTAGTACCTTTTTAACTTGTTATCTGGATAAGTCACAATAAATGACTTTGTATTTTTCCTTCAATAATGTTTAATTAAGAAGAATTCTTCGGTTACTACCAACTCAATCAACCTACTACACCGAAAAGGAAATTATTATGCAAATCAAGTGCATCAACTAATTTTCCAAGCAAATCAAATTTCTTGTGATTCTTTCTTTATTTGTGTAGAAAGCAATCATAAAAAGGTCGCTTTTAGACTCGTAAACTACTCCAAGATAGTTCCGAGGTGTACTTATTATCTGATATGTCAGTTCGATATATACACTCGAGGTGCACCCATCTCGTCTGAGATCTCACTCGATATGAGATGACATGTGTGAATCCTGAGATGAGACGTGACCGAAATTCGAGATTTGAAATCTTGATAGAGATGATTTTAGGAATGGTTCGTAGTGAAATTCATACGATGCAATAATGCATGTGAGAGCATTTTCGTAAGAATTTTTTGATGCAAACACATGAAAAAAGGCTTGAAATCGAGACATCAATAGTTTGGAAACAAGCTAGTAATTAGCTTTCAACTAATTATTAGGGTTCTTATACAATTTTAATAGGGTTTCTAGAACATATGACAGCTTTGACCTGTTTCAAAATTATTCATATATGTATTTTTCTCTATATTTTGGGTGTTAACAAGTGTCCTTGATTATAAGAAGATCATATATATCTGCAGTATTGTCAAAAGAACGGGAAGGAACAAGAATGAAGTTATTAAAGTATTAGACTAAATTAGGAAGATTTTTTAGAGCGGTCTGATTTCTAGCGTCAGCGAGGTTGATGAGAAAGGATGGTATAAATTACACTGATTTATAAACAATATCATTTATCTTTTGAGTTCCGATGTTAATAATATATGTTTGCAGCCTTTTAATTTCGTGCAGTACATGCAAACTAGGGCCATCAATTGTTTTCCATGATGATTGATCTGTTTACATACAAAATGCGTGATTAACTTCAATTTGTCGAAACCCTATCACTGTATCTCGATCCAAGGAATATTTCACTGTTTGGAAAATATTTTGAACACCCCAAAGCACTGAAGGATCCATAATCACATTTTATGTTCAATTGGAGGCAATTTTTGCAAGCATTCTTGATTCACCAGAAAAATCTTCGACATCGAGAGAAGTTACATTTGTTGTGACACAGTAAATAGCAAAAATAACCCTTGAATCTCCTAACTTCCTATGCAGATCAAATGGTAACTTCCACTTTAGTTGTTGATTGCACAATTTACCATATTGTTATTTGTCCTAGTTGCTAGCTTCTTGCCATCAATCATGCTCCTTAATTTCTCTGCTACTTGATGACTTGCCTTATTGATGTCCATATCTGATCACCTGAAGAAAGCTGTATGAGCCTGCATTTATTTGTTTTGGTACAGGACAAGGATTGCGATAAATCAAAAGGGATCAATAGCTGATGACAAGCTGTATAAGATATTTGAGCAGGTATTTCCTTTTAGTTTGATTAAATTGTTCCTAGTCCACTTACTGAATATCCCTCAATCTTATTATCTATATTTTTCTTGCAAGGCAATTTACTGGATCTTATTATCTATATTGCTTATGCAAACCTTTCCCAAGATATCAATAAACTTTGTCCAAACTTCATGTCCTTCCTTTAATACTAATAAAGCTGCAAAATTTCAAAATTTTCAAAACCTTACGAAACAAGTGCATGCACTAATGTATACATATACACTGATGATCACACATGCATGCTTGCATGTATCTATGTATATTTACATATGCACATGCCCAGTTAAAAGGCAAGTCTGCCGACAGTTTGTGCAACGATGTAAAGGGCAACGAAAGCACAAAAGTTTTAATTGCTTAAAAAAGTGGCATGGCAGAGTTATAATAGTGTGCTCTGGTGTTTTTGTTAGTTGTTACATTTGTTTATAAACCAAAGTTTGTGTTGTGGGCATTTTCACCCGCAACATGGTGAATATGAAAAACGTTAATGGGCATAGAAAATGTGTATAATAAAGTCATCATCATGTAACCACAAGGGAAAGGCGGAGCGCTAGAGACAAATTTGGTATAGTCAGAACATATAGTTAGAGCACTTGTAAAATGTTCATAAGGTCAGGACATGCACCTAGGTCGAAACCGCATCTCAATCCGACCAACGGATTGGAAGATATGATTATCTTACAATTTGTCCACCACCTAACTCGGACCCCACCTTGGAGAACTACTACATACTTAATGCAAATGGAACATTCAGTGGCATTGGAATACTCTACTCAACGATACGAAGCTATTGGTCCAAGTTTCATTCAATTCCGACTTTAAATAAAGGAGTTATGGCACAATAGCTTAAGTTGTTGGGGATCAAGCTTCCAATGAAGAAGTCAGAAGTTCCAAACCGGAGCTTCCTAATAGAGACAACCAAACATGAATAGGCAGTCAAGAATAGGTAACAGGAATAGCCGAACAAACTTCATGGGATAATATCTTACTTTTTATTGAGCCTCAGATCATTGTATTTTGTATCTCAGACGTTATATCAAAGATCTATAGGAAGAATAATGAAAACGGACAGTGGATGTAGGCATATTCTGACCAAACCGCTGTAAGTCTTAGGGCTGTTATGGTAATGGTTACCGTTAACTTTTAACAAATACCGTTACCGTATCGTTTTTACTAGTAAGCTAAAATTGTTTATCGTTATCGATCGACCGGTATACCGGAGACTAGTATACCGATAATCTGGTAACCATTACAATGGTAATGATAAATTACCGTTTGTCCAAAAAAATCCATAACTTGACATGTTTTTACAGTATAACGGATCTTCAGTATACTATTTATAGTGTTACTTAATAAAAGACATAAATGAGAAAGAAATGAAGTGTGTTTGACATTATTTCATCTGATTACCGAACTAAATTTAATCATTTGTTTGGTTCTAAATGCCTTTGTTAAAGCATATCACATGAATATACATATGTTTTAAATTGACTGGTAAAATTACCGTTACTGCTATTGTACTATGTTATAAACGATACATGTGTTTAAAATTGACATGGATAGTATCGGTAAAATATCGAACATGTGTAGAACATGTTATAAACAATATTGTACTATGTTGTAATGTTATATTGATGTTAAACATTCAAATATTTGGATAAATAATGTCAAATTACTATCAAAGACTGATTGTATATAATTTACAGATTACAATCCATTTACCGAGATATTCTGTTAAATACAAATCATAATATTGGCTCGTAAAAACCGAAAAATTTGTATACTGTAGATCTTTATTATTTTCTTCATTTTTATATTATATTCATTATTTTTTCAATCATCTAATCGTCTATGTTACTTTTCCAAAATTTTCATATTATAGTTTCATCATTATCATTTTGCACTTAATTTATCGAATAAGAAATGTTGATTTGATACCAATTACTACTTTAGCTCATTCCTTGTCAACATGTCAAATATATAACTTTACCGCTCTTCAACTTTTAGTACTAAGTGCATAATAATAACTAATAAAATGAATTTTCATAAGCTAACGTACCAATTAGAAATCGTGAACAAAAAAAACTAAAAAGAGAAGAGCTCTTTCATGATCTTGTTTTTAGTGTAAAATCTTCACGGAAAATATAACATATAAAATAATGGAATAAGTAAATTTTCTTTATTGCAAGGCTAATGAAGAAGGCTAAAACTGTATGGTTAAAATCATGGTTCAACATTCCGGCCGGCACATTGGAATCTCGGACATCCCGTCCCGCTTCCGGCGTCGACCGGGCCAGAAGTTGCCATAAAATCCATTCCGGTTAATTTAAAAAAAGATGGCTGCATACAAACAAATTGGAGGGGGAAAAACAAATAAACAAAGCAAACTTAAAGAAGCATGATTCAAGTAAAGCAAACTAAAAGAAGCATGATTCAAGTAAAGCAAACAAAAAGAAAATCGGTTGAATCAAAGTAGACAGAAAACCTGATTTGAAAATTAGGTTTTTAGATTTTAGGATGCTTAAAAAAGCCAGATCCATTGAAGGGAGAGGAGAGATGAGCATAATTGGGTAGGTGCGATAGATGGTTCATTTTTGATTTAGGATTTTCCATGCGACAGATGGTGCTATAGAATTGAGAGAGGTTGAAGGCATAGTTATTTTAAACGAGAGGTAGTGTGACGTCTTTTACTATAAGGTATATTTCTTCTTGGGCTTGGTTGGCTTGTTTCTTTAGCAAAATTTAAGTCTTTTTTGCTGAACCAGCCAAAGTTATTATAATGTATTTAACATGTTATAGTTATCGTCATTCCCTTTATACAAAAAACAAATATTGAGAATGTGAAGACAGTTATTTGTAATACATTTTCTCCAACACATATAATAATGAATGTTCTTAAAAACTATCGGGTATTTTACACTAAATATCGGTAAATATCGAACGATATATCGATAACGATATTTAAATGATAATTTGAAAAAGTATTGACTTATGAGCGATATGAGATATATAAGCGATCTTACCTGATATTAACTACATAGATACTAATATAATAGCTGTGTTATACACTCCATATACACAACTCTACAATAAATAGATTGGAGGCGCTTGTCTATTTTTTATGCAAACGTTTTTTGTACTTTCATTGAAAGCGGATTCTCAACATGCCTTTGAGATCAAAGAATAAGGTTGGTGCTACCAGCTGGAATGCAGGAAATACCAGCGCATCCAATCAAACAAATGTCAATTAGGATGATCATTCAGCAAGTACTCTAGTGCCAGTAGATGTAATTACCAACGACAACCCGGATCGAGTTGTGGCTAAGCAAAGTAAATGTTTCGTTGTCTAACAACAATCAACGGTGGACCAACTCATGGCACGCTTGGAGAAGTTTGCAAACTATTGGTCACAACATTGGAACATAAAGGAGATCCCAATGTAGGGGATTCGGAAGGCGAAGGGATCACACTTTGATGAGGAATCCGATCAAGAAAGTCAAAGAGATAGAAGAAAGAATGTTGGAGGGATGAAAGGAGTAAGAGTTCAGCAAGAATCGGGAAATGGTTCGACATCTAACCAGACATGGATGATGTCGAACCAGGGGTAGCTGCAGTAAACACTTCTCATTTCCACATTGAAATTGTGGTCAATGGAGGATAAAATGACCACCGAAACCAATCTAGGAGGCATAACCATGTCCGTAATGAAGATCAAATCATCATAGAGAAAATGAAAGAAATTATTCTCCCCGAATGGAAAGGTTAAGCTATTATTGCCAATCAGTCGAACCAGGGGATATGATGGCTTGAATATGGCTTGAATCGTTAGACAATGTATTCAGTGTGAACAAATGAAGTGAGGAATTGGAGCTTGGTTTAGCAGTACCTCCTCCCAAGAGATATGGTTACCAAGAACCCCATAGATTTCAGGATGCTTACTATGGAATGATATCAAGGACTAACTGACTCTAATAGAACATCTACAACAGTATAACCAACACATGCTGATAAGTGGAGTACAGAGGAAGTCTTGTGCATGTGCTATCCTCAATTCTTGGCAGACTAGCAGGAACAGTCTAACCGGAACTGTCTAACAGAGATAGTCGAACATGAGTAGGCAGTTAAGAATAGGCAAACAAGAATAGCCGAACATACTTCCTTGGGCTATATCTTATTTTCTATTAAACCTCAAATCATTGTATTTACTTTACTATGTGGAAGAACAATATATTAAGCCTCAAATTATTGTATTTACTATTAAGCCTCAAACAATTGGAGCTTGTATCTCAAACATTATATCAAAAAATCTATAGGAAGAATAATGGAAATTGACAGTGGATGTAAGCATATTCTGATCGAACCACTATAAATCTTTGTGTTATTTACTTTACTGCAATTTACTTTCTGCATAACCTATATGCGATCTGCTCTCTGAAAACCAATTATCATACTAATATAACAACTGTGTTATACATCCCGTATCCACAGCCCTATAATCTTTATTAATAGTTGTAATAGCTTTGGTGTTTCACTTTTTTGGTATCAACGTGAACTACCAAAAACGTCCATCTATATATTATCAAGTCTTAATAACGTGAAAATAGGATTTAATATCAAATTAAATGCCCCTGAAAGTAGGATCTAACAATTAAACATACAAATTTAAAACGTTTTCAACAATAAGATCTAAAATTAAATTTCCTTTTTAAATTCAAAATACTTCTTTATACATATACAAATCTTAATATCACTTGAAAATAAAAAATCATTTTTTTGACTAATTTACACATATACAATTTATAAGAAAAACAATTCACGCGCGAAGCGCGTGCCATAACACTTATTAATAGTTGGCTTGGAAGCGCAAACTTTTGGTCCGACGTAAACTTCCCAAAATATCCCTATACATACCTTTTAAATATTAAATTGTTATTTCATAATATCTTCCCAATGAATTAGGATATAAAATCTCCCTACAATTACTTTAAACGTATTCAAATTATACTATAATTAGACTTCAGAGAACGAGTCATATATATATATATATATATATATATATATGGCTGCGTTAGAATACATAATTGAAGATCTTCCTAGATAAATCAACCAATCTATAAATCTTTATTAATAGTTGAAATAAAAACACGATTTTTTGGTCCGACCATGAAATTTCAAAAATGTCCTTCCATGCAAACAATAGGTCATGAATTCGAATCTCACTGTGAACAAATATTAACAT
Source organism: Allium fistulosum (assembly GCA_030737815.1). NCBI lineage: Eukaryota > Viridiplantae > Streptophyta > Magnoliopsida > Asparagales > Amaryllidaceae > Allium > Allium fistulosum. Next base: position 371,536,945 of record CM060906.1, on the reverse strand, counting down.
CTATTTTCAAATGGAAATCTTTCTTTAATAATAGTTGTAATACATTTGGCGTCACACTTTTTTTGTATCAGTCTGAACTATCAAAAATGTCCCTCATATTATCAATTTTTAATATCACTATAAAATAGGATCTATCAACTATATTTTCTTTACAAATTCTAAATGTCTCTCTACAACTATTATTAAATTTTAATATCACTTAAAAATAGGATCTACCAATTAAATCTTCTTTATGAATTCAAAACATTCCTCTACACATATTAACAAATCTTAATATCACTTAAAAATAGAATCTAATGAACAAACTTTCTTTATAATTTCGTTCTTTATTAATTAATAATATAAATAAAAATTCAAAGTAACAAAAAATTAGATGTAACTTAAAAATAAAAATTCAAAATACATGCAGAAATATGACTAAATATTTATGCAAATTAATTTTTATTAAATGTATTAAACATATACAATTTGTAAGAAAAACAGTTCATGCGTGAACCGCGTGCCATAATCACGCACGAAGCGTGTGTCATAATCACGTGCGAAGCGCGTGCCGTAACGCTCGTAAATAGATCGGAGGTATTTGTCCATTTTTATGCAAACAGTTTGAATCTCATGTTCCTCAATCTACAGTGTTTTCTCATATTCTTTTAGGACGTCAAGGGCAGTCTAACATGGAGAATACTAATAATTTTCTTGCATTTTATTTTAATGGTATATACTGAAGAGCTAATTTTGATGTTGTGCAGCTTGCTGTAACATGAAACATATGGGAGCAGAAGAAAGATCTACATCTTGAGCTTCACCAAGTTTTTATTGGTTGATTGTTCCTTTTGGGTTTTAAGGCTGTATTATATGTCAGGCCGATAAATTCTGTCTATCTGTATATTATTATTAGCCAATATTTTGTTGTATATTTTATCAAAATGAATTTCAATTGTGGGTCCTAACCCTCCTGCATTCATGATTTCAACTGAAACTTATTTTTGTTATGCTATAACTAATATGGAAGTATGTTAAATTGTGCGATTACATGGAAGAAGCTTAATGTCAGTGTTTAAACCATACACGTTTATAGGAATTTATATGGCAGAACAACCGTCATCTCACCTGTTCTTGCTAGGTGTAATTCTTGTTAATTAAAATTATGTTTTTTTACCTGTTTTGGTGGCTTCCATGTAATCATACGAGTTATGGTTATGGATGGCAGCGCTTAATGTAATTTGATGCTATGCCAGCGTTTAACTTGCACGATTCGTCCCATGTTCCACGTAACTATTTTTTTTATCTGTCGTCATGGATCATTCAGCATATTGTCAACTCGTATTGTGCATGTTTGACACGTTTTCAAATAATGAAAACGGCTATACATGATATATGCTGAAACTGTGAATCGTATTTGCTTCAAATATTTTTTAAAATTCTTTTCATAACCTATCTAACACGGTGAATGCCTTATAAAGTATGGTATGTTAGTTCACAGGGGCCTTCAAAATCCAATTCCATATGAGGAAACTAATATCGAAATAACTTATAGGGATATTTTTCACATTGTCAATGAAGTTCAGGATAATACATAGTTTTATAACGTAATTACTATGTTATAATAGTCACAAGTGTCATAGTAGTTGATTAACAGATGTAGGTGGCGTAAAGTTAATACTTTGGTGTTATAATAAATACATTGAAATCTTTGGATTATTAACTCATATTAAATAAAAAATACATTGAGTAGTTGAAATCTTTTGAGCGGCCGATGACATGTAACTAGATAAGCAAAGATTGTTAATGATGTTCGCAATCAGCAGAGTGCATTTTTCACTCAAAGCAAGCAGGATTGATCAACAAGCGTGAATTCCTAGACCGCTTTCACTTTTTAGGCATTTAGTTTTCCTTTTTCACCTTTTCGCCCCTCGATGCGTCATTCTCTTAAACTTCCATTTAAAAGTGAAAGCATGCGAAATAATATAAATTTGAATTTTGAAATACCAATATTGATGATTGTGATGGATTTTATTATAATTACAGAATGCTGACATCAAAACTCCACCATTCGAACAACATGTTCTGTGTAATTAAGCTCCAAGTTGGAATATTTTTATTTTTATTATAGTTAGTGGAATTCATGTAAAGCCGGATGATCATGACTTGATATGTTAGTTTTAGTAGTTTAATTGACATTCGATCTGATGACGATTTTTGCTGAACTTTATTCTATACCTCTCTCCATATTTCGTGTTTGCCTCTACTACATGTGACCAAATTTATACGGCAAATATGCACATATCGTATTATACATTATTACTCTCACTTAGCCATGTGTATGGATATAAGTCGACATGGTTAAAATATAGCATGATATTATATAATTTAACGTATCTGTGGCAAAAGACTAGATTTCGGTAGTGCAGCTTATAATGTCGTTTTGGGCATAAGAACTAAAGGCGCGTTCACATTACCTTTTTGGTTCAGTCTGACAACGGCAATACCAGTAAACCGGCGTTTTGTTTTTCCTTTTTTTTTCCTCTTCCTTTTCCTTTTACAGCAAAAGGATAACCCAAAAAGGCATATTCTAAATGAAACATGAACGAGAAAAATTCGTCGAAAAAGAAATGCACTTTTGTGTTGCAAGAGACACTGAACGAGGAATGTTAGTTTGTATGAGAATTTGTATTTTTATTTGTTTTAAGTATTTTTGAATAAATTTTAGTAATTAATATAAAATTATAAATTATTGCGAAAATTACGAAATTTAAAAACAAATACAATAGAAAATAAATTAGTACATCGAGATTTGAAAAATAAACAATACAATAGACATCATACGAATGTACAAAAGAAAATAAAAATTCTACGAATTAAGCGTGAATTTGTTGATCGAATATTGCTAGTACTGGATGTTGTACCTCGTCAGTTCTATCTCCACTCCAACCAGCTTCATACCAAAACGTCCAAAATAGTGAACAATTGTCTTTTCTCCTTTCTCATTGGAATTGTTAATGCTTCACCAACTTCAATTTGCCAAATTTTCTTCATGTGATCAACAATAGTGATATACAATGGAGACAATCTAGTAGAATCTACATTATTGGTTTTTACCGTTGGATTTGAGTTTGTAGTAGTGTTGTTAGGCCTCCTATTTCTAAACAATATTTCTTCAATTGACATTTATATTTTTGTATCGATAAGATTGTTCATCTTTTATTGGGTTTCATATCAACGTCTTCTACTTCCCCGTGAGGAATTTTGGTATAAGAAGATGAACTAAGATATGCCCCGGCATAGGAGACTAAGTATGAAAAACTAGGTAGGTTTCATATCAACGTCTTCAAGATCCTTATAAATCGTATCAAACGCGCAGGTTTGATCGATAGATAGCTTAATAATCTGGCAACATATGAGAGATTGATGTGATTCTTCATTTGATAGAGTAGTGGGTACAACGAATCCAGTAGCATCTGAACCATGAAATATAATTTGTAATAAGTCTACATTCTCTATTGGCCTTCTTCAATACTTCAAAATAAAAGCGTCAAATTCGTTGACATTATCGGCTCACCATTCCTTAGTACTGGATACAATTTCCATTACAATATCTCATTCCGCCTCATTTTTGTTGCGCAAACTTTGTCACGTCATCCATTGCTTTTTAGTGCTTCATATTTATGTCGAACATGTTCGTCGATCACCTCCACTTCTCCTGGACACTTCTTCAAGACGTTATATAGCGCTATTGCAATAGTTTATTTCATTCCTTGTTATTTACGACCGCACCATATGCATCCGCGGTGCGACGTAGAAAAGTGTGAAGTGACAATAAAAGATCATATTTTTGGGCTATTGCATTGTTTTTACGACATTTTTTAAAGGTGAAAAGAGTGAAATTAATTTGCAAAAAGTTTTGAAAGAGTAGTGATTTTATACGAGGAACGGGAAGATAATCCTTGGGAGAAAATTGAACCGCTGGGAATCGACTCATCGGACGCGTCGACTTTCAACGGTTCAATGTGGCAATTGGGGCTCTTCCCTATACACAATTTCTCTGTCAAAGGCATCCGGTGCGTCCTAAATTGAAAATAGGCAGAGAAATGAAGGGAATTCTCCTTAAATCAGTTCACGGTTTATAGAGTAAATTAAACTTCCGATACATCCCACTATATCAATCCCCTTTAGAAACCCTCACCACCTTCACCTTTAACATTTTTAGCTTCATTTATATCTTCATACAAAATTATACAACTAAATTTTTATTTACATTATCAATTACTCTGTATATACAAAATCATTTGAGTCCCAACAAATCCAAATTATACCATCCAAAGCTCCCGTAGTGTTCCTAGGATGTGCATTGAAATACAAGTTGCATGGAGCAATTAAAAAGAGTGCACAAAGTTATAAAGAAAAATTATAACCAAATCATAGTGACCATTTCTGTATCGACCTAAAACTTGACACATTTATTATTAATTAAATACCAATAGAAGTTTAAGTTAAATTAATTGTAAAAGACAGCTTTGATCAAAGTTGTCTTTTTGGGAAATTTGATATTCTCATCACGTTCGAAACGTTTGAGGAACCAATTTTGATATGTAATATTTTAACATTTGAATACGTTGATCGAAACAGATATTTTTTTAACCCGGAATTGCTTTAGGTCCAAATCACTTGAATATTTTCTATAAATATGAGTTTACCCTAACTCTAGCCCACCATATCAGTTTCTCTTTTATAATCCCGAAATTCCCCTTAATCACATCTTAATGGCAGAAAACATCCTCTAATTACAAACTATTGTAAAAATTCCAAGTGAATAAAACACATCAAATTATATATCAAACTATTCATCTCGACGAGACGAAGAGACAACAATAATTCATTTTTTCATATGATTTCTCATGTTAGTCGGAAATCACGGTTAAAGCTAATGGTGGTGATTAGGGTCGATCAATTTGGGAACTTTTGATTTGGGCGTCGGTTGACAATATTGAAAATAATATGGGCTTGTAGATCTCATCGTGTGGAGCCTAACGATAGTGGTCGGAGGTCTTATTGTGGCATGTATGATAGAATTTTGCATCTTAGGGTTTGAAAACCCTAGCTTTGAAGTGGTGTCTGGTAGCATTAGGAAAAGTTGGAGGGATGTTAGTGGGCGATGCATGGCGTGTGGAGGAGGGGAAAGGCAACGCTGGCGAGGTCTCGGATGGCTGGAGAAGGAAGGACAGCGCAGTCAAACTTGGGCAATGGTCGAGTCAGGGAAATCGTGTATTGTAGAGGGGGAAATATCTTTATGTTTAAGTCCAAATAAATTTAATAATTGCGTATTAAACCTTATATCTTGTAATCATCCTATCATATGCATTTGACTTTCGTTATGCCCGGTTGGGTTCATGGTGAGATTTTGGACATTTTGACATATGGTTTGATGGCTTTTGGAGCTATTTGCAAAAGCATCTTGGAGGGGTCAACCATCGTAAGTATTGGTATTTAAAAAGGGGTGTGTGTGTGTACTTGCTGACATATGTTATACCCCTTTTGATGATTGTTTGATTGTTGTGATAATTTTGATATGATATGTGTTTTTTTATGATTGTTTATTTTGTTAATCATTATATTGTTGGTGGGGGGACCTTTTCTCTCCTACCTCTTCATTGCAGTGATGGAGTTAATAACTAGAATGATCAATAGTGCTGCTATGATGAGACATATTGATCTCCATCCCATGTGCAAAAATTCCAGAATTACCACCATTATGTTTGCTAATGACCTAATACTCTACAACAAACCTAACTCAAAGTCCATTATCACTATTTGGCTACTCTTGACCATTTCAAACGTTTCACTGGTCTAGCCATGAATAAAGCTAAATCCAAAATTCTCATGGCTGGTGTTCTCGCATCTGGCATTAATGATATCCTACACCTCTCCGGTCTCTCTCTTTTACCCTCTAAGGATGTATATTTAGGTGCTCCTCTCCTAGCTTCTCAAATTACTACAAGTCAATGCTTGCCTATGTATGACAAGGTTATAGGAAAGCTGAACTCTATGCCTGTCACTAAACTTTCCATTGTCAGTAGATTTATTATTGTCAAGTCCATTGCCACTACCATATGCCTCTACTGTGCACATATTTACATTCTTCCAGTCAGGCTAATTAAGATGATCAACTTAGTTCTAAATCACTTTCTTTGGCACGAAAACCCTTATTCCTCAAAATTGATCCCCATTGCTTTCAAAAAAGTCACTGTCCCTTATGATCAGGGTGACCTTGGTGTAATGAATATCAACTTATGGAACAAAGCTACATTTTTCTCCCTTGTTAACAAATTGCTTTCAAACGTCCTTAATATATGGGCTGACTGGACTAAAGCTCACCTGATTCAATCATCACATTTCTAGACTGCCCCTACTCCTCCTGATTGCAGTTGGACCTAGAAGTGTATGGTAAAGCTGAGAACTACTTTCCTACCTCTTTTCCAATCTTCCATATACAATGCGCTTAAGGTTTCCTTTTGGCATGATCCTTGATCATCTAAAGGCTGTATCTTCTTTTCTATTATTGATAGTAATCTCAGGTTGCTCACTGGAATTCCTGATTCCTCTAAGATCAATTCTTTCTTACATACTGGGAAAGTTTCTCTTCCTTATACTATCTCATACCATATGAGAAATATATGGTCTGTTGTTGATAAAACAACCCTCCCTTCATATAATTCTTCCAACTTTTGGTGTGACAGACCCCATTAAGTTTCTACCGTTTACAATGCTATGATTTCTACAAGTTCCATTACTCCTTTCCCTTGGCACCCTAGGATTTGGGCTTCTAGTTTGAGTTCTAAAGAAAATTTATTGCTCTGGAAAGTTATATCCAATGATATACACACTCAAGACAATCTCTTCCATAAGGGATCGCTGCATATTTCGATTTGTTCTCTCTATTCCAGATTTCTTTAAAATACCTACCATTTAATTTTCAACTGCTCCTATTCTTTCTATGTTTGGAAAAGGATTCTCCTTCTTCTGAGCCTTTATAACTCCTCTGCTAATTCAAATGAAGAGTGGTTCACTGTCTTTAAAGGGACCAGGTGCAGATCAACTAAGGGTAAGCTGCTCTTGAGAGTTCTGAAGAAAGTTATCTATCTATTGTGCGAACAAAGAAACAATAGACCTTTTAAAGAAGATCGATTATCTGGAAATGATTTGTATTTAAAGTTGGTCAGAAGTTTGAAACCCTAAGTTTGAAACTCTAATTAGTTCCCTTGGGTATTACTTAGATTTTCTATTCTTGATTGTTTTGTAATTTGCATATTTTAGTTGCATTAGAGATTGTTCCAAGCACCTGCACTTTATTTAGTTGAGTAATAAAAATGGATGGCACACTCTAAACGCCGACTAGCCTTACTAAATTTTTTATATTATATTGTTGGATGATGAATATTTTATAGTAATTATCCATAGATTTGGGAAAACAAATAAATAATTGACAATAAATGAAATTGTATAATACAGATATTTGTAGATAATCAAAATAAATAGTTTGTATTGAAATTAATGTATAAATTCAATAAGGTTATTATTCATGAATTTCCGAAGAAAGTCATAAATAATAATGAAAAAACTATTTTAAACTGAATTTAGAGAATTCATTATTATTTATGGAGTAAAGTAAATTCTAAAAAGTAATTATATGATTTTGGGGGCAAACTGTATTATCTATGAGTGAATCATAATATGACTTTTTTTTTTGAATTTATGGAAAAATATTATTATTTAAGTAATAAAAATAAGTAATATTTTGAGAATAGCAATTATAATATTAATAAAGTGGTAATTTCCAAATAACTTATTTCTATTTTTTAGATAACTTAATACTATTTTCCAAACAAAAAATAATAAAGTGATTTTTGATATTTAATGTAGGATACTATTATTTTTAAGTTAAATAGCAACAAAATGGTTGTGAAAGAATATAAGATGATTTAAATTAATATTATTATTTTGATGTGAAATAATAATGTTATAAGTTTTGAAAGTAATTGGACATAGATTACTATATTTTTAAAATAACAATGTTTTGAGATATTTAAAGTAACATTTGGTAATTAAGAATTTTTGAAGTATATTTTTGTTTTTGGATAATAGAAATAAAGGTATTTTTATAATAAACCATATTAAGATGGTTTTATACTTAAGTGGAAATAATAGGTGTTGATATACCATTTTGGATTGTTATTACATATGTGTTAATAATTGATTGAAGTTTTCATATATGTTTCTTGTGTTGAGATGGAATTGCATCAGGACGAGTTATGCGATGTTTTACCATGATTACTTGGCAGACATTGTTTACTTTATTGTGGTTTTTTGTCTATTGATGTTGTCGATGTTTGTGATACTATATAGAATATTTAATATGCAGTTGACAAGTCTGATGTTGTGTTGCTAATATGGAGTTGTTAGTACACATTTGATGAATTTATTTACGCTATTGATTTTGTGTTACTAACTATGAGAGGTTAGTACATATACGACCAAATTTTATACAACAAATTTGCATATATTGTATTATACGTTATTACTCTCACCTAGCCATATGTACGGACATAAGTCAACATGGTTAAAATAAAGCATGATATTATATAATTGAACGTATATAGGACAAAATACTAGATCTCGGTAGTGTAGCTTATAATATAGTTGGGCATAAGAACTAAAGGTGCTATTGTATCACATGTTTAGTTCATTCCCATGACTCCCGTCCGAAAAGTATTCTGAATGGGGCACGAATGAGGAAAGTTCGTCGAAAGAGGAACGCATTTTTGTATTGTGAAAGGGCATTGAAAGAGGAATGATAGTTTGTATAAATTTGTATTTGTATTTTTTTTAAATTGCTTTAAATATTTTTGAATAAAATTTTATAATTAATATAAAATTATAAACTATCACAAAAATTACGAAATTAGAACACAAATGCATTGGAAAATAAATTGGCACATCGAGATTTAAAATATACAACTGACATAATACAAATGCACGAAAGAAAATAAAAATTTTACGGGTTAGGGGCGGACATTTTGATCAAATATTACTACACTGAATATTGTGCCTCATCAGTTCTATCTCAACCTTCAACTAACTTCATGTCGTTTCATCATTCAAAATAGTGGACAATTCTCTTTTCTTCTTTTCCATTAGAATTATTAATGCTTCACCAACTTCAATTTGTCTAATTATCTTCACACGATTAGCAAGAGCGATATATGATGAAGACGATCTGGTAGAATCTACACTATTTTTTATTGATCCTTGGACTTGGGACTGTAGTATTGGTTGGGCTTTCCATTTTTGAATGAGATTTCATCATTTAGCGTTCGTATATCACATCAATAAGATTATTCATCTTTTATTGCATCCTATTTGAAGGAATTAGGCCAGCACGTAGTGAATTAAATGAGGAAATTAAAAAAAACAATCCACTCTAGATCTTATTGGGCCTATAAAGTCTAAATTATTTTAGATCCAACCTAAATAATTTTAAATTAAATCTTTATTTTATTTAATTAGTTTGTATAAAAGATTTGATTTATTTTAGTTGATATATATATATATTTGTCTCTGTGTGTGTGTCTATATAAATATATAATGTATATGTGTATCAAATACCCAAATACGTGCACAGTTCACATGCACCATATAGACGTGTACATGGTTAATGTGCCTGTATATAAATGCTAGTATTTTCACCACAACAGACTCATTTGTCCCTTTATTTACATATTTACTGTTCATAATTAATTTATTATTTATATACATTTATATATATTTACAAACATATATACACAAATATATGTATATATAAAACACTTATATATATAAATATATTTATTTATGTTTATTTTAAAGATGCACACTAATTCAAAGTAATATAAATTAATATCAAAAATATCTTAATATAGTTTAAATTTAAAATCAGAGATACATATATATAAGTACTCTTTTTTTAAATTAAAATTTATTTATAGAATAATAACTATTAAATATAAATTACATATTTTTAAATTAATTTATTTATACATAATATTGAAAGATTGTAAAATACATTTATTAATTATTATTCGTATTTCAAAATTAATTGTATATAAAATATATTTTAAAACTACATACATACATACATATATATATATATGAATATAAATTAATAGAGAAATCCGTATGTATCATATAATTATATACCAATTAAAAAATTCATATTTTAGTTTTAAAAATCAATTTTAACTTTCAATTTTTTTTAAATGGCCAAAAATATATATATATATATATATTGTATGAATACATATATTTTTAATTTAATTTAAATGTTTGTGAATATGTATGTGAATCGAACAACAAATATATATGTAAATTCATTATAATATAGAAATCTTATCTACATATGGGTATAGATATAAATGTTTGTGTGTGTGTGTATACACATATATATAGAAAATAGTATAGAGTTTACCCCAATACGGAGCCTAGGATTAGCACCTTGAATGTTGAATGAACTCTTAGATCCAATCTATACTCCTATAGAATTACCCATACGGCATACCTTTAACTCTATCAATCTTCCACTTGCACCTGCGACCAATTATGGAATCCGAATCCAAATCCTTCGATCGGTTTTCTTAGAATTAGTCAAGCTAGACCTTTGTGAATGGATCTGTTATGTTGTCTTTTGTATCTACTCTTAGAATTACGACTTCTTTCTTCTTGACAAATTCTCTAATGAGGTAGAACTTCTGAAGCACATATCTTGATTTCTTATGTGATCTAGGTTCCTTTACGATCCACATTACAACATTGTTGGCACATAATAATGTCATTGGATCCTCTATATTGGGAATCACCCTATCTTACTCATAAATTTAGGCATCTAGACCGCTTCTTTAGTTACTTCATCGAGGGAGATGTACTCGGCCTCTATCATGAAATCAGCTAATGTCTCCTATTTGGAACTTTTCCAACTAACGACCCCACCTTTTAAAGTAAAAACACAACCGAATACAGACTTACTATCATTGATATCACTTTAAAAGCCAGAGTTTGTATACCCCTTTATAAGTAGGTCTTCATTCCCATATATAAGGAATAAGTCCTTAGTATTTATTGAATACATAAGTATACATTTTACAACAGTTCCATATTTTTCTCCAAGATTAGACTAGTATCAGCTTACGCATCCAAATGCATAAACAACATTCGATCTAGCACATGACATGACATACATTATGGAACCGATTCCCAATGCATATGGATCCTCTTCAAACGCTCTTTCTTGTCATCAGTATGAGGAGCATCCTTCTTAGAAAGGATGATTCCAGATTGCATCGGAACATTTCCGCACTTAGAATTTTCCATAATGAACCTTTTTAATGTGGTCTCTATGTACAAGGATTTGGACAATCCCAGCAGCCTTTTATATCTCTATAGATCTTAATACCCAATATATAGGCTACTTCATCCAAATCCTTGATGGAGAAATTCTTGGATAACCATGCTTTCACTGATTGCAACAACGCAACGTCGTTGCCAATTAGTAACAAATCATCAACGTATAGAATTAAGAACACTATAACGCTTCCTTGTTCTTTCCTATATATACATGCTTCCTTTATGTTTTGATAAAATCCAAATTTTTTGATGACTTTATCGAAGTACATATTCAAACTTCTTAAAGCTTTTTTAAAACCATAAATGTATCTTAACAAACCGCATAAATATTACTACTAATGTTTCTCCAAGTTGTGCAGTATTTTCACATACATAATGGAGGAACTTTACATAAATAAACAAGAAAACTTGGTGCAAGAAAATGAGTTATACATATGAAGATGAATCATAGAAAATTAATGAACTAAATTGACTCAAGATGGCTAGACCATAAATGCTTCAATGATACATATATATGAAGTGTTAATATCTAAGTTGGAGTCGTGGAATTTTGCTGATGTCCTCATAGGAAATATCCTAGAATTTCTTCTTTCATTTAACTCTATTTTATTTCCTAACATCTTCACATCAACATAAAATTTGAGTTTTAAAAAGTGGAAGTTCCTATTTGAATTTTAGAGAAAGAAGACCAGAATTTAATATGGATGTTGACATACTCCTGTGGACTACGTTGACATATAGACATATATGTTGACATATCCCTTAGGCATATGTCGACATAAAGGCATGTATGTTGACATACCCTTTGGGCATATGTCGACATACTAGCTGTTAGTTGGGTTTTCAAATTTAAGCCAATGTACATGTCTCTTCATCCTTTCGTCAATTGTCATAACTTTTCATCCTCTATAAAAAGGCTATGGTTAATGAGATTTTTTTACAACAATTCTTTCATTTTCTCTTACTCTTTCATTTCTATTCTTTTGTGAGAAAGATCCATTCACATACATTTACACTCTTTGCAAATTTGTTTTCCTTCACATCTATTCTTCAAGGATTTGCATACCTCACAAGATCAAAGAGTTTGTACGTAACTTCTCAATCATTGTCTCTCTGGTCTCATCCTATACCTAATTGATTTCAAAGATATACTTCTATTGGAATTCTATAGGATCATTGTACTAAATATGCAAAAATATGTATTGAAGATATAACCACTCTCCATACTCTACTTCTATTTGTATAGAGGAAGGTGTTCTTACCACTCAAGGAAAGTTAAAAGGTTAGGCATATCTTGTCATCTGTGAAATTGCTAAATTGTAAAGGTGTTCTCGACACCCGTGAAAAGCAAGTTCTGATATTGGAAATTCTATATAGGATACAAGACTAGAAGTAGGATTGGGAACCCAAAGAAATATAAAAATTCCCGGTGTTGTTTATTTTATTGCTTTTACTATACTTTATATTGACTCTTTGATTAGATACTTTGATTGTGTTTTGAAAACTAATCCATTAGATAAATTGTAATTTCACAAATTAACATTTAAATAGTTGATAAACACTATTCACCACCCTTTAGTGTATTAATAGCCTTAAGATCCATTTCTAAAAGTGTGTTATGTTAACTCACATCAAGGGACTCTCAAACCTGTACCATCTCCTACATATAAAAGATAACACATCTACATTATAGTGCTACGAATTACTTGATAAGAACAACATACTATATAATCACAATGGCACCCCCAACGTAAAGGAAACACTATATTCTATGCTAGGTGACCCTAAGTTCCTCGAAAAAGCAAAGGCCTATCAAGTATGGTATTAAAATTATACCAATGCGATAATGTACCGAGGTATCCACAACGCTGTCTTCAATAGTATCCAACATGAATCGAATACATCATGTGCCCCACTATTTCCCATTGAGTTGCATATGAGAATGAATGACTGGTGGCCTAATCCCTAAAAGCATTTATTAGAGAGATAAGACATCTCTTACATTCCACTTGACGTCACATGAATGCGTTCGGCTAAGACAACACATCATCTAGTATCCAACTGTACAGAAATGTTAATCCCCAAGGTCGTAACCAAGGAACTCAACTCACTCTAAACACACAATATGTCATGTGGGACGTATATCAAAATAGGCTAGTAGTATTGTCTCAAAAACCACTAAACAGCTCTATCAAGACCATCATATAAGTCAAATGCATTGCAAGCCTCAAATGTATCCCCATGTCATGAAGTATCATCTACGCGCTTAACAAACTTTACCACATCTTATAGTCCTTACCGATCCTCATTACTAGATCCACCAAGTTGAGGTTATAAATAATTAGTGGAGTGGACGGGTCAAACAATTATCTGATCACTTGTTCAGTCGATCGGTTGGTTCCCACCAGTTGATTGATTTCTTATTCAGTCAACTGGTTGTAGCAAGCAGTCAATTATATATAGGCCACAAAGACAAAGAAAATCTAACTGGAGATTTGTGTCTTTTATTAGTTTAGTCATGGATTAGACCTTTAAAAGTCAACTGGTTTTACTGGCTAGTGCACAAGTTGTTATTCTCGAACCTAGGTAGACCACTTTTGTAGGATTACAAGGAATTTCATGCCTTTTCATTTGTTCCTTCCGCTCACCTACTCATATGTGGCTTCTTGATCATTCACCTTAATGAATAACTTCTTGTATATGCAAATGATCACAAGTATGCCTTTCATATGCCTTTCACTAGTGTTCAAACCGTTGGATGGGTATTTCTTCTCCATAGTAACTTGAGGAATAACTTTGAGCCATCAAACATTGATTAACAAACCATGTGATGGAAAATATACAACCATCATTCAAAACCCTTTTTGTCTCATCCCAACATAGCTTTTACTCATCCAAGAACAACTAAAACCAATAGCATTCATACAATTCGATCCAACATAAAATTATCACATTTATTACATTCCTAAATATTTTGGTTCACTCATCCTATAATCCAAAAATGCAATCCTTTCTATTTTTGAAAGTATATCAACATAAATTTTCTTACAATACATTTAAATATGTTAAAGTTAAAATATTTGAAGCACAAACAAACACATACACACACACACATATTAATGGTCAAATCAGATTCATAATTTATAAAATTTCTAAATGTATTATTATACTTAGTTGAACAAAGTAGTGTTTACATACATATAAATTTCATCTTGAAATATGTATATATAAATATAACTTTGGTAAAATATATAATTCACACATACATACATACATACATATATATATATATATATATATCAAATGATATATCTTTTAAACATGGTTGAAAGTTATGTATGTAAATAAATAAATAGAATGATTTATTTCTTTGATCAACCTAGTTGTTAACACTTCATATTTGCAAGCTCTTTCATCTTTGGAACTTACCTTCTTTCTCCTCCTAGCTTAGTTTGCAAATAAGTATAGGCTAAAACTTTTTCTCTAGCAGGGGCTAGGGTTTTCCTTTTATTGTTACGCATTTGTGATTGAGAGAACGAGATATTCTTATAAGCATATTTGGGCTATGGAATAAATATATATTTTTATCCTTCACTTTATCCACTAAATATTTGATAAATGTTTATTGGACGTTTATTAAAGCCCATGTTGCAATCAAAAATTTCCCTTCTATTCTTTTTTATTGACGGCCATATTTTACAACATATTTGTGAAACACCGTGCCTAAATAATACCCATCATTAAGTATTCAAAAATTTATTTTAGCAAATTTATTTAATTTAAACAATATATAATATTTATATATTAATTTAATTAATTTTATAGGCATATATAAATGGATTAAAACCATAAAAAATTAATACAACACTTGTATTAATTTTCTCATTTTAATTTATAACATTTGTATATTAATTCAATCAAGTTGAATTCAAAAATACGCTAAAAATTATTGTTTAACTCCATGGCGTGAACTCAACCCATAGTAATTTTTATGCAATTTAAATATAAAAGTATATACAAACTTTGCTTAAGCACACTAAAGAACAATAGTTTAGTTACTATGGATCATTCACATAAAATCTATTTTTTTAATCTTTACTAAACTACACCCTATGGAATAATATTTTATGCACATTTTCCTTTTGTTATCACTGTATCACTAAGGTATCCGCAGTTTGGTGAATGGTTAAAAATATCCAATAATATTCGTAGTTAATTATATAATATCACTTCAAAGCACTTGGTTCAATCCGATAACGTTGATCGATTAACTGATTTAATATGATAAGCGATTTTAACTTTAAGTTGACTACTAATTATCATGTTACTGAACTTCTATAATGAAGGAGATAAACCTTATCCTGAGTAGCATTTCATTCAAGTGGTATAACGTATACCCAACTTTGGCTATAACACGATCTCGTGTCATGTGATTAACCTTAATCAAAATACAGTCTAGACAATTAAGATCCACGGTACTTTCCAGTCTGAACTACTGCATATTGTTCCATAAGAAATTCATTTTTTACTTAGTTATATTAACCTATATATAACTCTCATTGAGTCACTCTATGATTATTCCAAACGACCACAAGTTCGTAACCCCTTTGTGTTCCCAACAACCATTAGTAATTCATCATCCATCATATAAAGAGCATTGTGTTAACTAGTCTAAATGGATGTATCGATATTTTTTATTAATACATATCGACCAGGATCATAGAACAATAAGTATTTTAAATATTTTTAGTATTGACGATTTCGAACACATTTGCAACCTTAATCGATCAAATGATCTCTCTAAAGATTTTCTACCAGTATATTTTCTATGTATTCATATCATTACTTATATCACAATAAGATAATACATACAATAGAAGACAAAACCAAATATATATTTTATTCAAAAAAGATTCTCCTAAAAGAGTTAAGTTATATAAAAAATTAGAAAACTACCTATAGGACACACTCTTAACTTTATTAGTATTGAACTAAAAGGAAAGATAGCGGGCTAAAGCATAAAAATATTCCTCCCAAACCATGGGAGATTAAAATGAATCCAATAGTCCATAAGCGCTTACCAAACATGAGATGATGATAAACCCATTCAAAAGAAATAGTAAGATATTTAATAATAATTTGATTCATTTGAAAGAAACTGTTGGCTTTTTTACAAGCCATATTGTCCTTTATACTAAGCCTACCATATAGGGGAGATTTCAATACCTTGTTAAAAGCAATAGGAATTATCTTTTTTAAAAAGGGTTGCCACTCTATATAATTAAAGTGGTCGAAAGGCATATCGATCATGTTTATAAAATTTTGAGGCAACAGTTAAACTGTTGACAAATAATCCAACAATGAGATGCATATAGAGCCACTGCTAACTAGCCTTCTGACATGAGATAAAGTTCACTGGCTTAAGACCCATGCTTATAAGTAGTTTTTTCTTATAAAGAAATGCAATCTGAATCCCTAAAATAACAAGTAATAAAAAGAAAGCTCAAGGGTACATCTAGTTTGAAATTGGAATTTTGTGTTTTATGTTTTAAATATGCATACCAAAAGGAGTGAAAGAGGAGAGACAGGTAGAAAATGCTAGTTATTACAACAAATGGAAGAATCTATACTATATTATTATTAGTGAGTTAAATTTCAAGCTCACACAGGCCCCCTTGAAATTTGGCAACTGAACAGTCTCTAAATCTATATTTCCTTTCTTTTATTCTTCCTAAGCGTCACATTCTTCCTCTCATCTCCGTAATTGTAGGAAAAACAAAATAACAAAATTTCTTTTTCCTGCTAATGGCCTCTCTTCTCTCATCTTCACTTCTAGACTTCCGATCAAATCAAATAAAATCGAACGTCTAAACCCTAGGCTTTAGTTGACATTCTCAATTCCTTCCCTCTACATCAATATCCACTCTCCACTCATTTCCTTACTCTCTAACTCCTTGGTTGATTTCCTACGATCCAATTACTATTTGGCATTTGATTTCACGTGTACTAATCTCCTTAATCCACGAATTCGAAAGCATCCAACAACGACTTCGTCAATGAGGTATTTTACTAGTTCTATTTTTTATTTTTCCAGCTCTTAATCGAATTATTTGATAAAATTTTCTATATTGTTTTTAGGTCGTTTTGTACTTTTGATTTTGAGAATTTCATGTATAATGATTTTGCGGATTTGCTGGATCCACAGTCAATCAAGAACATCCTTAACGAATCTGTGATCTAGGTATTTTATTACTGTTTTCGAATTTTCTAATTACGAATTATTTGATAAAAATTTGCTCCGTTTTATTTCCAGATTGTCAAAAGCTGTGTATACATGAAACTGAGCAATTTAAAACCGACGGTTGGATTTGTGATTATCGTTATTACATTATTTGATCAGTTTTATTTAGAAAGTTTTCAGGGAATCCAAAAGCAGCAAGATAGATCTGATATAGAGTATAATTTTATGAAACATGTTACCTCTTAACATACTTAAATTAAGAAATCTCATATTTAATGTTGGTAAAAATTTTAAAAAATGTCAATCATCTCTGCATTTAACAATTAAACAAATTTAGGTTGGTTTTGTTCCAATAACCATTGTTTATCTATTTATCTTGGTTGTCTCTGTCATTACTAATAACTTATATAATCACTTTTCATTTATCATAAATGCTACCTCTACAGGTTTTGAGACACACAAAGGTTTGTTGAGACTGTTGGCGTTTGCTTTACTACTGATCAAGCAATGGAAGTTGCCATTCATGGTTTGCTTTTAATTAAGCTATATTGCAACATTTTCAAAGGTCATTTGGTAAATTACGTATGCTTTGTATCAATCTGCTTATCATGCTGTTTAAGGCAGGTATCTAAAATTAGTCTTGGCTTTACACATCTTTTGTGCACTAACATCTCATTATGAATATCGTGTACCTATCAAAGTTCAGTCAACGTCCATGTAAATAATGATACAAACCCGAGTGCATAACAAGAGTTCTCTCATTAAATTTTAGTACAATGTTTGTTATTCCTAAGTATAAAAGGTTCATACTTAGTTTTCCTAATAATTTTCATTTGTGATCTAACAAGACACCATAAATATTTTGAAATTTCAAAAGGTTAGTTATTGCATTTCTTAGTATTCATGATCATTTAAACTTAGGGTGCACGATTATGTTTATCTCATAAAACCGATTATATTTGTACAATTTCAATTACTTTGGAGACCATGGATGATGGGGAAATAAAAATATTTCTTTGAATTAACCACAGTGAAATGACACTTGTGGTGATTAACCCGATATTCTTTTCCATCCTGTCTGCAAATGCACAATAACGACAATATATATCATGCTCTTCAATTTCACTTTCCATGGATGTTTAATTGATTTGGGGTTACCACATAGTCCTGTTTTGATTCACTAATGCCAACAAAACAATTGGATACTAAGTTTTAAAGCAATTCAATTAGACTCCAATAATTAGAAGCACTTTAACATTCTGGAATGAAAAAAGATAATGCATGTGAGTGGGTGGGTATTAGAAACACAGGTTAAATGTTTATTATAAATGTTTAACTAGGAAAAAAATATGAATGTGTTTTTGATACAATAATAAATCACACAACATTTGAATAAATGCATGCGATAGTCTGCATACAAATTTCTTCACCAATATCCATTTTATTACCTCATCCACTATGTTTATTGATGTTTCATAATTTTATTCATGTAAACACTTTTGTTTCATCTCCCTCTTATGTCATCATCTTAACTTCAAAATAACTATTTTGTATCTTTTCCGTTTGATGCTTTTGCAGCAACACTGATTTACCCTTTTTTTTCTTAACAATCAATTCTTTGTTGCATGCTATTATATAGAAAAAAATACGTTTGGATTATCCAGTGCTTAAAAAAGAAGCATGATTTTCAGGTCAATTTTAATCCAATTTCTATTTTTATTTATTTATAGTATTTGGGTTTTATTTTTTATATTTTAGAATGAAAGTTTTTTATAAAAACAAATTTGATGAAAGCTATCATTTCTGTTAAATTACTTTCCAACCAAATAATGATTCCATTTTGTAATTTTCTTTTCACCCGTTCCTCACTTTTTCAATGCACTAAATTGATTTTAAAAGCTATGAATTTGCTAAACTAAAGACGTTATGGTTTTGCAAGTGTTTTAAAATTTGATTCCACGATCAATTTTTCTTACACAATTCTTCTCTCAGTTTATTTGTTGAATATAACATTTCCTTATAGGTTACTGTATGGCTAATTTCAAATGTGCATCAACTATGGTATGTAGGTCTACCTTCATCTTTGTTTACCAGTTATGATATTGTAGTACAAGCTGTTTCTTTGCTATGTCTATTTTGGATGCTTAAACTTTGTTCTTTAGTCAAAGTGTGTTTATGGATATTTATTTTCTGCAGTAAATGAACTTTTCTACACCCAAAATCTTTTCATTACATTTACAGAGTTAAGCATAGCTGCATCCACATAGCTGCTAATTATGTTTGAAATGCTCTTAATTTATAGGTTTGAATGACCAAATTGGCAGTAATTTGTGATGGTTGCTTAACAACAAAGATTCAAGAAATAATTGTTTTTTATTCCATATATAAGGTACTTCTACTGGACTAAACCAACTTTGGCATCATGTGTATATTTTGTACTACTCGCTGATACCATATCTATAGCAATACTATGTTGAAAAAATCTTTTCTATTTTAAGATGTATCAAATATTTCTTTTCTATTATACTGTAGAGAGTTAATGTTCCCAATTTTAGATTATACTCTTTGGTTTAATTAGTATATAAATTGATTTATATTTTTATAAAATAATTATTTCCTCACATGTTTTGTCTTTTTATCGGTTTTCAATGTTTAGATGTACTTTGACTTACTCAAGCCAGTTTTGAAGCTCCACATGAAGGTTAAAATATATGCTAAATATTGGTTAATTTACATATTATATGAACCAAATATAGAATATATTTCTTGCCTTTTTAGTATTTTTTTTACCGTGTTAAGTTCAATCCTCTTTTTATCTTTTCTATTTTCATTGAAGGATTAAGCATATACTACATTACCATTTATGTGTGTGTATATGTACGTATGTATATGTGTGCGCGTGTGTGTCTATATTATATTTTCGTGTGTGTATAAGACCAAGAAGTTCATATAGATTTATATTAATAATTTTGTTGTTATTAAAAGGTACTGCTTCAATAAGTGAATAAGTGTATACAGAAGTTTGATATATCTTATACAAATATTCTAACCTGTAAATATATGTTTTTAATAGAAGTGTGTGTATTTATAAGCTTTGATTATACGTTTCAGCTCTGAGCTTTAATATCTTTTATAATAATTCAACTTATTGTTTTCTGTAGTTATAGGCTCTTTCTCTATTTTCTACTAGCAATCGCGAATTTGTTCTTTTATGACTAATGTGTTTTTTCTTTCAACATGTTGGATAAATAATAAATATTCATATTGTCTGTAGAATTTATTTGGTGATCGTTTATTTTCAAAGATGAGTTGCTCCATAGTTCAAGTCCATTGTTCTTAAAATTTTATATATGTTATCTGATATGAATGTCATATCTAATTTGAATAATTTAGGTCATGTTCTTTAGCTTTTAGGTTTTTTCTTTGGCATGTTCATCCAGCGGTTTGTCTTTGTTTAGCAGTTGTCACTATGCATATCATATAGCTTTTCTTCACATATTTATAATAAGGTCGGTAATTCAATATTGGTTATCAGGTCAGTGTACATGTGTCTTTTTCGCCGATGTCCACTCTTCAACTATTTTTGAATGTTTGTAATATTTAAACCATATAAAACATTTTACTTCATCTAACTTGATTCTCTTTGGTTTATACTCAGGTCTGAAGCTTCATACAAAGAAATAGACATTTCTTTAATTATTCGTGGGTTTAAAATCTACAGCAAATCAACATATAGAAATAGTTTGACTGGATTATCATTGTATCGTAATACTTTTCTATAAACAATAGAATTTGTATTCACAAAAAAACTAGGAATCGGAAGTGGTAGTAAGTGACAGACATAACAGTTTCAATATTAATGTTTGATGAACATGTGGTTTACCCGAACTTATCATCTTTCTTAATTTTGGTGCAAAAATCATGTATGGTTTAGAGACCAACCACTTAATCATAGTGACTCTGTATTTGTCAATGGAAGGCATATCTCACCCCAGGGATAATTTGTCATTTTTTATTTTAATGAACAAAAATAAATGAGATTTCAAAACATACTAGTTTTCTTGCAAAATCATCAATACAGGTCTGTGAATAAACTTAATCCATCGTTCCCCTAGCATTTGAATATCATTGGGTGCTCACTTTCCCATTGTAACGTAATAAAAAGGGCAATTGCCATTGAAAACGTGTATTTTCACAAGACAACCATGGTTAATAATTAAACCAGCATGGTGGAAACGTTATTTTATGATCACGTCTTTAGTCGTATTTTATAGAACCGTGCTTTTTATTGCTTTCGTATTTCACCATATTACATCTACTGCTTTTTTTACTACTGACAAATCCACTTTGCCCTTTTAACTTTTTTGCCTTGATATATGTTTAAGAGCATTCAGTCCTATTACTACATTGACTCAATAAGGATTCTATACTAATTTTAATACTTATATTTGATATTATAGCAATGTTCTATAATTCCTTCCTGTAAATAGTATATTTTGATTATTTATCAAAATAATTAAATTTTCTAACTGCAATAAATATATTTTTGTTATATCCGTGTGCGAAGCACGGGTTCACACTAGTAGAAAGGAATAAATTGGTTTTGATATCTTACATAGCCATAGAGAAAATATAGAGAGATAGGGTCCCACCACTTAAAACTATGAGTGCCAACATAAAAGTCACCTAGCTTTGGATGGATGACCAAGGAGTAGAAATGAGTATGGATACACGAATTGCAACTTTAATAACAATAGTTGGGAAATTTATTAACATTAATATAGCTGTAACGGTTGACCATTGTAAATTATCAAAGGGCTTAATTGTATAGATTTTATGGAGGCATCTATGAGAAATATCATTTTTAGAATATTCTCGGATGAGTTCATGGTTAATGGAAAGTTTTTTAGAATGTATCTTTGATGAAACTATGAAACCTGGTTGGAAGGTACTATAGAAGGCATTAATGGATTGACTATATTGGCAAGAATTTTGATAATACATTGGTAGTTAACACTACAATAAGAGATAGTTTGAAGTGAGAAACCTGGGTGGTATAATCATTCTTTGTAATCATAGGTATGTTTGTAGCTTTAATACCACTTAGAATTTCCATAGAAGTTTAAAAAAATTAATTTCTTTGCAAGTGGTTTCCCCCATTATAGGCCAACAATGCTCGAACTTTTATTTACTGAACTGTAAAGCCTAGCACTACAATGATCATTCATGCGAAAAAGAGCATATCTGATTTAATGTGATATTAGTAATACTAGCAGTCTAAATATCAAAAAGGTAGGTGTGACGACCACCCTACACCTTCGACACTCGATATACCTATATTATAATGCATAGTAATGGTGCCCAACCGATGCATGATGGTTGTCATAGTTGTAAAGAAAATAAAGCAAGCACGGTACCTGTCATATATCTTAGAATGCATCGAATAAAATATATTACCAATTACAGATATAAAATAGGTGAGACAGTAATAACTAGATGAACCACGAATATTAGAGCGCACATGTTCATACAGTTATATCAAAAAAATAGAGTGCATATAGTGGACAAATAATCTATGACGATAAACTATCTCTAAATAACATAAACGAACAAAGCCCAGTCTCCACAGTGTCGCACAGTGGAATAAGAAATAATAAGCCTAAATATAAGTGCGAGAAAGCATTGCCTCCTACTCATCTATTTGTACAGTACCATGTGTCACCCAAACATGCTATCTAGTCTACTTATTTAAAAGTACCTGAGATCATAAGAAGAAAAACATAAAATATCAAGTTTGACAACCTTCTAGTTTGACGACTTGCCCTTTTCGAACAACTTAAACTGACAATAAACCATCCTTGTCCAACTTAAACCATTCAAATTAGACAGATTATCAATATGGGGTTTTAATCTAGGATCAGATACAGAATCACACACAGAATAATATAGAATCTCTCAGTGGAAATAAATAATATGCATAATAGTTCATGAAGCTACTACACAAAATACATCAGTGTTTTAGATTTTAATTATACAGTACTAGAGATACATAAATTCCTACCGATACAAGCCAAAATGAAAGTAGATAACTAATACAGGATAGAGTGGAGTCTTCAACCAAGTCTTCGGCTCCTAAAATAAGCACTGCTCATACACTGCAATACTCAGGCTGACCCGAGCATAAAGTATAATAATATACTCGAGTCAGGACTAGAAGTTCTCATGTAAGTAGTCCTAATCAAGTGAAAATGTACAAGTAACTCAAGAGATGTTACAGAATTTTCCATCTCTTAAGGATCCGTCAAACTATTTATATATACAATAGAATACGCTATATATGTAGTGTCAATCCGTAATATAAAATATCAAAATAACATTAAGGCCTTACATTGATCCCCCTTAACACGTTTTTAAGCATTATCATACAGTTTGCATATAAAACACCAGTAAACCGTCGGTGGATAAGGATGCGCCGTGATATGACAACACTAAACCAAAATCGTAGTGGTCTGGTATAAGGATAAAAGTATGACAAGGCATATGAGGCAATGCCCAAGGTAGGATACTACCAGTTTACCCTTCCCGGCTGGTGGTAACGGATCATAGCCATGATCGCCCATCGCGTCCAACACTCCCATAATCGAAGGGTGATCACCTATCAGTAACAAATGGAATAAACGAAGAAGTGTGTCCGCTCGGGGTAGCTAGCCCGCTTGGCCGGTGCAGTTCCTGTTTTAGTCATTTCAAATTGGCACAAGTGCCAGACTAATCCATCATCGTTCTCTTTCTTCAAATCCAACAAACGTATGCCAAGTCCAACCACTTCGTTCCGGATCATTACTCCACGTACAAAGTTATTAAAGTGGTTCCGGTATCGACAGAGAGTATGCCCATATCCGGCTCCGGTCTCTTAAATAACCAACGTCATTTTCACACCGATTAGATATTTTATTAAATCAAATATCCTTTTATTTTCAAATATCATATTCTCATTTGAATTCAACAAATTTGGATTTAAAGTCAAAAAATTCAATTTTAAACAAATAATTCATTTTTACTAAATTATCCAAATTTAATAACATTTCAAATTAACCGAGTTAATTAAGTCTTAAAATACAAAAGCTTTATAATTAAATATTTAATTTAATTAAACTTTGGTAATTAACTTACTTAAACACTATTAATTAAACATTAATTCAAATAATTTGATCATTATATTCTTAATTCAATTAAATCAATAAAAGATTTTAAAAAATCAAAATTTTATTTTAAAATTCAATTATTATATTTTAATTCAATCAAATCAAATTAAAATTAAATCTTCATTTAAAATTTTAATTACATATATAATATTAACACTTCATTAAATTTCAAATAATCAACTTAACGAGTTTTAAAATCGTTAATATTTAACATAAACATTATTAATTTAATTTCATAATTTAAAATACTTCAATTTGCAAAGCAATGAAGAAGAGAATGAGGAAAAGCAAGGAGAAAGAGCATGTATATAAACACAGAGGAGATAGAAGCATTAAATGCGGCATTTAATATATATGGCTGCTCACGCAAAGAATCTCGGTAGAAAAGAAATAATGTGGGCTGAAGAATGTGTAATGATGACCCCGGTCACGGTCACGGACCAATATTTAAACCATGTAGCGTTTTGCTACGGAAGCCAAAATACAAAAACAAATACCACGGAGATCAGCGCGATGAGACGAATCCATCGATGTAATCAAATCTGCCGCCGCTGTTACCGCTTTGAAATTAGATGATAACGGTAATTTTAGATAAACAAAGCTACAGAGGTCAGAATTGGACGGAACGAACTTTGACGTTTTAATCAAAAAAAATTCTAGATCATTTCTATGTAAAAATATTCATACTTTAAAATTTGATAATTCGCACTAAAAATTTGAGCTGACCGAGTTTCGGACGAATTTCGACGCGAAACAAATTTCATTGGTCTTATTTAATGGACGCATTTCAAATATCTAGTTTTCGTTGTCAAATTTTTATTTTTAAAAATAATTTTTATTTTAAAGTCTTCGTTAAATTCTTATTTTAAATGTTGAAAATCCAGATCGTTACAATCTCCCCCACTCAAAACTTTTCTTCCTCGAAAAGAACGAAATAAGAGAACAGAAAGATAAACAGAAAGATAGAATAGATTTGGGCATGGACTATATACCCGACATTAGCAATTCAGGATTTGAAGCACGGATACTCTCTTTCATTTCCCAAGTACAATCTCGATCATCTTCACTCTACTGAACCTTGACGAGATTTACAACCTTCCTTTTAAGCTGCTTCGTGCTTCTGCCTACTATACGGAGAAGTTTTTGCTTAACAGTTAGATTGGGCTCAACATCCATCTCTTCGAATAAAGCAGGCTGGACAATCACTGAAGGGTCGTGCACATATTTGCGGAGATGTGAAACATGAAACACGTTATGCACCCCCGACAGCTTTTATGGCAAGTCAACTCTATATGCCAAAGTACGAATTCTTTCCGAGACGCGGAAAGGACCAACAAATCTAGGAGCGAGCTTTCCTTTCCTTCCAAATCGAATTACATTCTTCAAAGGCGAAATTTTGAGAAATATTTGATCTCCGATAGAAAATTCCAAGTCTCTTCTTCTTCTGTCTGCATATTTCTTCTGTCGATCCTGGGCAATTCTCATTTTCCTTCTGATTTCTTCGACTTTCTCAGAAGCTACCAAAATCATTTCGGGACCAAGAACAAGTCGATTTCCCACTTCAACCCAACAAGATGGAGATTTGCATGGCCGTCCGTACAGATCTTCGAATGGTGCCATCTCAATACTCGCTTGATAGCTATTATTATAGGTAAATTCTAGGAGATGGAGATGCTCTTCCCAAGATCCTCCGAAGTCCAAAACACAAGCTCAAAGAAGATCTTCCAAAATCTGATTTACCCTTTCAGTCTGGCCATCCGTCTGAGGATGATAAGCTGTGCTCGGATTCAATTGAGCACCCAAAGTCTCCTGAAAGGCATTCCAAAAATTGCTAGTGAAGATAAGGTCCCAATCACATATAATGCTAGACGAAACACCATGAAAGCGAACAATTTCTTTCATATAAAGCTCAGCTAAACTCGTGGTAGTTCGAGTAGTATTCACATGAATAAAGTAAGCAGACTTTGTCAATCTATCGACAATAACCCAGATGCTCTCATTACCTTTTCTAGTCCTCGGTAGTCCATCAATAAAATCCATTGAAATCTGATCCCACTTCCAATTCGGAATCTCAAGAGGCTGCAATAATCCTGCTGTCTTCTGGTGATCGGCTTTAACTTGCTGGCAAGTGGCACATCTGCTAACGTGAATGGAAATATCTCACTTCATTTCACTCCACCAATACAACTTCTTCATGTTTTGAAACATCTTTGTGGTTCCCGGGTGAATAGAGAGTCTGGATTTATGATTTTCCTTAAGCACTTCTTATTTCAAACCATCCACGTTCGGAACAAAAATTATATTATTAATTCTCTGAATTCCATTTCTATTGATTTGTGCGCCCCATTCACCTTGGGCATTATCCTTCCTACCACGAACAGCTTCCTTTATTCGCCTAAGCATCGGGTCCTCATCTTGTTTAGTGGCTATGTGATACATAAGAGATGGAGAAGCAACGAGTTGATATAACATGGCCTTGCTCCTACTCAGAGCATCGGCCACAACATTAGCCTTTCCAGGAGTATAGTTGATGTCGTGGTCATATGATGATAAGAATTCGAGCCATCTAACTTGTCTCTGGTTCAGATCATTTTGGGTAAAGATGTACTTCAGTGATTGGTGGTCCGTAAAGAGTTCAAATTTTGTTCCAAGAAGGTGATGTCTCCATAACTTCAAAGCAAAAACGACGGCGAGCAATTCTAGGTCATGAGCTGCATAATTTGCCTCATGAGTCTTCAACTGACGACCAGCATAGGCAATAACTTTACCATGCTTCATCAAAACAACACTCAATCCTTCACTACAAGCATCTTATAAACAGTGAACCCTTCACTACCATCCAGGACAGTGGAAATAGGGGCAGAGGTTAGCCTGCACTTCAGTTCTTCGAATGCTGCCTTACACTTATCATTCCAAACAAACTTAACATTCTTTCTAGTCAAAGCCGTGAGTGGTGAAGAAATTCGAGCGAAGTTCTCAATAAATCTCCTGCAGTAACCAGCTAAGCCTAGGAAGCTGCGAATAACTGTAGGAGTTTTAAGAACTTTCCAATCATTGATTACGGCGATCTTTGCTGGATCCACCGAAATTCCATTCTTCGAAACCACGTGCCCAAGAAATCTAACTTCTTCTATCTAGAAATGACATTTAGAGAATTTAGCTTTCAATTGATGACTTCTCACAATTTCAAGGACAAATTTAAGGTGTTCCTCATGCTCCTTCTCAGTCTTGGAAAATACTAGAATATCTTCAACGAAAACTAGAACGAATTTGTTTAGAACTTCCCGGAATACTCTATCCATAAGGTCAACAAAGTAAGCCGGTGCATTAGTTAAACCAAAAGGCATAACTAACCATTCATAGAAACCGTCTTTTGTTCGGAAAGCGGTTTTGGGAATACTATCTTCTGCAATCCTGAGTTGATGGAAACCAGAAGTAAGATCTAGCTGAGAAAATACCTTTGCTCCATGCAGTTGGTCAAACTTATCGTTAATACGAGGCATCGAGTATCTGTTCTTGTGGGTAAGCTTATTCAGCTCTCTATAATCGACGCACATCCTTAGAGAACCGTCAGATTTAGTAGCAAATACCACTACTATGCCCCATTTCGAATGGCTATGACGAATCAAACCTTTGGAGAATAAATCTTCAATTTGGATTCTTAATTCAACTTTCTCTTTAGGTGACATTCTCCTTGGAGCAAGTACGACGGGCCTAGCTCCAGGAATAAGATCAATGCGAAATTCAATTTCGCGCTGAGGTGGTAAAGAAATTACTTCTCCAAAAACATCGGAGAAATGTTGGACGACAGGAGTAGTGCTGAGATCACTAAGATGGGAATCAAGAGAAAAGATAAAACTTCCGCCAAAATCTTAAGGCAATTGACATTTGATTTCTAGGGGTTCACCTTTATCGTTTAATAGAGAAACCGTTCGAGCTCTACAGGAAATAACTGCATCGAACTTTCTTGACCAATCTCCACCTAAAAATATATCAAAAGCTTGGAATCTAGGACATAAAAATCTCCGGTGAAATGGTGTCTGCCATCCCTAAGAAGTTTCACTCCTCTACAGATCATTCTAAAGTTTGCGGGTCCACTGATGGGATTTGATACACATAATGATTCAGATGCACATTCGGGTTTCAAATTATGCTCAATTTTGTTACAAAAATCAACCGATATAAAACTATGAGATGCACCGGTGTCAAATAAAACACGAACAGGTAAATCATGCAATGAAAAAGTACCCATAAGTGTACCTTTGTCGTCTTCTACCTTAGGAGTAAAAGTTGTCACTGCAAAGACTCCGGATGGGGTTCCTTTCTTTTGAGTGGGACAATCCTTCTTGAAGTGGCCTGACTGCAAGCAAATGTGGCAAAGGTCTTGTCTGGTCATCTGAACTGGTAGGACAGACGCTCCTGCAAAAACCGGGAAACTATTGGCATAGTGACCTTTCCGATCGCATTTGAAGCAAGTGATAGAAGAGATATCAATGTGCTTCCTTTGAGAATGTCCAATCCAACTCTTGTTCTGCCAGTTCTTCTTTTGCTGCTCAAAGCTAGGCTTTCTCTTCTTTGAATTATTGGCAGCTGCTGAAGGAGTTGTGGAGTGAACAACCGATGCTCCCTTCGAACTCGAGTTTTCATATCCGAGGGCAATATACATAAGACTAGTGAAGGTGCCGTGAACATGGGCAGTCATGCGGTCATAATATTTAGGACGAGCGCCGGCTATGAACTTTTCATTCTTCTTAAGCGGAATATCGATCAGACCTGGTCCAAACTTGGATAGCTTGCTGAATTTCCTTTCATACTACGAGAATGACATGCTTCCCTGCTTAAGATCCATAAAGCTACGATATAACTGAGATTTTCCAGCTTCAGGCATCCACTGGATCATGAATACTTCCTTGAACTGCGCCCAAGTAATGTTTGCTTCTTCAATGTGGATGGTAATAGATTCCCACCAATCTTGGCAGCATCCTGCAACTTCCAAGCGGCCAACTGACGTTTCTTGGCTTCAGAAATCTCAAGTTCGGTAAAGATCCTTTCCAAGCTCTTAAGCCACTACTGAGCTTCAATAATACTTTCGGACCTCGAGAATTTTGTACCACCAAGCTATGCGTACTCTTTGCAAAGCGTAGTGAAATTAACTGGTGAAACTGGTGCAACAGGTGCAACCGGTGCTACTGGTGCAACAGCATTTGGTACATGGCCATTTCCTCTTCCCCGACCTCGAACATTTCTTCTGTTGCTTATCTTGAAAAGTCAAGGGTGGATTTAGAACATGAAACTTAAGAAAATCCTAATCAAAGT
Source organism: Allium fistulosum (assembly GCA_030737815.1). NCBI lineage: Eukaryota > Viridiplantae > Streptophyta > Magnoliopsida > Asparagales > Amaryllidaceae > Allium > Allium fistulosum. The sequence continues at coordinate 371,506,759 of CM060906.1, read as the reverse complement.
GAATTTTAACAAGGAAGATGAATTTGAATCGATAGAGATTTTGAAAATAGATTGGATTTTAAAACATTTTATACTTTCAAAATATGCTCTCTCAAGAACGATTCTACTCATTATAGAGCATTACTAACCCTATTCCTAATGAGTTTTACCCCTCAGGCTAAGGTATTCACTAAACTAAAGCTCTGATACCAACTGTGACGACCCGCCCTTTTTGAACAACTTAAACTGACAATAAACCATCCTTGTCCAACTTAAACCATTCAAATTAGACAGATTATCAATTTGGGATTTTAATCTAGAATCAGATACAGAATCACACAAAGAATAATACAAAATCTCGCAGCAGAAATAAATAATATATATAGTAGTTCATGAAGCTACTACACAAAATACATCAGGGTTTTAGATTTTAATTATACAGTACTAGAGATACATAAATCCCTACCGATACAAGCCAAATTGAAAGTAGATAACTAATACCGGATAGAGTGGAGTCTTCGACCAAGTCTTCGGCTCCCAAAATAAGCACTGCTCATACACTGCAATACTCAGGCTGACCCGAGCATAAAGTAAAACAATATACTCAAGTCAGGACTAGAAGTTCTCATCTAAGTAGTCCTACTCAAGTGAAAATGTACAAGTAACTCAAGAGATGTTACGGGATTTTCCATCTCTTAAGGATCCGTCAAACTATTTATATATATAATAGAATACGTTATATATGTAGTGTCTATCAATAATATAAAATATCAAAATAGCGTTAAGGCTTTACATTGATCCCCCTTAATACGTTTTAAGCATTGTCGTACAGTTTGCATATAAAACACCAGCAAACCATCAATGGATAGGGATGTGCCGTGATACGACAACACTAAACAAAAATCGTAGTGGTCTGGTATAGGGATAAAAGTATGACAAGGCACGTGAGGCAATGTCCAAGGTAGGATACTGCCAGTTTACCTTTCCCGGAAGGTGGTAACGCATCATAGCCATGATCGCCCATCGCATCCAACACTCTCATAATCGAAGGATGATCACCTATTAGTAACAAATGGAATAAACAAAGAAGTGTGTCCGCTCAGGGTAGCTAGCCCACTTGACCGGTATGGCTCCTGTTTTAGTCATTTCAAATTGGCACAAGTTCCAGGCTAATCCATCATCGTTCTCTTTCTTCAAATCCAACAAACGTACGCCAAATCCAACCACTTCGTTCTGGATCATCACTCCACGTACACAGTTATTAAAGTGATTCCAGTATCGACAGAGAGTATGCCCATATCTGGCTTCGGTCTCTTTAATAACCAACGTCATTTTCACACCGATTGGATATTTTATTAAATCAAATATCCTTTTATTTTCAAATATCATATTCTCATTTGACTTCAACAAATTTGGATTTAAAGTCCAAACATTCAATTTTAAAAAAAAAATCATTTTTACTAAATCATCCAAATTTAATAACTTTTCAAATTAGCCGAGTTAATTAAGTCTTAAAATACAAAGTTTTATAATTAAATATTTAATTTAATTAAACTTTGGAAATGAACTTACTTAAACACTGTTAATTAAACTTTACTTCAAACAATTTGATCATTATATTTTTAATTCAATTAAAGATTATTTTGTTAAAAAAATCAAATCTTTATTTTAAAATTCAATTATTATATTTTAATTCAATCAAATCAAATTAAAATTAAATCTTCATTTAAAATTTTAATTACATATATAATATTAACACTTCATTAAATTTCAAATAATCAACTTAACGAGTTGTAAAATCGTTAATATTTAACATAACCATTATTAATTTAATTTCAAAATTTAAAATAGTTTAATTTACCTTTTGTTTTAAAATCTAAATTAACTTAATAAATTTCAAAATTTAATATTAACCTCAACGAAAAATTTAAATTATAAATTCATGTTAAATTTTCAAATTCTTTCTTAAATATTAAATATCCAAAATAAATTTCAATTGATCAATCGGTGTTTATTATTTAATTTTCTATCCTTGGCCAAGCGATTTAATTTGGGTATTTATCATTTCAACCCATATCCCGGTTCAAAATTCAGTGTCCAAATCAATGCATACAGCAACAATATAACAGTGACAAGTATCAACATATCAATCGTCATTCAATATTCAAAGTTTCGATAGTTAACAGGTTTTCATGCAATTGGGATCCCAATCAATAATTTTGATTATTTCAAACAAATCACATATCGCAATGTCTACTATCAATGATTTCTAATTTCAATATCGATCATAATCATCAATCAATTATTTATAATATAGCAGGATACTTGCAATACGAAAATCTAATCGTGAGCTTAAATTGCTCACCTTCACGGCTATCAACAATTGGATACGGCACGTACACGTGGACGAGCTATCCTATGCTGCGACGTATGGTTTGATGAAGTGAATGACGTACGGTCGAGACTTCGAATGGCGGACTAGGCGAAGTGGCTAGTTTGTGAGCGGTGGTGGACTTCGGGTAGGTGACAATTTCCAAGAGCTAGGTGGAGGTAGTGCGGAGCAGGTGGTAGGTTCACTTGGGTGCTTTCGATTTGCGGGTGGAGGTAGCAGGTCGCGTACAGATGGGGCTGGGTGGACTTCGATGGGCGGCCAAGTGGAGGAAGGAGGTGGCTTTGAGAGGCTGGTGGGTCGTGGATAGGACAGTGGGCGGTGCTGGCTTCGGGCGAGGGGCCGGTGAGGTCAGTGGACTGAGTGGGTTGTAGTGGCGGTGAGGAGGTCGGGTTCACAGGGAGGTAAGTTGGGCTGTGGGGAGTGTGGTGCAAGGTGGCGGCGGATTTGCGGGGTGCTAGCAAGGGATGAAGGCGATGGCGGGTACGACGGGTGAAGTGCGAGGGGCTTCAGGTGGAGGAGGTGCTCGGACAGGCGGAGAGGTGGTATGGGCTTCGATGGTGGCAGCAGGTTAGCTCGGCTGGTGAAGGGAAGGAAGGTAGGAGGTGGTGGGCTGGTTCGCGTGGAGGGGTTGTAGCTTCGTGGGTGGAGGCTGTCGCGGTTAGTGGTGAGCGGGAGGTCGGTCAGGGCAGAGGGAGGAGGTTGCGGCAAGTGAGGATGGTGGATGCTCATGAGGTTGGTTGAGTGCAAGGGAAGGAGGAAGCAAGTTATAAATATTTGAGTGAGTAGGTTTATACATATATATTCATAAACTTGGAAAATTTTCTCCAGCAATTTGCAAAGCAACGAAGAAGAGAACGAGGGAAAGCAAGGATAAGGAGCATGTATATAAACACAAAGAGGAGAGAAACATTAAATACGGCATTTAATATATATGGCTTCTCAGGCAAAGAATCTTGGTAGAAAAGAAATAATGTGGGCTGAAAGAATGTGTAATGATGACCGCGGGCATGATCACAGACCAATATTTCAACCATGTAGCATTTTGCCATGGAAGCCAAAATACGAAAACAAATATACCACGAAGATCAGCACGACGAGACGAATCCATTGATGTATTCAAATCTGTGCTGCGATGTTCGTAGCAAAATCTCATCTGTCGCCGCTGTTACCGCTTCGAAATTGGACCACAACGGCAATTCTAGATAAACAGAGCTACAGAGGTCGGAATTGGATGGAACGAACTTTGACGTTTTAATCAAAAAAATTTTTAGATCATTTCTATGTAAAAATATTCATACTTTAAAATTTGATAATTCGCACTAAAAATTTGAGCTGACCGAGTTTCGGACGAATTTCGACGCGAAACAAATTTCATTGGTCATATTTAAATGGACGCATTTCAAATATCTAGTTTTCGTTGTCAAATTTTTATTTTTAAAAATAATTTTTATTTTAAAATCTTCGTTAAATTCTTATTTTAAATGTCAAAAATCCATGTCGTTACATCTGGTGTGAGTGGTAAGCGGTCTCAAAATACTATGAAAACCGACATAGTAATGAGAAATCGTACGAAGAATCATACCTAACCCGTACTTGCAATCCAAAGAGTTAGCATATAGAAATATTATATGCTAATCTGCTAACATCATAAAGTGTACAACGACTAAGTACAGCATCGGGTGTCTAGGTATCCGTCTTTATAATTCTTATGTCCTGTGACATCCCTAAAGTGATAGACAAACATGGAAAACATAACATCCATCAAAAAAATCCTCACCATCACTCAATGTGCTTTGGATATATGAAACTCGTATAACTATTCCTCTACCAAAGATTAATTATTAAATCTTGATTTCTTCATACTCAAACACTAGCAACCCAGATGGTGGATACTGGACTCAACGACGAAGAGTTTAGGATACGCGGACCCTGACAATGATCCAGGGTAACCAACTAAGTACTCTGTGAGCATCCTCACACACCCTCGCTTTATGAGTACTCTAAAAACACTATGAGTATCAACGATCCCTTTGCATGCATATCCGAGCTCCTCCCAACTTCATCTATTTCTATTCATCATAGCGAAACCCTTTAGTGTCCCACTTTCCATAATAGAACCCTTCAATATTCTACTCATGAGTTTCCATCAACAAACACGTCCTTACGGATCATCATCATGACTCCTTCGATCATGTCATCATCATTAGAACACCTCTAGATGTCCATATCAGTCATATAATCAACACATAAAAGTTATAAAGCCATCACATTGAAGCGTCACTCCTTCGCCTCATCATTTATCATCCTTCTACATTATGCCACAATTGTCGAAAACAAACGCCGAATGAATGAACTAACTCGCATACACGACCATCAGAGCATATCACGCTCACCCCTAAAACCTCAACTATATTTTCCCATCATTAACATGGATGGTACCGACCATGTATGGTCAGCTAAAGTTGGTCGTAGTCAAAGTCCAACATCACCTTGGTTTGCCCCAAGCCAATCCGAAGTTCCTTAGCCCAAAAATCAAAGCACCATGTACAAAAACAAAGAGTGAATATGGTCAGTACCGACCATGTCCTCCATCTTGAAAGTTGGCTTAATCCAAATCTCTACTCCGGGTCATTACATTCATGACCCAAAGCATCCATTACAAAGACCTGAATTTTGCATGCCTTTGGTCCTGAAGCTCCCCCAAATACCTACCATAATTTGGTTGACAAAATTTTCTAAGTACAAACAACCCCAAACAAAGATTATTTTGCCACAACCTAAAGTTTACTCACCAAAATCCTAGAATAGAGCTTACCATGACCAAAAGTCACCCAACCACTAACAATATTTTACTACCTCCTACCATATTTGGTTACCACCAACCATATTTCGATGACCATAATTTGAGCTACCAAATCAACTTCAAATGGCTTGCAACTTATTTGGGGTCTTTTGGACTCCAAACAACATCATATTCTAGCCGCATCATGTTCTGGATACTTTGATGCTACTTTGCATTAAATGATGTACCCTATTTCTAACTACACAAATCAATGAAATTCATACAACTACCAATCATCATAACATAACATCCAAGCAATGGATATAATTCATTTAAACATAATTACAAGCATAAATCACCCTAGTTTTGATTTTCTATAAAAATTGTAATTATGGCTAGTAAATGGTGTAAAACGTATCAAAATCCAAATCTATCTTTTTAACATGATTTTAGGGTATTATTAACATAAAATATAAGTTTTAAAAAGTTTTAACTTTGAAAATCATTTCAAAAACCATAATTTAACTATATTCATGCACATGGAATAGTGAGAGAAGCAATATCACTCACTTTATACCAAATTACCCAAATCTCAATGCAAGTCAGAGATTTAACGGTAGTGACATGGAATCCAAGATAGTCCAAATAGTGATTACTTGATTCCCCTTGCTAATCACCCCCTAATTATGCATTAAGAATAATTAAAGTAAAAAAAGTGGAGTTTTTGGTTAATTTCAGATTAATGGAGTTTCTAATCGGTTTTAGGAAGTTATAAAGTGAATAGAAATTGTCCCCTCATCCCTAACTAGGCACAATTCTCGAAATGGGTTAGTGAGCCGATCCAGGCTTAATTACTTACCCGCTAATCTAGCTTAAAATAGTCCAAATTCTAAACGGCTATATCTTCTAAACAGTCAGTTCAAATTCCTATTTTGACCGCTCTACAAAAAGGGAAATAATCTTCACGTTCTAATGAAAATGGTTTCAGACCCTAATTTAGTTCCTATCAAAGTTATAGGCCTTAAAATATTTTTAGGATTACAATTATCTAATAAAAATTCTAAGGGTAAGAAATGTCACTAGTTGACATTTCCCAAAGTTTATAGAGTCATGTGACCTCATGTGAATTTAAAAATAATATTTTATGATTCTATGATATATAAAATATGGGTCGTTATAGCAGAACAAATTCAATTACTTAAGAGAAAAAATAATAGGGATAAGAGGATGTGGGTCAACAAGTCTAGACTAAATATAGTTGAGAAAGGTAGAATAGTCATCAAAACTGTTAACGATAGTAGTTACATGCACTATCATTGTTAAATAAATACAAATCCTTTTATAATATTCAATAAGGTTACTAATATTTGGCATCTCTAGCTATATTAAGATAGTATCAGTAAATCTTGAAGCATTCATCGTTGTGAGATACTAATAACTCGATGTATTTGTTTTGGGGCTTTGTACAGAAGGTCCTTATTTTTGATGTTGTTATAGAAAAAGTCCCTGTAGCATTGAGTATGTAAATTAGGTCCCTGTTTTTTCTAAATCAAAAAGCGCAAGTTAACTTAAGGCCTTTTACAATTTTCAAAATTTTAAAAAATTTCAAAAGTTTCAGAAAATATTTCAAAATCAAAAAGTGCAAACTAGCTTGCGCTTTACTAATAGAAAGCGCAAGTTAACTTGCGATTTTCAAAAATTTCAAATAAAATTTCAAAATCAGAAAGTGCAAGTTAACTATGCTTTTCAAAAATTTCAAAAGTTTCAAAAATTTAAAAAAAAATGTTCAAATAAAAAAAGTGCAAGGCACCTTGTGTTTTCTATTTTCAGAAATAAGAACCAAATTTACATAGTCATTTATGTAGGGACTTTTCTTATAACAACATAAAAAACAAGAACATGTAGCTCTTTTCTTGTTTTTTTATAGTTTTATTCATAGAAATATGAAACTTTCTTGGATAAGGTGTAATTCATGTATTCTATGTATACTTATGTATTATAATAATATGCTTTTAAGATCAATATGTATTATTATCACTAGTTGTATCTAATATTCATTACTTGTTCCATTTACGTTCTTTATGAATTTTTTATAGGTTTATGTCTTTTTAATTATGCATTGAAAATGTGTTAGAACAAAAAACTTACAAGTAGATTTTAGCCCTTTTTGCCATTCTTAATCGTCTAATCCCCTTTTTTCATGGATTTTTGGTACTTACTATTTAACTTTTCCTTTAGAGTCATAGTATACAATGTTTCCCTTTATAGGGTAAAGTTGAATGCGATCATGGTCATTTACAAGCTTAATTAGGCCACATCATACATGGTGAAAAATATGGCAACCACATATTTAAGATTTAGTATCATCTCTTGCATTGTTATATAAATTTACTTTGATTTGCAACTAGTGAGACAAGTGGTATATATTACAAGTCGTAAGACTTGTGTATAAAATTGCAACAAAATTTGAAAGGAATATTTGTTGTCATACAATAAAAGATATAGTAAAAAGGTGTGTTTTTCTTAAAGCATGCATGGTTGATCAATCCTAAGCTAGATTTTATTTAAGAAAAATAAAGGTTGTGACCATAAAGTGGCATAAGAAAGAAAACAAATGTAAAAATATATTTATCCTAATAAGCACCCTCTTGATAAGAACCACTCGATCCTTCCTAAACTCAGTGCTCTTAATATATGGTGATACGATGCATAACATCATGCTAAGTTTATAACCTAGCGTTATAGTTTCTACTTAGAGTCCTAACGTTTCTATCCCACCATGTAACTTTTAAGATTTTCTTGAGCATAGTAAAAAGGTGATATATTTAATGGTCTTTCATCCAATAGCTTATGAATATGTTATACCTTTGGTTAGTGATATTATGAGTCATTTCAAGCAAAAACAATGTTTCATATGTGATAAATATAATTGCAATTGAAGAAAACATGAATAGTTGCTCAAACCTAATTACACAAATAACAATTAGATGCAATAGTGATACTTCCATTGCATAAACTTTTACGGTTTTGGAGACTGATTCCAAGCACCTTTTGAAGCTTAAAAGTATCCGATAGGCTACCATTGCAATATCAAACTCTACTATACCAAAGAAAATTAGGAGGCTTTTCACTATCTTTTATTGACCATAAAGTTTAGAGTGTAAGTTGAGTGTTATAACTAGTCTAAATTTTTTGGAATTCATGATTGTCAGTGTATGGTAAGGGGATGACACCGTTATTGATGTAGGAAACTAATGAAGTATTTGTAGGTAAACCATTTTGAATCTTTTAGGTAGAAAGTTTAGTGATGAAAAGATGGCCAAGGGACATATTAGAGGCGAACAATATTTTTGAAGGAAGAAAATACTTTTAAAGGAGGATAATATTTAGGGAGAAAACATTTTCTTTCAATCCATAGAAAATGACTTACATGCACATATATGTAGGACTACTACATGGATAACATTTATGCTAATTGATCAACAAAATAAGGTGTATTATTATGGAAATTAATATCTAATTACTGGTCAATTATGTTACTATTACAACCAATGTTAATGCATAATTAGTTATGCATAAAATTTGATTATATTTCCTACAATACTGAAACTTATTGATTGATGCATGATCGATTATGAACAATATTTGGCTTATGTTTCAAGAAATACCTCCTTTTGTAGGCATGTCCACCAAGAGAATTTCTTACTATGTCTCCCAATTGTGTTTATGCTTATAATATTTTACTTCTACAATTCTTTCATTTACATGTTACACTAGGAAATGATATCGAATACCGATCTGTTTTGTCTTCCAAGGAGAACTAGGGCCACATGTCTAAAATAACCGAACTATTATCATAAAAAATAGTTTTTGGTTTGTTCTACTTACATAATACCTTTTAGGATTCCATGCAACAAAACCAACCGATATCCTTTAAAAAATGCAATAATATAATAGTAACCCATAAATTAGTTCCTAGCAATTTAAATACTCAACTTGGAATTAAGTTGGATTTTTAGTAAAGGCAAAATAACCTTTTAGAGATAAAGAAGATAGGACAGAGACCTCCTCTGTGGGAACAGAGTACTATTACTAAAATTTTGAATATAAGCATCAATATGTTTAGGACCTCAAATTCCAAGTTAGAGATTATGAGTCAATTTATAAATGACCCAAAAAGATAACTTTTCCATACATATGAATTGCACATTGAAACCTATTCCATTTGCCCAGAGAATTACTTGTTTGCGAAGAAAAACATATACAAAGTAGACATTTGGAGAAACACATTTTTAGATCGTTTTTCATATTCAAAAGCCCGCTACTAAAAGAAGAGAGCAAAAGCCCTCCTCTTTGATAGAGTTAAATATGTGATGTAATGACATGCCTTCCGTAACACCCAAAATCCATACACACAAGTGGCTGAATATCCCAACGGTGCTATGGACGACATTCCATTAAAGGTAAGATAAGTAAATGTAAATAAATACCATAATCATATCTATTACAACTAAATTGCTCTCTTAGTGGAAGGACATAAAATATCATATCAACACGAGCATGTTAAAGAATAAACGCAATCATACCGGAAGACATAAGTTCCAACATCATAATACAAATAGTAGATGATACATCAAATCTCATAAGAATACATGTCTCAAATTAATACATAAGTCTAAATGTAAATACACCAAAAACTAAATAGTTATAATCATAGCGGTAATATAGCTATTGCTCCATGAATCACCTCCAATTAGTAGAAATCTCTATCTCTGCGTCAACTTACTCAGGTGAAAAGAAAATATCAAAAATCTGCATGATAATCAACATGCTCATATATCATGAATATTATCAAATGGTAATATTCGAGGTAATGGAACCATAACTCAAACTGCATCTTTACCTGCATCGAACAAGTTAGCACATTCTACTATTGTGTTATTCTATATAATAAAACTATCATATACAAAACATAATAACATTAATCATGACTTAACCGCAATATACTAGGCTAGTGGGCTATGGGTTTCCTGGTGAGGCCAAAACCAGCCAAATAAAGTTCCTAATACGATACTTATACTCCAATGCTTACGAGGCCAAAAATAGTTCATGATCTTAATAGAATTCTTGGGGGCAGTAGTCGGAAGGTTTGCCGAAGCTGAATAAATTTGTATGTTGTTTTATATCCACATTATTTCTTTTCAATGCTTTGATTGTTATTATTAAGTCATGAATTTATTTTAAACTCTACCCCTTGTAGGGTTAGTTCGATCTTACAAGTTGTATCAGAGCTAGGTAGTCAAATTTACATCTTTAAAATATGTCTAGTTCTAATAACACTTTTTTTGAAGTCAATCCATAGCTAGGCAATCCATGTTTAGGGGCACTGATTATGCATATTGAAAAACTAAGATGAAGATTTTTCTAGATACTATTAAGGCATAGGATATAATTGAACATAGTTATAGTTTACCTACAATAAAAATAGATGATCATGGAGTTCCTAAGCCTAAAGATAAGTGGGATGCAAATGAACTTAAAGTTTATCTCTCAAATGTTAATGTTATGAATTATATTATCCATGCCTCAAATAAAATGGAACATAATTGTGTTTCCATTGTGTGAAGGGGCTGGAAATTTGGCATACACTTGAGGTGATTCATGAAGGTACATCACAGGTCAAGGATTCTCATGTAGCCATGCTTAACAATAAATACGAGAATTTCGTAATGTCAAAAGATGAAAATATATTGGAGATGTATGGACGATATTCAAATCTTGTGTTCAAGTACAAAACTTTAGGAAAAACTTACATAGGATTGGAGATGGTCCAAATAATTTTGAGAATCCTTCCTAACAGTTATAAAGTAAAAGTGACAGCAATTCAGGAATCTAAAGACTTGAAATATCTAAAGTTGGAAAAATTAATAAAAAATCTCATTACCAATGAGATGGAGCTAAAAGTTAGGGAAGTGCGTGAAAATGGAGACTTCAAAAAGAAATTGATTTCTTTAAAGCGTACTACTGATAGTGAGGAAGAAGATAAAGCTACAGCTGAGCCAACGGTATTAATTAAGCGATTCAAAAAGAGGACCAAAAAGCATGGAAATCTACCAATAAATCGATGAATAAAATCTAGCATTGTCAAAGTATCAGATGATTCTGAGGAAGAAATCATATGTTATAGCTAGGTCATATCAAACCCAACCGTTCGCTGAATCGACTTAACAAAGGAAAGATGAAAAAAGAAGAAGTTTCTGTAACACCGATAAAATTTACGATAATTAACAAACAATTAATACGGTTCAAAAATGGGATATGAGCAAACTTTGGCATTTTTCTATGAAACTTGCACTATTGTGTTCATGGCGATTTTTTGAACAACTTTCATATTTGGAGTTTTGCAATTGATGTTCAAACGAAGAAGTTATCAGTGTTTGAAGTTTTCAGAGCAAAAATAATTAAAAACGAGAAAAGAAAATAAATAACAATAAATAAGGAACCCCATCGGTCAACCTCCTTAATCGGACCCATTGACCGCTAGCGGTCAACGGCTTATAGAAGGTAGTCGACCGGTCGGGGCGGCGATTAGGGTTGAACCTTGGCCGAACGAGCCAGATTTAATCATTTTATTCTAACATATACGATTGATTCGAGTGCTTATAAATACAGGTCTAGCCCTTCACTTTTCTTCTCATATTTTGTAATCAAAGCAACAAAGCTCTGCCATTTTCTCTTCTCCGTTATTTCTAGAAATTATAAAAATATTATATATATATAAATCAGAGAAGGATGAAAAATAGAAGAGAAGAAGAAAAGAAGCGAATCAACGTTGCGAAAGAAAAAGGTAATTCCAATAATTATATATCTATATTCCTCTTAACCTTAAATCTCTTCTTAGATATGTAGTTCTACTAGTATAAATATACCTTTAATATATATTCTTTTGGGTTGGAAAGGAAAATGAGTCAAATAAAGGGATGCATTAGGAATTGGAAGATTTGGAAAGCTTGAAAGGAGAGTAGGAAATTATACGATTTATTTATAAAATTGAAATTTATATCATCATGTTTTATTTAATCACTATGCCTATGCAAGATCTATGGAGTTGTAGGCTTAGGAAGATGAAATCTCGCCTACATACTCTATAGGTAACTAGGATAGGAATGGTATTTACAGCCTTATCTAGAAATTTGGAAACAGTCCCTAAATTTATTAAAGTAGAATGTTGATAAAGTTGCAAAGTTTATTCTAGATTTATAGTTGGGTTGTAAATTGTTAGTATTAGTTTAGATTGCCCTAATTTGACTTGGAATGTGAATTTCTATATTCTAATTCATTGGGAGCAAGGTAAAATTTAGTTATATCTATTTCCGTGTAATTTCCATAAATTATCTTATTCCACAAATGTATAAAAAAGTGCGCCGTTTGAAATAATAGGGAATATAACAAAAAGGAAAGAGATGTGTAAAGTATGGATAGTCTTCTTTGTAGTTTGCGCTGTTTATTTCAATAAAAGAAAGGAGATAATTCTTTATAATTTTAAATGAAGCAAAAGCCTCATTTTTTGGTAATTCATAGAAAATTAAATAGTACTCCTTTTTGGGAAGGACGACTCTAATAAATTAAAATACGAGAATTAATATTCGAAAATTCCTAAACATAGGAATTAATGTGTTAGTAATAGGAATATATATATATATATATATATATATATTTGTGTGTGTGTCTATATATACACGTATAACTGTGCCTACCGATTAATATATATAGCATAATATATAGTGATATTCATATTAGTTATAAATAGGAAGTTTAGATATAAATAGCGTAGTAATTTATAGAATTAGAAGTAGTGGATGGAAAAGAGATAGTAACTCCAAAATTAATAGGGCAACAAATGAGCATATAATAGAGAGTCATAGGAATTAAATGGGGACACAAATGTGTTTAATAGGACTGGTTAAATGATTTAGTGTGGCATTTATGGAGAAATGAATAGGCATAGTAAGATTGAATTAGAATGAGTAAATAGATGTCATTAGAGATTGTCCAATTTTGATATTAATGACCATTTATTACCGATAATTGACATTTATTAGATATAAGAAGGAAACGAGGAATATAGGGAATAAGCATACAAAATAGGGATAGTTACACAATGAACAAGTAAGTGTTAATACTATTAAATACACATAGAAGGCAATATAATTTTTATAGCAGGAAATCATATAGCCTTAATTATACGTTTAGAACATGTGTGAGTTAGTGGGCCTATCCCAACACCTAAGCTTAGGTCGATTGTTTTGGTTTAGTGGGTTGGGATACAAAGTCGGTATAGTTACACAACAAAATTCTACCCTTCACTTAGAGACCACCGACAATTATGTATACTTTACTAATGTGGAACATCTCCAGCCATAGGACCCATAGGAAGGGATTTACGTTTGCATGTAGGTATATGAAAATATACTAAGGTTTCACCTCGAATTTGAAGTATTAAATAGCTCAGTACCTTTAGGGATGTCAAGCGGTTTGCTTCGGGTTTGGGGTATTAAATGGTCGTTTGGTTTGCCTCCTCCCTATATAAGAAGTCTTAAATAAACTACGATGGTACCTAATAGGGAAATGGAGTCCGCTTCATTTCTAAGAAGACGTATTAAGTAACAAGAATGTGAATTTTCCTTGACTTACATTAGGTTAGTCTATGGGATTTCCGCTGTGGGAGGTCGACGGGCTATGCCAATGTTGTTGTTGGTATAGTATTTAGTAGTAGGGCTAGCATATAGGCTTTGACCACTACTGGTTCCGCGCGGTCGTTAGCAAAGAATTGGGTTATGCCCTAACGGATTTTGCTTCCTACTAGTATAGAATAAGCATCGGATGCACAAATACCTAAAAGTTTTATTTAATTATTTTTGTTTGGCGATGGTGGACTAGTTAACCCTTAGATGAGTCTTTGAGATGCATTAGTAATATGTCAATTATATTATAAAGCCATATATAAGGGTCATCGGTCTCTGTTGTTAGGATCGATTGACTAGGGTTTACATGTGAAGGGCCCGCTTCGAGGTTGAGATATTAAATGGCGTTGTGTTTGCCTGCTCGCCATGTAAGAAGTATTAAGTAGCAGGGTTTTCTTAGGTAGTATAAGTTTAGATATATATGTATATAGGAATATATACAGTTATACCTCGGAGGAGGTTAGGCATATCGTACATGCATATAAGATTGAATGGATTAGCCTTGAATAATAGACATAAATCTTGACTGGAAATCAATCAGCATAAATTAGTGTTGTAGGTTAAGTTTGTAATTTTCCAGTTACGAGAATGTTGTTCTGACCCCCTTCTCATTACGACCCACGAGATAGATTCAGAGGGATAGACCATTGGTGCAAGTCGGGGATGGTAGACGGTAAAGTCTTCTCATTCATGCTCGGCGCTGACAAGGCAAACATATACTCAAGGAATAATATTGATTCAAATATAGTAGCCTTAGTTAGTACATGTGTTCTATTATATTTTTCTGTTCCGCCATGAGTTTATATTGGTCGCTCTTTGATATACGTATGTTTATTATAGGTTATCAAAACTTATGATCCGTGCCCTAATGGAGTTAGGTTTCGATTTAGTTAAAATTCAACCCCATTAAGGTTCATGTTGTAATATTTGTATTGGAGCTTAGGTTAGTCGATTATAGGAATTAGGTTACGCTAAGAGAATGCATTAGTATTTTTACCTATAATTATATATATTATATACACCAAACTCTACAAATTCGATAATAGAAGTAGTTGTGACCATATCCGAAAGGATGGATGAGGCAACCGTGAGTTGGAATAATAAATAGAGTTAAATTGATGCAGCTACCCCAATTACCCAATGGGGGTGGAGGTCGTATTGTAAGGAGTGAACTGAGAAGATCATGATCACAACATATGGAAGAATACCGGAGGTTGGATGGTACTTGACTCCTTTATTCGGCCTAGGCTACCTTATGATTATGGATTTCTATGGATTGCCGATTGAATGCGTACATTTCATCCAAACAGATGTGAGATAAGAACTTATATGTTGCAAGCATTCAAAAGCAGGACATGAAGAAGGATTGAGCAAGTTCCCACAAGAAGGTATGCACTAACCATCACAAGATAATAAATTGGATTTTTAGTACGTAGTCTTATTAAGAAGATGTTAAGGTTAAAAGGAAAAAGAAGAAAAGTCCAAAATAAATGACAAGAAAAGTCCATTTCTGAGTCCAACCCCATACGAAATGTAACGACACATATTTTAACTATTCTACTTTATTAAATTTAATATAATTATGGGATAAAAACGGTTAAAATAAAAATAATTTAATAATGTAATTTATTGAATATGAACTTTAATAGGATTTTTGAATAAACAATTTCAAAGATTTTAGCAATAACAACTATGGAAATGAAATTTTAGATATTGAAAGTGTTTATAATAAATAACTGGACTTGAATAATAAATATTGAATTATTTAGATGAAAATAGAATAATTGTTGATAATTAAAATTCAATTGAAATTTTATGATTTATTTATGTCATTAATTTAATAATTGAATTATTTAAATTTAATATTGGAAATTATTTAATTAATTGAATTTTGAATTTAATGTGAATGAAAATGATGTTGAAAGTTGATTTAAATTTTATTTAAATAATAATGAAGATTGTTAACATTTAAAATTGAATTTAAAAGTGAATAAATTAAAATTTGGAATTACTTGTTTTAATTAACGAGTAAAGCCATTTTGTCCACTGTCTCGGATCTCGACGAAACCAATTTCATCGGATCCGTAATAGTGAATTATTCTAGGATTTCAAGTTTCGTAGCGATCGAACTTGTCGTTTGGCCGTGCGAGCTTGAAACGCGTAGAAATCAATTAAAGGAATTTAAATGAAAATAATTTGATTTTAAAAGCTAACTTCTATATACAATGGAATTAGGGTTTGAAATTAGTTTCAATGAGTTTAAAAATATTGAAAACCTATATTTCGATATATTGGATGACTTATTTTCGTTTCAGGAATGAAACGGACTTTTCGGGTCGTTGTTATCGTTTCAACCCAAATCGATCTGTCCATCTATACTTTTCCATCTCTGTCTATATAAATAGATTTTTCTCTAACCTTAGCAGCTTCTTATTCTCATTTTCTATACGTACTACTTATTTCCAACTTCTCCTTCCCTTCTTTCCAATGTCAAACATCGAAACCCTAAATTCCCAAATTCCAAATCAAATCGAAAATTCAAACTCCTCAAAACCTATCGAATTATATATCATCGCAAAGCTCTCGACGAATGTAATATCTCTCTGCAATTCATTTTTTCAACCGAATCACGGTTTGGCCAAAAATCAGTGAAGAAGTCTCAGCCGTCCATGCTAGGATTTTGTTTTCAACGGTGGATCTTGATTGATACGACGATCGAAAGGTACAGGCTTGTAGAGGAGGAGGAGAAGTCATCATCCATGGTCTCCATTTGTCGTAGTTTGGTCAGAGTTCGCCAGAAATCAACCATCTTCTTCAACGGCGGCGGAGGCGCTTGGAGGTAGGGTGGAGGGCTGCGCGTGGCCTAGATGCACGCCTTGGCGTGGGCGTTCGTGCGACGGCCTCTGATCTGGTCGAAGGAGAGGGGCGCGGCGGCGATGTGGATGGGAAGCTGGCGGTTGAAGGGCGTGCGTATGGATTCGGTCTTCGTTAGGGTTTGAGGGAGATGTGGTAATTTATGAAATTGCCCCTACTTTATTTTAAATTTAAATTTTTTAATTTCAATGTTCTAACACTCATAACTTGTTCATACGGACTCGGATTTAGACGCTGTTTCTTCCATTGGGATCGTATCGAAATTCTGAACAACATGGAACTAGTTTGGTTGAATTTTGAGATTGTTCAAATTTTGAGCTTTTATTAGATTATAAATCGATGATAAATCAAAGGTGAGTGATTTAACCCACTCACGAAATACTAAACCTTCTTATGTTAGTTGAATTAAATTTATGAATTGGTAAGAATTTTATTGATTGCTGTTCGGTAATCTAAATTTAATTTGAATTAAATTTCCATTTAAATTAATATTGAAATTAAATTGATAGTTAAATACCTGATATTGATAACTAGTTAATTGTTGTGATTTATTGACTGATTTGGATGTTGATTTTGATGGATGTTTATTTGTTGATATTTTGGATGATTAGATGTTATGTTTATTTTATATGTTGTTATCGCACTGTTAGTTCCCTTAGTTTGCTGTTAGGAAAATCACTATGGGTTGAAATGATACATACCTGAATGATCCTATAGATTAGGGAAAATCGTTATGGGTTGAATTGATACATACCCGAGCGATTTTATTGATTTGGAAATTATTGGTTCGGGATACGGGTTGGAATGATATATACCCGGAAATTTAACTATTTTGGGTTGAAATGATACATACACAAACACTTGACCATAGGGTAGAAAATTATATACGGACACCGTTGGTCGGTTAATGGTAAAGTATGTTTGATTTATAAATTTGATTTATAAATTTAATTTAATGATTTTATTTAAAATTTTATATGTGGAAAATAATTTATTTTATAAGTTTTAAGCTTCAAATTATAAGTTAACATAAGTTTTAAAATCTATATTTTAAGAGTTTAACTTATAATTTTATTTAGTTTTAAAATATATAATTTAAATAATGTATTATAATAAAAACACTTTAAAACATTAATTTATTAAACTATTTAATATAGTTTTAAAAGATTTATTTAAAAAATTTAATTTAAGATAATAAATATAGACTTTTATAATAACTTTAATGGATAAAAGATTTTTGTAAAAGATTTTAGAATTTTGTAAAAGGTTTTGCAAGGAATTTATTAAAGTTTTGTAAGAAATTTTATAATGGATTTTATAGGAGTTTTTTATAAAATATTTTTATAAAGGATTTTATAATGGTTTAAAAAGGAGTTATAAAGGTTTTAAAGATTTTATTAAGGGTTTTATGAAAGAACTTGTGTAAAGGGATTTGAACGCGTTTTAAAGGAATTTGTGTAGAGGTTTATGAAAAGGGAGAGAGTTGTAAACTGTTTTGGAATTTATAAAAAGCTTTATAAATGGTTCTAAAGCATATAAATAGTTTATAAATGGTTTAAGAGAGATTTATAAATTATTTTCGAAATTGATTGAAAGAAATCTACCTCGGCATTTATGAATATATTTATACTTTTGGAATAAGTATATGGATATCTTGATATAAAGGTATAAACTGTTTTTTGGATTCATTATTAAAAAAATGTTTTATAAATGACCACAGTGTGAAATAAGCGTTTGGTTGTTAAAGAGACGGAGTCGGATATTGTCATACTCTTTACCAATTCCAAAACCACTTTAACAACTATGCACGTGGTGGAGAATCCAGAACGAAGTAGGATGGTTTAGCGAATGTTACTGGTATGAGGTGAGAACGCAGCCCTGACCTTCGGGTCAGCTTGATATGACTAAAATAGGAGCCATAACCAGGCCAAGTGAGGTCACTCCTCCGATCAGACATACTTCTTCGATACCATATCTGTTACTTTGTGATTGATTGGTGGCCACCCTCGATTTGTTTATGGGAGTGTTGTTTCGAGGTGGGCGGTAGCTGCGGCTATGCATTACCACCTACCTGGTTCCGCAGAACGGTAAAATCATACCCTGACATTGCCTCGCATGTCTTGTCATATGTCTTATCGAGCCCACTACGATTTTGGTTTGTGTCGTACCTATGGAGTGCTACTTGATAGCCCATTAATTTATGGTGGATTTTACAGTACTGTATAGACTACGATGCCTATAAAATGTGTTAAGGGGGATATGGGTAACGCCTTAACGCTATTTTCAGTATTATACTTTACTGATAGACACTACATATATAGCGTATATTATTACATATAGATAGTTTAACGGATCCTTAGGAGATGGAAAATACCGAAACATCTCTTAAGTTATTGCACGCACGTTATATACTGGATAGGATATGTAAAATCCCGTAAACATCTCTGAAGCCATTAAACTCATATTTACTTATTGTTGATTTAACTTACATAAGATCTTTTAGTTTTGACTCGAGTGTTTTGTCTTTTCATTACGCTCGGGTAAGCCTTTGCATTTCAGTGTTGAAGACTTTATTTCTAGAGGACGAAGACGGAGTTTGGTATATTATATTATTTGTAATTTTCCGCTACTTCATTATTGATATGTCATTGTTTGTACTCTGATTGTTGTAAAAATTGTGTAATCAAATGTATATTATAAAACAGCTTCATGAACTGTTTATTTGATTATTATATTTTGTCATTCCGTTGTGAGATTCTGTGTTTTTTTTCCTTCTTTTCTCTTATTTTCTTATTTACCCCATTAACAATTGTAACAACCCGCATATCTATCGATTTTATATTTAAATATTTTATTTAAATATTTCATCGTTAGTCGGATGTTAGTCCGAAAAGCTACTTTTTGCATACCGTCAAATTAGGACTCGAGACTACCCCCATTGAGTTCAAAATGACGTTTGCGATCTTTTTGAGTGTAAACTTCGATATGTTTGGAGATAGTGAAATTTTCGTCACTTTTCCCGCTTGTGACTTTGGTTTGGACTGCACTTCCTTAGTTCAGCCCAACCCTCTTCCTCACTTCATTCACCATTTGTTTTAACATTCAAGCTTCATCAAAAATGCTGGTGGGAAGTGGAAATTAAAACTCCAAACTCAAATTCTATTGCAAATCCGAGATTCAACTCCAAATTCAAGTAGAAGATAGTGGATTCAAGCTTTGGATTGCTTCTTCTTGCTGTCAATTTCCATCTTCATCAAATTCCGTGAAAAGGTGAGATTTTTGATCTCACATCTTGCCTATAATCGTCATTGGACTGTTGGGAATGATTCCTCACCACTTTAGCATGTTTGTTGCATTTGGTTTGGATTGGATTGGCGAAAAAATCCAAATTTTAGTGATTTTGGTGAAAAACTGCTACTAGGTCGTTCTGGCCATTTTTAGCTCGTTCGGAGTTAGGTCGCTCATCCATAGGTCGTAGGTCGTATTCGACCTTAAGTCATTAGGTCGTATCGACCTTAGGTCGTATAGACCTTAGGTCGTGCACCTTCAGGTCGAAACAGGCAAACCTTAGGTCGTATGGCCTTGTACCTCTCTAGGTCGTAGGACCTTTTAACTGTTAGGTCGTAAGACTTTTTCCCTTAGGTCGCAAGACCTTAGGTCGCACCTTAGGTCGTGAACCCAGTTAGGTCGTTCGCCTATCTTAGGTCGCGAACCCAGTTAGGTCGCGCATTCTCTCTAGGTCGTAGGACCTTTTAACTGTTAGGTCGTAAGACTTTTTCCCTTAGGTCGCAAGACCTTAGGTCGCACCTTGTTAGGTCGCGAACCCAGTTAGGTCGTTCGCCTATCTTAGGTCGCGAACCCAGTTAGGTCGCGCATTCTCTCTAGGTCGTTCGATTCCTTTAGCCCTTAGGTCGCTTGGCCTGCATCTGATAGGTCGCTGGACCTTTGACCCGTTAGGTCGCGAACCCTCTTAGGTCGTGAACCCTATAGGTCGCGCACCCTGTTCCTTCGTTAAGTCGCTCTGTCTTCCACCACTAAGTCGTAGGTCGCCTCCGACCTTATCCTTAGTCTTGTTAGGTCGCGTGAACTCTTAGGTCGTATGACCTACTTTTCCTTAGGTCGCTGGACCAGCTTGCCTTCACTAAGTCGTAGGTCGAACCCCGTATTACTCTGCATAGGCAATCTTATCTGAAAAGCATTCATCAGAACTTCCACTTTGATGCATTTTGAGCTGATTTCCTTGGATTTTATTCACGTCTTCGAATGTGAGTTTTTGTGATAGATTGTTCCAACAATCGTTTTATGACTTGTCACTTTAAAGATATGAAGGTTTTAATACTAGTAGTAAATATCAAAACTCTTTCATCAAATCGATTTCAACACTATTTTTAATACCAAAAGTTCGTTTTCTCAAACCGATTTCCAGTCTACTAATATATATAAGCCTTTACTTCACTCGAATGAGAAATCGACTTAAACGACTTAGTAAAACGAGTGGTATGAAACACTTGCGTTCACTTCGTCGGTTAGCTCTTGGACTTGTTCGATTGAACCCTTTTGTGACAATTTCCTAGTGAAGATTTACAGTTTGTTCGTAAATATTTAAGTTAAGCAAGTGGTTATGGGACATGAAGCTAAACTCATATATTTACTAGCTTAGTGTGATT
The DNA here is from genome assembly GCA_030737815.1 of Allium fistulosum. NCBI lineage: Eukaryota > Viridiplantae > Streptophyta > Magnoliopsida > Asparagales > Amaryllidaceae > Allium > Allium fistulosum. Next base: position 371,485,321 of record CM060906.1, on the reverse strand, counting down.
GACACTTCTTTATGATCGATGATGATCATTTTATGGTTTAGACTAGCAATGTGCGATGTCTCTTCGTCCGTGTGTTCGGACTTACCTTCGGGCCATCCGTGTGTTCGGAAAATTTAAATGGATAGCTTCCATGAGATAGCTTCTCGTCCGTGTGCTCGGACTTCCCCCTTTTAGTGATTTCTGGATTTCGTGTGTTGATTTCTGGGATTTGTTCTGGATTTCGTGTGTTGATTTCTGGATTTAGTGCTTCACCAACTTTTTTGGTTTTCACTGATATGATATCAGTTATTGTGTATTGGTGAATTTGTGTGTCATTACCTTTTTTTGTGTTTGGATCTTTGAGAAGATTCTTATGATATTGATTAATCCCTTGTTGATTATCATTTACATACTTATAGTAGTATGCCATCATGGTTATTATATGTTTATGCCATACCCCTTATCCTATATCATGTCATCTGATATTTATAGTTAGACTGATCCGTTTATTATTTTCTTATAAATAATACTCGGGTCAGACCGAGATGTTACAGGTGCTTCTGCTTGACTTCTCTTCTGGATTATTCTGACTTTTGGCTAACTACTTAGATTAGTAGTTTTTGGTTGTACACATTTGAGATATAGACTCTATGTTGTGTATCTATTCTTTTGTATAGCACGTGATGCTATTCTTTTGTATTATAGTGGATCTTTCAGACCACTACTCTGATGTACACTTTCATGTGTTATATGTTTATTCATATCTTCTTCCGCCTTTGTGATATGGATGTCTGTGACTGATTTATGTTATGATTATTTCTATGTTTGTTTCCGAAGATTATATATAGCCACCGTGTGATAGCTTTGTGTTTGTATCGGTATGTCGGATTTCCTCCTTAAAGGATATGCATTCTACTCTATCTGACGTATCGGTGCTCGCACAAAGAAGTTACATGGATGGTCGCTCCTCCACAGCCTTATTCTCCGTGCTAATTGACAACACTACATCGTAGTGTTCTTGGTTAGCGTGGGTATAGAGGTGGGGCGTCACAACAATCCTCCATTTTGAATGGTTTGAGTTAGACATGTGTGGTTTATTTTCGATTTAAATCGTCCAAAAAGGTGGGTCGTCACAGTTGGTATCAGAGCTTTGGTTTAACGATAACCTTAGCTTTGTGGGGTTTGACTAATTAGAGATAGGGTAGTAATCCCCAAGAATGAGTCTGTTTGAGTGTATATATATGAGAGAGCGTACTTGTTAGTGTTATAAAATGTTTTATATTGTGTTTACTTATCCGTTGAGTTGTTTATAAATTCTGGTCGGTTCGTGGGACGCCACGCTATCGATAGGGGTTTCTAAACACTTAACGAAGTCAACATAATATTGTTTTAAAATCGGGTAAATGAAATAATTTTACCTAAATTATATTATATATATAATGATTTTAATGAATATTGTATATTAGGAGATGATAATATTTAGTTATCATCGATTATTGGTAGAATTAAATTAAAAACAAATACTTCGTGAACTCTATTTCACGAAGCGTTCGATAATTAAATCGGATTGAAATTTAGTTATAACAAGAATTGTTTACAATAACAAATTTATAAATTAATGAAATGGTTGATAATAAGGTAATGAAATTGTATAAGTATATTTACAATATAGCTTATAAATAGAAAGGACTTAAAGCTGAATTTTTTTGAATTTAAATCCTTTTGTTTTCAAAGCCTTCAAAAATTAATAGTAATATTATTTGGAAGTGTTTTGACTATAGATATATTTTGGAAGGATTTTTGAAAGAAAATAAAAGCATTAAACTCACTTAGTCGCTGGGGAATAATTCTGGGGATGACTGCAGCATCACTAGTATTCATTTTCGAGTTTCTGAGTGAGAATTGCTACCAAAAGGAAATTATTTCCAGTTAAAACAAGTTTTGGTTGTGAAAAAAATATATTCTAAATATGATTAGATAAATATATGAAATAGTTTTGAACTTATAATTGAAAAATAATATAGATAAAAATAAGTTTATAGCTTATAAATTTAAACGGGAAAATAAAATCGAATTTTAAAATGGTTGAACATTTTAGTTTAACAAACAAAAGAAAAATTGAATTTGAGATATGAAATAAACTAACTAACATAAGAAATGTTAAATAAATTGAGTTAGTAAAATGAAGAAAATAAAATGAGGTTTAACTCAAGAAAGCTTAAATAACAAGTGAATGGTATTTGAAATGAATTAAATAAAATAACGAAATGAATTTTAAGCGAATATATAATTTATAGATTTGAGAAATATTAAGGTAAATCAAATTCAAATTTGTTCAATATGAATGATAAGAAGAAGAAAAAGAATTTAAAGTAGAGTTAAATAAACCAAGTAAAGAATTAAATGAAATAAATTTAACTTAATAAAGATTAAATGGATTGAACTGGGTTTGAATGGAACTAGATAAATTAGTAAAGTGAATTAAATTCCACTTAAGCTATAAAATGAATTAGTAGTTTGAATACGAACTTGAATTATAAAATGAAATGCAATTTAAATTATGAAAGAAATTGAATGAAAAAATGAGTGTATGTAAAATTAATATGAGTAATTGAATTTAATTTGAAATGGATGTAAATAAATTAAATGCAAATAGAACGTATTTTAATAAAATTGAGTGATAACTAATTGAATATGAAATAAGTTTATGAAATGAATTGAAAGATGAAAATTAACTTAAGAGAAGTTGAATGAATTGATTGTGATAAAAAGGAAATTATTAATATGAATTTGAGCTATAAAATAAAGTTTGCTTAAGTAAAATTATTAATATGAACTTAATGAATGAAATAAACTAATGAAGTGAACCAATGGATTAATATGAACTTAAGCTATGCAATAATAATAAAAGTGAGTAGCATTTTATAAAATGTTTATAATGAAATATAATTGATTTTATGAAATGATTTATAAATGATATTAGTATTAAAGAGAATATACTAAGTGATAGTGGAATAAATTTAACTTAAACAAGGTCAAATAGAATAATTTTATAAATGGTTCATAAATGAATTTATATGAAACGAGTGTACACGCACGTCCAGGTGGACCTGCATTTAATCACAATGTGCATTCATTTATAATTACACTCGTGGAAGTAGATTTAACAATACCATTGCCAGAATAAACTGAACCTAAGGTAGCTCCCTAGAAGACCGAGGTAACTGAAGAACAGCCATAGAAATAATTCTTTTATAATACTAAAGTTTTATCATTCGTTTCTTTTGTTTTAGTTTATTTTATACTACTGGAAATGAAAATAATACATGTACCTTTACATGCATATGCTCTTTTAGTGTGTGATGTGATCAAAAATGTATCTAAATACATCATCGCATCACAATATGGCTTCATCGCTTCCATTAACAGCGAGAATTTAATGAATAGGATTTCCACCCTGAATTTTTCCAAATATACACTACACCCATTAGCGAATCGCATCATTGGTTTGAGACCCCCAACACCATTTTTTCTCAATCACCCATCAATTTCACTATCACTTTGTAATCGCAACCATCATCAATTGAACTTGAAATAAAAGAGTTGTGACCACACAAAAATTAGACTTAGAGGTAAAAAGTAAATATCTCTAGCTTTTATATATGCATGCACATGCGATTTATACTTGATAATTATTGTTTTGTAGCCCTTAGTTCGTAAACATATCATGGTCAATCCTAATAATATTTGAACAAAGCCGATCAAAGCCATGTGTTTTTAGCGCTTGGTTTGCAAACAATCCTAATAATGATGATTTTAGTCCTTTCCCTTTTGAGAATATCCAATGCAAACAACCATGCATTCACTATAATATTACATGTTATAACCATTCTCCAATTTCGATGCGGTTAATACCCAATTTAAACAACCATGCATTCACTATAATATTACATGTTATAACCATTCTCCAATTCCGTTGCAACCGCGTCTACCAAGCATTGTCCTATGGATACTTGTATGTATATACATCAAGTGCAAATAATAAATATGAAATTAACATAGCTATGTACATAAAACTGTTATCGACCATTTTTGATATCACTATTCCTTTTTAAATGTGCAAGTGTCCCAATAGTAATAAATGGAAAACTTGATTCTGAGATTAGTTTGAGTCACATTCTATAATGAACTTAGGACTTTGATTTTGTCAACTAATACTTAAATTAACACTTAGGTCATGCAGAACACATGGTATTACCTCAAAAAATGGAGCTCATGATTTCCTTTTATTCATAATTAAAAATTATAAAGCTTTATCATTTTTATTCGTTATGAAATAGTAAAACACATGATATATCAAAAAAATACATTTATATCATAGGGATCAGATTTCCCTCGGTCTACAAAGAGTAAATATACCCTAGTCTAGATAAAAACAACTAACAGCTTTGGAAAGCAGAGGAATAAAAAGAAAACTAAGAAAGGCCAAAATAAAAATTGGTAGCAAACAAAAGTCCAAATAACAGCTTAAATAATAACGGTTGAATTGTTAAAATTACAAATTTAACAATTTGCTTCTTACATTTTTAGTGTGTTTGTGTTGAGGAAACACATTTTATAGATTAACACACATTTTATATAATTAAATTAACATAATTAATATAGTTAGAACACGACGTTAAACAAACATGCCAGTATAATAATACAACGCAGTTTCAAAAATAGAAATTGTGCGTATAAGATTGTCGTTGGCTCAACGCTGAAGTCTTTTCTTCCTGGGGTCCATTTTAAGGTTTGAATGACACTTGACACTTGGGTAAATACATAACTCTTTTTTCTTTCTTTTTTCTTGAATGAACTTTTTGATGAAATCCTAATTTAATATCATAGAAGTAGCATGCATAATAAAGCTTACTTCATAGGTATGGACCTAATTGCAGCCTCTTAATTCTTACTATGAGCTTATAGAATATGCAAGTTTATTGGTTAAGTTTATAATACTATTTTGGCAAATCCAACATTAATAATTTGTAGTAATTCTTTTTTTATTAAAATAATAAATTGTTGTGCATATTTCATATATCTTGTTATGCTGACTCAAATTCGACACAAAAGAATATCTAGATCAGTATACAAATTTGTAAGCTAAGTTTGATTCAGAAAGGAACAAAATTAATGAAAAAATTATGCAGCTTAAAGGATATACTATTTTGTTATGATGTCAATCAGATCAGAAGATAAACTATTTTTATAGGCATGCCATTCAGATCAATATCCAAACATTTAGTAATACTGGTATGTTTTACAAGCATGTCATCAGATCAATAGACAAACTTCTTTATTATTTTTTACAAAATAGTTTTACATCTTAAATGGATAAATGGAACATCTAATTTCAACTTTGAATGATTTTCAATGTGTTTTACATAAATCTTAGACAAACTTACAATAGTTTTACATAATTTTCAAGAAAGCGGAAGGTAAAGGGTATTAAGTAAACTAACCACAGTGGAAGAATTGCATGCTGTGCAGGAATGCTGACACCTTCCATGCATCAAAAAATGCTACAGGAAAGATAAAATTTCAAATATTAATTCCTTGTTGAAGAAAACATATTAAGGCTTTATATGAGATATGGATGTATCAAAAGTAATCTGCAAAGAACTTTCAACGAATTTAACGCAGTAGGCCTCAAATTTGGTTCCTTGCATTAAAATAAAAATTAGAACATGTAAGATCTCAAATAAATCAATAGTTGAACTAAAATCTGTAAGTTACAGTATCAGTGTAGTTGAAAACATGATTCCATGGTTATAACATATCAACAATACTACGCATACTTTACCAAACATTTTTACAAAAAGAATTTTGCATCAGATGAAAGATGGTCAGGAAAATGAGGATGAGATTTTGCTGTCCCAGCATGAAGCAATGTTGCAGCCAAAGAAGCCAAAAGCTGTATTTTAATTATAAACTACCAGATAGTGGCCAACAATGCCTCAGATAGTTTATAATTAATTCAAAATGCTACTGAATGAAAATTACAAATGGTATTAAATCAAATTCCAAATAAAAAACAATTATCACTTAGATATCAATTTTGCCTAGTTTATTTTAGCTCCGAAAGTTCAATTTCCATTGCGTTTCCTTCGCTATTTTGTTCTCCTATCAGTAATTATCAACTTAAAGGTATCAGTTTCTTCTAGTTTGAACCTATCACTTTGTTTTCAATAACTATTTAAACCTAAAACAATCATATGTATAGTGTTTATGTATGTTACACTTAGATATAATTTCTAAATGTATTCGACTAATCATTCTCAAACACACTAACCAATCTTTAAAGCTTCACACAGAAGAAGCAAACACCTCACCATAATCAAAACTAACCTTAGTGGATTGTCGATCAATCCATAATCATTAATCGTGCTTGAAGTTGGAGAAGACAGTGGGTTGTTGGAATCGCGCTGAAGTGACCTTGGTGGATTGTTGGGGAAGATTGTGGATTGTTAGAGAAGACGTCGAACTATCATTAGCCGATTATTTGAAATCGCACTGAGGTAGCCCTAATTTTTGCAGTTCAGTGGACTAACCATCGATTGATTGTTTGAGAGACATTGGAGAAGACGGTGGATCTAAAATCGCGTGGGATCTGGAACCGTTTCTATTTTCAGTGAAGAAGGAATGAGAACTTGAAGCGAGAAACAGAGATGAAAGTAGAAAGGGTATAACGGGAATTTCAAAAAGACGCGGTTGATTTCATGTTGATTGAATTATCATTATTAGTAGTAGAGATATGTTAAACAAAAAGTGAAACAATTGGAATTTAAATATTGAATTGAAAAAATTGAATGTGAATGGAATAGATGTGAATAAATTTGAAGCAAACCAATCAAATGATAATAAAAGTTGGATGTTAATACAAAAAATGAAGTGTATAAATTAGCTATAGACATTGGAAAAATATTAATTAACATGATTATGAATTAATTTGATTAATTAGATGAATATTAGTGGTTGGATAGTTTTTTGTGTTGCAAACCATTGTTAATACTGTTTTGATTGCGTATGATTGTTGTATGTTGTGTATTTGTGCTTGTGTTTATAATTTGGATTCAAAATTCATGCTCCATGGTTCTATTTTACTCATACATGTTTTATATCTTATTATCAGTGACTAATATTCTAAATTAAGTTGATATAAGTACATACGAAGACCGTTTGGATGTATACGCAGATTATAACTTGCTTTTGCCTGCTTAGTACGAGCGAACTCGCTCGTATTAATAATAATATGGTACGTATCTCAAATTACATACCGCGCTTTTATATTTTTCCCTACGGGATGCCTCATCATTGAGATGAGATGTATATTTGATATATATTTTGTATATTTGTGATATATATATTGTATTGTAAAAATTTTCCGATCGATCCGCACAAAGGAGACTCTGCCGAAATTTTCCGTGTGACGACTTGGGTTTTGCCCGCTCGAAAATCAACATCCGTACTTCACATTGTACTAGAATGCCGTAGATTCGACCGTTCAAATCCGATTCGCCGGAGCTATAACAACATTTAAGTAAATAACACAGCGGAAGAAAAGAATAATACATTGATATATAATATCTGATACAACAGAGTGATACAATGATTATCAATATACATCAGAGATATGATACAAGAAATAGCAGCGGAAAAAAAAAGATAACAACAGCAGCGGAACAATATCAATAGAAATGATAACTCCAAAATGATCTTCAGATAAGAATGAATCCACAACTCCAAGATAAGCAACTCCGATGAATGAACTAGCTCCAGATAATCTACTAAACCTAAATATCTGAAAAGAAACCCAACTCTAGACTGCTCGTGTGGAAAATTATGAGCACCCAGAGTTTAGGAAGGGAACAATAAACTCCGGATCAGTCATGGGACTGGTGTGAGCAACAAAAACAGTTTATCTTTAAACAACAACAAAAGGTTTTAAACATTGAAATCCGCAATGCTTTTGGAAAATGAAACTACCATAAGACCTCCCTCCACACACACAATGCAAACGCAGAATTGGAGGAGATTTCTTCTTATGATAGTCAAAGATGCTTACTACGCAAAATCAAATCATTGGATATTATTATTAGTGCATAGTGTAGAAAAATCATTTCGAAAGTATAATATTAATCTTAGCCAGCATAGGCATTCCGCACTTATGCCTACTATAGCTACTATGTTCAATAGCAGGTTACCGCCACATTCCATAGCAGGTAATACAACTAAAACCGTACAAGTCACGTATTGTTTCTTTGGATTTCCAACAAATGGTCAGGCTAAGGAACTTCCTATTCCACGATGGGTACGTCCCTGGAATAGACGACCCGAGAACCTAACCGGATCTCTGCCAACACAAGGCCGGGTTACCTCTGCAAAAATAGGTAACTACTGACACGCGTATGCCATCCCCCGATCGTAACCGATCTTCCCGAGGATCCCCGATTTCCAACAAACCACATAATAATAATGCAGCAACCACATAGGTTAAGTATATGGGCTCCATACCATGATACCACCTCTATCCAGAAGGAATGACATACACTAAGGGGCGCTACTCCCTAGAACCTTGCCGCATCCTTCCTGTTTTGACCATTTCCGGGGTGTGAGGCTCGATGAAGTCTCGTCCACAAAGCTACGCTTTGTCAGAAAGCCATGCTTCGGGTCAAACAAATGATCAACCTATGATCACCAAGATATAAGATCAAACAAATGATCATATCACAAATGATCAAACACTGATCACCACACAGCAACACTCAGCATGCCACATTACCAAATTGGGATATATCGCTGATAAATTTCAACTACATAACCTCTGAGCTCGTACGTCTCAGAGAAGGGTGTTAAGCTAAGAGAATAAATTCTCCGCCACCAACAGAGATGTATTTGAAAGAAATCGGCTTTATATCTCAAAGTGTAATGTCAGACATGTATCCATACAAGTCTATTCCGGGATCGAACAGAACCGAAGGCACTTCTCACAAAGCCCTTGCAAATCCGGATAATTTCCAATTACGTCCGGACTTCCCGTCACTAAGGGTGATAAAACCTCTATATCGGGGATCCGCCGATGCAGAGTAACTCGACGGTAATCCTTCCATTTTCAAAAATATCCGGTCTTCAACATCGGTCTTCAAATGCTATCCATATACGTCGTATCACACATTCGGAATGGGTTATACGATCCAAAGGTCCTATCCCGGTTAAACCGAATAGTGAGCGAAATATTTAAAAACATATGGATATGAGATTTCAATTAAGTCACAACTTATTAATTCAACTTCTTTTTTTCAAATGGTTTAACAAATTACCATTTTCAAATCTTTTTAAACAAAAAGATTCATTTTAACAACCCTCAACGGTTTAAACAATTTTCACACTTTAATCTTTTAAACAAAAGATTCATTCACAGATTTTCTAAATCAATTTCCATTTCAGTTTAACTCGTTAAATCTTTAAATCAAAGATTTAACTTATAGCTTTCAAAACAATTCCATTTCAAATGGTTTAAACAAAACATCATTTTAAATCTGTTAAAAATAAACAGATTCAATTCATAGCTTTTCAAAACAATTTATTCATAACTTGGAAAACCATCTTCAATTCAATATTGAAATTCCTTTAGTTAAACTGGAATTTCATTTCTTATCTGAAAACTTTTATTCTTTTAAAACAACAGTTTTTATTTCGGAAAATCTGATTCATCCATACGAGTTGAAATCCTTTGGTTAAGTTCAAATTCTCAAAATTACATTTTTTAAATGGTTTAAATTCAGATAAACACATTTATAACATTTTCAATCCCTAGTTTCAAATCATAGGATTCAATTCCAAACTTGAATTCAAATTTAAATCAAATTATTTAAATTTCCAAAACTCGATTAAGTTGTTCAAAATAACTTTTATCTTTGAAATTCCATTTCAAAAGCTTTTCGCTTTAAACCCGAATTCCCAATTTCAAAATCAATTGAAATTAAAATTTCAATTTCAAAAACATCAGATTTAAATTATCTGTGACTTAACCGATTTCCACGTGAAATCCATATTTGTGTGTGTAAAAGTGTAGTCCGGGGGTTTCACACAATAGTGCAACACAATGAATCATCACATCAGAATACAGAAACTGTAACGACCCGTAAATTTCAACTGTTTTAATAACGTAATTAGTTGAAATTTTGTGAAATTTTAAGCGATAAAATTTTGAAATAAAAATTTAATATTTGGAATACGTCTAATTAAACATAGCAACTGGTAAATTTTCGTCCGAAAATACGAAAGTTTATTTCGCGCGTAAATTTACTTCAATTTAATCAGTTAAAAAGCGTTGAAAATAAAATGTTTCCAAAACCTAAATATTTTTACATAGAAAAATTCTAAACCATCTTCTGAGCAAGATGTCAGTTGGTCGTTTTTCAAAATTTGGACATCTATTGCTCCGTCGTTCTTATTTTCTGCAAAATAGCAGTATTCTGGTACCGATATCGATTTTTATCGGATGATCGTACCACTGATATCTATATATCGTTTTGACCGTCTCGTCGTGCTGATCGCTGCAGTATATCTGGTTGTATATTTTGAAGTCCGAGTCGCGTCGAAATCCGTGAAAGCGGACAACCGTATCGGTTACGAAATTTAAATTTTTTGTTTAACAACGTCCATTCAATTGCCCTCAGTATAGTCCAATAGCCGTTTGCTTTACCTATTTTTCTAAATTCATGCTTGACTATTTCTATTCTGGCTATTCACTTTCTTATTGGTTCTTGCGTACTTCTAAAAAGAAGTTTACATTTAAAACTTTTATTACTTACGTTTGCATGCTATCCAAGAACCAGCTCATTTTTGCCTAGAAGTCATTTCTCCTCACCCATTTGGAACGGCTCCAGTTCATTTGTTTCTTCCTTCTTCCCAGAGAACCATGTCTTCTTCTTTACCTCACCCCGCAACCATCGGCCTCCCCATCCTCTTCCGCGAACCACCTTCCCTTCCTTGCCGCAGTGACCGCCACCATCACGGGACCCACTCCCGCCTTCCGCATGCGAAGCCAAGCCTAGTCACCTCCACGTCGCCTTATCCTCTTCCACCTATATCTCCTCCCCCTGCAAACGACCATGGCCGAGCATCAACCACCCCTCCTTCCTCCTTCCCGCCTGCGCCTTCCTCCACATGCTCCATCCTTACCCACCGGAGCACCACCAACCGACCACCGCACTCTTCACGCCACCGCCGTTAGCCTCTAGCAAACACCGATCTCTCATCTGCTTATATATATGCGGTTAGTTGTTGTATATATTTATGATCACACAAACTATATTCTATGATGATTTTATAAGTTATAAACCGGTTATATTTATATTTGTTTATAATATATTATATTTAGTAGAAGCACAAATCATGTTTTGCAGCATAGTTTTAAAAGCATCAATCTAGTTTGTTCATATGAGGGTTATAGTATATATTATATTGTAGAGAAATATAATACATGTTTACAGTTATATTGGTTTTCTAAATACCTTTTATTTATTTCATACGTACATGTTGTATTTGCGTGAGTTGTTATAGTTTGGGGTTCCTCTGTTTTATATATTTTCCTTCTCTATAGTTATGCATATGTTGTGATCACGAGATTTTTGGTATTGTGCATATATACCCTCAGTAGATGGAAGCTAGTGTACATCTTTACCTGGATCTAAATATAGCAAGTTGTAGATATAACGTGTAATATATATATACTTTGATCTTTATTATAGATGTAGTATCTAATATATATTAAGTATGTTAACATTTACTTTTCTGATATAGGTATTGTTTTAATAATAAAATGTATGTAAGTTTGTATATATATGTTTATATACGTTAGCTTATATAAAGGTGTATATGTATATTATATATCAGGTTAGTTATATTTTTAAAGTATATGATAGTTATATATGTCAGTTTATATATTAACTGTATATATTAATTTATACCGATATTTATGTAAGTTTTCACAGGTATTGACTTTCGAATATGATTTGTTTGGTTTTGTATAAAGCTTGTTTGAAGAAAAAACTGTTGTCCATCTTTGGGTTTCAATTTATTTTGCTTTGAGGTTTATGATATGTTTGCATACATCTACACATAAGCACGACAGTAGCATTTTATGATATGTTTGCATACATCTACACATAAGCACGACAGTAGCATAATATATGTTTTAGCCAGTATATTTTTTTTTTAGCTTATAGTAAGAATATATCAACCTATATATATATCAGTTATATTTATTTCAGATTATATATGTATATAGGTTTATATTAATATTTATTTTAAAAATGTATAAGTGGATTAATATAAAAAGTTGGACACTCTGTTATATATAAAGTGTTGATTTGAAAATGTTATAGGAACATAAGTTATATAAGTCACTAGTATCTGCCAGCTATACGCATCGTGTTAGTTAATTGCATGTGTGTTCAAACTCTGTTATATATAAAATATCGATTGTTTCAATATATAAGTATATATGCTTTATACATAACGTATGGGCCATACGTGTATATATTTAAGTATGTCGATGTTACATAAGTGTATATATAAATATTTATTTCAAAATATAATGTATATATGTTGATTTATATGTGCGTTTTAGTTAAACTATAATTTTTTGAAAACGTATGTAAATATAATTTTAATGAGCTTCAAAATTTATATTGGTTAAGAAAATAATATATTAGAATAATATATGTTTTGTTTCGGTCAACTTCAAGTAGTTTCTGATCTATTTCCATCGATCTCTATTTGTCAGCCCTATCCGTCCAAATTCGTGCCAACCTTGTTCGTTTGGAGATCCGTGTCTGGATTCGTAGCCCATTTTCCTTGTCAAAACTTCTCTAGCCTCGAAAGTTGAGCACTCACTCACGATTAACATTCTTTTATTTATTAAATCTGATTTCAATTGAAACGACAATTGAAATATACTACTGTTAGTTAATTACACTGTTATATATGCTATTACCTGTATCAGTTCACCTGTGACATCTGACACCATTATCTGTTAATTATTTATGCGATGATAATACAGTTTGGCTGATAATTGATTGATTGTTGATGTTTATATTGGACGTTAAATTGTTAATGTTAAAATGATAAATAGTATGAAATTGAACTTGATATAGGATAATTAAATGTTAAATTTGATTAACTGACATTTGTATAATATGACCCCTTTTTACTGTTGAATTTGTTGACACGTAGAATTTGTTTAATTACACTTTGAACCACTGAATGTATGTTGTTAAATTGATGATGGATGAAGTTGTAATATATGACAAGTGAAAACCGTAATGTAATAATCTTTAATCTACATGAAATGATAGTGTAGATTCTAGAAATAATTATATTAATTCGTACAAATAACAATGCGAATTAATACGGTTATTTCGGGATTATTTAAATTGATTATTGGATTGATATTGATTGTTGTTATTGCTTGTTTATTTACTTTGACACCATCCCAGTTATCACACTACAAGTTCCCTTTGATATGTTTTGATTTTGGAATTGAATTGGAATCGGGTTGAAATGATAAATACCCAAAATTGAACTTTGACCTAGGAAAGAAAATTAAATAAAACCCGATTGGTCAATAATTTGATTTAAAAATAAAACGAAGATTTTATTTGAATAAAATAATATGGTTTTGAAATGAAGTTGAAATTTGAATTTTTAATGGAAGGAGAATGTTAATAATTAATAATCTGAAACAGAATATTAACAATGTAATTGATGAAGGAATATTGTTTAAATTTGAGAAATGATTGAATTAAGTTTGAAATTATAATTAAGTTTGAAATTATTTAACTTAGAAATGATTTAATAATTAAGTTTGAGATTATAATTAAGATGGAAACTATAATTTAGTTTGAAATTATTAAACTTTGAAATTATTTAATAATTAAGTTTTGAATTATTTAATAATGAATTATTAAATAATTAAATTGAATTGAAATTCTTTAATAAGAAAAAATTTGAACTTTTGAATAAGTGAATTTTACTTCGTAAATAATTGAAATTGAGTTTTCTTGATTAAGTAAGTTTTTGGAAAATTATTTAAGAAAGTAAATAAGTGAAATTGAATTTCTTTAACAAGAAATGAAAATGTGATATTTTTTGGAATTAATGTAAGACTTGTAATTGAAAGAATTGATTTGACGAATTTAGTTTAATTCAAAATTGTAAATTTTGATTTAATGAGGTTGAACTTAAGAATTGATTTAATGAATTGGAAATTTAATGAAAATTGTTTTGAATGGCATAGTAACTTAACGAATATTGAATGAAATTGATAAATGATTTTAAATTGATTTGAATGTTAAATGAGATTTAATTTAAATGTTTTCGAAATGAAACTTGTATTCAAATTTAAATCGATATTTGAATTGTTTAAATAGAAATTGAAATTGAATTATTGGATTTTGAAATGAATTTGGAAGTTGAAACGTAAATCTTGGAAATTGGTTTTGAAAGAGAAATGAAATGTTGGTTTACAAATTCTAATTGAAATTGAATTTGATTTGGTTTTTGAAATATATAAACGACCAATCGGTGTAATAATTACGAAAGTTATTAAAGAGACCGGAATTCGGTTATAGATATACTCTCTATCTAAACCGAAAACCACTTTAATAACTATACGCGGAGTGATGATCCAGAATGAAGTGGTTGGAATGATGTTCGTGATGATTGAAGAAAGAGAACGATAATGGATAGCCTTGACACTTATGTCAAATTGGAAATGACTAAAACAGGAGCTGTGCCGGGCCAATGGAGGATTGATACCTCAAGTGGACACACTTCTTCGAACTACTTATACTTGTTGTCGATTGGTGCACCCTTGATTTTGGGAGTGTTGTTTCATGGTGTTGCGGGCGCTGCGGCGTTGCGTTCTCACCAGTCCGGATCAGGCGAACGGTAGTATCACTACCTTGGGTATAGCCTCATGTGCCTTGTCATACTTGTATTCCATTTATGCGCGACCACTACGAATTTGTTTTGTACCTTGAGTATATGGATTGCCCTCTGGTGACTTCCGGTTTTGGGGAAACTACGGTCTTGTATATGCTTATGGGAATAAAAATGTGTTAAGGGTGGAATGGGCCATGACTTAACGCTATTTTGATATCTTTATATTACCGATAGACATTATCTACTTATCGTACACTACTACATAGTAGATAGTTTAACGGATCCTTAAAGGATGGTTATTCCAAACATCCTTTGAGTTACTTGTATTTCAATTGCTATTTCACTTGAGTTGGATTTATTAATATAAGAATGTTAATCCTGACTCGAGTGTTTTGTTTTTCTTTACGCTCGGGTCAGACTGAGTGTACCAGTATTCGAGACTCACCTTTGAAGTTGGAGCTTTGCTTGGGGATCCAGCCATCTATTCTGCTTTCAGTATTCGATGATTCCAGCGATGTATTCTGATTTGTATCTGATGTATCGTATTACTCTTCCGTTGTATCTGGTTTTAACTCTGATGTATCGTATTACTCTTCTGTTGTAAACTCTGATGTATTTTATATATTCATATAGTAGCTTCATGAACTACTATCTCTTTTATTTCCGCTGCACTTGTTACTCTGTGTCTGTGATCTGTGATTATTTTATTTACTGTATATGTTCAGTTTTGCCAAATTTAAATTAACAACACGGTATTTTGAGCAATTCAACTCCGGCATGAGTGTCTACCTATACACTTATAATGGATGCGAATGGTCCAAAATTCTGGGTCGTTACAGTTGGTATCAGAGCTTTGGTAGCTCTAGGCAAAACTCAACATGTAGGGTAAATGTATTTACAGAATCACTTTCATTTCGAGTTTCAATCTCTTCCGTTTTGATTCAATTCCTTCGAATTTTGGAACGTTCCCTGCGGTTTCAAAATTCATTTGTGTCCTTCACTATTCGTTTTCTTTCAATTCTGGAGCACCTCATAACTCCATTTTGAATGATCTCTATAATAACTTGGCGGTCTCGCCAAACTTCGAATGATTTGTAAAGTGGTGAAACTCCTTTACAATTGGCATTGATTTACCGGAGATTTCTGTATCCTCGGTTTACGATGCTATCTATCTCCTGCTATACCTGAATTCTATTTCTTGAGATCGAGTGTTGATTTACCTCAGAATTCAGCATCGATCTTATTCTTGAAGTTACGGACGACCCGGTTAAGGCTGCCCGTAAATTAAATAAACTCATTCATCTCCCGATTGTGGTAAGTGAATTCTCTTATCTTCTATTTCAAACTTATTTTTCGAATCAAAATTTTCTTTGATTTGAGTCCATCAAAAATTTGAATCTCTATCTTTGTTTTGAAATCTATTCTTGTATCGTCGAGCAAAGAAATGTATTTGTAAACTAATATATAAATGTTTTATATATTGTGTTGTTTGAGTTGCTAATGTTGATTTGGGTTTTCGATCGATTCGTCTGATCAACGCTATCGATAGGATTTCCAAAACACTTAAGCAGAGCAAACTGACACAATATTGTTTTCAAATTTGTTTGACTATATTGTAAAAAAAAAATATAAGTAAAATTTTCTTGAATTTAGAGGTTAATTAAATTGGTTGTTTGAAATGATAATATTTGATTATCATTTATTATTCTAAATGAATTTATAAATACGGTTTATAAATTGATTTGGAATTTGAAATGAATTTAATTCAGAAATTTGAGAACTTAGTTTCCGGTGATTTCGAACTTTGGTTTTTAAAATTTTAAGGTATATTATTGAACGTACTTTCGAATAGAAATCGTTTTCAAAGAATTTTTAAAATGTTGAAATCAGTGCTCTTCTCTTTGTCGCTGGAAAATAATTTCGGTGATGGCGGCCGCATCATCGACTTTCATTTTCGAGTTTCGAAGTGGAGAAACCATTTTGTAGCTTTGCTACGGTTTTGTTTTGAAAAATATTTTGATTTGAATTTCTTCAGTATATTTTGATTTACATATATATAGGTATCTTATTTTTAAAAAAAAATTAATTTGATTTGATATAAATATATCGTATATATCTCTAAATTGTTTAAAGTTAATCGGAAATCTAATTCTCAAATTTTGTTAAAGGATGATTTTAATTATAAATAAAACCAAAATTTGGAATAAATATTTAAACTTGAATAATTGAATTTGGGAAAATTTTATTTGTATATTGTTCGATTGCATTCTAATACAACTTACCTAAATCATTCAGAAGTTAAAAATGTAATTGGATAATATATAAGATAAATTGAATTTATAAATAAAATTTGAGTGTTGTAATAAATGTTATACACTAAATTTTGATTATAAAGATGTTAATAGAGTTAGATAGGATAATAAGTAAAACTCAGTTAATAAGGAAATAAATTTGTTTTGGAAGAATTAATAAATTGAAATTTGATCAACTTAGGAAAATACTTTGAATTTGAAAGCAATTAGTAAATATAAATTAGGGGTTTAAATTAATTTATATGGTTTAAATATATGTAATAAGATATATTAAGTGAAATAAACTTAAAAATAATTTGGAATAAAGAAGAATTTAAATTACTGAAAAAAATATGATTATAATAAAAGACTATTCAAATTTATGGTTTTAGAAATTGTAAATTTAAGATAATTGGATAATAAGATAATGAATTTAGAAATAGTTGAGATTGATTTTAGTGAAATCAAATGGATTAAATAAATTATTGAATATCTATTAATTTTGAATTTATATGGTTTAAATTAATTGTTATTTCGTATTTCAAATCTGTTTTTCTTTCCGGTTGTTTCTATTCTCCTACCTCGTTCCTTTTCGGGGACGAAAAGTTTTGAGTGGGGGAGAGTGTAACGACCCGTAAATTTCAACTGTTTTAATAACGTAATTAGTTGAAATTTTGTGAAATTTTAAGCGATAAAATTTTGAAATAAAAATTTAATATTTGGAATACGTCTAATTAAACATAGCAACTGGTAAATTTTCGTCCGAAAATACGAAAGTTTATTTCGCGCGTAAATTTACTTCAATTTAATCAGTTAAAAAGCGTTGAAAATAAAATGTTTCCAAAACCTAAATATTTTTACATAGAAAAATTCTAAACCATCTTCTGAGCAAGATGTCAGTTGGTCGTTTTTCAAAATTTGGACATCTATTGCTCCGTCGTTCTTATTTTCTGCAAAATAGCAGTATTCTGGTACCGATATCGATTTTTATCGGATGATCGTACCACTGATATCTATATATCGTTTTGACCGTCTCGTCGTGCTGATCGCTGCAGTATATCTGGTTGTATATTTTGAAGTCCGAGTCGCGTCGAAATCCGTGAAAGCGGACAACCGTATCGGTTACGAAATTTAAATCTTTTGTTTAACAACGTCCATTCAATTGCCCTCAGTATAGTCCAATAGCCGTTTGCTTTACCTATTTTTCTAAATTCATGCTTGACTATTTCTATTCTGGCTATTCACTTTCTTATTGGTTCTTGCGTACTTCTAAAAAGAAGTTTACATTTAAAACTTTTATTACTTACGTTTGCATGCTATCCAAGAACCAGCTCATTTTTGCCTAGAAGTCATTTCTCCTCACCCATTTGGAACGGCTCCAGTTCATTTGTTTCTTCCTTCTTCCCAGAGAACCATGTCTTCTTCTTTACCTCACCCCGCAACCATCGGCCTCCCCATCCTCTTCCGCGAACCACCTTCCCTTCCTTGCCGCAGTGACCGCCACCATCACGGGACCCACTCCCGCCTTCCGCATGCGAAGCCAAGCCTAGTCACCTCCATGTCGCCTTATCCTCTTCCACCTATATCTCCTCCCCCTGCAAACGACCATGGCCGAGCATCAACCACCCCTCCTTCCTCCTTCCCGCCTGCGCCTTCCTCCACATGCTCCATCCTTACCCACCGGAGCACCACCAACCGACCACCGCACTCTTCACGCCACCGCCGTTAGCCTCTAGCAAACACCGATCTCTCATCTGCTTATATATATGCGGTTAGTTGTTGTATATATTTATGATCACACAAACTATATTCTATGATGATTTTATAAGTTATAAACCGGTTATATTTATATTTGTTTATAATATATTATATTTAGTAGAAGCACAAATCATGTTTTGCAGCATAGTTTTAAAAGCATCAATCTAGTTTGTTCATATGAGGGTTATAGTATATATTATATTGTAGAGAAATATAATACATGTTTACAGTTATATTGGTTTTCTAAATACCTTTTATTTATTTCATACGTACATGTTGTATTTGCGTGAGTTGTTATAGTTTGGGGTTCCTCTGTTTTATATATTTTCCTTCTCTATAGTTATGCATATGTTGTGATCACGAGATTTTTGGTATTGTGCATATATACCCTCAGTAGATGGAAGCTAGTGTACATCTTTACCTGGATCTAAATATAGCAAGTTGTAGATATAACGTGTAATATATATATACTTTGATCTTTATTATAAATGTAGTATCTAATATATATTTAGTATGTTAACATTTACTTTTCTGATATAGGTATTGTTTTAATAATAAAATGTATGTAAGTTTGTATATATATGTTTATATACGTTAGCTTATATAAAGGTGTATATGTATATTATATATCAGGTTAGTTATATTTTTAAAGTATATGATAGTTATATATGTTAGTTTATATATTAACTGTATATATTAATTTATACCGATATTTATGTAAGTTTTCACAGGTATTGACTTTCGAATATGATTTGTTTGGTTTTGTATAAAGCTTGTTTGAAGAAAAAACTGTTGTCCATCTTTGGGTTTCAATTTATTTTGCTTTGAGGTTTATGATATGTTTGCATACATCTACACATAAGCACGGCAGTAGCATTTTATGATATGTTTGCATACATCTACACATAAGCACGACAGTAGCATAATATATGTTTTAGCCAGTATATTTTTTTTTTAGCTTATAGTAAGAATATATCAACCTATATATATATATCAGTTATATTTATTTCAGATTATATATGTATATAGGTTTATATTAATATTTATTTTAAAAATGTATAAGTGGATTAATATAAAAAGTTGGACACTCTGTTATATATAAAGTGTTGATTTGAAAATGTTATAGGAACATAAGTTATATAAGTCACTAGTATCTGCCAGCTATACGCATCGTGTTAGTTAATTGCATGTGTGTTCAAACTCTGTTATATATAAAATATCGATTGTTTCAATATATAAGTATATATGCTTTATACATAACGTATGGGCCATACGTGTATATATTTAAGTATGTCGATGTTACATAAGTGTATATATAAATATTTATTTCAAAATATAATGTATATATGTTGATTTATATGTGCGTTTTAGTTAAACTATAATTTTTTGAAAACGTATGTAAATATAATTTTAATGAGCTTCAAAATTTATATTGGTTAAGAAAATAATATATTAGAATAATATATGTTTTGTTTCGGTCAACTTCAAGTAGTTTCTGATCTATTTCCATCGATCTCTATTTGTCAGCCCTATCCGTCCAAATTCGTGCCAACCTTGTTCGTTTGGAGATCCGTGTCTGGATTCGTAGCCCATTTTCCTTGTCAAAACTTCTCTAGCCTCGAAAGTTGAGCACTCACTCACGATTAACGTTCTTTTATTTATTAAATCTGATTTCAATTGAAACGACAATTGAAATATACTACTGTTAGTTAATTACACTGTTATATATGCTATTACCTGTATCAGTTCACCTGTGACATCTGACACCATTATCTGTTAATTATTTATGCGATGATAATACAGTTTGGCTGATAATTGATTGATTGTTGATGTTTATATTGGACGTTAAATTGTTAATGTTAAAATGATAAATAGTATGAAATTGAACTTGATATAGGATAATTAAATGTTAAATTTGATTAACTGACATTTGTATAATATGACCCCTTTTTACTGTTGAATTTATTGACACGTAGAATTTGTTTAATTACACTTTGAACCACTGAATGTATGTTGTTAAATTGATGATGGATGAAGTTGTAATATATGACAAGTGAAAACCGTAATGTAATAATCTTTAATCTACATGAAATGATAGTGTAGATTCTAGAAATAATTATATTAATTCGTACAAATAACAATGCGAATTAATACGGTTATTTCGGGATTATTTAAATTGATTATTGGATTGATATTGATTGTTGTTATTGCTTGTTTATTTACTTTGACACCATCCCAGTTATCACACTACAAGTTCCCTTTGATATGTTTTGATTTTGGAATTGAATTGGAATCGGGTTGAAATGATAAATACCCAAAATTGAACTTTGACCTAGGAAAGAAAATTAAATAAAACCCGATTGGTCAATAATTTGATTTAAAAATAAAACGAAGATTTTATTTGAATAAAATAATATGGTTTTGAAATGAAGTTGAAATTTGAATTTTTAATGGAAGGAGAATGTTAATAATTAATAATCTGAAACAGAATATTAACAATGTAATTGATGAAGGAATATTGTTTAAATTTGAGAAATGATTGAATTAAGTTTGAAATTATAATTAAGTTTGAAATTATTTAACTTAGAAATGATTTAATAATTAAGTTTGAGATTATAATTAAGATGGAAACTATAATTTAGTTTGAAATTATTAAACTTTGAAATTATTTAATAATTAAGTTTTGAATTATGTAATAATGAATTATTAAATAATTAAATTGAATTGAAATTCTTTAATAAGAAAAAATTTGAACTTTTGAATAAGTGAATTTTACTTCGTAAATAATTGAAATTGAGTTTTCTTGATTAAGTAAGTTTTTGGAAAATTATTTAAGAAAGTAAATAAGTGAAATTGAATTTCTTTAACAAGAAATGAAAATGTGATATTTTTTGGAATTAATGTAAGACTTGTAATTGAAAGAATTGATTTGACGAATTTAGTTTAATTCAAAATTGTAAATTTTGATTTAATGAGGTTGAACTTAAGAATTGATTTAATGAATTGGAAATTTAATGAAAATTGTTTTGAATGGCATAGTAACTTAACGAATATTGAATGAAATTGATTTGAATGTTAAATGAGATTTAATTTAAATGTTTTCGAAATGAAACTTGTATTCAAATTTAAATCGATATTTGAATTGTTTAAATAGAAATTGAAATTGAATTATTGGATTTTGAAATGAATTTGGAAGTTGAAACGTAAATCTTGGAAATTGGTTTTGAAAGAGAAATGAAATGTTGGTTTACAAATTCTAATTGAAATTGAATTTGATTTGGTTTTTGAAATATATAAACGACCAATCGGTGTAATAATTACGAAAGTTATTAAAGAGACCGGAATTCGGTTATGGATATACTCTCTATCTAAACCGAAAACCACTTTAATAACTATACGCGGAGTGATGATCCAGAATGAAGTGGTTGGAATGATGTTCGTGATGATTGAAGAAAGAGAACGATAATGGATAGCCTTGACACTTGTGTCAAATTGGAAATGACTAAAACAGGAGCTGTGCCGGGCCAATGGAGGATTGATACCTCAAGTGGACACACTTCTTCGAACTACTTATACTTGTTGTCGATTGGTGCACCCTTGATTTTGGGAGTGTTGTTTCACGGTGTTGCGGGCGCTGCGGCGTTGCGTTCTCACCAGTCCGGATCAGGCGAACGGTAGTATCACTACCTTGGGTATAGCCTCATGTGCCTTGTCATACTTGTATTCCATTTATGCGCGACCACTACGAATTTGTTTTGTACCTTGAGTATATGGATTGCCCTCTGGTGACTTCCGGTTTTGGGGAAACTACGGTCTTGTATATGCTTATGGGAATAAAAATGTGTTAAGGGTGGAATGGGCCATGACTTAACGCTATTTTGATATCTTTATATTACCGATAGACATTATCTACTTATCGTACACTACTACATAGTAGATAGTTTAACGGATCCTTAAAGGATGGTTATTCCAAACATCCTTTGAGTTACTTGTATTTCAATTGCTATTTCACTTGAGTTGGATTTATTAATATAAGAATGTTAATCCTGACTCGAGTGTTTTGTTTTTCTTTACGCTCGGGTCAGACTGAGTGTACCAGTATTCGAGACTCACCTTTGAAGTTGGAGCTTTGCTTGGGGATCCAGCCATCTATTCTGCTTTCAGTATTCGATGATTCCAGCGATGTATTCTGATTTGTATCTGATGTATCGTATTACTCTTCCGTTGTATCTGGTTTTAACTCTGATGTATCGTATTACTCTTCTGTTGTAAACTCTGATGTATTTTATATATTCATATAGTAGCTTCATGAACTACTATCTCTTTTATTTCCGCTGCACTTGTTACTCTGTGTCTGTGATCTGTGATTATTTTATTTACTGTATATGTTCAGTTTTGCCAAATTTAAATTAACAACACGGTATTTTGAGCAATTCAACTCCGGCATGAGTGTCTACCTATACACTTATAATGGATGTGAATGGTCCAAAATTCTGGGTCGTTACAGAAACATAGTCGATAAGCGATATAAACTATAACGCTCATCTTTCTTCACAGATCACAGATATATAAAAATTTCAGATAAATAAACTACAGTAAAGATTACACACAAATCAGAATATATCACAAAGCATCATAGATCAGAATATCAAACAATTCAATCATCCAATCAAATCCAAATATTCATAAGTAAGGTCAATTTGTTTATCTGATTTATTCAAATTTGATTAATTACTTATGAATTTCTAATCCTGGTTAATTAACATAAATGAATTACAAATCATTTTAATTTACTACTTTTCAATCCTTTATTAATTAACCATTAATAATAAATAAATTAACTTTTAATTATAATTCATCAACCTTTAATCATTTAATAATTAACCTTTAATCATTTAATTCACCATTTAATTAATTATCTTTGATTAATAAATTATTTGATTAATCCTTAATTAACTTCTTTAACTACTTTCATAGATTTATTACTCTTCATTATTATTTTTCTCTTTCTCAACAACAAATCTTAATGTAATTTAAAGATTAATCCTTATCTTGATTAATCACTTAATTCCTAATTAACTTAATTAACTTCAAGAAAATGAAGCTTCTTTAACTTAAGATAAACATTATCTTAATTACCATTTACATTTTAAAACCCTTAATTTTTATAATTAACTTTACTTAACAAAAATTTAGATTAAATAAATTTTAACACTTCTTAACAAATATTAAGAACAATTTGATATTTATAAAGTAATGCTATAAAAGAAGTTTTGACAAAATTTGTTTAATTTTTCAAAAATCCTATTTTAAAACGTTTATAAAAACTGGGCATCTCTCCCACTTCGGGTCCTACCCGAATATTACTCGGGACTATCCCCGAGTCTTCTCCCTTCTTCCCCTTTATTACCAAAACTTAGATAAATTTCACAGTTTTAAAACTGTAGCCTATCCCCTCCAAATTTCTCGAGTACGAACTCGAGTTAAACCCCAGAACCCCCGAGACACTCACGAGTCGAACTCCACAAAACTCGAGCAACAGAAACTTCGTCTTCCCCAAACTAAAACTACCCAGATACTCAGATGCACACGTGCACGTGCACCGCCCCTTCTGGCCAACGATGAACTGAGCGACGCTTCCCTCCGACCACACGACCTCACGCGAACTCGAAGATATCCCCAGTTCGATCAATAAACTCGTGATTGAAAATTTCGATCTCTGATCGAAAAACTGGACACACTCTCGACTATAAACCCATCCAACTCCGCCCATCGCGACGCCTGGAACACATGGCCCTCCTACCAGAGCAACGCCGTACCACTACACCTCCATCTCCCATCTCGCGATCGCCTCCGATCCCATATCCAAGTCGCAAATGTCACGACATTCAAGTCCAGCCGTGTACCACCTAAAACCCTAGTTCGATCGAGACTGATCACCTCGGCCATTTGAAATTTTTTTTAACATTTTTCCCTTCATCCCCGATGCCATAGCTAGCTTCGACCACGAGCACGTCCTCAACCCTCACGTTGATCACCGGCAACTTCCAAAATTCCCTTTTCTGTTCATCACAAAACTGCCCTCTAACCCTTTAACTTAAAATCCTGATTTTTGTTCTAAAAATCATGTTTTGATCTTAGTATTTAATTCACAATACTGAATTTATAAATTATTCAGTTTGAAGTTTCACATATTTTAACATTCACTGATTTTTTATAGTTCCAGTGAGCTTTCCAATTAAATTTAACTTAAACAAAACTTTAAAACCTTCTCTAAGACATAACAACAAAATTTATTTTAAATGGTAAGTACTAACTTCAATGGTTTTAAGAGAATGTGAATTTTGAATCAAGTATTAAACTTGAAAACTGTTAACAGAAATGACAAATGAAACATACACACATAGCTTCGCATCCATATATATATAGAAATCCATCACATACTTCATAACAGATCTAAGCATACAACCATAACCAATTTAAGATTTTGAAAATGTGATGTTACTCACTTTGCTTTTAGAAAAAGAACAGGGCACTGTGTTGTAAACAGATTGAACTGGAAAATGTTTTTCTGTAGATCACCCTGCCAAACACCTTTCTTCTGTTTTAGTTGTAGTTGCTGATGATGTTTAGATGGAGATTTGTTTTAAGTTTTCAAATGAGCTTCCATTACAATTTGTATTGAGTTCGAATGAAAATGAAAGCTGGTATGGAGAAAAATGCTTATAGGTTGATATATACAATGAGTTACAGGGTATCATCATTTTTCTTATGCAAAACAATATTCAAGTTTTGTACAAATTTCAGAGATAGTTTCAATTGTTGGTGGCTGAAATCGTGTGTTTATGTACTTGAGAAGATATTTGCTTTTCTCTCATTTAATGCTATGTCCTTTATGTCCCATTTATACTTATATACATATTTTTTTATACTTGCCTAAGTCTTGTTTAACAAGTTACAAACATGTGGTATTTTACTTTGTGCTTTGATTCTTTTCTTTTGCAGCCTACATTCTTTTGGTTTTGTTGGTCTCGGCTGAAATGAAATGTTGTACAAGATGATACACTTGCATTTATTAGCTTGTACCAGGTTATATATTTATTAGCTTAGTAAAATAAATCATGTAATGGATCGGGTTTTGCCCGCTCGAAAATCAACATCCGTACTTCACATTGTACTAGAATGTCGCAGATTCGACCGTTCAAATCCGATTCGCCGGAGCTATAACACAGTTAAGTAAATAACACAGCGGAAAAGAAAAAGAATATAGATATACAACATCTGATACAATATCCAGATACAATGATGATACAATGAATATCTATATACATCAGAGATATGATACAACAAATAGCAGCGGAAAGAAAAGATAACATCAGCAACGGATAGAATGTCTCTAATAGAATGCTCCAAGATAAGCAACGTCAGTCCATGAACTCCAAGAACTGAACTAGCTCCAAATAATCTACTAAACCTGAATATCTGAAAAACCCAACTCTAGACTGCCCGTGTGGAAAATAGTGGGCACCCAGAGTTTAGGAAGGGAACAATAAACTCCGAATCAGTCATGGGACTGGTGTGAGCAACAAAAACAGTTTATCTTTAAAACAACAAAATAATTTTAAAATAAATTCGAAATGCTTTTGGAAAATGAAACTACCATAAGACCTCCCACCACACACACAATGCAAACGCAGAATTGGAGGAGATTTCTTCTTATGATAGTCAAAGATGCTTACTACGCAAATCATTGGATATTATCATTAGTGCATAGTGTAGAAAAACATTTCGAAAGTATAATATAAATCTTAGCCAGCATAGGCATTCCGCACTTATGCCTACTATAGCTACTATGTTCAATAGCAGGTTACCGCCACATTCCATAGCAGGTAATACAACTAAAACCGTACAAGTCACGTATTGTTTCTTTGGATTTCCAACAAATGGTCAGGCTAAGGAACTTCCTATCCACGATGGGTACGTCCCTGGAATAGACGACCCGAGAACCTAACCGGATCTCTGCCAACACAAGGCCGGGTTACCTCTGCAAAAATAGGTAACTACTGACACGCGTATGCCATCCCCCGATCGTAACCGATCTTCCCGAGGATCCCCGATTTCCAACAAACCACATAATAAGCAGTATCCACATAGGTTAAGTATCTGGGCTCCATACCATGATACCACCTCTATCCAGAAGGAATGACATACACTAAGGGGCGCTACTCCCTAGAACCTTGCCGCATCCTTCCTGTTTTGACCATTTCCGGGGTGTGAGGCTCGACGAAGTCTCGTCCACAAAGCTACGCTTTCTACAAAGCCATGCTTCGGGTCAAACAAATGATCAAAGTAATGATCACAAAGATATAAGATCAAACAAATGATCATATCGCAAATGATCAATCAACGATCATTTCACAGCAACACTCAGCATGCCACATTACCAAATTGGGATATATCGCTGATAAATTTCAACTACATAACCTCTGAGCTCGTACGTCTCAGAGAAGGGTGTTAAGCTAAGAGAATAAATTCTCCGCCACCAACAGAGATGTATTTGAAAGAAATCGGCTTTATATCTCAAAGTGTAATGTCAGACATGTATCCATACAAGTCTGTTCCGGGTTCGAACAGAACCGAAGGCACTTCTCACGAAGCCCTTGCAAATCCGGATAATTTCCAATCACGTCCGGACTTCCCGTCACTAAGGGTGATAAAACCTCTATATCAGGGATCAGCCGATGCAGAGTAACTCGACGGTAATCCTTCCGTTTTCAAAAATATCCGGTCTTCAACACCGGTCTTCAAATGCTATCCATATACGACGTATCACATATTCGGAATGGGTTATACGACCCAAAGGTCCTTTCCCGGCTAACCCGAATAGTGAGCGCAATTTAAAATCATATGGATATGGGATTTCAGTTAAGTCACAACTTATTAATTCAACTTCTTTTTTTCAAATGGTTTAACAAATTACCATTTTCAAATCTTTAAACAAAAAGATTTATTTTAAACAACCTTCAACGGTTTAAACAATTTCCACATTTAAATCTTTTAAATAAAAGATTCATTCATAGATTTTCCCAATTAATCTCCATTTCAGTTTAACTCGTTAAATCTTTAAATCAAAGATTTAACTTATAGCTTTCAAAACAATTCCATTTCAAATGGTTTAAACAAATCATCATTCTAAATCTGTTAAAATAAACCGATTTAATTCATAGCTTTCCAAAACAATTTATTCATAACTTGGAAAACCATTTTCAATTCAATATTGAAATTCCTTTAATTAAACTGGAATTTCATTTCTTATCGGAAAGCTTTTATCTTTTGAAAACAAATAGTTTCATTTCAGAAAATCTGATTCATTCATACGAGTTAAAGTCTTTGGGTTAAATCCAAATTCTCAAAATTACATTTTTAAATGGTTTAAATTCAGATAAACACATTTATAACATTTTCAATCCCTAATTTCAAATCATAGGATTCAATTTCAAACTTGAATTCAAATTTAAATCAAATTATTTAAATTTTCAAAACTCGATTAAGTTATTCAAAATAACTTTTATCTTCGAAATTCCATTTCAAAAACTTTTCACTTTAAACCCAAATTTCCAATTTCAAAATCAATTGAAATTAAAATTTCAATTTCAAAAACATCAAATTTAAATTATCTGTGACTTAACCGATTTCCACGTGAAATCCATATTTGTGTGTGTAACAGTGTAGTCCAGGGGTTTCAACACAATAGTGCAACACAATGAATCATCACATATCAGAATACATAAATATAATTCGATAAGCGGTATAAGAACAACGCTTATCGTTCATTCACAGATCATAGATATATAAAGGTCACAGATAAGTAAACTACAGATCACAACATAAATCAGGATGTATCACAAAGCATCATATATCAAGGATATCAAACAATTCAATCATCCAATCAAATCCAAATATTCATAAGTAAGGTCACTTAATTATCTGATTTATTCAAATTAGATTAATTACTTATGAATAAACTATAAATCTTGGTTAATTAATCATAAATTAATTATAAACCATTTTAATTAATTAACCCTTAATCAGTTAATTATCCACAAATTAATTACCTTAATTAATAAATCATATTAATTGATTATCCTTAATTAATTGTCCTTAATTATTTACCATTTAATTAATTATTCTCAATTAATTACTTAAGATTTTAATCAATTAAAAGATAAACCATTTATCTTTATTATTTTGATTATTCTTTAATCCTCATTTAATAACCTTTGGAAATAAACATCATTAACACATTAATTAACTTAATACCTTTAAGTTGGATTAATGATTAGAAAAACATTTCTTTTCTCAATTATTCACTTAATTACAATAATTAAGTTTATTTAAAATAAACTTCAAAACAAAGGTTATATATTTGAAAATCAATTTATTTTAGTTAACAAAAATTTGATGTTAATCAACTAAATTTTTTAATTTAAATTAAATTATTTAAAGTATTCATTTGATTTTTAAGTAACCGCTTGGTTTATTAAAATGTGTTTAAATCCAATATAGTGCTTAATAAATCTAAAATCTGTTAATAGCAAAACTTAAATTTATTTGGGCCAAACCCATATTTAAAGAAACCCGAGCAAATCAGGACATTTCTCGAGTCCAACTCGAGTTCCTTCCGTGCTTTCCCTTTCTCCCTCTCGAAAAACCTGAGAACTATTTGGAGCAAAATACCATCTTCCCCAAATACCATAAACAATACTGACACAACGTGAACCGGTGCACGTGCACAGTCGCATGGCTACGCTTCGACCTCCGAGATCGCCGCCGACAAGTCGCTGACATCCCACCACTTCAACTCCGACCACCCAAACATACAAACTCACCGCGAATCGAAATTGGGTATTACTGCCGAACCCAAACCCAAACGTCCCTGCACAATCTCCCTTCGACCACCAAGCTCCGGTCACCAGAGGTCGCGCGGTGCTGACCATCTCTTGCTAAGCCGATACGCTACCTCCAGCCAAATTTTCGAAGCACTCGATCCAACAGTGCTTACGAACAAAACAAAAATCTAACCCATACAAAAACTAGGGTTAAAATCAATTTCCGGTCATCGCCGTTGCCACCGTAAACCGGAACACCTCTTGGCATTTTTGCCTGAACCACCAATCGCTCCTCCACCATCAGCCAAGTCCCCGACCACCGCGAACCAAGGGATCGCCAGAAATCGATGATAAAACGAATTTTAAACAATTTCGAACTGCTCTTAAAATCTAACACGAAAAATTATGATTCTTGTTTTAAAATTCATGTTAAGGTGTAGGGATTCAAATTATATACTTAAATTTGTGAATTAAAAGGTTTGAATTTAGACTTAACTTAAGTTTAGCTCAGCTATTTTGGGTTTCCAGAGCCAAATAAACATCATTTCGACAAAATACAAATTTAAAACTGATGCTTATAATTAAGCGAACAAGTTTCATTTTAAAACTTAAATTTAAACAGAGATAAGATCACAAGATTTACATTTTCTTTTATCAAAACTTGCATACTGGAAGGTGAAACAGAGAATGTTTTGATAAGAGCAACATACACACCATACATGCATATATTCACAGCAGATACCATAAGATATATTTTTTTATTTCAAATCAATTAGCATGTAACCAGAATCACTTACTTAAATTTCTTTAAAAGTAAAGTTACTCACAAAGATTTGAAAGAACAGAGCACCCTGATGAAAACAGTTTGGATTTGAAATCTGGAAACATGTTTCCACTTGATACTTCCTGCCCATCACTTGGCTTCACTGTTTTGTTTAGTTGCTTGATGCTTGTTGAAGCTTGTTTAAGATTAAAAATGGAGTTTCATTTTGTATTTGCTTAGCTCGAACTGGACATGGAAAGTGATGGAAAGAATAGCTTACAGGCTTATGTATAAACAGGTTACAGGTTTTGTATTATTTTTTTTCCTTCTTCTTTTTAAAATGGTCAGAGATATTTCTCTATGGTTGGTGGCTGAAAGGAATTTGTATACAATCGTATAGATTTTGTTGGCTGCCAAGAATAAGAGCATTTAATGTTGTTTGTACTTGATGTTTCATCCTATACTTATCTATATTTTCTTATACTTGCCTAAGTCTTGTTTAACAAGCTTTGCATTTCGACTGAGAGATTTGTTTTGGTGTGCTTTTACAAACTTCATTTGCTTTGCCTTCAAAAAACTTTAATTCTGTGATGCTTTTAAATTTCCAGATTGCACTTGAAAACAGGGCTTTGATTTTGATCTTCTTTTGTTTTATAAACATATTATAAAAGTTGTTCTAGTTATGTTATAAATTTTCGACTTATGTAATTATACTTATGTTTTAACCATACTATTATATTTGTATATACATTTATAAGTAATTTGGAATGACAATTTCTATTTAAAAATATCAATTCATTTGTAAAGACATTCTATTATTATTCAACTCTATATTTATTTTTAAAACCATTTACTTACACTTTAAATTCAAGTCAAAATATATATCTATATATTTACAATATTTTAAATTGAAATGATTCATACAGAATATACTTGAATCCAGGGAAACTCGCTCCATTTTATCAATTTAATTTTACAATTTTTATTCAAAAATTCAATAAATTATCGATTTAAATGAATTTAAATCTGGGGTCGTTACAAACTTCCCCCCTTAAAAGAATTTCGTCCTCGAAATTCACAGGCACGAAAACAAAGACAGATGAAGAATGTTTCATCTAATCAAACTGAATATCTATTCTGCATTTGGCTTACCAAATCAGAATATCAATAACAGATACAAGAACGAATCTGTTTAACAATCAATAAAATACTCGGGTTATCCAGATCTACGAAATATGCAGGGGCATCGGTCAGTTCGAAAGGATAACTAACCATTCATAGAACATATCGGAATCCCAAAGAATAGACAGATATATGGATACAATATCAGAATTTTAGTTTAAAACTAAAGTATACCTATCAACTATAACAAACAAAACAACCAATTCATCCAAACAAACAATTTTGGCCCATCCGGAGTTTACGTCCCATATTAATATATCAAATTTATTCCTGGACCTACCAGAAATCATTGAAGAATAGAGAAGAGATGCTGAACAAAAGAGATTGATAGAGAAAATATTGTTTCCACTATTGTTACAGGATATTGACCATTTATAGTCGTATTCCCCTGTCCCCTACCTCATCCTCTTCTTTCACTCATACTCACTATCAGTGGATAGTAAGAGAATTTACTGAGGCATTCGAACGGATATCTGAGAATTACTCATTCTAGAGTTTACTTCACTCTATCTCTAATGAGCTACTTAACGTGTTACACTCCTGAGCTAAAGTTCAACCTTAGCTCTGATACCACATGTAACGGATCCGAGACAGCGGGCACCGGTAGGATTTTCAACCATCCTAGCCCCACCGTGGCTTACACTGGCACCTCGCAGTTGCTTTTACGGCCAGCCTCTCGACTGTCACGGCCTCCGCCTAACCAACCCATCCCTCTCAGGGACATGTAGGGGTAAGAGTCTCCCGTTCGCCACCAAACCGCGAAGCGAGAACCCCCTATCATGCTGTAATATAGCAAATGCGATCCATTTTAATTAACTTATTAATTTAATGAATTCAAATCATTAAATTCAAACTTAAGGATTTTTAACTAAATTCCTTTTTAAATTTCAAATCATTAAAGTCTATTTTACTTTTAAGCTTACTTACACTATTTAAAGTTATAAACTTAATCCATTTTCAAAACTTAAGATTCAAATTTAAATTTGAATTTAGACTTAAAATCTTAATTTAAACTGGGTTTAAATTTGTTTCAGATTTTATATTGTATTTTGAAATCAAGAAACTGCCAGGCTATATTTCTCAATTTGTCTGGAACATCATACTCGAATCGAACAAAACAGCTTCGAGTCGCCTTCTCCCTTACTTCGAGTAACACACTCGATTAACTCGAGCAAAACCCGAGTCGTCTTCTTCTTCCACCATCGTCACGCAGCAGACATCAAAACGTGCACGTGTACGTGCACGCCACCTCGCCGCCGTTCTGGTGGCCATCGCGACCTCCAGCAAGTCGAAAAACTCACCCACACTCGAAATCAAACTTCGATTCGACACGAAATAACTCGAAATCGAAATTCACCCACTCGTTAAAACTGTAACTCAAACATAACCAACTGAAACGCCTCGTCCTCCTCACGCCGTTCATCAGAAAACCCAAAACTCCGACTACCGCTTCGCCTATCTTCCCTCTACCTTCCCACAAAACCTCGTCGAACTCGATGCACTGTCGACGTCGCGCGAATCGAAACTCCGGCCATCCAAAAAATTAGGTCACCAGACTTCGATTGCCTTCTTCCGCCACCATGGTCAACGTTCGACCCTTACGGCATTTTTCCAGTGACCACCCTAGGCTCCTCTATCTCCACGGGGCAACTCGACCTCCCTAGATCAACACATCGCCTGGAATCAGTCGAAATTTCCACTCCGTTCAACCTCGAACTGCACCTCACTCCTTCTACTAAAAATCACGAATCTCGTTTTAAAAATCATATTTTCGTATACGAATTCCATTTATATTCATGAATTTGTAAATTAATAACCTTGAAAATTTACATATATGAAGATGGTTCTATAGTTTGGCCCTTTCCAGTGACCACACACATTTGTTTACTTAAAACAAAATTTTTTAAACTAAAGTTTATGATGATACCAACAACTTTCGTTTGAATCTAAAGTTCAATCATCAATCAGATAGAGAGTATATGATTTTTGAAAACCACAATTTGCATTTTTAACTAAGAACAGATGCATTCAAAACAACAGTCTGCATAATACTATCAAGCTACCCATATATACAGATGATTATATATGCATCACATACATATCTTAGATAAATCTGGCACAGATTCAAACCTTTAAATTTTTAAAGAAAAATTGTTACTCGCCAATTTTATGAAGAAGAACAGAGCACTTAGTTTTGCAGACAGTTTGAACTTGAGAACTGGAAACATGTTTTCAACTTTGATCTTCAAATCATTTTGCTTCTCTACTTTGTTGTATTCAATTCCAGGTTGTAGTTGTTTAAAGATAAACTCCGGATGGACCAGAATTGTTTGTTTGGATGTATTGGTTGCCTTGGTTGTTTTGTTTGCTATGGTTGATAGGTATACTTTAGTTTAAACTGAAAATTTGAAATCGTATCCATATATCTATCTATTCTTTGGGTCCCGATATGTTCTACGAATGGTTAGTTATCCTTTCGAACTAACCGATGCCACTGCATATTTCGTAAATCTGGATAACCCGAGTATCTTGTGAAGTGTTAAAAAGATTCATTCTTGTATCTGTTGTTGATATTCTGATTTGGTAAGCCAAATGCAGAATTGATATTCAGTTTGATTCAATGAAATATTTTTCATCTACCTTCGTGTCTCCTTGGCAATTTCGAGGACGAAATTCTTTTAAGGGGGGAAGTTTGTAACGACCCCAGATTTAAATTTATTTAAATCGATAATTTATTGAATTTTTGAATAAAAATTGTAAAATTAAATTGATAAATTGAAGCGAGTTTCCCCAAATCGTAATAAATTTGGAATAAATCATTTTAAATTTAATAATATTGTAAATATCGTACATATATGTGAATATATATGTATACGTGATATATGAGATAATTTGAAGTTAATTTATATATATATAGATAATTTGAATTTAAATATTTTTGATAATAATTTGAGTTTGTAAAATAAACAAATCTATGTATAAAACAAACATATACATTCAAATAAGAAAACAAAACATATATGTAGACAAATTTAACAAGTCATAACAAAACAAATGAAAGAAAAAAAATGCAAACAAATACAAGACAAATTGTCTTCAGCCGAGATGTATAGGCTGGCAAAGGAAGGAAAGATAAATATATAACCTGGTACAAGCTAATAAATGCAAGTGTATCACCTTGTACAACATTTCATTTCAGCCGAGACCAACAAAACCAAAAGAATGTAGGCTGCAAAAGAAAAGAATCAAAGCACAAAGTAAAATACCACATGTTTGTAACTTGTTAAACAAGACTTAGGCAAGTATAAATAAATATGTATATAAGTATAAATGGGACATAAAGGACATAGCATTAAATGAGAGAAAAGCAAATATCTTCTCAAGTACATAAACACACGATTTCAGCCACCAACAATTGAAACTATCTCTGAAATTTGTACAAAACTTGAATATTGTTTTGCATAAGAAAAATGATGATACCCTGTAACTCATTGTATATATCAACCTATAAGCATTTTTCTCCATACCAGCTTTCATTTTCATTCGAACTCAATACAAATTGTAATGGAAGCTCATTTGAAAACTTAAAACAAATCTCCATCTAAACATCATCAGCAACTACAACTAAAACAGAAGAAAGGTGTTTGGCAGGGTGATCTACAGAAAAACATTTTCCAGTTCAATCTGTTTACAACACAGTGCCCTGTTCTTTTTCTAAAAGCAAAGTGAGTAACATCACATTTTCAAAATCTTAAATTGGTTATGGTTGTATGCTTAGATCTGGTATGAAGTATGTGATGGATTTCTATATATATATGGATGTGAAGCTATGTGTGTATGTTTCATTTGTCATTTCTATTAACAGTTTTCAAGTTTAAGACTTGATTCAAAATTCACATTCTCTTAAAACCATTGAAGTTAGTACTTACCATTTAAAATAAAATTTGTTGTTATGTCTTAGAGAAGGTTTTAAAGTTTTGTTTAAGTTAAATTTAATTGGAAAGCTCACTGGAACTATAAAAAATCAGTGAATGTTAAAATATGTGAAACTTCAAACTGAATAATTTATAAATTCAGTATTGTGAATTAAATACTAAGATCAAAACATGATTTTTAGAACAAAAATCAGGATTTTAAGTTAAAGGGTTAGAGGGCAGTTTTGTGATGAACAGAAAAGGGAATTTTGGAAGTTGCCGGTGATCAACGTGAGGGTTGAGGACGTGCTCGTGGTCGAAGCTAGCTATGGCATCGGGGATGAAGGGAAAAATGTTAAAAAAAAATTTCAAATGGCCGAGGTGATCAGTCTCGATCGAACTAGGGTTTTAGGTGGTACACGGCTGGACTTGAATGTCGTGACATTTGCGACTTGGATATGGGATCGGAGGCGATCGCGAGATGGGAGATGGAGGTGTAGTGGTACGGCGTTGCTCTGGTAGGAGGGCCATGTGTTCCAGGCGTCGCGATGGGCGGAGTTGGATGGGTTTATAGTCGAGAGTGTGTCCAGTTTTTCGATCAGAGATCGAAATTTTCAATCACGAGTTTATTGATCGAACTGGGGATATCTTCGAGTTCGCGTGAGGTCGTGTGGTCGGAGGGAAGCGTCGCTCAGTTCATCGTTGGCCAGAAGGGGCGGTGCACGTGCACGTGTGCATCTGAGTATCTGGGTAGTTTTAGTTTGGGGAAGACGAAGTTTCTGTTGCTCAAGTTTTGTGGAGTTCGACTCGTGAGTGTCTCGGGGGTTCTGGGGTTTAACTCGAGTTCGTACTCGAGAAATTTGGAGGGGATAGGCTACAGTTTTAAAACTGTGAAATTTATCTAAGTTTTGGTAATAAAGGGGAAGAAGGGAGAAGACTCGGGGATAGTCCCGAGTAATATTCGGGTAGGACCCGAAGTGGGAGAGATGCTCAGTTTTTATAAACGTTTTAAAATAGGATTTTTGAAAAATTAAACAAATTTTGTCAAAACTTCTTTTATAGCATTACTTTATAAATATCAAATTGTTCTTAATATTTGTTAAGAAGTGTTAAAATTTATTTAATCTAAATTTTTGTTAAGTAAAGTTAATTATAAAAATTAAGGGTTTTAAAATGTAAATGGTAATTAAGATAATGTTTATCTTAAGTTAAAGAAGCTTCATTTTCTTGAAGTTAATTAAGTTAATTAGGAATTAAGTGATTAATCAAGATAAGGATTAATCTTTAAATTACATTAAGATTTGTTGTTGAGAAAGAGAAAAATAATAATGAAGAGTAATAAATCTATGAAAGTAGTTAAAGAAGTTAATTAAGGATTAATCAAATAATTTATTAATCAAAGATAATTAATTAAATGGTGAATTAAATGATTAAAGGTTAATTATTAAATGATTAAAGGTTAATTTTTAAATGATTAAAGGTTGATGAATTATAATTAAAAGTTAATTTATTTATTATTAATGGTTAATTAATAAAGGATTAAAAAGTAGTAAATTAAAATGATTTGTAATTCATTTATGTTAATTAACCAGGATTAGAAATTCATAAGTAATTAATAAAATTTGAATAAATCAGATAATTAACTGACCTTACTTATGAATATTTGGATTTGATTGGATGATTGAATTGTTTGATATTCTGATCTATGATGCTTTGTGATATATTCTGATTTGTGTGTAATCTTTACTGTAGTTTATTTATCTGAAATTTATATATATCTGTGATCTGTGAGTAAAAGATAAGCGATATAGTTTATATCGTTTATCAACTATATCTTGTATTCTGATATGTGATGATTCATTGTATTGCACTATTGTGTGAAACCCCTGGACTACACTTTTACACACACAAATATGGATTTCACGTGGAAATCGGTTAAGTCACAGATAATTTAAATTTGATGTTTTTGAAATTGAAATTTTAATTTCAATTGATTTTGAAATTTGAAATTTGGGTTTAAAGTGAAAAGTTTTTGAAATATAATTTCAAAGATAAAAGTTATTTTGAGTAACTTAATCGAGTTTTGAAAATTTAAATAATTTGATTTAAATTTGAATTCACGTTTGAAATTGAATCCTATGATTTGAAACTAGGGATTGAAGATGATATAAATGTGTTTATCTAAATTTAAACCATTTAAAAATGTAATTTTGAGAATTTGGATTTAACCCAAAGACTTTAACTCGTATGAATGAATCAGATTTTCTGAAATGAAACTATTTGTTTTCAAAAGATAAAAGCTTTCAGATAAGAAATGAAATTCCAGTTTAATTAAAGGAATTTCAATATTGAATTGAAAAGTGGTTTTCCAAGTTATGAATGAATTGTTTTGAAAAGCTATGATTTGAATCTGTTATCTTTAACAGATTTAAAATAATGATTGGTTTAAATCATTTGAAATGGGATTGTTTTGAAAGCTATAAGTTAAATCTTGATTTAAAGATTTAACGAGTTAATCAAATTGAAATGGAAATTAATTTGGAAAATCTGTGAATGAATCTTTTGTTTAAAAGATTAAAGTGTGGAAACTGTTTAAACCGTAAAGATTGAATCTTTTTGTTTAAAGATTTGAAAATGGTAATTTGTTAAACCATTTGAAAAGAAAGATTTTGGGTAATAAGTTGTGACTTAATTGAAATCCCATATCCATATGTTTTTAAATATTGCGCTCACTATTCGGGTTAGCCGGGAAAGGACGTTTGGGTCGTATAACCCATTCCGAATGTGTGATACGACGTATATGGATAGCATTTGAAGACCGGTGTTGAAGACCGGATATTTTTGAAAACGGAAGGATTACCGTCGAGTTACTCTGCATCGGCTGATCCCCGATATAACCTTTTGTTGTTGTTTAAAGATAAACTGTTTTTGTTGCTCACACCAGTCCCATGACTGATCCGGAGTTTATTGTTCCCTTCCTAAACTCTGGGTGCTCATAATTTTCCACACGAGCAGTCTAGAGTTGGGTTTCTTTTCAGATATTCAGGTTTAGTAGATTATCTGGAGCTAGTTCATTCATCGGAGTTGCTTATCTTGGAGTTGTGGATTCATTCTTGTCTGAAGATCATTTTGGAGTTATCATTTCTATTGATATTGTTCCGCTGCTGTTGTTATCTTTTCTTTTCCGCTGCTATTTCTTGTATCATATCTCTGATGTATATTGATATTCATTGTATCACTCTGTTGTATCAGATATTATATATCAATGTATTATTCTTTTCTTCCGCTGTGTTATTTACTTAAATGTTGTTATAGCTCCGGCGAATCGGATTTGAACGGTCGAATCTACGGCATTCTAGTACAATGTGAAGTACGGATGTTGATTTTCGAGCGGGCAAAACCCGAGTCGTCACATTCCGTAAATCCGGGTGTTAGAAATGTTTTGAGGTTTTGAAAATTTTATAACTTATTTTGATAACTAACTTGTAATTTCCATAAAACTGATATCGGAGTGGCATAGTGAAAGTGTAATAAAGGTTTTCTAAAAGATTTTATATGTTATAAGATAATTATTTTGATAAAATATATCAAGTGTGAAATTCTCTACTCAACCCCTTTTCGAGGACGAAAAGTTTTGAGTGGGGGAAAGTGTAACGACCTGTATTTTAACTATTCTAATTTATTAAATTTAATATAATTATGGGATAAAAATGGTTAAAATAAAAAAAATTAATAATGTATTAATGTAATTTATTGAATATGAACTTTAATAAGATTTTGAAATAAACAATTTCAAAGATTTTGGCAATAACAACTATGGAAATGAAATTTTAGATATTGAATTTGTTTATAATCAATAATTGGACTTGAATAATAAATGTTGAATTATTTAGATGAAAATAGAATAATTGTTGATAATTAAAATTCAATTGAAATTTATGATTTATTTATGTCATTTATTTAGTAATTGAATTGTTTAAATTTAATATTGGAAATTATTTAAATAATTGAAATCTAAATTTAACGTGAATGAAAATGATGTCGAAAGTTGATTTAAATTTTATTTAAATAATAATGAAGATTGTTAACATTTAAAATTGAATTTAAAAGTGAATAAATTAAAATTTGGAATTACTTGTTTTAATTAACGAGTAAAAATAGCTATTTTGGCCGCTGTCTCGGATCTCGATGAAACCAATTTCATCGGATCCGTAATAGTAAATTATTTTAGGTTTTCAAGTTTTGTAGCGATCGGACTTGTTGTTTGGCTAGGCGAGCTTGAAACGCATAGAAACCAATTATAGGAATTTAAATGAAAATAATTTGATTTTAAAAGCTAACTTCTATATACATTGGAATTATGGTTTGAAATTAGTTTCATTGAGTTTAAAAATATCGAAAACCTATATGTTGATATATTGGATGACCCATTTTCGTTTCGGGAACGAAACGGGCTTTTCAGGTCGTTGTTATCGTTTCGACCCAAATCGACTTGTCCATCCATTCTTATCCATCTCTGTCTATATAAATAGATTTTTCTCTGACCCTAGCAGCTTCTTATTCTCATTTTCTGTATGTACTTCTTATTTCCATCTGCTCCTTCCCTTCTTTCCAATATCAGACATCAAAACCCTAAATTCCCAAATTCCAAATCAAATCGAAAATTCAAACACCTCAAAATCTATCGAATTATATATCATCACGAATCTCTCGACAAACGTAATCTCTCTCTGTAATTCATTTTTGCAATCGAATCATGGTTTGGCCAGAAATCAGTGAAGAAGTCTCGGTCGTCCATACTAGGATTTTGTTTCCAACGGTGGATCTTCATCAATAGGACGATCGGAAGGTACAAGCTTGTAGAGGAGGAGGAGCACTCATCTTCCATGGTCTCCGTTTGTCGTAGTTTGGTCGTAGTTCGCCAGAAATCGACCATATTCTTCAACGGCGGCGGAGGCGCTTGGAGGCGGGGTGGAGGGCCGCGCGTGGCCTAGAGGCGCGCCTTGGCGTGGGCGTTCGTGCGATGGCCTCTGATTTGGTCAAAAGCGAGGGGTGCGGCGGCGATGTGGATGAGAAGCTGGTGGTTGAAGGGCATGCGTATGGGTTCGGTCTTCGTTAGGGTTTGAGGGAGACGAGGTAATTTACGAAATTTCCCCTACTTTATTTTAAATTTTAAATTTTAAATTTCAATGTTCTAACACTCATAACTTGTTCATACAGACTCGGATTTGGACGTGGTTTCTTCCGTTGAGATCGTATGAAAATTCCAGACAACATGGAATAGGTTTGGTTGAATTCTGAGACTGTTCAAATTTTGGGCTTTTATTGGATTATAAATCGACGATAAATCAAAGGTTAGTGATTTAACCCGCTCATGAAATACTAAACCTTCTTATGTTAGTTGAATTAAATTTACGAATTGATAAGAATTTTATTGATTGCTGTTTGGTAATTTAAATTGTCATTTAAATTTAATTTGAATTAAATTGCCATTTAAATTAATATTGAAATTAAATTGATAGTTAAATACCTGATATTGATAACTAGTTAATTGTTGTGATTTATTGACTGATTTGGATGTAGATTGTGATGGATGTTTATTTGTTAACATTTTGGATGATTGGATGTTATGTTTATTTTATATGTTGTTATCGCACTGTAAGTTCCCTTAATTTGTTGTTAGGAAAATCACTATGGGTTGAAATGATACATACCCGAATGATCTTATTGATTAGGGAAAATCGTTAAGGGGAAATCGTTTTGTGATTGATTGGTGGCCATCCTCAATTTGATTATGGGAGTGTTGTTTCGAGGTGGGCGGTAGCTATGGCTATGCGTTACCACCTGCCTGGTTCCGCAAAATGGTGGAATCCTACTGTAACGACATAGAATTTCACTTCTTTGATTTGCGAATATTTAATTATTTTAAATATTCGAATAATTGATTTCATAATGGAAATAAAACTCTTTTAACTGATAAATAAAATTGTTTAAAGGTGCTTCTTTTCAAAGATGGATTTGAATACAAGTGGCTCAAGTGTCGATACCATTAAGAAACCATATAAATGTGAAAGAGTTATAATGTAGATTGTTGGATTGTTTAGACATATGTTAGCAGAATAAATCCTCATTCTTCTATAAATTGATTGTTTGTTTGTTGGGTTGTTTGGACATGTGTTAGTAGAAAAAATCCTTGTTCTGGTATAAATTTTTTGTTTGCTTGTTTGTTTGTGTGGACATGTGTTAGTAGAATATATCCCCGTTCTGCTATGAATTGGTTGAATGGTTTGGACATCTGTTTAGCAGGACAAGTCATCATCCTGCTATTATGTTGTTTGGATATGTATATGCTAGTTAGTTCACATTGACATGTTATTCCCTGATTTGGATATGAGTGTATTTAGATATATAAGTTGGGCTATGAAAATAACTATTAAGTGAATTGAAATGGAAATTGAATGGTAACTTAAAACAATACCATTGGGATTACTAAGCCTCTTTTCGAATTACTAAAGTATGTTTTTGAATTAACTTTAATTATTTAATCAATTTGGGTTTTAAAAATTATAAATGATTTTTAAATTTTATTATTATTATTTTATAAAGTTATTTTTAAATAATATTTTGTTTTTCTAAAAGGGATTTATTAAATAAAAGGTTTTACCTAAAGTGATTTACAAATGATATCTTGAAAATGATATTTTATAAAGGAGATTCTATAAAGGAATTACGAAGGAAGATTTTTAAAAAGTTTTAAAAAAAGAAAGAGATTTTATAAATCAATTTAGATATTTTTGAAAGAAGTTTTAAATCTAGTTGAAAACTTTTAAGTGGTTTGTAATGTGAAGGGAACTTATAAAAAGAATTTTTATAAGGGATACGTAAATGTGTCTTATAGGAGGTGATGTTTTTGAAAGGGAATTGTTTGGCCATTTAATATGGAATTTTAAGGAAAAGGAATTTCCAAAATGTTTTGGTAAATACTTATATTGTTTTTTCAAGTATAAAGTAATGTTAAGGGTTTGGGGAAGTGTTTTGAAAGGATCTTTTGATCAAATTTATAAGTGATTTTAGTAGTTAAATATTAATTAATAAAATCTTAAAGGATCCCATATGGAATCGAATCAATTTTGAATGATTGTTACTTGATAGTTAAATAACCGACTATCAAATCTGGACCAAAACGTAACTTTGAAAGTATCTAGGAGAAACATGAGAATTATATGGTACAGTTACCGTCGAAGATGCTATACTGTACATAAAAACTCGTTTCGTTCTTCTAGGATGAATGATAAGGAAATCCGTCCACAAACGGTTAGGAGGTGAACTTTGCTCTTATCTTTTGTCTGTTTATTTCCCAAAGAACCTGGGTGGAGTTTACCGGAAATATTGGAAGTTGTTTCAAAGAGACTGGGATCGTATATGTTATCTGAAAACCACTTCGATCCAACTCAAGTGTTTAGAACTGAAGACATCTTGAAGAATATGGAATCGAAGACGAAGCATTGAAGTGCAAGGGCTGCTTGCTACTAGTCTTGAGGGTGATTCCAAAATGAATGTAGTAGAAGTAGTGCCTTTGGTTTGTCCTTATCCTGGACAACTTGTATGGATGAATGCTAGCATTGCATTGATGCCTGAAGGGCAGTGTTAGCATTCCAAGTGGGATTGCTATTCAAAAGGTAAGCATAGCCTCAAGCCTCATCAACTAGGAATGAATAAATTTAGGGGAGATGTAGCAAGGCTAAGTGGGTCACTCCCATTAGGGCGTGTCATCACCTTTCTAGATATATCTACATATTTATGGATTGGTTGTGCATGAGATCTCAATAAAAGGGTTGCAAAGCAACCGAGGTGATGACATATTTGGTACTATCCAGTAAGGGGTAGGCTGGTCTTGTGTTGGCAGGGGATCCCGATGAGGTCCTCGGTGCATTTTCTAGACGTGTACCATGATAGGAGGTACCCCGGTGCCTTGTCATAGTACAGAATCCATTCTCCAATATGCGCCGTACGGTTTTGATTGTGCCCAACTATGTTGAAATGTGAGATGCAAGCATTTCAGTTATTTCCATATTTTACTTTAACATTTAGACATTATTATAATATCACTGGATTTTCTATAAAAAGTGTTTTGGTTATTGTAAGGTAAAAACCCATCTGTGTTTATGTGCGGCGTGGTCTTACGAGACATCTTTGATTTTAAAAGGGTTTTAAAACATAATAATTCAATTGTTTGAGTTTACTTACACCAGACCCATGTCTAACCCGGTGTTTTATTTTCTTTCCCTAAAACTCCTGGGTGCTCAAATTTTTATGGGCAGGCAAGTAGTTCAGGTTTTTCCCGTGGATGCTTTTGGAAGGGCTTGGAGCAGGAGGCTGTCATAACTATCCTAGGGTAGAATTTGTATTTGTATGACTCTGATGTATCATTTTTGAAATGACTTTTTAAAGTATTATGTTGATTAATATATGTTATTCCGTTGCACTGTGAGATTCTATGATTATTTAGTTTCTTCTATCTTCTATCTCCTTTCTTTCCCTTAACATTTTGTCTTTCCGGCACTTAGTTGTTCGGCACATGAATACCGTGGATGTATTTGTGTCGACTTCTTGGGTTCGAAAAGGCGGTTCGTTACACCTTCCTAGGCATTTCCTCGCATGCCTTGTCATATACCTTATCAAGCCCACTACGATTTTGGTTTATGTCGTACCTATGGAGTGCTCCCTCATAGCCCACCAGTTTACGGTGGAGTTTACAGTACTGTATAGACTACAATGCCTATAAAATGTGTTAAGGGGGATATAGGTAACGCCTTAACGCTATTTTCAATATAATACTTACTGATAGACACTACATATATTGCGTATATTACTACATATAGATAGTTTAACGGATTCTTAGGAGATGGAAAATCCCGAAACATCTCCTAAGTTATTGCACGCATGTTATACACTGGATAGGAGA
This sequence comes from Allium fistulosum, assembly GCA_030737815.1. Taxonomy (NCBI): domain Eukaryota; kingdom Viridiplantae; phylum Streptophyta; class Magnoliopsida; order Asparagales; family Amaryllidaceae; genus Allium; species Allium fistulosum. Next base: position 371,440,586 of record CM060906.1, on the reverse strand, counting down.
TGTAAAACCCCGTAAACATCTCTGAAGCCATTACACTCATATTTACTTATTGTTGATTTAACTTACATAAGATCTTTTAGTTCTGACTCGAGTGTTTTGTCTTTTCATTATGCTCGGGTCAGCTTGAGCATTTCAGTGTTGAAGACTTTATTTCTAGAGGACAAAGACGGAGTTTGCTATACTATATTATTAGTAATTTTCCGCTGCATCATTATTGATATGTCATTGTTTGTACTCTGATTGTTGTAAAAATCGTGTAATCAAATGTATTATAAAACAGCTTCATGAACTGTTTATTTGATTATTATATTTTTTCATTCCGCTGTGAGATTATGTGTTTTGTTTTTTCTTCTTTTCTCTTATTTACCCTATTGACACTCCTCCCTTTTGAACGGTTTGAGTTAGACATATGTGGTTTATTGTCGATTTAAACCATCCAAAAAGGTGGGTCGTCACACGAAAGAATTTAACAAATTTTTTTTTTTGATAATTTATTAAAACGTTTTGAATAAGTTTTTCAAATGATTTATTAAGAAGTTGTTGTGTTGAAAAAGTGAGGTAATTTTAAAATCCTTAGTTTAAAATTTATCGAGTCAAAAGTTTTGATTTATTGGTTTTTGGATAAAAGGGTTCTTTGTTTTTGAAATGAATGGAATGTTTGGCTCAATGATTTTTCCTATTTTTGTAAATTTGAAAATTCTTTCTCTAAGGGATGGATGAATTAAAATGGTACTTTATTGAAACGAGGTAAGGGAATAAAAGGGTAAGAATGCCTAATATTGAAGATTGGAGAAATATTCCCATATAAGGAAAATACAGAGAATAATAGTTGAAATGGATTAATACATGTCTCTTTTCAAGAAAAGCTCAAGGACAGTAGTAGTAGGCGAACACACTGCAATAAGTCAATGGGAAAAAAACAATAGAGGAAAAGAGCTATGTAAGTAGTGGCAATTTCGGTAGGAATTTTTTTAATAGTAGTAGTATTAGGAAATTTGAATAGTAATAGCGTTAGGAATTTATATAAAAATAGGATTAGTAATCTAGTTAGAAATAGTATATGAGTAAAACAATTGGAATAGGATAGGCAGAAGGGACAAATTCCTTAGATAAGTGTAGTAATTGCCATATGTTTTTGATAGGCGCTTATGTAGAATTTGCAGTAACATGCATCTTCTAGAAGTCCCCCTCATTTTCTATTAAAAGCTCCGCTAGGTTTGAAGTAGAAATAACATGAGTAGTAGGAAAATAATAAATGGAATTTATCTGTATCCACTCTAGTTTTCATTGTTTAAAGTTGTAAATGATGGTTTTGGAAAAAATGGTTTGGTGTAGTAATTGAGTTTTCGTTTGTTTTAAGTTAAAAATCATACTTTTAAAGAAATAAATCGTTGTTGTAGAATGTCTTTGAAAAGTGAAATTTTCCATGGATCCTTTTTAGAAACCAAGAAGTGAATTTAATTAAAAGGTTTCTAAGTCTATATTTTCAAGGATATATACAGGTTTTGGATTAGGTACTTCATGATCGTGAAGTTTTAGTTTTATAAAGAGTAGTGTAATACAAACCAAATTTTGATATGGAGCAGATAAGGATGACTACCTGGGTAAGCGAGTTAAGAGTTTAGGCTATTAGTAAAATAGCTATGGATGCTCGTAGGGTAGCAATAATGAATCCCCATTAAATATAAGGAATTTGATATGAACCTAGAAATATTTAATTTTAGATGTGTGGAAGCCATAAGAAGAATCCTCAAAAAATGGGGAATGGTATACTCGCATGACAGATCAATGATAAAGGAAGAAAACACCAAAGTTTGAGGATACTATCAAGAGATTTTGATTTAGTGGAGATAGTAGTATGGCTGTAGAAGAGAGTAATAAGAGGGAAAACACCGATAAAGGATGTTGATTGACTCAAGGTTAAAGAAAGTAAGATAGGTGGTTGGAAATTTATTCCACCAAACCAACTTTTCGACGAGTTATTCTAATTATGCGTAGTTTATACTTTTTACCCACTACTGTGTGAGAATGCACAATTTATCCCATAAATGGGTGTAATAATTGAAGTAATGGATGAACCTTACTTATTGGGAGCCAAGGAGGTAAGTTAAGATATATGGGTTATAGTAAAATGACATACTTGAAGTGTCCATCTTAATCGAGTAAGGAGTGATAGGGCTACAACATCTTTAATACCAGTTGATGATGAAGGGCAGCTTCTGGCCATTATTTTTCTTTAGATTATTTAGGTTGCAATATCTAGGTGTCTCCCTTCAGATATTGAGAAAGCACACGATATGATATGAGATATATTCCTATTTTATTACTTTATTGATGGTTTAGATGAGCTTTGACCACTATACATATTGGAAACAGTGTAAATAAGAAAATCTCATAAGGACATTTAACTAGCGATAAAAGTTATTAATGTTGAAAATTAATTAGGAAATTAGATTAGCAACTAGAATAAAGAATGCTTAGTTCCCAAAAACTTTAGAGTTTTGGGAGAAATAAATTTTAGCAAGGGAAGGAAAGGAAAAGGTTGTTGCGAAATCACAGGTCACTATCTCTATGCCTTAAAAGCTAAAATTTATAAATATGCTTGTAGGTTGTTTGTTGTTTTAGAGTAAAAGAAAAGGTTTCCCAAATCTAGGATTAACTGCATAATGCTAGGGTCAATCATATGCATTAACTCATTGACTGATTCTCTATTATGTTAGGCTTGATTTGTTTTAAGGATGGAGTAGCAAATGTCTTGAAACTTTTTATTCAAAAGCTTTTGAAGATTTTTGTCTAAATGCTTTTGAAAAGTTATGTCAAAATGCTTTTGAAAAGTTGTGTCCAAATGCTTCTGAAAAGTTGTGTTTAGATGCTTTTGAAAAATGTCATTTGAATGCTTTAATTTTCTAGACTACTTTCCCAGTTTGATTGAAAGGGAGAAAGAAGATTGACGTGTTAGTGAGTATGAATTTATTGTCCAACAAGGGCGACAGTATATTAAACATAGATAATTACAAGGGAAAAGTCTGTTTTAGCTTTGAAATTTCTATTTTCATACCTTGTTGATAGTGAAATGAAACTTGCATTTAGGATAATTACATTTTAACATTCAAAAATAAACCTCTTTTTGCAAATTGTACTTGGAAAAGTTGGATTGGGGGCAAAAGAGAAGGTTCCAAAGTACAACGGAATAGGTATCCAAAAGATGGGTGGAAATGTGAAATATTCCATCTAAATTCCTTTTCCAGCATATGAGTATAGATTCAGAAAAACTGAAATTTTAAAAATTTTGGATGTTAGAAATTATGTGCTAGGTTTGGATGGTAGGAATTGGATGCAAAATTGGTTGAACCTTAGTCCTACACGTAGGAATGTGGAAATTATTATGTGAAAACAGATTTTTGATTTTTGAAAACTTGCATAAATATAGAACTGGCTATATAGGTCGTTTGCATCATATTTTCAAAATGTGTTTAAAATAATGCATTCATATAGGAGGCGACGATTGAGAGTTTTTAAGCATGCATATCATATATCTTGTGATGCACTATGCATTTATGCATAATTGGCTATAAAATTGGTTGTACACTAATTACTTGGATAACTTAGATTGGTTGCTCGCTATGTTACATGATTCAACCTTTTGGGAATTTCGGGAATGAAATTCTTTTAAGGGAAAGTGAATGTATTACCTCATAAAATTTGTGATAACTAATAAATAAATAATAAAGAAAAAAATTGAATTTGAGCAAACTTCGGAATTTGGCCATGAAACTTGCACCATTGTGTTTCATGGCGATATTCTAAGCAGCTTTCATATTTCGAGTTTTGTGATTGGAGTCCAAACGAAGAGGTTATCAGCGTTTGAAGTTTTCGATGCAAACATAATTGAAAACGAGAAAAGAAAATAAATAATAATAAATGCGGGACACCATCGGTCCACCACCTTACTTGGGTCGTTCAGTTGGTAGGGGTTGACCGCTTATAGGGTGTAACGACCCGGGAATTGTAACGATTAAAATAACGTAATTAACTAAATTTTTCATGAAAATAAATAATAAAATTTTGCAATGAAAATTTGATATTTGGAATACGTCTATATAAACGTAGCAAGTGTCAGATTTTTTTATCGAAAAATTTGTGAGTATGTTCAGTTGTGAAATTTCAATTTTAAAATTTAAAATCAGTTTAAATTTGATGAAAATAAAATATTTTTGAAACCTGAATATTTTTATATAAGAAAATTGTAAATCATTTTCTGAGTGAGGCGTCATATTTCATTTCGCCAAATTTGGAATGCTCTAGCTCCATTTATATTATTTTCGGCGTTTTAGCAGCATTTTTTGGCAGCGAAAATCGAGTTTTGATAGTTTGGTCGTATCACTCATATCTATGTACCATTCTATTTGTCTCATCGTGCTGATCTCTGCAGTATATTCACATGTGCATTTCGGCGTCCGGGACACGGCGAAATCTGCGAAACGGTTAGCCGTATCGGGACCCGTTTGAGCCTTTTGGTTTCCCTGTGGCCATTCATTTATTCACCGGTTGAAAACCAATAGCCACTAACCATAAATATAATTCCTGAATTCAAGGTACTGGCTTTTGGTTATTCCCCTTATTTCAGTATTGCCGGTTCGTTCACTCTCATTCTTTGGTTCTCTTCCTTTATAGGTTTTGTGCATTCATTTGAGAAAAAATATAATATATTATAGTTTTTATATATAAAGTTTTATATTTTGAAGCCTGCTCCACCTATTTTTCTGAAACCTCCTCTCCCTTGCTCAACCTCAGCTCCACCTCTTCGAACCCATCCTCCCCCTCCGGCCTTGCTACCCTTCGTCTCCTCCGACCTCAGCCCATTCTTCCCCTACCGCGACGTCAGCCAACACCCCTCCACGCCTCACCTCCACCGTATCCCACAACCACCTCCGAGCTTTGATCTGGTCTTCACCCGCCGCCTCTCGCCTCCCATCCTCTCTCCCCACTCCACATGACAGCCCTTCCACCTCCACACCACTTAGCCTTCCTCCTCAGCTTGAACACCAGCAAGCCGAACAACCCCAACAACTTCACCCCGCCTTTACTCCTCCCCTGGCCGCAAACAATCATAGCCAAACTTCCCACCACCAAACTGACCCAATCTCCCCTCGCCAAAACAATGCAGCACCCTCACCTATAGCCACCACTCTCCACATAGCCGAACACGAGCAACCACACTTTCTTTTCTCCAGACAGCCGCCACGCAACCCTTCGGCCTTCACTTCCTTTTCGCCTGTGTTCAGCTCGTCACCCCAGCCACTCATCTTCCCACGCCGAAGCTTTCCACCGCAGCCAAGCACACAGTCGGCACCCACACCACCACTGACCCACCTGCATCACTGCAAGCCTCACACCCACGCCTCCCTCTTTGCTCCAAACCCAGCTCCCGACGCACAGCCCATCTCCACTGAGCAGCCGCTAGTCTCTACTTATGCTGTGCCATTCCACTGTCCAGGTCTTGCTTCTCGAACCAGATTAGCTTCTTCCTTTCTACTAGTTATGTAAAAAAAGAGGATACACACACACAAATATATATATATATTTGATTTCCATCGAATCCAGTTCATCGTGCTTTGCTTTTGTTTTGCCGTTGTCCAGAATTGGTCGCAGCAGCTTTTTGCTTTCCTTCGTGTGCGTGTCCATGTCCGTATCCTTGTAGGCGTCGTGTTCATTCCCGTTGTTCTCTAGCCATGAAAGGTGAGCGATCACTCACGATTAACATTCTTATGTTTAGTAAATTTCTATTCACATGAAATGACGATTGAAATATGTTGTTAAATTTGAATTGTTAGTTATTTAATTGTTGAATATGATATGTTAACATTTAAATTGTTAATCTATGTTAATTGACATATGACACCATAACCCGTCAGTATATATATTAAATTTAAATTGTTAATGATTATATATGATTGTAATTGATATGTTATGGTATTTTATTCTACTGTTCTCACACTACAAGTTCCCTGTTAGTTTAGGAATTCCCTATGGGTTGAAATGATACATACTCGAACGATCTTATAGATTAGGGGAAAATTGTTATGGGTTGAAATGGTAAACCCAAGAGATTTTATTGATTTTGAAATTTTGGGATTGCGGGTTGAAATGATATATACCCGTAAATTTAAATTATTGCGAATTGAAACGATAAATATCTGTATCACTTGACCGTAGGATAGAAAATTATATACGGTCACCGTTGGTCTATTTAAACGATTTCCAAATTTTTGAAAAGAAGAAATATATGTGTATTGATTTTTAGAATATAATATAAAGATATTTTAATTTTAATATATATGTAAAATTTAGATTTTTAAAATTATATGTTTTGGAAATTTTAAAATTATAAGTTAAGTTTTAAAATGTAATTATAAAATTTTACTTATAAGTCTATTATTTTTAAAATATATAAAATAAGATTTAAAATAGGTTTAATAATAATAAGATTTAATTTAATAATAATTAATAATATAAAATTTAATAAGAATTTAATTTAACTAATATATATAAAATATGTTTAAGATATTTATTTAAAATTTATATTAATATTTTGAAAATAGATTTTGAAATAACTTTAATAAATTAAGGTTGGAAAGGTAAATCGAAATTGATTTGTAAATTAGTTTGTTTTAAAATTTAATTTAAATAAGAATTGATTAAACTTATTAATTTTGAGTTTTTAAAGATATGATTTTTATAACTTGGTAACTGGATTTTGATTAAAGGTGATTAAATGAATATTTCCAAATTTAAATAAAATTGAAATTGGAATTTAATTTTGATTTAAATTTGTAATTTGAGATTTTATTTAAAAATGATTAAGTGAATATTTTCAATTTAAATAAAATTAAAGTTTTTCAATATAAATGAAATTTATCAAATTGAGTTATTGTAAATTGTTTGAATATTTAAACTTTGAAACCTATTGAATTGGATGTGGTTTAAATTTGTAGTTCAAACCTGGATTTGAAAACGATATAAATTAAAAATGGTTTTAATGAGAATTTGACTTGAACCTTTAATTGAAAATATTGAACTGAGATTGATTTAAATTGGATTTTGGAACTAAAGTTGATTTGAATTGATTTGTGAAATTGGAAGAAACAATTCTAATTTGAAACTACTTTTGATATAAAATCTTTTAAATATATAAACTATTTTAATATATATTATTTTAAATTAATAAACAATTTTAAATAAATATATATATATATATATATTAATATCTAAATTATTTTTAATATATAAACTATTTTAATCTATAACCTATTTTGTGGTTATGATTTTGGAAATGAATATGATTTAAAGTGATATGATTTCGAAAGTGAACATGATTTCAAAAGTGATATGATTTTGAAATGAATATGATATTTTGATATGAAGTATGAACTGTTTGAAATGAAAAATGACCACGGTGTGGAATAAGCATTTGGTTGTTAAAGAGACCGGGATCAGATATTATCATACTCTCTGCCAATACCGAAAACCACTTTAACAACTGTGCATGTGGTGAAGAATCCAGAACGAAGTAGGATGGTTTGGCGAATGTCTATATGAGGTATGAACGCAGCCCTGACCCCTGCGGGTCAGCTTGATATGACTAAAACAGGTGTTATATCGGGCCAAGTGAGGTCGCACCTCTGATCGAGCATGCTTCTTTGAAGACATTATATTACTTTGTGATTTGATTGGGAGCACCTTTGATTTGTAAGTGTGTCTCGAGGTGGGAGGTAGTAGTTGCTATGAATTACCACAAGTCCGGGAGTGCAAAACGGTAGAATCCTACCCTAGGCATTGCCTCGCATGCCTTGTCATATGCCTTATCGTGCCTACTACGAGTTTGGTTTGTGTCATACACTATGGAGTGCCCTCTGATAGCCCTCCAGTTTACGGAGGAAATACAGCACTGTATAGACTATGACATTTATATAAAAATGTGTTAAGGGGGATATGGGTAACGCCTTAACGCTATTTTGATATTTTACTTTAATGTAGACATTATCTATGTAGCGTATTATTCTATGTATGTAGATAGTTTCACAGATCCTTAAAGGATGAGAATCCCGAACATCTTTTAAGTTATATTGCATTTCATTTGGACAGTTCACTTGAGTTGATTTACTAGCATAAGAATGTTAATCCTGACTCGAGTATTTTGTGTTTTGTATTATGCTTAGGTCAGCCTAAGTGTCACACCATTTGGGACTCATCTTTGGAGCTTTTCTTGGAGATCTATCTTTTATCTATTCAGTTTTCAGTTATTCCAATTATTTCCAGTTATTTATGTTCAGACTTGTCATTTGCTTATGTATTAGTGACTTCAACATACTTGGATTTTCTGTTGTATTTGTTTCAAACTCTAATGTTCTGTAGTAGCTTCATAAACTACTATTTATCTATTCCGCTACTTATTTTTATATTACTCTGTGTTTGTGATTCCATGATTGATTTATTTACTGTATATGCTAAGTTTTGCCAATTATAAATTAACAATCTGTTGTTTTGAGTAATTCATGTCTGACATGTATGGATTATTGTCGATTTGAATGGTTCGAAATGGCAGGTCGTTACATAGGGGTTGGTCGGTTGGTCGGAGGAGGGAGTGGTAGCTAGGGTTGAACCTTGACAGAATAACCTAGATTTAATTATTTTAATCCAATGTATACGATTCATTCGAGCGTCTTTAAATATAGGTCTAGCCCTTCACTTTTCTTCTCATATTTTCTAATCAAAGTAGTGAAGCTCTGTTGTTTTCCCTTCTTCACTATTTCTAGAAATTATAAAAACATTATGTGTGTATAAATTGGAGAATGGCGGAAAATAAAAGAGAAGAAGAGAAGAAGCGAATCAATATAGTGAATGAAAATGGTAATTTCAATAATTATAAATCTATATTTCCTATAACCCCAAATCTCTTCTCAGATATGTAATTCTAATAGTATGTATTTACCTTATTATACATATTCTTTTGGATTGGACAGGAAATGAGTCAAGTAAAGGGATATATTCGGATTTGATTTCGAAAGCTTGAAAGGTGAGTGGGAAATTGTATGATTCATTTATAAAAATGAAATTTATATCACCGAGTTTTATTTAATTATTATGTCTATGCAAGATCTATGAAGTTGTAAGCTTAGGAAGATGAAGTCTCACATACATATTTTGTAAGTTGGGTAGTTGGAATAGGAATGATAAGTACACCCTAATCCAAAAATTTAAAATCTATCACTAAATTTGTTATGATAAAGTTGAAAAGTTTATTCAAGATTTATAGTTGGGTTGTAAAATGTTACTATTAGTTTAGACTGTCCTAATTTGACTTGGAATGTGGATTTCAATGTTTTAATTTACTAGAAGCAGGGTACAATTTAGTTGTATCTGTTTCCATGTAATTTCCATAATTATCTAATGCCACAAATTTATAAAAAATGCATCGTTCAAAATAATAGGGAATATAACAAAAAGGAAAGTGATGTGTAAAGTATGGATATTTTTATTTGTAGTTCACACTGTCTATTTCGATAAAAGAAAAGAGATAATTCTTTATAATTTCAAACGAAGCAAAAGCCTTATTTTGGGTAATTTATGGAAAATTATAATGGTAATTATTTTTGAAAATGATAAGTCTAATAAATTAAAATGTGGAAATTAATATTCAGAAATTCCTAAGCATAGGAATACACACACACATACATATACATATATACATATATACACATATAAATACATATACATACATATACATATATGTATATGTATAGATATATACATATATATGTACATATACATGTATATATGTATGTACATATACATACATACATATATATATATATATATGTACGTATGTACATATATATGCATATGTGTGTGTCTATGTGCGCCCGTGCGCATATTATAACAGTGCCTGCCGGTTGAAATATAAATATATAGCATAATATATGTTGATATTCATATTAGTTATAGTTAGGACGTCTAGTTATAAATAGCATAGTAAATTATAGGATAAAGAGGTGTAGGTAGAAAAGAGATAGCAACTCCATAATTAATAAGGCAATAAATGTGCAGTTAATAAGGAGTTATAGAAATTAAATGGGGACATAAATGTGTTTATTGAGACAGGTTAAAATTTTAATATGGAATTTATGGGAAAATGAAATAGACAAAATAGGATTGAATTAGAACGAGTAAATAAATGTCAATAGAGATGGTCCAATTTTGATATTAATGACCATTTATTACGAACAATTGACATCTGTTGGATATAAGAAGATACAAAGAATATAGGGAATAAGCATACAGAATATGGATAATTACACAGTGAACAAGTAAGTGTTAATACTATTAGATACATGTAGAAAGCGATATAATTTTCTTAGTAGGAAATTATATAGCCTTAATTATACTTTTAGAACGAGCGTGAATTAGTGGGCCTAGCCCAACACGTATGCTTAGGATGATTGATTTGGTTTAGTGGGTTGGGATGCGAGTTCAGTGAAGTTACATAATAAAAGTCTACCCTTAACCTAGAGGCTACAGTAACTATGTATACTTACTACTGATGTGGGATATCTCCAACCGTAGGACCCTTCGAGAATGGATATATACATTTGCGTATAGGTATTGAAAAACTTACCAAGGTTTGCCTCAAATTTGAAGTACTAAATGGTTCAGTACCTTTAAGGATGTAAAGGGTTTTACTACAGGGTTGAGATATTAAATGGTTGTTGGGTCTGCCTCCTTCCCATATAAAAGTCTTAAATAACCTACGACGATACCTAATAGGGAAATGGGGTCTTCTTCGTTTCTAACAAGAGGTATTAAGTAACTAGATTGGTAATTTTCCTTGACTTACATTAGGTTAGTCTAAATGGAATTTCGACTATGAGAGGTCGGTGGGCTATGTCAGTATTGTTGTTGGATCGATATTTAGTATTAGGGCTGGCATATAGGCTTTGACCACCAACGGTCCCACGCGGTCATTAGCAAAGACTCAAGTTATGCCTTGACAGATTTCTATTTCAACTAGCGTGGAATCCATATGGGAAACATAAATACCTCAAAGTTTTATTTAATTATTTGTTTGTTGTTTGTTTGGCGGAGCTGGGTTAGTTAACCCTTCGACTAGTGTTTACGTTGGATCGATTGACCGGTGTTTAAGTTGGAGGGCCCGCTTTGGAGTTGAGGTATTAAATAGCCATTGGGTCTGCCTCCTCCTCATTTAAGAAGCATAAAGTGGCCGGAGTTTTTGGGTAGTATACGTTTAGATATATATGTATATAGGCATTTATATAGTTATTCCTTGGAGGATGTTAGGCTTATCGTATGTGCATATTGGATTGAACAGATTAGGCGTGCATAATACACATAACACTTAAATGGAAATCTGTAATAACCCTGTTTTAAAGCTGTAATATTAAACTAATTTAATTAAAATAGAAGTGTAGGATTCAATTTTTATAATTATTGTTTTTTGAATCAAATTGTTATTCAAATAAAGTCTAATTAATAAAGGAATTTGTTATCATAAAATTGAATTAACTAATGAATTCCTTTTTGGATAATATAGTAAAATTCAAATAATTTTTTTAATAAATTTATAATATTTTAAAGTGTAAATAATTTTATATACTTCAAGTAGATGAAAAGAATTTTTATTTAATATTCAATAAAATCAACAAATCCATGAAGATGAATAAATTTATTTTTATCAGTTCGATGAATAATTAAATAGAATAAACGGATATAGAAATTGAATAGAATTGTGTAGTTATCGAATTATATTTCATAAAATAAAGTGTATTTAGGAATAAGCGATAGAATTAATTTTACATGAATGTTGAAATTTAGTTTGCAATTAAAGGATAAGAAAATTTACATTTTTCTTATGGGCTTAAAGGTAAACAAAGGAGGAATAAACTTAATAGCAAAATGAAGCCTATCCTTTCACTCTCGAATGGTTCGGCCTAGCCTGTAATTCCTTAATTAGAAATCACGTTAGACCTAGAGAAAAAGAAAAAAATGGAAATGCGATCGATTAGGGGAGGCGGAGAGTGGAAGGCGCGATGGCAAAGCGCCTATAGCGACGCATGATGAAGGCTTATGGTTACTGGCGATTGACGCGACTTAGGTGGGAGGTGTGAACGAGCATACAATTTGGGCTTGGAGCTAGGGCACGGTGATGGCTTTCAGGCGTGAAAGATGGTCTTATAGGCTGGGAATGGATGTAGCCGAGGCATATGGGTGGCGGCAGGCAGTGATGGTTGTTGATGTAGTCGAATTCAGTCGAGGTGGAGGAGTAAACGATTGAAGTGAGTTATTCTATTAATTCCCACATCAATATTTGAATAATTATATTCCTTTTTGCATGCCTTGTTGGGGTTATGAATTGCATAATTTTTTGGTAGTGGTTGAATGAAACTATTGAAATTGCTATGGATTCAATTGGTTTGATGTTTGAATTGGTTGAATTGTGTGTTTGAAATATAAGACTGGATTCGATGTTCGGTTATGAAGTTGCATGCACGTTGAAACAATCTAATACATTTGTTTTTTGTAGCTAGATTTTGCGATGTTTGTGTAATCGAAGTTCGTCGAAAAGCGACTCGGACTGTTAAAATAGTTCTCTAACTGATGAGTGATATTTTCTTGAAGAACGTTATCTTAGAATTTCCATTTTTGGCCGATTCAGTGTTTGAATTCATTTTGAATATTGGTGAATGACTTTTGATGGATGATTTTAAACATTTTTAAAGTTTTCAAATGCAATTTTATCCATTTTGGATTTTTGTTATAATTGTTTTGGAAAAAATATATTTATTAAACCATATTAAATTCTTGACTCATCTCAATATTCGATTTCTAATTCAAGTCTTTAAATTGTTTTTATTTAATTGTTTATGAAATCAAGTTATTTAAATTATATTTTAAATCTAGTGATGTTTTAAAGGCAAATAAAATATATTATAAAAGAAATTATCTTATTTGAAATGATCTTGATTATAGAAGTTATTTAAATAATTTTGAAAGAGTTTTCAAGCCTTTGTAAATAAACAACTCTTCTTTAAAGTGAAATTAAGAATTTAAAAGTGGTTTTGGAAAATTATATCTTTGAATATACATGATTATTTATTTTTAGTCTCTTTTATTTTATTTATTATGGATTTGGGATTTTACTGAGATTTGATGCTTTTCTATGAAATGTAGAATTTTAATTAACAGTCGAATTGTACAGATTAGTATGAGACTTTTTGTACAATTCTTTTGCTTATTATTATAACTTGTTAAATAGAGTTTGAATGAAATTTATTAGCTTGTAATAATTACTTGAACTTCACAATCCAGTATGGGACGGTTAGTTAAATTTTTGTGATTACTAAAGCGAAAGTGATTTACACTTTAGAGTTATACTATCTTGGGGTGTTTAGCTATATGGGCAGATAGATCCCTGAGAGACGATGACTCTTTTTTTCATTAATCCGATGGTCGATACATTTTTAGATTTGGGTAGGCATACCTATATTGTTGGAGTTAGATCTGTAATGGTGTAACATGCCTACCCTTTTATTTATTGGATAGGTGTTTACATGCATTATTAGTCTATATACCGGATGACTATGACTTATTAGTTTGATGAGCAGTTTGGATTATGTTTGTCTATATTGTTTTCGTTTGGTAAATTCATGTAGTTTTGATGTAAACATGGTTACCTTTTTATTAGGAGCAGGTGTTTATACCTTTTAATCAATATTGTTTCTGTTAGACTACTACATTATGTGGTGGAGTCTATATTGTTTCGGTTAGACTCTGTGTCGCTGCATTAAACTGGTAGTGACTACCATATTATTTTATTAGTGATGAATGTTTCTTCAGAGATTTCTGGGATGCATATTTAGTATCTTTTGGCTCTGAAGAATTTTGAATTTGCTATCATCATATTTTTAGATGATAGTCCATTAGAGATTTGATATGGATTTATGAAATGGTGATTTTGATTGATATACCTCATTATGATTATTTGGTTTGAAGCATATTTTTATTGTGGCTTATTTTATTGTTAAGTCATATATCTATGATACCAATGTCCCACCTTTTTATAGATATAGTCTGAACCGTTTAATTTTATAATACTCGGCTCAGGCCGAGACTCTACAGGTATAGGAACCCGTTTACTTTTGGATTTTGTACTAGCACTGGAATAGACTATTTTGACATTTTGAGTTTACTCTATGATTGTACATATAGATACTTGAGATGACCTATCACGTATATTATTTGTAGTCACCTTGTACATGATATGATATTTTGGATGTGATGTAGATATTTATGTGGTCTAGTATTGTATTTTGCAGAATCATATTTTATTATGTTATATGATGTTATTATTCAGTAGTGGTCTGTCACTTTGATTTATATTTATTTATGTTATATAATGTTTTGAATATTTTTAAACGAGTGTGACTATTACTTTGTATTGATAGTGGACAAGTCAAAATTTTAGTTTAGACCCTCGAAAAGGTAGTAAAGACATGTCAGTGTTAGTCAAAAGATATATTCACATTTGATCGCCCTTAAGCAGCCATATTCTCCGCGTTATACTTGTAATGTTCTTTAATAATATGGGTATAGAAGTGGAATCATCACAGCTTGGAATCAAATCTTAGATTCAGAACAATACATAATATAAGAGGCACAAATCTTGGCTTAGACAGACGTAGAGTCCCGTCCCTTGGGTGTGTAGGGTAAAATTTAGAATTTATTTCCTATTTAGGATATAAATATAAATGAGTACTGGGAATAATCAACGAGACGTATTTGTAAAAAATTTGAATTGCTATACAAATTGTTGTTATGAAAATTTTGCTAAAGTTGGAACTCACTTCTATAAAGGGTGAGATTTAATAGATATCATAAATGAGACCTTAGATGGCTTAGGAAAGAATATTGTTGCGTCCTGAGCCGTTAGTGATCAGAGTTGTGTAGCGGAAGTGTAACGACCCGACTTTTCGACTCTTGAATGTCGATACTAATACATCCATGGTATTCGTGTGCCGAGCGCCCAAGTGTCAAAAAGACAGAAAGTTGGAGTAAAATAAAAAGAAATAAAACAAGAAAGAGAGAACACAATATCAGAATCTCATAATGAAACGATAATTTATAATATCAAATGAACAATACAAAGGGTTACTTTGAATATAGAAATATCAGATTTGCTAAAACATAAGTACTTTCAACAGCCTGGATCGTAATAGCAACCTATCCTCACATACACTAATACATACAATATATAAATGCGTCGAAAATAAGAATACTACGGAAGATAATCATCCAGCTCTTCTCGCGTCCGTGGCTAAATGTGGAAACATACACGGGGTTGACCGAAGCATTATAAGAAATTAACACCTGGATCAGTCTGGCAAACCAGCATAAGAAACTCAAGAAATATGCAACAAGTAATAGTAACCATTGAGACCGTACGGATTTCGATAACGGTTTTCCTCTTAAAGAAACCAACCATTCATTAAGTTTAATATATACCGATATGATAGATAATGTCTAAAGTGTAGCACATAAATTATATCGAATAGCTGCTATGTGAAAGCTACAACAGTAATAGGTATACAATCAATACTGCTAAGGCCTATTCGCATAATGGATTTTCCATGGAGATCTCGTGAGATCTAGCCGAATCTGAACTCCTACACAAGGATTAGAGGTATCCTTCTGAGCAACGTACATCTCTAGGAAATGTACTACTAGAAATGCATAACTGGCTCGTGCTCATGGTTCTGAATGCATCATTCTTGCATCATATCCATAACTAATACTAGATGGAGTCGCCTGCATCCTTGGGATTGCTAAAATGCTATGTTCCCTTTGGCTATGCATCATATTTCTGGTTTTAGTCGTTTCTGATGTCGAGGCTATGTTCGGCACCTTCACTCGAGTCTTCACCACTTGAATAGAATATGAATCCTCAAATGGATCCCATATCTCGAACAGATCATGAATTACTGCATGGATTCAAGCATCTCGAATAGATCTTGAACCTCCATATAGGTTCCGCAACTAAGTCTTCCGATGAATGCCAAGCTGTCCTCTCTCTTAGAATACTCCTCATGATAGACAGTCCCACACAATATCATCGCTTAAAATGTCAACGCTGGCCTTTCCTTTATACTTTAACCTTAGGATTGACAGTTCAAGTCCATAACATTTCACTTCACAACCGCTTCCAAAACATAGAACTCATATACCAGTTTTGAAGTGGCATTCAATAACTAAATGTAACGCCCCACTCTGAGACCCACTGTAACAAAGAGTATTACGGGAGTAATACTGTCTGTTAAAGCGGAGAATAGAGCATAATGGAAGCGACCATTTGTAATCAAGCTATAACTATCTACTGAATACGTCGAAAGGATGGTATATATATATATTTTTCAAGTGGTTCGACATATTCGGTAAATACTTATAACAAAATTACAAATGGCTAAAGATCTATCAGGACAAAGCATAATAATAAATGATAAAACATCACAGAACATAATCACATAACAGATATAAAATCCCAGAACAATACATCATCAATACAGATCCAAATACTATAAGTGGGTACAAAGCCACTGCTCACACATGTGAGTAAAAAATATGTACATATCAAAGTCTGAATAATAACAGAGTAGCGGAATAGTGGACAAATAAAAGCGCTATCTATCAGCATAGCAGATAATGTCCTAGTGGAAGCACAGAAGCTAAGTCCAGAGACCTAACCTGAAACAACTCGGTCTGACCCGAGCGAAAGTACTCGGGTCAGGCTAGCTAAACAATCAGTAATAACTGAGATATATAATAATGCGGTACATAAATAAAACAGTACTTATCCAAAGAGAAGTATATTATGAACCACATGAATATAAATAATCCAGGCCCCAGCCCGCCTGGGCTGGGGACGCCCCAGCCCATGCGGGCTGGGGTTCTCCTGGCCCCAGCCCGCCTGGGCTGGGGGGGTTCTGCCCCAGCCCAAGCGGGCTGGGGGTTTCTGCCCCAGCCCGCCTGGGCTGGGAGGTTCTGCCCCAGCCCGCCTGGGCTGGGGAGAGGGGGGATTCGGCCCAGCCCGCCTGGGCTGGGGGGTTTGCAGCAGCCTGGGTGCAGCCCAGGCCTGCCCTAGTGCACCCAGATCACTGTTTCAGCCTGTTTTCAGGCTGAAACATTCTAGCCAACTAATTTTGATGATTTTGGAGTGTTTTTTTTTAGTTTTTGGCATCAATTTTTCACCAATATTATAACTAGCAATAATTACTAATAAATAGTAATTACCTTAATGATGCAATGGATCAAATAGCTTGTGTGCAATAATCAAAGCAAGCCAAAATGCTCAACTCCAAAGCAAAAGATCAAGAGGCTTCAAGTACCCAAAAATCAAAAAAACAAAACAATGATTACAACAAGATGGTAGAGGTAAATAGGAATTAAGAAGGATTAGAGAATAGGAGAGATTGCATTACCTTTCAAAGATTAAACTAGTTTAATTATGAAGAGAAGGAGATGGATCTTCTAAAGGGAGGCCATTAATTATGTTTAGATCTAGGTTTAGGAATTTATAAAGAGGAGGGTTAGGGTTTATGGGAGGGGTTTGAGATATTATATAGGAGTGGGTTGGTTAATGGGTCATGGTAAGAGGTTTTAAAATCCATTAGGACTTAGTTTATTTTCCTAAGGTTATCATGTGAACAAAATCCTAAGTGGCATCCTAATTTTAATTAAAACCATATAATTGTCTCATTAGCCAATTAAACCCATTATCACATTAAAAATTCCCCTTTTAAATATTAAATTCCAAAAATATTAATTTCCCCATTTTAAACCCAAAATACTTTAATTTGCAAACCAATTGCAAATTTAAATTCCCAAAATTTTTGTTTAGCTCCCTTTTCAACTTAAAATCATAATTTTAATTTATTATTCGGTAATTGCAATCTCAGGGTTGTTACACTAAAACACTTATCAATCCCGATCTCTTCAAAACTAATTCGATGAATTTCCAGTTAACTCAATTTTGGTTCTTTCAAAAGTAAGTGAAAGCTACAGACGTTTCGTAACAATGCTCCTCCCCAAGGGTTCTCATTGATATGAAATCGCCAAGCCTTTCAATAACTTCTAAGTCAAATTTGGTCAAGTTCGATAATCGACTACTCGATTATCTAGTCAAAGAAATTGCTTATACAAATCATGATTCATATGCTTAACTCATTTCTGACATTCCAACTCAACTATTCCTCGCGCAAGAGTGAAGCCAGGTAAGTTTGAGCAATGGTTGCATCAAGCCTTGCCTAGACACTTCATTCTTGAATCTTACAAATAAATAAGTCTATGTCATCGGCTTTTAGTATTAAGTATAATATTAATGATTTCCATAAACAATAAGAAATCAACACGATTAACATGTTTCCGACATTTTCCGACTTACTATTCCTTGGTCAAGAGGGAAGCCTAGTAGTTTAAAGCTCTATTGTTACGTCCCTACTCGACATTAGAGTTAACTCTCATAAATAGATAAGAGTTACTTCATTGACTTTTAGTGTTAAACATAGTTGATTACTTTTCAAACAAGTAATCAAATAATTAACCATTTAGCCATTAGGAAATTCTATACCCCTTTCCAAACCTTTTGTTTATACTTTTAAAATAATTATAATATCTTTTAAAACATTTATCCAAAATATTATTTAAAAATAACAACTTTAGAATTTTCCTCAAAACTTGAAAACGACATGTTTTCAACAAAATCTCTTCTTTAAGTTCATAAATATCTCAAACCACTTTTGAAATACTCAAATAATACTTAGTGAACACTTGTAAAATACTTAAATTTAAATATCTTTGCAACCCTTTTAATGTTCAAAATCAAGGCTAAACGTGGCAGTATTGCACTAGTGATGTTTTGGCCAGTTTTCAAGATGTTAGTTCACTTTTTACTATTCAATTTTTTAAAAGCCATAAAATACATATAAAAATTATAAATATGGTGAGAAACCCCTAAGGACCTTTCTATAAAGTTTCATAACAATAGTAAAAAACAAGGCAATTCACAACTGCATCTATAACGACTATCGCTATAAGTGCACTTTCAAATCTAAGTCCGATCTAAACCAAAGTCCATCTATAACCTATGGGCTTTGTTCAAGGTCTTGTATCAAGTTATACAAGTCCATTCAAGTCATTTGCAAGTTTTTTCAAGTCTATATACATGGATTATATATGTCACTTATTTTTAAAGTAAAAATCCAAACCAATGTTTTAACATAATTAAGTTAACAACAATTTAATCAACATAAACACAATCAAATACTAACATATATATGTTATATTCTCCATTTAAAGTGAGGTGTTAACTTGCTTTTAACCACACAAATAACCAAGATCCAAGAACCTAGGCTAGCAACAACTCCTTCCTTCCTCTTTCTCTTGCTTTTGCCTTACTTTTGCTCCCCCCTCACTATTGCTCACGACCTCTCCTTGGTGGGGGAGTTTGGCTTTGCTTCTTCAACTTTAGGACAGGTGGAAGGTGTTCTAATATTATACTAAGCCTTGTAGCAAATTTTGACGTGATTTGGAGTTGATTTGCAAATATTTTGCTTTAGGAATTTAAAGATGAAGAAGAAAAGGATGACATTGATTTTAAATTCTATGCTTTGTAAATATTTGTGATTATTTCCTAAGGGTGCACCTCTCCTTATATAGGCTTAGGAATGTGATGAGAAAATACCAAAAACCCTCAAAACCTTCCTAACATTAATTACTTCTATCATGTCTATTTTGCACCATATAGCTTAACTTTTAAGTATTTCCATATTTGCTCATTTCCTAAATATCTAAGATGACATCACCCATGACATACTCCATAAATTTTATTTTCATAAATGGTAAAAAGTTTTTATTTCATCAAATTGATTTCCTAAGCAAATAAGTGTATGTAAAAAAAATCTAAACAACTTCTAGCCGTTAAAAAGCTGTTTATCGATAAAACGATTTTCGATCACATTATCGATATTTTTCCAAAGATTATATTTTTGTAAACAATTTTCAAAAACAAGTTTCTTATCATTTTCTATTAATTAAATTATGCTTAACAAGGATATAAAATAATATTTATAATACTTAATTATATTTTAAAATGTTTTGATATTCGAAGACAAAGTGTTCGAATTTCAGGGTCGCTACAGGAAGCGTATGGACTGTTTTTCACTGAGCACGTTAATTAGTTATATAAGTTTGATTTTTGGATGAATGATTGGATGCTTTGAAACTGTAAGTCTTTATTTAAAATTAGTATTGAGAAGGAATCATCCCTTGAAAGTTAGAAACCTACTTGATATTAATTATAGAACTTGGTGGTATCTTCAATAGAGTAGTTACGGTAATAAATATTGAAAATTTAAAGTTATATAAAATGAAATGTTAATTTGTATGTGTTACTAATTAAATGTTAAGATGAATTAAAATTTTGATGTTTTCTTGAGGTATATATAGATAAATGTGTGTGTTATAGAATTGTTATTAGTAAATTATTATTTCTATGATAACATTAAGATTGATTAAAAGAATTTTAATAAAGGGTAAGTTTGGCTCACATCCCTAACAAGTTTTAAAATAGATAAAACATCCTTCACAACCAACATCTACGTTTCCGCTCCCTATTTTCAAATTCACGCACGCAAAAAGACCCGAATACCCTTTATGTTTTTAACTTTTCAAACGTGTATAACTTTATTTACAAAAACCGGATTAACATACCGTTTTCACCAAAAAATCACAAATTTTATGATCTTTAAAATGAGATCCATTGTTGATACCAAAAATTTATATTTGTATTAAAGGTGCAATTATTTCAAATATTTGCAGACAATTCAGCAAATATTGAACATTTTCGATTTTTTTTTCAAATTTATAAAAATTGCAGATATTCCTGCAACTATATAGTATAGTTGCAGAAATGTCTGCAACTATTGAGTATAGTTGCACAAATTTATGCAACTATATTGTATAGTTGCAGAAATATCTGCAACTATTGCATATAGTTGCAGACATTTCTGCAACTATTGCAAATAGTTGCAGAAATGCAACTATTGCAAATAGTTGCAGAAATGCAACTATTGCGTATAGTTGCAGAAATGTCTGCAATTATTGCGTATAGTTGCAGAAATTTCTGCAACTATTGCGTATAGTTGCAGAAATAACTGCAACTATTGCGTATAGTTGCAAACATTTCTGCAACTATTGCATATAGTTGCAGAAATGCAACTATTGCAAATAATTGCAGAATTGTCTGCAACTATTTGCAATAGTTGCAGACATTTCCTATCGCATATATTTGCAGAAATTTATTGCGATTATTTAGTACTGTAAATATTAAGAATATCATATTTCATAAAAAAAACTTGATTCGTTTTCAATTTAATTGCAGTTTTCCATTTAAATCAAAAAATAAGAAGAAGAATTAGAGGACAGTGAAGCGCAGGGGTAATTTGGGAAATAAATTGACGAAAAACAGAAACAGAGATGTAGAAAATATATTTTTTATGACAAGGATCCGCTTTGAAATTAAGTTCCGGTTTAAGGATGTGTGACTAATTTTCACTTTAATAAAAGCAAGATCTATTTGAATTAAAATCTTTTTGTTAAAAGATATATACCTGGGTGGAACTTGATTATGTTTATCATAGACAAGTAAATATTTTGTAAAGGCATAAAGTATTAAAAGATATATGTATATCATATGGAAATTTAATATTGTGTTAAATTATCCGTTGAGTGCTTTAAGAATTCTAGTCGATGCGCCTGATCAACATTATCGATAAGAATTTCTAAACACTATGACGAGACATTCAGATACAGTGTTTTGGGTAATAAAATGTTTTCAGTGATAATATTTATTAAGTATATAATAATTCTGAAGAGAAGATAGAATTTTGAGGATGTTAAATATTATACAAAACAAAGTGGATGGTTTGGAAAAGTTGCTTTGAAGGTAAAATTAATATTTTATAGAAGTATATAAGCTATAATTTGAAAGGAGGTATCCTAAGGCATTTTAATATGGGAATTCATGTATTATTTAGTATTTGTGAACTCTAGATGTTCATATACAAAGATGCATGTTAAATAAATTTTGTGTGATACTTTTTAGATGATTGTGCATATTATATTATGCTTAGAATGAATGTTAGGATTTATATTTTAATAAAGTGCAAAGTGATATACAATTTATTTATATAAATTTCCAATTTAACTGAAGTTTGAAATGAAATTATAATTTACTTATGAATGTAACAAGTTACTAAAAGTTGAATACTCTGATTTGATGGAAAAAATGTATTAGTCGTGATAACGTTGGATAACTAGTTGGGTTTGTAATAAGAAAACAACTATTATTGAATGTGTGCTATAGTTTACCATAATAGTTTTACTAACGTCCTTTACAATGTCCACTTTCACTAAACCCAACAATATAACTAATGCATTTTATGTAATGTCATTTGTTCATGTTTTATATGAGGTTGTTGTACTATTTTGAAATAAAAGGAAATAAATTGCTTGTGATATATAAAATATACGTTAAACAATCAATTCGAAATCAATTTAGCTAAATTTATGTGGTTTGATTTGATTCCGAGTCCCTTTTATAAATAAATCTTTAAATCCTATTCTGTCAAAGGCTTCACTAGAGCTGCGTTACTTTTTGAGCTTAGCGGTCATGAGCCATTAATTGTGTCATTGTGTCCATTTGTATTTCATAACATCACCTATTGTGTTTTAAACTTTTAGAAACATCAGCTTGGAGCTCTGCTTTGCTAGTTGTCAACAAAATGTCCATATATAATCTTATACACTTGATGTAAGTTTATAATAAAAGATGTGTATTTCTTGTTATTCGTAAATACACAAAAGTGTAACGAATCCGATAGTAACTTCAATAACGTTACTTATCCCTTTATAAGATTTAGCACAGCAGAAAAGGCGTTACTAATTGTAAACAGTAGCAACGGAAAAAAGCGTGACAAGGAGTATAAAATATTATGACAGTACAGAACCGTTACAAACAATATTTGTATGTAATACCTAAATGTCCGAGTCCAGATAATATCTGTTTCCTTAAAACAATATTGCCCCCATATACGCACCAAAGGATATGAGCAATTTGTCTTCCAGGATGAAACGGACCTGCTCCGATTGCTGTGCGGGCAGACGGAGGGACGACGAACTGAAGAAATTATATGTCTGTGAACAGAGTTCCGAGAAGAGGGAAGAAGAAGAAGCAATTTTCTGTATGTGATTATCTGTGTTGCGGGCCCCTATATATAGGCGGGAGGAGGCGCCTATTCGGAGAGGTCGAGACTGTTCGAAAGGTTGCGACCCTTTAACGGACAGACGTGCGCGCACAGCCGCAACGGTCCAATTTCGAAGTTCAAAATTAGCCGTGAAGCGCAACAAGCCCAAGTGGCAGACGTAGGCCCATCTAATCACGAGACCCCAAGAGCCCCAAGGCCTAATGCCCAATCTTTGACATTTTAATATAATATATGAAGGCCCAAAGCCCACATGTCCAATGCCTTCCTCACATCTCAAGTCTTCATGTCTTCTTCTTTTCCTTTTGCAATAACATGTTAAGAGATAGTTTATATAGTGGTATTGGAATAAGTATTCCACAATGTGGGACTTTGTTCCAATATACACAATACCAAACACTTATTTCCTCTTCACTAACAAATGCACTCATTCATTTTTGTCCAACAATCCCCCACATGAATGAGTAGTTGTTCATAGTTTTACGAGACATTTATCGTATCGGTTTAAAGTAGCACAAGGGCCTTGAACTTTCCTAGTGGTTACCTATTTAAATCATAGGCAAATCAGTAGACTTAGACATGTTTCTTATAATCCTTCGTTCTCAATTTGTGTTCATTTTTGCCTTGAACACCTGCCTGGTCTCATAAGTGCTTAGAGAATTAGGCCTATAATTCTCTTTGAAGCGGCGCCTTCGCACTTATGTAGGTGATTCTGTAAGGATTATTCGTAATTCCTCAAGTACAGATATCATTAAAAGTACAAATACTTATCGTATTTTCCAGCAAATAATGCACTGACTTATCATAGGAATGGTTTGTGTGTAACAGTGCTATCAAGTTTCTCTTGAACTTAGTTGTCCCTTTGAACCTAGATCTTGGGATCTCCAGTCAACTAGGTGGGGTTTCCATTTTAGAAAAACTTTTATTCTATGGGCCTTAACCCCATTCCCATCGATAAGGTTTGAACTTTCTCTCTTGGCAAGCCTTTTGTTAGTGGATCCGCTATGTTATCTTTAGACCTTATGTAGTCTATAGTGATAACTCCATTAGAGAAGTTGTCTTATTGTCTTATGTCTACGACGAATATGCCTAGATTTACCATTGTATAATGTACTATTAGCTCTTCCAATAGCTGATTGACTATCACAATGTATACATATTGGAGGCACAGGTTTGCTCCAATTTGGAATATCTTCCAAGAAACTTCGAAGCCAGTCTGCTTCTTCTGCAGTCTTATCTAGTGCAATAAACTCTGATTCCATTGTAGATCTAGCTATACAAGTCTGTTTGGATGATTTCCATGATATTGCTCCATTTCCTAATGTGAACACATATCCGCTTGTAGACTTTGTATCATGTGATCCAGTTATCCAATTGGCATCACTGTATCCTTCTACTGTTGAAGGATAGTTTGTATAGTGTAGACCATAGTTCTGCATATACTTTAGGTATCCTAGAACTCTGATTATCGCTTTCCAATGATGTTTACCAGGATTACTGGTAAATCTACTCAGCTTACTTACAGCGTATGCGATATCTGGCCTAGTGCAGTTCATAACATACATGATACTTCCTAGTATACGAGAGTATTCAAGCTGGTAGATACCGTCACCAGTGTTCTTTACCCAATTCTGGGTCATATCTACTGGTGTTTTTGCAATAGTAATATTATATTGCTTGAATTTTTCAAGTATCTTGGCGATGTAATGTGATTGAGATAATGCATATCCTTGTGGTGTTCTCAAAATTTTTACACCCAATATCACATCAGCCAGTCCTAGGTCTTTCATATCGAATCTAGAGGATAACATATTCTTTGTAGATGTTATTATGGCCTTGTTATTACCTAGGATCAACAAGTCATCAACATAAAGACAAACAATGACATACCCAATATGTGCTTGTTTTATATAGACACATTTATCTGATTCATTTATTGTGAATCCGTTTGATAACATAGTTTCATCAAACTTCTTATGCCATTGTTTTGGAGCTTGTTTAAGGCCATAAAGCGATTTTACTAATTTGCACACTTTATTCTCACTTCCAAAGCTCATAAACCCTTCGGGTTGCTTCATATATATTTCTTCCTCTAGTTCACCATTCAAAAATGCAGTTTTAACATCCATTTGATGTATTTCTAAATCAAGTATGGATGCAATTGCAATAAGCATCCTTATCGATGTTATCCTTGTTACTGGTGAATATGTATCAAAATAGTCCAGATTCCCCTTTTGTCTAAATCCTTGGACTACAAGACGAGCTTTGTACTTGTCTATTGAACCATCAGGTTTCAATTTCTTTTTGAATATCCATTTATTACCTAAGGTTTTGCATCCTTGAGGTAAATCAACTAACTCCCATGTGTGGTTAGCCATGATGGATTCTATCTCACTGTTAATGGCCTCTTTCCAGTAAGGGGCATCGCTGGAGGACATAGCTTGTTTGTAGGTTAATGGATCATCTTCTAACATGAATGTGTAGAAATCTGGTCCAAAAGTTCTTGAGGTCCTTGACCTCTTGCTCCTTCTTGGTTCCTCCACTTGTTGATCAGCATTATCTTGCCGAAGGTTATTTTGTTCAGTATTCTCAAGAGAATCAGTGATTTCATCTTCCTTTGCTCTCTTCTGAACACAATTGTCAGTACCCTGTTTTAAAGGGAATATATGTTCGAAAAATCTTGCATTTCTCGACTCGATGATGGTATTTTCATGAATATCATCAATGTCAGATTTGTGTACTAGAAATCGATAAGCAACACTGTTTTGTGCATATCCAATGAATACACAATCGATTGTTTTTGGTCCAATTTTGACCTTCTTTGGTTTAGGTATCTCTACTTTGGCCAGACACCCCCACACTTTTAAGTATTTGTAGGATGGCGGTCTATTTTTCCAAAGTTCATGAGAAGACTTAGATGTTTTCTTTCGTGGTATTTTATTTAAAATATGATTTGCCGAAAGAATAGCTTCTCCCCAAAAATTATCTGGTAAGCCAGAACTGATTAGTAAAGCATTCATCATTTCTTTAAGAGTTCTATTTTTCCGTTCGGCTATACCGTTGGATTGAGGTGAATATGGTGCTGTAGTTTGGTGTATAATACCATGCTCAGCGCAGAATTCCTCAAAAGGAAATTCATATTCTCCTCCTTTATCACTTCTTAAAGCTTTAATTTTCCTATTGAGTTGATTCTCAACTTCGGCTTTATACTGTTTAAACATGTCGAATGCTTCATCCTTGCTTCTAAGGAGATACACATAACAGTATCTAGTACAATCATCAATGAATGTAATGAAATACCTTTTTCCACCTCTAGTTTGACACATTTTCAAGTCACATACATCAGTGTGTATAAGGTCTAGAGGTTTAGTTTCTCGTTCAACATGATGAAACGAGGTTCTTGTCAATTTTGCTTCTGCACAAATTTGACATTTATAATTGGAGTCTATATCACATTTTGGTATAAATTCTAGATTAATCATTTTTCGTAGTGTATCAAAATTCACATGCCCTAATCTTGAATGCCATATATTAGAGGAGTCAACAATATAAGCAGAAGATTCACTTTTATTCATATCATTGTTTGGTACAATAGTGGTTACATTTGCTTTGAATAAACCATCACACACATATCCTCTTCCTATATACACTCCATTCTTCGACAATACAAGCTTATCAGCCACAAAGGTTAATTTAAAACCATGCTTGCTAAGCAAGGACCCTGAAATCAGGTTCTTTCGAATGTCTGGAACATGGAGAACGTCACTTAAGGTAAGTTCCTTTCCAGAAGTTAGTTTCAGCACAACTTTTCCTTTGCCTTCTACCTTTGATGCAAATGAATTGCCCATGAAAAGTTGTTCATCATCAGTTGTAGTTTTATAGGTCGTAAACATCCACTTATTAGCACATATGTGTCGAGTGGCTCCTGTGTCTACGAACCATTCCTTTGAGTTACCAACAAGGTTGAATTCTGATATTACTGCACATAAATCCATATCAGAAATGCCATCTGCAACTTCAGCCATATTTGCTTCTGATTTCTTCTTTTTGGGAGCGCGATATTCGGCTGCTTTGTGCCCCTTCTTTCCACAGTTATGACAAGAACCCTGAAATTTCTTCTTCGACTTCTTAGGCGCATTTTCACGTTTTCTCTTGTTAGGGTTTTCTGACTCAACAACATTTGCTTTGGCAGCCATATTCGGAGAAATCTTTGTCTCGGAATTCCTATTATCTTCCTCAATCCGCAAACGAACTATGAGTTCTTCCATTGTCATTTCCTTACGCTTATGCTTAAGATAGTTTTTGAAGTCCTTCCAAGATGGAGGAAGTTTCTCAATGGTTGCGGCGACTTGAAAAGATTCGCTCAGTGTCATCCCTTCATCATGTAGTTGATGGATGATTACTTGTAATTCTTGAGTCTGGTTGATCACAGTCTTTGAATCTACCATTTTGAAGTCGAGAAATTTACCAGCGATGAATTTCTTCATGCCTGCATCTTCAGTTTTGTACTTTCTGTCCAAGACTGTCCAGAGTTCCTTGGATGTTGCAATAGTACAATAAACATTGTAGAGGCTATTATCCAGACCATTCAGAATATAGTTTTTACATATAAAATCTGAATTTTTCCAGACAGTTGCAGCCTCTACTTTGATTGCATCGGGTTCGAGTTCGCCAACTTCAGGAGCATCTTCGGTCAGATATTTGGCGAGCCCTAATGTTGTCAGATAGAACAACATCTTCTGTTGCCAACGCTTGAAATCTGTCCCATTGAATTTTTCTGGCCTTTCTCCATGAGACATTGCCATAGTTGGAACCAGAGCCGTAGGCTGAGCGGTTGTCACTGTCTGTGTTGGTGCAGCGTTATTGTTGCTATTTTGAGACATCGACGTCTGCAACAATACAATATTGTTTTAAGATTGTTATTCGTAAATACACAAAAGTGTAACGAATCCGATAGTAACTTCAATAACGTTACTTATCCCTTTATAAGATTTGGCATAGCAGAAAAGGCGTTACTAATTGTAAACAGTAGCAACGGAAAAAAGCATGACGAGGAGTATAAAATATTATGACAGTACAGAACCATTACAAACGATATTTGTATGTAATACCTAAATGTCTGAGTCCAGATAATATCTGTTTCCTTAAAACAATATTGCCTCCTTATACGCACCAAAGGATATGAGCAATTCGTCTCCCAGGATGAAACGGACCTGCTCCGATTGCTGTACGGGCAGACGGAGGGACGACGAACTGAAGGAATTATATGTCTGTGAACAGAGTTCCGAGAAGAGGGAAGAAGAAGAAGCAATTTTCTGTATGTGATTATCTGTGTTGCGGGCCCCTATATATAGGCGGGAGGAGGCGCCTATTCGGAGAGGTCGTGACTGTTCGAAAGGTTGCGACCCTTTAACGGACAGACGTGCGTGCACAGCCGCAACGGTCCAATTTCGAAGTTCAAAATTAGTCGTGAAGCGCAACAAGCCCAAGTGGCAGATGTAGGACCATCTAATCACGAGACCCCAAGAGCCCCAAGGCCCAAGGCCCAATCTTTGACATTTTAATATAATATATGAAGGCCCAAAGCCCACATGCCCAATGCCTTCCTCACATCTCAAGTCTTCATGTCTTCTTCTTTTCCTTTTGCAATAACATGTTAAGAGATAGTTTATATAGTGGTATTGGAATAATTATTCCACAATGTGGGACTTTGTTCCAATATACACAATACCAAACACTTATTTCCTCTTCACTAACAAATGCACTCATTCATTTTTGTCCAACATTTCTTCCTGTGGTAAAAAGTTGGTTTAGTTTTGAATATAATATAATGTTAGAAAAGAGTATTTATGAAGAAAAAAAGGGCACGACATTAGCTTATATTAAACAAAGTAAAATAGAAACAAACAATTCTTTTGAAAATGAAATGCGTCTAAACTTTTGTGAAGAATCATAGTATTTGGGACAAAAGGAAACAAGACGACTTTTAAACTTTATCTATAAAGTAATGCCAAAATTTTCTTGCTTCTTAAGATAAAGTGTATCAAAAATTATGTTAGCATAAGCAAGTATGGTTCTAAATTTTAAACAAATATGTCATCCTTCATCAACTAATCAACTCAATGGCTTGACCGAAAACTCAAACTGGTATCTTATAATAATGAAAAACATTAACAACAACCTATAAACATTTGATCACCTAACTGTGTCTAGTCCCTATACATAAATATAAAGGGTTCTCAAAATAACAGCACTCCTTGGCTACAATACCATAGCATTATGCTAACGATTTTTATTTTTATTTTATTTTATTTCAAAGCTATTTTAAAATGGAAAAAACTTTTGTGTTCATCACTTTTTGAAAGTTATTGGTAGTAAAGTCAATTTGAATTTGAATTGAAATTCTGGCCTGAATAATTATTTTCAGAATTTCAGAGCCAAACTATTTTGGCCATAATTTTTGAACATGTTGTCCAATTCTGGCAATTTTGCACTTTCTATAAATCTAATAATATAAGCAACAACTTTCATGTTGGATGCTCATCAAAATTTGGCCGTTTTCTAGGTCTAAAAACCCTCAAGGACTGTTTTTGGGTATGCTGCAGTTTTGATTTAGCCGTAACTTTCAAACCGTTGATCGAAATTTGACGAGACTTTTTCGTTAGAAAGATGATTTAATGAATAACAAATTTCATGTTGAATGCTTTATGAAATTTTGATATTTGCTAAGTGTAAAATGGGTTTCAAAAATGCAAGGAGTCGTTGATTTTGTAAATGTGCAGATTTTTTAATTCGGATTTTTGGCTGATTTTGGTTTTGCCATAACTTTTGAACCATATATGAATCCGAAAACTTGGACTTGTTAGAAAGGTGTGGATGTGTATAAATTTTTTTGCAGCGGATTCTTTTCCAAATTTTGAATTTTGGTAGGCTAAAAACGTAGTTTAAAATGACATGTATATTGTTTTATTCTCTATCGACATATCTAGTGTTTAAGTTGTAGGTAAACGAAGTTGATTGCGCTTGATCGCTTTCATACTCGCGTTAAACAATATATGCACATATTTAAAAAGCAATAAAAGGTACGTCTACAATTTAAAAATATAAAAATGCTAGAAATATTGTGAAATATAGTCTGTGTGGTCGATTTATATTGTATATATGATATTTATGAAATTGCAAATGACTTTCCGTACAAAGGAGACTCTGGTAAAAAAATTTGAAAATTCTAACACCTAGAAAATTTTAAATAATTATTCGTAGATAAAGAAATAAAAGTTAATAAATAAGCTTATTTAAATTCATAACTCATGATAAATCTGATTCTAATGATAGTCAATTAGGGAATTAACCAAATTTCAACTTGATTGTAGAATTCAAAATAGTTAACGTTCAAGTGTGTGTGACGTCTCCCTATAAGAAATTGCGAGGGCACAATTTTCATAAGGGGGAGGTCTGTAATAACCCTGTTTTGAAGCTGTAATATTAAACTAATTTAATTAAAATAGAAGTGTTGAGTTGGATTTTGATAATTATTGTTTTTGAAATCGAATTGTTATTCAAATAAAGACTAATTATTAAAGGAATTTGTTCGAATAAAAATGAATTAATTAATAAATCCCTTTTTGGATAATATATTAAAATTCAAATAAAATGTTTTAATAAATATAAAATATCTTAAAGTGAAAATAATTTTATATAATTGAGGTAGATGAAAAGAATTTTTATTTGATATGCAATAAATCAACAAATCGGTGAAGATGAATAAAATTATTTTTATCAGTTTAATGAGCAATAAAATAGAGTAAATTGATAATGAAATTGAATAGAATTATGTGGTTATCGAATTATATTTCGTAAAATAAAGTGTATTTAGGAATAAGTGATAGAATTAATTTTACGTGAATGTTGTAATTTAGTTTGCAATTAAAGGATAAGAAAATTTACATGTTTCTCAAGGGCTTGAAGGTAAATAAAGGAAGAATAAACTTAATAACAAAATGAAGCCTATTCACGTATTCAAAGCCCAAACCCGCATTTCTTACTTTCCAAAACTCATACCTCTTTCTCTTGAATGGTTCGGCCTAGCCTTAAATTCCTCAATCAAAAATCATGTTTGACCTATAGAACAAGAGAAAAAATGGATGTGCGATCGACCAAGGGAGGCAGAGAGTGGAAGGTGCAATAGGAGAGCGCATGTAGTAACGCGCGATGAAGGCTTATGGTTGCTGGCGATCAACATGACCTAGGTTGGATGTGTAAACGAGCGTCCGATCTGGGTCAAAGCTAGGGCACGATGATGGATTTCAGGCGTGTAGGATGGTCTCGGTGGCTGGGAATGGATATAATCGAGGCGTATAGGTGGCGGTAGGCGAAGATGGCTGTTGATGTAGTCGAATTCAGTCAAGGAAGAGGAGAAAACGATTGAAGTAAGTTATTCTATTAACTCACACTCCTATATCTGAATAATTATATACTTTTTTGCATGCCTTGCTAGGGTTATGAAGCGCACAAGTTTTTGGTAGTGATTGAATGAAATTATATGCTATGTATTCAATTGGTTTGATGTTTAAATTGGTTAAATTGTGCGTTTGAAATATTGGATTGGATTCGATGTTTGATTCTAATGTTGCATGCACGTTGAAACCATTTAAACGCACTTGATTTTTGTAGCTAGATTTTATTATGGTTGGCATAGTTTGTTTGATCGAAGTTTGCCGAAAAGCGAATCAGGCCTTTAAAATAGTTCTCTAATTGACAAGTGATATTTTTAGAAGAACTTTAACTTAGAATTTCTAGTTTTGGCCGATTCAGTGTTTGAATTCATTTTTAATATTGGTGAATGGTTTTTGATGGATGAATTTAAATATTTTTAAAGTTTTCAAATGTGATTTTATCCATGTTTGGATTTTTATTATAACAGGTTTGAAAAAAAATTATTAAATCATTTTAAATTCTTGACTCATCTCAATATTCGATTTCTAATTATAGCCTTTAAATTGTTTTTATTTAATTATTTACAAAATCCTCTAAAACAGTTATTAAATTATATTTTAAATCTAATGATGTCTTAAAGGCAGATAAAATATGTCGCTCTTTTATGAAAGATATTATAACAGAAATTATCTTATTTTGAGATGATCTTGATTATAGAAGTTATTTAAGTAAATTTGAAAGAGTTTTCAAGCCTTTGTAAATAAACAACTCTTCTTTAAAGTGAAATTAAGAATTTAAAAGTGGTTTTGGAAAATTATATCTTTGAATATATATAATTATTTATTTTTAATCTCTTTTATTTTATTGATTATGAATTTGGGATTTTATTGAGATTTCATGCTTTTCTATGAAATGAAGAATTTTAATAAACGGTCGAATTGTACAAATTGGTATGAGACTTTTTGTACAATTCTTTTGCTTATTATTATACTCGTTGAATAGAGTTTGAGTGGAATTTATTAGCTTGTAATAATTACTTGAATTTCACTATCTGGTATGAGACAATTAGTTAAATTTTTGTGATTAATAAAGAGAAAGTGATTTACACTTTAGAGTTATACTATCTTGGAGTGTTTAGCTATACGAGCAGATAGATCCTTGAGAGGCGATGACTCATTTTGTTCATCGATTTGAGAGTCGATACATTCTTAGATTTGGGTAGACAGACCTATATTGTTGGAGTTATGTTTGTTATAGTGTAAGATGGCTGCCCTTTTGTTTCTTGGATAGGTGTTTACATTAATTTTAAGTCTATATACCGGATAACAATAATCTATCAGTTTGATGAGTAATTTGGACGATGTTTGCCTATATTGTTTTCGTTAGGTAAATTCATAGTTTTGATAAAAACATGGTTACCTTTTTATTAGGAGAAGGTGTTTATACCTTTTAGTCTATATTATTTATGTTAGACTACTACACTATGTGGCGGAGTTTATATTGTTTCGACTCTGTGTCGCTGTATTAAACCGATAATGACTACCATACTATTTTATAAATGATGATTGTTTTTTCAGAGATTTTTGGGGTGGATATTTAGTATCTTTTGGCTCTGAAGAATTTTGAATTTATTATCGTCGTATTTTTAGATGATTGTCCATTAAAGACTTGATATGGATTTATAAAATGGTGATTTTGATTTATATGGCTTATTTTATTGTCAAGTCATATATTTATGATATCAGTATCTCACATTTTTATTTGAAATAGTCTGCCCCGTTTATTTTTATAATACTTGGGTTAGGCCAAGACTTTACAAGTACATGAACTCATTGCCTTTTCGATTTTGTACTAGCACTGGAGTAGACTATTTTGACATTTTGAGTTTACTTCATGATTGTACATGTAGATAATTGAGATGACCTATCATGTATATGATTTAATAGCCACCTTGTACCAGATACGATATTTTGGATGTGATGTAGATATTTATGTATGTGTCTAGTATTGATATTTTGTAGACTCATATTTCATTATGTTATATATATGATGTATATCATTCTACTGTGGTCTGTGACTCTGATTCTGATTTATTTATATTATATAATATTTTGTATATTTTTAAACCAGCGTGTATATTACTTTTTATTGATACTGTACACGTCAAAATTTCAATTCAGATCCTCAGAAAGGTAATAAAGGCCTGTCAGTGTTAGTCCCTAGATATATTCACATTAGGTCGCCTTAAACCGGCCGTATTCTCTGTGTTATTGAACGACATTACTTGTAATTTTCTTTAATAATATGGGTATAGCGGTAGGGTTGTCACAAAATTAGTCGGCATAAATTAGTGTCGTGGGTAGTGTAATAACCCGCTTTTTCGACCTTCAAAAGCCGACACTAATACATCTACGGTATTAACCTGCTGAGCATCCAAGTGCCAAAAAGACAGATTGTTGGGGGAAGAGAAAGAAAAGACAGAACATAATCTTACATCGTGAGGAATAATATATAAAATGCAATAGATCTTTACAAAAGAAAATCGTAATATACATACATCAATTAGAGTAACTATCTATTTATCAATAGCCTAGACAGTTATAACAACCTGGCCTCACAAATGCTGATAAATTCAAACAATCAATGCAGCAGAAATAAAATATACGTGTATATGTCTTGAAGGCAACCAGCTCATCTCTTGAGGCTCCAAAGCATCCAAAGCTAAATCTCGAAATATGCTCGGTCTGTCCTGAGCATTATAAGAGAATAACGTCCGGATCAGTCTGGTAAAACGGCATGAGAAACACACATCATATGGATTTTTAATGTTATAAAACCTTTCAAAAATAAAGGTATCTCATAAGACCATGCCGCATATAAATACGAATGACTTTTTACCTTACGATAACCAAACCATTTCATAGGAAATCTTGTGATATTATAATAATGTCTATAGTTTAAAATAAATATTGAACATAGCGGAAATTATTACAGTAATTAAATTCTATCATAATAAGTATACAACTAAGTCCGTAAAGGCACTTATTGGAGAATGGATTCCATCAATGATAAGGCACTGGGATACACTTCTAGAAAATTGTACCGTGGTCAACAAGAATACCTTGCGCCCCTGCCAACATGTAACCAGCCTACCCCTTCCTAGATAGTACCAAATATGTCATTATCCCGATTGCTTTGCAACATTTTCTCAAGAGCTCTTATGCACATACCAAATCCATAAATATATATCTACAAGGGTGATGACATATCCTAATGGTTGCGAACCACAAAGAACTACTGCATCTCCCCTGATTTTAGTCATTTCTAGGTTGTGAGGCTTGAGGCTATGTTTTTACCTTTTTATATATCACTCCCACTTGGAATTCTAATACCGCCTTCCATGCAACAAAGCAATGATAGCATTTGTCCATACATGCTGTTCAGGATATGAACAAATTGAAGGCACTACTTCTACTACATCCTTTTTGGTACTACATCCTTTTTGGAATCACCCTCAGGATTAGTAGCAAGTAGCCCTTGCACTTCAAAGAGCTTCGTCTTCGATTCCAACATCTTCAAGCTGTCTCACATACGAACACTTATGCCGGTTTGAAGTGGTTTTTGGATAACATATCTGATCCAGGTCTTTCCGAATCGACAAACGATAGTTTTAAAACTGGCCAAGATTTGTGTAACGATCCTCCTTTTCGATCCTCAGAAGTCGACACTAATACATGCACAGTATTCATGTGCCGAACAACCAAGTGCTGGAAAGACAGATGGTTAGAGGAAAGAAGAAAAAAGAAGGCAAGAAGAAACTAAACAACAGAGAATCTCACATTGCAACGAATAATCTACAATATCACAGTGATCTTTACAAAAGAAATTTTTTATATACATACATCCGTCAGACTACTAGCCTATCATCTACCTAAATGGTTATAACACATATCCTTACAATTTTTGATAAATACAAAAAATCTTGCAGTGGAACATAAAGAAATACGTAGACACATCTTGGCCTGTAGCTCGTCTCCCAATCTCTATGCATCCAAAGTTAATCTGAAAATATGCTTGGTTTGACTCGAGCATTATAAGAAAACAATGCCTCGGTCAGTCTGGTAAAACCAGCATGATAAACTCAAATCACGGGGAATTTTATTTATTATAACTTGTAAAATCCTTTGAAATCAAAGGTATCTCATAAGATCTCGCCGCACATAAAACATAGATGGATTTTTATCATACGATAACCAAAACATTTTTACTATAAAATCCTATGATATTGTAATAATGTCTAAGTGTTTAAAGTAAATATATCAAGTAGCTTTGATGTGTGTACATGACAGTAATAATAGGTATACAATCAAAACCGAAGGCACTTATTAGGGAATGAATTTCCAACAAATGGCAAGGAAAGGGACTACCTCCCGAAAATCTATACACCTCAAGATAAAATGTACATTGAGATCGAAAACCTTTCGACCTTTGCTAATACAGGGCCGGTCTACCCCTTATTGGATAGTAACGAATATGATTATCCCTTGGCTATGATCAACAACCAAAAATGGGCCCTGAAGCATACATAGAGATATCGACACTAGATCTTGGGATGATCATACCCTAATGGGTGCGACCTACATAGCCCTACCACATCTACCCTATTTTAACCATTACTGGGATGTGAGTTTTGAGAGGCCACGATTACCTTTTTCCTCCTAGCTAACCATTTTGGAATGCTAACATTACCCTCCTTCCAGAAATGCATTGCCAGCATTTATCCATACAAGTTGTTCTATGATCGAACAAACATTCAATCTTTACCATCTTTCATTTTGGAATCAACCTCAAGAAGAATAGTATAGCTCCATAGCATAATTCATAACGATCCATCATGACATTATTAGTTTAGAGTGGTTCAGATAAATCATGCTGTGTAACTGATGTCTCCCAACAAAGCGATAATTCTCGGCTAACTCGATTCCGGTTCTTTGGAAGTATGCAACAAGTATTTGAGTCCTCACCGAGGAACTATAATATACAGAACATACTTCCTGAGTTAAAACAGGTCAGGATTTGATAGTCGGTTATTTAATTATCAAATACATAATGAAACAATAATCCAGAGATTTAATTTTCTCATAGCAACCACTACGCCTCAAAATAACTTTTTGTTTAATTAAATCTCCTTTCAGAGCATTTATCAAAATATTCATATACTTATCACACTAGAATATGTATATTCACAAAACTTTATGAAAGGTTTCTCGTTACAAAATCATATTAAAATGTTTAAACAAATGTTATTTTAATTAGAAATAAAGATAACCCCAAACACTATTCCTTTGATATTAAGCATGGAACAATTGTCCACACCACCATAATTAAGAAGGTCGGTTAAGGGAAATCCCATCTCCAATTCTTTTATAAATTTCTTTAATAAATCATTTTCATTTATGAAATCTCCTTTTGCTTAAATTTTAAATTAATTTATAAAACTCTTCTATAAATATCCAAAAAATCATTTATAAATATCCAAAATCATTTATAAAACTCTTCTATAAATATCTAAATCATTTATAAAACTCTTCTATTAATATCCAAAATTATTTATAAAACTCTTTTATAAATCTTCGTTTATAATTCCCCTTTTTAAAATATCATTTACAAATATCATTTGTAAATCTTCTTTAAATAAATCCTTTATAAATATTATTTACAAAATATCATTTGTAAATACCTTTATTAAAATAATTGGACTTTTTACTAAATCATCTACAAACACTTAACCTCGAATTGATATAGAATTAAAGTCAATTTGAAAACCATAATTTACAAATTTGAAAGGAGGCTTAGTGACCACAATGGTACTAAATCAAGTTACCATTTTAATTAAATTTGTCTTTCAAATCACATAACAGTTATTTACAGAAACTAACATGTATGTAAATAAAATCTATAACTAAATTAGGGAATAATATGTCAATATAAACCAACTGGCAGATACATGTCCAAATAACATAATAGCAGAATGGTGGTTTATCCTGCTAAAAACATGTCCACACAATCTATTAAGTTTAATATAGCAAAATGGGTATTTATTTTGTCCGGAGATGTCCAATAATCTACTTAATTAAAGTGTAGCAGAACGAGTATTTATTCTGCTAACAAATATCAAAGTTTAATATACACTATTACATTTGTACTATTACTTAATGGTATCAACAATAGAATCCCTTGTGTTCAAAACTATTCTTTGTAAAAGAAAGTCGCCTTTAAACAAATTGATCCTTGGAAAACAGAGTAATCAAGAACTCAAACCTCTTTTTAATTAATTAATGACAAGTTAAATTCATTTTAAAAACATAACTAAATCTTAATTAAGTCTTAAATTAACTTTATTATTAATTAAAAATAATTAACCTTAATAGATAATATATTTACAAATTAAACCCTTAATTAATTTATAATTAGAATAATTAAAAACTGGCTTAATAATTAGTTAACAATTAACCCTATACTTAATTAATAACTAATTAAAAATAAATCATTTACTTAACTCATAATAAATTAAAAATAAATCTTACTTAGTCAATAATTAATTAAAATTAATCTCACTTTTAAAAGATAATTAACTAGTAATTAATCTCCACTTAATTATAATTAATAAACCTCGATTAGTACTTAATTAATTATTAATTACCAAACTTAATAAATAAATGCTTAATTTACTATTTTAAACTTATTATTAAATTTAGAAAACATTTCTAAAGTTTACTTAAGCATAAAAACTCTATTTTGTAAAAAGTTGAATTTTTACCAAAATTGCATCCATAGCGACTATCGCTATATGAACCATAATTCTTGAAAATTGTCTTTAGCTTTCCTGTAATGACTCGTAAATTTTCACTATGTATTTGAATATTTAAATTATTTTTAAATATTTAAATAATGGATTTTAATAACCAAATAAACTAATTTTAAACATTAATTAATGATATTAAAATCATTTTTTAATTTTTTTACCAAAATAAATAGTTCAAATAAAAACAGAAAATGTGACCGAAAAACGTTTCCAAATTTTGACTTTTCAACCTCGGAAAGTCATCGATAACGTTGTGCACATTTTTGTATAACTCATGTACACATGCACACACATATACACATGTCATATGGTAAGTTAATAAAGGTATTAAAGGTAATAAACCACGATAATTTAAATATAATCATGATAAGACACAATATGTTTAAATAAAAGAGAAAATATATAATATAACCTCTCATGCACCACCATCACCTAAACTAGGACCTAATTCATGGTGAGGGGACCTAGGAGTGTGCGTGTGTACTAGGAGTGGTGGAGAGGCATGGTTTCCATGTTGGTTAAATTAAATTAATACTCCACTTCTTTGCCTATAAATACCACCACACATACTCTTTTCTCACTTTGCATCTTCATTTCCAAATTTCATTCCCATAATATCATGTTTATGAAATGATCCATGGCCTTCATACAATCAAAATCCTAAAACAAGCTTGAAAATCTAGCCCTTCTTCATTTCTAAGCTCACTACATCCACTCCTCTTCAAACAAACACATCTCCACCAAGACAAAAGCCATTTCCAACTCAAAAACTCCAAGGCCGACTGTAACAACCCGCATATTTTACGATTGTATATTTAAATGTTTTATTTAAATATAGCATCGTTAATCGGATTAAAGTCCAAAATGTTACTTTTTGTAAACAGTCGAATTGGGACTCGAGACCACTTCCATTGAGTCCAAAATGGCGTTTACAACTTTTTTAAGTATAAACATCGATATGTTTGGAGTTGAGTAAAATTTTGATGTTTTCTATTTTTGGGCTTTGGGTTTGGGTTTCAGCCCACTAGCCCAACTTAATACCCTAACTCCTCTACTCTTCATTCATTTCATTCCTCATTTCCTAACACTCAATCTCAAGAGAAAAATGGGGGAAAAGATTGGAAATTAAAATTCCTAAACCCTAGTTTTATTAGGAAATTCAAGTTCTTGCTCTAAAATCAAAGAGAAGCTTAGGTAAGCATCCTCTTCATCTTCTCCATCTCAATCTCTCTTCAATTTTCAGAAATTCCTATAACCTAACTTAGGAAAAACTTCACCTTTGATAATAGATTGAAGATTCTAGAGGTGTATTGAAGAGGAATTGGTCTTGCGTTGTTTTAAAACTTCTCATTCGTTGTTTTTGGGTTTAAAGGTGAGTTTTTGAACTCACATCTACGTCTATAACTTTCATTGTTGTTAGGTATGAATTCCTAACATCTATTAATGTTCATTTGCTTTTGATTTGAATCGATTTGGTGAATTTTCCAAATATTGGTGTTTTGGTCCAATTTTATGAAAATCCTACTATGGGTGTTT
This sequence comes from Allium fistulosum, assembly GCA_030737815.1. NCBI lineage: Eukaryota > Viridiplantae > Streptophyta > Magnoliopsida > Asparagales > Amaryllidaceae > Allium > Allium fistulosum. The sequence continues at coordinate 371,400,362 of CM060906.1, read as the reverse complement.
GGACATGATATTTGGGGTGTATCGAAGAGCCTATAAGGCTGGGTTGTCGCTTGGCATAAATCCCTAGTCTTCGTTGCTCGTCCGATCGCTCCCGAATCGTTTTGGTCATCCTGGCCTAGGCAAAATGTTGCCCAGAAAAGGCAACCAGACGTCTGGTTGATCAAGTCCAGACGTCTGGTTATAGACCTGGAGGAAAATAAAATAAGAACGCAGAAACAAATTCCAGACGTCTGATTTATAGGTTCTGACGTCTGGTTAGGGCTCAGACGTCTGTTTTGAAATTTCAGACGTCTGGGGGTTTTTGTTTTGAAATTTCAGACGTCTGGGGGTTTTTCTGAATTTATTCCAGAACCTAAATCCAGACGTCTGGATTCTAAACCAGACGTCTGGAACTGTGCATTTTGCATATTTGCCTATGTTTTTGAGTGGATTTCCTATTTTAATCGATTGTTGTTGATCCGGATAGTTGTTATCACTTATTATTGACTTTGATGACTTCTTTCTTTGGATTTTTGGGAATATCCATTTGATGGATTTGATATCGATTTCTATGGTTTTGATTCATGTTGTCGAATGTGAATTTTTGGTTGATCGATTGTTTCTATAATCTTTTTCTGTGATTTGTCACTTTTAAAAATACAAAGGTTTCTATACTAGTAGTAAATACTAAAACTCTTTCATTAAAACAATTTCGACACTATTTTAAATACAAGGCTCGTTTTAAAACCGTTTTCCAATCTATTAGTATATACAAACCTTTACCTCATTCGTAAGAGAAATCCAATTAAACGACTTAGCAAAACAAGTGGTATGAAATGCTTGCGTTTACTTTGTCGGTTAATTCTTAGACTTGTTCGATTGAAATCTTGTGACAATTTTAGAGTGGAAACCTACAATTTGTTCATAAATATTTAAGTTAAGCCAGTGGTTATGGGACATGAAGCTAAACTCATTTATTTACTAGCTTAGTGTAATTGACACTTCTTATTGATCAATGATGATCATTTTGTGATTTAGACTAGCGATATGCGATGTCTCTTTGCTGCGTGGGAGACTAAACCCCGTTTTTGTGGAGCTTCGGCTCAAATTGGTGGGGTAGCGACCCATGGTCTTCGGGCCTTTTGTGGAGCCTCGGCTCAAATTTGATGGTTAGCGACCATGGAATAGCGTTCCGTTTGTGATACACGTGTTGGTGAGTTTTCATGCTCCCGTTTGTGATAGGCCTCCCCTTTTGTGTTTTCTGGATTTCTAATTATTGATTTATGGAATTTGTGTTTCACCAATTTTTGTAAATTGTATTGATAAGCTCTATCAATATTTGTGTTTTGGTGAATATTCTAAAGAATATGATATTCTTTTTGGTGTTTGAGAAGATTTGAGATATTATATGATTTTCGTTGTTATTAAATGTATACTTGACACGGTATGGCATTATTGTTATCGTATATTTTTGTTGTATCTCTTATCCTGTCTCATTTTATATGATATTTATAGCTAGATTGATCCGTTTATTATTTTTCTTCTTAAATAATACTTGGGTCAGACCAAGGTGTTTCAGGTGCTTCTACTTGACTTCTTATCTGGATCGTCATTTGACTTTTGTCTAACTACTTTAGCTTAGTAGTTTTTGTTGTTATACATTCGAGATAGAGACTCCTTGATGTATACATATTCTTTTGTCAAGCACTTGTACCTATTCTTTTGTGATGTAGTGGATCTTGTATGACCACTACTTTGATGTACACTTCTATGTGTTATATTCATATCTGTTTTTGCCTTTGTGATGTGAATATCTGTGACTGATTTGTGTTATGCTTATTTCTATATTTGTTTCCTAAGCCCACATAGCCATTGTGTAGTAGCTTGAGTTTGTATTTGATATGTCAAATTTCCTCTCGAAATGAAATGCAAGTCATATTATCTGACGTATCGGTACTCGCACAAAGCAATTACACAGATGGTCGCTCCTCAATAGCCTTAGTCTTCGCGCTAGTCGACGGCATTACTCCGTAGTGTCCTTGGCTAGTGTGAGTATAGAGATGGGGCATCACAGCTTGGTATCAGAACCAAACTTCGGAACAATGTAGAATAATCTAGCAAGGATCATTGTCCTAAGTTATTCTTAGGAATCGTGCCATAGGATTTAATTCGAGACTTCGTACCGTTCTATCCTATTTCTTTTTATGATGCCTTGTTTTATCAATCAAGTTTGTTTGGTATTCATTCTGTGAATAACCTTTTTCCTCTTCTTTCTTTCTTTCTTAAAGAAGAGAAATGGTTAGACCAGGCCGACCCAGCGCCGGTCAATCCAGTGCTACTCCTCAGGATGGAGTATTTATGTCTACCCAACAGCTCTTAGATCTTGTGAAGAATGCTCAAGCTGTCGGACCCATTCCAGAGCCTACTCATCCTAAATCTGGGTTTGCACGCTTGTGCAGTGATTGCACCAATTTGGGTGGAAGGCCTTTCAAGGGTTTCAAAAGCGTTATAGAAGTCCAAGCTTGGCTTAGAACATGCGATCGCATCTTTTCCCGCATGAATCTTATTGATCTACATCGAGTCCAAGTGGCTTCTAGTATGCTCCAAGGGAGAGCATTAGATTGGTATGAGTTTTTGATTTCTGAAATTATTGAAGTGGATCTTACTTGGGAGAAATTTCGGGAAAGGTTCGAGTTAAAGTTTGTGCCGGAAGCTGAAAAAGTATCTTTAGCTCGACGCTTTATTGACCTTGTTCAAGGTGAATCTTCTATGACGGATTACGTTGCATCTTTTGAATCTCTCTCTAAATATGGGGTATAGTATATTAATACCCCATTGAAGAAAAATCAGAGGTTTGTCTATGGGTTGAATAAGAACCTCAAAAAGCCATTACTTCTGAAACTAGAAGTTTCTTTCGATCAGCTTGTTGATATCGCTCTTCGACTCGAAGAGGCCGATAAAGAAAGTGATGTTGAAGTTGTGGGTGCCAAACAGAACTTCAACAACAACAGGAAGAGGCCTTTTAAGTTCAAGCCTAATCCCAACAAGAAAGGGAAGCAAGCAACTTTAGTAGCAAAGACTCCTACCTTTAGTCGTGGAGAATGTTACAATTGTGGTTCTAAGGACCATTATGCAAACAAGTGTCTGAAGCCCCTTACTTGCTGCAATTGCAAAAGTTCGGGTCATACTATATCTTCATGTCCCAAACTTCAAAGCAAGAAGGAAGGGAAGCTAAATGTTGCACAAGCCCCTAGTAACACTTCTCTTGGTCAAGGTATTTCTCATTCTATCCTTGATGGTATTATTATATTTCGTGATCTTCCTATTCGAGTTCTTTTTGATACGGGTGCATCTCACTCTTTTATATCAATAGAACTTGTTGATGCTTTGTCTTTGAATGTTATTGGCTTGATGACTTCATTGAGAATTGTGAATCCAGTTGGTGGATCCGCAACACTCAGTTTACTTTGTAAAGATGTCAAAATTATTTTATGTGATTATGCTTTCCGAGACAATTTGCATGTTATGCGTTACTTAGGTTTCGGAATGATTTTGGGGATGGATTGGCTTAACTGTTATACAGCCCATATCCTATGTCCTGGGCGGACTATATATCTTCGACATCCTCAATCTGTTAAGCAGATTTCTCTTGTTCTTAAAGATTCAGATTCCAATTCGGGAGCATCCTTGTATTCTCTAAATCCTCATGATGACGATAATGATGATGAGGAAGATGTCATTTCCCTCATTCACATTGTTCGTGAATTTCCCGACAAATTTGAGCCCGTTTTATGATTACCACCTAAGCGAGAAATTGAGTTCAGAATTAATCTAATCCCTGGAGCTCTACCTATTACACGTCCTCCTTATTGTATGTCCAATAAGGAAAATGAGGAGATGCGTAAACAATTATCTGAATCGGAAGGAAAACAGTTTATTCGTTCTAGTTCCTCTCCATGGGGAGCTTCGGCTATTTTTGTGAAGAAATCTGATGGTACACTTAGGCTTTTCGTTGACTACCGCAAGCTTAATGGTCTCACCGTCAAGAATAAATATCTCTTACCTCGGATTGATGATTTATTCGATCAACTTAGTGGTGCTAGAGTCTTTTCACAGTTAGACTTAGCAACCGGTTTTCATCAGCTCCGTATTGCAGAGGATAGCATTCCTTTGACGTCATTCCGTACTCGTTATAGATCTTATGAATGGTTGGTTATGCCATTTGGTTTAACGAATGCTCCAGCTTATTTCGTTGACCTTATGAATCGAGTTTTCAAAGACTTCCTCAATCTATTTGTTCTCATCTTTATAGATGATATTCTTGTTTATTCTAAAACCGAGGAGGAGCATGAAAAACATCTTCAGATTGTGTTGGAAACTCTTAGGAGCAATCAATTGAAAGCAATTCCAAGTGCAACTTTTGGCAATGTCGCGTTAAATTTTTGGGGCATATTATTTCTGAATCCGGAATTTCTGTGGATCCTTCAAAGAATGAAGTGATTCAAAATTGGAAGAGACCGGAGAGTGTGACGGGAATCCGTAGTTTTCTTGGATAGGCGGGTTATTACCGTCGTTTCTTAAAGACTTTTCTAAAATTTCTGTGCCTCTTACTAGTTTGACAAATAAGGGAGTAAAATACATTTGGTCAATCAAATGTGAAGCTGCATTTCAAAAATTAAAAGAACTCCTTTCCGATGCTCATATTCTTGTGATTCCCGAAGGGAACCAAGACTTTTTGTTTATACCGATGCTAGTTGTGTTGGTTTGGGAGTCGTTCTCATGCAAAGGGAACATGTTATCACTTATGCTTCTAGGCAATTAAAGCCTACCGAGACTAGATATGCCACTCATGATTTAGAGCTCATAGCTATTGTTTTCGCCCTTAAAATTTGGCGTCATTATCTTTTGGGAGAGAAATCTGTTCTCTACAACGATCATAAATCTTTGAAGTATTTATTTTCTCAAAAGGAACTTAATTTGCGTCAACAACTTTGGCTCGAATTCCTTGCATCTTATGATCTTGATATTCATTATACTCCCGGAAAGGGTAATCGAGTTGTCGATGCCCTTAATCGTAATCAACAAGCGGTTGTTTCAATGATGATATCCGAATGGAATGATCTTAAGACTTTGTCTACTTGTGAGATTCGAGATCGTGAATCCAATTCATGTTCATCTCTTATTTTGTGTAGCCTTGAGGCTCATCCTTCTCTTTTAGACCGCATTCTTGAAGCTCAAAAGCATGATCCCGAATTGGCTCTTCTTTGCCAAAGTTGTAGGGATAAAATTGGTATTGAAGGTTTGAAAGACTTTGATATTGATGCTCGTGGCGGTATTTGAAAATTTGGTAGACTTATTGTGCCAAATATTAGTGATCTTCGTAAAGACATTTTAGAAGATTCTCATCATTCTAAATTTACCATTCATCCCAGTAGTAGTAAAATGTACGCAGATATGAAGCGAATTTATTATTGGGATGGAATGAAATCTGATATTGCTAACTTTGTTAAGCGTTGCATGACTTTCTAACTAATAAAGGCCGAACATCAAAGGCCCGGTGGGTTATTGTAACCTTTCGACATTCCCGTTTGGAAGTGGGATCAAGTCTCCATGGACTTTATTGACGGTCTTCCCTGTTCTCGTTTGGGTCATGATAGCCTATGGGTGATAGTAGATAGACTTACAAAATCCGCCCATTTTCTTCCCGTTCGGTCCAATCGGACCGTACCTCTTTTGGCTAAACTTTATGTCAAAGAAATTGTTAAATTGCATGGAGTTCCTACTTCTATCGTTAGCGATTGTGATCCATTATTTACTAGTGGATTTTGGAAGGGTCTTCAAAAAGCTTTAGGAACAAAGCTTATTTTAGCACCGCTTACCATCCTCGGTCCGATGGACAAACCGAGCATGTGAATCAAACTCTTGAAGATCTTCTTCGTGCATGTGTTCTTGATTTTGGTGGAAGTTGGGAAGATCATATTTCTGTTGTTGAGTTTTCCTATAATAATAGCTTCCAATCTAGTATTGGTATGACACCTTTTGAGGCACTCTATGGGAGGCCATGCCGATCTCCTTCGTGTTGGCTTGAAGCCGGTGAGAAGCTGGTTTAGGTCCAGATTTTATTCATGATGCCACAGAAAAGATTGACTTTATTCGTCATAGGATGAAAGAAGCTCAAAGTAGACAAAAATCCTGTGACGATAACCGAAGAAGGAAACTAGAATTTTCTGTGGGAGATTTGGTGTTCATTCCTGTTTCACCTATGAAGTGTGTTGTGCGTTCAGTCGATCGAGAAAATTAGCACATTGATATATTGGTCCATTTCCCATCACCGAACGCATTGGTTCCGTGGCTTATCTCCTTTTATTATCGGCTCAGTTTTCTGCTATTCATGACGTATTCCACGTCTCTCAACTACGGAAATGCCTTAGGGATTCCGATTCTATTCTTAAGCCCGGTGTAATTGAAGAAATTGAAGTTTCACCAATTTGACTTATGAGCAACATCTTATTCGTATCACTGCCATGGAGGTTAAACGCCTTCGGAATAAAGATGTTCCGCTTGTGAAAGTTCAATGGTCCTCAAATCCTAAGGATTGCACTTGGGAATCAAGAGAATTCATCGAGCGAACACATCCAGACTTATTCTCTCGTGCTCTTTAAGGTCAACTTCTCATTTCAAAATTTCTTCTTTTGTGTTGTTATGCCTTAGTATGGTTGTTACTTTTTATTTTCTTCTTAAGTATTGCAAGGACACAATTTCTTTAAGGAGGGGAGTTTGTAACAACCCGCATATTTTACGATTGTATATTTAAATGTTTTATTTAAATATAGCATCGTTATTCGGATTAAAGTCCAAAATGTTACTTTTTGTAAACAGTCGAATTGGGACTCGAGACCACTTACATTGAGTCCAAAATAGCATTTACAACTTTTTTAAGTATAAACATCGATATGTTTGGAGTTGAGTAGAATTTTGATATTTTCTATTTTTGGGCTTTGGGTTTGGGTTTTAGCCCACTAGCCCAACTTAATACCCTAACTCCTCTACTCTTCATTCATTTCATTCCTCATTTCCTAACACTCAAGCTCAAGAGAAAATGGGGAAAATGATTGGAAATTAAAATTCCTAAACCCTAGTTTTATTAGGAAATTCAAGTTCTTGCTCTAAAATCAAAGAGAAGCTTAGGTAAACATCCTCTTCATCTTCTCCATCTCAATCTCTCTTCAATTTTCATAAATAACTATAACCTAACTTAGGAAAAACTTCACCTTTGATAATAGATTGAAGATTCTAGAGGTGTATTGAAGAGGAATTGGTCTTGCCTTGTTTTAAAACTTCTCATTCGTTGTTTTTGGGTTTAAAGGTGAGTTTTTGAACTCACATCTATGTCTATAACTTTCATTGTTGTTAGGTATGAATTCCTAACATCTATTCATGTTCATTTGCTTTTGATTTGAATCGATTTGGTGAATTTTCCAAATATTGGTGTTTTGGTCCAATTTTATGAAAATCCTACTATGGATGTTTGGACATGATATTTGGGGTGTATCGAAGAGCCTATAAGGCTGGGTTGTCACTTGGCATAAATCCCTAGTCTTCGTTGCTCGTCCGATCGCTCCCGAATCGTTTTGGCCATCCTGGCCTAGGCAAAATGTTTCCCAGAAAAGGCAACCAGACGTCTGGTTGATCAAGTCCAAACGTCTGGTTATAGACCTGGAGGAAAATAAAATAAGAACGCAGAAAATAAAATGGCAGAAACCCATTCTAGACGTCTGATTTATAGGTTCCGACGTTTGGTTAGGGCTCAGACGTCTGTTTTGAAATTTCAAATGTCTGGGGGGTTTTCTAAATTTCTTCCAAAACCTAAATCCATACGTCTGGATTCTAAACCAGACGTTTGGAACTGTGCATTATGCCTATTTGCCTATGTTTTTGAGTGGATTTCCTATTTTAATCGATTGTTGTTGATCCGGATAGTTGTTATCACTTATTATCGACTTTGATGACTTCTTTCTTTGGATTTTTAGGAATATCCATTTGATGGATTTGATATCGATTTTTATGGTTTTGATTCACGTTGTCGAATGTGAATTTTTGGTTGATCGATTGTTTCTACAATCGTTTTTTGTGATTTGTCACTTTTAAAAATACAATGGTTTCTATACTAGTAGTAAATACTAAAACTCTTTCATTAAAACAATTTCGACACTATTTTAAATACAAGGCTCGTTTTAAAACCGTTTTCCAATCTATTAGTATATACAAACCTTTACCACATTCGTACGAGAAATCCAATTAAACGACTTAGCAAAACAAGTGGTATAAAACGCTTGCGTTTACTTTGTCGGTTAATTCTTAGACTTGTTCGATTGAAATCTTGTGACAATTTTCGAGTGGAAATCTACAATTTGTTAGTAAATATTTAAGTTAAGCCAGTGGTTATGGGACATGATGCTAAACTCATTTATTTACTAGCTTAGTGTAATTGCTTCTTATTGATCAATGATGATCATTTTGTGATTTAGACTAGCGATATGCGATGTCTCTTTGTCTGCGTGGGAGACTAAACCCTGTTTCTGTGGAGCTTCGGCTCAAATTGGTGGGGTAGCGACCCATGGTCTTTGGGCCGTTTGTGGAGCCTCGGCTCGAATTTGATGGTTAGCGACCATGGAATAGCGTTCCGTTTGTGATACACGTATTGGTGATTTTTCATGCTCCCGTTTGTGATAGGCCTCTCCCTTTGTGTTTTCTGGATTTCTAATTATTGATTTATGGAATTTGTGTTTCTCCAATTGTTGTGAATTGTATTGATAAGCCCTATCAATATTTGTGTTTTGGTGAATAATCTAAAGAATATGATATTATTTTTGGTGTTTGAGAAGATTTGAGATATTATATGATTTTCGTTGTTATTAAATGTATACTTGACACGGTATGACATTATTGTTATCATATATTTTTGTTGTATCTCTTATCCTGTCTCATTTTATATGATATTTATAGCTAGACTGATCCATTTATTATTTTTCTTCTTAAATAATACTCGGGTCAGACCGAGGTGTTTCAGGTTCTTCTACTTGACTTCTTATCTGGATCGTCATTTGACTTTTGGCTAACTACTTTAGCTTAGTAGTTTTTGTTTTTATACATTCAAGATAGAGACTCCTTGATGTATACATATTCTTTTGTCTAGCACTTGTACCTATTCTTTTGTGATGTAGTGGATCTTGTATGACCACTACTTTGATGTACACTTCTATGTGTTATATTCATATCTATTTCCGTCTTTGTGTTCCGAAGTCCACATAGCCGCTGTGTAGTACTTTGAGTTTGTATTTGATATGTCGGATTTCCTCTCTAAATGAAATGCAAGTCATATTATCTGAAATATCGTACTCGCACAAAGCAATTACACAGATGGTCGCTCCTCAACAGCCTTATTCTTTGCACTAGTCGATGGCATTACTCCGTAGTGTCCTTGGCTAGTGTGAGTATAGAGGTGAGGAGTCACATCGACCCCATACCTAGCCTAGGCCAAGCCATCTTACACCCCTCAAACCCACACAAGTTCATAAATCCAAGTCAAGTGCATAGAAAGCTTAGTTCTAGCGTTGTTCGAAGAGTTAGTGCAATTTCGATTCAAGTAGTAAGCGTTTTGGTGAATGAAGCTTCACCTTTGAATCACAAAGTTTGAAATATATTCATGCTCATATTTGTAGCCATTGAATGCTTATTGTATAGTTGTAATAATGGTTTGGTTGTTGGATTGGTTTGTTGCTTTGAAAATCAGTCGCTTCGGAAAGTTTGTAAGCGAATCTTAAGTTATATGAAAATCTAATAGCTAAACTAATTCCGTTGAAAATAAATGCTTGATATATGTTGTGTTATTATAAATCAATATGTATGTATGCTCATTTACTTTCTATGTGATGTTTGGTTGTATTGCAAACGACATAAGCTTGAATTCCGAACTACCCGTATAGCGATAGTCGTTATATCAACACTTTTGGAAAATCACCTTTTATCAAAGCCGTTTGGTTTCATTATCATACTTGGAATTATTTTACAAGTTAAGCAAGTTTTTAATTAATGATGTTTTCAAAAATAATAAATTATTTTAATAATGATTATTTAATTTAATTAATTATTTAATTAATAAGGATTAAAGTTAACTAATTAACTTATTAACGATGTGTTTTAAATTATACTAATTTCCTAGTTAATGATGTTTTAAATTTAACTAATCATTTTATTAAAAGATTTTAAGGATAATTAATCTTTTGATTATGATGGAATAATATTTATTAATTAATGATGTTTTTTAAAATTAATTAATTCGTTTTAATTAATGACTTTTAAAGGTTAATAAATCTGTTTAACCTTAATTAATCTTTGCTCAAATAAAGTTTTAAATTAATTAATCACTTTTAAATAATGATATTTAATTATTATTTAATTTAATTAATTAATTATATTATTAATTAATTGAATTAATGATGTTTTAAAGGAGATTTACCCTTTTAATTAAGGGTTATTGAAGTAAATTAATTAACCAGTTAATAAAGTTTTAAAGTTAATTAATCATTGTAAAAAGGATGTTTTAAGTTGTTAAATCCTTTTTAATGATGTTTTAAAGTTAGTAAACTCTTATAACAAAGTGTTTTAAAGCTAATACTTGTAATGTGAAGCCAAGCACGAATTTGGGTTTTCAAAAGAAAAGGTTTGAATTGTTTATGGAAATGAATTAATTTCCGTAAAAGCGATTCACTTGTATGGAAACGATTTATTTATATAGTTAGCCCTAAACATCGAAGAAGTAGACTTGTCACTATTTAGAACGTTAAGAGTAATCGTGGGATATGACTTTGATGTAACACTACCTTGACTTGCCCGATATTATTTTTAATCAAGAAATAATACAAGTTTGAATTCGATGAGTGGTGGTAAGTATATGAGACTAATTCCATATACGATCATTTTATATACTCGATAGTTAGCTTCTCAACTATCGGTTACTTCAACTTCTTTACTATCATCATTCTAAGATGATTTATTGCTTCGTTGAGCTTTGTTATCCTTTGTTAGCAAATGACTAAACCCAAAGCGCGAAAGGACATCCAGTTATGTGGGGTTGCTCCCATTAGGGTATTTTCACATCTCATCTAGATCGCATTCATTTGTGCATTTTGATGTGAAGTATTCAAATACTTGGTAAGGTTTGACAGGTTCCGGCTGGTACATTTCTGAGAAGTTTCATGGAGTATATGAGCTTCTCAGAAGTATATTACTAGAGATATACTTTAAGGGTGGTCCACCATCCTAGTCATTTGTTGGAAATTTTCCTTTTCTTGTTTGATTCGAACCTTCAAATTTGTTCCCTTATTTACATTGAGAAGAGTCACCCACTCTTCATGATGTTTAATTATGTATCCATTCTTTACTTTGTTCAGCGACCTAGTCTCAAATGTTTGTGTTAAATTTCACACCTATTGTTAAATTTTTTTACTCATACTAGACAATCGTCTGACCCGAGTTATTTGTTTTCCCTAAACTCTTGGGTACTTATTTTATTTGAGTAGTCCGAGAGTGGTAGGTCTTTTATGGGCTATTTTGAAGACGACATCCGAGTAGGAGGCTTTCATCTTCTTAGTTATCTATTTTGCGGTATTATCGTGTTTGTGTAAGTGTATTTCGTTTCAGCATATGTAAAGGTTGGGTTTTATAACTGCCTAAGCTGATTTGTAGTACTTAGTGTAACTTTGATAACTCTCGGTTAAAGAGTTACATGATGTACTATTAACTGTTATGGTTTATTTTACAGTTGCGTTGTGAGGTTTTCTATTTTATTCTTTATTTTTTTACCCCATGACGATTCATCTTTCCAATTCTTGGGCAACATTACATGAACACTGGCGATGTGTTAAGTGTCAATCCTAGGGGTCAGAAAGGTGGGTTGTCACAGTTGGTATTAGAGCTTCGGTTGAGTGAAAACCTTAGCCTGATTAGGGGTTCAAATTAATTGAGATAGGGTGAGCAGAGCCGTAGAATGAGTTAATCTTGAGAGAGCGTTTCTTTTTCTCCCATAAAACTCTAGTTTTAGATCCTTTATTGCAGTTTCCCTTTTTTCATCTTTAACCCTATCTTTGTATTCTAATGATACCTGTCACTTATCCAGGTTATTGACAATGAGTACAAGAGGAAGAAGAGGGAGGAGAACTGGAACCGCACGGCTACAAATAGCAGAGCTCCTAGAAATGAGTCAGTTGTTGAGCCGGTAGTAGAAGCAGTGATGCAAGTCCAGCTGCCTCAGAACTTTCTGACCTTATGCAAGAATTACACTGATTAAGATGGTAAGCCTTTCTATGGAACTGAAGATATTTTAGGAGTTCAAATATGGATTTGCTCTTGTGAAAGGATATTTGGGGGTCTTCAGTTGGAAGATGCTAGAAAGAGATTGTTGGCATCGCGTCAGCTTCAGAAAGCAGCAACGGATTGGTGGAATTCAGTAACCATGAATGCACCAGAAAAAGATTTCTCTTGGGCACATTTTAAAGAGGTTTTTGAAGCTCAGTTTATCCCAAAAGTAGGAAGGACTCGGTTGTACAAAAAAATTATGAATTTGAAATAGGGTGCGATGACAGTGGCATAGTATGAGCATAGGTTCAATGCATTGTCTTGCTTTGGACCAGGATTGATTGATACGCCACTCAAAAGAATGAAATGTTCATGAAAGGAATGTGATCAGAATTTCATCGAGAAATGACCAATCATCTCAACGGTACCTTTACCAATCTAATCGGTATGGCTTTAAGGTTTGAAGCTCTTGATATCGAGCAAGGAGTTCAGAATGGGTTATGCCACCAATCAATGCCCAACCTTTATCGGTGACACCAGTTGTTAGTAAGCCATTTATCAAGCGCAAAGGGAAGAAGAAGTGGTCAGGTAAGAAGCCTGAAGTTAGAGCTCCAGCTCAGAATAAGCAGTTAGACTTGAACAAGATCCTTTGTTATAAGTGCAACCAAATGGACCACTTTGCAAATCAGTGCCCGAACCCGGTCAATGGACCACTTTGCTACAATTGTAACAAACATGGACATATGAAGAACCAGTGCCCTTTTCTGAAGATAGGATCACAGGGACAAGCTTTTACCATTAAGAAAATACAATCTACTTCTATAGACCCAAAAGGAAAGCAAGTGTTACAAGATACACTATCCATCTTTGATATTCCTTTTAGAGTATTATTTGACACCGATGCTCCCATAGTTTTATCTCATATGACCTAATAAACTAGTTGAATCTTAAATATGTTATTCTTCGTAATTCTATTTGTGTATCAAACCCCATTGGCGGTTCGACAAATCTTGACACTATGTATCCGAAAGTGCCTATTTCTTATCGAGATTGGCACTTCTCGTTCGACTTATTCATTCTTGGGTTCATGGGTTTTGGGTTACTTTTGCGGATGGATTGGTTATCTAAGTTCAATGTCATCCTAGATTGTAGTAGAAGAATCATTATGATAAAAGATTCAGTAGGCAGAAGCATTGATATCTATTGTGGAGAGCCTAATAAGTTGATGAGCAGTTTTCTGTATTCCCTCGAAGTACCCAAAGAGGAGATAAGGAATATACCAATTATTTGGGATTTCAAGGATATTTTTGAAGAAGTGCAAGGTTTTCCTCCTCATTGGGAATAGAGTTCCGCATTGATTTGATTCGAGGAACCAGACCGATTGTACAACCTCATCGAAGGTTGGCTCCAAAGGAAAGAAGAGAATTGGATAAGCAGACGTTTGATTTATTGCAGAAGGGTTTGGTCAGACGTAGCATATCGAGTTGGGGATCGCCAGTAGTGTTCATTACCAAGGTTGGTGGTTCTCTTAGATTATGTGTAGATTACCTAGAGTTGAATAAGAGGATTATCAGGAATATGTATCCTTTACCTAGGATTGATGACATGTTTGACCAGCTCCATGGAGCTCAGATATTTTCTTTATTTGATCTTGCCACTGGTTTTCACCAATTAAGGGTGGAGGGTGTACCCTTAACAACTTTTCGAACCCTCATAGTTTTTACGAGTGGTTAGTCATGCCATTCAGATTGACTAACGCATCCGCATATTTCGTGGATTTGATTAATAGAGTGTTTCGGGATTTTCTTAACAAGTTTGTTCTCATCTATATTGATGACAGCCTTATTTATTCTAAAACGGAGGAAGAGCCAAGTACCATCTTTATGTTGTTCTTAGTACTTTAAGAAGTCATGTTTTAATGGTAAACTTTTCTAAGTGCCATTTCTGGAAATTCGAAGTTAGATTTCTAGGGCACGTAGTTTCGGGAGAAGGCATATCAGTGGACCCAGCTAAAATAGTTGTGGCTCAAGATTGGAAGAAACCCGAAAGTGCGACCGAGGTTAGAAGTTTCTTGGGATTGTAGGTTTATATAAAAGGTTCATTAAAGATTTCTCGAAGATTGCTTCACCTTTAGCAAAATTGACGAAGAAAGATGCTAAGTTTGTGTGGACGCCCAAAGGCGATCAAGCATTCAATATGTTAAAGGAGAAATTGCAAGTGCTTCCGTATTAACTATTCTAGATAGGAGTGAAGGATTAATAGTTTTCACGGATGCTTATTGGACTGGATTGGGAGCATTTTTGATGCAGAATGGAAAAGTAATAGCATACGTGATATGACGGTTGAAACCTCATAAGAATAATTACGCTACGCACGATTTAGAGTTGTCGGCAGTTGTCTTTGCGTTAAAGGTGTGGAGGCACTATCTTTTGGGGGCAAAGTTTGAGTTATATATGGATCACAAGTCATTATTACCTAAAAGGACTTAAACTTGAGGCAACAAAGATGGCTGGAATTTCTTGCGTCTTATGAGCTAGAGATTCTTTATACTCCAGGGAAAGCAAATGTCGTTGCAGATGCGTCGAGTAGGAATGTGATGACGATTGCAAACTTGGAAGTTAAGCCAGCACTAATGGAGAGAATTGCATATTTCCAAGAAGAAGACCATCTTCTAGCTCGGCTTAAGAAGGATGTTGAAAATGGAATTATTTCTAGTTTTCAGATAGACTCTCGGTGCATTTTAAGAATGAATGGACAGATTTGTGTGCCAGATGTTAATGGATTAGACAAGCTGTACTGAGAGAGTGCCATCAGTTAAGGTTATCTATCCACCTAGGAGTAACTAAAATGTTTCATTATATGAAGAAGACCTTTTGGTGGAAACAGATGAAGAGAGACATTTCGATCTTCGTAAGCCTGTATGCAAATTGTCAACAGGTCAAGAGTGACAAATAGAAGACTGCTAGGTTACTCCAACCATTGGAGATACCAAATTGGAAGTGGTAGCGAGTGTCCATAGACTTTATCGATGGGTTGCCCAGAACAAGAAGAGATAATGAAGGCATTTGGGTAATTGTAGATCGATTAACAAAGTGCGCCCAGTTTATTCCAGTGAAGTCAATAAGAACTACAACTTCTTTGGCAGGAATTTATTTAAGGGAGATCGTTCAACTGCATGGAATCCCAGTAAGTATATTCAGTGATCGAGATCCCATCTTCACCAGTCGACTGGGGAGCATTGCAAGCCGCTTTAGGGACAGAGTTAAATTTGAGCATGGCCTATCACCCGCAGATAGACGGACAAACCGAAAGGGTGAATCAGATTTTGGAGGATCTCTTGAGAGCATGTATTTTGGATTTTGGAGGTTCTTGGGAAGATCATTTACAATTGGTTGAGTTCTCTTATACCAATAGTTATCAAGCTAGCATTGACATGGTGCCCTATGAAGCTTTGTATGGACGGCCATGTTAATCACCTTCATGTTGAGTTGAGACTGGAGACCGTTTAGTTCTTGGACCAGAGATGATTTGAGAAGAATCAGAGAAAGTGGCTATGATCAAGGAAAGGATGAAAGAAGCCCAGGATCGACGGAAAAGTTATGCTGATCAGTGGAGAAGGGACTTAGAGTTTGCGGTCGAGGATTTGGTATTCGTGAAAGTTTCCCTGATGAAAGGAATTGTAAGATTCAGAAGGGCAGGAAAGCTAGCACCCAGATTCATTGGACCATTTAGGATCCTTGAGAGAATTAGATCGTTGGCCTATTGAGTAGATTTGCCTGAGAGATTGTTTGAAGTTCATAATGTTTTTCATGTATCTTATCTGAGAAAGCATGTTCATGATCCGTCACTAATTATAGAGATGTCTATTCAGGAAGACTTGGAAATAGAACCGAATTCGACAGTAATCCAACAACCAATTCATATTATAGATCAGGATGAAGAGAGATGAGGAACAAGGTGGTTAAGCTTGTGAATGTTCAATGGAGTGATGATCCCCATGATTGTACTTGGGAGACTGAAGATCATATTAGAGAAACTTACCCTGATGTAATGTCAGGTTAGTTGTTTGAATGCATTATGTATGGCATAGTTGCTTTGCATTGTTATATGAATTTCTTGGTATAATATATAGGTTTTGGATTGTCTTTTGTGTATTAATTTTGGGGACGAAATTCTCCTAAGGGGAGAGTGTAACAACTGGTAAATTTATCGCTTTGTATTTGAATAGTTAAATCATTTTTAAATATTTAAATAATGGATTTTAATAACCAAATAAACTTATTTTAAACATCAATTAATGATATTAAAATCATTTTTAATTTTTGTTTACCAAAATAAATAGTTCAAATAAAAATAGAAAATGTGGCCGGAAAACATTTTCCGAAATTTCGATCTTTCAGCCCTGGAAATTCATCGAAAACATTGTGCAATAACTCATGTACACATGCACATACATGTACACATGTCATAGTTAATGAAGGTATTAAAGGTAATAAACCATGATAATTTAAATATAATCATGATAAGGCACAATATGTTTAAATAAAAGAAGAAAAAATAATATAATATAACCTCTCATGCACTACCCTTACCTAAACTAGGAACTAAGGCATGGTGAAGGGGGGACCTTGGGGTGTGTGTGTTCTAGGAGTGGTGGAGAGGCATGGCTTCAATGTTGCATGATAACATTTATACTATTTCAATGTTTAAGTTTAATTAAATTAATACTCCATTCTTTGCTTATAAATACCACCACACATACTTTTTTCTCACTTTGCATCTTTATTTCATTACCATAACTCCATGTTCATGAAATGATCCATGGCCTACATACACTCAAAATCCTAAATCAAGCTTGAAAAGCTAGTCTTCTTCATTTCTAAGCTCACTACATCCACTCCTCTTCAAACAAACACCCCTCCACCAAGACAAAAGCCATTTCCACCTCAAAAACTCCAAGGCCGATCCATATCTAGCCTACGCCGAGCCATCTTACACCCCTCAAGCCAACACAAGTTCATAAATCCAAGTCAAGTGCATAGGAAAGCTTAGTTCTAGTGTTGTTCGAAGAGTTATTGTGATTTTGATTCAAGTTGTAAACGATTTGGTGAGTGAAACTTCCACCTTTCAATCATAAAATTTAAAATATATTCCTGCTCATATTTGTTGCTGTTGGACGCTTATTGTATAGTTGTAATAATGGTTTAGTTGTTAGATTGGTTTGTTGCTTTGAAAAGTAGTCGCTTCGGAAAGTTAGTAAGCGAATGTTAAGTTATATGCAAATCTAGTAGTCCAACTAATTCCATTGTAAATAAATGCTTGATATATGTTGAATTATTGTAAATCATCATGTATATATGTTCATTTCCTTAGTATGTGATGTTTGGTTCTATTGCAAATGACATAAGCTTGAATTCCGAACTGCCCGCACAGCGATAGTCGCTATATCGGCACTTTCGGAAAATCACCTTTTATCGAAGCCGTTTGGCATCATTATCGTGCTTGGAATTATTTACAAGTTAAAAAAGTTTTTAATTAATGACGTTTTCGAAAATAATTAATTATTTTAATAATGATTATTTAATTTAATTAATTATTTAATTGATAAGGGTTAAAGTTAACTAATTAACTTATTAACGTTGTGTTTTGAATTTAACTAATTTCTTAGTTAATGATGTTTTAAATTTAACTAATCATTTTATTTAATGATGTTTAAGGCTAATTAATCTTTTGATAATGGTGGATTAAGATTTATTAATTTATTAATTAATGATGTTTTTCTAAAATTGATTAATCCTTTTTAACTAATGACTTTTAAAGGTTAATAAATCTGTTTAACCTTAATTAACCTTTCCTTAAATAAAATTTTAAATAATTAATCACTTTTAAATAATAATATTTAATTATTATTTAATTTATTTAATTAATTATATTATTCATTAATTGAATTAATGATGTTTTAAAGAAGATTTACCCTTTTAATTAAGGGTTATTAAAGTAAATTAATTAACCAGTTAACAAAGTTTTAAGTTAATTAATCATTGTAATAAGGATGTTTTAAGTTGTTAAATGCTAATACTTGTAATCAAAGTTAGTAAACTCTTATAACAAAGTGTTTTAAATCTAATACTTGTAATGTGAAGCCAAGTACGAATTCGGGTTTTTAAAAGAAAAGGTTTGAATTGTTTATGGAAATGAATTAATTTCCGAAAAAGCAATTCACTTGTATGGAAATGATTTATTTGTATAATCAGCACCAAACATTGAAGAAGTAGACTTTTCGCTATTTCAAAAGTTTAGAATAATCGTGGGATATGACTTTAAGGTAACACTACCTTGACTTGTCCGGTATTATTGTTAACCAAGAAATAATGCAAGTTTGAATTAGATAAGTGGTGGTAATTATACAAGACTTAATTTCCATATACGATCATTTTATATACTTAATAGGGTGTTTCTCAGCTATCGGTTACTTCTACTTCTTTATTATCGTCATTCTAAGACAATTTGTTGCTCCGTTGAGCTTTGTTATCCTTTGTTAGTAAATGACTAAACCCAAAGCGTGAAAGGATGTCCAGCTATGTGGTGTTGCTCCCATTAGATTATTTTCACATCTCATCTAGATCGGATTCATTTGCGCATTTAGATGTGAAGTATTCAGATACCCAGTAAGGTTTGGCGGGGTCCGGTTGGTACATTTCCGAGAAGTTTCACCGAGTATAGGAGCTTCTCAGAAGTATATTACTAGAGGTATACTTCAAGGGTGGTGCCCCTTCCTAGTCATTTGTTGGAGATTTTCCTTTTCTTATTTGTTTCGGACCTTCAAAGTTATTCCCTTATCTACATTGGGAAGAGTCAATCACTCTTTGTGGTGTTTAATTATTTATCCATTCTTTATGTTTGGATGTTGATTTATGTGGAAGTAAACCCGTTCCATATTCAGCAGCGTGGTCTCACATGTTTGTGTTTAATTTCACACCTATTGTTTAAAATGTTTTACTCATACCAGACATATCGTCTGACCAGAGTTGTTTGTTTTTCCTAAATTCTCGGGTACTCATTTTATTTGAGTAGTCCGAGAGTAGTAGGTCTTTTGTGGGCTCTTTTGAAGATGGCGTCCGAGCAGGAGGCTTTCATCTTCTTAGTTATCTATTCCGCTGTATTATCTTGTTTGTGTAAGTATATTTTTTTTCAGCACATGTAAAGGCAGGTTGTTGTAACCGCCTAAGCTGATTTTTAGTACTTTGTGTAACTCTGATAACTCCCTGTTAAGGAGTAGCCTTATGTACTATTGACTATTATGGTTTATTTTACAGTTTCATTGTACGGTTTTCTATTCTATTCTTTATTTTTTTACCCCACGAAATTCATCTTTCCGGTGCTTAGGCAACGACGCACGTACACTGAAGATGTGTTAAATGTCGTTCCTAGGGATCAGAAAGGTGGGTCATCAAATTTCCTTTTTTAAACTTAACTCATGGAAGCTTACTAACTTTTTAACATAAAATAAGAGTTTTGTGAAACTAAAACAAAGTTTGAAACTTGAAAACTCTTTTGATTTTTAAAAACAAATAACCAAATTGTTTATCCAAGAATTCCAAGTCATCAAACCATACAAAGGTGCTAACTTTTCTTAGCGTGCGACCATATAACCATGTCCATAACATACACAATCATACTACAACAACAAACACAGACAAAGATCTAAACTTTATCACATAAAGATCACAACTTGCAGCATTACTAACTTTTTGACTTCATTTCAAGTCAATAACTAATACCATATACAAAACATAGTAATAAGCCAAGTAAAATAAAAAAAAGTTAAAACTTGTTAAAGATTTGAGCTTTACTCACCAGCTTAAGCAAATCCCTTTAAAACTTTGTAATAAACTCTAGAACTTGGATTTTTCAAAAAAACTTGATTTTTAGCCAAGAATGCACATACATGGGCTTGGCCTATATGGACTTGGGCATGGCCATGATGGTGAGGAGGGTGTCGGGCTAAACTTGAAAAGGAAGAGAAGTAGAAAGGAAAACAAGAGTTTAGACAAGATTTTAAAATGGAAAAATATGATTTTTAAAACTTGAAATATTCAAAGAAAACCATTAGAGTTTAAAAGCTTTTGAAACAAAGTGAAGTTTGAAAAAATGAAAGTGAAAAGGTAAATGAGAGAGAAAGGAACATGACGAAATGGTTCTATATAAAATGCATTTGGTAGATTACCAAAATGCCCTAAAGTGCAAATGCCCTACACTAGAATCATGCCACATCATCACCTTCCTACCTTACCCCCTCCACATGCATGAACCAAAGGTTCTTCCCCTTTACCTAACATGCAAAAGCCTTCTCTTGTACTTGGGGTATAAGATGAAAGTGACATGTCATGATTTCTTTTATTTATTTAATTTTTAGCTTGAAAATTATCACATCACCTTCTTTTTGCTTAAGTAAACATATATTTACCACATTACACACTTAATTAAATTCATTTTAATTTTATAAGTATGTGTTTAAATATATTAAAGTGCTTTACAACTTTTTAAACAACTTTTAAATGATCAAGAATTAGGATTTTGTAAAATCTTTCCGATCACATTTTCTAGTTTCCTTTTAACTAATTATTTTTGTAAACCAGATTCAAAAATGAATTTTTTATTTTTAGTTATACTTTAAAAGAGAGTTATTTGATTATTAAAACCATTAATTAAATATTTAAAATTAATTAAATATTCACAAATAAAAACGATAAGATTCTAGGTCGTTACATTCTTCCCCCTTAAAAGAATTTCATCCCCAAAATTTCACCATATGAATACCCAATTTTATTCATAAGTCTACATGATGTTCATAGACCATCCATATGAAAAATGTGTTTTGATCTCCACACAAATACTTCACTTTCAAGCTAATATCGCTCACCTGATTCACTAGTGCGGACTCCTATTTGGCTTTTTGAGTAGAAACCTCCGTTCCCATTACACAGCGATATACTATGATAGAAAACTTTAGTTCGCTATCAAGAACCCTCATCAAGTGCTCATCGTCAAAAGTTGAGTGATAACTCCTTATCCGGAATAATGTAAAACACCTCAAGTCATATACTCGAATCTTGGATCAAGAATTATATGAAAAGAAGAAATGGTCTATGTAATCTTACGTACGCATTTAAAGGTTCTTATTTACCTTCTTACCCTCCCCCAAATATTTATGAAATTATTTCATAACAATTCCATCTTAGGTTCAAACATTTCTAAATTGTAACGACCCGTAAATTTAACTAGTTTTAATAACGTTATTAATTTAAATTTTGCGAAATTTTAAACGATAAAATTTTGAAATATAAATTTAATATTTGAAATACGTCTAGTTAAACATAGCAACTGGTAAAGTTTCGTCCGAAAATATAAAAGTTTATTTCGCGCGTAAATTTACTTTAATTTAATCAGTTAAAAAGCGATGAAAATAAAACATTTTCGAAACTTAAATATTTTTACATAGAAAAATTCTAAACCGTCTTCTGAGCAAGACGTCATTTTTCGTTTTTCCAAATTCGGACTTCTTTAGCTCCGTCGATCTTATTTTTCTGCGTTTTTGTTCGAATTTTTATAATTCAATCATACCACTGATATCAGTATACCGTTTTGTTCGTCTCGTCGTGCTAATCTCTGCGGTATATTCAACTCTGTGTTTCGAGATATGATACGCAGCGAAATCAGCAAGAAATGATTTCGTACTGGTTTTAAATCTTTTGATTTTCCTTACTTTTTATATTCCACCGTTCCAGAATTCAAAGTTGGTCAGCTTTTATTATTATTATTTCCTTGAATTCATGCGCTGGCTTTAACTATGTCCCTAGTTCCAATTCATTACCACGGGTGTCTTTTCGTTTCTCTGCGTTTTAAATTATGAACCAAAGAATATTGGGTGGCTGTTCCTTTTCAATCAGTCCCTACTCTCCCATTCAAAACACTCATAACCCAAACCTCCTCCTTCTTTTCTTCGTTCTAAAAAATATATTATTATATTCGAAGTTATAATTATTTTTGAAGATGCCTACCCTTTTTTCCACAAAGCTGCTCGTCCAAAACTTACCGACCGTGCCTTCCCATATTATTTTTGAAGCAATCCCTTATCGTTTCACAACCCCATCACGAGCCGTGCAGCCGATTCTTTCCCCTATACCCGAGCTTAGATCGGACAATGCCCTTACTAGCCATTCACCTTTGACTTGCACCACTCTCTCCATTAGAATCGCCCCTCCGAACCCATTATCTTTCCTTGTCTAACTTCTACCTCCACCTCCCATTAACGTAGCAGTTTCCAACACATCGACCTCCTTGTCTCCCATCCACTTCAGCTAGCATCTTCCTTCCACAACCATCGTACCACTCTATCAAACCAACCCACACCTTTAAAGCCCGAAGCCAACATCAGTGAGCTGCAGCTCCTACCCCGCTCCTCCTTTCCCGCCGTTTCCCCTCCGACAGCCCACATCCGAGCCTTCCTTTCCATGCAACTCGACCCCGCCACCCAATATCCAAGCTCTGGCCGAGCATGTTCCAATCGCCACAACCGCACCTACCTCAGCCACTAGCTTCACCTATCAACCTCCACCCAGGCTCGCGCCTTCCTTCTCCATCTCTTGGCCTGATCGACCACCCTTGCCACCTCCTTTCTTTTCCTTTTCTAGTTGGCCGAGCCTCCTCCTCCCATTATCTCGTAAGTATATTTGAATACGTTACTTTATTTGTATATATACATTTTATTACGAAATGATGTCATTTATAACTGTCTCTGTAATTGTAAAACCTGTAAAGTATACTCATATATAAAGTTATTATAGGAATATTGTTTATAAGTGAAGTTAAAATATGATGTAAGAATATATATAGTTTAAAACAAATAGTGTAGTTGTATAGGTGTTATCTATATCTTGAACTGATATATATTTTTCGTATATATAAATATATAAGCAAAGTTGGTTATATTTTGAAAGGATTTTTGGTTTATAATGTATATTTATATAGTCGAATCAGATTTTGGGTAGTGGAGATATATCGGTTAAACTGTTTTAAGGCTAGGTTATGGTTTGTTTTATGATTGGTATATATAATTTGGTTATATGTGTCAGCTGTTAGTATGTTAGATTAAGCATATCAGAATATAGATATTAATAACAGTTTAGCTATATAGGTGTTTTACAGATGACAGCCGTACTTCAATTTGATATACTTTGTTCTGTTCAAAATTTTCGTGTATAGTTAGTTTCCAATATGATGTGTATATATATTTTATTTTATTTATTTTGTTATTCTTTATTATTATTATTATTATTAAAAAAAACTATCGTATAAGATTTTATTACAATTTTATATAAATGTTGTTAGTTTGTTAGGAATGGCTTAGTAATGTATGTATGGATTTGAAATCATAAGTTTGTTGTTGTTGTATATATATGTAAAGTGATATTTAAATATTTACATAAGTATTTATTTCGAACATATTATGTAGGCATTTTGTATATGTGTTTAAAATTTAAAACAACGATTTTGAAATACACGTATACATTTCAATTGAATATTGTCGAATGTAGGATATGATTCTTATATACCAGTTCACTCGTACCAACTATCATCAATCCAGCTCTAATTCGATGTATTCTATTTCATATCTATCAGCTTTGTCGAATTCGTGCCAATCTTGCTTTGATTTGGAATTTGTGCTTGGATTCGTGACTCAAATCATCTCTAGCCTCGAAAGGTGAGCAATCAATCACGATTAATGTTCTTTTATTTATTAAATTTGATTTCAATTGAAACGACAATTGAAATATGCTGCTGTTAGATATTTACACTGTTATTACCTGTATCAAATTGCCTGTGACATCTGACACCATTATCTGTTATATATGTAATGATAATCCAGTTTGGTTGTTAAATAATTGATTGTTGATGTTACAATTGGACGTAAAAATTGTAATGTATAAAGTGATAAATAGTATGCAATTGAATTTGACGTAGGATAGGTAAAAATTTGAATTGACATATGTGTTGAATTTGATTAGTTAAATTTGTACAATATGACCCCTTAAATGTTTAATTATTTGACACGTAGAAGAATGGTTAATTATACTTGAACCATTTGAATTTATGTTGTATTAATTGGTGAAGTATGAAATTTAATAATTGATGTCAAGTGTAGAATTGCATATAATAATTAGTATAATAATCTTTAATCTACATGAAATGATAGTGTAGATTCTAGAAATAATTATATTAATTCGCACAAACAACAATGTGAATTAATACGATTATTTCGGGATTATTTGAATTGATTATTGGATTGATATTGGTTGTTGTTATTGCTTGTTTATTTACTTTGACACTATCCCAGTTATCACACAGCAAGTTCCCTTTGTTATGCTTTGATTTAGAATTGAATTGGAATCGGGTTGAAATGATAAATACCCAAATTAAACTTTGACCTAGGATAGAGAATTAAATAAAAACCCGATTGGTCAATAATTTGATTTAAAAATAAAATGAAGATTTTATTTGAATAAATAATATGGTTTTGAAACAAAGTTGGAAATTGAATTTTAATGAAATTTAAATGTGAATATTTAATAATCTGAAACAAAATATTAATAAAGAAATTGATGGAAGAATGTTGTTTAATTTAAGAAATGATTGGATTAAGTTTTGAAATTATTTAATATTTTAATGAGATTTAGTTATTTAATAATTAAATAAAATTGAATCCTTTGATAATTAAAATTTAACCTTTTAATTAGTGAAATTTAGTTCTTTAGTAATTGAGCTTCGAAATTGTAACTAAGTAAATGAATATGTGAAATTGAATTTCTTTATCAAGAAATGCAAATGTGATTTTTGAAATTAATGTAAGACTTGTAATTTAAAGGGTTGATTTGTCGAAGCTAATTTAATTAAATTTGAAGTTTTGATATAATGAAGTTGAACTTAAGTAATTGATTTAATGAATTGGAAATTAAATAAAAATTGTTTGAATGACAAATTTACTTAATGAATATTGAATAAAATCGATCAATGAAGTTAAACTGATTTGAATGTTAAATTAAATTAATTTAAATGATTTCGGAATGAAACTTATATACGAACTTGAATCAATATTTGAATTGTTTAAATAAAATTTGAAATTGAATTATAAGATTTCGAAATGGAAATTTGGAAGTTTTGAAACGTAAATTATGGGAATTGATTTAGAAAGACAAGTGAAATGTTGATTTACAAATTCTAATTGAAATTGTAATTGATTTGGTTTTGAAATATATAAACGACCAATCGGTGTAATAATTACGAAAGTTATTAAAGAGACCGGAATCGGTTAGGGACATACTCACTGTCTAAACCGAAAACCACTTTAATAACTATACACGGAGTGTGATCCAGAATGAAGTGGTTGGAATGATGTACGTGATGATTGAAGAAAGAGAACGATAATGGATAGCCTTGACACTTGTGTCAAATTGGAAATGACTAAAACAGGAGCCGTGCCGGGCCAAATGGGGGCAAGCTACCTCGAGCGAACACACTTCTTCGAAAACTACTCATTACTTGTTGTCGATTGGTGTACCCTTGATTTGGGAGTGTTGTTTCGCGGTGTTGCGATCGCTGCGGCGATGCGTTCTCACCAGTCCGGATCAGGCAAACGGTAGTTTCACTACCTTGGGTATTGCCTCATGTGCCTTGTCATACTTGGATCCCTATATACGCTACCACTACGAATTTGTTTTGTGTTATACCTATGGAGTACTCCCTGATATCCCACTAGTTTACGGTGGAGTTTACAGTGCTGTATAGACTATAACGCTTATATAAAATGTGTTAAGGGGGAATGTGGTAACGCCTTAACACTATTTTGATACCTTATATTACTGATAGACATTATCTACTTAGCGTACATTACTACCTAGTAGATAGTTTAACGGATCCTTAAAGGATGGTTATTCCAAACATACTTTGAGTTACTTGTATTTCAGTTGTTATTTCACTTGAGTTGGATTTATTGATAAAAGAATGTTAATCTTGACTCGAGTGTCTTGTGTTTTGCTTTATGCTAAGGTCAGACTGAGTGTACCAGTATTCGAGACTCACCTTTGGAGTTGGAGCTTTGCTTGAAGATCCAGCCATCTATTCTGCTTTCAGTATTCGATGATTCTAGTGATGTATTCTGATTTGTATCTGATGTATCGTGTTACTCTTCCGTTGTATTTGGTTTAACTCTGATGTAACTTATATATTTATATAGTAGCTTCATGAACTACTATCTCTTTTATTTCCGCTGCATTTATTTCTCTGTGTCTGTGATCTGTGATTATTTTATTTACTGTATATGTTCAGTTTTGCCAAATTTAAATTAACAATTCGGTAATTTGAATTATTCAAGTCCGACATGTGCGGATGCGAATGGTCCAAAATAGCGGGTCGTTACATAAATGATGCAACTTATTATATGTAATCTTTCAAAAAAATCATCTAAAATTATTAATTTGGATAATACCCTCCTATATCCTAAGAGTGTGTGTGTTTATATATATATATACACATACAAAACATCTGATTTAATTTTATTCACTTTTAACTATTCAGATATAGACATAAAATAATTTTGGGTCTTTAAAACTGAGTTGACCAATTCAACCTATTTACCCATTTGGTCTGGCAAGTAGGTAAGAAGAGTAGGATGCTGGTATCCAAACTCCATCCTAGAGTCTACTTTTCTTGGACATCTCTAAGGTAAAGGTGTTTATTAGCCGACCCAATAACATTAAATATTATTTAACCTCCTATGTGTTAAAATCCAAAGACATTGTTCAATAAAACCAAGTTTATTAAACCTTCTTAATAAATTAATTCAGTTTTAAAACTTCACTTATTAACCATTTTAAATCAAGATACCTTTACATCCTAAAAACTTAAGAGCCAAATACCTGGTTGTATCTCAAACGATTAAGGACCAAACACCCATTCGGTGGGAGGACACAAGAGTTAATAAACTCGTAGGATTGATATATATATATATATAATTATATATATATATATGCAATCATAGGTCTAATGATACCAAAATGGTTATATACTTCGTTAAATTTACCGATGAATTATCGTAGATATGAGCATGTGTATTTGACAAACATGTAGTATGTTTGTGATAAGCTCGTATAATATAAAGCGCAAGTAAATAACATGACATGGAAAAGAAAATATATGATCTGATTATGTGAGTGTATTAGAAAGGAGTTCCAAATGTGCCTAAAATGAATAAGATTATATCTCAAAAGTCATTCCTTCCTATGATACATTATGATGTATCTAAAGAGTAATGGGACTTTTTTAAAAAAAGTACGATTGATGGTAAATGAAGTTGAGTTAACTTCTTCAAATAAGCACATGTACTTAAGAATAAGTACATAGGTTAAACTTAATTTCATCTAAAACGAAGTTTAAAAAATCATAAAGGATAAGAGATGATAAAAACCTTTCCATATCCAAGGTCAAGGAGTTGACAGGTTGTGTGAGTTGAGATACTGCACATAATAATTGTTCGTAACGGATCTTGTGCAGACCACCACAAATGAGTTTAGGACCCATCAATGTTGATTGATCAACTCATGTTATGAAATAAGTCTCGTAAAGTTAAAAACTAAATTATTTTTATATGTATATATAGGTAATTCATAAAATATTTACGAAAACCTATTTTATTGCAATGAGAAACAATTGTTGTTTTAAGAAACATCAACTTCATGATGAAGGGATTTCTTTTAGAATTTATTGGTGGTAAAATGGATTTGGATGCAGTCCAAAGATAAAACTAATTACAAAGGATGAAATGAAATTAAATAAGCATAAATGGACATAGGGAATTAGAATTTTTAATAAGAACCCTCGCACATAAAAGAGAAATTATGGTTTACTTATCGATGTCGGGAAAAGAATTTCCTTAGTTGTTTATAAGCCATTAGGAGTATTGACTCTACCATATGACATCATGGCTAATCCAAAATCCAAGTACATTATTAAAATAAGATTTTGATAGTTGTACCCAAAGGTATATGTTCCATCAGTCGCAAAATTATCTCCAAGAAGAAGACCAATGTAGTTGGAATTTAGTAAGCTAAGTTGATAGAATAACATCATATTCAATTTTTGAAATTAACATAATGGATTCGCCATTCGACATACCTAAGTAATTTGGATATTAGTCGCAGGATTATCGCTCGATATGATTTTGAGTTTTGGCATATGTTGAAACAAAAATTATAAATAATGATTTAGAATATGATGTTTTCACTTAATAAACAATGTATCTCAAAGTGAGTCCGCAGCGATTCTGAGTTTATGGGTTATTGGATATGATCCAAGAAATGATATGGAAGTATCATTCGATAAGAATCAGAGTAAAGAAAGAATTTTGACAAAAAATCAAATAGTTTTAATCTCAGCCAAAATGCAGCGGATCAAAACAAAATATCATTCCCATTTACTAAGGGACCGACCCTGTAACGACCCAAAATTTTGGACACATCGTATTTGAAGATCTGAATTATTTAAATATTTGAATCTTAGATTAAATGTTATTAAAATAATCTATTAAGCTTTATAACCTTCTTTAAATCATAAGTAACGATGGTAAACTTATTTTGGAAAAATGTTTCCAAAAATGAATACATTGAAAAATATCGAAAATGTGACCGAAAATTATTTTATCGGTAAACAGTTTTTTATCGGTCAGAAGTTGTTCATATTTTTTTTACATACACTTATTTTCTTAGGAAATCAAGAAAATGAAATAATTTTTTTTCAATTTATGGAAATAAGTTTTATGGATGATGTCATGCATGAGGTAAAGGAAAATATTTAGGAAATGACCTTTTATGATAATACTTGACTTTTAAGTAAAAAAAGAGAGGTGTATAGTTAACATGTGTAAAGTAGGCTCCTTGTTAACCTTCATGGAAGGTAAGGTATGGTTTTGACCTCTTGTAAAACCCTATGTAAGGAGGGGCATGCCCTTAGGAATAAATCACTAATTCACTTGAGCTTGAGATGAAGTATGGGAGTTAAAAATGGTGGAAGTGCTTGAACACTAATCCACTAATTACTCTCTAACCTTTTCAAGTCTTAACCAAATCATCTCCAATCTCTTTTAAACTTTGGCTTTGGGTTTAAGACAATATGGGAGGCAAGATAAGGAAGTAAAAAGTGGGAGAAGGTGAGAGGAAGAGGGGGATCCAAGGAGGGGCTGTGAGCATGGAGGAGGAAGGGGAGGTGGTTGCTTTGGTTTGGAAGTGCTAAAGGTTGGAAGTTTAGGAGTTTGGTGATGGAAGGAGGTGGTTCTTTATTCTTATGGCTTTATGCTTGAGTTTGGCATGGATCTAAATGAGTTATCTTACTATCTCTTAAGTATATATTGTGTATATATATGTTGTGTTTGAATTATAAAGTTAAAGTGACATTAACTATGTAAAGTTATAACTTTGGACCCCTCTTGCTTTTGAAAGAAAATGATAACTTTATATTGTATAACATCACCTCTATTGCCCGCTTAAACATATGGCGTAGCCATGACTTGATGTTTAAATGGTTGTTTAACTTGTGTGTTAAATTGAAGTAAGTTTAAAAGTGTTTGAAATGAGAATAGTCATTATAAGTGCACTTAGGAATCCCTTGTTTTAGAGAATTTTTATAAATAAATAGGAAGATAACGATATGCCTTTCTTAAACCTAAGATGATACTTAATACATCTTTGGTATTCGTGTGTCGATCATTTAAGCATCCAAAAGATAGATTATTAGGGGTGAAAAGAAAGAAAGGTAGAATAGATAAGAAGAAACTAAACAATCACAGAATCTCACAACGCAACGGAATAACATATATTAATCAACATAATTCTTTACAAAGTCATTTCCAAAATGATACATCAGAGTCATACTAATACAAATTCTACCTAGGACAGTTATAACAGCTTGTCCCTACCTAACCGATGCATAGACCATATAATACAAAGGAAACAAGATAATAACTAGCTATTGATGAAGCCTCCTGCTCCAAGCTCCTCCAAAATACATCCGGGAAAAACTGAACTTCTTGGCAACCCATAAAATTTGAGCACCCAAGAGTTCTAGGGAAAGAAAATAAAACTCTGGGTCAGACATGGTTCTAGTGTGAGTAAACTCAAAACAACTGAATTATTATGTTTAAAACTCTTTTAAAATCAAGGTTATCTCGTAAGACCACGCCGCACATAAACACGGACGGGTTTTTACCTTACGGTAACAAAAATATTTTTATATTAAAATTCAATGATATTATAATAATGTCTAGAGGTCAAGTAAAATATGAAAATAGCTAAAGTGCTTTCATCTCACATTTCAACAGAGTTGGACACAATCAAAACCATATGGCGCTTATTAGAGAATGGATTCCATACTAAGACAAGGGACGGCCTTCGGATGGTACATCTCTAGATAAAATGCACCGGGGTCTAACAAGAACATCTTGTACCCTTGCCACTTGACTAGTAGTACCGAATATGATCACCCCACTTTGGGCCCCGAAGCATACATGAGTAGATAGTAATCGATCTAGATTTAGGATGACCATACCCAGATGGGAGCGACCCACATGGCCCTGCTGCATGCCCAATTTTTGTCATTTCCCGGTTGATGAGGCTTGAGGCTACATTTTACCTTCATTTAGCACTTCCTACTTAGAATTCTAACACTACCCTCCAGGCATCAATGTAATGCTAGCATTCATCAATACAAGTTCGTTCTGGGACTGAACGAAACCGAAGGCACTACTTTATTACAACCATTACGGGGAATCCCACCCAGGATTAATAGCAAATAGCTCTTGCACTTCAAAGCTCTATCCTAAATTCCATAAAGTTCATAATGTATTCAAGTCAAAACCTTTGAGTTGGATTGAAGTATTTTTCAGATAACATATCCATTCCCAGTCTCTTCGAAACAACTTTCGATCATTTCCAGTAAACTCAACCCCGGTTCTTTAGGAAAAAAACAGACAAGATAAGAGCAGAGATCACCTCCTACTCTTTAGTGGATGGATTTCCTTATCATTTATACTAGAAGAACGAAATGAGATTTATATGCATAGTACAACATCATTGGGGGTGACTGTGCCATATAACTCACGTGTTTCTCCTAGATATTTCCAAAGTTACATTTTGGTCCAGTTTTGATAGTCGGTTATTTAACTATCAAATAAACAATCATTAAAACATTTTTTTAATTCCATATGGGACCCACTAAGCCTTTATTAATTTAATCTTTAGCTAATAAAATCATTTTATAAAACTTGATCAAAAGATCTTTACACAACACTATTTCCAAAACCCTTACTTCCTCTTTTCACTTGGAAAATATTTATTTATCTTAAGGGTATTAGTATATTATCAAAACATTTGGAAAATTCTTCCTTTCAAATTTCTTTTTGAAAACATTACTTGCTATAAACTGATCCACTTATCCTTTGTAAAAGTTCTCTTTTAAAAGAACCCTTCACATTTAAATACCTTTATAAATTTCCAAAACCAATTTATAAAACACTTCTATACGTCTACAAGTCAATTTACAAAAGCTCTTTACAAACCTCTAAAATCATCTATAGAACATTTCCCTATTTAAAACTCCTTTGATAAATCTTCTTTAAGAAAACTCCTTTACAAAATATCTTTTGCAACCAACCTTTTAAATCGCTTTAAATAAACCTTTTTTACTTAGTAAAACCCATTTCTATAAACAAGTTATTATTTATAAATATCTTTA
Source organism: Allium fistulosum (assembly GCA_030737815.1). Lineage (NCBI taxonomy): Eukaryota > Viridiplantae > Streptophyta > Magnoliopsida > Asparagales > Amaryllidaceae > Allium > Allium fistulosum. The sequence continues at coordinate 371,368,187 of CM060906.1, read as the reverse complement.
TAAAATAATAATATAACTTAAAAATCATATATAAACCTTAACCCCAAATTGATTAAAGAATTGAAATTAATTCAAAACCATACTTTATAATTTAAAAAAGAGCTTGGCAATCCCAATGGTAGTAATTTATGTTACCATTTAAAATCAATTTCACTTCCATGTCACTTAACCATTTATTTACATAAGTCAACATATATGTAAATGCAATTCATATCCAGATCTGGAAATAACATGTCAATACAACTCAACTAGCATATACATGTCCAAATAACATAATAGCAGGATGGTGATTTGTCCTGCTAAATAGATGTCCAAAACAATTCAATCAATTTATAGTAGAATGGGAATTTACTCTACTAAACATATGTCCACACTGTAAACAATTACATTATAGCAGAACGGAGAATTATTCTGCTATCAGATGTCCAAACAATCAAACAATCAACTTATAGCAAAACGAGGATTTATTCTACTAACACATGTCCACAGAGTCAAACCATTTGCATAACTCATTTACAATTGTTTGTCTACTTAATTGTATCGACATTTGAATCCCATGCGTTCAAATCCATCTTTGGAAAAAAGTACCTTTAAAATAATTTGATTCTCGAAAATAAGAATTTTAAAACTTAAAACTCCCTTTCTAAAATAATTAATTACAAGGTAAACCCTTTATTAAACCATAATTAATCTTTATTAATTTTGAACTTAATTTAATTATAAATTAAGAAATAATTAACCTTAAATAAATAATTAAACAATAATTAACCATTACATAAATAATTAAGCCTTAATTAATCCTTTATTAAATATTAAATAATAATTTAAACCTTCATTACTAATTAAATATTAATTAATATCAATATTTAATGAAATAATCTTTAATTAAAAATTAAATAATAGATTAAACCATTAATAAATAATTTATTATAAGTTAAAACCTGAACTAATTTATGATCAAAAATAATTAAACATTTTCTTAATAATTAATTAATTAATAACCCTATATTTAAATAATAACTAATTAATAATAAATCATATACTTAACTCATAATTAGTTAAAAATTAATCTTACCCTTTGAAAGATAATTAATTGATAACTAATCTTCGGATTAATTAAAATTAATAAACCTTGTTTAATACTTAATTAATTATTAATTATCAAAACTAATTAATTAATAAATAATCATTGAATTATTAATTAACTTTCCTTAAATATCGTTGTTAAGTTTCAAGACATTTTTAGAGCACTTTTAATTGTAAAAACACAAATTTTGCAAACAATTGGATTTTTAAGCGAAACTGCATCCACAGCGACTATCGCTATGGATGCCATAACTTGAAAATGTTTTTGGCTTTCCTTTTTGAAAACTAAACCCATAAATACTTACTAAATTATCTCAAAACATATACTAAGAGTTTGTATAAGGAAACAAAGTTGAAACCTTTAAAATGATTTTGATTTCCTTTAAAACTAACAATAGTTTCATATAAAAAAATTCAATCGCCAATTTCATACCAATATGTCAACTTCCTTAGCATGTATATCACATATCCAAGTCTATACACAACCACAACATTCATAATCACATCACACCACAAACATAAGCAAGGTGTAAGCTTTAACCATTTACAACAATTTCAGACTTCAAATTCAAGCCTAATATCATTTCACATACAAGCAACATGTATATATAATAATCACATGATAATTTAACCAATTCAAACCAACATATCATGTAACGTACTAACATAAAAAGTCAAAAACTTTCCCAAAAAAAAATTTTACTCACCGAAACTTACTAACTTAAAGCAAACTTTTTTGATACTTGAAATACTTAAGAACTTGCAAAGCTTGGAAAACCACAAAAATCAACTCGAAAATGGGTCATCTTCTCCTTACTTTTTGGCCATGTTACTCTCGAAAATTTGAAAAGTGGTCAAAAGAAAAGTTGTTGAGAATTATTTGTTCTATAATTTTCAATAAAAGAATCACTCGATTTGGATTTTTTGAGGAAGATGTGGTCAAAAGAAGGAGTGCTATTTTCGAACTAGAAAATCTGAGTCCAAAAATAAGTCTGAAAGAAATACATTTTTGACATAGATAAGATCAAAATTTGAAGAAGTGGTACAAATAGAAAAGGTAAATTACCAAACTACTCTTTGTCCTTTGCCCTCCACTCATCCTTTGCCACCTCACCTAGCCTTGTCCCCCCCAACAATTCATGTTTTAATATGTTAAAATATCCTATATATTATATATTTTTAACCTTTTTATATAAAAATCTTATCTTATAGTATATATACATACCTAATTGTTTATGTATATTCAAATGTATTCAACCATGTCTAAAATACTTTGTAAATATTTATATGTATGTGTAAAATAGTGCTACAATAATTCAGACAACTTTTAACCAACGAAAAGTCGAAAACTCAAAAAACGAATTTCGATAAATGCTCGATAGCATCGGGATGCTTGAGATATAAAGTTCTTTCAGGACATAGGATTTGAACTTCATAACGGACGAGCCAATCCATACCCAAAATCATATCAAAACCAAGATGATCCATAACATGCAGATTCGCATGAAAGGAAAAACCACATAGAATAATCTCAACATCAACACACAACAAACCAAGAGTAGCTGATCCACCAATAGGATTTACAATCCTCAAAGGATCGCAAAGACTAACAACATCCAAAGGAATAACATCAACGAGCTCCTTTGACACGAATGAATGGGATGCACCCGTATCGAAAAGAACTCTAATAGAACAACCATGAAATAAAATAAAACCTTCCAAAACAGAAGGAGTGATACCTTTAGGATGAGAAGAGTCACCAGAAGCTTTAGCAACATTAAGCTTCCCAGATTTGAGACCCTTAGAAGCAGTAGGACAATAAGAAATCTAATGACCTTCTTTCTTGCAATAACGGCAAATACGAGGCTTAGGACAACTACGAAGAAGATGATCCAGAGAACCACAATTATAACACGCCCTCTGATTAGAAGGTGCACTACTAGGCTGAGAACTAGAGGTAGCTTGCTTCTTCTTCTTGTTGGAAGAATTAGGCTTATGAAATGAAAACCTCTTTTTGTTGGAGTTCTTAGAAACCTCAACCTCATCACCACTATCACGTTCCTTTTCGACAGCTTTAAGACAAAGTGCCGAATCAACGAGTTCCTCAAAAGAGAGCTTAAGCTGAAGCAAAAGAACTTTCTTCAAATACTTCTTCAAACCTTCAACAAATCTAAGATTCTTCTTATGCGGAGTGTTAATGAACTCAACTCTGTATTTGGATAAGGCCTCGAAATATGCAACATAATCAGAAACGGAAGACTTTCCTTGTTTCAACTCAAGGAAACTATGAGCAAGATTACCCTTTTCTGATTCAGGAACGAACTTAAGTTCGAATCGTTCCTTAAACTGATTCCACGAAAGAGAGGACTCATCAACTTCCGCAATAAAAAGCTCATACCAATCAAGCACACGTTCTTGCAACATGCGAGATGCCACGAGAATGCGATGATGATCAGAAAGATCCATCCGAGAAAATATACGCTCACAAGTGCGCAACCAAGTCTGAACCTCCAATACACTTTCCGTTTCCTTGAAAGGCTGGCCTCCAAGGTGGGAATAGTCACTACACATGCGGGCGAAGGCAGACTTTTGAGTAGGAGCTGCGGGAGTAGCAACAGAAGGCTAAGCACTCCTAAATAGCTACATAAACTGATCAGCTGACATGCGGGAGTAGCAACAGAAGGCTAAGCACTCCTAAATAGCTACATAAACTGATCAGCTGACATATAGACTCCGTCTGGATGAGAACCACTAGACGGGCCTGCAGAAGAACGCTTCCCTCTACCTCTTCCAACCATAGGCTGAGAGAACAAGAGAAGATAAGGATTAGTTAAACAATACACAATTGATAAGAAATTTAACAAATGGAATACTATGAAGATATGAGATTCATTCCTAGACATATTCCAACATGTTAAGATGGAAAGACTAGATTAGAAAGGCACGAATAAAACCCTCGAATAGTTGTAACACATGTTCCATTCTGCTTCTGTTCCGTGTTTATTATAGTTTGTTCTAAATCTCAGCTCTCATACCAACTATGACGCCCCACCTCTATGCTCACAATAACAAAGGTTATTATAAGGAATAACATCTGCTATTGTGAAGAATAAGGCTTGTTAGAAGCGACCATACGTAAGTTATGCCTTAGACGAGAATTGATTACATCGATAGGAGTTGTGTAAATTACTCCCAAAGATATATATTCAATCCAAATCTAAAACGAAACTACGGTGGCTTAAGAAAAATTCAGAACAACTCATAATAACAACAACACAGATAGTATAATCACATCAGAACAGAAATATCAGATATATAGCGGAAGACAAGTCTGGATACATGCTACAACAATCGATGGTTCACATGAACCAAATGTACATATACATAACTATCAATACATACACGAGATGAGAGTCAAAACACCAAAAGTAACACCTCGAAGTCTAGACAAAAGATGAAGTGAAATCCCAAAAGCTGAAGCAGCAACTGAATCAGAGATAGCGGTTATCCTGAAATAACTCGATCTGGCCCGAGTATTATTTAAAATAAAATAATAAACGGATCAGTCTAATTTAAACTTAGAAGTGAATGCATCATAAACAACAACAAAGCAAATCAATCATAGTCTCGAATGAGACTATTCAGCATAAATAATCAACATAGCTTAAATGAAGAAATCTCATTAAACTCCATCAAATCAACTTTCAAATTCACAATTGAATTCAAAACGACAATTCACGAAATCTAGAAATCAAAAATAGATAACTAGAAAATCAGCATAAAAGTGGATCGATCCTAGCAGATGGCGAGTCTAAGCTATGCCGCACGTGCATCTCAAATGGCCGAAGCCTATCAAGTACTATAATTTTTTTGGTGCCCATCAGATGACCCGAAGATCCACAGAGTGACCCGAAGGTCTAATACTGGTAATTGATCCGAAGGTTCATCAGATGACCCAAAGGTCCAGCGGTCCAGCAAAGTGGCTCGAAAGCCCAACAAAATGATCAAAATCTTCAAACAGCAAATCCTCAGCAAATATTTCAATTAACGAGTCCGGAATTAACCGAATTAGTAAAAGTGTGGTTCCATACTCCGCACTTTTGCTAAATTGTTTAATTCTCTTCATCGTTTCCTTAAAGTGCAAAATTGTGTATTTTATATAAATAACATTTTACGTTCTCGAACGGACAAGTTCAGAATTAACCGAATCAGCAAAAGTAAGAGTTCATAGTCCTTAATTTTGCTGAAGCGTTTAAATCGATTCCTCATTCTTTTGAAAGCGTAAACTGTAAAAAAATTGGAAACAATTTTTATTTTAAAACGATTTGAAAACACGTGATTAAAACAGCAACATCTGTAGCAATTTCGACAAGGAAATTGCGCTTCTCAAAACATCGTAAAAACAGATATCGAATCAGCGTTGCGGGACAGCCGCTTGAAAATTCACTTTAAATTGACGGTTACCGAAGTCAAAACAACAATAATTTTATTCGTCAAAAATCTCATAAAAACAACACGCTTCAAAAATATAGCACCAGAGTAAAAATTCCGTTATAAAATAACGGCAACAAAATACGTTTTAAAACGTAACACCGGTTCAACGTAAATTAAATAGTGGACTGCACCACTATAATTTCATCAAAAATTTCACTACCCTATGCAAGAATGAAATAAATATGAACAACGTGACCTGTACACATAACACACTATGCATTAAAATATTACACTAGTCTGTAAAACATTTTCGTGCAATTCAAATTTGCACGCAACAAGGCAAAATAAAATAACCTGGGTAGTAATATGCATGCGCGCACCTTTAACTGGACATGTATCACACAATTTTTAATGCCTGGTCACACTTAATTCATGCATGCACGAATCAAAGTGCAAATTATGTGACCTGGACCATATATTTTCTCACACGCAAGGAACACGCACGCTAGAAAATGTATACAAATGAATTAAAATGACCAGTACTACACTTTTGTACCCTTAAAACGAACCTGGAACTCGATACATGCATGTACGTTAAAACTGTCAATCATGAAGAAAAATGGTCAGCGCACGCAAGGGTTTAAATGCAAGTAAAGGTGACCAGAATTTTGCAGCTTACCTGACATGATTCATTTTCATGCATTTACACGTACTGATTCATGCACGAATGAGAAAAATAATTGTCTGTGCAATACTACTACACGCATGGTGCATCACCAAAATGGCCTAGCAATATTATATGCAAACACGCAAATAAATTTTTCAAAACATTATAAACAACAAAAACAACGTATCAAAACAGGCAGCATATTTTATACGAAAAATATGAATAAATCAATAAATTAGAAATGTGAGTCTTAAACTCACCTTAGATTCATTTCAAAACAGTAAGCAACCCAGATTCAAGGAAGCAAGAATTGAAGCTGCCATTAATAAGTTTTCAAAGCTACATCCGAAAAATGGAACAAAAAGAAGTGATGCAGTTTTTTTTCACATTTGTATATAAGTCAAAATAAAAAAATATAAGTTGGCAGAAGTATGTACAAGTGCATTTAAAGCTAGACGTGTCTCAGAGAAATTGTACATGGCCTGTACATAATTGTGATGATGGAAACAAAGCAAAGTGTTCACTAGCTTTATAAAAAAAAAGAGAATGTGACAGCAACCTAAGTGTTCACATTGGCTTCAACACTTTAGTGTGTGACAGCAAATGATCAACATTTGCCTTGCATTACCTTTCAACGTGTACCACTTCTTGCACACGCATGTGAAGGCAATTTGCCACTTATTTCAACATGCTACCCCTTATGAATTCATCTGACTTTTAAATAATTCTTCGCTATAATTTTTTTTCAAATTTTAATTTAAAAAATTTCTATTTTAAATTTTTATTACGACGGTAATAAATTCACGGTTGTTACACAGGTTGAATCTGGACACTTTTTGGTCTGGGTCGAATCATAACTATTAATTATAACCAACGTTGTTTCATTCCGCTTCAGTCTTCTTCATCTTCGTTCTAGCTATTCTAAAAAATTCCTACTTACCTATAGTGGTGCACCCACCTACTGCTTTGTTTCAGTTTCTTATCTTCTTCCCCATTATGTTTACCCCATTTATAAACTTGTACCACGTCCTATTGTCCACACCTAAAAAGAATTTCACAACTTAAAATTTTTCGTCTCAGAAAAATCAACGAGCTATGTATACACTCTACTTTTTCCTTTAAAAGAAATATCTCTTTATTAAAATCTAATTTTTTTTATAGTTTTAAATTCTACTAGCAATTTTATTTAAAATATAAAATGATATTTTATTTTGTGGACATTCCAAACCTTTTATTAAGTTCTTTCATATGGGAATGGGCTCATAGTGGTATTTACTTGTCCCTTCTTTCAGAATTTTCTTCTTTTCCACGTATTCTGACTTATCTCCTTTCAAAATATATTAAAAAATCCCGGGTATTGTCTTAGGGTGATTTCGACACACCTTCCTTCGGGAACTAGCTGAATTTCTACTTTAGGTATCTGCAACATATAGATATTTTACTTTCTATTTATCTAGATCTAATGTACATCATCAATAGGTAATCTTGCGGGAATCCACAAACATAGGGCAATCTATGCTCTATAAGGGAGTAAAGTACTATCTAGCTTCAGGGACTTTTTCATAGTCGCATTCATGCTCTTCTTAAGTCATCGACTTTCGATACAACATATCTTCCTTGGGGTGATCGGGATAGGTATATATTTTTAGCTCTATGTATTTTTCCAACTCATAGTTAATTTTCCATATTTTTAGAATATGGTCCCAACTACTTCTGTAGTCGAAATTTGTAAAGTTTGGCGTATAATATATATATATTTGTGAGTAAAAATATAAGTATGTTTGCTTAGCGTAATTTAATTCCTATGATTGATTAACCTGGCTCTGATACCAAGTGTAGCAACCTGCACCTTAATGGGCCAGAATTTTCGCTAAATCAAAAATCCAGGTCCACTAGGGTACCAATCATTGGTGTTAGTATCCTATAAATAAAAAAAAGTTTATCAAAGAACTATCAATATACTCATAGAGGAATATTAAAGTATAATAAGACATAAAGTTATAGACCAAGGCTAATACCTCCGGTATCTAGTACTTTTGTCAATGTCGAGCATGCATATGGAGATCTGTCCTTCCACCGTTCCCGCCATATACCAATACTTGTCCCTTTAAGTTTATCCATTGGTTTTATTGAGGAGGGAGTTGTTCAATGACGGATTTTCTATTGGTTTAGAAAATCATCGAAAAATTTATAATAAAAATAACCGCAAGCGCACGGCGTACAATTTTAGTACGTGGCGAGTATGGGTCGATCCGTAGGGAATTTTTAAGATTTTAAAATTTTCTAATCAATCAAATTAGACCAAAATGGAGAGAAGATTGTTAACTATAAATTGTAAACAAAATGAAGCTAAAACTAGAATGAAAATGAGATTAAAAACTATGAGATTAGAAAACAATTTAGAGGCAACTCCACTCTCATATTTTTGTAAATTAACAAACAAATAATTTATGATCTCTATTTTTGATCTTAAGTGAAATAATTGTTGTATTTATCATAAGTATGGTTTATTTATGTTATTAATTAACATAACTTAAACCATCAAACTATAATACAACAACTAATCCACTTATCAACTCTCATGAAAATGAAGTCAAAGCAAAAGCTATTTTAAGTATGATCTATTTACTATTGTAATTAGTAATATGGATCTTCATGAGCTAAGCTACGTCTAGTAAGAATGTTAACCCTCTTATGTACATGTAAATATCGTCTTACTCTTTAAAAATTAGTTAGGAAATTAAGAAAGCAAGTTGTAATGTCAAAGTTTCATGAAATAAAAATGGCTTCCTAGCCTCTTTCTCTTTTCTTTTCTACATGCTTTTATTTACTTTTATGTTAATGTTTATTTCTATGCTTTCTTTCATTTCATGTTTATAGCTTTGATTTACATTCATGTTTATACAAAAATAATTTTTCACTTCATTTTCCAAATCTTGTTTCATTCTCTAAACTCGTTTCTAACTTCTTTTTCTTCTCGACTTTCGCTTATGCATGAGAACTTGGACTCGTGACACAACAACAAATCATTGGACTCGCGACTCAACAACTAATCATTTAATTCGAACAAACGATCCTCCCGAAATGGCAAACAAGAACGCCCCTCGAACTCTTATGGATAGAATCTTTCCCGATAGAGTTTCTATTCCATCTTGCATCATGTTACCCGCCCCAATGGGTAACCACTTCGAAATTCACTTGAACCATATTGCCACGCTTCCAAAATTTGGCAATTTTGAAAACGATGACCCATACATCTTTTTGACGAAATTCGAACAAGTTTGCACAACAACGAAACTCCAACAACTTTCCGATGACTGAATCAAACTTCGCTTAATTCCGTTCGCTCTTACGGATTACGCTGAAAAATGGTTGTACAGCTTACCGTCTAACTCGATTAAAACTTAGAAAGAATTCGTAAAAGCTTTCTTAAAAAGGTTCTACCCCTTGGAAAAAACAAGTAAAATCCGAAACGAAATCATCAATTTTCATCAATTTAGAGGAGAACCATTTGGAAAATATTTTGAAAGATTCAAAGAGCTTTTGATAAAATCTCCATACTATAACTTCGAAAAATGGACGATTTGCCAGATCTTATACGATGGACTCGAAAACAGCTCACAAAGCATGCTCGAATCAATGTGCCAAGGCAACTTTCTTGCCCAACATCACGATGATGCTTGGCAATTTCTTGAAAAACTTGCTCAATAGTCGTCCCAATGGGAACGTTCAAATGAAAAATCAATTTACTCACGATCAAGCGCACACTCGATAGGATCATCTTTGGCCTTGGAAGCTAAAATCGATGCAATGATTAATAAATTCGATAACGTTTTCTCATCAAACCGAATGAATCAAGCTTCCCAACCCATGTGTTATAAATGCAACGATCCTAATCATATAGTCGATTAGTGCCCTAATTCTATCGAACAAATCAATGCTTTTAATAAAGCCAAAAACGATCCATTTTCTCCAATGTACAATCCTGGTTGGAGATATCATCCGAATTTTGCTTGGAACCAAAACAATCCCAACACGAATACGATTCGTCCCAATTTTCAAGCATTTCCGAATAATGCTTCAAATCCTCCCATTCAGCCCAACCATTTTCAACCAAACGTTGCGGGTTCGTCTCATAATCAATCGCAACAATTAAATTTTCAACCAAATTCTGCTCATCGTCCCCAAGATGATAAATGTTTAAGTTCACCCGAGAAAACTCTTGAAACGTTGGCTAAAGAAACTACTCAAAGCCTTCAATAAAACAGCAATTTGCAAAATTTATTGACCTCGTATATGCAAAAATAAAACCAATCGATTGCAAAACTTGAAATGCAAATGAGTCAATTAGCCACGTCTGTAAGTGAACGCGAATAAGGAACATTCCAAGCCAGCCCATTCCAAATCCCAGAAATCGAAACGCAAATTTAAATCAAGCCCATATTGTTCAAGATAGCAACGTCACCCAATTGAATGCTATCACAACTCTACGTTCCGGTAAACAAATCGATAAACAAGTCGTTAATCCAAACGATTTACCAAAAACTTCTCTCGACACTTCTAAAACAACGAACGAATCTGAACAGAACGGGAGCCAATCATCGAATCGAATGCCAATCAAAAGTCTTCTTCTTCTACTCAAGTAGACCCGCCTACTGAGTATCACATCCCATTTCCACATCATCTTCGACCCAAGAAACATTCAAACCAAATGGAAAAGGTGTTGGAAATTTTTAAACAAGTGAAAGCTAACATCCCGCTTCTTGACATCGTTCAGCAAGTCTCCACGTACGCGAAATTTCTGAAGGACTTGTGCACCCAAAAGCGACACACTCAAGTGCCCAAAAAAGTCTTCTTAGCCACCAGTTTAAGTGAAGTCTTGTCCTAATTCATGCCCGTTAAATACAAAAATCCTGGCTGCCCTACGATTTCGTGTACAATTGGAGACAAGACGATTAACAAATGTTTGATAAACTTAGGCGCGAGTGTCAATTTAATTCCATACTCTGTGTACGAACAAATAGGCTTAGGTGAGCTCAAAACCACAAAGCCACGCTTTAATTCGACGATCGCTCCATTAAGAAGCCCATGGGAGAAATCGAGGACGTGCTTATTAGAGTAGGGCAATTCATATTCCCCGTTGACTTTATCATTCTCGAAACACAACCCGTAACAAACCCTACGAGTCAAATTCCATTAATTTTAGGCCGACCATTCTTAGCCGCCTTAAATGCCTTAATCAATTGTCGTAATGGTTCGATGAAAATTACTTTTGGAAACATGACTTTGGATCTTAATATTTTTAGTATTGAAAGCCAATCGAATGAACCTCGTGACCAAACGTTGGAAGTTAGTGCCATTCACGAAAACTTCGAAAATGAGACACTTGATGTTAACGACGAACGCGAAGCTGAGTACGAAAATTGTTTCATGAAATACCCAGTGAGATTGAATACACTCTTCCTTTTGAATCGCTTCCAGTTGAGTCCGAATCTCAACCCAATTCTTTGATCGAGAAACTCCAGAAATTGGACCTCAAACCACTTCCCGATCACCTTAAGTACGCATACTTAGGTGACAACGAAATGTTTCCCATCACAATTTCCACGACTCTCTCTCTTGATCAAGAAACCACCTTACTTTCTATTCTTTCGAAAAATAGAGAAGCAATTGGGTGGTCCATTACCGATATTAAGAGAATTAGCCCAGCTATTATTCAACATCGCATTCACTTAACTGACGAAGCCAAACCCACTTGTGATGTGCAACGGAGGCTTAACCCAAAAGTGAAAGATGCGGTTCGTGATGAAATTCTTAAGCTCCTCGATAACGGTATCATATACCCCATCTCCGATAGCCCATGGGTTAGCCCAATTCATGTCGTGCCTAAAAAGTCCGGACTTACCATTATAAAACGATGCTAACGAACTCATTCCTACTCGGACTCAAACTGGTTGGCGTGTTTGTATTGATTATCGAAAATTAAATGTTGCAACATGAAAAGATCACTTCCCTCTTCTTTTTTGACCAAATGCTCGAACGTTTAGCCGGCCATGAATTCTACTGCTTCCTTGATGGTTATTCCGGTTATAACCAAATTCCAATCGCTCCCGAAAATCAAGAGAAAACGACTTTCACATGTCCATTCGGTATCTTTGCTTATCGGCGTATGCCATTCAAACTTTGCAACGCTCCTGCTACTTTCCAACGATGCATGGTTGACATCTTTTCTGACATGATTGAATGCTTTCTAGAAGTTTTTATAGATGATTTCTCTACCTTTGGTGATTCTTTTTTCGATTGTTTATATCATCTTGAGTTGGTTCTAAATCAATGCAAAGAAAAACATTTGACTTTGAATTGGAAAAAATGCCACTTTATGGTCAAACAAGGCATAGTCCTTGGACATATATCTCAAATAAAGGCATTGAGGTAGATAAAGCGAAAATCGATGTCATTGCAAACCTACCCATTCCCAAATCTGTTAAGAACATTTGATCATTTCTAGGACACGCTGGCTTTTACCAACGCTTTATGAAAGACTTTAGCAAAATCGCTCGTCCTTTGACGACTCTTCTTGGAAAAGACGTTCCTTTCGATTTTAACTCTGATTGTACCTCTTCTTTCGAATGTCTCAAAAACGAACTCATTTCTTCTCCAATCATTTGCACATCCAATTGGGATCTCCCATTTGAAATAATGTGTGACGCTTCTAACTTTGCAGTTGGTGCTGTCTTTGGACAACGCATCAACAAAATCCTTCATGTCATTTACTACGCGGGTATGACTTTGAACGACGCTCAACTCAACTACACAACAACCGAAAAAGAGCTTCTAGTTGTCGTTTTTGCACTCGAAAAGTTTTGACCTTACTTGATAGGTTCACACATCACGGTCCACAATGACCATACTGCTCTTCGATACCTTTTTGCCAAAAAGGATGCTAAATCTCGTTTGATTCGTTGGATCCTTTTACTTCAATAATTAGACCTTACAATCAAAGACAAAAAAGGATCCGATAATGTCATAGCCGATCACTTGTCTCGTCTTCCCAATGCACCATCGCCTTTACCAATCAATGAAAACTTTCCCGACGAACAACTTCTTTCTGTCTTTGTCGATCCGTGGTATGCCGACATAGTGAACTATTTAGTCACTAAAGAAACTCCTTCATTTTGGCCGAAAAAAGATAAATGCAAATTCATGTCCCAAGTGAAATATTTCTATTGGGTGATCCATACTTGTTCAAGTATTGTCCCGACCAAATCATTTGACGTTGCATCCCAGATTGCGAAATCAAGAGTGTTCTCTCGTTTTGTCACGATCAAGCGTGCGGTGGACATTTCGGTACTCCAAAAACTACGGAAAAAGTGCTTCAGTGTGGTTTCTATTGGCCTTCTCTTTTCAAAGACTCGTTTGAATTTTGTATAACTTGCGATCGATGTCAAATGCTTGGACGAATTTCTCGACGAAATATGATGCCTCTAAACCCCATTCTTGTTATCGAAATCTTTGATTTTTGGGATATCGACTTTATGGGACCTTTTCCCAATTCTTTTGGAAATTTGTATATTCTTCTCGCTGTCGATTACGTCTCAAAATGGGTCGAAGCCGTTCCTTGTAAAACCAACGACCATAGAATTGTTGTGAAATTTCTCAAAGATAACATCTTTTTGAGGTTCGACACACCTCGCACAATAATCAGTGATAACGTCACCCATTTTTGCAATCGTTCTTTTGAAACTTTAATGAAGAAATACTCGATAACCCACAAGTTATCCACTCCATATCATCCTCAAACTTGTGGCCAAGTTGAGTTTCAAATCGTCAAATAAAACAAATCCTGGAGAAAAATGTTAACAAAAATCGAAAAGATTGGTCTCAGAAATTGACTGACGCGCTTTGAGCTTACCGTACCGCTTTTAAAACTACCTTGGGATGTCCCCATTACGCTTAGTTTACGGGAAAGCTTGCCATTTACCTGTTGAAATCGAACACAAAGCATTGTGGGCAATAAAGAACTTAAACTTTGATCTCGAGAAAGCTGGCGAAAACTGAAAACTACAACTCAACGAACTAGAAGAACTTAGGAATGATGCATATGAAAACGAGAAAATTTACAAAGAAAGAACAAAAGTTTTTCATGACAAGTCAATCTTAAGAAAAACGTTTTTGCCTAACCAAGAAGTTCTTTTATATGACTCTAGACTTCATTTATTCCCTGGAAAACTTAAATCGAGATGGACCGGACCATTTGTAGTACGAACTGTTTTTCCACACGGTGTCATAGAAATACAAAACCCTAGGGATGGATCGATTTTCAAAGTCAACGGTCATCGTTTGAAACCTTTCTTGAAATTTCCAAGTAACCAAGAGGAGGAGCTCATGATTCTTTATGAGCCAAGCTACGTCTAGTAAGAATGTTAACCCTCTTTTGTAAATATGTACATATTTTTCCCCATTACACTCATTATATCATGCACTTACTGTGGGGACACAGTAAAAACTAAGTGTGGGGGGAGTCTCATTTTTTTTTAAAGTTTCATGGCATTTTTGAATTTTCATTTTCTTTTAACTTAAAAAATCTCAAAATTTCTATATCTCAAAACATTTTCTTTTTTTGCATTTTGATTTATTTTTGAACAAACACTATGAGATAAGTATAAGTTTTGGTTAATAAATTGAAATTTTTGAAAATTTATTTGTCTTAACAAAAATAAAATTGAAGTTTGATTACAAATAACAATGGTTTAACTAGTATATAGGAAGGTTCATATGTGTTCATTATGAAGTATATTCTAATTGAAAATCTTTGTTTAAAAAAGTGGTAAATTTAAAGTAAAGGATATAACATTTTTATCTTATAAGTTAAATGGTGCTAAGATGATTTTGCAAAACTCACTCTTTCTAAAAAAATAGAAAAAAAAACACACAAAAAAATATAAGTAAAAAAAACATTTGTATATATGTATATATTTTTAACACCTAGAGTCATGCATTCACACCCGTGTGTTCACTCGTTATGCTCTGTACCCTTCTCACATAAGCCCGAAAGGCAGTGCACGATCGATATATCTGGCCTTCGTTTATCTGAGTTAGGTGTATGTATATAAAAATTCTTTTTAATAATGCCTACAGTCGATAAGTGTTCACACTTAGGCCTGTCAACGGATGCTTTCGGATACAGATAGTGCCATATCTGCATCCGGATCCGCATCTGAAATCGTTTTCGGATATCGGATATCTGCATATGCGGATACGGACGGATAATTATCCTATCCGCTAACGACCGATAAATCAAGAATTACAAAAACAAAATTTTTGTTTAACATAAATATTTTTCACTCTCATTGATTATAAAAGTGTTAAAAATAAGAAATACGACGATAATAGATAGTTTCGAGCATTTAATAAGCATTAAATGCATATAATATAAACTACTAACTTAATAAAATAATAAACGAATATCATTTACCGCATTAAAATACACATAATTTGAACTATAATCTTGACATAAACCGAACGGATAATTTTTGGATGCGGATGTCTTTGTATCCGCATTCGCTTCAATTTTTCCGGATATCAGATATTTATCCTCATTTCAGATGCAGATGCGGACGGATTTCGGATTTTCCAGGTATCCATTGACAGCAGCCCTATTCACACTTGTGTGTTCACTCGCCACGCTCTATATTTCTCTCACGTAAGCCCAAAAAGGCAGTGCATGAGTGATATATTTGGCCTCAGTTTATCCGAGTTAGGCATATGTAAATATTGTTAATATCAATAAAATTTTCAAATAAGAGAGAGTAAACAACTGAAATCCAAACACTATTTTGACTTTTTTTGATTTAACTTGTTATTGAAAAGAAATGAAAATACCACTTTGACAAACTTTGATAATCAACTAAGGATCCATTTCATAATTACATTGTGTTATCAATCAAAACAACTAGCCAAACTATAGTCTATCTGTTATGGCAACTTAATTTTTGTTGGAAATTTTGACAAGTAAAAGGACTTAAATTTCTTGATAATGACCAGAACTTATATTTAACTTATTAGTGACGATTTGAAAGTAAATCCTTCATTTATAAATACTTTCAAAAACTTGCATTCATCCCATTGTAAATAAATCTTGCATTTTGTAAATGTTTTCACTTTGCATTTGAATTTTGTGGGTAGTGTCCGCTGAAAACCCTCACGAGACAACACTCGTCCTACTAGGGACACCTAGAGGTTTAATGGCTTGTTGCATATGCTCAATGCAATCTTGCTTCCTACGAAAACGGATTTATCTTAGTTTTTCTTTATTCGAGGACGAATAAAAAGATAAGTTTGGGGGTATTTGATGTGCATGTAAATGTGCATATATTTACATCCATATTTTATATATTTTTACTTAAATAAATGTCATATTTAGGTATTTTAACACGTTTAAAATCAAAATTCAATTATTTTCAAATCATCATATATTCATCTACATACAGGGGCAAAATAGTCATTTTTGTGCATGTGTTAATTTGGGACTTTTTACTTAGACATTTTTCATAATTTTTATAGGAATTTGGATGCATATGGAAGAGAGTTTCATGAAGATATATGCATACACAAGGGAATACAAAGGAATGAAGAGGAAATAATTCAAGCTCATGATCATGGAGGACCCCACCCACTTACCTAAATCTACAATTAGAAGCTAATGGACAACTAAGTAGAGGTTAAAGCTTCATGCATATTTAATGATGGATTAATTAGAGGCTAATGGTTACTTGGAGAAAACACTTTCTAAAGGGCATTTTGGGAAGCACTCTAAAAATTGAATTAGGGTTTTATGAATGTATAAATAGTCCTCTTATGTACATGTAAATATCTTCTTACTCTTTAAAAGTTAGGTAGGAAATTAAGAAAGCAAATTGTAATGTCAAAGTTCCATGAAATAAAAATGGCTTCCTAGCCTCTTTCTCTTTTCTTTTCTACATGCTTTTATTTACTTTTATGTTAATGTTTATTTCTATGCTTTCTTTCATTTCATGTTTATAGCTTAGATTTACATTCATGCAAGTAGTGTAGCTTTATATTTTATGCAAGTAGTTAGTAGTCAATCTCCTTTTCTTCCTTGTTTTAGTTTCTATTTCTTTGCTTTTTAATATTGAAATTTACAAGTATTGATTTGATAACATAAATGAGTAGCTAAACCCCCTTGATTTAGGAGTAATGAAGCTCTCTAACTTTATGTAAATTCAACATTTCTATGATTTATGGTCTCTTTTATTTGTGCTTCATGAAAGTGGATTTTGATGTAAGTTTATACAAGTGGGTTTGATAGCTTATGTTGCATTTGCAAATGAGCTATTCTTATTCAACATAAACACAAATTACATCATCATTTGCTAATTTGTTTTTACTTTTAATTTCAAAATCAAAAACCAATTAGCAAATGATGATGTAATTTGTGTTTATGTTGAATAATAATAGCTCATTTGCAAATGCAACATAAGCTATCAAACCCACTTATATAAACTTACATCAAAATCCGCTTTCATGAAGCACAAATAAAAGAGACCATAAATCATAGAAATATTGAATTTACATAAAGTTAGAGAGCTTCATTATCCCTAAATCAAAGGGGTTTAGCTACTCATTTGTTTTATCAAATCAACACTTGTAAATTTAAACATTATAAAGCAAAGAAATAGAAACTAAAACAAGGAATAAAAAAAGATTAACTACAAACTACTTGCATAAAAAAATAAAGCTACACTACTTGCATGAATGTAAATCTAAGCTATAAACATGAAATGAAATAAAGCATAGAAATAAAATTTAATATAAAAGTAAATAAAAGAATGTAGAAAAGAAAAGGGAAAGAGGCTAAGAAGCCATTTTTATTTCATTAAACTTTGACATTACAACTTGCTTTCTTAATTTCCAAACTAATTTTTAAAGAGTAAGAAGATATTTACATGCACATAAGAGAGCTATTTATACATGCATAAAACCCTAATTCAATTTTTAAGGTGCTTCCCAAAATGCCCTTTAGGAGTGTGATCTCCAAGTAACCATTAGCCTCTAATGAATCCATCATTAAATATGCAGGAAGCTTTAACCTCTACTTAGTTGTCTATTAGCTTCTGATTGTAGATTTAGTTAAGTGGGTGAGGTCCTCCATGATCATGAGCTTGAATTATTTCCTCTTCATTCTATATTCCCTTGTGCATGCATATATCTTGATGAAACCCTCTTCCATATGTATCCAAATTCCTATAAAAATTATGAAAAATGTCCAAGTAAAAAGTCCTAAATTAACACATGCACAAAAATGACTATTTTGCCCATGTATGTAGATGAATATATGATGATAGAAATAATTGAATTTTGGTTTTAAACCTGTTAAAATATCCAAATATGACATTTATTTAAATAAAAATAGATAAAATATGGATGTAAATATATGCACATTTACGTGCACATCAGGAGTCGAAACAATGTTTTAGTGACTAGTAAATTACACACTTTATACATAACACTAGTTTATGCCAATTGTCTTCTATTACGTGTTATGTCTACCATTTTAACTTGGTTGTCTTGATTTCATGTATGCATACGATACGCCCCACCTACTTGCGGTATACAATAACTGCATATGTATATATATATAATTACCACAGACCTTTTCGTTTCAAAAATATAAAAGTACCACAATCCCCCATGGACCAGGATACATTCTCTGCTAGTATCTGTAACTCTGCACCATGCTAGGTATCCACCATCCGTGTCTAGACCGAATTGTCTACATACACCGAGGATCTTCCCATTATTCCCTAATAACGACATTACAACTATTAACCGTATTCTATCTCGTCTTGAAGACTTATCTAGCCGCTTTGAATTGAGGACTTTGTTTCTCAGACTAATAATGGACTTAGATCCATAAACTATTGAGGACTCATGTCCCTAGACTATCCTATTCGCTTGAAAGACCACAACTATGAGTTACCAATTCTTGCCTTCTAACAGTAAACAAACTAACAAACAACTATGAGACGGTGCATGTTCCAAACATAATATACACTAGTAGGAGGTATAGTTCATCTAGGCATAACCGTAGTCTTTCTACTGATCGCTCCAGAACCAAAAATGCCCTCGACCTATGTGTATAGCCCTATTCCTCACATATTTGGTACCAACTTTTCTAACATAGCACCGAGCCTACGCTCACGCCCTATTTAGATTACCTGCCCACTTGGTTACTTAATACGTACCCCCTAATAGGATTCAAGTAGACTATACTTGACCCTTTAACACTTCAAACTGAGGCGAACCCTACTTTGGTATATTCTCTTCACCTATACGCGAACATATATTCTCACGGGTCCTACAATTAGATATGTCTCACATCTATTGTGTAACATTACTAACTTCACATCCCAACCCATACCAATGACTATGTCATTTATAATTAATCTAAGTTATTGATTAAATTCAATAATTCACACCCACCATAAACACGTACTTAAAGGTATATAAATTTATTTAATTGCTATGCTTCCTATGTTAAATTGTTAATATTATATTATTTTTACATAATTTGGTTCTTGTTTCATTAACATCGTTTAATGTCGTTTACACTTTCTTCTAATTTAATAGATTATATATCCTTTACTGCTTAACTTCCACCTATCATCATTAGATATAGCTTACTACCTATTTTCACAAATTACTATGTTTCTTTAATTATTATAACTTTTTAATTCTCCATTACTTTATTTATATTTCTTCCCTTGTTTATTTTCCAATTTATATTAAATTGCATATATTAGATTCATAGTTAAATCATTGTAATTATCACAACTTACAATACTTTGGTATATACTTAGGGATTTTCTGCATTTTAATATGTTGGAATTGCGTCTTTCCAAAAGGAAATTTTAACATTGTAATTTTTCATAAATTATCTAAAAGAGGACTTGTGTTATGTTTGGAATTGGAAGGAATTATCTTTTCTGTTCTTATTGAAATAGACGATACAAAATATGGTAAACATCCATATTTTGTACATCTCTTTCTTTTAGGCATGTTCCATGTAATTTTAAACAATACACTTTCATATTTGTAAAATTGGATAATTTATAGAAATTTACATTGCCACACACTTTATTCCAATGAATTAAAATATCACTTAAACCCCAATTCAAATTATAATAACTTCCAATTCATGTTTACCGACATATATCATTCAACCGACAAACCTGGAATTATTATATAATATTATAAATTTAGGGCTACTTTCACCTTTACTTTCCAGATTCAAGTATATGCGATATTTAATCAAAGTTAACAATTTACAGAATATGTAGGCGTCATTCTCAAATCTATTACATGTATATATTTAACCTACAACTCCAAAATTATTTTCAAGCACACAATAAGCATATCAAAATCATGTTATTCCTTTTCTTCCTACTAAAATATCTACCAAAAGGATATACATATTTATTAGAAATTTAGACTCAAGAAAAGATTTGAATTTAATTTAGATTTGGATTTACAATTTACCTTGGTTTTGGCAATTCGATTCGATCCTATTCTACTTCTCTATTAATCTTTGCTATTCCTTATATATATATTATAGTTTGTATAGATTTTAGAATTTCCAAAGAAAAAATAATGGCAGAGCTTTGCCGTTACTTTAGAAAATATGAGAAGAAAAGTGAGAGGCTAGGCTTTATTTATATGGTTCGAATCGATGCTAGCTGTTAGATTAGATTATATTAAATTCAGACCGTTCGGCTTAAGGTCAATAGGCAACCGCCAGCCTATCAACGATCGACTAGTCCCAATAAGGAGTCAATCGGTTGCCTATTTATGTTAAATGGTAATTTTTTTCCTTTCACATGTTATTTTTACTATTTTATTCTAATTCGATTAGCGTTAATTCTGCTTAGATGTTAACTAACCATTAATGTTGATTAACATTAATTAATTATATTTATTTCCTTAGTTACATATGTATTTCTGGTCCAAAATATTCAAACATTAATAATTTTTTTGTTTGAACTCCCATCGTAAAATTTTATATATGAAAATTGATTAGAAAATCGGCACGAACACAGCGGTGCAAGTTTTGTAGCAAATTTATGATATTTGTAAAAATTCTATTTTTGGACTTTAATAATTATTCATTAATCCTCTTTAATTAATTATCATTTAATTTACGGAGTGTTACAATTCGGGATACCAAGGGGTTACATACTGATAGTTATTGGATAATTATGAAATGACTCGTTCGATTATTTTCCGTTGGTTAATATAACCAAGGTCAAACAAAAAGTATCGATGTGATAATTACACAATTCTCCCGACTTAAGAATACCGTCGAGCTTCAATATGGAACTCTGCTTTGATTATAGTTAAATCGTGATACGACATCCATTGAACGACTATATATTTGGGTCAAGTTGAAGCATTTTAAGTGAAACACAATTCTATTGAGAATTCATCTCCTTTGTTATATGGGTTTAGTATCACAGTCAACTGAAATCAACTCAAAATCAAATTCTCTGGTCAAAGCAGTTTGGTTAATAATAATTGCTATTGTTTAACCATGGATTTTGTTTCTGGACTATAAAGTTGAATATTAATGATATTGGAATGTTTACCATTGCCAAATTTCATAAGTCCTAATGTGATATAGTTTTGACGAAGAGAATTGATGTAAATAATTGTCACTACCGGATAATGCTTAAAATAAATAAAACTAGATTTTGACGAAGCTAATAAGCGATAAATTTCACTATAATGTTACACCACTAGCTAATGGTACGCGTGAACGTTAATATTTGAATTGTTTGATATTAATCACTGATCAGGTTTACACCTAAAAGTCACACAATTGAAAGGGTGAATACTTCGACTACTACCTGATTTAACTAATTATAATTGTTATAAATTAATTAACTTAATAAAAATTTATTTGATTTGTGTTGAAAATAGTGTGTATATAAAAGTTGTATACACATGTATCAATGTACAATATCAATGTGTGTTTAAATTAGATTTAAATGTATTTTATTTGATCGGGCATGAAGTGATTAGATATACATGGAGCAGGTGTGGCCGGCTATGGATGGTGGGAAAAAGGTATGGAATTTGATTCAAATGAAGTTTGAAATGGTAGAGAGATTTGTGAATCTAGGTCTATTTTTTGCTTCTTCTTTTCTCTTCTATTTAAACTCCCTTATTTTGCATTACTCTTTTTATGGCTCTCCTCCACACTAGCTCGAACCTTCCTCCCCTACTCATCTATTAATTCAAGCATCAAAATAACACAAATTCAATTAAAATAAGACATCACTATGTAGTACTTTCAGTCCGGTAGCTCTCTTTGTAAGAATTTGAATTCAGATTCAAGCGGAGCCGATCAATTAAACATTCAATGTGTGCTAATTAGGTTGTAGTCAAGGTAACTCATCTATTTATATATATACATGTATGTGTTATATATACATACATGTATGTGTGTATACATATATATACATGCATGTGTACATATATATATATTTCATAATTATATTGAATCATATGTGCTTAGATTAGATCACAATACCATGAATCCCTTTATACGTGTGTTGTCAACATTAGATGTGAATATACATATACATATATATATATGTGTGTGTGTGTGTGTGTGTGTGTGTATATGTGTGTGTGTGTGTATGTATGTATGTGTCTATGTATTATGAATTTTTTTCTGTATATGTGTATATATATATGCATATATGGTTCTTGGCTAGTAAAGGAAATAAAATAAAATTTTCAAATTAAATAATAATTTTAAAAGAGATTTTGAAATAAAATTTGATTTTTAATGTATAAATGTATACGTAATATTATATATAATTTTGTTAAATCATATATATGTAATCATTTCTAAAAAGAAATTATATATATAATTTAAAACCTATAAATTAATAAATATAAAAATCATAAATTAATAAATATATATATTATTTATTTAAAATACAAGATGTTACTTTAACACACACACACTATAGAATATGTATGTGTATATGTTTTAATATACAGTAATTATACTTATGATCATGAAACTAAAAAAAATTAATTATTTTTAAACATTTCCATACGAAAATGATTTAAATAAAAAAAAGAAACCGTAAGGATTAAAAAAATAAATTTTGTTAAATAAATTTTAGGGCAAAAAAATATGTGAATATATACATGTACATATAACTTATTCATTTGTATTTTAAATATATAATGTTATTTTATATTCAAAACTAAATATTAATATATATAAACATATATACATTACCAAAAATATATATTTTTTATTCCATATATTTATTGTATTTTATCAAAATATTATATGTTGATTTAGTTTTGAAATTAGAAAATGTTTTAAAATCTAGCTCTAATTATGAAATTTGATTTAAATATAAAATTATAATCATTAATATTTGCATTTACAAATATAATTATTTTACATTATTATATACATACACATACATTAATATTTATACTATTATAAATATATTTTATATCACATTAAACTATATATATATATATATATGTGTGTGTGTGTGTGTGTATAAGACAACACACACACACACATAGAAGGGCTAGCATGTCTGTTGTGGTATAAATCCCAACACTTATATACAGAAATGTTAAACTATGTACACTGTATATGTTGCACGTGCTGTACACACATATGTATATGATGCATATGTTTATACTATAATTATAAATTTAATGTCAATATAAAAGTTATATTCAAATAAAATAAAACAATGATTTTATTTAAAATTAATTTAGATCGAAGCTAAAATAAATTTAGACTGCATATACCTAATAAGATCTAAAATGGTAAATTTTTTTGAAATTTACTCATTTAACCCGCTGCATGCTGGTCCAAATCTAATAAGACTCTTGTTGATTCATTCTGTGATTGTTCCAAACAACCACAAATGTGTAATCGTTTGGTGCTCCCAACAATCATGAGAAATTTACCGTACGTCGTAGGATAGTATTACGTATACTAGTCTCAACGGACATATCGATATCATTTTTTCATTACAACTTTTTTTGTACAATAAGAGTGGTACTATATTCCAACAAAGTGCTCATTTTGATGTCATGGGACTTCGAACCCATGACCTTTAGGATCTTAGCCTAAGCACCACACCACTTGTCACTTGAGTTGGTGGTCCTTAACTTTTCTATATACATCTTGACTAGGAATGTTTAAGGAATAAGTATTTAAATATTGATTCAATACTCATGGTTGCAAACCATTTGCATCTGCAATCGATAAAACGCATTTTCTATGGATTTTCTACTTATTTGTATTTAGTGTATATAAAACATTACTTATATCCAATATAACATCACGTATAATAAAAAAAATATAACTAGAAGCACATAAGATTTTCTGTATGAGTTAAGTTATATAATCAAATCACGTAATTGCCCCTAGGACACATCCTTAACCGGTTGTAGCGGTCACACCCATTCCCATGACCGTTGTCATTAGGGGCTTTGCCCCCGCACCCCAACCTATGGGTTTACCACCCTTTGGATCCCCATTCATAGCAAACATTTTGAATAAACTTCTAACATATACAAGAAACACACTTCTGCAATAATTTTATATAAATCTAGTCCTTATCTATTCATTTTCTTCATTATCAATCGTCATTCTCGCACCAATATGAATAATTCACACCATTGTATTTTCAATCTTGAAAATGTAACAACTTTTTTAAAAACATCGGATTAACAAATTGTTTTTACTATTAAGTCTTCTGTTGTAAAATTCTTAGGCCTTCGCTTATGCTTTGGGTTAGGCTTACTGCTTAGACCCGTCTAGAAGAGGCATACTACTTCATATAAGCATTTACATGCTAGTTTCAAGCGATTTGGTTTCTTATCTGCTTTTCTGTCCATCTAAACCCCTAATTTTACATTTTGGACCAATTAATACTAAACAAACTACTAAAAATTTATCCATAAAAAAGCCCTAGCACCAACTAATCCCGACATAAACGATTAATTCGTAGTCCATATTTGCCGCATAACGATTTTTACAATCTTAATTAGGTCACAAATTATATAATCTTTCGAATGATAAACATTAGGCATATTTAAAAATCAGATTTATGAAATTCATTTTTTTTAAATTTGATTTTAATATATTCGCATATCGATGATACATTTGAATCATACAAACATGTAAATTAATATTTTTTAATCGAATCTCATAATTGTATTAAAATATCTTCAAATTATCTTAAAAAAATTCTATAAAACGATAACAGCAGATGTTTTAACTGCATTTCTCAAATACAACTTCATCTGCATCAAATTTAACATAATCCAGTTAAAACTGTACATCTCATACGCAATTTTAATTGCATCTAGAAAATACAACTAATGCTACATTGAAATGCTGCAACATAATTATGTTATGATAATGCAGTTAAAACTGCATCACTAAGATGCAGCTAGAACTCCATCAATATGTCGTAGTAAATGCATCTATGTCAGTTAAAATTACAACATTAAGAAGCAATTGGACCTACATTATTAACATGATTCTATTTTAATTGCACCAACCACGTAATGCATTTAATAACGTATCATTAAAAATCAATTAAACAAAAATTAACATGATTTTGCTTTAACGTCACTAATATGATATAATAAAAAATGCACCAATACAATGTAGTTTTGAATCGCATCAAAATGCTACATCTAGAAACGCATGTTAATGAATCTGTAATTAGAAAAATCATCGGTCTTTCAATAAAAGTAAAAATAAAAAATAAAATAAAAAAGATTGAACGTTTCCAAAATATACATTTGATTTTCAAAATATGTTTCATGCATCAACAATGAGCATCAACAGAAAGATTGTGAAATTTCTGATTTGACGAAGGGAACGAATTTCAGATTTGAATCTTTTTATAAAAAGGTACTGCATTTTAAAACATAAAATTATACAGTTTATTTAAAGTGGAAATTAGTGGGACAATGACGCTAGGCAGATCTGATAAATTAACGTAAGAAGAATAAAAGGATCCGCTTCACATTACCTAAAATCAATTTTCTATTCGGTATTATTACTAAACATGCAACGCACAAAGATCTCGTTTCCGGCCAACAAATTACAAAACTATATTAAGATACACGTGCTTGGACAAAGTCAGCCCTCAAAATTTGCACGCGCGCATCACGTGCCTTAAAATACGAAGTCAGATAAAAGAGCAACAACATCGATATTATTTTAAATTTAAAAATTGAACGATAAGATTTTAATTGGGGAATTTCGTATAATATAAAACGAGGTCCGAAAAGTTTCCAGGTTAGGGTTTTATTTTCTTGCCCCTTTTCAAGTTGACCCAAATTTCTGGAATCTGATGGAAGACAAGGTTTGTTTCCTTTTGTTTGATTAAATTCGCTTTTGGTTTGCTTGTTTTGATGGATGAATTGTATTTCTGTTAATTTTGTTGCTCTATAACCGATCGGTTATTGTATACGGGTTTGATTATTCTAATTTTTGAAAAATGATAGCAAACAGTTAATTGAGTGAGTTGTTTTTGATATAGCAAGTTAATTTTTGGTTGTGCTTTCTAGAAGTTACTTGCTGTATGAGTAAGCTTACAAATTATGCGGGTTTATGTGTGACATATCAATTGTTTGTAAGCTTTGTGTTATTAGAAATATTTAATTTGTAGCCGCTTAGAGGAAATCACTGTTGTAGGTTGGTTCTCATGGTTTGGTTGCATTATGTATTACTGTCTCTGTAGTATTCAATAAAATCAAATTGCATAATAGAGTGTTCCACTGTTCTTAGGAATTTCTTTGTGCATCCATGCATTTCACTTAAAATTTCCATTCACCCGTGTTTCATTTAGCATGCTTCCTTTTCTCTTTATATTGTCAGGTTTGACATGTGTTATGAATCAACTTAGATAGAACTCACCTTCAAAGCTTGAAGTCACACCCATACATGTCGTACATACCCATACATGATGCCAACAAGTTTCGAACCTTTTTCTATCATGGTGTTAGGTTCTGCTACCATCTGTTATGAACCAAATTAGGTAGAACTCAACTCCAAAAGCTAGCTTGTAAGAGGAGGGTATATAGCCATCACCGGTACCATGTTAGGTGATGTGGGACATTACAACTTGCTTAAAACTTAACTTGCATCTTCTCTGATATATAATCATAGTGTGCTGTCTAACAATTTTGCATTTAACTCTATTTTGTTACTCCTGTGCTGGGATTTCTTTCCTTTTAATGATATTGTGTATAAGTGTTTATTACATCTTCATCCTTTAGGCCTTCTTACCTTATTTTTGTTGAGCACAAATTATGTGCTGTAAGAAAACCAAGAATATCTAGCTCCATCGATTAGCTCGATGAAGATTTTTTCCTTTTCATTTGGCATTAAATATCTCATTATGGCAATAAAAAACCAGAGAATATATTTCCTGTAACTCTAAATGGCTAGTGTATAAGCGTTCATCATGGGTCTGCAATTACATTCTATTTTCTATTTTCTATTTTTAAAATAAGGTGTCCACCTCCTTAAAAACCATACCAGTCCTCTCAGGGTAGTTCTTTAATTGTGTTCCACCTGATGTTTTGCCAAATAATGTCTCCTGGAACTAAATCTGTTATTCTTCATGTCAGTGTTTCAATGCATTTATGAGAGTGATCATATTGAGTCAGATGTGGAATGTGATTTAAGGCATAGAATAGATTCAACACAAAACAGTCATTTAGGGTCATGCCGTATTATTATTATTATCATTATTGCTGCAGCTACTGCTGCTGCTGTTTTGAACATGTTTAAATGATGCCACTGAGATTCAATCCCAAAACATCTAGGTAAACAACCTGGAGACATACAGTATCCCATATGAGACATCCTGCAGATTAATTATTTGTGAATTCTTATCATGTTGACTCTTTGTTATTGATATTACTTGATTAAGTTTCTTTGAATAACTACAGTAGGTGTCAAAATTGTTTTAGATTGTTTCTCATTCTTAATGATTCATGATTCTTTATTTCTTACATATGGGAACCAGTGATTGTAATATGGATACTAATCAATTCTTTTTACATCTTCAATGCAACAGTCCAAAATACAAATCAATTTTCATTTTGACATCAAGGTGTTGAAAATTTGGTTTCAGTATCATTTTCGGTTCTTATAAAATTTTGAAGTCGAAACCTGCAAATGCTGAATTCCGATGTTCCACACGAACCATTGTCTTGATAATTGTTTGTAAGTCAGTCCAAAAAACTTAAGGTAGTTATGGACTGAAACCTGATCGAGACAACCGGGACTTCTATATTCCAACCAAAATATAAGCAATTGATTATGGTTGACAGTCATGCATTCATTCAGAACACCAGTATATACTTATCCTAGCAACAATCAATACCTCTCGAGTGATTAACAATCAAAGTTGAATATTAGTGACAATGTACATGCCACCTATCAAATAATTTAAGCTGAGCACTAAAGACACTTCTATTTTATGAAAAGTGAATTTACAAGTTTTGACAACTTTACATGCTGGAGTTGAACTTTTAGACTTTTAGTTGAAGGTATTTTACCCAAAAAGCACATTTGTTTGCTTTTTGAAAGCACTTTGGACAGCGGTTTTTTTTTACTGAAACCAAACACCCAAACGTCTACCTACTAAAAGCACTAGTGGAATAAACACTTTTAGGAAAATGCTTTTATGAGTATAATTAACAAATATGGTCTTAATATTATGTTTCTAGAGCATTTTTTTTCCTTTGTGGAATTCATCTATGATTCTCAAGGAAGGGAGACTAGTTGAAAACTTGCGATGATGTCTGAACTAGTGAACTCTACTGTTTTTTCATCTCTTGCGTGCCATTGTTATGGGTACAACCAATTATTTACTTTATGGTATCAATGAGCTTTACAAATATTGGTTGCTGACATCCAAAAATTTCAGTTACTATACAACCGTCTAATGACTAGGACTAGAAGTACTTGAATTTTAAAGTACTAGCAGTTGGTCTGAAATGGTTTTGAAACCATCATCCGTTTTTACTAAAATTTGTCGTGATTAAATTGTGTTCTGTAAAATGTGATTATCAAGTTCTACTTTCATAATTTAGACCAGTGTTCCCTGGCATGCTTTATTTTGAAATATATAAATTTTTCAGGCACCCTTCATTCTGATATAGTCCTTTGGCCATTAGCAAGGTGTATGAAATTTAATACTTGTTACTGTTTTTTTTAGTAATTGACATATTTTATTCTCATCTGTTCCGCATGTATTTATCCGGGTGAGTACTTATTATCTTATTTATGCATCATGCAGAAACTTATAATCCCAGCTTGATTCCTTGATTAATTTAATCTATTAAAGCGTAAAAGGGATTTCGTCATGACAATAACCACATTCTCCAACCGCCCGCTTCCTTCAATTTCTCTCTATGAGCACATGCAACTTGACACTAACTGGGATGATGTTACTTGCCCTATCTGTTTAGACTTTCCGCACAATGGTGTATTACTCCAATGCTCATCTTCCCATAAAGGATGCCAACCCTTCATGTGTGATACGGACCATACACACTCAAATTGTCTCAATAGATTCAAAAATGCATACAAAATGTCTACAGCCCCCAAAGACCCATCAGCGTCAAACTGGTCTTCTGGTCAGGTTTTTGAAGTCACCCCTTCAAGCCCGGACAGCTGTCCTAGCTGTCCACTTTGCAGAGGTCATGTAACTGGTTGGGTGGTAAATCTTGAAGCTAGAATGTACCTAGATATGAAGGAGAGGTATTGTGAGGAAAAAAATTGCTCATTTATCGGAAATTTTTTTGAACTTAAAGAACATGCTCAATTAAGACATCCTCATTCTCGCCCATCTGAAATTGATCCCGCTAGGCAGCTTGATTGGGAAAACTTTCAGCAATCCACAGCGATTGTGGATGTGTTAAGCACGATTCATGCTGAAGTACCACATGGTGTGGTGCTAGGAGATTATGTTATTGAGTATGGAAGTGACGACAATGGTGTGGATGAATATGAAGAATTCAATAGACGAGAAGGGAAATGGTGGAGTTCATGTATCTTTAGTAAAGTGTTCAATGGTTTTAGAAACTCGAGAAATAGGGGAAATCGATCTAGGAGGAGTAATAGTAGCAGTAGTAATAGTAATGGCACAAGGAGAGAAAGGAATAGATCTAGCTCCGATGGGTCAAGCGTAGATGAGGGTTCTCCAACTATTT
This sequence comes from Allium fistulosum, assembly GCA_030737815.1. Taxonomy (NCBI): domain Eukaryota; kingdom Viridiplantae; phylum Streptophyta; class Magnoliopsida; order Asparagales; family Amaryllidaceae; genus Allium; species Allium fistulosum. The sequence goes on along the minus strand of CM060906.1, from coordinate 371,337,682 downwards.
TGAATTCTTTTGAATATAGAATCGCTGAAATGTCTGGTTATAGCCCAAGGATGGGTAGTGCTGCAGGATCTAGGGGTGTGGTTAGCCATTTCAGGTTCGGATAAACTTCACTTTCTCATCATATATGTTCATAGTATGCTTTATTAGTGTAATATAATTTTTTCAGATATTATTTCAAATTAAAATTTCTAACTTGCGAATACCTTTTTAAGGTGCAGAAAGACTTTGCTGTTAGGTGTAAGGTTTAAATTTAAGCATTATTTTGTGGAGTTGCTAATGAAATTACATGTTTTCCCAGTAGGGTACTGCAGAATGGTTGTACGCATTAGCGAATTGACCCTCAAGCATTCACCAATGAATATTTCATAATAAAAAATAAAAATTTCTGAACTATTAAGTACAGTATTCAATGTTACTGTAGGAAATGTTAATGATAACCCTCATATTTTACTTGCTATTTCCAAGATAGGTACCCTTGTCATTCCTGAGTGAATGAAGATGTTCAATCGGCCCAAAGATGGCTGTCAGTTCAAGGGTGTCCGTCTTCTGTAACGCTCCACGATTCTCTCTTATTTAGTGGAGTGCGTTTCTACCTTCCCTAATACGTTTGCTTAACAACCATAAGCATTACTTACTGAAATCTCAACCTCGCATGCATTCAGTCTCATATGCGGGAATCTGACCCCTTCTCTTTAAGGGTAAGAAATGATAGAGAAAATCCCAACTGATGCAATCTTGGTATACATGCGGTACTTATGGGAAAATAAATAAAACGTGAAACAATCTTCATCAAGAGACCATACCTGTGGATTTGTTTACACCAAAATCACTCGTTTCTGCAGTCATATGACCATGTATAAAGGCTTATGTTTTATAGGAATTAAAGAAAAAAGCCGTACTTGGACAAAATTTAATCCATTGCATTCTCTCAAATGACCAACTCCTTTTTGGGCTAATTCCATTGCATTTCCGAAATCCTAGTTGTATATTTGTAGTAGTTGACCCCTTCTTTTATTTCTACGGTAACGGTTTTTTCATATTGGTAACAGTTACTGTTACCATAATAGCTATAGTAAACAATTATTTATTACTATTTTTATTATGGTAAAAATTTTTGGAACGCAAAAAAGAAAAAGAAAAAAAAGCACACACAATTGGTGACACAATAAATCTTATCGTTTGATCTCATTGTGTTTTTGTTTATGTTTGAGATCTAATAAAGACATCGATTGAAATCCACTGTGTCACCAATTGTCTTTCAAAAACAGTTCGGTATGATATTTGTAGAATATGAATACTAAAGTAAACACTTTGTAATTAATGCAGGTTGGTGATTTTTCTCTTCTTTGACCAGTGGGGATTTTTTTTTAACCATCTCTACAAATGAATTTCCAATATCTACCACAATATTGGACATTACCATAAACCACGAAAGGTTTAAGTAAAACTCATGGTGCAACTAATTTTAGACCATACACATTCTTTCTAATTGAAATAAAAGTGGAATATGGGAGAAATGACGCTAACCTGCAAAAATATCAATACTAAACCTGAAAAAAAAAGGTTGAGCCATGAATGTTAATGTAGACTGTAATATGACCTATATGATATTGTAGAATGTTAAACTGGAACCTGGGTAACTTCTGATATTTGTTAGGAACTCAGTCATCTTGTCCTGTATGTCATGTACCACGTCATAGTTTTGAATTTGAGCCTCGTGAGAAAGAGAGAATTTTCTTGGTACTATTGCTGTTTAGAGGCTTAATAGCTTTGCATATATTTACATTGCAGCCAGGCACCAGTGATGTCAAGGCAAAGATCACGCTTCTATGATACATAGCATTGTACAACAAGGCCTTAGCGTTGACATTTATAGGTTGCTGCTTCTTTCTTAAAGGACATCTCGTCGCTTGCATGTAAATTTGGATCTATTTTTTTTATCGTTGCCATAAGCTTTTCAATCAGACAGGAAATTGTATATAACTAGTGGATATTTTATGCAACATTTGTTTGGTTTGTCATTTCATTCAAACCTTTGTTTGATATAGTCTTGCTCTATGGTAAAGAAAAAAAGTAATTATCCGTACGGTTATTTTGAGATTGCATTTCCACAAGAATACCGCTTAAACATGTGTAGTTTGACATTTTACAGTTTATTAGCTTAAATCATTCAAACAGCTTGCGTTTGGGATAAAAGTTAATCACAGCAACAAGCAGATGATCAGAGAGGAGATTTTATCCTATTTTAGCGTTTGTTTTATCGTGCAAAAATACTGAAAAATGTTTATTACTGTTGTATTTAGTTGATTTTTTCTGATCGACCGTGAACAGTGAGAAGCATAGAAATCCTACCGCCCATTTAATTAGAAATTGAATATTCCCCAAAGTTAATTCCATCGTTTATTACCAATCTTAAAACTAAAGTTTGCCGATTATTCAAATGTAATCCACACGTCCAAAACGTTGCTCTCTTACAAATTATTTATTATTCGGTTTAATTCTCTGGCCCTGAACTTTCCTTGTTTTTTCAATTTCATTTTCAGTTCCAATACATTAATAAATGCACTGTGCTGACTTACCCACCGTTGCATGTTATTACATTCTTTGTCCTTTGTCATAGAAATCTAACTTGGGATAAAAGAACTTGCCATAAAAGATTTTAATTTAAGGTCAAGGGTTTAATTACATTTAGGTGATTCAGGACTGTCTAATTTCATTGTTGCTTTTGTAGGATTTTGGTAAACCATGTAAGTTAGAACAAAGTAGATGGGGAAGACTATGGATCACTCTTATTAATCATGTGACCCAAAAAAAAAAAAATGAAGATGGAATTTGGTTTTTGCAAGTTTATCGGATTGACGGTTGATAAATTATTTTTATTAAACAACTTTCACATATTTTCATAACAATTGGGTCTTTCATACGAATGAAACTTCATACGAGAAACTAATTGGTTTAAAGGGCATGTTAACATTTTCTACTTTTTTTTTGTTGGTATTTTACATAGGTTGTTCATTCATTCCTATGCTTGAAGACCTTTTTTTTCTTCCTATTTACCAATGTCCATGAAACTTGCTAGCGTTATTTGTGTTTGACTTTTCAACTTTCTAATATGGTTCTATAGTCAATCATTTTCCGCGTCTTTTTAAAATTTTGAAAATATCATATATAATATCATTTTGATGACCACCCATCAGTGGAATCTCATATCGTTTTTGCAACCTTCATCATCTTTCCGTTTCTGACCATCCATCAACGGAATTTGCATCTGACACCAACACCACAAACAAGATCGTTTGAAATAAAAGTGTTTGATAAACAAAATTTTTGCATTTATAGTACATATCCCATTAAATTTTATTTAATAAAAGGTAAATACATTTAGTTATTAGATACACATCCGTGCTATTTATACTTGTATATTGAAAGTAAAGCAGGCTTGGTAATGGGTAAGATCAAGTTATAGTTTAGCTTATGTTCATGTTAAATCGATTCTGCACATAAATTAAATCTCCTTAGAACTATACAAACTAAGCTAAATTATACAGTTCTATTCTCGTAGAAAAGCATACTATTTTCGGATAATCAAAATTAAGACCACGGTCTCCGCTCCGGAAAATGATGGCTATGCCCCCTAAACGGGTCTATGTGCTCAAAGTAAATAAGCCTTGAACTATCGTCAATACTTAGTTGGTTGGGTTTATCCATGGCAATTTATTGACTATCAGAGATTAACTATGTCAGTCTTAAAACAGTACGGAGAAAACGATATTATTTCGAGGCAAATACTATTCAAACACAAAAACTTACTTAGTAAAACCCTTAAAATAATTAAATTTTAAAGGCTAAAACATCCTTGCTAATCAATAAACTGTTTTTCTGTTTAGCGTACAATTTTCTCACGTTTTTTTCTAATCAACTCCATTCGGCTCTATTCTCTAACCCTAATTTCTAAAACTTTCAAGTTAAAGTTCAAATATTTTGTTCAAGTTGATGTATTTTGACGAGGAGAATATCAAATTCATAATTTTTTAATGGAACTATTTTATTTTTAACAAAAATGCAGTCGCAGAAGGGAAAAACCGTGAAATTGTACTTAATCACGTTTAGGCACTACGAGTTTGGTATAAAATCCACGTACGACCAATGCGTGAGAGGTCCCAGTATCGCGTGGTGGGACTACGTGATTTCTACATAAATTATGTAGTTCCAGTACATGGGTAATTGTTTTATTTATTTTTTGCTGATGAACTTTGGTGCGGCTTGCATGAGTTGCTGATGAACTCTAATCGTCGATCGTTCGGGTTGAAAGGAGCTAGGGCTAGGGTTGCGCGTGTGTTGCGACTTTTATATTGGTTAGAAAAGCACAAATTTTAATTAATTATGCAAACGCACATGCGTGTAGTATGCAGGTCGAACACAGGGAATTGTGTTTTAAAATATTTGAAATCTATATTTAAATCTTAGGCGTGTTAAACAAATTCGATGGTAGTTCTTGAACATGAAATAAAAACAATAATATATTCTGAATCGATTTCGAACCCAATCAAAATTGCAGTCAAAAATATAAAATTGTAGAAATCAGAGCAGAAACTAAAAGTGCTTAAAAGAAAATAACAGAGAAAACAACTGAAATAAAATAAACTGAATTTATTAACAAACTGGAAAGAGTGCAGAAAATAACTAAGAACAAGAATAAATAAATTGCTAAATCTAATTAACAATTCTACGTATTCTGTTCGGAAATAAAAACATTGCTGAAAATAAAACTAAACTAGAAGAAGAGTGATGGGTCAAGATCATTTGAAGGTGCTGTATAATGCTGTATATATAGGCCAGCCCCTAAAATCAGTCCATCTTTTTAGCAATAGAACCGGTCCTCTTCATAGTAGTTGCCGAGATAATTGTACTGGCTGGGTCCATTTCTTGAATTGGTGAAGAGTAAAGTTGCCACGTCATTGCTTGAAACACTTTTATATGTGAATTGGTCCAAATTCACACGTAAGCTACTTTTGAACTTTTATATGTGAATTGGTCCAAATTCACACGTAAGCTACTTTTGAATGTGTCCCATTTTGCTTTATAACATGGCTATGTATTATGCTGCTTGAATTGGCTATGTTGTTTGATTAACAAGTGGCATTGCTTTGAAATAGACATCCTTGAATTGCGTGAGCTGGTATGTATTTATATTTAGAGTGTACCACTTTGAATATTTCCAATTGAATGATATGCTTGACAAGTGTTTTCCTTTTGAATTATTCGGTGTCCAAAATGCTGCACTCATTGTTGCGTGTCTTTTAGGACCGACCAACGCCACAACAGATTAATTTTAATGTTGCGTTCCTGAATCTATAATCGGCAAAACCACAATAAAATACCCGTATAATACCGCCTTATTAAAATAAAAATATATGAAACAAACGGTTTAAAATGCAGAAAAATACGTTCATCAAATACCCCAACACTAGAACTTTATTCGTCCTTGAATAAGCAAGAAAATAAAAACTAACTAAATCCTTTTTCGTAGGAAACACGATTGCATTGAGCGTATGCAACAAGCCGTTAAACCTCTAGGTATCTCTAGTAGGACGAGTGGTGTCTCGTGAGGGTTTTCAGCGGATACTACCCACAAAATCCAAATGCAGTATGTGATGATTCTAATGTACTACATGAATGCAAAATTTTAAACAAATGGAGACTCGATTTACTTCATAATAATTGCAACAAAATAATGTATATCGGTTTGAGTCAACTTCTAGAAATTTTTTTTTTGTTCCTCACTAATCACAAATTTCAATATAACTCAAGTTTTCATACATTAGATTCTAGTTTGGCCAGTTGTTTCGGTCGATAACATAGTGTGGCCATGAAATAAATTCTTTATTGTTAATCACAGTTTTTCAAAATGGTATTTTTCATTTCCATTTGTATAACAAGCCAAATCAATAAAGTCAAGAAGTGTTTGGGTTTCAATAGCTTACTCTCTCTTTATTAATTTTTTTTATATACACCTAACTTTTGGACCAAGGTATACCACTCATGCACTGCCTCGCGGGCTTACATGAGAGCTGGGACAGAGCTTGGCGGATTGTGCAAACCGATGCTGACTATGTCAGAAAAGGTCGGTAATCCTTAGGTGATTATTTATTTAATTTCTTTATACACCTAACTCAGAATGCTGAGGCCAGATATACCATCCATGCACTGTCTTGCGGGCTTACGTGAGAAGAGTACAGAGCATGGCGAGTGTACACACTTTCATAAGTGTGCACACTTATTGACTCTAGGTGTTTCTTATTAAATTTTTTTTGTTGAAAATAACTATAGAGAGTTATGCAAATCAACTTAGCACCACTTAACTTCAATGATTTGAAATGTCAATGCATGTACTTTAAATCCGCCACTTTTTTAAACAAAGACTACAGTTTAGAAAGGATTTCATAACCATCACCTACGAATCCCCCTATATACCGACCTCACTATTATCGCTTGTAATTCAACTTTTCATTATATTTTACATTTGAAATTAGTGATTCACAAAAATTTCATCAATTGACTTCAACTGTTTATGTCTTAACTAATTAAAAATAAATCAAAGTCCTGAAAATAATGGAAAATGAGATGAAGCTTGAAAGAAAAAATTGAAAAGAAATTTGAAAATAAATAATGAGATGATATGAAAAATGAATAAACAGTATAAGATATGAGTCTCCCCATCCCCACACTGGAATGAGACAGTGTCCCAATTGTCAAATGGAATGCAATTGCAATACAGAAGGAAAGAGAAAATAAAAAATAAAAAATAAAAACTAAAAAAATAATACAACCTGATATGTACAAGATAGTGAGTGGCTCATGCCGAATAGCTAGGTTCATGGAGATCCACGAACTCATCATCCTCGTGTTGTCCGAACTCTAGAAATGGCTTCAAACGTTGTCCATTGACCTTTGAAATGAACCGTCCCTAGGATTTTCAATTTCAACTACACCATAAGGGTACACTGTTTTCACAATATATGGACCTGTCCATCGAGATCTCAATTTGCCTGGAAATAAATGAAGTCTGGAATTATATAAGAGAACCTTTTGGCCTACTTCGAATGTCTTACGAAGTATGGATTTATCATGATAAAATTTAGTTTTCTCTTTATAAATCTTTGCATTTTCATACACATCATTTCTTAGTTCTTCTAATTCTGACAATTGTAATTTACGACGCGATCCGGCTTTTTCTATGTCAAAATTAAGGTATTTGATTGCCCAAAGTGCGCGGTGCTCGAGTTCAACGGGTAAATGGCATGCTTTTCCAAAGACTAATCGGTATGGTGACATTCCTAGATTAGTTTTATAAGCTGTGCGAAATGACCAAAGGGCATCTATCAATTTAGATGACCAATCTTTTCTGTTGGAGTTAACTGTCTCTTTTCAAGAATTTGTTTAATTTGTCTATTGGAAATCTCGACTTGACCGCTAGTCTGTGGATGATATGGAGTAGATAGTTTATGAGTGATAAGAGTATTTCTTAAGAAGAGATTCAAAAGCATGATTACAAAAATGAGAACCGTTATCACTTATAATAGCTCGAGGCGTGCCAAAACGAGAAAATATGTTTTCTTTCAAAAATTTGACAACAACTTTATTGTCATTCGTTCTGGTGGGAATGGCCTCAACCCATTTAGACACATAATCTACTGCAAGTAGGATGTAGAGATTTCCAAGAGAATTAGGAAAAGGACCCATGAAATCGATGCCCCAAACATCAAAAATTTCGATGACAAGGATTGGGTTTAGGGGCATCATGTTACGTTTGGAAATACGACCTGTTTGTTGACATCTAGAGCATTTGGAGCAAAATTCGTAGGCATCACGAAAAAGAGAAGGCTAATAAAAACCGCACTGTAACACCTTGGCAGCAGTTTTCTTTACTCCAAAATTTCCTCCACATGCTTAATTATGTGAAAAAGAGAGGATGCTATGGAATTCATTTTCAGGGACACATCTACGTATGATTTGATCGGTGCAATATTTAAAGAGATAAGGATCGTCCCAGTAAAAGTTTCGAACATTGGAGATAAATTTTTGTTTATCTTGTTTTGACCAATGGTAAGGTGTTTCATTTGTGACAAGATAATTTACGATGTCCGCGTACCATGGTGCACTAGAGAGGGAAAGAATTTGTTCATCGGGAAAATGATAATTGATTTGAGAGTTATCGATGGTTTCATAAACAATACAAGAAAGATGATCAGCTACGACATTTTCAGGACCCTTTTTATCCCGTATTTCTAGGTCAAACTCTTGAAGAAGGAGAATCCAACGGATTAAGTGGGGTTTGGCATCCTTTTTCGTGAGTAAATACCGCAATGCGGCATGATCGGTGTAAACTATGACCTTAGAACCTACGAGATATGACCTAAACTTATCGAGGGCAAAGATAACTACTAAAAACTCTTTTTCTGTGGTTGAGTAATTCAATTGAGCTTCGTTAAGAGTTTTTCTAGCATAATAGATAACTCGAGGAAGTTTATCGATTCGTTGACCTAAGATGGCTCCAATGGCATAATCAGAAGCGTCACACATTAATTCGAAAGGTAAAGTCCAATTTGGAGGTTGGATTATAGGTGCAGTGGTCAAGATCGATTTAAGGGTTTCAAAATACGTTTTACATTCATTGGAAAATTCAAATTTCACGTCTTTAGCTAGAAGATTTGAAAGAGGTTTTGAAATTTTTAAAAAACCTTTAATGAACCTCCTATAAAATCCTGCGTGGTCGAGAAATGAGCGAATGTCCCTGACGGACCTTGGAGGAGGAAGGTCAACAATAAGATCAACTTTAGATTTGTCAACTTCTATGCCACTTTTAGAGACAACGTGACCTAAGACTATTCCTCTCTTAACCATAAAATGACATTTTCCCCAATTAAGCACAAGAGATTTCTCCTTACATCGCTTTAAGACACGTTCTAAACGAAGGAGGCATTGATCGAAAGATGACCCATAGATTGAAAAATCGTCCATGAATATCTCTAAGAAATCCTCTACCATATCAGAAAATATACTCATCATACATCTCTGAAAGGTAGCGGGAGCATTACAAAGACCGAAGGGCATGCGACGATAAGCGAAAGTTCCGAAGGGGCAGGTGAACGTCGTTTTGTGTTGGTCCTCTAGTGCAATGGGAATTTGATTATAGCCAGAGTAACCATCAAGAAAACAATAATATTCATGACCGGCTAAGCGTTCGAGCATTTAATCAATGAAAGGGAGGGGAAAATGATATTTTCTTGTTGCTGCATTGAGTTTTCAATAGTCGATGAAAACACGCCATTTTGTTTTGACTTTTTTCGGAACAAGTTCGTTATTCTCATTTGTGGTCACAGTGATTCAGACTTCTTTGGTACAACTTGTACCGGACTTATCCAAGTACTGTCAGAGATAGGGTAGATAATGTCATTGTATAAACATTTGATAATATCTTCCTTTACCGCTTCTCTCATATTAGGGTTTAATCACCTCTGAGCTTCGCGAGTGGGTTTAGCCTCATCGATTAAATGTATTCGATGTTCGATGGACTAATTCCCTTAATGTCAGCGATTACCCATCCTAACGCCTCTTTATTTTCCCTTAAAATTTTCAAAAGTTGTTCTTCTTGGTCCTTAATGAGATCGGAGGCCAAGATTACAGAGAAATTTTTCGAAGAATCTAAGTATGCGTACTTAAGATCATTTGGAAGAGGTTTAAAGTCTAATTTAGGGCGTTCTTCTTTTGAGGCTTCAGTAGACATCAACTGATTGAATTCTAGTCAATTATGAAAAGAGTAGAGCATATCATTTAATTCATAAATGTATTCATCTTCATTGAAATTGGAATTAAAATTAAAATGATCTAGGCACATGTTAAGAGACTCTGTAGTATCACTAAAATCAGTTTCTACAATTTTTTAGATCATGTTAACTTCTTCTGTTTCAAAATCCCTTAGTTGTTTTTAAGATTGAAGATGTTTAGTTCAATGGTTAGGTGCCCAAAAGAAAGTCGGAGTTGACCATTCCTACAATTTATGATAGCATTTGATGTTGCTAAATGGACGACCTAATATCAAAGGAATCTGACCGTTAGGATTTGAGACGGGTGCAGTCTCTAGGACTATGAAATCAATGGGGAAATAGAATTGCTCGATCTGTATCAAAACATCTTCAACTGTGCCCAATGGTTTTTTGACAGATCGATCAGCTAGTAGAATTGTGATGTTTGTAAGCTTTAATTCCCCTAGTCCAAGTTGACAGCACACAATATAAGGCAAAAGATTCACACTCGCTCCAAGATCGAGTAAGGCATGACTAATGTGAGTGTTACCGATTTTACAACCGATTGTAGGACAACCGGGGTCCTTATACTTGATTGAGGAGGAATTCGGAAGAACAGAGCTAGGGTTTGCAGTTAGAAATGCAGTCTTAGGAACGTTAGTGGCACGTTTTTGAGTACGTAGCTCTTTAAGACATTTGGCATATTGAGGAATTTGCTCGATGGTATCAAGAAGTTGAATATTGATTCGAACTTGTTTGAAGATTTCAAGAATTTGGTCAAAATTAGCGGGCTTCTTCTTTTTGTTGAGTCTATGAGGAAATGGATCTATGGGTTTATAGACTCGTTCGGCAGTTTTTTCATTCGAAGAAGAAAGTGTTATATTAGAGGGTGAAGATAAGGAAGCTGGAATGTTGGGGTTGCCAACATCAGAAGGCGAAGAGTGGTCGGGATTGCCAACCTTGGATGAAGAATGGGAGTCGATTGGATTGACAACAGTGGGTGTCAACCGAGTCTCAGAATTTTGAACATTGGTAGACTTAAGAAGGATGTCGGGGTTGCCGACGTGGTTATCCACCTTCTTTCCAGACCTTAATGCGGTGACATCATTAACTGGATTTACATTTTCGTCCTCACAAAGATTTACTCCTCGAGAGTTATACTTTGGATTCACTTTGGTTTGACTAGGAAATTTACCTTTCTCATTGGTTTTCATGAGATCCTTCATCATTATCAACATTTGTTCATTTTGTTTGGTGATTTGCTCAATTCTTGCATCTTGGTTAGTGATTTGTTCATTTTGTTTGGTGAGTTGTTTTTCCAATCGGGCAATTTCTTGCGAAGGCTGAGAAGGTTGGGCTGATGGATTGAAATTAGGATGCCTATATGGTTGATTCGAAGGTTTTGTTTGAGGAGTAGGTTGAGAATTTTGAGCATTAGAGGCTGGGGCTCGATAATTCAGATTTGGTACCATCGGATACATATGTGATGGATTAGCCGCATTGTTAGGATTTGACCACGAAAAATTGGGAAGGAGCTTCCAGTTAGGATTGTATGTGGATGAATAAGGACTATTTTGAGCTATAGCATTGATTTGGTCTTGTGTGTAGTAATGGGGTAGTCTTTCTCCTTCTTGAGGAGTTTGGGCATCTATAGGAAGATGTGATGGGTCAATGGCATGTACTCCTCTGTTTGGAGTACGAATTGGAACACAAATTGTTTCCCGTTGCATATCCTTTTTCGAATATTCTTCTAAAAATTCCCAAGCTTCCTTGTCTGTTTTTGCCATGAGTTCTCCTCCGCACATTGATTTGAGTTGGGATCTTGTTTGATAGTTAAGCCCTTCATAGACGATTTGGCACAAGACGTGTCTAGGGATTGCATGATGTGGGCAACTATATAACAAGATTGAACCTTTCAAAATATTTTGAAAAAGTTTCTCCTTCATTCTGAGAGAATTGATCGATTTCAGTTTGAATTTTAAGTGTTTTGTGGAAAGGAAAAAACTTTCTCAAAAATATAGTAACAAAATCGTCCCAACTTTTAATTGAATTTTTAGGAAGAGAATTAAGCCATCTTTTTGCACTTTCTAGAAGCGCGAATGGAATAAGTCTTAGCTTGATGGATTCATTAGAAAGTTGTTGCATTTTAGTTGTGGAAGCATATAACTCAAATTCACTAAGAAATTCATAAGCATTTTCAGACCCAGTGAATTTTGGTACCCCTTGGATAAAAGAATGTTTTAGCTCAAAATTATTTCCTTCGGCAGGTGGAAATGAAATAACCAAAGGTTGAACGGTCCTAGTTGGATAGCATCGGTCTTTAAGGGATAATGGTCGGTTCTCATGAAATTCATTATTTCCAACATGTGATTTAGGTGACGATTTTGGTGAACTGTGATGTGAACCGTGATGTGAACTGTGATTGCTCATATTTGTTTGATTTGAAATTTCTGTTGATTTTTTTAATGAGATATTTTGGCTTTCTAAACGGTCAAAATTATTTCTTGCCCAAACGTGCATAAACAACTCAAGATGTAATAGCAAAAAGTAAATTTAAACAGTTTTCAGTTGGGCACCTGTAGAGTAGAAAATTACTTACAGAGGGGTATGGCAGTCCGTCTAGTGCAACTGAGTAGCGCTAGTGAATGGTTGAGATTTACCGAGTTGGAGCTATCTGTGTTGAAATTAACGTTTGCTATCTGAGTTGAAGTTTTCTCCGTCAAGCTGTAATGTGAATCAAGTGAATCACAAATTAAAAACGAAAAGGAAACATAAATTTAAAAACTAATGAACGTGGCAGCTCAAGAAAGAGAATAAGCTAATAATGCAGAAAAAAAACATGCATTCAAATATGAAAAACCCAAAATGAAAAAGAACAACTAACGTGAACGTTAAATGAGTGCAAAATTGAAACATTCAGATGCACAGTTGAACATGGCAGCTCGTGAAAGGCACAAAACTAAGCTGCTAACAGAAAATATATGAAAACAGTCACATGCAGAAAATTTAAAACATGCCGAATAAAATAAAGTAAAATAGAACGAATGTGTTGAATGCAAAATAAACTGTTATGACACTGCTATGTTACGTGAGTAAATGACTATATGGAAAAAAGAATTTTGTGAAAGATTATGCAATGTGAAAAGAAAGTAAACCTTACGTGTGAACTAAAAAAAATGAATACTTGAAAGTGAAAATGCAAACTACGTGAGTTATGAAAGAAATGCAAGCTACTGAGCAGGGGATAGTTACGTGAATATGAGAATGAGGTTTGCAAATATGAACAAAAGATAAATTAATACAAGTAACAAAACTAATGCACGTATGAAAACTAAACTAATGTATGAAACATGCAACAACAAGATGGTTACGTGAAAACAATGCAGTGAACGGAATTTTTTTATATATTTTATTTAATAATTTATGCAAACTAACGTGAAAATGTAAAAGTGGAAGTGCAACTGAAAATGTGTACTGGAATGGTCACAGGAAAATGTGTAAGTAAAATGCAACTATGAATGCAACATGATGGAAAATGCAAGCAAGGTGTAAATTTGAAAATGAAACAATGTGTCACAAACCAAAGCAACGTGAAAAATGCAGCAGTGAGAGAATTTGAATAATTAGAAACCGAAAGTGTGGCTATGTGAAACGTGATTTTTGAAAATATGCAGAAACGTTAAAGCAAGATTATGTGAAGGAATGATTTACTCTTTAGTCTTCTGCTTTGGATACGTGAATGATTTTTCATGGGTTTTTTTAAAACTAATGTAAAATAAAAGAAAATTAAATTAACATGAATAGATTTAAAAAACAGAAAAAATCAAAAATTTCAAAATAACAATTCCCGGCAACGGCGCCAAAAACTTATTGCGACTTTTCTATTGGTTAGAAAAGCACAAATTTTAATTAATTCTGCAAGCGCACAGGCGTGTAGTATGCAGGTCGAACACAGGGAATTGTGTTTTAAAATATTTGAAATCCATATTTAAATCTTAGGCGTGTTAACAAATTCGATGGTGGTTCTTGAACAGGAAATAAAAACAATAATATATTCTGAATCGATTTCGAACCTAATTAAAATTGCAGTCAAAAATATAAAATTGTAGAAATCAGAGCAGAAACTAAAAGTGCTTAAAAGAAAATAACAGAGAAAACAACTGAAATAAAATGAACTGAATTTATTAACTAACTGGAAAGAGTGCAGAAAATAACTAAGAACAAGAATAAATAAATTGCTAAATCTAATTAACAATCCTACGTATTCTGTCCGGAAATAAAAACATTGCTGAAAATAAAACTAAACTAGAAGAAGAGTGATGGGTCAAAGATCATTTGAAGGTGCTGTATAATGCTGTATATATAGGCTTTCAGCCCCTAAAATCAGTCCATCTTTTTAGCAATAGAACCGGTCCTCTTCATAGTAGTTGCCGAGATAATTGTACTGGCTGGGTCCATTTCTTGAATTGGTGAAGAGTAAAGTTGCCACGTCATTGCTTGAAACACTTTTATATGTGAATTGGTCCAAATTCATACGTAAGCTACTTTTGAATGTGTCCCATTTTGCTTTATAACGTGGCTATGTATTATGCTGCTTGAATTGGCCATGTTGTTTGATTAACAAGTGGCATTGCTTTGAAATGGACATCCTTGAATTGCATGAGCTGGTACGTATTTATATTTAGAGTGTACCACTTTGAATATTTCCAATTGAATGATATGCTTGATACGTGTTTTCTTTTTGAATTATTCGGTGTCCAGAATGCTTCACTCATTGTTGCGTGTCTTTTGGGACCGACCAACGCCACAACCGATTAATTTTAACTTTGCGTTCCCGTCTATAATCTGCAAAACCATAATAAAATAACCGTATAATACCGCTTTATTAAAATAAAAATATATGAAACAAACGGTTTAAAATGCAGAAAAATACGTTCATCAGCGAGTTGAAAGGAGGTAGGATTTGTTAAGGTTTGTGCTTGTGTGAGTAGGGTTTGAGCACGCGTGAGTTTTTGATGTTGCGTGAGTTAGGAAGGAGGTGAGGGTAGAGTTGGAAGAAAAAAGAAAATAGAGGGAGCTACTAAGTAGAAACTTTGGTATAGACTGTTTTTCAAAAAAAGGAGGCTACCGAGTAAATTTCTGGGTTTAAATAAAATTTGCCTTGTTTCGAAAGGAGTTTATGAATAGGGGTTTGCTTTGATTTTGGAATTTTGGAAACACTGGCTATGCTTTTTTTTGTGTGGAGCTTGGTACTTTATTAAATAATGTGGATTATAATTGAAATGGAAGCATTAACGTAATTGTAACAATTTGTTATAAAATACAATTAAATAGAGTACATCATGGCATATTCGTTTTAATTTTTGGGTAAATATCAAAAGAACACCAATGAAAAAAATAAATTTGAATTAGATTTTTAGATAAAGAAAGTAACTGTAGGTGGTATCCAAACGGTGTGAATGGAGGCACCAAATTTTATATCATGTATTATAATTTTATAACCCTTTTATTTCTCTTTTATGTTTTTTCTTCACACTTTTGTTTCTATAATCTCATATTGAACATCTTATTTTGTTCATGATGATGTTTCCTAAATCATATTTTGCATCTTATTTTGTTCACGGTAAAGTTTTCTAAATTCATACTACTTGTTGAACCAACTTTTGGTCTAATACGCAAAATTCTTCAAATAGGTCTTTTATAAATTCCAAATATGCCCATAGTCAAGATAAAAATTATCCAAAATGTTAAAAAATCGTATCAATTTCCATTTACATGCGAATAGTACAAAAATTCAAGTTCATATGCAATAATCTTTATTCGTTAGTCAGTATGTCAATAATACAAGTCATCTCCTTGCTTATTGTCCAAAACATCAAACAATAGGGCATATATGCAATTTCCTATTCTATAAATCCATGTGTACAAAAGTACAAGCCATATTTTACGTCGTCGGCCATTAAAAGAGTTCTCAAGTTCTCAAGGAAGCTTAGAAATATCACGTGCTAAAAATTAATTCGTGCTAAGAAAGAGAAAGAAGAGAGGGGCCCTTCTTATGTGGAGGTAGGTCTCTATTTACAATAGTCGGAGAGAGACATAACTTGCTCGTATTGTTTGATTGAAGTTGACGTAGACCAATGAATTAGAAAGATAGACAGCCTTGATGATGTCATATGTCATAATATAGGATTTGAGCAGTTCACATGGATTGCTATCATGGTCATGACATTGACAAAGATGACATGGTTGCATAAGAAACCTTTGAAGTTTTCTTACTAGTTACATATAAGACCTTTCTTATACTGATGCACTTGCTCTTCATATAGTCTTTATCCTTTTAAGTAGAATATCGCTAATATCTCCTTTTTTTGCTTATTATTGAATTACTTTGCTTGAGGAGGAATCACCAATATACTTTAATAAGCATATCTCATTACAGCATCATTAGTGTCTCCACTTCTTTTAATAGTTTTCTCCAGTCTAATAACATATTTTCCCTTATATTTGATAGCTCTATTGTATTGTTCATAGCTCCTTATATCGGTGATAGTTTCTTCGTATCATCAATAGTTCTTTGCTTAACTTGCTTTTTGATAGCTTATGACCTCGCCCTTTGATAGCCTAAACTTCCAATAGCTTATGACCTCTTTGTATCATCAATAGTTCTTGCTTAACGCTTTAACACTCAATTGCTTTATTTTTTGGTATACGATAGCTTTTATGCTTTTTCACTCGATATCCTTGTTGATCTTCAACACTCGATAGCTTCGTGTGATAGCTTGCTTATTCATGACACTCGATATACCTTTCTTATTCTTAAACTCAATAGCTTCATGCGATAGCTTACTTATCCCGACACTCAATAATTCATGCGATAGCATGCTTATTCCTGACACTCGATAGCTTTATGTGATAGCATGCTTATTCCTGACACTCGATAGCTTCATGCAATAGCTTATTTACCTTTGACACTCGATAACTTCATTCCTATTCGATCTCTTTTGAAATTTTAACACTTGACCCCCTAATAAGAATTTTGCTTATGCTTTAGCTTAAGTGAACTTCTGCTTTAAGCCTTATTCTTTTCCTTGAATGTTGACCTTTCCTCTTGCCTTGTCTTTCTCCATTCCAATTGGTCTTATTTCGTTGATGGATATTGATTCAGCCAGTTGTACGACTGGATAGTCTTTATTTAAGATTTTTATTTTCCATTAGAGCTTAGTTGGTCATCCTTCCTTGGACGGTTATTTTAGCTGGATTTAAAGGCGGGACAAGAGACTTTATCGTCCATCACTCTTTGGATGGTTGTTTTAGCCAGGTGTAGAAGTAGAACCAAAGACTTTATTGGCCATCACTCCTTGGATGGATGCTTTGGCTAGGTGTAGAAGTAGGACTAAAGGCTTACTTTGACCATCACTTCTTGGATGGGTGCTTTGCCCAGACATAAAAGTGGGACTAAAGGCTTTATTGACCGTCACTCCTTGGATATGTGCTTTTGCCAAGCATAGAGTCGGGACCAAAGGCTTAATTTGACTATCCCTATTTGGATTGGTGATTTAGCCAGATATAGATGCGGGACCAAAGGCTTAATTGACCGTCGCTCCTTAGAAAAGTGCTTTGGCTAGACGTAGAAGCGGGACCAATGACTTAATTTGACCATCACTCTTTGGATGAGTGTTTTGGCTAAGCAAGATTGAAGACTTTATTTTATCCACTACTGGGCATGAGGTATGCCTTTGATCAACGAATCCCTTTTGCCTTGTTAGGTTAGGTGATAAGTCAAGCATAATGCATCTCAGTCCAGGAGCAATTTATTTGGATATATCTTTAATAATCCTTTATCTCTTTATTCATCCAAAGTTATGAAATAAGGTCTCAAATATTTTGCATTCTAGGTTCTTGCTATTGCATTTCCATTGAATCCACTTAATCGATAAATTTCTGAAGGTGTCACTTCGTAAATGATTGAAGAGTTTTCCTACTTTGATCTAAGCAGATTGCCTTTTGGGTTCTTGGTATTTGCCATCACTCCTCTGAGTATCAAACCATCCTTTTGAAATGCTTTCTCATTTTCTTTCAATAGTATTTAGAGGTCCTCAGTTGATGTCCTATGGTCCATGACGCAGCCTAATTTTTCAATTTATTGATTAAATCTAGGGATTATTTTATTAGTTCTTGGTTTGGTCTATAATCGTATGCGATTCTTCATCATGTGGAACTTCAACTCCGACTTGCATCACCTCTTCAAATCCATATGTTAGTTGGAAAAGAAGCGGTATGCTCAATAACTGTCTTTGCTTAAGTCCTGTATGACCATGAGAAAAGAGGTAGTTTCTTCACTTAATTTCCCATTAGAATCACTTTTTCGAGATGTTCTTGAGAGTGTTACTTGCAGTTTCTACTATGCCATTGACTCTTAGATGGACTATTGAAGAAAAACTCTTTATTATTCCATTCCTCTCACAAAAATCAGTGGGTTCTTCATTTTCAAATTAGATCCTTATTATTAGAAATAATTTTTGTTAAGGAGTTCACGGTGGCTAACAATGTCCTTGATGACAAATTTCAAGACTTTTTCTATAGCTATGATGGGTGACGTTTTACCTTGTTCGCAAAATTATTAATTGCCACTATTGCAAACTTTACATCTATTTTCAGGGTAGGAAAAGTTCTTATTAAACTGACTATTCATCTATAAAAAGGTTAAGGGTTAGTGATGGAAGTTAATTCATTCGAAGTAACCAATGTTTCCGGCTCATTACTTTCTTTGCCAACTTCATATTATTAGAATTATCATTATAAAATCTTTCGTTGAATCTAGTTAATAGTTATATCTACTTCTTAATAGTCATATCTATTTCTAAATCATCATATCCACTACTTTTGGACTTACTCATTTTAAGTATGGGATCGAATAAACCTTCTTATATAGTATTCTGTTGGTTATAGTGTAGGAAGATTCTTGGCATCTCATCTTCTTTGATTCATTTCTTTCTCACAACAGTGTCACTTTTTCCAAATATTCTATTCTAACTATTCACCTGCTAATGTTTGTGGCTACTTATTCTAAATCCTTCGTAAGATTCTTTGCAACTGCTTTCTTTTCATAATTTCCTGCATCAAAATATCCTGGAAATGTATCTAAAGAAAAGGATCAAAATAATATTTCTTCTCGACTATATTGAAAGAAAGAAACTGTAAAAATAGGAGTTTGTCATACAAATAAGAACAAAGAAGACCAAAAACCCATATGATGAAGAAATTCATAATCACATAATAGGTATTTCATGTCTAATTTCAAGATTGAATATGGGGACTTTATTCCATTAGGTACTAATTCATATTTGACAAAGATATCCAGATTTCCGTAGGTATATGCCTTTGATGGATGAAATCAATAGTATCAAGCAATACAGATTCTTTGCTTGTTAACCTATCATCGAGACAATAATGAAGAAAGCTAGAAATCCATTCAAAATAATTCATTATTACCCAATAGTTAACTTGAATATAGGTCTCGAAGTAGAAGATTGGATCTTTAGTCAAGCCCTTTGTTGACGACTAATTCACTAAATTGAAGGAGGATATTCTGAATTTCATCGTTAGACAAGAACCCACATTTGATAAGGAAATTCAGGTAATAATAAAGAAGGTCAGAACCATATAAAATAAAGAGCTCATTATTATGTAACAAGGAGATATAATCTGAGTCTCGAAATAGAAGGGCGAAACTTCATTCCTTATTCTCATATTATGATGAGATGATGTACCAATTCTTTTCTGATGAACATCCTCATAATCCAAAGAAGAAATGCTTTAAACTATATGTTGGATAATAATTCATTTCTGACAAAGGAATCTAGGAGTTTTTGAAATCTTCTTCCATGTCAATAAAGTATGCAAACCTAATAGATGATTCCAAAGGTACTCATTTAGCTAGAATTCTCGATATCCATTAATAGGTGATGTGTAGTCGTATTCTGATGATGGAATTCATAATTTTGAGTAGTCCATGCTCTTCTACCTCTCTAAGAATTTGTCTAAAATAGGAGAACAAAATAATATCTCATCTTAGAAATCTCGTTGATCATGCTGGAAGAGGCATACTTCAACAGCAGGAGCTTTATCATCCAAACAATAATAAAAAAACCAGAAACCATACATAATAGTGTATTCGAGTTCAGGTCTTAAAATAAGAGAACAAAACTTTATTTCTAATAAAAGAAATCATCCCTTGTCGTGATTACAGATAAATTTCAATTTTGAGCTTGTGCTAACAAATTGATTCAATAAGGGGGATATTGCGACTTCTATATATTTAAATAACGATTCATGCTTGATAAATAGAGCCAAGATATCATAGATTTTTCCTTTGATGATAAGGTTTATGGCTTCAAATAATAAATAGTCCTTGCTTTTACCTACCAAGAAACTCGAGTCCCTGATTAGTGAATCACATATTCTTAATACAAATGATCCATATATATTCTTAATTCATGATATAGAAATAATCAAAATCAAAATTCAATAATAATTATCTACTAAATAAATCTACAGTCGATGCACATTGTTAATAATTCTGAGATTTTATAATTCAGTTATTCTAGCACTACCTTATATTGAAGTCGTTTTATTACGATATCATTTTATATTCTTATTTATTACGACCAATTGACTTCATTCATTAATACATATTTTCTTTTGAAAATTATTTGCTCTCCTCACTTTATTTTATATTCCATTTCATGCTGATTGTATTAAACTTTTAAACGTTCAAATTTTTGAATTTTGAAATCGATCGTTATTCAAAATTTCAAACTATAATTAGCAATTTCTCTCACATATGGATAGATAGAGAAAATAGTCTTTGCCACCTACTTGGATTTTCACGAATAGATATGGCCAATCACGATCGTTAATTTGTAACTTTTAATCTGCAACTTTGTTCCTCGAATTATTTATATGGACTTGTGCATCTTGACGATTGTAGTTGATTTGTGGTGGCCGATCCTCGAAATCCATCATCTTTTTATGGGAATTTCATTTGAACTTTCAAAAGTTGTTTCGTTCTTTGAATTTATTTTGCACCGTCAACTTGGTTGCCACACCATCTGCACATGATAGAGAGGAGACATAGCTTTCTTCTACCGGTGATCGCTTAATTTGAGTCTGATCACCTGCTTCTTACTGACGAAAACCCTAATGGGCTATAATTATTTCTAACTGCTTCAAGGGGCAATATCTAGGCGGGTGTTAGGGGAATTGTTCGTCGTGGGATGCTCTATCTAGTGATGAATTTTCCGATAGCTAGTTGACCACAAATCATGAGAAATTGGAATGGTCTGAAAGTTCATCGTGGATGAACTCTATATTTTCGTTTTTTATATTAGAAGTTACCCACCGAACTTAAATAAAGCTATCGCATGAAGCTATCGATTTTCAACCAGCTTTACAACCTATCGAACTTCATCCCAACTATTGCGAAGAGCTATCGAGCTATAATAGGAACATCTGCTATCGAGCTTTAAGTCTTATAGTAGGAAAGCTATCGAAGTCTAAAAATGTTCTGTCAATGATCAGTATAATTTCCTGTAAAAAATGCTATCGCAGATATAAATGTTGAAGGGCTCGATAGCTTGCCCCTAATTTTAAAATTTTGAATAAACAAAAATTCATAAATTTCTCAAAAATGATCTAATATGAAAAGTTCTACAAACATCATTCTAACAAAAAATTCCTATTTTCCAAATTTTTTGAAAAATTCCATTTTTTTAAAAATTAGTGGCATTTTGGTAATTTTTCAAAAAAGCCCCGAGTTCAACTCTCAATGAAAGCACCAAAATGTTAAACCAAGTTTTAGTCCAACACCCAAAATTCTTCAAACAAATATATTATAAATTCCAAATATGCCCATGGTCAAAATTAAAATTATCCAAAATGTTTAAAAGTCATATCATATCCATTTATATGCGAATAGTACAAAAGTTCAAGTTCATATGCGATATTCTTTATTTGTTAGTCAATATGTAAAATAATACAAGTAATCTCCTTATTCATTGTCCAAAATGTCAAAAAATAGGGTACATATGCAATTTCCTATTTCTATAGGTCCTTATCTTCAAAAGTTCAAGTCATCTTCTCCTTCTTCGTTCATTAAAAGAGTTCTCAAGCTCTTGAGGAAGCTTAGAAATGTCAAGTTTCAAAAAATGATTTGTGCTAAGATAGAGAATAAAGAGAGGAGCCCCTTCTTATGTGAGTGTCTTTATTTACAGTAGTTGGGGAGAGGCACAACTTGCTCGTATTTGTTGATTAAAGTTGACATAGATTGATGACATGATAAAATATATGGTCTTAATGGTGCCATATGTTATGATCATAGGATTTGAGTAGTTCACATGGATTGCTATCTTGGTTATGGCATTGGCAAAGGTGACATGGTTATATAGGAATGTTTTGAAGTTTTATTACTAGTTAGATATAGAACCCGTCTTATTCTAATGCACTACCTCTTTATATAGTCTCTATCCATTTGTATAGAATATTACCCATATCTCTTTTTCTTGCTTATTATTGAATTACTTTGCTTGAGAAATCACCAACATACTTTAATAAGTATATATCATTATAATATCATTAATGTCTCTATTTTTTTTCAATACTTTTGTCCAGTCCAATAACATTTTCCCCCTTATATTTGGTAGCTCCTTTGTATTGTTGATAGCTCCTTGTATCGATGATAGTTTCTATATATCATCAATAGTTCTTTATTTTACTTTCTTTTTGATAGATTTTGACCTTACCCTTCGATAGCCTCATCCCTTGACTTTCAATAGCTAGGCATCTTGACATGCAATTGCTCAATGCCTTGATACTCGATAGCTTTATTTCTTAGTATGCGATAGCTTTTATGCTTTGTCACTTGCTAACCTTATTGATCTTCAATACTTTATAGCTTCATACCATAGCTTGCTTATTTTTGACATTTGATAGCTTCATGCGATAGCTTGCTTATTCCTGACACTCGATAGCTTCATGCGATAGCTTGCTTATCTTTGACATGGATAGCTCATACAATAGCTTATTTACATTTGACACTCGATAGTTTCATTCCTGTTCAATCTCTTTTGAGAAATTTTAGGGTATAACACTATTTTTCTACTTATAATATAACGTCTGTCTTTTCTTTTTTAACATAGTTCTGACTTTACTTTCCAACCTCTCCTTAATTCATGTCGGTTGTCGTTAATTAAATGGAGTATTCACACCCTTTATCAGTAGCAATTGCATTCACTTATGACCTACATGAAAAATAATATTTATCATTTGACTCTATTAATGAAATTTATCGATAAGAAATAGCCTGCTACATATATTCATTTATATTTAGGGTAAATAAGTGGATCTTCTATTTAGATTGTCTTATGTGAATAAACCGTTATTCGAATAAATTTAGAATGCAATACATCATAAGAGAACATGGGAAACTATGAACTTGTTCATTACAGACATAGTGTTATGCAAACAATATTATCGTGGTTATTTGTATTACACCAATATTTTAGTAATAAACTAGAAAAGGTATTTTGACCAATTTCAACAATAAGGGTAAAATGATCATTTTTACGAATATTGAAATTTGATGACGAGAGTTGGTTATCGCGGAGAGAACATTTTTCATATCAGTTTCAACTATAAACATGTTTGAATCGAAGATTGTTCAGAGGAGATATATGGAATATGGGTTTCGGGTTTGAATAGGCTTTAGCGGGCTTTGGGTCCAACAATTTGAATATGAAAGATACATCATTTCATTTCCCTCCAACTATATAAATAAAAGACATCATATGTTCTATTTCAAAATTTCATTTTCTTCTCTTTTCTCTAAGCTTTCAGATCCCACCTACTTCAAAATTTCATATCTCCTAAATTACTCAATGAACATTGGCAAATTTCGTATCGAAATTAAGGGTACGGGGTGTATTATAGATTAGCACTAGCTTTGGGGTTGATTGCAGTGATTTTTGGGTACTAAGTTGTAGAACAACATAGGCAATCATTGATTCTTCTTCATTTTTGAGGCAATGATCAACAAATATGAGTAAAACTAGTTTAATCCATTATATAATGCACGTATACTAATATAATGATGATTAGTGGTCTATATATGGTTAATTATGAATTAAATATGATTAGTTAATGGTAAAAATGATCTAAATCGATTGAATGTATATAAGTTTGGTATTAGAAAAAAAATCTTGATATAAATTGATTTATTCCACTATGGATCGTATAACAATTATAATACAATATATAAATAATGTATAAACCATGATATCAAGTAATTACATTGAAATAAAAAGCCTAAACATCACAAAACCACTAAAATAGATGAAATATGAGGAGGGATGAGTGTACAACCCTCGTCATTCATCAATGTCCGGTTGACTAGCCGCTTAATCACCAGTCAACTAGTGGCATTTGTCTGGCGTAGGTTGAACTTGGACCTAGATGGGGCCGTATGGAAGAGGAATAAGCGTTTCGACGGGATTTTCTTGACTTTCCGAGACTGTTTTTGAGGTTTTTAACCCAATGTGACTATATGGAGATGAAACGAGCTTAGGCAATTGTATGATGTTGTTCGATGAATTAAAATGTGATACATTATCATTATTACATGGATTCCACAGATGATATGGAATGCGATTGTCTTAGTTTCTTTTATGACTTACCATGATGTCAATAGATCATGCAGACGGTGTGTGCCACTGACAAAATGGTGTCGCCCATATATAAGGCTTTGTAGTTGAGATTGATATCCATGGATATGTTGTTACCGTTAGCACATATGTCATGGGTATGAAGAAGTACAAGCATATGACACGTTTCGTTGGGTCTTCTATGTATTGGGTAGTTGGTTGTAATATTATCCTATAGCTTATACGGGAAGTCAAGTGTTTACATATGTATTTGGTAGTTGGTTGTGACATGTTCTTGTAGCGCATAAGGTAGGTTCAGTAAGTGTTTACATATATGTTAAGCACTAATTATGTTATACAAGTATTTTGCATTATATGTGGGGTAGATATGTTTCAATCACCTAGGCTTATGTATGACCCTCTCCACTTTTCATTTATATTTTTTATTGTGTAGTTTAATGGAGCATGGAGACTTGGAGTACATAGTGACAAGGATATTATTATATAGGTATTTTATGTATTGTAAATATATCATATGACATGTATATAGTGCAGTGTCGAATGGTACCGTGTAAATTATGAAATGATACGATTGACATTAGTGTGACTTGAATATATAACTATTTTATGATATTATAAATTGTTCCTTCCACTCTAAGTTCAGAAATATATAGTTAGAAAAATTACTTTTTTTCTTGTAATCATCTCCTAACTATCCATCGTTTTCGACTTTCGTTGGTAGAACGTCAATTCGAAAATTAAATCGAAGGGTCAAAAAGGCACGCTGTTACATTGAGTATCAGAGCAAAAAATTCCTATAATTTAAGGACTAGGAATTTATTGATAGAGCCTATTTGTGTTTTTTTATAAATGTGTGTGTGTGTATAAGTTGAGTACATATGTAGACACCGTTTGTTGTTCCAGTTGAGTTAACTA
Source organism: Allium fistulosum (assembly GCA_030737815.1). Classification (NCBI taxonomy): domain Eukaryota; kingdom Viridiplantae; phylum Streptophyta; class Magnoliopsida; order Asparagales; family Amaryllidaceae; genus Allium; species Allium fistulosum. The sequence continues at coordinate 371,312,244 of CM060906.1, read as the reverse complement.
TTTATTGGGGAGTTGCTAACCAATTACAAAAAGCCAAGGATGAGTAATTTATCAAAGATAGAAACAAGAACAGAGATAAATATCGGTGGGGTTGAAACCAAGACTGGAAATGTAGCTAAAGTCGATAGCGTGGACATTCCAGTTGGGAACATTACCATTTCGTTCCCTCGATGTCTATAGGTAATTAGCGATAGCGGCCCGCAGTTCCGTACCCCTTGAGTTGATAATAATTCCTCCTCGCTCAACCTAAAGTGTATGAAAGAGCGAATAACTGAGGTAAATAAGAAGAAAGAGTTAGAAGAAAATTAAACAACAACACAGAATCTCACATATCCAACGGAACAAAAATATAATATATAATAACAGATTTTTGTACAAAAGAATCTATATCTGTTTATACTTACAATCATCAGAGTACAATAATCAATACATCAATCTAGACAGTTTAATAACTTGTCCTCACACAGCGGAAATACAAAATCTATGAAAAATAAATCTTGTCATCCAGCTAGTATCCTGAGCTTCATAGCATCCTATCCTGAATCTGTAATACTCGGTCTGACTCGATCATTATAATAAAATAACACTTGAGTCAGTCTGGAAAACCAGCATGAGAAAACACACTCAATTTGAATTATTAAAGTTATCAAAATCCTTTGAAAACAAAGGTGTCTCGTAAGACCGCGTCACACATAAACACGGCGGGTTTTTACCTTACAATAACCAAAACAATTTTATATAAAATCCTCTGATATTATAATAGTGTCTAAACACAAATACTTATTCAAATAGCCGAAATTGTTACATTAATTAAATTCCAGCATACTAGGCTCTACAAACAAAACCGCGAGGCTCGTATTGGAGAATGGATTCCATACGAATGACTGGGCCCCTAGGGTACCGCCCATCACAGTACACCTCTAGAACAATGTACCGTGGACCATCGCCGCGATCACCTGCTACACAAGACCGGCCTACCCCTAACCTAGATAGACCGAATATGTTATCACCCAGGGTGTTCCCACCCTTACCATCGAGCGCTCCTTCTTTCATGCACAACCATATCCATAATATAAAGGTTTCCGAGGACATCCAGAAAAGTGATAACATACCCTAATTGGGTGCGACCCACTTAGCCTTGTTGCATCTCCCCTGTTTTAGTCATTCCCGGTTGATGAGGTTCGAGGCTAAGCGTTACCTTTCAAGAACAATTTTACTTAGAATGCTCATCGTCCTACAATGACGATGTTTTGATAGCATTCGTCCATACAAGTTGCCCTGGGCCTGGACAAACCGAATCATCGTCTTTATCATCTTCACGGTATTCATTCGTAACGTTCAAACTGGATCGAAGTGGTTTACAGATAATTAAATTTGATCCCGGTCTCTTCAAAACGATTAACGAAATTGGCCAATATTGATAGTCGGTTATTTAACTATCAATAAAATATCCATAAGCAATCACCTGGCCTTATTATAATTTTCCAAAATATTCTCAAAATATCTTTATAAGATATATATTCAAACCCTTCCAATGTTTCCATAGTGGAAATCAAACTTAAATTCTTATATCCTTAACGGGATAATTTCAAGTCATTTCAATACTTAGAATATTTTTTTCTTGCTTCCAATTATAATTCATCCCTTTGAAAATATTTTCTATATTTAAAATCTCGAAGTTCTATTTTCAAATCCTTTTCGTCCAATACTTAGGAATATTTATAGGTATTTTTCCTAAGATCTTTTTATCCCAATATTCAGGAAATAGCCCATTTATTTCCTATTCTCACAATTCTTTACAAATTTTATTTGTAAACCCCTTAATATTTCCAAAGTCGAACGCACTTCTATATCTCCAAATCCCCATTTCTAACTTCTTTTATGAATTCTAATTCATTTTCCGAATTTCTCGTATTTTTAACACTTTGGAATTTTTCTTCAAGCTCCCAAAATCCCACTATAAGATTTCTCTTCTAAAATCATACTCGTTAAACAAACTTCGCTTCCAATCTCGAGAGGATTTATAAATAAATTAAATCCTTTAAAACTATATATATATAATAAGTATTTTTTTAAGGAATAGTAGTTTATTTTAAAATATGTTTAAGTAAACCAAAACATTCCAAATAACATCGAAAACTCATATCCAAATCATTTTTAACAACTAATCAATTTACAAGGCTGATTGATAAAATTAGAATTTATTTCAATAAATATTTAATATTATAATAACTGATCTTTCGGAATATTCTAAATCTAAATAATAGTTTAAGTTATATAGCATAGTAATTAAAAATCCTATTTAAACAATTTTTAATTTCTCGACAAAAATCTATTTTAAAAATCCAATATTCCTAATTTCAATTTATAAATCCCTCTCGATTCGTATCACATCGATTATATCTCAATTCTACCACTATTCTCATACTCAAAAATAGATTCCACCATTCCTTTACCAAAACGATTCCCATAACTCGATATAAATTCACATCGTAAACTCATATTCCAACTTATCCACTGATATCATTTTTCCTTATTTACAAACCTCGTTTATAAATCTATAAACTCCTTTGAGTTCCACTTATTTATAAAACAAATTTTATTTATAAAATTTCATTTTATAAATCCCTTCCTTATTAAATCCTATTTTAATTTCAAATCTATTTTTAATATCGATTCCAACTCTTTCCCATACTTTCAAAATATCATTTTCAAATTCCTTTATATTATTTTATTTAAAAATCTCTACTTAAACAAATTTACGAATAGTTAAGTATAACCCAAATCAAATTATATAATTTTTCCTCATTCCACTTAATTTCCTTTAAAATAATCCAAATTTCCCTATAAATATTTTTATATTCAAAATCTCTTTTTTTAATTCCTTCAAATTCAAAAATAACAATTTATGGTATTTAAAATACAAAATTTAAGGTCCGTGCTATTATAGCATTTAATAATTCAATATCATAGCAATAAAAATACCAATCCCACTTCGAGGGCGATATCGTGGTATATAGGATCATCCGCTATTATGTGGGCGCATAGGATCTCATCCGCTATAATGTGCGGGAATATCACTCCAAATAGTAATATATATACTACTATATATATATATATATATTATATCATTCAGCAGACAATAAATTCTACCAAACATCCTCAATTAATTTTAACTATTTAAAATTAAATTGATAATCCAGATGAGTGAGAATTTTCTTACCTTGATTTTTTTATTAGCTGATCGTCCAAATATACTTTATTTCGTAGATTGCTGTCTTGAGTTCATCGTGCTTGATATATAAATTTTAGACCCCGTATACAATTTGATTTAAATTTCATTAGCGGTTTCAAAATTTTAAATTCTTAATTTAATAAACTAATTATAAAATTTAAATTTTAAATACAATGTATACCTCACCACTGCACGCGCTCGCGACGGAGGACTCGACTTCCACGCTGCCTTACCCCGACTGTAGCCATCGCCTCCACCTTCGGCCTGACCGTAATCCACCACGATTCCAACGCCGCCGCTACCACTCGGCCTTGCACACACAACGACCCTACTGCAAACACCCCAACCCACTACTGCAACCATTATCGTCCTCTCCAGACCGTGATACCCATCGCCTCTTCAAATCTGATCGCCGCACCTCCCTTTGATCACCAGGCAATCATCGAAGACCACAGACACGAAGCGCGAGATCTACCTCGCTTCCAACCATAGACCGCACCCACCTCCTCCTTCCAATGTCGCGAAATCCTCCACCGAAGCCCATACGAACGCAGCTCTGTTGCGCCCCATCATCTCGAACGGCGTCAAGCCAGCGGTTCACTTTGTAGAGCTCAAGCAGCTTTACAATTTTGCAGTAGAAATCGAAGTGCAACAATGCCTGGATTGAGGGGATTTGGAGGTAGAAGTTTTTGAGCTTCCTAGCTCGACACTCGGGCATGGCGGCTTTTTTATATCGAATGATTTGATTTCGTTTTTGTCTTGAAGAAGAAGGAGCAGTATACGTGATTTTAAAGCAAAAAGGGACGACATGATTTCCCTTCGTGGATTTAACTGAGAAGAAAGGGGACGTGATTTAATGTAGGGAGGGAAGCGTGTTTGAATAGGTAATATAACAGTGATTTGAAAGGAGAAAATAAAACCAATGTGAATGTTTGACCAGACAATTATTTATTTAAATTTTAAAACGTCTCGATTTACGCAACTCAAAATCTCGAGTCTCTATTAAGGCGTGCCGCTAGGCGTTTACAATATTATACCCCTATTCCAAATGCAATGGATAAGGTTTTGAGTCCTAATTCGATCGTATGGAGAAGATAGCTTTTTGGACCCAACTATTATATTAAATTTCGATATTAATTTAAATGCGTTTATATCCCATACGACCAAACGATAACTCCAAACACTATGAAATTTGAAATCCAATAATAATAGATTATTATGGATCCAATGGAACTCGTTTCGTAAAATTTTGAGACTGTGCCCCGGATTGCTATTTTAACACGTCGATTAAATCGATGATTTCGAAAATTCCGAAATTGCTTAAATTTTCAGTTTTAAAATCTTCCTAAATTATAATTCAAATAGAATTTATATCAACATTAGAAATCGTTTCGGTTTCATATTCAACTCTAATTCAATTATTTAATTGATTTCTAATTATTAACTCAACAATTAAATTTATAAATTAAATCACTATACTTGGAACTTAAGTTTTTATTACACTATTTTTGATCTATAAACTTCATATTGAAATCCCATTCACATTCCAAAACTCAACATTTAAAATGAATTAATGTTCAAAATTAACGATCAAAAATCCGGGTCGTTACATTCCTCCCCCTTTAAAAGAATTTCGCCCCCAAAATTGTTAAGGTAAGACGAACGATCCAAACCATTAATTTGTCAAAACCCACTTAGTGAAAGTTCGATATTTCACTTTTCTAATATTTTAGTTTCAACCCAAACAGTTAGTTATCAATTCTAATTCCCATATCCCTTATTTCAATTATAATTTGAAATCAAATTGTCGTTAACAAAAATTTTCAAAACTTTTCTAACACCCTAAAATTTCCAAATTTTTTTGGCAGAGTCTCCTTTGTACGGGGGACCTTTTGCAATATGACAAGAGAGATAAATATATTTACATCGATCCACACAGTCGAAAAATAAAATATATATCAATATTTTATATTTTTGCAGTATTTAATCCGAAAACGTACCATATTTTAGCATTTTTAAGCTAGCGGCTTATTTTATTTTGCAATTCGCGCAATCAAAGTCAAGCAAAACTGCTCCAGGTACCTGTACTTACTCAATTTAAACCCGTAAGTACCAAAACATGAAATTTAATCACATTTCATTCATTTAAATGGTTAAAACACATAGATTTCATAACAATGCATGCTAACATATATTTATAAGCAATTATGAGGTTCCCATACTAATTTAATTACTTCCAACAATCCATATACCATTTCATTCAATCTAAAATGATTTACAACCAAATTTATTTTCATTCAATTCATTTTTATTTCCAACAAACTCATGTCCATTCCAAATTGATTAAAAATCAATTTAATCACATTCTATTTATTCATAGAATTTTATTTACTTTCATTTGCGTCGATCAACAATTCTTCTATGCAAATTCAGCGCTATTCATTTTATAAAATAATTATTTAAGCTTATAACTATTTTAAATTGATCCTAAATCAATTTATATTTAATTCTATTCCATTGCAAATTTATTCTCATTCAATTCATTTACGTTTCATTAATATCCGCATTTATTATATTCAAATCCATTTTGTTAAGTTTGAAATCATCCCACGCTATTTATTAAATAACCATTTCACAATTTATTCGATCCAAACTTCCATCCAAAATATTTACTTAAGTTAATCCGTTATTTTTAATTTATTTTCACCTTATAACTTAAGTTTATTTTCATTTCAACCAACTTCCATTTCATTTACTAATTTATTAATTAGTTCATTCATTTTATTCTCTTCAATTTTAATTACAAGCTCGAATTTATTTAAACAACTCCCACAGCCATATTCAATTTATTTTCACTTAAATTGAATTTTATTTATAACCCAAGCCATTTCTATTTCAATCCAATTCTATTTTATTCGACCACACTTCCATTTATATTTAATTTGCTTACACTCAAGTCGAATTTTATTTATAACTCAAGTTCCATATTCAATTTCTGATTTTTATTTCAAAAATCACTTCATTTAATTTTCTTCAGTTCCAAATTCATTTCATAATTCAAGTTTTGGATTTATTTCCTTTACCAAATATCACTCCATTTTTATTTTTGGGTTTTCTATTTCACTTTTCAATTTTATAAGTCACACAACTTATTTTTCACATTTCCATTAATTCTATATTGGAATATATTCACATTTTATTTTCAACTCGAGATTATACATTTATTTATAGCCCAAGTATATTTTTATTCAATTAATTTCATTTTTTATAAGCTATTCCAATTCATTTATTCACAATTCCAATTCTTCACCTGAATTTTATTTCATTCAAAATTTTATCCATATGGTTATATAATTATTTCACAACTCAAAATTTATATTTACTTCAATTCGACATTATTTCTAATTCCAATTCAAATTTTATAACTTATAGTTATATAGTCACTTTATAATTCACATTTACATATTTAATTCAATTCAATATGATCCAAATCCAGTTCACCTTTTTATTTAAATTTCAATTCCTTTTAATTAACATTTCAAAACCAAATTCGAGTTATTCATATTTAAGTTAAATTTCACTCCAACAAATTTTGTTTTTAATTCATTCAATTTCATTATATTTTTCAATTACTTCGCTTAAGTTAACTCCCATTTCATTAATATACTCCATTAATCAATTCAAATCCAGTTAATTTAATTTCTAAAATTTAATCTACTCAACTTAACTTAAGTTGATTCCATTTCAACTTTCTCACTTTAAATTTTATTCCAACTTCAATTTTTCACACTTCCCTCCTTATAATTATCAACTTCCATAGGATTCTAGAAATTTTAAACACCCGGTATTTATTTCAAATCACTTTGAAATTATACACACACACACACACCCTTTTTGGTTTAACAAACCACTTTCTTGGATTTTCAAAATTCTTGGTTCCATTCCAAAACAATTTCCCTTCGGAATTTCCAAAACAACACTTGTTTTCACCAAAAATCTCCATATTAATTTACTATGGAAACAATCCGTCACTTAGGATCTCGAAAATGAATACTGATGATGTTGCAGTTATCACCAGGATTATTTTCCAGCGTCTGAAGTGAGTTCAATTCTATATCACTTCCAAAATCCATTTTAAAACCAATTTTTTATTCAAAAATATATCCAAAATAATATTACTATTATTTATTTTCAAACACTTCGGAAAACAATTCCAAAAATCTCCGGGATTTAATTCTTCCAATTTTCTGGTTTGAATCCATTTTTAGCTTTTTATTTTATTTGTATACTTCACTTATACAATCTAATTTGGTTTTTTTATAATAATTCCAAGTTTTAAAATCTTACTTTGGTTATAAAATAATAATCCAAACACATCAATCTATTATAATAATTTCTAGAAAATTATTCCCTTTATATCAGAATACAATTTGGGTAGAATTATTTCATTTACCCGCTTCGAAACCATATTGTGTCGAATTACTTTATTCAAGTGTTTAGAAACTCCTATCGATTTAGTGGCGTCCCACTACTCGAACAGATTTTATATACTACTCAACAGATAAATTAACACAATATAAAACCATTTTTACTCACTAATAAATACACGCTCATATCTATTAATACTTTCAAACTCATTCTAGAGTACTACTGACTCTATCTCTAATAAGTAATCCCCACCAGAGCCAAGGTTCTCACTTAACCTTCAGCTCTGATACCAAAGGTAGCGGCCCGCAGTTCCGTACCCCTTGAGTTGATAATAATTCCTCCTCGCTAAACCCAATGTGTACGAAAGAGCGAATAACTAGGGTAAAGAAGAAGAAGGAGATAGATGAAAATTAAACAACAATACAGAATCTCACAGTCGCACCGGAACAAAAATATAATATACAATAACAGATTTTTGTACAAAAGAATCTGTATCTGTTTATACTTACAATCATCAGAGTACAATAACAGTTTAATAACTTGTCCTCACACAGCGGAAATACAAAATCTATGGAAAATACATCTTGTCATCCAGCTCATCTCTTGAGCTCCATAGCATCCTATCCTGAATCTGTAATTCTCGGTCTGACCCGAGAATTATAATAAAATAACACCCGAGTCAATCTGGAAAACCAGCATGAGAAAACACACTCAATTTGAGTTATTAAAGTTAGCAAAATCCTTTGAAAACAAAGATGTCTCTTAAGACCGCGTCACACATAAACACGACGGGTTTTTACCTTACGATAACCAAAACAATTTTATATAAAATCCTCTTATATTATAATAGTGTTTAATCACAAATACTTATCCAAATAGCCTAGATTGTTATATTAATTAAATTCCAGCATACTACGCTCTACAAACAAAACCGTGAGGCTTGTATTGAGAATGGATTCCATACGAATGACTGAGCCATTGGGGTACCGCCCATCACAGTACACCTCTAGAACAATGTACCGAGGACCATCGTCGGGATCCCCTACTACATAAGACCGGCCTACCCCTAATCTGGATAGACCGAATATGTTATCACCCCGCGTTTTCCCACCCTTACTATCGAGCACTACTTCTTTAATGCACAACCATATCCATAATATAAAGGTTTCTGAGGACATCTAGAAAAGTGATAACACACCCTAATTGGGTGCGACCCACTTAGCCTTGCTGCATCTCCCCTGTTTTAGTCATTCCCGATTGATGAGGTTCCAGGCTAAGCGTTACCTTTCAAGAATTTTTTTACTTAGAATGCTCATCGTCCTCCAATGACGATCTTTTGATAGCATTCGTCTATACAAGTTGTCCTGGGTCTGGACAAACTGAATCGCCGTCTTCAGCGTCTTCACCGTATTCATTCGTAATGTTCAACCGGATCGAAGTGGTTTTCGGATAACTAAATCTGATCCCGGTCTCTTCAAAATGATTAACGAAATTGGCCAATATTGATAGTCGGTTATTTTACTATTAATAAAACATCCATAAGCAATCATCTGGCCTTATTATAATTTTCCAAAAATATTCTCAATATATCTTTATAAGATATATATATATATTCAAACCCTTCCAGTGTTTCCATAGTGGAAATCAATCTTAAATTCTTATATCCTTAACGGGATATTTTCAAGTCATGAAAATACTTAGAATATTTTTTTCTTGCTTCCAATTATAATTCATCCCTTTGAAAATATTTTCTATATTTAAAATCTCGAAGTTCTATTTTCAAATCCTTTCCGTCCAATACATAGGAATATTTATAGGTATTTTTCCTAAGATCTTTTTATCCCAATATTCAGGAAATAGCCCATTTATTTCCTATTCTCACAATTCTTTACAAATTTTATTTGTAAACCCCTTAATATTTCCAAAGTCGAACGCACTTCTATATCTCCAAATCCCCATTTCTAACTTCTTTTATGAATTCTAATTCATTTTCCGAATTTCTCGTATTTTTAACACTTTGGAATTTTTCTTCAAGCTCCCAAAATCCCACTATAAGATTTCTCTTCTAAAATCATACTCGTTAAACAAACTTCGCTTCCAATCTCGAGAGGATTTATAAATAAATTAAATCCTTTAAAACTATATATATATAATAAGTATTTTTTTAGGGAATAGTAGTTTATTTTAAAATATGTTTGAGTAAACCAAAACATTCCAAATAACATCGAAAACTCATTTCCAAATCATTTTTAACAACTAATTAATTTACAAGGCTGATTAATAAAATTAGAATTTATTTCAATAAATATTTAATATTATAATAACTAATCTTTCGGAATATTCTAAATCTAAATAATAGTTTAAGTTATATAGCATAGTAATTAAAAATCCCATTTAAACAGTTTTTAATTTCTCGACAAAAATCTATTTTAAAAATCCAATATTCCTAATTTCAATTTACAAATCCCTCTCGATTCGTATCACATCGATTATATCTCAATTCTACCACTATTCTCATACTCAAAAATAGATTCCACCATTCCTTTACCAAAACGATTTCCATAACTCGATATAAATTCACATCGTAAATTCATATTCCAACTTATCCACCGATATCATTTTTCCTTATTTACAAACCTCGTTTATAAATTTATAAACTCTTTTGAGTTCCACTTATTTATAAAACAAATTTTATTTATAAAATTTCATTTTATAAATCCCTTCCTTATTAAATCCTATTTTAATTTCAAATCTATTTTTAATATCGGTTCCAACTCTTTCCCATATTTTCAAAATATCATTTTCAAATTCCTTTATATAATTTTATTTAAAAATCTCTACTTAAACAAATTTACGAATAGTTAAGTATAACCCAAATCAAATTATATAATTTTTCCTCATTCCACTTAATTTCCTTTAAAATAATCCAAATTTCCCTATAAATATTTTTATATTCAAAATCTCTTTTTTTAATTCCTTCAAATTCAAAAATAACTATTTATGGTATTTAAAATACCAAACTTAAGGTCCGTACTATTATAGCATTTAATAATTCAATATCATAGCAATAATCTATAATAGATTATTCACACTAATCATATATCATTATATATGAAAATTAATCAACATTTTCGAGGAATCCAGTTGGATCCCTCCAACCTGTTTCCCTGCATCCACAGATGTTAGTCAACAATAAAAATATCAATCCCACTTCGAGGGGGATATCACGGTATATAGGGTCATCCACTATTATGCGGGCGCATAGGGTCTCATCCGCTATAATGTGCAAGAATATCACTCCAAATACTAATATATATACTACTATATATATTATATCATTCAATAGACAATCAATTCAACCAAACATCCAGAATTAATCTTAACTATTTAAAATTAAATTGGTAATCCAAATGAGTGAGAATTTTCTCACCTTGATTTTTTATTATTTGTTGATCGTCCAAATATACTTTATTTCGTAGATTGCTGTCTTGAGTTCATCGTGCTTTATATATAATTTTAGACCTCGTATACAAATTTAATTTAAATTTCATTAGCGGTTTCAAAATTTTAAATTCTTAATTTAATAAACTAATTATAAAATTTAAATTTTAAATACAATGTATACCTCACCACCGCACCCGATCACGACGGAGGACTCGACTTCCACGCTACCTCACCCCAACTATAGCCATTGCCCCCACCTTCGGCCTGACCGGAATCAACCACGATTCCAACGCCTCTTCTCCCACTTGGCCTTGCACACACAACGACCTTACTGCAAACACCCCAACGCATTACCGCAGCCACTATCGTCCTCTCAAGACCGTGATACCCATCACCTCTTCAAATTTGACCGCCGCACCTCCCTATAATCACCAGGCGATCATCGGAGACCACCGACACGAAGCGCGAGATCAACCTCGCTTCCAATCATAGACCGCACCCACCTCCTTCTTCCAATGTCGCTAAATCCTCCGCCGAAGCCTGTACGAACGTGGCTCTGCTACGCCTCCATCATCTCGAATGGCATCGAGGCAGCCGTCCACATTGTAGAGCTCATGTAGCTCTACAATTCTGTAGTAGAAATCGAAGTGCAACAATGCACGGATTGAGGGGGTTTGGAGGTAGAAGTTTCCGAGCTTCCTAGCCCGTCACTCGAGTATGGCGGCTTTTTTTTCTTTATCGAACGATTTGATTTCGTTTTTGTCTTGAAGAAGAAGGAGCAGTATACGTGATTTTAAAGAAAAAAGGGATAGCATGATTTCTCTTCATGGATTTAACTGAGAAGAAAGGGGACGTGATTTAACATAGGGAGGAATGCGTGTTTGAATAGGTAATGGTACAGTGATTTTAAAGGAGAAAATAAAACCAATGTGAATGTTTGACCAGAAAATTATTTATTTAAATTTAAAACGTCTTGATTTACGCAACTCAAAACGAGTCCCAATCGAGGCATGCCACTAGGCTTTTATAATGTTATACTCCTATTCCGAACGCAATGGAAAAGGTTATGAGTCCTAATTCGATCGTATGGAGAAGATAGCTTTTTGGACCCAACTATTATATTAAATTTCGATATTAATTTCAACGTGTTTATATCCCATACGATCAAACGATAACTCCAAACACTACGAAATTTGAAATCCGTTAATAATACATTATTACGGATCCAATGGAACTCATTTCATCAAATTTCGAGACTGTGCCCCGGATCGCTATTTTAACACGTCGATTAAATCGATGATTTCAAAAATTCCGAAATCGCTTAAATTTTCAGTTTAAAAATCTTACTAACTTAATTATAATTCAAATAGAATTTATATCGACATTAGAAATCGTTTCGGTTTCATATTCAACTCTAATTCAATTATTTAATTGATTTCTAATTATTAACTCAACAATTAAATTTATAAATTAAATCACTATACTTGGAACTTAAGTTTTTATTACACTATTTTTGATCGATAAATTCATATTGAAATCCCATTCACATTCCAAAACTCAACATTTAAAATGAATTAAATATTCAAAATTAACGATCAAAAATCCGGGTCGTTACATTAGCCAGAGCAGTGCAAACCCTCTAGTACATGCACTTACTATATGAGGAGTGGTTCCTATTCGACCACCCCAGGCCGTTGATTTCCCGAAGATGTGCAAGGATTTCTCTAGCTTGGGTGAGTAGCCCTATGTCGGAATTGAACCTTATTCAGCGATGCAAGTATGGCTAATCACTCGTGCGAAAATATTCAATCCTTTGGATTTGATTTGACAGATACACTGGATAAGGAGGTGATGAAGTTCACAGAAGAATTGAGTTTTGGAAGTTGAATATTTTTTTTAAGAATCAATATTTTTAAAATTGTTAAAAAGGAAATAGTTTTGGAAGTTGAAATTATAGTATTTTTATAAAAGGATTTATAAGCATATATTTTATTTAAAATAAGATTGTAAGGATATTTGAAAGATTTTTACAAAAATATTTAAAATTTTATTTCAAAACGAGGAGGTGTATGGCTTTTGAATAAATATGAAGTTTTGTAAATTAATATTTTGAATTTTTTTAGAAGGCAAATGAAAGTTTTCATTTTGGTATTGTGATGAATCCCCGGTTGGTAAATCATTTTATTATTATTTTAAAATATGGAAAGGGAATATCAAATTATTAAATTATATATATTTTTAAATATGTTTTGATCGGTTAGAAAGTGAAAAGGGAAGGTCAAATAGACAAAGCTTACACACTGAAAGTGGCCCCAAGTGTGCGTATAGAACCATCTTCTCAAGGAGAAGGGGAAGTAGATCGTGATTGAAGATGAGTTTATTTTTGGATGCAGAGTGTTATGGTTGATAGTTTAGAATTTAAATCTCACATAATGCTTGAATCTACCGTGGTGTCGAATCCATCTAAAGGATCAATCCATTTAACTATTATCTCCATTATTTGGAATTTGTTATTCACAATATGGAGTCCTTTAGTGACGCATATATACTAGGTTTCATAGGGTATGGTTTGATTTTGGAAAAATTGGATGACTAGTTATAGGATGATATTGAATGGTAATTGTCGCTTGAACGAGGAGTAATGATCGGGCATGATCTTGTTGTCTATCGTGATCCCAATAGTACGAGGATAAATAAAACTCACTGGGCCCACTGACATGCCATGTGATGACTGCCATATACCTACAGTACCCAATATACTTGTAGAGTGCACCGTGGAGGCGGACGATGTAGGATGATAGTCAAGAATGTAAAATAATGAAAATCCATACATAGAACCTGTAGAATATCCCATAACGCATAGATAAAATATAATAATCAAATAGATATAAAATAGGCGAGACAGTTTTATAATCAAATGAACCATAATTAAGAACATCAAAGTGCAATAGGTTCACAAATTATACAAAACTAAAATAATAGAGTTTATACATCCCAAATCTCTAAGATAAACTCTATAACTATCTCTGAAGTAATACAAGTACTGTTATAACTCCACAGCACCGCACAGTGGAATAAGTGATAGTAAGCTCCAAAATATAGATATATGAGAGCATAGCCTCCTACTCCTACTCCATACAACTCCATGCGCTATCTAGACCTATTATTCCTAATCTACTCATTTAAGAGTACCTGATATAATAAGAAGCAATGCCTAAAACCTCGGATTAGATAATAGTCTGGTGTGAGTGATAGATCTTTTTAAAATACTATAAAAATCGTATATAATAATAAAGATACAGGGTAAGTAGGACCATACCTGACCTGCTTGTGCATCCAAAAAGTTAGCGCATAACAATGGATATATGCTAATCTACTATCATCAGCATCATATGGATGCACTACAATCAAAGCACAATATCCGGTGTCTAGGTATGCAGTCGATAATACCTACATCGTGTCACACCCTAGAGTGTTAAACAACCATGGAAAATATAGCATCCATCAAACAATCCTTACCATCACTCATGTGCGTTAGATATATGGTAACTCGTATGGCACGATCGCAATCCAAAGGCTCAATCAAATCCTAATTTCTTGTTGCTTGAATCCATTCCACTTCATAAGGATATGAACCAGACTCACATTCGTAAAAGTCCAGGGTAATCCATTGTCATAAAGATCTAAATACGGTCGTAAATCCAGGTTGGCGTCCTCGCGTACCCTTCTGTACAAGCACACTAGAAACCTTCGAGTTATCAAAGATCCCTTTGCACACGTCTCCATAATGGAACTCAATCGTTATTCCATTACAGGTATCTCCGTGGTAAAACACAGTTGCAAATTATACTTACAAGTCCCCATCGTTGAACTTGTCTTATGGATCACCATCACAACTCTCATCATTGAGTCGTCGTCATCGATACACTCTAGACACCCATCGTAAGTCGTAGAGCCATCGTACTAAAGTTCCAAAGACACCATGTCGAAGTCATGCCATCATTCATTAGTCGCCACACAAGTCCCAAAGTCACCTTGAGTCATTCCAGAGTCATACACCCTCTCTCCAAGCTATTTCTCAAATCCTCGAAGTGACCCTAGGAGAGATCTGAATTCACCCCTCAACAAACCTGAAGTCCCCTTGAGCTAACCCAAAGTCACTCCAGACACACCATTGCTTATTTCCTGTCTAGGTCAACCACACAACCGGACCAAAACCATAACCTCCAAACCTCGAAGCCGGCCACAAAGCACCCTCATACCTAATTCTTTATCCGACCCCCTAACAACAACACCACTGGATATTGTTTTCCTTTTGGTCTTCAATAGCACTACCGAACAACATTTGTTGTCCGTGTCTTCAAATCACTGGACCAAAGCATACCCCGAGCCAACTGCTACCATACACGAAGTCGACCTCGAAGCAAGCTACCATTGGACCAAGGCCACCAATAAAAACACTGTAGCATCTCCAAACTCCAATTTCACGTCGATTCCATCGCTACACTCTATATTTTAACCTGCGTGCATTCCCTATGGTTCGATAGAACTCCAAACGTCCTAGGGCCTATCAGTCAAAGTTTGGTTCTATGCTTAAGAATCTCTCTTCGCTTGTATATCGAATCGAAGAGCATATTGCTACTCCTTCTACACGGTGACCCTCTGCCGTTGAATCGTTCATCATCTATATTTCGTTCCAATGAGCGTTTTCAACCATTCAAGCGTACAAACAAATACCATACCTACATCAATCAATATCCAAACATACATCAAACTATGGCAAATCATCGTATAATGTATCTATAACATACCCTAACACCTATAAAGGAAATTTCACATCCAAATAACATGATTAAAATACTTTGGACCATTTAAATCTTGTTTTTACTTCATATATTGTTTCAAAAAAATTTCAAAACATAAATCTGACTTTAAAAATGGGTTCAAAACATGTTAAAGCCTATACGTACATATATTATATGATGTGAGTTGATAAATCACTTACCAAACATCGAAAAATCTAAGATTTACATGCAAAACGAGGTAAATTAGAAAATACCTAGCAAAGATCTAAAGTTTCCTCCCAAAAAAAAATATTTGAAACTCTCTTGCTATTTTATCATTAATCTATGATTTAGATTTGATTTGGAAGAGAACGGAGAAAGTTTTGGCTAAAAGAAGATTAATGGAGGCTTAGATCAATTTGGGAAGATGGAATAATGAATTTGGAATGACTTTCTAGCCATATTAACCCCAAATCCTGAAATGGGTTATTGGGCTTGCCCAAAACTTCTCTAATTACCCATTAAGCTTTCCCAAAATCCATCTAATTTCAAACAACCATATCTTCCAAACGGCAAGTCCAAATCACTATTATAATCATTCTACGAGAAGGGAAACTATCATGACTTTTCAATGGAAGTAGTTTGAGGAGCTAATTCAGCTTCTATCAAAAGTTTTAGCTGTTACAAGTTTTCAAGGGTAAGTCGTCTGATAAAAAATTTCGAGGTCAAAAATGTCACTACTCAACATTCCCTAAGGTTATAGTGTCATACGACCCAATATGGATTTAAAAATAATATTTACGATCCTCCGATACGTAAAATATGGGTCATTACACTCTCCTTCCTTTAGGAATTTCACCTACAAAATAACCAATAAAGACAAGGTAAAGTCAAGTAGTTACCCAGTATGCCTAACAATCACGAGCAAGCATATCAAATATCAAACATGCACACATAAGCAAGAAATTTAATCTATGCCATCTTAGCATGAAGGATACTAAACTACCTATATGATATCGATAGTGAAAGTAACTATGATAAATAGAATGTCTCACCAAGTAACACTACACCAGAATCCTCATTTCGCAACGGCTTTGAGCCGTTGCGAAATGGGTAGTGGTAAAAATTTCGCAACGGCTCTTGTCCGTTGCGAAATATACTTTTGCAACGGCTAAGGGCCATTGCAGAATCTTATTTAGTAACGGCTCATAGCCGTTCCGGATTTAATTTCGCAATGGCTTAAATCCGTTGTTAAATGTAGACGTATAACTGTTGTTTTACCTATTAGCAACGGCTTTAATCCGTTGCTAATTACTATTTTTTTTAATAAAAAATCGAAATTTTTTCTCTGTACCAGTGACAGTCATTTCATTATCATAATTAATAAAAAAAATTGCAAATTTAACACTATCACAAAAGAAAGATTATTAAACCAAATATTTTTCATACATTCAACACAAACCAAATATTTTTCATACATTCAACACAAACCAAATATAACAAATGTTTGAATTATAATGTTCAACATTGTTTCCTGGAGATTTGACCAGGCAACTAGTGCTCGGCATCAGGTAGCACTCGGCATCAAAGAGCGACCGACATCCAGGAGTGTTCGGCGAAGCACTCGGCATCCAGGAGTGTTCGGCGAAGCACTTGGCATCCAGGAGTGTTCGGCGAAGTGCACGGCATCCAGAGTACTCGGCGTAGTACTCGGCTACAAGAACGCTCGGCATCCCATGGCGCTCGGCGTCAACCAATACTCGGCAGCAAGAGTGCTCGGCATACAAGAGTACTCGGCAGCAAGAGTGTTCGGCATACAAGAGTGCTCGGCATCAAGAGTGCTCGGCATACAAGAGTGCTCGGCATCAAGACTGCTCGGCATACGAGAGTGCTCGGCGTCAAGAATGCTCGACATACGAGACTGCTCGGCATACAAGAGCGCTCGGCATCAAGGAGAACTCGGCAGCATCTGGAGTTTGGCATACAGGAGTACTCGGTAGCATCAGGAGTACTCGGCAACAAGAGTACTCGGCATCTAGAAGAGCGTTCGGCTTCAACTGACAAACATCCTGCACTTCCCAAACATCAGCCACATCGTTCGGCATAGAAGGGACTGTTCGACATCAGGGTGTTCGGCACACCTGGTTCGGCATAGAGCAACCACTGTACTGGGGCTGGAGCGTTCGGCTATCCAGCTCACTTGGGAAGTCCAGCCCATATTTGCCTATAAATAGAGGGGCAGGGTCACAGTGAAATGGATCCTTTTTTGGAGAGAAAATACTGAGGAGACTCTGCCATTTTCGAGACTCATCTTCTCTACTTAAACAACTTCATTCAAGCATTTGATTCACGAATTGTATTTGTAATCAACTATAAAGAAGATCAATAAAGTTTAACCTCAAAGTGGACGTAGGCAATTACGCTGAACCACTATAAATTTGGTGTTCTTACTTTCTGTATTTAGATTAGCACTGTCTTCTCTGTTTAATTTGATTTCATCACTTATATCTCTTCACAATCTTCTTCTATGAGGTTAGTGACTAATTTTGGTGCTAACACTTTGGTGCTTTCATTGAGAATCGAATTCTCAGACCTCAAGGATCTGCTTTGAAGCTACTGGATTAAACAAATCCCCGAAGGAAGATCCGACTCACTGATAGGACATTCGTTTATTCTACTCAGAGTTCATACCAATAGCTCTACAATGGCAGGACCACGAACCAGGTCAGCTTCTCATAATGCGGATGCCCGCGAGACTGCTAGCGTGCAACAAGCAGGACCTAGCAATCAATCAGCGATTCCGAGTGCAGGGATTGCCGCTCAAGAACAGACTCCAGTTGTCACCAGAGTAGAGTTCAATGACTTGATGAGAGAACTTAGGGAAAGCAGGAGACAACTAGGAGAACAGATGCAAGCTAATGCCAACCTGATGGCACAACTCACTCAACAGCAGCAACAGAATGCTGGGGGAAATCCCGCTCCTTACTCTTCATCTGACAGCTCAACTTTCTCTGATGAACCTCCCAGGCGCAGACGACGTAAGACTGAAGCTGCACGAGCAGAAGCTGATGTTCAGACGACTGGAGACCGTAACCAAGCAAGAGCTGGGAACTTCAGGACCGGAGTACAAATGGAGGATGGAGGTCCAGATCATCAAAACGCTAACGATGTCGGACCTCAGGACGAACGATTGGCAGGTTGCCAGGAGAGGAGGCACCAGCATGGTCAGGCACGTAGAACAGACACTAACCTTCCGCCTTCCATACAGACACCAGATCTGACAGCCATGATCAGGCAGTTGATGAAAGAAAATCAGGGGTTATCGAATGATGATTGGGGAGTGTCAAGAAGTCATACTCCGTTCACAGATGTTGTGTTGCAAGCGGCGTACCCCAGGAAGTTTAGTATGCCTACTATCCCTGCGTATGAAGGGAAGACTGACCCCAGACAGCACGTCATGAGGTATGAATGGATGATGGATTCAGCTAGAGCGAATGATGCCACCAAGTGTAGGTGCTTTCCGATTACTCTATCTGGGATCGCTACTATGTGGTTCACCCGACTTCCTCCACGATCCGTATCAAATTTCGAGGAGTTGGCAAAGAAGTTTATCGAGCAGTTCAGGATACACACTACGCGCCCAAAGGACGTGATGACTCTGTCAAGTGTAACCCAAAATCCCGGGGAGTCGTTGAAGGAATATTTACAAAGGTTCCACATAGCAGCAACTGAAGTCAGTAATCCCAATGACCATGCAATTCTGATGGCTGTAATGAGAGGTGTGGATCCAGACTCTGAGTTTGGAGACTGGCTAGCAGGAAAACCTCCGGCTATGCTAGAGCGTTTCTACTCTAAGGCACACCAGTTCATAAGAAGAGAGGAAGCTAGGTGGGTACGACGAGATAAGGCGCCAGGGCCTGTCCAGAAGTCAATAAAAAGAAACATTGCTGTGAAGCAGTCTGGAGACAGCTCGGGAAAGGTCCAACTCGGAGTATAAACATCTACTTAACTCCGTACTCCCAGAGTGCGAGACGGAGTATAAACATTAATCAACTCCGTACTCCCAGAGTGCGAGACGGAGTATAAACATTAATCAACTCCGTACTCCCAGAGTGCGAGACGGAGTATAAACATCTACTTAACTCCGTACTCCCAGAGTGCGAGACGGAGTATAAACATTAATCAACTCCGTACTCCCAGAGTGCGAGACGGAGTATAAACATTAATCAACTCCGTACTCCCAGAGTGCGAGACGGAGTATAAACATCTACTTAACTCCGTACTCCCAGAGTGTGAGACGGAGTATAAACATTAATCAACTCCGTACTCCCAGAGTGCGAGACGGAGTATAAACATTAATCAACTCCGTACTCCCAGAGTGTGAGACGGAGTTTAAACATTCGCTTAACTCCGTACTCCCAGAGTGCGAGACGGAGTATAAACATTAATCAACTCCGTATTTCCAGAGTGCGAGACGGAGTATAAACATCTACTCAACTCCGTACTCCCAGAGTGCGAGACGGAGTATAAACATACATCAACTCCATACTCATCCCCAAAACTGGGGGCAGAACCAAAGCAAAGCATGCTAGTTGAACATTTGTCTAAAAGAAGATTGCAACGAAACGATTGAGAGACGACTGTCAAGCAATCAACTGAACGGAAATATTCAGCATGAAAGACTGTGTTTTTCAAAGCACGTCATGTTTACACAAGACGTCCTTTGGGGGGCAAATGTTATCCCGCCTTTTGGCAAAGCCGTGACACCAAGAACTTGATTAGAAACCAGTGACAGTTCGTCTTGGAGATCGGTTACACAAAGGCTCACTATGGATATCGATGGATTTTGTCTGAGTCTGGATCGAGCCACGATTAACAAGACATAACAATCAAAGCCAGGGAAGCCAATGTTCCAAGTTTCAAGACGATCTGAGTTCGTATGATCAACTTATGATCGATTCGAACAACCGACCATCCATCCATCAACCTCCACATTTGACTTGGAGACCTAAACTGCTTGGAATGAATATGGCCCGATCATCCACTCCAATCGAGTCATAGAACAAAGTTCGACAAAATACAGATACCCCTCATGAAGCTCAGTGACGCCGGGATCCGTCAAAAGTGGACGTGATTTGATCATCTACACATCAAATCCTACCCTGAACACGAAAGGTTGTTCGAAAGCCCAACTTGAAGTAGCTATGGTAGACTGCGTACTCGCTAACCATCACTGTTAATATATGGACACGACTGCACCTTGGAACATATGCAACTTACTTTGTCTACTCAACAATCTATTATCCTTATTTCCTAGAAGGAGATACAGAGCAAATTGTAAGAGATTTGGCTATCTAACCCAACATGGATGTGATTCAACCATCTGTCATATACCTCCTTCCTTGACTTGATTGGAAGAGCTATAATCACCATGCGGACGAGAATCGATCGTCCATTTTTCAAATTTCGTCCCTCATCCTGGGGGAAGAATCTCATTCCATGAGCAAACGTGGTTCGATTGTTCATTCGACGACATTAGCCTCGATACAGTAGATGAATACAAATTAAAGAGTGGAAATACGACTGCTCTCAACTTAAACCTCCAAGTCCCCAGAGTGCGGACTGGAGTACTCTAAGTCCCCAGAGCGCGGACTAGAGTATAAACGATTCCAAATCTTCGAATCCCCAGAGTGCGGAGCGGAGTACTCTAAGTCCCCAGAGCGCGGACTAGAGTATAAACGATTCCAAATCTCCGAATCCCAAGAGTGCGGAGCGGAGTACTCTAAGTCCCCAGAGCGCGGACTAGAGTATAAACGATTTCAAATCTCCGAATCCCCAGAGTGCGGAGTGGAGTACTCTAAGTCCCCAGAACGCGGACTAGAGTATAAACAGTTTCAAGTCTCCAAGTCCCCGGAGCACAGAGTCAGCAAACCAAATAAAGACAAGAGAATCATTCAAACAAAAAGAAACTAAACTTTATTCGATAAGTTCAAAATGGGATTACATGATCACTCCTACAAAATCCAGACCTGTCTATACAAACTACAAGCTACGGAAGATAAAAGCAATCACAAGACTTAAGCAAGAAGCTCGTTGAACGAGTATATTGATCATTTCTTCGATTTCTTCTTCTTGTCTTCCTTCGTCTTTTCCGATGACTCCTCTCCCTCACGCTTTTTCTTGGACTTTTTGCTTGCTAGAGAAACGGAGTCAGGAGTAGGAGACAGAACATCTAGCGGTTTGGACCTGCCCGGGAGAATGATTTTCAAAGGTCTGTTCCGAGGATCGGTGAGTTCCAGAATTTCAGGTTCAATTTTGACCTCGACCTTTTTCTTCTCCTCTTCGGCAAGACGGCCCTTCATGCTCATATGCGAGGTATGCTCAGTGGCGCCGGTGATTTCAATTTCATCGTCCCCTTCGGCAGGAGATGAAGCGTCGAGCTTATCATCATCCAGCGCCCCGATCACCTGAGCATCGGGACCAGGGAGTACTCCCACGTGGACAGCATCACTTGTTTTCCTTGCCTCCTCCTTGGCGTCATCGCTCCTCGGAGTTTGCTCGGCGTCAGAACAACCTGCACAAAAACATAAAGAATGAGCGTTAGAACGAGTAGCCACTGCCGAAAAAAGACGGGATCTTTCAACTTCTAGTGAAAGAAGAATTTCCTACCAAGTTCCGGTTGTCTATCGGTGGCACGTGGGGTTTCACCCTCCAGGATAGGTGATAGCACATGAGCACCAAGCCCGGGGTCTTCGGGGTCATAACCAACATGCTGCTCGAATGGATCAAGTGTCGGTCGACCGGCCGATTGAGCGGCGGATTGAGCAGCAGTGTGAAGAATAGTAACATTGGTCCCGGACGGGCCAGCTTCATCATCTTTCTCTTTTGGAAGGGGAGAGCCTTTGCTGTAAAGTGCCAATGCTGTGGATAAATCCGATGGCTCGTTCCCCCTAAGGAACTCCTTCACCAAGGCCTCCTCATCGACCTCTTCGGAGCCTGACTCGATCTTCCGGATCCTTATCAAGGTTTCCCAGGCCTCAGCTAGGGACTCAAGGTAGCCGTCGCCCAAGAATGTTAAGTCACGATGCATAAGGACGCGGGCTCCATATTCAGCAATCAGCGGGTCAAACATGTTTTTAACCTCTTCCTTGCCGGCCTCCGCGGCCGCCTCGAGGCGAGAATCAATCTCCTCCGCAGCCTCTCTTTTGCCCTCCTCACGGGCCTCATCCTTCATCTTCTCGACCCCAGCGAGTTCGTCATCGAGCTTTGTTTTCAAGAGTCGGGTAGCAACGATCTTATCACAGTATCGTTGTGATTCTTCTTGAGCAGCTACCTTATCCTCCTTCTCCTTGGAGAGTAATTCTTTCAGCTCTTTGACTTGGGTGGCGAGCGCGTCCCTTTCCTTTTGGACAGAGTCTTTTTCTAGGGCAAGGGCGCCATTGCGCTGGACTGCTTCGTCAAGCTCTTTTTTGTGAGCCGCCTCTAAACGAGTAACTGCCTCAGCAGTATCTTTTGCGCTTTGTTCAGCAGCTTCTAGCTTCGACTTATACGAAGCAAGCTCTTCGTCTTGGAGTTTGATGATTTTCTTATCGCTGCCAGCCTCTAGGTTCAGGCGATCAATCTCGTGCTGACGCTCAACAGACACTTCCGAGATCTTCTCCACCAAGTGCACGAACGCGTCATGTTGAACATAGACGTCGTTATTGCAGGCAATGGCACTTTGCTTCACGTGCCCGGGAATATGATGGATAGTTGGGAGGAACTTCAAGCCGTCAAAGAAGATTTTCGGAAACTTGGCCTTAAGGTCGACCATCTTTTCCGCGACAGTTGGGTCCACCGCAGGAGTAGGAGGAGGAGGCTTTGAGAATTCCGTTCTTTTCCATTGCTCTCAAACTTGCCTTGTACTCGATGAACTGGAATGTTGTTCTCGAGGAGCATCAGATTGATAACCCTTCTGTAAAGACTTCTCCCTATCCGTTTCAATTGGAGGAGGAAGATCACGGGACTGGGAAGATTGAGAGTGTGCCTTCTTGCGGTGAGACGACTCGCGGGGACGATTGTCCCTATCTTCATAATCGCCTCTGTCCCTGCGTCTGCCTGAACCAGAATCCCGTCCAGAGTGATGAAATACAGAAGAGCCCTGAAGACGATCGAGTCCGTGAGAACGCCCCATATCACCTGCAAAGAATGGAGATAACAACGAGTTAAGAAAAGTCCGTGAGATGAGAAAAAACTTGAAGTGTATGATGGAATGCATATGTGCGTGTGTGTCCTAGTGTTCCCCCCGACGGACCAGTTCGTTTATCTTTACTAATCGGGGTGTTGTCTCCTTGGACCGGGAGTTGAACTCCCGCATTGCCTCTAGCGGGCGAAGAAAATTTGAGGGCTTCAGGATCATCAAACCCGTAATTAAGTATGTCTTCGGGAATAGAAAGGTTCGATAGACCCCTCAAGGAGCTTTCCAGATGCTGCGAAGAAGCCTCTTTCTCAGGCGGGATAGGCGTAACTTTTGAAGTGCCACCAATTTTCTCCTTTTGAACTGTATATTTTAACTTCTTCTTCCCCTTCGAAGGGGAGGATGACGTCTCAATGTCTTGAACCTCGATTGTCGGATTCCAAGCGGGACCCACGTTCTCGCCTTGAGTCTCAGGAACATCATCTTCTCTGCGCTCGCCTTCTCCGTGCGTATCGGGAGCACGGCGCGACGACGATCCGACCTGTTTTTTCCCTTTACCGGACGAAGGTTTGGGAATGGTGACACCATCTGGAAGGCTGATCCGACGACCAGGGGCTAGCAAGCCAAACCCCGACAGCGATTCATTTGAAATGATAGTCCGGATGTCTCGATCCTCAGCAGGAAGAGCTCTAATGGCTTCAACAGCCTCAGAATATCCTCGGCCTTCCGGACGCGGATTGATATCTGAAAAGATGAAATGAAGAGTTAGGAAAAGCATGACTCCGATTAAATACGAATAGTGACTCAGCAGAGAGACTTACTGCCTTCAACCCATCTCCTAGCGAAACCAGAAGGGCAGCGCACATAGAACCATTCCTGTTTGTACAGGGCGAATTTACTACATGCCCCTGTCAAGATCTGGCATTTGTGGTATGGCTCGAGGAACATAAAGGAAGGACTGTCTTTCCGCCTCTTGATCATATAGATGTATCAGATATCACCGGCGGTTGGAGGTCTGGAGAAGACGACCATGAAAAGTAAGTAGGTCCCGTATAGAAACGCGTGGCCGTTCGGGTGCAGCTGCGACGGAGCTATGTCAACATACTGCAATACATCCCAGAGAAACAAATTGAACGGAGGCACGCTGCCCATCCAACACATGAACTTGTTACAGGCGGTATACCTGACTGGTGGCAGATGAGGGCGATCGTGTCGCGAAGGGACCAACACATCGGCGAAAGGGATCCCATGAATGGAGCATATCCGTCGGAGAGCGGCTTCGTTAATCTTTGAAGCTTGTGAATCGATCGGATTGTCTAGAAGAATTGCTGCCTCCAGGGCATCAGGTGCTAAATTATGAGCAGGAGAAGTCGACGGATTAGAAGTATCAGCGGCTTCTCGCCTTGATGACGGCCCAGGCCTGTCGGATATAGTAGCGGAGCTAGACTTTCTCGACATTCCAGATAAATAACGAACCTGGCTAAGTGCTCGAGAGAACTATACTTAAAAAACGTTGAACGTTAGAATTAGCAACGCGAGTTTTCCCCCTACGTGGTGTGTGAACTAGTGCAAGCAATTGTGTACAAGCAATAAGATTTCAAAGATATAAAAATAAGCTTCGAATCGTTGCCTTCGAAGACCGTCATCGCTGACCGTCTCAAAGAGCCCGCCTAGTGGTGGTTACAGTTCCAGATCTAGAAAACATGTAATTTTTATAACTGTTCGGCATCTAAATGTTGTTCGGCAATTGCATTGATCGTCCTAAGAATAGATCGGCATGTATGTTTGTTCGGTTAAGTCATTGTCAAGTGTTCGAATAAAGGCATTACTCGACCTAAGGATTGTTCGGCAATTGCTTTGTTCGGCTAAGGTCATGGTTCGACCTAAGGATTGTTCGGCTGAATTCAATGTTCGGCATGTAGCTTTGATCGGCTGAAGTCAGTGTTCGGCATGTTAGTTGTTCGGCATTCGGGTATTGTTCGGCTTTAGTTCGTTCGGCTCAATCATAGTTTGGCATGTTAGTAAGCGTTTGGCCTGGGATTGTCCGGCCAAGGTAGTGCTCGGCAACTTCCCATTCCACCGTCCGACGCATGGCGACATACGCCGAAGTAGCGAACAGCACCTTTACCTCCTCCAACACCTTCATTCGATCCTCATCCCTTTAACTTCGGTTCGACACGAAGAAGCTAAAACAATGAGTGGACATACTCCTAATCATTCCTCCTCGCTATGTCGTTCGGCAATGCAGACGAGCTACACAAAAACCTTCTACACGACATCGTTCGAACATCTCGTTTGACTGAATGAGGAAAAATACCTAAGTTTGTAGATTGGAGATTGAGAGGGTGTAGTTAAGCCTCGAATTAGGACGACTGGACAGAACTGCAAGAACGGTAGAAGTAAAAAGTAAAAGGGAGAAGAAGAAGAGGACCTGGTTATATAGGGGAAGGTAGAAGTTGAAAAGGCTATACCCGGTAGAACCGGTCAATACCGGAGTGTTCGGCATCATAGCAGAGTGACGTTCGGCACACGAGAATTGTTCGGCTTCAAGCGTATCGTTCGGCATCCAGGCCACGCTCGCCACACACCTCCGTTACAGACATTATCGAGAAGGCAGCATCAAGGAAAATTGAACCAGATTCAAAGCGCATCACGTTCGGCCATGCAATACACTTTGGGGGGCAAGTGTTTCCTGGAGATTTGACCAGGCAACTAGTGCTCGGCATCAGGTAGCACTCGGCATCAGAGAGCGACCGGCATCCAGGAGTGTTCGGCGAAGCACTCGGCATCCAGGAGTGTTCGGCGAAGCACTTGGCATCCAGGAGTGTTCGGCGAAGTGCACGGCATCCAGAGTACTCGGCGTAGTACTCGGCTACAAGAACGCTCGGCATCCCATGGCGCTCGGCGTCAACCAATACTCGGCAGCAAGAGTGCTCGGCATACAAGAGTACTCGGCAGCAAGAGTGCTCGGCATACAAGAGTGCTCGACATCAAGACTGCTCGGCATACAAGAGTGCTCGGCATCAAGACTGCTCGGCATACGAGAGTGCTCGGCGTCAAGAATGCTCGGCATACGAGACTGCTCGGCATACAAGAGCGCTCGGCATCAAGGAGAACTCGGCAGCATCTGGAGTTCGGCATACAGGAGTACTCGGCGTAGTACTCGGTAGCATCAGGAGTACTCGGCAACAAGAGTACTCGGCATCTAGAAGAGCGTTCGGCTTCAACTGACAAACATCCTGCACTTCCCAAACATCAGCCACATCGTTCGGCATAGAAGGGACTGTTCGGCATCAGGGTGTTCGGCACACCTGGTTCGGCATACATCGACCACTGTACTGGGGCTGGAGCGTTCGGCTATCCAGCCCACTTGGGAAGTCCAGCCCATATTTGCCTATAAATAGAGGGGCATGGTCACAGTGAAATGGATCCTTTTTTGGAGAGAAAATACTGAGGAGACTCTGCCATTTTCGAGACTCATCTTCTCTACTTAAACAACTTCATTCAAGCATTTGATTCACGAATTGTATTTGTAATCAACTATAAAGAAGATCAATAAAGTTTAACCTCAAAGTGGACGTAGGCAATTACGCTGAACCACTATAAATTTGGTGTTCTTACTTTCTGTATTTAGATTAGCACTGTCTTCTCTGTTTAATTTGATTTCATCACTTATATCTCTTCACAATCTTTTTCTACGAGGTTAGTGACTAATTTTGGTGCTAACAAACATCAACACATACCACTATATAATACAACAGCGAAATCATTACATAATACTACATTGCAATCTTATGTTTAACCTACCTTGGTTGATTAGTCTTATGTCGCACAAATACAAATTATGAGTTCTCGCACAAATACAAATAGAAATATTAACCTCTTCACTAAGTGAGCACATAACCTCTTCAACTACAAGTGCTGGAAAACCAATATCATCCGCACATAACAAAAATCAACCAGAAGGATATTAATTATATAAAATTGTGGTCAAAGTCTACCAAGTCGTGTCATCTAATTTAGTTCAAAACATACATATTAGCTCCTAGGGACCACATGAATCCAAATCAAAGGTCATCTGTAACATGGGGTACGTATCACATAAACTACCTCCATTTTAATTGAACATGCTACCATGTTATTCCTTTTTTTGTCGACAAGTGATCATATCTGTAAACTTTGCAGTCTTTAGCAGTGAAGTAAATAGTCATAACTCACAACAAGTACACAACATACAAATCTCAGAAAATGAAAAATCAAAGTACGATCTCAGTTTATACCACAGAAAAATTCAAGATACAACAAATAATAACATGGATATTACAGGCTGAGATTTCCATGCTAAATGACTCAGTCTCTCTCACTCAACCCCTAACTAGCAATGCATACAATATCAATAATGAACAGGGACATTTAGTCTCAGACAATGATGTGTTTGAATCTCATACTACTGAACCAAAACGAGACTAAATTTCAAGAGTGGACCCCCTCAACTAGCACACTATAGGCTCTAGGACGAGGAACAAACAAAGAGTAAGAAAAGACATGACGACGGTCAGTTTGTATTTGAAGCGACCCAATCCAAACGTTATTGACAATCCAACATGGAAAAATGTTCTTGCTCATCGGAAAACAAAAGGCAAAAAATAGGAAAAATCAAAGACAAATATGAGTGCTCCTTCTCTAGTTGATATAAGCAGCGATAACATTAACAGTATCCAATGTATATGAAATGAACTATTTCTGACCGGTATAAATGTCATTTGAGTCTGGTTGAGCTTGAACATTTCAGTTGAATTGTTGGTTGTCGGAATATTGTAACAAAGCAAATAAAAAGAAAAGCAAATATTAAAGTATTAAAGCATGCACACGTATTTGTAAATATCATATTTACTTTACACATTGCATCGGCAAGCTCGAGTTTGAAATGCCAATACTGCATGATGAACAAAATTGGACATTTGTATGGTTTTGTTTGGAACTTAAAAGAGTTGGAAATATATTATAGACAGGATCAAGACTTTTGTTTATTACATACAAAGAGGCTTTTATTGGTATGCGTGCAGGAAAGGTAGACGATTTAAAGACTGCAAAGAAAGATAGGTAGCGTTCCAAGTAATGTTAATAGAATTTACTATCTAGGATTTACTTGATTTGAGCAATTACTTTGTTGACATTCTAAAATTTTGATATCTATGTCCCTTATAGTTTTTGTTTTTCATATTTTTCCAGTTCGTCCGTATCTATTTCATTCGTATTCTTGTCACCCCTTCACTTGTTTTTGGTATATTCCTTCCTTCATCCCCTATTATGTGTTCCTTGGATTTCTCTTCCTCAATTACCTCTTTTTTTATCTACTCTGGTCTAGACTTTAACCAAAGGACATTGTGATTTATCGTGGCAAAAAAAAAATACAATTTTCACATCTAGGGGGTAGGTTCTCAAATTCAACCTTTTCCTTCTATGTACTGCCATCTTCAAAAATCCCTTTAATCTCTTTCAGAAATCCAGCCTCTGCTTTAAGTTCTACCAAATCTCTCGCAAATGATATCCAACTTCTGTTGAATGTCGACATATCCATTTTAGTAGGAACGCTAGTTGAACTAACCAATGCACTTATAGCTTCCGCTCCCCATACTTTGAAACTTAAGCCTGGTAGCTTAATCCACACCAGGAGAGACATTAGTAAGTCTTTGTCACTTCTCATATTTGGGTTTAGTCTCTTCATTATTATCAGGTTTCTATCAAAAAACATATTCCTTGATTGAAGATATTGTCATAATCTTTTTCATTATTAAATCTTGCCACAAAGAATTCATATTCCAAACTATCACAGTAAGGTCTTGGTCTAACAATATAGATAAGAACAGAGTTGTAATTATAAGATTTTTAGTTTGCTGGTGATGCAACAATGAGATATGCAAATAAAAGAATAAGTTTTGCAAAATATATATATCATTATCAAATGTGCATATAAAGAGAGTAGGGAATATGTGCAAATTTATTCGTATTTATTTATACCAAATTTACATTATTACATGTCCCCACTAATTAATAGACTAGTGTATCAACTACTCCCTCTTTCGCTAGTTAAGATGATAGCACAACTAGTGAAAAAAAATCTGTCCTGTGATTATTTGTAACATGCGTGAAGCACATAATGATTTTGTCCTCTATCTTATAGTTTTACAAACCAACATGTAGGAATAGGAATTGGAATGTAAGCAAGTGTTGTACATTAAAATAATCAGCCAAGAACAAATTACCTTTAAGAATCCAAATAGTCAATTAAGCCATCTCTAAATGCAATTGCAGCTTAAGAACATTTGTTGAAGGCATCAAAGTAAGAACAGCTTCAATTAGAAAATCCTGTGTCTTCTCCCACCTGCATATTTGTACATGTAATAATCATAATTCAAACCATACTCAAATTTCAATACTATATAGCAACAAATAATAAGAATATCAGATTTACAAAACATGACTACAGATATGTATCTACAATCTGACACATAAGATGTTCATTGGTCATGGATGATGATACAAATATGTGAAACCATGCCGCTAATTCATTGATGGTTTCTATAATTGAAATATGTGAAAAATTACGATTATTTTAAAACAGGAAAATATTCCCACTTAATTTTTTTGTGCAATATTAGGAAGATAAAGAAAAAAAATTCTCTATTGATTTGACCACATTAACATAGATCCATAAGTATTATCCCACTAAATAGTAAAGTTCTGTATCAAACAACAATAATTTAATAATATGAATTCAAGACAATAAATGGAGCGGATAGGATAAATAATTTCTTAAAATATTAATGTATATTAGTTCATAATGTATAACAAATCAAATAAATATTTGGCATTTTGATAATTATTATCAAATTCCATTAATTAATAAACGGTAATGTACTGATTTACAATAAGTCAATTTGTATGCCAGTGTTTTTCAATCTAAGCCGAATTTCTCTATGCCAAGTTTCTATTTTTTTGGAAAGTAATAAATTACCTTTTTATGTCAAATGCTCTATTCAAACTTGAACTGTGAAAAGTCAAATATAAAAAAACTAAACCACTCTCTATTCAACTTGGTTTGCTGCTGATTAATCTTCTATGCTTTAGATAAAACAAATTCGTAATGATGAAATTTATCTATGGCCCATTATAGTAAAACAATGATACATGTCAGGTGTTATATACTTGATCATATTTTCATCCAGATTCGAACAAGACATCCCAAATTCATGTAAAAAGAATATTAGGTTCTTGGTTCTATACTGCCAATATAATTTCTTACGTGAAGTAAATTTACATATAATAATCAAAATGAATAATAGTACATGAGTCTTAGAAAATGAATTGGGTTCAGGTTATTTCATCACCTAACATCTCCTAACAAATTTTCTATAGTTAGTTATTTCATCACATTGTGCAATGCTCTTCAAATTTCATTAGGATCAAATCAAACAGGAATTGCTTGAAGCAATGTTAGGCATTCACAATACATGGAAATTTATAAAAAAAGTTAAACCACGTAATCATTTGCTTAATCCAAAAGAATCAGAATCCTCAATCACTATCAGACTACAAACCAATCCATGTGTAGTGTAAAAAAAATCTTGCAAATCTACTATGCAACAAAATGATTATTTTGGTAAATGGGTTGATTTAAATCAACCATAATGCCTTCATTGTAGAAAGATATATTGCCGAAAATACCATGTTAGCACATAAAATGGTAAAGGAATTTAACAGAAGAATTTCTGATAACATGTCTTAAGATTTACTTAACAAGACTTAAGATAAAGCTAACATAGAATCCATTAGTTATATGATGCTGAATATGGGTTTCAGTGATAAATTTGCACAACTCATTATTGAAAATGAATCATGGATTTACATGCTTTTGTTACATCACAACATGACTTTAATGTGTGTGGTTTAGCACTAAACTCATTATTGAAAATTATCCAACTATTACAGAACTAGGTATGGGATAAGTATAACACACTAAAAAGGACAGATAGTAGAGGTATGGAAACAAATTTGTTGATTTGATAAATGATGTCTTTATGACTTGAAAATTAGCTTGCTAACGGCAATTCGACAATTGTTATAGTTTCTTCAAAAAATACTAAATCTATATTTGTAACGGAGGATTGCTTCAAGGACAAAATTGAGGAATTAAAGAAAGGCAATGGTGCAATTACAAGTGAAATGCTTGAAGATATAATAGAGGAATCATCAGCCTGTTTTGGGAATTTGTTAAAGGAGACAAAGATGAAACTTCGGTAATAATTTAGGGTTTGCTAAGAAATCAAACTGAACTTCAGGATCCATCGGACTTTGCTAAGAAATCAAAGCGACTCGAACCCATCGATTCCGACGCCACCTCCAGTCCAATCAAACCGCTGTCTCCACAACTTCCTCTACTTCTCACAACAAACTCCATCCAATCACTGATACCACTAAAAAAAATTGAGAACAACTCTCGACCAAAATCAAATCCTAACCACTACAGAACCACTAACGATTTTTTCTCACTCTCAGTCGTGTGATAAAGATTCATTTTTGATTACTGTGATAATTTCAAGTGAGTCGATTCATTTTTGATTACCGTGATAACGATTACCTGAATTGAAAACGAAGACGCTTTACTCTTTCTTCAGATCTGCCGTTATCGCTTTTTTTCTCTTTTTTTTGGATCGAAGTGGAAAATGATAGAATCAGGCGTAGCTAGTTGGGAACGGGGGTATGGAAGGCTGTATTGCAAATTTAGTTCGGGTAAGGGTCGTTCCAAAATTTAGAATGGCTATGAGTCGTATTATACTATTTTGCAACGGACTTTAACCGTTGCTTAATAGAAACGGCTTAGAGCCGTTGCAAATTTTCCGCCTTCGGGAATATATACCGTTGCAAATTCCCTAAGGTTATAGTGTCATACGACCCAATATGGATTTAAAAATAATATTTTACGATCCTCCGATACGTAAAATATGGGTCATTACACTCTCATTCCTTTAGGAATTTCACCTACAAAATAACCAATAAAGACAAGGTAAAGTCAAGTAGTTACCCAGTATGCCTAACAATCACGAGCAAGCATATCAAATATCAAACATGCACACATAAGCAAGAAATTTAATCTATGCCATCTTAGCATGAAGGATACTAAACTACCTATATGATATCGATAGTGAAAGTATATGATAAATAGAATGTCTCACCAAGTAAAGAGCTCCAGATATGCGGTCCTCGTGCTCTTTTCGGTTTTCCAAGTGCAATTGCCTTTGATCTCACTCCATTGAACCTTCACTCACTCCATAGTTTTCCTCCTAAACTGCATCATATCTCATCCTATGATACAAAAAGGCCTACGAGATCTCGAAGCTATTGTTCAATCTCGATATCATCAAGCTGATTCGATTCAAATATCATGTCCGAGCCGTGCACTAGCTTTCACAAATGAGAAACATGGAACACATTATGCACGCCCACCATTTTCTAGAGAAAGTCTACTCTATAAGTGAGGTTTTCAATCCTCTCAAGTATCAGAAAGGACCAACAAACCTTGGCGCCAACTTCCCTTAGTATCGAACCTAAAACAATTCTTCAATAGAGAGATCTTTATAAACACCATATCATTGACAAGGAACTCTATATTTCATCTTCTGCTATCAGCATAGCACTTTTGTCTATCTTGAGCAGCTTTCATTCATTTCTGAATGATCTTCTCTTAAGTCTCTCTAACCG
This sequence comes from Allium fistulosum, assembly GCA_030737815.1. Taxonomy (NCBI): domain Eukaryota; kingdom Viridiplantae; phylum Streptophyta; class Magnoliopsida; order Asparagales; family Amaryllidaceae; genus Allium; species Allium fistulosum. Next base: position 371,278,415 of record CM060906.1, on the reverse strand, counting down.
TATCTAGCCCAAGTATCATTTTCTTGGCCGCTTCCCACCAACATGAAGGAGCGTTGCACAATCGGCTATACAACGCCTCCAATGGTGCCATACATATGCTGGACTAATAATTGTTGTTGTATGCAAACTCTACCAAATGCAAACGATTGTCCCATGAGCCTCTAATATCGAGAATGCAAGCCCATAAGAGATCCTCTAATATAAGATTCACCTTCTCGGTATGTCCATCAGTTTGCGGGTGGTAAGCTACACTGATATGCAGCTCTGTCCCCAATGCCTTTTATAAGTTCTTTCAAAACCTACTAGTGAATAATAGGTCTTGGTTGCTCACGGTCTCTTTTGGCACACCATGCAATCGTGCTATCCACTTCACATACAAATCAGCCAACTTGGATGCTACTCCGCTAGACTTTATGGGTGTAGATCTAGCACTCTTCGTCAATCTATCATCTATGACTTAGATGTTATCATACCCTCCTCTGGTCCTCATCAATCCATCGAAGAAATTCATTAAAAAAAATTCCCACTTCAATTCGAGAATCCCGAGCGATTGCAGTAAACCACTCGGCTTCTTCTGCTTGGGTTTAACTAGTTAACAATTCATGCACTTCAGGATAAATGCCAACATCCTTCTTCATCCGTTCCCAGTAAAATGTCGGCCTTAAATCACGGTACATTTTATTGCCTCCGGGATATATAGTCAACCTCGAATGATGGCACTCTCGTAGCACCTCATCCCTCAACCCATCAATATCAGGTACAAACAATCTCCCATCCTTACGGAGGCAACCTTCATGGTTGAGCCTGCACTACTTCATCTCCTCAGACTCTACTCCTTCCTCTACCTTATCCATGATCTTTGCTAATCTGGTATCATGCCTCTGACTAGTACCGATCCACTCAATCAAAGTAGGTTTGATTGACAAACTAACCAACACATCCAGCTCTAGCTCACATCAAGGTCTGAAGTTATAACCAGCAATATACTCAAGCTGCTTCCATCCTAGGAACATGCTCCTAGACTGGTCTGTCTCATAATCAAAGCATTGATGACTGCATTTCCCTTACCAGGCATATTAGAAATGTCAAAGTCATAGGAGGCCAGGAACTCAAACCATCGTTGCTGACGAAGGTTAAGGTCCTTCCGGTAGAAGAGGTACTTTAACGGTTTATGGTCCATGAATAACTCAAACCTCTATTCAAGTAAATAATTCCTTCATATATTCAAAGTGAATATTATCGCTGCCAACTCCAAATTATGAGTTGGACACCTTCTCTTGTGAGGTTTCAGTTGTCGATTGCCTCTGCCTTAACAATGCACCTAGTCCAGTACCACATGCGTCTATTTATACTATCAACTCTTTATTCGCACTCAGAATGATTAACACCGATGCACTCCTTAACCTCTCCTTCAAACTCATGAATGCATGCTAGCACCTCAAGTCCCAAAAACTTCTGATTCTTCTTCGTCAAATTGGTTAGTGACGCTGCTACCTTAGAGAAGTCCTTGATAAAACGTCCATAATATCCCGCCAATCCAAGAAAACTTCTCATGTCTATAACATTCTTAGGTCGATCCCAATCATGTACTGCAGCCACATTTATGGAATCTACAACAATGGCCCTCTCATAAACAACATGACCCAAGAATAGCACTTCTCTCCTCCAGAAGTGACATTTGGAATACTTTACCTTCAATCGGTGCCTACTCAACACCTTGAGTACAATACTCAAGTTCATATTGTGTTCTTCCTCCATCCTCGAATAAACAAGGATATCATCCATCAACACAAGTACAAACTTATCTAGTTGATCTCTGAAGACATGGTTCATGAGATCTACAAAGTATGTCGGTGCATTGGTTAACCCAAAGGACATACACAACCACTCATAGAATCCAAACGACATATGAAATACTGTAATTAGCACATTCTCCTTTGCCACTCTCAATTAATTAAACCTCATCACAAGGTCCAACTGAGAGAACACCTTAGCACCATAGAGTCGATCAAACAAGTCATCAATACACGAGCATGGATACTTGTTCTTCTTTGTTACCTTGTTTAGCTCACGGTAATCAATACATAACCTCAAAGAGCCATCTATCTTAGTGGGGAATACTACAGGTGCCCCCTACTCAGATATACTTCGTTAAATGTACCCTCATTGTAATAAGTCATTTACTTGCACCTTTAGTACCCTCTACGCCTTATGCCTCAATGTCATAACAATCCATTTGGCATCCTTCACCAAAACTATGCAAAATTCAATTTCCTTATGAGGTGGTAATCCAATCACCTCCTCAAATATGTTTGGATACTCCTTAGCTATAGGCACAGATGACAACTCATCATGTGGGATCTCAAGCATATACAAAAAGCTAACTATCACCTCATCATTAACTAAGCCACCTAACTCCAATCCGTGCAATCATTTATCCCTATCGTCACCTATAGCCTGTCACAGTCTATCATTACCCCGTATTTCTACAACCAGTCCATCCCGAGAATAATATCGAACCCCATAAAAGCCAATGCAAAGCAATCACAAACAAACAAACTTTCATGACCCGATAATGATAATTCTTGACAAACCATGCAAAGGCTAGTCGATCATTCAATAAGGTTTGTAATAGTTAAAGGTTAGTCAACTATCTCGGGTTTCAATCTTAATCTATCTACTAAATCAATAGATATAAAGGAATATGAATCTCCGATATCGAATAAAAAACGTACATGTATACCAAAAATAGAAATCGTACCCCGTATAACAACACTCTTCCCTATCTCCTTTGCCAATGGAGCACTTGACGAAGCCAGAACAACATTCAAAACGTAATCAGACACAAGTTGCTTATTCCTCGATGGTTCTGGATAGTCCTTCTTGATATACCCAGTCTTGTTATAGTTGTAGCACTTCATGCCTTTTTCCTTAGAGTCTCTAATAAGTCGGCCCTTCTCCCCACAATTATAGCAAACAAGCTTCCATTTGCCCTTCTTCTGGCTACCCTTGTTCTAAAGCTGCTTCCTTTTATTGTTGTTGTTCTACTTCTTCTTGCCTCCCCGCCCGCTTGTGGCTTTGGACCATCCTTGGAATCAACAACCGACCTAGACCTTTGATACATGCTTTCATGTCGAAGAGCCTTCTCCACTAGCTTCTCAAGGACTCGTTAATATGCCCCTACTAACTTCTCTCCTAAGTAGTCGTCCAATTCTATAATAAACTTTTCATTCTTCTTGAGTGGAATATCGATAATAGATATACCGTACTTTGATAGCATATCGAACTCGGCTACATACCTTGACATAGACATATCCCCTTATCTCAAATAAGCAAACTTCCAAAAGAACATTGACTTCTGAGCAATTGGTATATACTTCTCTTCAAACCTTATCTTAGACTGATCCCAAGTAATCTGGCCCTCAAGAGTAGTAATCTTGATGGCATTTTACCACCGCATTGCTTGCCCTTGAAGTTGTCTAGAGGCTAGCTTCCTCTTCATCGCATCATCTATCTCCATATCCTCAAAGATGCATTCGCATGTATCCAAACAATCCTACACTTTGTCAGTTGATTCCGTTCCAAATTCAAAGAGACGAGTTCACTACTGGGATGATTTAAGTATTGTGTATGTGCATTTAGGATTTGCATGAGAGTGCATTTCAGTTGGGGCATATTTATGCCAAGACTATTGGTTGTTGTGAATTTGGGCATCGGTTTATTTGAGTTAGCATGAATTGCAATAGTGTAGTTATGCATGTACATTTGAGGTTAGTATTTCGAGATGAGTATATATTAGTAGTAGAATTTGTTAAGTTGAGTTGAGAAAAACGATATTGTTGAGACTACTTGGAAAGTGGAAGAGAGAATCTGATATTTTCATTTCAACTTTTTCCCAGAATATTTTTTCATTTGTTTGTTTGTTGGTGTACTTGGTTAATCTAGATATGGTTGGATGGTTATTATAGATTATTAATATTTTTTAGTATATAATTGTTTGATTCAAATGATTTGTTTGTTTCATTTATGATATGAACTGTGCTTGTTTGATTTTGATGTGTTTTATATGCCTTTATTTTATAACTTACTAATTTATGCGTTCACCCTATAATATGTTGAATTAAATGATTGTTGCACACATATAGAACTTATATGTACTATGATACATAACTGATATGTCATGTCATTTCGTCATATGAGAAGGTGCCAATAAGTATATACTTGCATTTAGTATAAAGACATATTCCATGATCATTACATATGCTTGCTTGTTTTGTTACATCATATGTTTGCTAAGTTTACATCACCTGAGTATACGTTATGACTGTTTAAGTAATTGATGTTGTATGTTGTGTATGGATGACTGTTAAGATGGTTGATTTTATGTGTTGTGAATGTTTGTATATATGTGTTTCCATGCATATGATATGTGATAAGGGAGTTTGCGAATTGCATTCTTCATCCTTGGAAATTTCGAGGACGAAATTGTTTTAAGGGAAGATAATGCAATATCCCAATATTTTAGTAATATATTTAAGAGGTTGTTTTGGTCAATTTAAATAATATGGGCAAATGTCATTTTTACAAATATTAAGATTTGATGACGAGAGTTATTCCATTGCGTAAAGCATGTTTTTTTGACCGATTATAAACCTGTCCGAATTTGAGATCGTACAGAGAAGAAATGGGAAGTACAAGTTTTAGGTTTAAATGGGCTTTAGCGGGCGTTGGGTCCAATAATTTGAATCTGAAAGATATATCGTTTCATTTCGCTCCAACTACATAAACTAGAAAAATCTTGCGTTCCATTTCAAAATTTCATTTTCTTCTTTCGTTTTCCAAATTTTCAAATCAACCACTAATTTCTAAAATTCATATCTTCCAAATTACCTAATGAAAATTTGCAAATTTGTTACCGAAACGAAGGCATGAGAAGTACTACGGATTGATAGTAGTTTCATGGTAGATTTTAGATATTTCTTGGTCCTAACTTGCAGGACATCAGAGGCAATCATTGACTCTTCTTCATTTCGGAGGCAACGACCAACAAATGTGAGTAAAACTTGTTTAATCCATTGTATAATGCAGCTATATTGATATAATAATGATTAATGATATTTCCTAGGGTTAATTTTGAATTAAGTATGATTAATTAATTATTAAAATGATATAAATCAATTGAATGTATATAAGTCGGGTTTAGTAAACAATATTGATATAATTTGATTCTAATCCACTATAAATTGTATAATGATTATAATACAACGTAGAAATTGTATAAACCTTCATATTAAGTGATTAAACAAAAAAAAGAGCCTAAACATTAAAAATCAACCAAAATGGACAAAATTGGAGAAATGGATGAGTGTACAACACTCATCATTTGTCAACATCCGTCGATCGATCACTTAGCCATCGATCGACCAGTGGATGCTGTCTAGGCACTGTTTGAACCTAGACCCAGACATGGCCGTATCAAAGAGGAAAAAGTGTTTATGTGGGATTTTCTCGACTTCCCTAAACTATTATTTGGGGTTTTTAAACCAATGTGACTACGTGGAGATGAAACAAGCTTACACTATTAGATGATGTTGTTTGATGATTAAAAATGTGATATGTTATTATTGTTACATGGATTACACATAGTTGATGCGGATGGTGATTGCATTAGTTTCTCTTATGACTTACCATGGCATTACGAGATCACAGAGACGGTTGTATCATTGAGAGAATGGAGACGTCCATATAACAGGCTTTGTTGTTGAAACTGGTATCCCTAGATTTTTTGTTGTAGCTAGCACCTGTGTCATGGTACGAAGGAGTACGAGCAAAGGACACATTTCATTGAGTTATCTATGTATTGCATAGTTGGTTGTAACATAATCCTGTAGCACATAAGGCATGTCCTGAAAGTGTTTACATATGTATTGATTAGTTGGTTGTAACACGATCCGGGTAGATCGAGGAAGTGTTTACGTATGTGTTGGAAATTGATTATGTTATACTAGTATCCTTGTAGTATATATATGGTAGACATGTTTCCCTCATCGAAGCTTATGTCAGACCCTCTCCATTTTTCTTATATATTTGTTATTGTTTAGGTTAATGTAGCATAAAGATGTGGAGTACATGGCGACAAAGAGCTTATTATTTAAATATTGTACATATTGTAAATATATCATATGATTTGTATATAGTGTGGTATGGATTTAAGAATGGTATTATATAAACTTATGAAATGATATGATATGATTAGCATTATATGGTCTGAATATATAACTGATTTATGATATTATAAATTGGTCCTTTTGCTGTAAGTTTAGAAAGATATAATTATAAATATTATTTTGTTTCCTATTATCATCTCCTAACGATCCATTGTTTTTGGCAATCGTGGTTTGAACATCGATTTGGACGTAAAATCAGTGGGTAGAAAAAGACGGGTTGGTAAATTCTCTTCTTAGTTGAATGTTATTATCTTAAATTAGTGTTTACATTGATACTAGATGGTTCCCACCATAAAGACTTTAAATTGGATCCCCGTTAAAAACAACTAAACATAACTTAAATTTTCAACTAATGCATAAATGATAAATATGTTGTTAGAAATAAGTTTCACATTCGGTGTTCTTTAGGAAAAATAGTTCATTCACTAAGGTTCCCTCTGTCACATTCAACATTTTGTTAGGCAAATAAAACGTGATGTATTTTTAAATTTTCAAACATACATATTTTGATCTAACGTCTAAGTATTTCAAGTTTAAATATGTTAGTTTATTATCCACAAATGATATGGAGGATTCATATGCTAACATGCATTTTTTCTTCAAATGCAGGTCAGGTTATGATACCCTTTATCTATATCACCGTTATCTCTTTTACAATCCCAAATGAGAAGGAAAGCACTACCCAACTTAAGCAATAAGATTCAATATTTCACTTTTCTGACACAAAGTATACAACCAATTTGCATATTACCATCAAAAGCGTTTTATTCATTCATTATATTAAGCATTCTTTCTGATGGGTCTTCCATAATAATAGGGGCTTATAACTTATCAACAAGTCGATACGATTTTTTTAAGAGCATCTCCAACCCTGCTGAAAATTGAATGTCAAGTCTTTTACACATCATCAATCTTATATTACATTCAAAAATTAATCTCCAATGGTAATGTTAATGTAATTGTAAAGATGAGTTGGCATAAACTTCACTAGACATTGTCAAGTGCAATGTCTAGTTTTAGACATTGTACTTCACATTGTGAAGTAAATAGATACATATGTTGTTAATTATTTTAATATAATATTTTTATTTATTTATAATTTGATTGGGACACATAAGCTAATTATTTTTTATGAATACATTAGCATTGGAGTTGTTTTTCACTTTGGATGTAATTTCCAAATATTTTATATCACAATGAGTTCACATTGTGATGTGTTCTTTGACACATAAGATTAAATGGATATTACATTCAACTTGCATTGAAGATGCTCTAAGAATGGTTACTATGACATAGTCGATGTAATTTTGGTTGGTTTTCCATGATAACGGATTTTGCGATGCATGTCCACTAAGAAAAATATCAAAATACTTATGATGCATGGGATGTAGTTAATGTTGGCGCATCAGGTAAGGATAGGCATGGGATTTAACGGAAAAGACAAGGAGCGGTCCAGATTTAACTAAACAAAAGATATTAGAAGGTCATAGATTATCCATCTCATCAATGGTTCAAATTCTGTTACTGTTAACTCCTCGCGCCATTTACCTATTATGCCCACTAACTTTGCATCCCCTTCAAGTGGAACTGCCGACCCATGTTTGTTCACTTTCCCATCTCCATCTATCTCGAATTTAATGAATTTACCTGTTTTCATTTTTTCTCTACAAATTTCAACTACTTTCTTCTCCTAAAACAAAATATGTTACTATTGTAGTTAAATCCATGGTGAGCATTAACAATGAACTCCATATTGCAAAGTCGATTACAAAATCTTCTACTAGATTTTGGCTACTCCATATTGCAGCTTAACAGAGAACTCCACGCTTGAATTTGCATTTTCATCCAATTTCATAAGTACCAAGATAGTTCAACCCTCAAAAGATGATCTGGAACAAACTCACACTAACAGGCTACCTGAGATGCACACATTTTCGAAACGGACTAAATGAGGTTGATTGATGATCTGTGATTTATTGATTAAAAGATGTTTATCTGATTGGATTTGATATTGTTTTTTGATCAGCAGAATATTAATTATATCAATATCTATTTAAAAACCAGTCAATCTATTATGTACGCAGACTAATAAATAAAGTATTTCTCTCCTCCTCTATACTCATTTTCTCTTATTTTACATTATTTAGGCACATAACATGTTTGTATAAATGGTTTTGTTATAATGCAAACTTTTTTTCCTTTATTACTTTCATCAATTAATTCAAATGAACATCATTTTGTTTTTCATTTTTTGAAGTTGACTGTAGGTGAGGAGGAACCAAGATGTCAACTAAAGAAAATAAGGTGGTTAAAACTTTTTAACACAATGTAGCTAACCCTCTACCAACAGTCGCAATGAAAAGTATGGAAATGTTTAAGATATAGAAAAGTCTGCAACTTTATATGACTAGGATGATTCATGTGACAGGTCTTCTTAATCATTGGTATGTACAAAATTTTGCTACTGTCACCATCATATTCACTACTAGAAAGGCTTCGTATAGCGATGGCGCCTAGCGACGGCTAAAAAAAGCGGCCGTCGCTAGCCGTCGCTATACGCAGTATACAGATCTGCCGAGAGCAACAGCTCCTTCATTCTTTCTTCCCAAATTTCTTCCCCAAATCCCTTCATCCTTCCCCCTCCGACGCCCCCCGTCACCATAGCCGCCGCCCCAGCTTTCAACGCCTCCAAATCACCCAAATTTACATCGGTATGCTTCTAATCTCTTGTTTGAATGTAAATTTGATATTTTTAGGTTTAGTTTAAACCCTAAGTCAATTATGATTTGTTGTTAAATTGGGTATTAGTAGTGTTGTTAAATTAGGTATTAATAGTGTTGTATGTTGATTTGATAGATTAATTAGTTTATTATCATGAACTTGAATTATTTCGTATTACATTAACTAGTTTATCATGATCAAGTTGAATAAATGATCGATGTAGATGATTAGTGTTGGCGATTAACATGGTTAGTTGTTTTAGGTGAAAAAATAGTGTATATTAATGATTAACTTGGTTATTGATAAATTTACATGAAAGTATTTCATAGTTTATGAAATTGATAAATTATAAATTTAAGTTGTTAAAATCTAAATTCTACAAATATGAGTATTACAAATTACAGTATTGTACAAAAATAAAGTTCATATAGTATTGTACAAATTTAAGTTTGATAAATTACAAATTACAGTATTGTACGAAAATAAAGTTTATATAGAAAATTAAAAAATGAATATGAGAGCCTTAAAAATTCTACAAATATCTAATTTTTATAAAAAAAATTAGGAAATTACTTTAAAAACAACTGATATTGTACTGAAATCTATTTTGTAATGAAATTAAGAAATGAATATAACAACAACAAAGATTACGCTAAAATCTATGTCGTAAAATAAAGAAATGAATATTGAACTAAAATTGTTAATTGAATGTTGAACTAAAATTTAAATATACAAATTTATTAAATAAAATTTAAATAGTTGAAACATTGTCAAAATTTGAAAAGAACAACAATATTTGATAAAATTTAAAGAAATTTTTTTATCTCTTAGATTGGCTTTGGCCCCGTCTGGCAAGTGTTGTAAATGAAATTTATATGGATGTTCGTTTTGGTAACGGAACGAACATTTATATTCATTTGATACAATATTTGTCGGATTTGTCCCTGTATTGGACAAGTTACAAACACAATAAAGTAATTACATATTATAAATCATTTCATTTTAAACGGTTACAAAATTTCGATAGCGCTTCCTTTACGTTCCCTGTGTACACGCATTTGTGTACGATACAGGGAACAGAAGGGAAGTGCTACCGAAATTTTGTTGAACCGTTTAATCTGAAATAATTTATAAAATGTAATTACATTATTGTGTTTGTAATGGGAAGTAGGATGACTGACCACCGAAGTGAAAACCAAAATACTAAAAAATTAAAAAATCCCATGAAGTTTTTATTTTGAATTTTCTGCAACGGTGAACTGTTTACAATGGAGAATGGTTGAAAATTAATGATTTAAACTGTCTAACATGCATTTTCAAATCAGGAAAAATGTTCAATTATTTTCTCGACCGTACTTGGATGTATGAAGTCAGAACTGGAAAGAAGGGGTCAATAAAGCAACATTTCTACAACGGTGTACACGAATTTATTAGATTTGCTAAATCTAATAACCGAAACAACATAGAAATTCGTTGCCCGTGTAGTAAGTGCCAACATTTGAAGCATTGGAAACCAGATATAGTTGAAGTACATTTGTATCAATATGGTTTCGTGCCTGATTATTATTTCTGGGATCGTCATGGAGAACTTGTTGAACCTACACCTAATACTGAACTATTAGAGGACGGTAATATGATGACGAATCTGATAGAAAATATGGTGGATGATGCAGCACGATCAATGTTTCCTACAACTGAAGCTGTCGATGAAGACGAAAATGTCGAAGAAGAACCGACTGCGGGAGCTAAAAAAATATACGATTTGTTGGATTCTACTAAGAGGCCGTTGTGGGACGGATGTAATAGCGGAACCGAACTTTCAGTAACCGCCGAATACATAACTATGAAATCAAAATTCAACCTTACGGAAGCTGCATTTACAGCAGTTGTACAAGCTGCAAAACGACACATGCCACCAAATAATATGATGTGCGATAGTCATTATAAAGTAAAAAAATTAATGTCCGCTTTCGGTCTACCGTACGAGAAGATAGATGCATGTGTGAAAGGTTGCATGTTGTATTGGAAAGACGACGTTGACCTCAGAAAATGCAAAATATGTAACGAAGAAAGATACAAACCAAGAAAGAAGAAAGGGAAAGAAGTCCCGTACAAGAGAATGCATTATTTACCCATCACTCCCAGACTTCAAAGATTATATGCATCTTCTGCTACGGCCTGTCATATGCGATGGCATAGTGTGAGAACAACAGAAGAAGGAACTTTGATACATCCATCCGACGGAGAAGCATGGAAACATTTTGATAAGACTTATCCCGCATTTGCTGCGGAAAGCCGTAATGTCAGACTTGGTTTATGTACGGATGGTTTTTCACCATTTTCACAGTTTGGTAGTAAATATTCATCCTAGCCAATTATCGTTACTCCGTATAATTTATCTCCATGGATGTGTATGAAGACACCATATATGTTTCTCACCACTATTGTTCCCGGCCCTCATGATCCAACCCAAGGAATTGATGTTTATTTACAACCATTGATCGAAGAGTTGAAGAAACTGTGGTATGAAGGAGTCGAAACTTACGATGTATCAAGGAAATTTTTTTTTCGTATGTTCGCTTCTTTGTTATGGACTATTAATGATTTTCCTGCATACGGGATGCTTTCTGGTTGGAGTACGGCCGGTCGTCTAGCATGCCCTTATTGTATGGAAGAAACACGAGCATTTTCGTTACGATATAGGAAGAAAGTTTCGTGGTTTGATTGTCATCGGTGTTTTCTTCATCCAATCATACTTTTAGAAGAGATAAGAAAATTTTCATAGCTAACAGAGAAGAGAATTTGAAACCACCCAAGGTTTGGTCAGGCGAGGAAATATACGAAATTGTAAGGGACTATCCAAAGATACATGAAACCGGAGTCCAGGCTGAAATCCCAGGAAAGTCAGACATTCATAATTGGTGCAAACAAATTATATTTTGCGAGTTACCATATTGGAAAGATCTCTTACTCCGACATAATATTGACGTGATGCACAATGAAAAGAACGTGTTTGATAATCTGTTTAATACAATTTTGAATGTAAAGGGCAAAACCAAGGACGATTTGAATTCAAGGCTTGATATAGCAAACTATTGTAAGCGGCCGGAACTTCATATGAAGCCTAATGACAATAAAAAACCGAAAGCGTGCTATGAGCTAGACAATAAGCAAGTAAAACTCGTGCTAAAATGGGTGGAACATTTAAGATTTCCTGATGGGATTTCTTCCAATCTTCGTAGATGTGTTGAATTCAAAAATAGTAAACTGAGTGGGATGAAAAGTCACGATTGTCATATCATGATGGAATATTTACTACCCGTGGCTTTCAAAGAACTGTTGCCCGTAAAAGTATGGAACGTCATAACAGAGTTATGTTTGTTTTATAAACAGCTTTGTTCGACAACATTAAAGGTGGATCGTATACGTAAACTTGAAGTAGAAATACCCATACTGCTATGCAAACTGGAGAAAATACTTCCGCCTGGTTTCTTTAACGTAATGGAGCATTTACCTATTCATCTTCCATCCGAAGCACTTCTTCGAGGTCCTGTGCAATATGGATGGATGTATCCGTTTGAGAGGTAAAACATGTGCAATGTTCATGTCAATTTCAAATTCAAATTTGTATATCTAAATATGTAATAAATATCTTAATAGGTACTTGAATCATCTGAAGAAGAAGATTCGACAAAAAGCCCGAGTAGAGGGTTCGATATGCAAATCGTATCTTGAAGAAGAAGCCTCATTTTTTTTCTCTCACTACTTCAAGGACGATGTAAACTTATCGTTTGTAATTGTTCCTCGAAATGAGGAAGTCGTTGAACAAAATTCTTCTCAAACAATGTTATAGACAACATGGTAGACCTGGTGGAAAATGTGTGGAAATATGGTTGGACGATAGAGACCACCATGTAGCGCACACGTATGTTCTTTTAAATTGTGTCGAAGTCGCACCATTTGTCAGGTAATAATTAATTCACTTGTAATTTACTTGTACGTACATAATAATAATAACACATATTACATATATGCAGTATCTACGAATCACAGTATCCATCTGGCGATCTCAGTAAAGAATTTGCCAAATGGTTTTTGAACTATGTTTATGAGCCAAGAAACTGTGTCGTTGATGAAGGCTTAAGACATCTTGCGATTGGACCGAAAAGAAATGTGAAGACTTATCCAATATTCTTCGTCAATGGGTTTAAGTTCAACACGAAAGATTACGGTGCTGAAAAATTAACATATAACAGCGGGGTATTTGTCAAAGGCAGTGATGATCCAGATGAGCATTTAAAAGATTTTTACGGCGTCTTAACACAGGTTGTAGAGTTGACATATTATGTTGAACCTTTAGAAAAGGTTTTTTTATTTAAGTGCAATTGGTTCAGTAACGTTCCTGGTTCCAGAATCAACGTGCATAAAGAGTACAAACTTATTGAAATAAGGCATACATCACACTACTATAAGTACGATCCTTTTGTATTAGCCAAGCAAGCGTTACAAGTTTATTTTGCTCCGTATCCATCTTTGAAAAGAGATAAAGCGGATTGGTCCGCTGTTTTCAAAACGAAACCAAGGTTTACGTTTGATGGAAATAATATTCCAGATGAAGCAGCATATCAAGCCGATCTTGAAACAAATACAGAAATAATAATAACTGATGATATTGATGTAGGGCCTTTGAATGATGAATCGAACGTCCTATTTGATGCATTCGAAAGTACCGAAGAAAATTAGATAGAATACGAGACTGAGTCTGGATCAGAAAACGATGAAGACTGATCGTTATTGATATAATTGTTATGTGATAGTGATTGAAACATGTGATGTAATAGTAAATTTCTGTAATTGTTCTGTGATGATCATTTAGTTAATTTTTATCCATGTTTTGTACCAGTAAATGTTTATAATTGTTCTGTGAAATTGATTGAAACATGCTATGTAGTAGTGAATTTCTATAATTGTTCTGTGATGACTGATGATATTGTTTTTCTATAGTAGATATGTCTGGCAGGAGACGAAGTATGACAGGCACGCCATCCCCATCTCCCGGTGCAGGTGGCAGTGGCACTGCACCGGACTTACGTTCGATTGCAGAAGTTGTTCCTAGAAGTGCTGGGTAAGTATCAATTTTATTTAAAGTATAATTTTTAAAATGCACTAAACATGTATATCATAACTTTTGCAGTGGCTTTGAGGTGGAACCATCGGATTATATTTTACAGGTTTTGAGAAAGGCATTTCAGAGCCGCATGGATGGTTGTTGGCCTCGCTGGGACGACATCCCCCCGCACGTCAAAAACGCAATACAGGCGGATTTACTTGTAAGTAGTAGTTTGAATTTCAGTTGTAAATTAATATAATGTATATAACTTAAAATAATTTTAATTTACAGGCTGCAGTCCGCGTTGACCCTGACGACTTGGACATTTTTTTAAATCACTGGAACAAACGAATGAGAAAAAATTACAGGGATACATTGTCTAAGGCTAAGAATGTAGGGAAAAAGCCGAACTGGATGGGTGAGAATGTATGGAATGAATTTCTTCGGCTTTGGGACAGTCCGGCAGTAAAAGTAAGTAAAATATGTTTTCTTTATTATTTAAATCTAATATAAATCTCGCAAGATATATACGTGATAATTTATCATAATTTGTAGGAGTTATCTGCGCGGAACCGGGCAAACAGGAATAAAAATCCTGCATTGCACCGCGGTGGCTCCAAATCCTTTCAGGAACACAAGAGAGAGCTGGTAATTAAATTTATAAACTGTGTTTACATTTTATTACAATTTTTTATAATTAGATTAGCAATAATATTTATATATTTTCAGGCCGCGAGATATAACTGCGAGCCCACTATGGCGGAGCTGTTCAAGGCCACGCATGCCGTGGAGAGGACTGACGAAGAGGGCAATGTTTCGTACGAGTGGACGGATGACAAATCACAATCCGTAATGGTAAATTAATTTATTGTTAATAACAATATTTTGTCTTATTTTATTTTCAAAAATTTGAAGTTTGGGTTTTATCGTGTAAAACAATTGTTTGTAATCGCAGGAGAGGTACGAAGCAGAGCGGGCTCGTGTAGCACAGTCCACTGGTCGGGAAGAGCTTACGTTAAAGGAGGAGAACCATATTTGGGATGCTATTATTGACCCGCCTTCTCGGACCAGTCGACGGTATAGCTATGGAAATGTGGAGGTAAATTTTGACATGTACTAATATATAAATTTACTCATGCATATGAATAGTTAAATAATTTTAATAATATTACTCATGCATATGAACTATTTTACAGGCGATGAGAATGCAGAGTGCATACAGGAGGTCGCAGCAAGATGCGGAGATTGCTCAGTTGAGGGTGACGGTGGAAGAAATAAATGACTGGAGGAAGAGTTTCTTTGAGCAACAGCTGGATGAGCGGATTGCGGCTTATTTGCAACAGCATGGGACGATGCCTGGAGAGGACGGCAGCGATGGCGAGGAGTAGGTATGTTTGTTTGCTCGTGTTATAGTTTGGTATATACACATTTTGGTTGGTTTGGTGTATATATATTTCAGAATATTATGTACATATTTTGATAACTTCTAGTTGATGGATTTGGTTGGTTATTATGTATATATATGTCGGGATAACTATGTACATATTCTTGGATTTGTTTGGATGTTATATTCTTTGATTTGGTTGGATTTGAAAATGAGATTTTGTTGGATTTTATATTGTTTGAATGTGTAGTGATGTTATATGATGGATATATGATGGCTATAGTTGATGAATATGGTGTATATTGGCTGTGATGATGTTATATGATGGTTGTTGTTTGAAGTGGGGAAGTGCTCTGGAAATACAAAAAATTTGCTTCAGCTTAGCGTCGGTTTGCGACGGCTAGTGACGACCTGTAGGTTGCCAGATTGCGACGGCTAGTGATGCCTATTTTGCCAAAAAATTTGTGTCGCTTAGCGACGCCAGTTAAACGTTGGAAAATTTCCACGTGTCACATTTGCAGTCGCGAGCCGTCGCTCTTTTGGTGACGGAGCCGTCGCTAAAACCGTCGCTATACTATTGGGCGACGAGGCAAATAGCAATGACAGATAGCGACGGCTTGCGACGGCCGGCGACAGCTAAAAGCCGTCGCTATCTGCTGCCGTCCTTGTAGTGATTACACCTATGATTAAGTTTGTTTCTATTTTTTCCTACCTCAATATTTTGTTACTTTCATTCTACCTTTGCACGTTAAATAATGCATTGTTGTGCTAGGTCTAACACAAACCATATTTTATATTTTACAAATCAAGCAACAAATATACACACGCACAATTATGTTTGTCCATCTAAATCCTGAAATATTTTGCTACTTTAATTCTACCTTTGCACGTTAAATAATGTATTTTTGTGCTAGGTATAACACAAACCATATTTTATATTTTACAAATCAAGGAACAAATATATATACATAATTGTGTTTGTCCATCTAAAAAATATGCTTCTACCATATCTGCGTTTTTTGATCAGGCCATTTATACTACTGTATATTCCTTAAAATAATAATTAATAATTTTATCTTGATTTGAGTTTCACAAGATTAATGGATGAGAGAGAGAGAGAATTTCTTCCATTTAATTGCTATTTACTTTATTTTATGCAATTAGAACCAAGATTCCTTTTATTTGGCAGTCAGATATATATATATATATATATATATATATATAAATTACACATATAGAAATTAATTTTTGACATGGATATATTAGAATTCCTCGTATAGTTGGGGAGCAAATATGGCATTATATCAATGATCAGTACCATTGTTATAACTATATTTAATTCAGCTTATACAAAGTAAATATTAAGTATCCACACACACACACACACACATATATATTGAGAATTACATGCAAATATAAAAGGGCGACTACTATTTGTTGGGTCATAAAAAACCTAATATCACAACTAGAATTACCAAGTTTTACACTACAGTTATTGTCGATTCAATTTAATACGTAATGCATTCAAACTTGTATCGGTAATTAATTTTCTTTTTAAAACTACTGTCATTATTACAAGCTACTATTTGTCACTTATTACTTTGATATGTTATGGGACAAGTACTGAAGATATAATTTCTTTGTCAACTTAGTAGTGGAAGTTGAGCTACTGGTTATTGGATATTAATCCCACTAATTTCAGTTGGTTTTCTCCCTTGACATTCAATGTGAGTAATTTTGATGTTTTTTTGAACTGTTCTCATTTAAAATATAGTTCTAATAATGTTTGCAGTCTTCTAAAAGTTGTATAAGAAGAGTTGATGTAAACTTGATAACAGTAATCACTCCTACAATGTAGATAATCCATTTATTACAAAGAAAGATAATAAGCTCTATATATATTGCATTGATGAGGATGCAGTTACAGTAGTCATAAAGAAACACCTTGATTACATTTTATTCTTTAGATTCAACAATTTGAACTTCTGCATATGATGACTGAGAAGCTATAGGGTAGGCCTGTACATCTTGAAAGATGTGGTTGTCATGGAGTTATTAAATTTATGTGGTTTAATGGGTTTGCCGCATTCCTTCTATACTAACATGACATTGGTTTCTTTTGAATTTTAATGATATCAATTACTTTCTACCATGTGCAGCTATGTTTATGACTTTCTATTCATTGCTATGATAGTTTTAGTTTTCCTCTCACATTTAACAATGTATATGCTTTTAATATTCATTTGTTATTTTGATATCATAATTCTCTGATATATCTTATTTGAAACTAAAATTGTTTTTAACATCTCTTATTTGATATTAAAATAAACTTTAACATCTGTAGTATTTAACTAATATTCAATTTCACATAGATACCAGAGCAAATACTTATTTTATATTTTTTTCCTTTTTAAATACTTTAGTCAAAATGGAATTTCATCCACATTTTCGAACAGGGGCTAACTGCTTATCCCACACCTCCACTCTTTCCTGTTTTATCTTCCATAAATCGTAAGTATTTTGTTTTCCATTCCATATACACACCCTAATTTCATACTCTCTTTATTATAATAACCAAATCATGTTTCTTTTCATATTTATGTCATACTAAGAATAAACAAAGAATATTTTCGTTAGATGCTCATCAGTTGGCAAATAAAGATGGTAAGAATATATGAAGAAGAAATTCTACAAGTCAAAAGAATTGATTCCTTTATCACTATTTTGACAATTTATTATGAATATAGACGTCAACCTCATGATTTATACTAAACTATACAAATACAGTCTATTTTTCTAGGAAATTAAAGAATATTTCTGTTTGATTAGTACACTTCAAAATTAGAGTAGATTGTTTTAAACCAAAAATTTACAATTTGTTTATATCATGCTTGATTGACAAGTTTATATATTTTCTCATTTTATACACAAGTTGGTTAACTATATAATTTGGATTACTCTGCTAATAAAGCTGATGACTGATGCACCATATATAGGGTAAGTTATTTTTTCATGCTAAAATTTCGTATACTGTTATACAATTTGGATTAATTTGGAATAAATCTGATGCATTGTTAAGAGGTTTGTTGACGCAAGTACACATGACGACTTTTGCATTTTATAACCCTTTCATTATATAAAAAATTATTTTCTTCTGTAGTCTTTACATTATATGAAATATGGCATATGATAATGACATATTAGAGAATCTAACTGAATGATAATGCCATATTAGAATAGAGAATTCATGTAAAAATACGTTTTCATTTTCTCGTAGCTTAATCCAAGCTAATGTTTGCAAGAGGAAAGCAAGTTGAAGCTTATTTCATATTTTTTATTACACACTTATTTTATATTCAATCAGTTTAGCAAAACCAAATTTCATCTTCCTTTTTTATTTCGAATAAGAAGACCTCATATTTTATGACCATTATATTTCCTTACAATTCTCACCACTTCATATTCAATATATTATAATTAATGCTAGAATACGATTGATTCTTGATAAATAGTATATATAACTAGAATACTTCATAAAAATTAGCATATGTGCAATAGCTACTTTGTATAAATTACTGTTACCAATAATTATAGTCTAAAATCAAGGAAAAAAATATTTGATTAAATAAAGTATGATTGACATTTTGATCATTGTTTTTTTAATATAAAATACTATCTGCCAGTAAATACTTCTTCCATATATTATATATGGTAATTTTGTAATCTTTTAATTAGTCATTTACTATATTATATATTGAAATTAATTTGATATGACCTATATTTCCTTCATTCCATGAGTTACAACTCCCTAATTTCTACTTGCTTTTTTCAATTCAAATTTGGTAACTAATTAACTTCTTCTTATTACCGTTTAATATCATTGATGTATAGTTGCAGTTTTACTACTGTAGCAATGATATAAAATATAATTTCACTATTTTACTATTGGACTCAAGTTGTTTCCTATTGAATCGCCAAAGGTTTAGATTAAGTCTAAAAAACGGATCAGATTACATCATTCGATGTCCGTGTATCTTTTGTCAGTTGTGACTGTGATTATTCCCTTTTAAATAATATCATAACTTATGCAATACTATATTCAAACTTACTCAATTTTGTTTTTTCAGACAAAACAACATTCGGTTTGATTTTTAAAATGATGACAAATTTACTATACAAGATTCTACCCATGATTATTCATGCTTTCATTTCTCAATGTAGGCCAATATATTAAAACCAGTTGAGTTGTGAGGTTGTGGATTCCAATTTATTTCTTTACTAACTCATAACTGGCTATACTCATATCCATCGATCATTTATGGAAAAAATAAAACCAATAATGTCATCACGAGGACTTACTATTGTAGGCTGGTGTTACTACCTTTTTTGTGTTCATAAACCGATGTATTTCCTTTTATCTAATACATAGTTTGACCTTAACTTATTTTAGACAGTTCTATTTTATTCTATGTTTTAATCTTGCATTTAATGAATAGTCTTCAATTTGTGAGCAACTTTCCAAACAACAAGGTAAACAACATGGGCATAACTTGAAATATTACAACCATAAAAAATGTTCCAACCATCTATTCATACCTATCAACTACGACACTCAATAACCTATGCATCCATGCATCACACGGGTTTCCACTTGTTATATTACATTTGATACTTTATATTTTTTTTGTTTATATACCTCTTCATGTTTTAAATATTGGGTGTTGCTTAATATGCAAAGTTAAACCTCTTTATCAATATTTTGCATAGGAAATTTCCATTTTAGTATGCATACAAATAAGAGATGTATTGCAAAGTAAACTTCACATAAAAAAATGCATTTTCATCTAAATTACTTCCAAAATGCATGTATTCAAGTCTGCCAGTCCAATGGTAAAGATATGTACAACGTTTATTGCTAGTCTTCATTTTCCACAAAAAAACGGTTAGAGCAATCCTACTTATATGGATTCTTCTAGACCATGGTGCTTGGCCAATATGACAAGACCGAGCATGCCCATAAGGAATGTCATTCTGTATTGCTAATAATGGTTATGGTCTTTTTCATGCATCTGATTTGAATTAACTAGAGACATGTTATGAATATGCATAATCAAGTAACACTTAAGAAGTCTGAATTACAGGTACTCTTACTCACATTGAATTTTCTCAAATGATGTTAGGTGGAAGCTCTAGATTACCATAACATATTTGTGGTAATTAAAATTATCAAGTGTGCACTACCTTACCACAATACGAAACTTTTTGTTAATACTCTCAATTGTTGCTTCTCTAATGAACTATGTTCATGTCTCATTTTTGTATATATATAGTACAAGTAGGATATCAATCATAATCAATTAATAGGTTTTCATACTATAGTGCCAATGTTATCTAGGTAAAAAACATGTATGTTTATTTGCTACATTGTATAAAACACATCACGTAACATTTTCCTACTACGTATTCTCTTCCTACCATTTTCTTAATCATTTCGGAGTTGCAAAAGGCTAATACCATCCCTATAACAACTCGCCCTGAAACTGACGTAAATTCCGATCCAGAAAAGGCCAATCGAAATTTACGCCCATTTCAAAGCTGGTTGTTGGTTGGTAAAACCACTACAAGAAAACTTACGATCTTCGATGGTTGAAAACCATCGACGGCCGTCGAAATCCGTCGCAAAAAACCGTTGCACTTTGTCCTGTCGCCGCACAATTTTTCCGATGGCTTCCAACAACCTCGGTCATAAACTTTCCTACGACTGCCGACAGAAAACCCGACGGCTCTAGACGGCCGTCGAAGAAACGTGGCTGATCAAGAGGAAGCAACAAAACACCGTCGTCAGCCGTCAGAAACCGTCGGAATACCTGAAGCATTTTTCCAGATTTCTGCTACATGCTAGCCTCACATACACAATTCAGAAATTTAATATAGTCATACACAAGCACATATTAGATATTCAATGTAATCTCAAATCATACAAATATACTCAAATCATAAAAAGAAAATTAAACCAACCATAGCTCATATAACATCAAACCAACCAACACTTTGTTAACATAATATACGTATATGTCATCATACATATATACACAGTGAAACACCAAAAAATCTCACACCATCAACAACCACCACCATCAACTCACAAATGTCAAACTGACCATCACCAAATGTACCATCAAATAATATACAAAACATCTCAAAGTATCCAACCGCACCATCTCAATGTATCATCAAACAATTAGGGACAGATCCAACAAGTATTGTACCAGATGAATATAAATGTTTACTGTGTTTATAACTTGTCAAATTCAGGGACAAATCCAGCAAGTATTGTACCAGATTAATATAAATGTTCGTTTTATGACAAAAACGAATATCTATACAACGATCATGTACAACACTTGTCGGACGGAGCCAAAAACTCTCTAAGGAACGTAATAAAAAAGTAGTTTATACAAAAATTGGAAGTTTTACGGTTTGACTTATTATATATTATATAATATATTATTGTTTGTAAACGGTTGAAATTTAATAATTTTATATATTTCGAAAAATTATTAATTTACCACATTCCGCGTATTTTATCGAACAAGGTTAATTCAACGTATTATAGTAGATGTGTAAATTATTTTTTTACGACGTTTTCGATAGAATTTTTTTTATTAATTATTAATATGCGTGTGTGTGTATATATAATGATTAACACATACACACACATATATGAACACATAAACAACCCAATTAATACAACACAATGCTGAAAATAACACATATATAATGGTTTACACATATATACAAATTCACGAATTATACCTACTTTTCAGAATTTAATGCTAACAAATGAAATAGGTATTCCATGGGATACTATAAACCATCATTAGGCTATTAGAAACAATTAGACTCACTAATTATCCCTAATTTATCTAATTAGGCAAATCTAGATTTAGGTTAAAAATTAGGGTTTTCGCAAAATTAGAGATTATACCTGAGATTGGAAGCAATAGAGAGTGATTAAGGAGCCGTGCAAGATCCAAAAGCTTGAATTTGGGGTTTGGAAGCTTGAAAATGGGTTTTAGGGGTTTTAGAATTTTTTCGTTCAGCTAGAATGAGGAAGAAAGGTCTCGGCCAAAACCTGTATAACGCGAATTCCCGATGGCTTTCGACGGCCCGTCGGAAACCGTTGCACCTGTGTAAAGACCCGCAAATCCGTCTTCCGAAAACTCGACACCGATACGTCCACTGTACCAACTGTCGAAAAATCGAATGGCGGAAACGCGAAACTTTAGGGTTAAAAAGAAGAGGTAGAAGAAGACAGAAGAAAAGAAAGAACAGAAACAGAAACAATATCAGAATCTCACATATCGCAGCGGAATAATATACAATAGATAAATCAATAATCTTTTAAAACAAAAGACTATATCAGTTTATACATACATCAATCAGAGTCAATATACAACACTGGACAGTTATATAAACTTGTCCACATACATAATACACAGCGGAAATAATAAACAAATACGATAGTACGCTTCGCCATCCAGCTCATCTCCAAAGCTCCAGAATATCCTGATAATATAACTCTAGGCTGCCCGTGTGGAAAATTATGGGCACCAAGAGTTTAGAAGGGAACAATAAACTCCAGGTCAGTCATGGTGACTGGTGTGAGATCGTAAAACAGTTATTTTCGCAAAGAAAATAAAACAACTTCGCAATGCTTTTGGAAAATGAAACTACCATAAGGCTTCCCGCCACACACACAATGCAAACGCAGAATTGGAGGAGATTTCCCCTTATGATAGTCAAAAATGCTTACTACGTAAAATCAATTGATATTATTATTAATGTCTAGTGTGGAAAACATTTCAAAAGTATAATATCAATCTTAGCCAACATACAACTATTGTTGTATGTCTACTATAACTACTACGTTCAGTAGCAGGTTACCGCCACATTCCATAGCAGGTAATACAATTAAAAACCGTACAAGGTTCGTATTGTTTCTTTGGATTTCCAATAAATGGTCAGGCGAAGGAACTTCCTTATACCGAAATAGAACGCCTCTGGAAAGACGCCCCGAGAACCTAACCGGATCTCTGCAAACAAAAGGCCGACGCTACCTCACGCTCTAACCGAGCTGTAACTAGGTAACTAACACACGAGCTATGCCATCCCCCGGTCGTTACCGACCTTTATCCGAGGATCCTCAATCAAAACGCAACAGCCACAAAATATAATCAACATAGGCGAAATATCTGGGCTCCATACCATGATATCACCTTTTATCCAGAAGGAAATGGCATTCCCTAGGGGCGCTACCCCTACAAACCTTTGTCGCAACATTCCTGTTTCGACCATTACCGGGTTGTGAGGCTCGACGAAGTCTCGTCAACAAAGCAACGCTTTTTCACAAAGCCACGCTTTTTCACAAAGCCACGCTTCGATCAACAAATGATCAGCAGCACATCGTATGCCACATTACCAAATTGGGAATGTATCACTAGTAACCATCAACTACATAACCTCTGAGCTCGTACGTCTCAGAGAAGGGTGTTAAGCTAAGAGAATAAATTCTCCGCCACCAACAGAAATGTATTTGATAGAAACCAGCTTTACATCTCAAAGTGTAACGTCAGACACACATCCATACAAGTTCGTTCCAGGATCGAACGGAACCGAAGGCACTTCCAAAGAAGCCCTTGCAATCCGGATATTCACTAATCACGTCCGGACTTCCCATCACAAAAAGAGTGATATAAATCTCTATACCGGAGCAACTCGGTGTAGAGACATTCGACAGGTAGTCCTTTCATTTTCACAAATATCCGGTCTTCACACCGGTCTTCAAATGCGATCCATTCACGACGTATCATTATTCGGAATGGGTTATATGACACAAAGGTCCTCTCCCGGCTTAACCGAATAATGAGCGTTTGTTTTAAAAACAAATCAAGTGTCATTTCAAAGGCAAATATTGATAGTCGGTTATTTAACTATCAATAACATTCTCAACAATCATCCAATTTAAATAATTTTTCCCAATTTATTAAATTTCAAATCTTTTCACAAGATATATATTTTTCCACACTTCACATTTGAAAATCCATTTCAAATCGTATTTCACACTTCACATTTGAAAAATCGATTTCAAATCATACTTTCCACACTTCAAAAATAAATCAATATTTATTTTTAAAACAAATTTCCCTTTTCTTTACCAATTCTATTCGGAATTTACATTCCCAAAAATCCACTTTTACACGATTTTCAAATCGTTTTCCAAATATTCATTTTCAACCCCGAATCAACTTTAAAAATTGATTTCTCTATTTTATTTCAAATCCCAAATCGAATTTCAAATTGATTTCTGAATTTACCTCAACACCGAATCACATTTCAAATTGATTCTAATTTTAATCCCAAAGACCAAATCATTTTTACAAATCGATTTCCAAATTTATTCTCGACACAAAAATCAATTTTCCATTCAACATCAAATAAATTTTCATATCGATTTCTCAAAGATTTATTTTAAAGACCCAATCGATTATCAATTTGATTTCAAACAAATTTATTTCCTTTTAAATAAATTCTTTTATTTTTTCCAAACCATCTAAAATTCAATTTTAATTTCAGAAATCCAATTTCATTTATTTCTGGTATCCAACGATACCAAAAATACATTCGGCTAAATTATAGCCTTCAACACATTCAATAACAGATATAATCATACACAGATTATAAATAATCAATCAAACAACATATGAAATAAATTCAAATGTTTTGAGGAATCCAGTTGGATCCCTCCAACCTGTTTCCCTGCATCCACATATGTTAGCACAATACCAATTCCACTTCGAGGTGGAATATCGCGGTATATGGGTTTTATAAAAAAATATCATCCGCTTACTAACGGCGCAATAGGGTCTCATCCGCTATATAATTGCGGTAAATCAATCAATCCAATATATACATATGCCAATATGTATATATTGCTATATATATAGATATATCCTACTATATCTCATATCACAATCCAAACAGCAATCAAATCAATAAATAACTGTAAAAGAAAATCCACTTTCATTTGAGTGAGAAGATCTCACCTTTTCTTTTATTTTGCAAATCCCATTTTCCATTCCAGTTCATTTCACGATGATTTTAGACCTTGTAAAAACAATTATACAATTTATTAATATTTAACCAATCAAACAATAAATTTCCTTCATAATAATTTAATCTTATCGAATGATTTATTTTAAACAAATTCTCTATTAATTATACTATCTCAATATAAATCATTTAAACTTCTGTTTTCTAAATCTTGTCTACAATTATTCTTTTTCTGCTTGTCAATCTCCTTATACAAAAATCATTTTAATTACTGTAAACAAATCGATTTATATTCTTTTATTTTGCTCCTGTAAAACAAATGTGCATCTGTACTTATTTACAAATTCATATTACCATTTTAAATTGAATTTGAATAACGTATATACCTTTATTGCCCAGGTCGAGCTCGAGATGAACACGCGACTTCCCCACACATCACCGATCCCACTACGCCATGCTCGAGCTCGAGAAATTGACTTGCCATCGCCTTCGTTCCACGGCGAACCAACCCAGTTATCACCTCAGCTTCACGTGTGCGCACACGCGGCCACGACATCGAACCAAGCTGCCGTCCTGGTCGCTCGAATTCTCCGACCTCGCGAACAACACGCGAGACAAGCCGCGACTTCAAAGTCGCCTTTCCCCCTTCGCTCTACTGTGACGTCGCCTCCTGCCCTAGGCTCGCGCACACGACTCATAATCGCAACACCCCATCTTGACGCGCCAATTCCCACAGTCGCTTTGGCCTCGCGAATCTTGCTTTAGAACTCGGCGAGCACGAAGAACTCGCGATTTGATTAACAGAGAGGAGGGAGCGGCCATTGTTTAATTTTTTTTATTCTGTATTTCTGCTTTGAAGTTTCGAATATTTTGGGTTTGAATAGGAGAAGAGCTCGACTAGGGATTCGAAGACAGTGGCCATTGTTTTGATTTTTGAATTCGTTCTGATTTTTGAACGAGAATGGTATTCTTTTTGAACTGCTCGCGTGATAGAGAAACAGAAGGGGACAATATATCAGCGCGATCAGATGTAGGGTGGCTTGAGTACGATTATAGAGTGGTTGTGATTTGATTTGTACAAAATTTTAAATCAAATTTCAATTTAATTCTCAACGCGTTTGCTTATCGTATGCTCACATAACAACTCCGAATAATACGAAATTTGAAATCCAGTAATAACAAACTATTACGGACCCAATGGAACTGGTTTCGTCGAATTCCGAGACTGTGCCCCGGAACGCTATTTTTAAATATCGATTTAAATGATAAAATTCCAAAACTGAACAAAACAGTTCCAAATTCAATTCCGAAACTTTCATTTTCTTTCGTATAATCAATATGAATTTTCTAAGCCTTTGAAATATTTTTAAATCAGCTTTAAACTGAAGATTCAAATTTATACCCAGTTTTCAATAATTAAATTCAATAATTTAATCGCTAAATTCATTCTGATATTTGAATTTCAATTTAAATTATCATCCGAATATTTAAACTCAATTAAATATTCACTTTTTAAATGTTAAAAATTCATCGTTACAATCTTCCCCCCTTAAAAGAATTTCGTCCCGAAATTACAAGTTAGGAAAAATAGTCCTTAACTCGTCTACTGTTTTTCCAATCTAAATAGTTTAATCAAATTCTCAAAACAAATCTTTCTACTAAAGATTCGTTATCATTTCAACTAGTTTTCCAACTTCAATTTTTAAGTCCAACAACATTGTTTACTTCTCTATTCAAATTTAAATTTAAATTTAAATTTCAAAATTTCAAAATTTTCTCAAAATTTTCTAACATTCGAAATTTTCGAAAAATTTCGCCAGCGTCTCCTTTGCGCGGCTAATACGGTACGACTACAAAACGTCCCTACGGACTCTCAGATCTCAAAAGAAAACAAAATGCCAAGTGGCAAGATCAGAAACTCATCAAATTTCATACTGAAATTTAAATACATACCTTTGCCGAGCAAATTCAAATTATCTTCAAAATTTAATCCAATTCCATTTTCCTTAGCCTTTACAATCCCTGTATATTTTATTTAACAACAATTGGCCAAATTCACTTATTGGATTCTAAATACCCATTTACTTAAGAATTTCATTCATTCATTTCTTAAGTGCAATATAAGTATTAACATACTTCTTATATTTGTTTTCACTTCACAAACCAAGTTATATATTCATTTCTATTCAACTTTGTATTTTCAATTCCATTTGAATTCAATTTGACACTTTCAATTCTATTTGGAATTTAATTCAAATCTCAATACTTTTATTTCCAAATTATTCATTCAGATTTTCATTTCGAATTTTACTTGAATTCGATTCATCTTCAATTTCTGAATATTGAGTTTCATTCACCTTTATCTCAATTCCCAATTTTAAATCTTTTGTCGTTAGTCAAAAATTTCCAAAAATTTCAAAATTTTCCTAACTCCCAGTGAAAACACTTAAAAAATCCTTTTAAAATGGATATGGAAAGCACGTTCCCTCATGGATCACAGTTACTCGGCGGTTTCGCTACTATCCCAGTAGAATCACTTGTAACCGTAGATTTCACATCTCTTGAATTTCGCCATGGTTGTTGCCATAAATCGTAGTTCACATGGCGGTTACACCACTATCCCAGTGGAATCGCTTGTAACCATAGGCATCTCGCCCCTCGAATTTCGCTAGCATACATCGTGATCAATCAATATGATCACATCCCGATCAAATGGATACTCATACTGAGTTCCAACACCTTCACAATTATTTCAATGGAAGGTACTTTTTCATATCCTTAGTTTGGAAAACATATGTCATATGTATAGTACTTCATTTCCAATTGATTCCATTCAATTTTAATTGGCATTCCATTAATCAAATCTCATTGAAAACCATTGAAATCTATTCCATCTACTAATTTAATTAGTATATTCACTCATCCATTTAAAATTTCAAATTTCCATATTCAATTCGTCTCGAATTTATTTTATCAATAACAAGGAAATTTCAAGTTATTTTTCTTTCTTACTTACTTGAATTTATATACAAATTCAAATTTAATTTACTAACTCAACTTCCAATTCGCTATTTCATGAATTAATAATTTATCAAGTCAGTTTACTCGAATTCAATCCATTTTGTTTCATTTTTTTTTCCAAGTTTGGATTTTTATTTTATTCAACTTGATTCAAATCAATCTCATTTCATTATTCAAATCCAATTCATTTATTTACAAATGTAGCTTCATTTGTTCATTCATATATTCATTCATTTTCAAATTTGAATCTCATTCCAATCAGATTTCAAATATTTTATAAGTCTTCGACTTATTTACATTCCATTAATGAATTTTGTTTCAAATATTCTCTGGAATCTCATTTCAATTTGTAAATTACATTTACAATTCACCTTCCCAAATCTCATTCATATATGGATTTTATTTTCTTTATCTTTCAATTCATATTTATAAATTTCATTTGTCAAATGAATTTATCTCCAAATCTTTGGTTATTATTTTAATTTCTTATTCAATTTCCATATAACAATGATAATACTTCAATGTTATTACTTCATAACAACCAAGCATCCATATACTATAATAATTCATAGAAAATCATTTCTTTTCTATACAAAAATAGTTTTGGGCAAAATTATTTAATTTACCCCATTTAAAACAATACTGTGTCGGTTTATCTTGTTTAAGAGTTTAGAAATCCCTATCGATTACAGTTGGCCAGATTGCACCGACCAGAATCTATAAACAATCAACCGATAAGTCAACACAATACAAAACAATTTTATATTCACTAACAAATACGCGCTCATATCTATTATTACACCCACACTCATTCTAGAGTACTACTGACTCTATCTCTAATGAGTAACACCCAACAGAGCCAAGGGTTGTCGCTTAACCGGATGCTCTGATACCACTTGTAAAGACCCGCAAATCCGTCTTCCGAAAACTCGACACCGATACGTCCACTGTACCAACTGTCGAAAAATCGAATGGCGGAAACGCGAAACTTTAGGGTTAAAAAGAAGAGGTAGAAGAAGACAGAAGAAAAGAAAGAACAGAAACAGAAACAATATCAGAATCTCACATATCGCAGCGGAATAATATACAATAGATAAATCAATAATCTTTTAAAACAAAAGACTATATCAGTTTATACATACATCAATCAGAGTCAATATACAACACTGGACAGTTATATAAACTTGTCCATATACATAATACACAGTGGAAATAATAAACAAGTACGATAGTACGCTTCGCCATCCAGCTCATCTCCAAAGCTCCAGAATATCCTGATAATATAACTCTAGGCTGCCCGTGTGGAAAATTATGGGCACCCAGAGTTTAGAAGGGAACAATAAACTCCAGGTCAGTCATGGTGACTGGTGTGAGATCGTAAAACAGTTATTTTCGCAAAGAAAATAAAACAACTTCGCAATGCTTTTGGAAAATGAAACTACCATAAGGCTTCCCGCCACACACACAATGCAAACGCAGAATTGGAGGAGATTTCCCCTTATGATAGTCAAAAATGCTTACTACGCAAAATCAATTGATATTATTATTAATGTCTAGTGTGGAAAACATTTCAAAAGTATAATATCAATCTTAGCCAACATATAACTATTGTTGTATGTCTACTATAACTACTACGTTCAGTAGCAGGTTACCGCCACATTCCATAGCAGGTAATACAATTAAAAACCGTACAAGGTTCGTATTGTTTCTTTGGATTTCCAACAAATGGTCAGGCGAAGGAACTTCCTTATACCGAAATAGAACGCCTCTGGAAAGACGCCCCGAGAACCTAACCGGATCTCTGCAAACAAAAGGCCGACGCTACCTCACGCTCTAACCGAGCTGTAACTAGGTAACTAACACACGAGCTATGCCATCCCCCGGTCGTTACCGACCTTTATCCGAGGATCCTCAATCAAAACGCAACAGCCACAAAATATAATCAACATAGGTGAAATATCTGGGCTCCATACCATGATATCACCTTTTATCCAGAAGGAAATGGCATTCCCTAGGGGCGCTACCCCTACAAACCTTTGTCGCAACATTCCTGTTTCGACCATTACCGGGTTGTGAGGCTCGACGAAGTCTCGTCAACAAAGCAACGCTTTTTCACAAAGCCACGCTTTTTCACAAAGCCACGCTTCGATCAACAAATGATCAGCAGCACTTCGTATGCCACATTACCAAATTGGGAATGTATCACTAGTAACCATCAACTACATAACCTCTAAGCTCGTACGTCTCAGAGAAGGGTGTTAAGCTAAGAGAATAAATTCTCCGCCACCAACAGAAATGTATTTGATAGAAACCAGCTTTACATCTCAAAGTGTAACGTCAGACACACATCCATACAAGTCCGTTCCGGGATCGAACGGAACCGAAGGCACTTCCAAAGAAGCCCTTGCAATCCGGATATTCACTAATCACGTCCGGACTTCCCATCACAAAAAGAGTGATATAAATCTCTATACCGGAGAAACTTGATGTAGAGACATTCGACAGGTTGTCCTTTCATTTTCACAAATATCCGGTCTTCACACCGGTCTTCAAATGCGATCCATTCACGACGTATCATTATTCGGAATGGGTTATATGACACAAAGGTCCTCTCCCGGCTTAACCGAATAATGAGCGTTTGTTTTAAAAACAAATCAAGTGTCATTTCAAAGGAAAATATTGATAGTCGGTTATTTAACTATCAATAACATTCTCAACAATCATCCAATTTAAATAATTTTTCCCAATTTATTAAATTTCAAATCTTTTCACAAGATATATATTTTTCCACACTTCACATTTGAAAATCCATTTCAAATCGTATTTCACACTTCACATTTGAAAAATCGATTTCAAATCATATTTTCCACACTTCAAAAATAAATCAATATTTATTTTTAAAACAAATTTCCCTTTTCTTTACCAATTCTATTCGGAATTTACATTCCCAAAAATCCACTTTTACACGATTTTCAAATCGTTTTCCAAATATTCATTTTCAACCCCGAATCAACTTTAAAAATTGATTTCTCTATTTTATTTCAAATCCCAAATCGAATTTCAAATTGATTTCTGAATTTACCTCAACACCGAATCACATTTCAAATTGATTCTAATTTTATCCCAAAGACCAAATCATTTTTACAAATCGATTTCCAAATTTATTCTCGACACAAAAATCAATTTTCCATTCAACATCAAATAAATTTTCATATCGATTTCTCAAAGATTTATTTTAAAGACCCAATCTATTATCAATTTGATTTCAAACAAATTTATTTCCTTTTAAATAAATTCTTTTATTTTTTCCAAACCATCTAAAATTCAATTTTAATTTCAGAAATCCAATTTCATTTATTTCTGGTATCCAACGATACCAAAAATACATTCGGCTAAATTATAGCCTTCAACACATTCAATCACAGATATAATCATACACAGATTATAAATAATCAATCAAACAACATATGAAATAAATTCAAATGTTTTGAGGAATCCAGTTGGATCCCTCCAACCTGTTTCCCTACATCCACATATGTTAGCACAATACCAATTCCACTTCGAGGTGGAATATCGCGGTATATGGGTTTTATAAAAAAATATCATCCGCTTACTAACGGCGCAATAGGGTCTCATCCGCTATATAATTGCGGGAAATCAATCAATCCAATATATACATATGTCAATATGTATATATTGCTATATATATAGATATATCCTACTATATCTCATATCACAATCCAAACAGCAATCAAATCAATAAATAACTGTAAAAGAAAATCCACTTTCATTTGAGTGAGAAGATCTCACCTTTTCTTTTATTTTGCAAATCCCATTTTCCATTCCAGTTCGTTTCACGATGATTTTAGACCTTGTATAAACAATTATACAATTTATTAATATTTAAACAATCAAACAATAAATTTCCTTCATAATAATTTAATCTTATCGAATGATTTATTTTAAACAAATTCTCTATTAATTATACTATCTCAATATAAATCATTTAAACTTCTGTTTTCTGAATCTTGTCTACAATTATTCTTTTTCTGCTTGTCAATCTCCTTATACAAAAATCATTTTAATTACTGTAAACAAATCGATTTATATTCTTTTATTTTGCTCCTGTAAAACAAATGTGCATCTGTACTTATTTACAAATTCATATTACCATTTTAAATTGAATTTGAATAACGTATATACCTTTACTGCCCAGGTCGAGCTCGAGATGAACACGCGACTTCCCCACACATCACCGATCCCACTACGCCATGCTCGAGCTTGAGAAATCGACTTTCCATCGCCTTCGTTCCACGGCGAACCAACCCAGTTATCACCTCAGCTTCACGTGTGCGCACACGCGGCCACGACATCGAACCAAGCTGCCGTCCAGGTTGCTCGAATTCTCCGACCTCGCAAACAACACGCGAGACAAGCCGCGACTTCAAAGTCGCCTTTCCCCCTTTGCTCTACTGTGACGTCGCCTCCTGCCCTAGGCTCGCGCACACGACTCGTAATCGCAACACCCCATCTTGACGCGCCAATTCCCACAGTCGCTTTGGCCTCGCGAATTTTGCTTTCGAACTCGGTGAGCACGAAGAACTCGCGATTTGATTAACAGAGAGGAGGGAGCGGCCATTGTTTAAATTTTTTTATTCTGTATTTCTTCTTTGACATTTCGAATATTTTGGGTTTGAATAGGAGAAGAGCTCGACTAGGGATTTGAAGACAGTGGCTATTGTTTTGATTTTTGAATTCGTTCTGATTTTTGAACGAGAATGGTATTCTTTTTGAACTGCTCGCGTGATAGAGAAACAGAAGGGGATAATATATCAGCGTGATCAGATGTAGGGTGGCTTGAGTACGATTATAGAGTGGTTGTGATTTGATTTGTACAAAATTTTAAATCAAATTTCAATTTAATTCTCAACGCGTTTGCTTATCGTATGCTCACATAACAACTCCGAATAATACGAAATTTGAAATCCAGTAATAACAAACTATTACGGACCCAATGGAACTGGTTTCGTCGAATTCCGAGACTGTGCCCCAGAACGCTATTTTTAAATATCGATTTAAATGATAAAATTTCAAAACTGAACAAAACAGTTCCAAATTCAATTCCGAAACTTTCATTATCTTTAGTATAATCAATATGAATTTTCTAAGCCTTCGAAATATTTTTAAATCAGCTTTAAACTGAAGATTCAAATTTATACCCAGTTTTCAATAATTAAATTCAATAATTTAATCGCTAAATTCATTCTGATATTTGAATTTCAATTTAAATTATCATCCGAATATTTAAACTCAATTAAATATTCACTTTTTAAATGTTAAAAATTCAGGGTCGTTGCAACCTGGGCCGTCGGAAGCCGTCGCCAAGGGTCGTCAGTATTTCAAGCTATTCTTGTAGTGAAAGAACAATATAGAGCTATCTATCTACACATTCAAATCTTACAACAGAATGATAAAATATAATAACAACAATACCTATTTTGTCATAAATTCAAAATGTCATCAAAACCATAAGACAAAATCCAACTACATCATCATCTTTCCTAACTTGTGTTGTAATGAGTAGGGAGTCAGAACAACATATGTTTGGTAAATAAAATCTCTAGCCTTACTATAGTAGTATTTGGGTAGTATGATTTAAATAGGAATATACCTTTCGTATTTATCCATATCCTAAGTCTTTCCAAATAAGTCCAAAAAGGCTTTCCAAATATAGCCCATAACTAACTCGCTTTCAACCCAATAACCTATGTCTATCGTCAATAATGTCCTATCAATGTAAGAGATAGTACCCAAGTCACTTAATACCTTTTAATGGGAACTAGGCAGCTCTGACCATTTAATACCTCTTTTAAGGCAAGTCCCCGTCTTTTAATACCTACTTCAAGGTAGACTCCTTACTAGTAATTATCTAGCCGACATTGCAAGTATCTCTTCAACCACTTAATACTTCATATCGAAGCGGGCATCTTCTTCGGATATCCTCTACCGTGCCTAACCCGTAACCCCGACCATTTATTTTTTCCTACATTAGGGAAGAAGTGGGCCCTCACACAACCACTTACTACCTTCAATCCCTGAAGCAGATCATTCGTATTATGACTCGTATCCCACAGTGACGTCTCACATTAGTCTAATTATCCGTAGGCACTGGCAGCCAAATTAGCTGGACAGTTTTATCCTACATAATTTGGGATTAATATCGTGTCAACTGTAGTTACTTATTATAGGCAAGGTTTCACATCAGTCCCAAGTCACACTGCTAATAGCCAAATTAGCTGGGCAGACTTCTGTATACTTTTGACTGACATCGCATACATACAACTTAGTCATAATCTAAACACTCTCTACATATATTAGCACACCTCTCACAGTTATTAAGGCCTTATAAGAATCTTTTTATTTCACTTTTACCACTAATTACTTTCCTATAGGGATTTAATAATAATTGACTGTCTATTTACTACGCAATTAATACATATAATTATGCGTCATTTATGCTAATATTTACACACACTTTCCTATAGGGATTTAATAATAATTGACTGTCTATTTCCTAACTAATGTTTTAAATGTTAGCTCTTTTAAAATTATACAAGTCTCAATTCTATACCACCAAATACCATAAATCCAATATTCAACAATCAAATCAACAGATCTGTATACAAATAAAATTTAAATTCAACATATTATATTAAAATAATAGAATAAATTAATAAACTAACAATTCCAATTCCTTTCTACGCTCTATTCAACTTCTTTTAGGTGAACTAGACAAAGGGAATTTCCAATAAAATTTTGGAAATAAGCGGTGCAAACTACGAATAAGAATTCTTACCTTATACACCATTTTCTAATCAAAATACTTAATCAAATACAAAGAAAAAGAATAAGAAGTGGAATAGAAAGTAAAAACAATAAAATTGCAAATCCACATGATTCTCATTATTTTAATATAAACAATTGATATTTCAAACTAGAATTGACATTGCGCTATGGTGGAATTTTAGGGATTTTTAATTTGATGTTTTCGTGAACCAAAACTCCCCAAGGAAAAATTCAAATCTAAACTACACTAATCAATTACTAAGATGGAAAGACTAAGATTTCCACTCACAGTAGGTCCTTGGCTTTGTCTTCTTTTTGATTTCACATGACTTCAACGAACCTTTTCAGATCTCTTCTTTTTGATATATACAGTAAGGGATCTGTATATACGTTAGATTTAGAAAATTAGAGGTTTGGAGGAGAATAGGTTGAGAAAATAAACAATAAACCAAAATAGATATATAGGATTTCTTACTTGAAACCCTAATGAAGTTTTCTGAATCTATGAAGAGATGAACTGACAGAGCTTCGCTAGTATTTTCAAAATATTTTGTGAATAAAAGCAAGGGGCTAGGCTCTTATAAAATTATTTGAGTGTGTGTAACTAGGAGTTGCGCAGATACAAAAATAAATAAAAAATTAGGCGCAACTCATAGGCTAGGCAGTTACAAAATGCAGAGCTGGACGTTGACGGGGCAGAAACTAGCCTTGTTTGATAATAAGTGTCAAAACCAGCACTAATCGCGAAATTGTTTCGGAAATTGGCCCACTTCGAAAATTTGTCCGTATGTGATGGAGATGTTGATTAGCTTACTAATAATTATTTATTTCTTTCTTATGAATTTACCCTTATCTTTGAAATATTCTCTCGTACTTAAGTTCCGCAACTATGGATGGAACTAAGTTTATTTTTAGTTTCATTTCATTCTAGTTTCATGCCGTTAGGTAAATCATGATTCATTTCTTATATGTGATCTATTCTTTCATGTAATGATCAGTATACTAAGCACTACTATATTTCTTGCAACGAGAATCATAAAAAAATGAAAACTCAATTGTTACTTTCAGTCGAACTATGTTTTCATATTAGTAAGTTTATTTTTCTTTGTTTCTTACAAATAGTAACTATAAGAAAAGCTTGAAATACTGATGACCCTTGACGACGGCTTACGACGGGCCGTCAGAAGCCATTTGAAATTAGCCGTCAACGGCCGTTGGAAGTCGTCGAAAATTCACGCTATACAGGTCCCGACCGAGACCTTTCTTTCTCATTTCAGCTGAACGAAAATTATATCTTAAAATTCCTAAAATCCATTTTCAAGATTCCAAACCCCAAATT
This sequence comes from Allium fistulosum, assembly GCA_030737815.1. Taxonomy (NCBI): domain Eukaryota; kingdom Viridiplantae; phylum Streptophyta; class Magnoliopsida; order Asparagales; family Amaryllidaceae; genus Allium; species Allium fistulosum. The sequence goes on along the minus strand of CM060906.1, from coordinate 371,241,654 downwards.
CAAGCTTTCGGATCTTGCATTGCTCCTTAATAACTCTCCATTGCTTCCAATCTCAGGTATAATCTCTAATTTTTGCGAAAAACCTAATTTTTGACCTAAATCTAGATTTGCTTAATTTGATAAATTAGGGATAATTAGTGATTCTAATTGTTTCTAATAGTCTAATGATGATTTATAGTATCCCATGGAATACCTATTTCATTTATTAGCTTTAAATTGTGAAAAGTATGTATAATTCGTGAATTTGTGTATATGTGTAAACCATTATATATGTGTTATTTTTAGCATTGTCTTGTGTTAATTGGGGTGCTTATGTGTTCATATATGTGTGTGTATGTATTAATCATTATATATACACAGACACACACATACTAATAATTAAATAAATTATTTTCTATCCAAAACGTCGTAAAAAGATAATTTACATATCTATTATAATACGCTGAATTAATCTTATTCTATAAAATACGCGGAATAATGTGGTAAATTAATAATTTTTCGAAATATATAAAATTAGTAAACTTTCAACCGTTTACAAACAATAATATATTATATAATAAATAAGAAGACAAACTATAAAATTTCCAATTTTTGTATAAACTACTTTTTTATTGCATCCCTTAGAGAGTTTTTGGCCCGACCCCATAAGTGTTGTACATTATCGTTATATAAATATTCATTTTTGTCATAAAACGAACATTTATATTCATCTGGTACAAAACTTGCTGGATTTGTCCCTGTATTGGACAAGTTATAAACACAGTAAACAATTACATTTCGTACATTATTTCGTTTTAAACGGTGCACAAAATTTCGCCGTCAATTTTCTTTTTTGTTTCCTGTGTACACGCATTTGTGTACAATACAGGAAATAAAGAGGAAATGCTGTCGAAATTTTGTTGAATCGTTTAAGACGAACTAATTTACGAAATATAATCGTGTACTGTGTTTGTATTGGGAAGTAGGATGACTGACCATCAAAATATATAACCATAAACCAATATTTCAATATTGTATTCTTAAGTTGGGTTAAATTGACGCGTATAAGATTATGTATCAATAAATTGAAAAATAAATATCGATTCGTAAAATGGCCAATATTTATTTTTAAATTTGTGACATATTTTTTTAAATAGGAAAAATGATCGATTATTTTATTGATCGGAGAAGATGGATGTATCAAAGAAGGGACTGAGAGGCTCAATAAAGGAAGATTTTTATAATGGTATAAACGTATTTGTTGAATTCTCTTTAAGTAATAATGGAAATGATGTAGAAATTCGTTATCCGTGTAGTAGGTGTAAAAATATGAAGTATTTGTTACCAGATATTGTGAAATTTCATTTGTGCAAAAACAGTTTCATACCGGAGTATTATGCTTGGGATCGTCATGGAGAAGTCGTAGCATATACTCCTGTAGAGTCTGAATTAGAGGTGGCTGCTAATGAAATTGTTATGACAAATCGTATAGAAAATATGGTTGAAGAAGCAGCACGATCAATGTTCCATATGGTTGAAGTTGATGACGACGATGTAAATGTTGAAGAACCAATTATTGAAGCAATTTTTTTTACGATTTATTGGATGCTGCTAAGAAACCTCTTTGGGATGGTTGTAAAAGCGGCACTCAGCTATCGTAACCCCAAAATACATTGCGATGAAGTCAAAATACAACATCACAGAAGCTGAATTTACAGCTATTGTACAAGCTGCAAAACGACATATGCCGTCCGATAATTTAATGCGTGAAAATCACTATGAAGTTAAAAAACTTATGTCGGCTTTTGGTTTACCATATCAAAAAATAGATACATGTTTAAATGGCTGCATGTTGTTTTGGAAAGAGGACATCACTCTTAGGAAGTGTAGAATATATAACGAGAAAAGGTACAAACCAAGAAAAAAGAAGGGAAAGGAAGTTCCATATAAACGTATGCATTACTTGCCCATCACTCCTAGGCTTCAAAGATTATACGCATCTTCTGTAACTGCACCTCATATGAGATGACATATTATGAGAACAGAGAAAGAAGTTACGTTGACACATCCTGTCGATGGAGAAGCATGGAAGCATTTAGACAAAACTTATCTCACTTTAGCGGCGGAGTCATAATGTTAGACTTGGATTATGTACGGATGGTTTTTCGACATTTTTTCAATTTGGTGCTAAATATTCACCTTGGTCCATTATCATCACACCTTATAATTTACCTCCGTGGATCTGTATGAAAACTCCATGTATGTTTCTTACTGTTGTCGTTCGTAGCCCCGACGATCCGGCACAAGGAATCGTTGTTTATTTACAACCGTTAATTATGGAGTTAAAAGCACTCTGGAACGAAGGAGTAGAAACATACTACGTTTCAACGAAAAAAAATCCATATGTTTGCTTCTTTGTTGTGGACTATAAGTGATTTTCCTGCTTATGCAATGCTTTCGGGATGGAGTACATCCGGTCGTCTAGCTTGTCCTTATTGCATGGAAGAAACATGGGCATTTTCTTTACTGAATGGTAATAAAATTTCATGGTTTGACTGCCATCGATATTTTCTCTATGTCAATCATCCCTCCAGAGGAGATAGAAATTTTTTAGCTAATAGAGTAGAAACCAGGCAACCACCAACGATATGGTCAAGCGAAAACATATATGAACTTGTAAGGGACTATCCAAAGATACGTGAAACTGTAGTACAAACTGAAATTGCAGGTAAATCGACTATTCATAATTGGTGCAAACAAAGTATATTTTGGGAGTTTCCTTATCGGAAAGATCTTCTGCTTCGTCATAATATTGATGTGATGCACAACGAGAAAAATGTATTTGTTAATGTTTTTAACACAATTTTGAATGTCAAAGGGAAGACTAAGGACGATTTGAAATCAAGACGCGATATACAAGAATTATGCAAACGCCCGAGCTTCATATGAAACCAAACAACAATAAAAAATCCAAAGTGTGTTATGAGTTAGATAATAATCAAGTTAAAGTTGTGTTAAAATGGGTGGAAGGATTAAGATTTCCTGATGGGATTTCATCAAATCTTCGTAGATGTATTGACTTTAAAAACATTAGATTGCGTGGAATGAAAAGGTACGACTGTCACATAATGATGGAAAATTTATTACCCGTCGTATTCAAAGAACTATTGCTCTTAAATGTTTGGAAGGTAATAATGGAACTTAGTCTGTTTTACAAAGAGCTTTGTTCGACTACGTTAAAAGTTCAACGTTTACGTAAACTTGAAGAAGATATTCCTATATTGCCCTGCAAATTGGAGAAAATATTTCCACCAGGTTTTTTAATGTAATGGAGCATTTACCTATTCATCTCCCATCTGAAGCACGAGTTCGAGGTCCTATGCAATATGGATGGATGTATCCATTTGAGAGGCATGAAATATGTTACCTATTAATTTAATTATAGTCAAAAGTTAAAGTTAATGTAAATTAATTTTTCATACATACTTAAATCATCTGAAGAAAAAGTGAGGCAAAAAGCACGAGTTGAAGGTTCGATCTGTAAATCATACATCGAAGAAGAAGCTTGGTTCTTTTTCTCTAACTATTTCAGTGACCATGTGAATATATCATTTGAAAGTGTTCCACGTAATGATGAAGGCGATGAACAAGAGTCCTCTCAAATAATGTTATCTATTTTTAGACAACATGATCGACCTTCTGGAAAATGTGTAGATGTATGGTTAGACGATAGAGATCTTCATGTAGCACACACTTATACTCTTCTTAATTGTGCTGAGGTTGCCCATTTGTTAGGTATGAAATAATAATTCTTGATTTATTCATTTCAATAATGCATGTGTAGAATTTAATGCAATATTTTATCCATATATGCAATATTTATGAAAGAGAACATCCACGCGGAGATCTTAGTAAAGAATTTTCTGATTGGTTTTCAAAGTACGTTTGTGAACAACAAAATTGTGTGGTCGATGAAGGATTGAAACATCTTGCGTTGGGACCAAAAAGAAATGTCAAGACATATCCAATATATTTCGTCAATGGATATAAATTCAACACCAAAGAATATGGTGCTGAAAAATTAACTAACAATACATGTGTATTTGTTAAAGGTAGCGATGATCCAAAAAATCACATAAATGATTTTTACGGCTTTTAACCCAAGTTTTGCAACCGACATATTTCTCACGACCCGCGGAGGATGTTTTTATGTTTAGATGCAATTGGTTCAGCAATTTTCCAGGTTCTGGAATTAATGTGCACAAGGATTATAATCCTATTGAAATAAAGCACACATCGCATTATCACAAGCACGATCCCTTTGTACTAGCCAAACAACCATTACAAGTTTATTACGCTCCTTATCCTTCTCTTTAAAGAGATAAAGCAGATTGGTCAATAGTTTTTAAAACAAAGGCAATATTTACGTTTGATGGAAAGAATGTTCCAAACGAACAAGCTTATCAAGCAGATCTTGATCAAAGCAACGAAATAATAATAACAAACGATCTTACAGATTTTGGACCTCTGAACGATGAATCAAACGTTTTGGTAGAAGCATTCGAGGGTAGAGAGGAAAATAATGTGGAATATGAGATCGAATCTTAATCAGAAGACGATAAGGATTGATAAAAATATTATGTTGAATTCTGATGTATTATGCAATTTATGCAATTGATGACATTTATTTTGCAAGTTATGTAATTTATGTCATTTATGAAACCGAATCTGCTTATCATCATTTACGTAATTTATGTCATTCACGTCATTTGTACCATTTATGTCATTTAGTTAGCAATTTATGTTAAAAATGCTATATTCTACTTATCGTCAGAATATGAGACTCAATCTGAATTAGGTATATTTTGCAATTTATGTACTTTATGTCATTTATGTCATTATTATACAATATATGTCATTATTATGCTATTATTCTATTATAAAATGATGTGTCTGTGACAAGAATCATGTCGTCCAAAAGGAGGAGCTCATCCCATTCATACGGAGACAATTGCAGCGGCCCATCACAGCCGCTACAGCGTCCAACTGTGTATCTGGTGCCTAAAGCAGACGGGTAAGTATTAATTTTTTTTCAGCGTCATAAATATTTTATGTACTATATAATAATCTGTATCATATTTACCATGGGGGGTTCGACCTACAGCCGTTAGCTGTAGTTCTATCAGTTTCTAGAGACTCATATAAGAGTAGGATGACGGCTTGCTGGCCCAAGTGGGATAATATCCCTTCCCACATCATGGAATGTATGTGGCAGGATTTCATTATAAGTATAATCTTCTATTATCTATTCTCAATTTGTTTGTTGCTAATTTATTTTTCACCTTATATTGTTTAATTATTTGTCGCTTATTTATCATGAAATGCAGGCCGTAGTCGACGTCCAAGCAGACGACATGCAGCTGGTACGACACTACTGTATGTAGAAGATGAAGAAGAATTATCAGGATTCTATGTCGACTATGAAGCATAAAGGGGAGAAGCCGAACTGTATGGGAGCGAGTGTGTGGGAGGGTTGGCTGGCGCATTGGGAGAGTGGCGAAGCGAAGGTAAGTGTACTAATCTTTTACTAATTATTTGATTGGTATGTAAATACCAAAAAATATTTGGTAAGTAAATAATGTATTGTTTATTTAAATATACAGACGAGTCATACAGAAACTCTGCAAATAGGAATATGAATCCTGTCACTCATAGAGGAGGGTCCAAGTCGTTTCAACAATATCGCCCAGGAGTTGGTAAATTTATTAACTGTGACTTGTAAATAGTTATTATGATGTATAATTTTGAATATACAATAATAGTACATAATAACCAATTTTAGGAAGCGGAGGCGCAAAGTCCCGTATCGTACATGGATGTATTTACCCATACTCACGACGTCGAGCATGTAAATCGAGATGGGACTGTTTCATATACATGGCATGACGATAAATCGCGGAAGAGCCATGTAAGCATATTTTAGTTTATATACTATTAGTAATTGTTTTAATTATTAAAGTATAATGAATTAAGATATTATGCTATTAATTTCAAATGTATTTTTATTTGTTCATACAGGCACGATTTATGGAACAAAAGCAAAAACTCATGGAGGAAACAGGTCGAGAGCAGCTCACTATGGATGAGAAGGATGTCATTTTTGAGTCAGTCATGGACCCACCTTCATGGAACAGGCGTTACGGCTTTGGCAATCAAGCGGTAATGAATAATATATTTAAATATAATAATTTAGTAATATTTCAGTTCTAAAGAACTTCACATCGCTTTAGTTACATAATAAGTTTAATAGATATAACAATTAAAATATTTTGCTGTAGCTTCGATAGTAAGATTATAGTAATTGAACTTTTACTAAATTAAATAAGTATTGCAAGGTAGACAGAGGAGAGCTAGCCAAAGCAAAGCTCAGATCGATCTAGCAGAGATCGAGGAATTAAGGGCTACGGTGACACAGTTGGAGGAGCAGAACCGTTGGCAGGCCATTGAGATGACAGAACCGCTGGACCAGCGTATAGCTGAGTACATGCAGCTGTATGGTGACCGCTTTCCATCTTCAGCTCGTTCAGGAGTAATAGGTATGTTTTTTTGTTATTCGACATTGTTTGGTATTTTCTAATGATAAATTGAGATTTGTTTTGTATATTATTTGAACAGGCGTTACGGCTTTGGCAATCAAGCGGTAATGAATAATATATTTAAATATAATAATTTAGTAATCTTTCAGTTCTAAAGAACTTCACATCGCTTTAGTTACATAATAAGTTTAATAGATATAACAATTAAAATATTTTGTTGTAGCTTCGATAGTAAGATTATAGTAATTAAACTTTTACTAAATTAAATAAGTATTGCAAGGTAGACAGAGGAGAGCTAGCCAAAGCAAAGCTCAGATCGATCTTGCAGAGATCGAGGAATTAAGGGCTAGGGTGACACAGTTGGAGGAGCAGAACCATTGGCAGGCCATTGAGATGACAGAACCGCTGGACCAGCGTATAGCTGAGTACATGCAGCTGTATGGTGACCGCTTTCCATCTTCAGCTGGTTCCAGAGGTTCTGGGGGTGATTGACAGGAGTAATAGGTATGTTTTTTTGTTATTCGACATTGTTTGGTATTTTTTAATGATACATTGAGATTTGTTTTGTATATTATTTGATGGTACATTTGGTGATGGTGAGTTTGACATTTGTTAGTTGATGGTGGTGAGTTGTTGATGGTGATATTTGAGTTGTTGATGGTGTGAGATTTGTTGGTGTTTCATGGTGTATATATTGTATGATGACATATATATATATATATATATATATATATATTATGTTAACGAAGTTTTGGTTGGTTTAATGTTATATGGTTGGTTTAATTTTCTTTATGTGATTTGAGTATATTTGTATGATTTGAGATTATATTGAATATCTGAATTCGATATGTGGTTGTGTGTGACTATATTATATTTCTGAATTATATATGTGAGGCTAACATGTAGCATAATTCTGGAAAAATGTTTTAGGTATTCCGACGGTTTCCGACGGCTGACAACGGCTTACAGGTAAACAGTTTCCGACGGCTTCCGACGGCGAGTGGTTGTTTGTTGCTTCCTCTTAATCGGCCACGTGTCTTCGACGGCCGTCCAGAGCCGTCGGGTTCTCTGTCGGCATCCATCGAAAATTGTATGACGGATGCTGTTGGAAGCCGTCAGAAAAACTGTGCGGCGATGGGACAACTTACAATGGTTTTTTGCGTCGGTTTCCGACGACTACCGACGGCCGCCGACGGTTTTCAACTGTCGGAAATCGTGCACTATCTTGTAGAGAGTCTTCTAAATATTGTTATTTTTGGTTTAAATCTAACTAATTGTTTTCTCAATAATTATTATGTTGTATTATGTATACATGAAAAGTTTATAAAATTGACATGTAAGGTGTAATATAATTTATACAAGTTCAAGTTGATCGAATACAATCAAAACTAATGTACTACAAGTTAACTTATCACAGTGCAAACCAAATTTTGAACATAGTGTACACCAGTTTTGATATAATGCAATGGAATTGAATTTCTACAATACTAGAAAAATCCTAACGCCATTCTCAATAGCAATTATTCAGAATAGAAATTATCACAAGACAAAAACAAGTGAATCAACCCACAAACTTTAACAACCGTCGATGATGCAAGGAAGTCACATATCATGTTGTTGTGAGATCCCTTGAAAACATAGATTACAAATCACTTACATTCCACCAAAATTACTTAAAGATCATGTTATAACAATTGAAGTTATACTCAGAAGTATACTAAAAAATTAATCAAATAATTTCTCAAAGAAATGCTCTAAGTTTGGTATAAAATTTGCAGGAAATAGCGATCAATTCTTCTGAAAATAGCAGCCATGATAAGGAGAATATGGCAGTCAGATCAAGCTCAATATGAGTGGTTGAAGTGGAAGGTAAGTGCAGTCGAATAAGGAGCATATGGCTTGATATGTGGCGATTGAAAGATATACCATACCAGAATCCTTGTCTATCAAAACTCATCACATGCTCGGTCAAACTTGGAGACATTTGACGAAATTCTTATTTAAACTTAGATATCCAGTTTTCAAACGATATTTTCGAGTTTAGATCCCTTAAATATCAAGAAACCTAAAGAGAAAAAGAATCCTCTCTTAAGCACTCATAACCTAGACCATGTTAGTTTTTTTGGATTGAATTTTCATTGTACTTCATGAACATTTGTAACTCAGGCTATAGTGCTCAAAATCAATAAATAATAGTGGATGTAATCAAAAAATTATGTCAAACCACTTCAAATTTTCTACCTTATTTTGTTTTTTTTGTTTTGATCTTTTATTCATTGATATATCATTGTTTATCTGCTATGTGATCTTGCTTTTATCTATTATTGTCAAATAACAGTGAAGTTTGGGTATACAAATCATTTTAGATAATTTTTAGATCCAAAAACCAAGGTTTAAGGATTACAAACTTAGGGTATTTGATTCAAAATTGAAGCAAACACTAAGTGGTTTCATTGAGAATGATCAAATCCTCTCGATTTTGATTTAAAAGAAAGTTAAGGTAGCATTTGGTTTAAAATGAGTTTTGTGTTTTGAGTTTCCAACATTAAGTACAAAATATGAAAGGAGTAGAGGGACGACGGATAGGATGGAAGAAAGATGGAGGGGATGGAGGAACGATGGAAGGATGGATTGTTTCTCGTGCTTCTTTTATTTCTCAAAACAAGAAAAATAAAAAAAAGTTGTTTTCTATTTTGTATGTTAACTTTGCTTTCTAAATTAATCGTTTTCCATAATATACATGTTTCGTGCGCATTTTTATATGGACAAAAATCCTAAACTAAAAAGGATAAACCTAACATAAGTTTCTAGGAAAAAGTTAATGGTTTTATGAACTTCAATTATGGTGAATACGCAACTTAAAACTTGGAACAAATTGTTCGAGCTTATGAGCCACAACCAGAGCCACCAGCCCTATGACAAACCTCTATGATAATTAATGCAAAGGTAGTCAATAAGCTCCATAACCTAGACCTAGAGCAAACTGAAAAAATAGCTCTGATCGAGGAGTTATCGATCCAACCATGAGTTAGAAATCGAGTAAATAGAGACTAAGTCACAGCCCCTTAAAGTACAAGGCAAAATCAAGTAGATGACCGGGAACTACCGATTCAAAATTTTGAAGTTCGCAGTCGAAATAACCTACAAAGATGCAGTCAAAACATCCAACCTGAGACCGTTTACGATACAGCTGAAGGCAATCAAAATGAGGGCGATGAATTAGAGTGAAGCACTCGATTAAGGTGCTTGAAATGATGTGTTCCGTCAAAGTGAATGGGTTAAAGTTAGAGGCCAAGTCACTTGAAAGACCACTGCTCGGACTCATCCACTAGCAGCCAAAATTCCAATTCGAGAAGTGATTCTCGAATTAGTAGATCATGGCATTCTAGATGAACCCGTAAGAGCATCTCCAACAAATTTTTGGTCCAAAGTTACATTGTCAGGTTAGAAAATGTAAGCATGTTGATTTTTTCAATAAAAATAACACCAGATGCTTGTTCAACAAGCGCCTGAGTTTCACAATTTAAAACTTAAAATTATATATATGATTTCAGGCACTTATTTAACAAGCGTCTTAAGACTAGGCATTTGTTTAACAAGCGCCTACTGACTGGACGCTTATTCAACAAGCGTCCAAGTATATTACAGATTCTCGACCTTCAACCCCGATTTGTAACTAATTACATTTTGTAAACTCCGTTGGAAGGCTGCTTGGGGTTGGATATTACAATTTGTAATCTCTCGTTGGAGATGCTCTAAGCACTTGAAATCTAACACATAGCAGTCGAAACTTGGTCCAACAAAGCAATCGAGTAAAGCCATATATGTGCTATCGAACCAAAGGTCTTAGAGGCAATTAAACTCATTGACAGTGAGTTAGAGATAAGAGGATATGCAACGGAAAGCATCCTTGGGGATCTACCATGAAAATTATGAAACAAACAATAAACTCCACCTCCGAGACCAAATCGAAGGGCACAATTACTTACCGGGTGAAACACTCTCCTAGATTGAGTAGAGGTCCTAGTATAGCATCTTTAGCATAAGCCGAAGAAGCACTGCTATTATGAAGGCATTTATATCCAATGGAACAGTGGAGGCGAGCCAAAAGAGGTTAAGACTCTTATGAGGATTACACGAGTTTCTTGGTTCTGCACACTGCTAATTATCCTAATTCAAAAGGGTAAGAAACTCCAAAGCTTTCCCAATACGATGGCACCACTAGCCCAATAGATCACCAATGGGCCTTTACCGTAGCAATGGAGATGGTGTGGCTCCAAATCCTATTCAATGTTGGATACTCCTAATAACTTTTACTACATATGGTGTTAGAAGCTATGCACGAGATCGAAGATGGCCAATATATAAGAGATGATATAAATGCAGCATAAATATACTAGTAGGTCACACAGTCAATTTATACTAGTTCGAACCTTCCGTCCTACGTCCAATACTAGAATCTCTATTCTGGATTTTCACTAGCTAATACCCTCATTTCACTTAGAAGAACAGGTTTACAATAACATTTCCTAAGGACTCCTCTTCCAAGACTTGACTTTACCGACTCCTCGTACTTCTACAACAAAGTAGAATATAAATTTCTTCAATAATATTTTGTGTCTCAATACATTGACTTGTTACGTTATAGTACAAACTTCTATAACCCTCAAAATGATGCAGAGTGAGTGTGCAGAGGTTAGGAAGTGAATTAGGACCAGACTCATATATTATGGAGTGAAAGAGCACTGGTCGAAGTTTGTTTTTGGAATGAATATAGAGTTTAGGGCTTTAGAAAGCACTACAAGAATAATTTGAAAGCATGTGATTGGCTGATTGCTTTTGGGATGGTGGAAGGTCTATAAAGGATCGATAGGAAGCCATTAAATAAGATGTGATCCTTTAAAAATTCGGATTAAAAATAATGTATCCGTTGAAAGTTTGCAACACTTCGAAAAGATGCTTGAATGGCCACTTGAACTGGTCCTTTTGCAATGATCATATATACATGATAGTAATACCAAATGAATATCTTGTGTGGCACAATTGTAGTCATGTGACTTTCCTTCCATTAGCATATGGGTTCGAATCCTGCTTTTTTCATTTTTTGAATCATTTATATTTTGAATTTTCTGGCCAATAATAAATTATTGCAAACTAGCCTTTAACCAAAGCGGTTACAGTGTGGTTGGTAAGTATGTTGCATTCCTTGTTGGCCATGGTTCAAATCCGGCCTAGTTATTTTTCAGCATTTAACTTTCCATTTTCCCCTCATAATATTATATGCTAACTATATCTTCACAAATGTAATGTGGGGTGGTTGGTTGGCATTTGTGATCCTGTGCAGCCACTTAGGTTCGAGTCTTGCTTCAACCATTTCTTTATCCTTTTGTTCTTTTAATATTCTTGCTTGAGTTTGAGCCTCATTGCTTTCATTGTTTTTCCTTTTGTATTGTTCAATATAGCTTGTATAAACTTTATCATCCATCGTACAGCTAATTAATCTAAAATTGCTCAATAAAACATATTAGCAGCATTTTTATATGGTTATTGTCATCAAAATGCTAAAATCATATTTTCAACGTTCAACCACTTTTTGATGATAATAACTATATAAACTTTTAAAATAATATTATATTGCTCCCCTTTAATATTTGCTCCCTCTAAATTCATATACTCCCCCTATCGGTATGCTCAATTTTCTTCCCTTCTATCATCACCAAAAAGGTTGAAAATCATAGGTTTTGGATCGTATATTAATTTAGTCAAAAATAATTTTCTTGAAAATGCCTACAATTGACTAAAATAACCCTTGTATTTTCTTGATAATTTTTAACTGTTTGGTATAAGGAAAGAATAATTTTAAATGTGTGCTATTATATATTTTAGCACTATCTTATATAAGATTTTTTGAATATAAACTCTACCTTCTAAGATTTTTCCAAAAATATGTAATTATTAGTTAATTTTGAAAATATTTTAATAAAATGGACATGATATTAGCCGTTGGTAGGTATAAAAAATGATTTATACAATATTAAGCATAGTTATACCTTTTAAAAATGCTCGTTTCTTTCAAAAAGTATTTTTATTTTCCTTGAAATAATTTTTCACGCTCATATAGCATAAATGAAAATGTTTTAAATATTTATGGCACTTTTGAAAGCAACGTCTTATATAAAAAGAGTGCCTAATTTATTTTTTAAAAACCGTTACTTCGTGATACTCTAAAATTAAAAGTACTAACTCCAACCTATTAATAAGGAAAAAAATGAGTTAGATATACCAGATCGTGTCAATTTCATTATCCATAAATGCTCGTTCTCCATCATATGTACGAAACATTTGCTATTCGAAATCCATTTCACCTTTTGTATTTCTTGGGTACCTACAAAAAATAATTTCTATATTTTGGTTCCCACTTCTTATGTTAGGGCCCAAGAGGTTAGATGAGAACCATACCCAAGAGGGTTTGGTGGAACCTTTGAAAATAAAATTTTCATTATTAATTACTATATCAAATAATCATCAAGGTATTTTTCTTTGTTTTCCAATTAATAGGAACCCGAATACTTAGATAATTTTTATTCATGTTTTCTGTTAATGTTTTTGTACTTCTAGAGACATTAAAAACATTACTAGTCACCGAAGTACTTGAATTTCTATAGAAATTGGAGTTAGATTTTACTGGAGATCTAGTACTACCATTAATATTTTTACTATACATGAAAGTGTATCTAGTTCTATTTCTATACTTAGTTTTTTTGTCCTAAACCACTTTTATCATTAAAGGGACTAAAATTTGATAAAATTGAATTTAAATAATTGTGACCTTTATTGAAATTTATGACTTTTTCATTAATTTTACCAATTTTTACTTTATAGTCACACTAATCTCTTTTTCATAAATTTCAATTTTATTTCTCAAAATATCGATTTCTTTAGTTAAATTTAAATTCTCATCCTTTAAAGCACAATTCTCATTTTCAAGAGTCAAAATTTGAATTAAAGAAATTTTAAAATCATTTTTCCAATAGTCAAATTTCTTTGAAAAATTTTCCTTTTCCATTTCTAAAGAATCACTTAAATTTTCAAGATGCTCTAACTTAGAATCAAAAATTTTCAAATAAATTTTATGGAGCTATTTTCATTTTCTAAAATATGTTTTTCATTTTTCATTGTAATAGTTTCTAGTTCATATTTATTTATTTTATCCAAACATTCTTTATTCTCATTTTTAAACTTTTTTAAGCAAAACACCACAAATGTTATATAATTGATTATAAGTAGTTAGTACCTCATTTATGTCTCTTGTGGTGGTTCATTCATCCTCAGCCTCGCTTGCAGTGGTGTTTGTAGCAGTGTAACATGCATGACATTCTTTATAACGTGTCCTGCTTTGACTGGATCTTCTTTTGGCCATTTTTCTAGGATGTTGTACGATCAGTAGAACACCAAGATCTGATACCACTTGTTAGTCACTATGTATGGGATCGAAGATGGCCATTATATAAGTGAAAATATAAATGTAGTGGAAATATAATGGTAGATCTCACAGTTGATTTATACTGGTTCAGACCTCTACATCCAATCTTAGAATCTCTATTCTGGCTTTTCACTAGCTAACACCCTCACTTCACCTGGAGGAACAAGTTTACAACAACACTGCTTGAAGACTCCTCTTCTAGGACTTGACTTTGCTGACTCCTCGGACTTTTACAACAAAGTAGGATATAAATTTATTCAACAATATTTATGTCTCAATATACTGACTTGTCACACTATAGTACAAACTTCGATAACCCTCAAAATGACGCAGAGTGAGCGTGCAGAGGTTAGAAAGTGAATTAGGACCGGACTCAAATATTATGGGGTAAAAGAGCGCTGGTATAAGTTTGCTTTTGGAATGAATATGGAGTTTAGGTCTTTAGAAAGCAATATAAGAATAATTTGAGAGCATGGGATTGAGTGATTGCTTTTGAGATGGTGGAAGTTCTATATATAGGAAGCCATCAAATAGGCATGACACTTCAGAAATTCAGATTAGAAAATATGTATCCATTGAAAGTTCACAACATTTTGAAAAGATATTTGAATGGCCATTTGAACTAGTCCTTTTGCAACGGTTATATATATATATATATATATATATATTATAGCATGTTGGAACTGGGTCGGCCTGTAGTGGAAGAAATGTTTGAATTTAAAAAAAATTAGTCATTTAGATCTTTAATGGGCTTATGAAGTCAAAATTCATTTATAACTTTTCTAAGTTTCTTTTAAATAAAATCAATATTTTATTTTATTTGGCAAAAAGGAATTTTTAAATTTAATTTCAACTTATACGTATTATAATGTATGTATCGAATACAGTCATTTGTATGAAGTGCAAGTGCAGTATACAAGCGGTGTATAAATGAAATATGTACAAATGAAATAACAGAAAGGGACTATTTGTTTCTCTCTCTTATTCTATTCAATTAATAGAGAGAAAACATGGTAGAATATAAAAGAGAAACATTTCATTTCTTTCCCTCCCTTACCCTATTCAATTAATAGGGAAAAGATATGGTAGAATATAAAAGGAAGGAAACCAATCATTTCTTGCCCTATTTAATTGTAACAATTAATATATTAAATAACATTTATTACTTATCAATCAAATTTACCTATGCATATGTTATCTAAATTTTACTAATGAAATATATGCATATGTTCATAATAATTGTAGATACATACATACATACATACGTACATACATATAAAGTGAAAAACTATCCGTGGTTTTAAATTATTTGAAGTCCAAAATTAACATCAATAGGTATGATTTCAGTTAAGAAAGGTTTAAAAATAAAAATGTTACATTATTGCTCATTACCTTTGTATAAGTTAAACTAAACATTTATGTTCCATATATATGATAAGTTCAATTCAATAATTTAGATCTGAACAACATACATTTGCAAGCATTGTAGCATATGATATTTTATATGTACATTTTTATAAAAGGTTTTTGATTTTAAAGTTAACAGTTTTCATTAAACTTTTAATTTAGGAATGAAACAATACGTTAAATTTTACATGAAACTTTAAATATAGAAAACAACAAAGAACAATAATTTTCACTAAAGTCCATTCAATAATCTTAAATCAAAGTTTACCTTTTTAAAAATAACAAAGATTGAAACAATTATATACATGAATTTAACATATGAATAAGATCAATTTCAAGGAATTATAGACAACTTAAACTATATGTAATTCATTAGCAATTAAATATGTAGATGTTGTATCATTATATACATAAAATCTTATTCAATGTCAAATTTCAATTTCATAAGTTTTCAAACTAAAATAAGAGATTTGAATAAGGCAGACATGTGCAAATTTGCGATAAGAATTTACAGATCTAAATAATACAAAGAATGATGATAATTTATTAGAAGTAATATGAGAATCAAAACACGTCAATTTATGATAAACATACATTAAAAGGAATTGATAAACAAACATAGATCGAAATAAAAATAATCCAATAAACAAGATTTAATCAAACTAAGCATAAGGCATATTTAATTTACATGTCGCAAGATGAAAAATTGAAACATGAAGTGAATCACAAGAAATCTAATTATATTAATCGTATGAGTATATAAGTGAATTTAATTAAAGATTACCTTTAGATGTAGCCAATAAATCACAACTTGAATGATGAATCAAAACTCCCAGATTTAGAAATCAGCCTCCGGTTTTTGCAAAGATCTAGAGACAAGAACCACCTTGAATTTATTTGTTTTGTTTGAATTTGTTTGATGGAATTTTTATTTCATGGAGGCCATTAAAAGTGTAATATCCCGGAAATTTTAACAATATCAATTTAATAATCTGTTTAATAATTAAATTGATATGGATAATCTTTGATAATAAGATTTGAATTTAATTTAATAATCTGATTAAATTAGTATTTAATTGATGATTTTATCTTTTAAAAGTTAATAAGTATAATGTATTATTTTTAATATGTATGAATTTTAATGCTAAAAGGAATTTTATTCATATAAATTTAGAAAGTATTTATTTAATAGTAAATTTAGTACAAAAGATATATTTACACTTATAAATGAATTAAATATATTGTATATGATTTTATTAGAATATGATTAGTTTCTATTTTTATTTTCTTTTAAAGGTGTCATTTATTTATAATATGGGAAGGCCTTTATTAAATGAGGTATGTATTTATTTAATTAGGAAAATTCATTTTAAAGGCTTTTAAATAATTTTAAAAACAAATAAAAATAAATAATTACAAGTGTTAAAATTTTAGACATGTTAAATACATGTGTAAGATAATTAAGGATTGTATGAGACAAGTGTCATAGTTTATTTTATTTTC
Source organism: Allium fistulosum (assembly GCA_030737815.1). Taxonomy (NCBI): domain Eukaryota; kingdom Viridiplantae; phylum Streptophyta; class Magnoliopsida; order Asparagales; family Amaryllidaceae; genus Allium; species Allium fistulosum. Next base: position 371,224,686 of record CM060906.1, on the reverse strand, counting down.
TTTAATTTTAAAACAAATCATAACAAATCTATATAAATCTACATCATCCCTCTCTTCCATTTTCTTGTTTCTATTCTCACATTTTCAGTTCAAAAACTAAAACCAAAAGAAAATGTATCAACCCCGAAATGATCTCCAGCCAAAACTAAAATCTCCTCAAAACTGAAATTCTTCTCAAAACCAAAATGAAATCATCTTAAACAAAAGAATCTACAACCTAAAATCTTTTCAAAACAAATCTGCAATGTTCTTCAAGTCTGAATCATTTCAAGATTTGCATGCAAGAAAATCTGAGGCAGAAGCAAGTTTTCAAAAGCTTTTCAAATTTTTAAAAGAAATCAAAACGAGCTCTTCAGTTTTTAAAGGAATGAAGCAAGTTCAGTTTCAAGTTTTCAAAGTCCAAATTCCAGTTTTTCTTTCAAAGCTCTGTTCATCTGAAATAGGTGAGTAAACAATTATTTTGCAAAGGTTAAAATAGATATAAATTTGCTTTCATATGATTCTTGAATGAAGTAACTTTGCATGTTTATAGATATGGATGTATACTGTCTGAATGTATTGAACTATGTATATATGCCTCTGTTTCCAGATTGTTGTGATAACCAGATTACCAAATTCCATACCTTCTTGTTTATTCACTGTTAACACATGGATTAAAGACAAATTAGCTTAGTTTTAATATAATCTAAGTACTAAAAATTTAAGCAAGTATATATGTTTTGAAATATGTTTGCTTTTGTGAAATAACAGTAGGAATCCTGTAAGACATCAAAAATCAAATCTCGAATTATACTAATTCAAGTTGATGTCTGGAATCATCTTTTAAAAATCCGTGATGTGGTTTAAATGTTTGTGACAAAATCTCTATAGATGATGGTTGTTGTATGTGTTTATGTATGTAGATGCATATATATGATGTCTGTGATCTACCTATGATGCCTGTGAATATATATATACATATATGAGCTCTGTTTATATTCCAGGCTCATCTTCCCTAGGAAAAATTTAATTTGCTCGACACCCAATGGATTTTAGGCTTAGATCTTTTATTTAAATAATGAATGTAGGATTCACATCATTGTTAAAACAATTGCAAGCAGAAATAACCAGTGGATGTTTCAAGACTAATACATTATAGTAGGAAATGAATAATGGTTAGAAATAAATCATCATAATTTCTAAATTTGATTTTATATTCAGATTAGCATTGTAAAATGTTGAATTTAGGAAGAAGAATCTCGATTTTTAGTTAAGTATTGATGGAGCAATTCAAAGATGAACAGAAATCGAGTTTAGTTAAATTCCTGGCGATCGAAATGATTTTGGGTCTCGAGGTTCAGGTGATAGCTTGGTGGAGAATCATAGTTCATCTGAAAAATACTCGCTGGGGTTTCAAACGACTGTGATGACCGGACGACAACAATTTAGGGTTAAAATGCCCAGTTTTGTTGAGATGGTAGTTGAGGTTTCTGGGACGTCGGTGATGTTTCGTGTTCGATCGCAAGGGTAGGAATGGAAGCGTGGTGACGTAGTGATGCTCTGGTCATGGTGGCAGGATTTCTGGTGGTGGGTTTCATCGTCGGCGAGATGTTTAGTCGATCGAGTTTTGGGTCCCTGTATGTCGAAATGTTCGATTTCGAATCGGAGGCGAGATCGTCAGGGCTAGGAGTTCGAGTGGGACGGCGAGGTCATCAGCGATTTGTCGAAGGCGGCAAAGTTGATCGGAGGAGCGGCGAGCTTGCGTGCACGTGCACGTGTGCACGATGGTATCTGGTTCATTCGCTGGTTGGAGAAGAAGGGTTGTATTCGGGTTTGGCTCGAGTGAGTTGCGATGTTTTCTCGAAGTATTTAGAGCTGGAAGGTTGAACTCAAGTGACCAGGAAGGACTCGAGACTTTTGAGTGTTTTTGCGAGGGAGACTCGGGGAAATTAGGGTGGGGACTCGAAGCAAATAGGCTGGGTTCGAGAGTTTTAGTGTTGTCAGGTTTTATACTTGACTGTTTGAAATTTAAATTTAAATTAAATTTGAAGTAATATTAAGCAGTAAATCAAAGTTTGATTTATAAAGACAAGTTTAGTTATAAACTTTAATATTAGATAATTAGTTTATGAATTTAAATGTTTAAAATGGTTAAGTGTAGATATGTTTAAATGTTAAATCTAAGAAAAAATTTGATTTAAGTTCTTTTAAAAACTTCTTAGAAAATATAAGATTTTTAATAAGTAAAAGTTTTTAAATTGGTTTTAAAAACTTAGTTAAAAATGAATTGGTATTCATTTTAAATACAGAATTTAAAATGAAATTTAAAAGTAGATTTGAAACGGATGTTTCAAATATAAATTGTAAATGATAACTTGTTTATCAATAAGAATAAAGTTTATCTTAAAATAATTAAAGACTTGTGTTTATTTAATTTATTAGGAGATTTAATAGATAATTAATTTAATTTGATTAATTAATCATTTGGATTAATTAAATAGGTAATTAAAGGTTTAAACTAATTTATTTATGATTAAGATAAATTAATTAGGGATGATTAATTTATAATTGAGGATTATAAATTAGAGTATTAATTAATGGTTAAGAATTAATTAATAGAGTAATTAAATATTAATTAAGTTATGGCTAACACTTAATTAATTTAGTAATTAGAGATTAATAAATTGATTATTAAGATTTATTAATTTAGAATTAATAATATTAATATAAGTTAATTACTTAAGGAAAGTAATTAAATAATAGTTAATGAAGTCATTAACTATGGGTTATTAAATAATTAATCAATAGGATTAATTTTAATAGTTAATTAGATTAATTAATTTGAAGATAATCAATTATAGAATTTGTTTAAATGTAATTACTTATTGGAAGTAATTAAGAATTAATTACTTATAGTAATTAATTTAAGTTAATTTGATTAAGTTAAATTAATTAATTAAGTTTAATTAATTTAGAATAATCAAGAGATGATTTGATAATAATTACTTAATGTAATTATTAAGGTAAGTTTATTTAGAGAAGTAAATAATAAGATAATTACTGGAAGTAATTAGTTGAATAAATGATTTTATTAATAGAAGTAATTTGAGTTAATTACTTTGAATAATTAATCAAGGGATTAATTAAGAAATTAATTAAGGAAGTAATTAATTTAGTTAGTGAAAGTAATTAAGGGGAGTTAATTACTAGATGAGATTAATCAAGAGTGATTAATAAATGTTGTTTAATTAAAGATTAATTACTTAATGTAATTAATTTAATTAAGTAATTAATAATTAAGTTGTAATTAAGGATCATTAATTAATATAATTAATGATGTAATTAAGATTGGTTAATTAAGTAATAATTAATAAATGAAGTAATTAATCAATGTAATTAATTAAGGATTAATGTAATTAATTATAGTTGATTAAGTTAATTAATTTTAGTTAATTAATTAATGATGTAATTAAAGGTTAATTACAATAAGTGGTTAAGTATAATTAATTTAAGTAATTAATTGAGAATAAATTACTTGAATGTAATCAAAAGATAATTAATCAAGATGATTAATTGAAATGAATTATTAGAGGATAATTAATTAATTGATTGTAATTAATTAATGGTTAAGTAAGAAGGATTTATAAAATGAAGTAATTAATTTAATTCAATTTAAATTAAGATGATATAAATCATTACTTATGAATGGGTGTTAGTATTGGATACTTGACTTTGATTGATATCTCTGATGAGATATATGCTGTGTGATATGGATGTTAGTTGAATTGTATGGATTATCTGATAATGTTGATTATCTGTTGTGAATTATCTTTCTATGTGTATAAAGATAATAAATTGAATTGTTTTAACTTTAAAACAACTTGGCCTTAAAAGATACGCTTTGGATTTCGATGAGACCGGGATCGGGTTTGCTACAGTACAGCGTGATAGGGGGTTCTCGCTTTGCGTTAGGTGGCGAACGGGAGACTCTTACCCCTACATGTCCCCGGGGGTAGTATAAGGCTCGTTTCCGCTGTGAGTATTTGTGTTTGTTTCTTTTCTCTTCTTCTCTTTTCTACTTCTCACCCCTTTCTTTCTTATTAACGATGCGACTTTCTGTGGAGAGAAAGCCTAGGACGTTACAGTGGTATCAGAGCAGTAGGTTGAGTGAATACCTAGGCTCTGAAGTGGTGTCTATCTTGAGAGCGCGTAATTGTTAGTTATATAAAAATGATTTTATATTGTGTTAATTGATCGGTTGAGTGGTATATGGATTCTGGTCAATACGAGTAGCTAACGTTATTGATAGGGATCTCTAAACACTTGAACCAGGCCAACGGACACAATATTGTTTTAAAGAGGTAAATGAAATAATTTTACCCAGAAATAATTTCTATATAAAAAGTATCATTTTAAATATATATATCTATTCTACCTATTTGTTGGGTTACCTGTTCGGGTTTTCCAATATAAGTTATAAAGGTAGATAAGGTGGTGGTGTGTGTAACACGACTATCAATGGTTGGAATTTGAGTGTTGAGGTTGGAAGTATATCTGACGAGACTGTAGATCTAATACCGTCTCGAGTGAGCTTTGCTGAGGTGTAGGATTTCACCGATCTCCGAAGGAACTGTTAAAGTTCGCAGTTTATCTTTGAAGTTGGATGAATAGAGTTATATCTGTCAGAGAACAGAAGCGAGTGATGGTACCTTGATACCTCAGGTAATAGTAGCTGTATGATGAGATACAGTGACGATGGATGTTCCTGAGGATGTTTTCTTTGGAACAAGATTAAGGAAGTGTGTCTGTTTCGGTGATTGTCGCTGAGTTCAGCATGGTGTTTCTGCTTTGGGTTGGAGTTCAAGTTTCTCGAAAAGCTTTGGATAGGAGCATCAGTGTCAGCAGTGCTACTCGGAGTGTTCTGTGATGGCAATAAGTTTTCTAGCTGAGCAGTTTTTCTGGAAGTGAAGTTCAGAAGCAGCAGAGTGGATCCATTTCTTCGATAAATTGGATAAATAAGTGTAAGCTGTTCTGATTGGTAAAGAGGAACAGTTTTTCTTTGGAATTAGGATGGGTTGATCGCAAAAGTGACTTGCGATTATCTGAGTGTTCTCTTGGGTTGTCAGAGTTTTTCTGGATGTCTTCAGAGAAGTCAGAAGTTTGTCCGCATCTGAAGGTTGAGTTTTCTTATCGACTGGATTCCAGGAGTGATACCGGTGGTTCGGTCTAGTGGAAGGATGTTTCCTAGAGATGGAGTTGGTGATGCAGCTCAAGTTTTGCTGGAGTATCTGAGTTTTATTTATGGATCAGTGAACCTTATTTCTAGAAGTGAGTTGTCCAGTCTGTGCTTGTGTTTTACCTCAGATCAGAGTTGAGCAGCGAAAGTAGTTTGGAGTGTATCTTTGGATGGGAGAAGTAAGTTTAGAATCTACTGATGTTGTGAAGTAGAGTTGTGTTTGGATCTCGTCTGTGTTCTGATTTGGATAAGTATTTGGTCTTCAGAATTGAATGGTCAGTTTGGATAACTTGAATTCATTGAGTTTTACGTATCTCTGAGGGAATACGTATTTGATCTATCTCTGGTTTTAGAATCTGCAGTTTTGGGAAGCTTGATAGTTGAGTCAGACTCATCTGTAGTCTGATATTCTGTTTAGTTCTGTAGATCTAGATGAGTAGGAGATCTGTAGCTTCGTAGTTTAGATTGTTGTAGAGCGAGTATCCTGGTATATATATACTTGGGGAAACTCGAGGTATTTTATCTAGAATTTAGTCTGGATAGTTAGAATTGTTTGATTGGATGATTTGGTTGTTATGGTTGCTAGCATATGGATGATAGTATATGCTTGTGTTTTAAATTAAAATCTTTAATAAGATTATTAAATTACCTTTGTTTAAATTTCGGGGACGAAATTATTTTAAGGGGGGAGGAATGTAATATCCCGGAAATTTTAACAATATCAATTTAATAATCTGTTTAATAATTAAATTGATATGGATAATCTTTGATAATAAGATTTGAATTTATTTAATAATCTGATTAAATTAGTATTTAATTGATGATTTTATCTTTTAAAAGTTAATAAGTATAATGTATTATTTTTAATATGTATGAATTTTAATGCTAAAAGGAATTTTATTCATATAAATTTAGATAGTATTTATTTAATAGTAAATTTAGTACAAAAGATATATTTACACTTATAAATGAATTAAATATATTGTATATGATTTTATTAGAATATGATTAGTTTCTATTTTTATTTTCTTTTAAAGGTGTCATTTATTTATAATATGGGAAGGCCTTTATTAAATGAGGTATGTATTTATTTAATTAGGAAAATTCATTTTAAAGGCTTTTAAATAATTTTAAAAACAAATAAAAATAAATAATTACAAGTGTTAAAATTTTAGACATGTTAAATACATGTGTAAGATAATTAAGGATTGTATGAGACAAGTGTCATAGTTTATTTTATTTTCTTTAATTTTAAAACAAATCCTAACAAATCTATATAAATCTACATCATCCCTCTCTTCCATTTTCTTGTTTCTATTCTCACATTTTCAGTTCAAAAACTAAAACCAAAAGAAAATGTATCAACCCCGAAATGATCTCCAGCCAAAACTAAAATCTCCTCAAAACTGAAATTCTTCTCAAAACCAAAATGAAATCATCTTAAACAAAAGAATCTACAACCTAAAATCTTTTCAAAACAAATCTGCAATGTTCTTCAAGTCTGAATCATTTCAAGATTTGCATGCAAGAAAATCTGAGGCAGAAGCAAGTTTTCAAAAGCTTTTCAAATTTTTAAAAGAAATCAAAACGAGCTCTTCAGTTTTTAAAGGAATGAAGCAAGTTCAGTTTCAAGTTTTCAAAGTCCAAATTCCAGTTTTTCTTTCAAAGCTCTGTTCATCTGAAATAGGTGAGTAAACAATTATTTTGCAAAGGTTAAAATAGATATAAATTTGCTTTCATATGATTCTTGAATGAAGTAACTTTGCATGTTTATAGATATGGATGTATACTGTCTAAATGTATTGAACTATGTATATATGCCTCTGTTTCTAGATTGTTGTGATAACCAGATTACCAAATTCCATACCTTCTTGTTTATTCACTGTTAACACATGGATTAAAGACAAATTAGCTTAGTTTTAATATAATCTAAGTACTAAAAATTTAAGCAAGTATATATGTTTTGAAATATGTTTGCTTTTGTGAAATAACAGTAGGAATCCTATAAGACATCAAAAATCAAATCTCGAATTATACTAATTCAAGTTGATGTCTGGAATCATCTTTTAAAAATCTGTGATGTGGTTTAAATGTTTGTGACAAAATCTCTATAGATGATGGTTGTTGTATGTGTTTATGTATGTAGATGCATATATATGATGTCTGTGATCTACCTATGATGCCTGTGAATATATATATACATATATGAGCTCTGTTTATATTCCAGGCTCATCTTCCCTAGGAAAAATTTAATTTGCTCGACACCCAATGGATTTTAGGCTTAGATCTTTTATTTAAATAATGAATGTAGGATTCACATCATTGTTAAAACAATTGCAAGCAGAAATAACCAGTGGATGTTTCAAGACTAATACATTACAGTAGGAAATGAATAATGGTTAGAAATAAATCATCATAATTTCTAAATTTGATTTTATATTCAGATTAGCATTGTAAAATGTTGAATTTAGGAAGAAGAATCTCGATTTTTAGTTAAGTATTGATGGAGCAATTCAAAGATGAACAGAAATCGAGTTTAGTTAAATTCCTGGCGATCGAAATGATTTTGGGTCTCGAGGTTCAGGTGATAGCTTGGTGGAGAATCATAGTTCATCTGAAAAATACTCGCTGGGGTTTCAAACGACTGTGATGACCGGACGACAACAATTTAGGGTTAAAATGCCCAGTTTTGTTGAGATGGTAGTTGAGGTTTCTGGGACGTCGGTGATGTTTCGTGTTCGATCGCAAGGGTAGGAATGGAAGCGTGGTGACGTAGTGATGCTCTGGTCATGGTGGCAGGATTTCTGGTGGTGGGTTTCATCGTCGGCGAGATGTTTAGTCGATCGAGTTTTGGGTCCCTGTATGTCGAAATGTTCGATTTCGAATCGGAGGCGAGATCGTCAGGGCTAGGAGTTCGAGTGGGACGGCGAGGTCATCAGCGATTTGTCGAAGGCGGCAAAGTTGATCGGAGGAGCGGCGAGGTCATCAGCGATTTGTCGAAGGCGGCAAAGTTGATCGGAGGAGCGGCGAGCTTGCGTGCACGTGCACGTGTGCACGATGGTATCTGGTTCATTCGCTGGTTGGAGAAGAAGGGTTGTATTCGGGTTTGGCTCGAGTGAGTTGCGATGTTTTCTCGAAGTATTTAGAGCTGGAAGGTTGAACTCAAGTGACCAGGAAGGACTCGAGACTTTTGAGTGTTTTTGCGAGGGAGACTCGGGGAAATTAGGGTGGGGACTCGAAGCAAATAGGCTGGGTTCGAGAGTTTTAGTGTTGTCAGGTTTTATACTTGACTGTTTGAAATTTAAATTTAAATTAAATTTGAAGTAATATTAAGCAGTAAATCAAAGTTTGATTTATAAAGACAAGTTTAGTTATAAACTTTAATATTAGATAATTAGTTTATGAATTTAAATGTTTAAAATGGTTAAGTGTAGATATGTTTAAATGTTAAATCTAAGAAAAAATTTGATTTAAGTTCTTTTAAAAACTTCTTAGAAAATATAAGATTTTTAATAAGTAAAAGTTTTTAAATTGGTTTTAAAAACTTAGTTAAAAATGAATTGGTATTCATTTTAAATACAGAATTTAAAATGAAATTTAAAAGTAGATTTGAAACGGATGTTTCAAATATAAATTGTAAATGATAACTTGTTTATCAATAAGAATAAAGTTTATCTTAAAATAATTAAAGACTTGTGTTTATTTAATTTATTAGGAGATTTAATAGATAATTAATTTAATTTGATTAATTAATCATTTGGATTAATTAAATAGGTAATTAAAGGTTTAAACTAATTTATTTATGATTAAGATAAATTAATTAGGGATGATTAATTTATAATTGAGGATTATAAATTAGAGTATTAATTAATGGTTAAGAATTAATTAATAGAGTAATTAAATATTAATTAAGTTATGGCTAACACTTAATTAATTTAGTAATTAGAGATTAATAAATTGATTATTAAGATTTATTAATTTAGAATTAATAATATTAATATAAGTTAATTACTTAAGGAAAGTAATTAAATAATAGTTAATGAAGTCATTAACTATGGGTTATTAAATAATTAATCAATAGGATTAATTTTAATAGTTAATTAGATTAATTAATTTGATGATAATCAATTATAGAATTTGTTTAAATGTAATTACTTATTGGAAGTAATTAAGAATTAATTACTTATAGTAATTAATTTAAGTTAATTTGATTAAGTTAAATTAATTAATTAAGTTTAATTAATTTAGAATAATCAAGAGATGATTTGATAATAATTACTTAATGTAATTATTAAGGTAAGTTTATTTAGAGAAGTAAATAATAAGATAATTACTGGAAGTAATTAGTTGAATAAATGATTTTATTAATAGAAGTAATTTGAGTTAATTACTTTGAATAATTAATCAAGGGATTAATTAAGAAATTAATTAAGGAAGTAATTAATTTAGTTAGTGAAAGTAATTAAGGGGAGTTAATTACTAGATGAGATTAATCAAGAGTGATTAATAAATGTTGTTTAATTAAAGATTAATTACTTAATGTAATTAATTTAATTAAGTAATTAATAATTAAGTTGTAATTAAGGATCATTAATTAATATAATTAATGATGTAATTAAGATTGGTTAATTAAGTAATAATTAATAAATGAAGTAATTAATCAATGTAATTAATTAAGGATTAATGTAATTAATTATAGTTGATTAAGTTAATTAATTTTAGTTAATTAATTAATGATGTAATTAAAGGTTAATTACAATAAGTGGTTAAGTATAATTAATTTAAGTAATTAATTGAGAATAAATTACTTGAATGTAATCAAAAGATAATTAATCAAGATGATTAATTGAAATGAATTATTAGAGGATAATTAATTAATTGATTGTAATTAATTAATGGTTAAGTAAGAAGGATTTATAAAATGAAGTAATTAATTTAATTCAATTTAAATTAAGATGATATAAATCATTACTTATGAATGGGTGTTAGTATTGGATACTTGACTTTGATTGATATCTCTGATGAGATATATGCTGTGTGATATGGATGTTAGTTGAATTGTATGGATTATCTGATAATGTTGATTATCTGTTGTGAATTATCTTTCTATGTGTATAAAGATAATAAATTGAATTGTTTTAACTTTAAAACAACTTGGCCTTAAAAGATACGCTTTGGATTTCGATGAGACCGGGATCGGGTTTCCGTATACCGGATTTCCAGGTCTGGAGACCCGAATACCACATCGATCCAAATTAACGATAGGTCGTGAATCAAGTGAAGATGAAGATTCAGAGTGCAAGGGTTATTGTCGTTAACTCTGAGGGTGATTCCAAAACGAGTGTAACGAGATAATGCCTTCGGTTTCGTTCGAACCCGGAACGAACTTGTATGGATTGAATGTTTTCAGAACATCGTCAGGTGGACGATGAGCATTCTAAGTGATGTGTTCTTTTCTAAGGTAATCGTGACCTCAAGCCTCACAAACCGGGAATGGCTAAAACAAGGGAGGTGCAGCAAGGTTAGTGGGTAGCACCCAAGTAGGACAAGGTTACCTCTGTCTAGATGTCCCTTTCTATTTTCGACTTAGTGGTGCGGTTGCTGATCCCAACCGTGAGGTATCTTGTGCGGGAATTATCCAGTAAGGGATGTTCCGACCTTGTGTTGCAGGGGATTGGGAGTGATCCTCGGTACGGTGATCTAGGCCACGTACTGTGACGGGCGGTACCCCGGTAGCCCTGCCATTGTATGGAATCCAAAATCCAATAAGTGCCAACGGACTTGATTGTATAACCCACTTTGTGGCTAGTATGCTGGAATTTAATAATGTAACAATTTCAGCTATTTCATATTTATTTGAAAACCCTAGACCCTATTATAATACAATCGAATTTCCTATCAAATGTTTTGGTTAGCGTAAGGTAAAAACTTACCCATGTTTATGTGTGGGAAGTCTTACGTGATACCTTTTCTTTCAAAAGGTTTTGAAGTTAAGCAAGTTTAACCTGTTACTCACACCAGACCCATGTCTGACCCAAGTTGTTTATTTCTGTTTTATAAACTCTTGGGTACTCAAATTTTTACGAGTAGCCAAGGGATTCAGGTTAGTCTTGACGAATTATGGAGGAGCAATGGAGCAGGAGGCTTCGGCTTTGTAGATAGATAGTAGTTTCCGCTGTGTTGATTTTGTATTGATCTCTGTATTGTATTGAGAGGTAATAACTAGACAGATGTTTATAACTGTCTAGTATATGATATGTAATCTGTGTAACTCTGATAAGTGTTGTATATGATACTATGTAATATTTATGTGATATAATATATTTTGTTCGTTTCCGCTGTGAGTATTTGTGTTTGTTTCTTTTCTCTTCTTCTCTTTTCTACTTCTCACCCCTTTCTTTCTTATTAATGATGCGACTTTCTGTGGAGAGAAAGTCTTGGTCGTTACAAAAAGAGAGGAGGAGAACTAGAGAAAAAAAATTGTCTATCTGACTAGAATGTCAAGTGAATGAGAGAGAGAAAAATGTTTTAAAGGAAAAACTTGAAACATTTCAATTTCCTCTTTAAAACCTTCCCTATTTATTTCCAAATTAAATCTCACCAAAACCTTTTTCCCCTATTCTTATTTACGTCAGAAGAAATAGACATAAAGAGAAAAGGACAAAATTCATTTAGAAAAGGATATTTTAATAAGCCATAAAGAGGAGATTTATTTATTTCTTTTAATTCCTCCTTTGGATTTTCAGATCACATTTGAAACCACTTTCATTTTTTTTCATTACGCATGTGGGCCTCAATAAAAAATTCCAATAATAGTTTGCAATTAATCTATTTAAATCCAATTTAAATATTTTATTGATATCGAATATCAATACGTGTGTTTATAACTTTTATAGACGCACTTTGCTAAGTGCTAATGTTATTCAAACAAATTAAATATTAATTAATTTACAACGATTTATAAATTAATTAAACCATGTGGTTTATTCATAGTATATACGGTTGTGCGACTCAAAGGTGTAAATTCAGTCAGCGGTTAATATCAAACTATTTGAATATTAACGTTCACACGTCACTTAGCACGTGGTATGACATTTTGGCCGAATTTACCGCTTACACATCTTTTGGTAGAATCCAATTTTACTTATAATAAGCGGTACCTATGTAACGTCCCAGATTTTCGCGCTCAAAAATCAACATCCATACTTTACATCGTACTCGAATGTCGTAGATTCGAGCGTTCAAATCCGAGTCGTCGGAGCTTATAACACAGTTAAGTAAATATCACAGCGGAAATAAAAGAATATAGATATACAATATCTGATGCAATATCCAGATACAATGATGATACAATGAATATCTATATACATCAGAGATATGATACAACAAATTGCAGCGGAAAAGAAAACGATAACATCAGCAGCGGATAATCTCCATCTTCAAAGCGCCAATCCATAAATAGCTCGAACTCCCAATAACGAGGCACAAAGATAAGCAAGTGCAGTCCGATCCAAAGACTGAACTAGCTCCAGATAATCTACTGAATCTGAATATCTGAAAAACCCAACTCTAGACTGCTCGTGTAGAAAATTATGAGCACCCAGAGTTTAGGAAAGAAACAATAAACTCCGGATCAGTCATGGGACTGGTGTGAGCAACAAAAACAGTTTATCTTTAAAAACAAATAGCAGATAATTTTAAAGTCAATTCGTAATGCTTTTGGAAAATGAAACTACCATAAGACCTCCCGCCACACACACAATGCAAACGCAGAATTGGAGGAGATTTCTTCTTATGATAGTTAAAGATGTTTACTACGCAAAAATCAAATCATTTGATATTATTACTAGTGCATAGTGCAGAAAACAATTTCGAAAGTAGAATATAAATCTTAGCCAGCATAGACATTTCGCACTTATGCCTACTATAGCTACCATGTTCAATAGCAGGTTACCACCACATTCCATGGCAGGTAATACAACTAAAACCGTACAGGGCTCGTATTGTTTTGTTTGGATTTCCAACAAATAGTCAGGCTAAGGAACTTCCTATTCCACGAAAGAAACGCCTCTGGCGGGACGTTCCGAGAACCAACTGTTCTCTGCCAAACAAGGCCGGCAACCCCTTTTCCCAAGGGATAAAAGAAACCTCAGATATGCCACCCTCGGTCCTTTGGGACCTTTAACCGAGGCGCCTCGAATCCAACATCACACGTCATAAATAAAGTGTGTCCACATGAGTAAGTATCTGGGCTCCATACCATGATACTACCCTTTTCCAGAAGGAATGGTCATACCCTAGGGGAGCTACCCCTGAAAACCTTGCCGCAACATTCCTGTTTCGACCATTACCGGGTTGTGAGGCTCGATGAAGTCTCGTCCACAAAGCTACGCTTTTTCAAAAAGCCACGCTTTGGGTCAACAGATGATCAACCTATGATCACAAAGATAAATGATCAAACAAATGATCATATCACAAATGATCAAACACTGATCATCACACAGCAACACTCAGCATGTCACATTACCAAATTGGGATATATCGCTGATAAATTTCAACTACATAACCTCTGAGCTCGTACGTCTCAGAGAAGGGTGTTAAGCTAAGAGAATAAATTCTCCGCCACCAAACAGAAATGTATTTGAAAGAAATCGGCTTTATATCTCAAAGTGTAATGTCAGACATGTATCCATACAAGTCTGTTCCGGGTTCGAACAGAACCGAAGGCACTTCTCACGAAGCCCTTGCAATTCCGGATAACTTTCAATCACGTCCGGACTTCCCGTCACAAAAAGAGTGATATAAATCTCTATACCGGCGTGACTCAGTGCAGAGACATTCGACAGGTTGTCCTTTCATTTTCGAAAATATCCGGTCTTCAACACCGGTCTTCAAATGCTATCCATATACGACGTATCATTATTCGGAATGGGTTATATGACACTAAGGTCCTCTCCCGGCTAAACCGAATAATGTGCGCAATATTTTAAAAACATATGGATATTGGGATTTCAATTAAGTCACAACTTAAACCCAAATTTCCTTTCCAAATGATTTAACAAATTACCATTTTCAAATCTTTAAACAAAAAGATTTATTTAACAACCTTCAATGGTTTAAACAATTTTCCACATTTTAATCTTTTAAACAAAAGATTCATTCACAGATTTTCCAAATCAATTTCCATTTCAATTTGATTAACTCGTTAAATCTTTAAATCAAGATTTAACTGATAGCTTTCAAAACAATTTCATTTCAAAGGGTTTAAACAAATCATCACTTTAAATCTGTTAAAAATAAAAAGATTCAATTCATAGCTTTCTAAAAGAATTCATTCATAGTTTGGAAAATCTATTTTTCAATTCAATCTTGAAATTCCTTTAATTAAACTGAAATTTCATTTCTTATCTGAAAGCTTTTAATTCTTTTAAAACAACAGTTTTCAATTTGGAAATTTGATTCATCTATACGAGTTAAAGTTCTGGGTTAAATCCAAATTTTCAAACAATACTTTTAAAATGGTTTAAATTCATACGAACACATTTTTAACATTTTTAACCGTAATTTCAAATCATAGGATTCAATTTCAAACTTGAATTCAAATTTAAATCAAATTATTTAAATTTCAAAACTCGATTAAATTATTCAAAATAACTTTTATCTTTGAGATTCCATTTCAAAAGCTTTTCATTTTAAACCACAAATTTCTAATTTCAAAAACATCAAATTTAAATCATCTGTGACTTAACCGATTTCCACGTGAAATCCATATTTGTGTGTGTAACAGTGTAGTCCAGGGGTTTCGCACAGTATAGTGCAACATCAATCAATCATCATAGATCAGAATACAGGGATATAGTTGATAAGCGATATAAACTATACCGCTTATCTTTTATTCACAGATCACAGATATATATCACAGGTAAGTAAATTACAGATCACAACATAAATCAGGGTATATCACAAAGCATCGTACATCAGGGATGTCAAACAATTCACATTCAATACAATTCAAACATCGTAGGTAGGGTCAGTTAATTATCTGATTAATTCAAATCAAATTAATTTCTTATGAATAAATTTCTAATCCTGGTTAATCAATTATTAATAAATTACAAATTATTTTGATTAATTATTCTTTAATCATTAAATTGATCAATTTTAATCATTTAATTACCTTTTATCAAGTAGTTATTTTCAAGTAATTGATTACCTTTAAATTACTTATTTAAATCAATTATCCCTTAATTGATTATCCTTTAATTAAATTTCATTGAGTAATTATCCATTAACTACTTTCATTAATTGATTTTCCCTTAATTGCTTATATTAGGAAATTAACCTTTAATGAATTACATAAATTTTATTATCTATAAATTTATCACATTTATTTAATAAATCATATTTATAAATCAGTCTTAATTAATCAATCAATCTCTAATCACTTAGTTAATTACAATTTTAAAATTTATTAACTATTCTTAATTACTCTTTTTAAATAATTAAATAATTATTATCTTAATTGACATTTTTTTTAAAAAAAAACTTTGAAATCAAATTGTCACTAAATTTAAACTTTACTATAAATTAAATTTCAACACTTTATTTTACATTAATTACTAAATTAAAGTATTAATTGAATTCCGAACTTTGTTAAGTAATTTATTTGAAAACTTGAACATCTTCTTTTGTTTAAAAAGAAACTTTAAAACTTATTAGCTAACATACTCGAGACCACCCTGAGGCACCCTTCCTGTTTAAAACTTTATCATGTTTAAAAGCTAAAAAGTGTTACCCAGTTAACCCAGGCAAACAAACCCGAGACTTCCCCTGTTTAACTCGAGAAACACTTCGAGTGCTTCAACCATCTTCCCGTGCCACTCCCTCTTCTTCTCCCCCCCTTTTTTAGTAAGTTTTAGTTTAAGTATCAGAAAACACACTCACGCACACGACACTGAAGCCCACCACCCCTGCCATGCACGTGCACGTGAACCCCCGCCACCTCCGGTCGAGTCGCCACCCACCACCAAGTCACTGACCATCTCCACTTTCGTTTTCAACCACCAAAAACCCAAAACTAGCACCAAAACAAAAACGAGCTAGCAGCCTCAAACTGGAAATCAACCCAGTTCATCCAAATCCACTCCGCGTGGCCACCTCTGGCCACCGGAGGTCTTGCGATCACCTCCTACCGCTGCTCCGCCATCCCCCTCATCTTCTCTCGAAGTCCGATCCACCCCGATCCTCGAGCGACCTCGAAATCAATTCGAGAATAATGCTGATACAACTAAGCCCTAAAACCCTACCTCGTCAAACCCAAACTCATTTGATCATTGATAAATTAAATCTGTATTTTTCCCATAATCTACAACCATCAAACTAGCTTTTGACAAAATTTCAACATCAAATAAATTTTCGATCGCTGGAAATTTGATGAAGTCCATTTTCAGTTCACCTTCAATCTGCTGATGATACACCCAATGAAACATCACGGATTTTGTTTTAAAAATCATGGTTTCGAATAACAATTCCCAATATATACCTGAATTTGAAAATTAAGAAACTCGAAATTTAACATATTAGAAGATGGTTCTGTAGTTTTAACCTTTCCAGAGACAACACAAATTTGTTTACTTTAAACAAATTTTTAAACTAAAATTTATGGTGCAACAATCATATTTTGTTCAAGTCTTAAGTCTTAACATGGATTGGATCAAGATCAAATGAATTTTGAACCAAGTTTGAGCTTGAAAACTAGAACAGGGATTCTCAGATTTAACAACAGTGCACACATATATATATCTACATCCAGGTATTCCACAGCAGATTCAAGTATTAATCAAAATTATCAAACTATCATCATCACAGATGTAAAGAATCAAGAAAAATCTAGTTAAAAAGGTTTGCTCACTTGTTTCCTGGAAGAACAAAAGAAGAACAGAGCTTTGTTTTTGAAACAGGCTTTGATGTGTTAGCTGGAATCATCTTCTTGATCTCTGGTTTGCTTTGAGGTTATATGTTTTGTTTTCGTTTTAGATTGAAGTTTGTTTCCTCAGTTTTTTTTTCTCTCTTAGTAGAAATGAACAAAATTGAAGTGAGGGTTGATATATATGAAGAGTTGTACAGGTAATTATATTGTTGTTTGCAAATACACTTGAGAGCAGAGACTTTGGAGGCTGAACATCTTGCTTTGTCTACTTTATATTGTAGACATTTCTTTTTATTCATTTGTTTATCTACTTTTGCTTTCGGCTGATAGATGATTTTGTTTGTGTTATTATGTAGTGTACAGGGGAATTTGTATTTGTTTATACCATATAGGCATGGGCTAGAGGCATGTTGCATTAAATGTTGTACCACTTATCTTTGTTTCAAATTGTTGGCTGAAGTGATTCTTGCTTGTATGGTATGAAGTGATGTTGTGGTGTTATATATATTTGTACTTAGTTCATTTCGGTGGCTGATGGAATCAATATTTTAGTGGCTGCTGAGATAAAATGTTGTGTACTTAGGATATTTGCATTTATTTGCCTAGTACTTTATGTTTTACTTTACTTTGTTTATTATCTCACCTTTACCTGCCTGCATACCATACAGCCTACAAACATATCTTACTTATTTTGCTTTCCCAGGTTGATAAATTCTTCTTGTATGTGTTTGAACATATTTTGTATTTTATCTTTTGTCTTGTTTGTATTTTGTTTTACTGATCCACTTTAGTTTGTACATATATATACAATATTCAACTTTAAATGATTTAACACGTTTTTATTTGATCTCGGGGAAACTCGCATCTCTTCATCATTTAATTTAACAAATTTTAATTCAAAAGTTAATTTAATTATCAATTAAATGTAATTAAAATTCGGGGTCGTTACAAACTTCCCCCCTTAAAAGAATTTCGTCCTCGAAATTACCAAGGAGACACAAAGATAGATGAAGAACATTTCATCAAATCAAACTGAATATCCATTCTGCATTTGGCTCACCAAATCAGAATATCAACAATAGATACAAGAACGAATCTGTTTAACACTCCACAAAATACTCGAGTTATCCAGATCTACGAAGTATGCAGGAGCATCGGTTAGTTCGAAAGGATAACTAACCATTCGTAGAATATATTGAAACCCAAAGAATAGATAGATATATGGATACAATTTCAAAACTTTTAGTTTAAAACTAAATTATACCTATCAACCATAGCAAACAATTCATCTAAACAAACAAATTTTTTGGCTTATCCGGAGTTTACGTCCCATATTAATATATATCGAATCTTCTTCCTGAATCTATCAGGAACTATCGAAGAATTGAGAAGAGATGCTGAACAAAAGAGATTGATAGATAAAAGATTACTTCCTTATTGTTACAGAGTATTGACCATTTATAGTCGTATTCTCCGTCCCCTATCTCGTCCTCTTCTTGCACTCATACTCACTATCAGTGGATAGTAAGAAAATTTACTGAGACGTTCAGACGGATATCTGAGAGATTACTCATTCTAGAGTTTACTTCACTCTATCTCTAATGAGCTACTTAACGTGTTATACTCCTGAGCTAAAGTTCAACCTTAGCTCTGATACCAAATGTAACGTCCCAGATTTTCGCGCTCGAAAATCAACATCCATACTTTACATCGTACTCGAATGTCGTAGATTCGAGCGTTCAAATCCGAGTCGTCGGAGCTTATAACACAGTTAAGTAAATATCACAGCGGAAATAAAAGAATATAGATATACAATATCTGATGCAATATCCAGATACAATGATGATACAATGAATATCTATATACATCAGAGATATGATACAACAAATTGCAGCGGAAAAGAAACGATAACATCAGCAGCGGATAATCTCCATCTTCAAAGCGCCAATCCATAAATAGCTCGAACTCCCAATAACGAGGCACAAAGATAAGCAAGTGCAGTCATGTAACGTATCGGGTTTTGCCCGCTCGAAAATCAACATCCGTACTTCACATTGTACTAGAATGCCGCAGATTCGACCGTTCAAATCCGATTCGCCGGAGCTATAACAACATTAAGTAAATAACACAGCGGAAGAAAAGAATAATACATTGATATACAATATCTGATACAACAGAGTGATACAATGAATATCAATATACATCAGAGATATGATACAAGAAATAGCAGCGGAAAAGAAAAAAATAACAACAGCAGCGGAACAATATCAATAGAAGTGATAACTCCAAAATGATCTTCAGACAAGAATGAATCCACAACTCCAAGATAAGCAACTCCGATGAATGAACTAGCTCCAGATAATCTACTAAACCTGAATATCTGAAAAGAAACCCAACTCTAGACTGCTCGTGTGGAAAATTATGAGCACCCAGAGTTTAGGAAGGGAACAATAAACTCCGGATCAGTCATGGGACTGGTGTGAGCAACAAAAACAGTTTATCTTTAAACAAACACAAAAGGTTTTAAACATTGAAATCCGCAATGCTTTTTAGAAAATGAAACTACCATAAGACCTCCCACCACACACACAATGCAAACGCAGAATTGGAGGAGATTTCTTCTTATGATAGTCAAAGATGCTTACTACGCAAAATCATTGGATTATTATTATTAGTGCATAGTGCAGAAAGCATTTCGAAAGTATAATATTAATCTTAGCCAACATACGACCAGTATCGTATGCCTACTATAGCTACTATGTTCAATAGCAGGTTACCGCCACATTCCATAGCAGGTAATACAACTAAAACCGTACAAGGTTCGTATTGTTTCTTTGGATTTTCCAACAAATGGTCAGGCTAAGGAACTTCCTTCCGCCGCATGGGAACGCCTCTGGCGGGACGTCCCGAGAGACAAACTGCTCTCTGCCAAACAAGGCCGGGTTACCCCTGTAACAGGTAACTCACGAATATGCCACCTCCCGGTCCTTTAGGACCTTTATCCGAGCTCGGTATCCAACATCACACATCATAAAGAAAGTGTATCCACATGAGTAAGTATCTGGGCTCCATACCATGATACCACCCCTTTCCAGAAGGAAATGACATACCCTAAAGGGCGCGACCCTCATAACCTTGCCGCAACATTCCTATTTCGACCATTTCCGGGTAGTGAGGCCCTGACGAAGTCTCGTCCACAAAGCTACACTTTTTCAAAAAGCCACGCTTTGGGTCAACAGATGATCAACCTATGATCACAAAGATAAATGATCAAACAAATGATCATATCACAAATGATCAAACACTGATCATCACACAGCAACACTCAGCATGTCACATTACCAAATTGGGATATATCGCTGATAAATTTCAACTACATAACCTCTGAGCTCGTACGTCTCAGAGAAGGGTGTTAAGCTAAGAGAATAAATTCTCCGCCACCAACAGAAATGTATTTGAAAGAAATCTGCTTTATATCTCAAAGTGTAATGTCAGACATACAATCCATACAAGTCTGTTCCGGGATCGAACAGAACCGAAGGCACTTCTCACGAAGCCTTTGCAAATCCGGATAATTTCCAATCACGTCCGGACTTCCCGTCACTAAGGGTGATAAAACCTCTATATCGGGGATCAGCCGATGCAGAGTAACTCGACGGTAATCCTTCCGTTTTCAAAAATATCCGGTCTTCAACACCGGTCTTCAAATGCCATCCATATACGACGTATCACATATTCGGAATGGGTTATACGACCCAAAGGTCCTCTCCCGGCTAAACCGAATAGTGAGCGTAATATTTAAAAACATATGGATATGGGATTTCAATTAAGTCACAACTTATTACCCAAAATCTTTCTTTTCAAATGGTTTAACAAATTACCATTTTTAAATCTTTAAACAAAAAGATTCAACCTTTACGGTTTAAACAGTTTCCACACTTTAATCTTTTAAACAAAAGATTCACTCACAGATTTTCCAAATTAATTTCCATTTCAATTTGATTAACTCGTTAAACCTTTAAATCAAGATTTAACTTATAGCTTTCAAAACAATCTCATTTCAAATGATTCAAACCAATCATTATTTTAAATCTGTTAAAGATAACAGATTCAAATCATAGCTTTTCAAAACAATTCATTCATAACTTGGAAAACCATCTTCACTTCAATATTGAAATTCCTTTAATTAAACCGGAATTTCATTTCTTATCTGAAAGCTTTTATCTTTTGAAAACAAATAGTTTCATTTCAGAAAATCTGATTCATTCATACGAGTGGAAATCCTTGGGTTAAATCCAAATTCTCAAAATTATACTTTTAAATGGTTTAACTTTATATAAACACATTTATATCATCTTTAATCCCTAGTTTCAAATCATAGGATTCAATTCCAAACTTGAATTCAAATTTAAATCAAATTATTTAAATTTTCAAAACTCGATTAAGTTATTCAAAATAACTTTTATCTTTGAAATTCTATTTCAAAAGCTTTTCACTTTAAACCCGAATTTCCAATTTCAAAATCAATTGAAATTAAAATTTCAATTTCAAAAACATTAAATTTACATTATCTGTGACTTAACCGATTTCCATGTGAAATCCATATTTGTGTGTGTAAAAGTGTAGTCCAGGGGTTTCACACAGTAGTGCAACACAATGAATCATCACATATCAAAATACAGAAATATCATTCGATAAGCGGTATAAGAACAACGCTTATCGTTCATTCACAGATCATAGATATATAAAGGTCACAGATAAGTAAACTACAGATCACAACATAAATCTGGATGTATCACAAAGCATCATATATCAGGGATATCAAACAATCAAATCATCCAATAGAATCCAAATATTCATAAGTAAGATCAGTTAATTTTCTGATTAATTCAAATCAGATTAATTTATTATGAATAAACTACAAATCTTGGTTAATTAATCATTAATCAATTATAAACCATTTCAATTAATTAATCTTTAATCATTTATTAATTAAATTTTAAAAATAAATTAATTAACCTTTAATTATTAAATAATTAACTTTTAATTATTTAATTCTCCATTTAATTAATTATCATTCTTTAATCACCTTCATTAATTAATTAACCTTTAATTAATTATTCTCAGATTTATTACCTTAATTAATAAATCATATTAATTATTTAATCTTTAAACCAATTACATAATTAATCAACCCCTTAATCATTCAATTATTCTTAAATTAATCATCTCTGTAATTAATTTTCATTAACAATCCTTAATTTCTAATAAATTAAATTGCTTAATTATTAGTTTACCAATTTATTAATTACAAATCTATAAATCCCTAATTAATTACAATTACAAATTAATTAACCAAATCTTTACTTACCTTTATAAATTAATCATTATTAACACATTAATTTATTCAAGAAATTAAGGTTAATCAAATTATAAATCTATCTTAATTAATTCCATTTTTTTTATTTGAAATAAATAAATTTATAATAATGCCATAAATTAATTTAATTAAACTTAATTACTTTCAAAATAATTAACTTAACCTTTCCTAATCCCATTTTTTTTCCAACACAATTATTTTTAAAAGAAGAAGCTTAAATTGGTTCAGACTTGAATTTGTTTAAAGCTTGAAAACTGTTTTTATGTCAAATTTCCCAGACCCGAGACAACCCCAGTTTTCACTCGAGTTAAACCCGAGTTCTCCCATACGTTTCCCCGAGTTCTTCCTCCCCTTCTCTCATACTTACCTCTTTATATTCAAATCTGTTAAAATTTTAAAAGAAAACTGTAACGAGTCTCTCACGCAAAACCCAGATGAAACCCGAGACAATCAACGAAAACTTCGAGCAATTCCCGATCCTCTCTCAAATCCCACTCCTCTGCTCTTCTTCCCAAACACGTAATTCACCTGACATACAAGTGCACCGTGCATGTGCACTTCCACCAGAGCCACCTCCGCCCTCCGACGAACCCTCCGGCAAGTCACAAATCGACACCACAGTCGATGCAAGCCATCCATTCGACATAACCTAACCCAAAACGAGAACGAGTATCCCAGTTCAAAACTGGAAATCGACATCACCTGGAAATCTATCACGCAACCACAATTCCGACCACCTGGACACGAGCCACCAAGCAGAAATCCTTGTCACATCGCAACGCCTCGAACCGCCTCCACGCGATCCATTCCGATCACCCATCGACGCCGGAAATGCCCCAAGAAGCACCACGATAAATGTTGGGTACAAAACCCTATTTCATCTTCAATCCACTTCTCCAATCATAAAAAAAAATTATAATCATTTTTCCTACAATCTATCCTATATCATCCTCCTCCAGATTAAATCTGGAAGCTTGATTTTTTTCTTGATCGATGGGAATTGACCTTTTTGTCAAATTCGTTCAACTTGAAAATTGAAACGATTCTTGAATCTGAAAATCTTGAAACTATATTCTAAAATCATGATTTTCTGTCACGAATCGTTTCCTGAGACCCAAACGAGAAATCGTAATAAATGATTTTTATCTTGAGTTAATTTATTACTGTCATATTCAAATTTTAGATAAATTACTTAATTATTTTACTTGTTTTTATTTTTAGAATTGGGCTTACCTCATTACAATCAATTTCCTTTTAAACATCACATTTCCTAATGATTTGGATGAGGAGTTAAAAATTATTCTTGAAAAAAATCTTAAACCTGTTAAACAACAGAACATGCATATACAAGTACCCAGCCTAGGCATGCATAACTTACCTTTGTGTTCCCAGATAAAATGCATATCTACCACCGTTTTTAAAAAAAAAACATTTCCCAATCATCATTTTCACTCATCATCACAGGCATTTTCAAGTAAAGAGGATCAAGTTTTGAGGGGAAGTTTACTCACTTGGAAAATTGAAAACAGAGAGTTTGCTCACCTGGTTTTAAAGAAGAAACAGAGTTGCTTTGGAGCTAGCATTTCATTCGCTTGATCTTTTGATTTGCCTGAAACTTGATATGTTTTACTTTGTTTGTTTTAGAGGAGATGATATACTTTAGTTTTTCTTTTTTCTCAGTTTTAATGGTGTAACATCCCGAAAATTTTCGACTTTTGAAAATTCAACATCGATACTCACTTTATCGACTGCTGAGCCATCGAATGCCGGAAACCAGAAAAGTTATGATTTTAAGAAAGAAGGAAAAGGTAGAAGAAAAAGATAGAAGAAAAAGAAAGAAGAACAACAACATCAACATCAGAAACAGAGACAATATCAGAATCTCACATATCGCAGCGGAACAATATACAGTAGATAATTACTAGTCTTTTAAAACAAAGAACTATATCAGTTTTATATATACATCAATCAGAGTCAATATACAACTCAATACAATACATCACATCAATGGACAGTTATATAAACTTGTCCTCATACAGAATACACAGCGGAATAAATACTATCAGATACAAATACTACGACTCATCCTCCAGCTTATCTCCAAAGCTCCAGAATATCCAGAATATCCTGATAATATAACTCTAGGCTGCCCGTGTGGAAATTGGTGGGCACCCAGAGTTTAGAAGGGAAACAATAAACTCCGAGTCAGTCATGGTGACTGGTGTGAGATCGTAAAACAGTTATTCTTTAAAATAAACAACAGGATAATTTTAAAGTCAATTCGAAATGCTTTTGGAAAATGAAACTACCATAAGACCTCCCGCCACACACACAATGCAAACGCAGACTTGGAGGAGATTTCTTCTTATGATAGTCAAAGATGCTTACTACGCAAAAATCAAATTCTTTTTGATATTATTATTAGTGCATAGTGTAGAAAACATTTCGAAAGTAGAATATAAATCTTAGCCAGCATAGGTACCATTATAGTATGCTTGCTATAGCTGCCATATTAGATGGCAGGTTCTACAACTAAAACCGTACAAGGCTCGTATTGTTTCTTTGGATTTCCAACAAATGGTCAGGCTAAGGAACTTCCTATCCACGATGGGTACGTCCCTGGAATAGATGACCCGAGAACCTAACCGGATCTCTGCCAACACAAGGCCGGGTTACCTCTGCAAAAATAGGTAACTACTGACACGCGTATGCCATCCCCCGGTCGTCACCGATCTTCCCGAGGATCCCCGATTCGCAACAAACCACATAGATAATAATAATGCAGTAACCACAGAGGTTAAGTATCTGGGCTCCATACCATGATACCACCTTTATCCAGAAGGAATGACATACACTAAGGGGCGCTACTCCCTAGAACCTTGCTGCATCCTTCCTGTTTCGACCATTTCCGGGGTGTGAGGCTCGACGAAGTCTCGTCCACAAAGCTACGCTTTCTCAAAAAGCCCTGCTTCGGGTCAAACAAAATGATCAACCTATGATCACAAAGATATAAGATCAAACAAATGATCATATCACAAATGATCAAACACTGATCATTTCACGGCAACACTCAGTATGCCATGTTACCAAATTGGGATATATCGCTGATAAATTTCAACTACATAACCTCTGAGCTCGTACGTCTCAGAGAAGGGTGTTAAGCTAAGAGAATAAATTCTCCGCCACCAACAGAAATGTATTTGAAAGAAATCAGCTTTATATCTCAAATTGTAACGTCAGACACACAATCCATACAAGTCTGTTCCGGGATCGAACAGAACCGAAGGCACTTCTCACGAAGCCCTTGCATATCCGGATAAATTTCTAACCACGTCCGGACTTCCCGTCACTAAGGGTGATAAAACCTCTAAATCGGAGATCAGCCGATGTAGAGTAACTCGACGGTAATCCTTCCGTTTTCAAAAATATCCGGTCTTCAACACCAGTCTTCGAATGCAATTCATAACGACGTATCACATATTCAGAATGGGTTATACGACCCCATGGTCCTTTCCCGGCTAACCCGAATAGTGAGCGTTTATTTAAAAATAAGTGTGGCATTCAAATTCATCCAATTCACAACAAATACCTACTCAAGGTAATTATTGATAGTCGGTTATTTAACTATCAATAAAGATGCGCAACAACATCAGATTCCAAATAATTTTCCAAATTATTTCATCTTCAAAAATATCTTTACTAGATATAAAATTTCCACACTTAACCGTTTGAAAACAATTTCAAATCAATTCACTTTTCAATTTATCTTTAAAAGATAAAATTTCAAACCCTTCGTTTCATATGGGAAAACCATTTCCATACTTATTTAATTATAAGTAATTCACACAACTATTTATTTTCAACATTTGAAAATATTCGATATACTTAAATCAAATTAAGTATATATTCATTCTTTAAGGAAAACATTCTTTTAACACCTTTATTTGAGTCAAAACGAATGTTACGTAAAACATCATTACGACGACTCAAAATCACTAGTATAGGGATTCAGAATTTAGATAGATATGTAAATCCCAATACTATATAAAACATTTCCTTTCGGAAATCATTTACTATAACAACAGTGTTATAGTCCACCATTTCCTTAAATTTCTCGAAAACGTCTATTTCAACAATAAATGTTGAAATCTATGATTCGATACTTAACACGTTTTAAAACATCTTTTAAAACAACTTCATTTAACAACATTCCTTTTCCCAAAATATATTGATTTTATTCAATAATATATATTTACTGTCCAAATTCGTGAATATAATCACTATCCCAATTTTAACAATTTCTACACATTTAACTTAAAGGATAATTCGCTGTCCAAAATCACGAATATATCTCCTTTAATAACTTCAATGTTAAATTTATCAAATTCTATTGATTTTGAATTTCTAAAACAATGTTTATAAATCCCATTTCTATTTATAAAACTTCGATTTCTAAATTATCCAATTCAACTTATATAACTCAATTATATACCGGAAGTTTATATTATAAGTTAAGAACTTATAATCCATTTATTTACAACATCTATTCATTTCTCATCTAAATGTCAAAATCCTATTTATAAGATAATTGCTTATAAATCTTTTTGTTTTACAAAATCTATCCATTTAATAACTTCACAATTTATGAATCTATAAATTTCAATTCACTTATGGAATCCATTTTTATTTGACTTTAACACTTAATAAAACTCATTTCAAAATTCCAATATTTTTAATTTATAAAAATATCAATTTTTATAAATCTTTTTATATGAATTGTTTAAAATACTTCAACAATTCCAATTTAAACTATTTCATAATCTTTATCAATTGTTTATTTCAAAAATAACATTTTTGTCGTATTTCACAAAAATCACAATTTTACTAACATTAAAATCTTAACATTTATTTATTTAAAATAAACCAATTCAAAAATTTCAATAAAACGTATATTTCTACAAATCACTTTACAAATCCTTTTAAAATCCAAAATCGCTATTTTTAGACTTTAAAAATGGATCCGATGATGCAACGCATCAAATAGTCAATCATGGCATTCAAAAACATCATATATCAATATGATAATCAACAAATATCACAATATCTGTAAACAATAAATACAGTTGAGGAATCCAGTTGGATCCCTCCAACCTGTTTCCCTGCATCCACAGACGTTAGCACAATACCAATTCCGCTCCAGTACGGAATTATCGCGGTATATAGGTTTTATAAAAATCCGCTTACTAACGGCGCAAAAGGGTCTCATCCGCTATACGAGGCGGGAAATCATCAATCCAATATATACATATGACAATATGTATATATTGCTATATATATATAGATATATCCTAAAATATCTAATATCACATCCAAACAGTCAACAAACAATAACTGTAAAATCCACTTTCAATTTGAGTGAGAAAAATCTCACCGTGATTTTAATTCTGATTTCAGCGTTTATTTCGAATGAAATTAAACAGCCGTTTAATTTCACTCAAAATTTTCACTGACCCCGATCGCTTCCAATCCAGTTGCATCGCGTAGTATTCGACGATACGATTCCAACGCATTTTGTTTCGTCAATTTCTGATCACGTATAAACAAGTTATAGCAGTTTGAAGTTAATACGATTTTTTAAAAAAAATTAAATTTACAATTTTTATTTTAATTTCAAACCCACATCTGCCGTTCATTTTGAACGTGACAATCCAGGCCGCACGCGATCTTCTTCCACGCGCGCACGTTCTTCTTCCCCCTTCCAGTTAAAACACGCGACATCACCCATCTTTGCCGCCTCCAAACCCTAATGACGCGACCCCCTACGACGACTTCCACTTCGATCAGAAAGTGCCGTTCCACTCGCCTCCACGTGCTCCACCAACGACCGGAGTGGCTTCGAACTCGGTACCACCTAGCTCGCGAAAAACGACCCTAAACGTGCGTCCCTTGAACATAATTTGCCGACGATCTACTCAACTTCAGACGATCTTGGCCGTTGAAATCGTAGAGCTCGCGAAGCTCTACAAGTTTGCAGTTGAAGATTTCTCGTTTCGATTTGTGGATTTGAAGAAAAAGGAGGGAGAAGAACGGCAACCTTCGGCCATTGATATAGTGGGAGGCGGCGGCTGAAACTCAAACCCTAGGGTTGTTTTAAATTTGCAAAATGGAATTATGAAGGTCTTTTATAGAAAATTTCACGATTTACTATTCATCGAATTTTTCCGAACTCCGATTCGAGCGTGCCGGCTGACGTTTCTAGGGTTTAACCCGCGTTCCGAACGCAATGGAACAGGTTTCGAAAGCTAATTCGATCGTATGTGTGAGATATGGCAATAAACGATCAATTTAAATTAAACCGATTTAAATCGATTTCGAGGCGTTTTAATTTGTATCGGACAAACGGTAAATCCAAAAATTACGAAATTTGAAATCTTACAATAATATCACATTACGGATCCGATGAAACTGGTTTCGTCGAAATCCGAGACTTTTTGAAAAATGACTATTTTAACTCGACGATTTAAAATTAAAACGATATCGATGCGTTTCGAGCTGCCACGGTCAAACGATAACTTCGATTGCTACGAAAATTGAAATCCGATAATAACTAACTATTACGGATCCAATGGAACTGGTTTCGTTCAATTCTGAGACTGTTCGAAAATTAGCTATTTTCCAGTCGAAAATTAAATATTAAAATATTCGATTTTCACAGATTAACTTTAAATTCAGTTTTAAAAGTTCTATAACCTTTCTATAACTCCAGTATGATTAAATAAAATTTTACAAATCATTTTCAATCATTTTAAACTCGATTTTTAATTATCCCTGGAATTCCACTATTTAATCTTTCGATTTAATTATCAAATGAAACCCAATATTCGAAAAATAAATCATTCGACTTATTAAATTCATTTATTAATATTTAAAATCAATTAAATATTCGAATTTTAATTATCAAAAATTCTGGGTCGTTACAAACTTCCCCCCTTAAAAGAATTTCGTCCTCGAAATTACAAGTTAGGAAAAATGGTCCTTAACTCGTCTACTATTTTTCTCAAATTCAATAATTTCATCAATTTTTCAAAACAAATCTTTCTACTAAAGATTCGTTATCATTCAACTAAATTTCTAAACCTTCTATAGTTTTCAAACATATTGTTTACTACTCTATTCAAATTTAAATTCAAATTCAAATTTTTAACTTCCAAATTTTCCTCAAAATTTCTCTAACGCCCTAAATTTCCGAAAAATTTCGCCAGCGTTTCCTTTGCGCGGCTAATACGGTACGACTACAAAACGTCCCTACGGACTCTCAGATTTCAAAAAGAAAAAGAAAAAGCCAAGCGGCTAGAGAAGAAATCATCAAAAACTCATATTATAATTCAAATACATACCTTTTGTCGAGCAATTCAATTTTTATCTTCGAAATTAAATTCCAATTCCTTTATAAACCTGTATATCCTACTAGCCATAATATCTAGTTGCATATATTCAAACCATTTCGTACATTCAATTACAAAATTTTCAATATAACTGCTTATATCATCTCTAATTCACTATTGAAGTTATATATTCAATTTCGTTCAATTTTGCATTTTCAAATTCATTTGAATTCAATTCACAATTTCAATTCAATTTGGATTCGGTTTATCTTCTGAATATTGAATTTTTCAATTATCTTTCATTCACAACTGCATCATTTTAAGTTAGTTTCATTTACTAATTCATTACAAATTCTAATTCATCTTCAACATTCCGTTTCAATTCCATACGAATTTTAATTTATCTTTCATTTATAATTATTCAATTCAATTCATCGCTTACAAATTCGAAGTGAATTTCAACATTTAATCTTACTTTCATTTAATTGATTCACTTGTATTTATTTTAACTTAACTTCATCCTTTAAGTTAAATTTATTCTACCAAAATTCAATTGGTATAAGTTATCAACTTAGTAATATTTCATAAATATCTTTATATAGCATTCCAGAGTTTACCAACATTTCAAAGCCATTTTGAAAACAATTTAAATTATCCTTTGAATTTCAAAACAAAATCCAAAATTTTCAAACACTTCCATTTAAAATAATTTGGCAGCAATTCCTCTTCTGGAAACCCGAAAATGAACACCGGTGATGTCGCGATCATCATCGGAATTTCCAGCGACCTAAAAGAGTTTAGAGCTTTCATCTCTCTAAAATACTTTCCAAAACCTTCGAAATCCATTTTCAAATCAAAAATGATTTAAACTTCCAAATCTCCAAAATTTTCAAATCCTTTTCAAAACATTTTCAAATACTTCTCTGGAATTCCATTTTAAATTACAAATCACATTTATAATTTACATTCCTTAATTTCATTTGTATGTGAATTTATTTCTTAAATCTTTGGTTATTACTTTATTTCTTATTCAATTTCAACATAACAATAATAATATTTCAATGTCATTACTTCCTAACATCCAAACATCCATATACTATGATAATTCATAGAAAACCATTTCTTTTCTATACAAAAATAGCTTTGGGCGAAATTATTTCATTCACCCTATTTTAAAACAATACTGTGCCGAATTGTTCTATTTAAGTGTTTAGAAACCCCTTCGATACAGTTTTGCAAGACTGTGCCGACGAAGGTTCATATACCACTCAATAAACCAATCATCACAATACAAAACAATTTTATATTCAATAACAAATACGCGCTCATATCTATTATTACACTCAACTCATTCTAGAGTACTGCTGACTCTATCTCTAATGAGTAACACCCAACAGAGCAGGGTTGTCGCTTAACCATATGCTCTGATACCAAATGTAACATCCCGAAAATTTTCGACTTTCGAAAATTCAACATCGATACTCACTTTATCGACTGCTGAGCCATCGAATGCCGGAAACCCGAAAAGTTATGATTTTAAGAAAGAAGAAAAAGGTAGAAGAAAAAGATAGAAGAAAAAGAAAGAAGAACAACAACATCAACATCAGAAACAGAGACAATATCAGAATCTCACATATCGCAGCGGAACAATATACAGTAGATAATTACTAGTATTTTAAAACAAAGAACTATATCAGTTTTATATATACATCAATCAGAGTCAATATACAACTCAATACAATACATCACATCAATGGACAGTTATATAAACTTGTCCTCATACAGAATACACAGCGGAATAAATACTATCAGATACAAATACTACGACTCGTCCTCCAGCTTATCTCCAAAGCTCCAGAATATCCTGATAATATAACTCTAGGCTGCCCGTGTGGAAATTGGTGGGCACCCAGAGTTTAGAAGGGAAACAATAAACTCCGAGTCAGTCATGGTGACTGGTGTGAGATCGTAAAATAGTTATTCTTTAAAATAAACAACAGGATAATTTTAAAGTCAATTCGAAATGCTTTTGGAAAATGAAACTACCATAAGACCTCCCGCCACACACACAATGCAAACGCAGACTTGGAGGAGATTTCTTCTTATGATAGTCAAAGATGCTTACTACGCAAAAATCAAATTCTTTTTGATATTATTATTAGTGCATAGTGTAGAAAACATTTCGAAAGTAGAATATAAATCTTAGCCAGCATAGGTACCATTATAGTATGCTTGCTATAGCTGCCATATTAGATGGCAGGTTCTACAACTAAAACCGTACAAGGCTCGTATTGTTTCTTTGGATTTCCAACAAATGGTCAGGCTAAGGAACTTCCTATCCACGATGGGTACGTCCCTGGAATAGACGACCCGAGAACCTAACCGGATCTCTGCCAACACAAGGCCGGGTTACCTCTGCAAAAATAGGTAACTACTGACACGCGTATGCCATCCCCCGGTCGTCACCGATCTTCCTGAGGATCCCCGATTCGCAACAAACCACATAGATAATAATAATGCAGTAACCACAGAGGTTAAGTATCTGGGCTCCATACCATGATACCACCTTTATCCAGAAGGAATGACATACACTAAGGGGCGCTACTCCCTAGAACCTTGCTGCATCCTTCCTGTTTCGACCATTTCCGGGGTGTGAGGCTCGACGAAGTCTCGTCCATAAAGCTACGCTTTCTCAAAAAGCCCTGCTTCGGGTCAAACAAAATGATCAACCTATGATCACAAAGATATAAGATCAAACAAATGATCATATCACAAATGATCAAACACTGATCATTTCACAGCAACACTCAGTATGCCACGTTACCAAATTGGGATATATCGCTGATAAATTTCAACTACATAACCTCTGAGCTCGTACGTCTCAGAGAAGGGTGTTAAGCTAAGAGAATAAATTCTCAATGTAACATCCCGAAAATTTTCGACTTTCGAAAATTCAACATCGATACTCACTTTATCGACTGCTGAGCCATCGAATGCCGGAAACCCGAAAAGTTATGATTTTAAGAAAGAAGAAAAAGGTAGAAGAAAAAGATAGAAGAAAAAGAAAGAAGAACAACAACATCAACATCAGAAACAGAGACAATATCAGAATCTCACATATCGCAGCGGAACAATATACAGTAGATAATTACTAGTCTTTTAAAACAAAGAACTATATCAGTTTTATATATACATCAATCAGAGTCAATATACAACTCAATACAATACATCACATCAATGGACAGTTATATAAACTTGTCCTCATACAGAATACACAGCG
This sequence comes from Allium fistulosum, assembly GCA_030737815.1. NCBI lineage: Eukaryota > Viridiplantae > Streptophyta > Magnoliopsida > Asparagales > Amaryllidaceae > Allium > Allium fistulosum. The sequence continues at coordinate 371,191,497 of CM060906.1, read as the reverse complement.
GAATAAATACTATCAGATACAAATACTACGACTCGTCCTCCAGCTTATCTCCAAAGCTCCAGAATATCCAGAATATCCTGATAATATAACTCTAGGCTGCCCGTGTGGAAATTGGTGGGCACCTAGAGTTTAGAAGGGAAACAATAAACTCCGAGTCAGTCATGGTGACTGGTGTGAGATTGTAAAACAGTTATTCTTTAAAATAAACAACAGGATAATTTTAAAGTCAATTCGAAATGCTTTTGGAAAATGAAACTACCATAAGACCTCCCGCCACACACACAATGCAAACGCAGACTTGGAGGAGATTTCTTCTTATGATAGTCAAAGATGCTTACTACGCAAAAATCAAATTCTTTTTGATATTATTATTAGTGCATAGTGTAGAAAACATTTTGAAAGTAGAATATAAATCTTAGCCAGCATAGGTACCATTATAGTATGCTTGCTATAGCTGCCATATTAGATGGCAGGTTCTACAACTAAAACCGTACAAGGCTCGTATTGTTTCTTTGGATTTCCAACAAATGGTCAGGCTAAGGAACTTCCTATCCACGATGGGTACGTCCCTGGAATAGACGACCCGAGAACCTAACCGGATCTCTGCCAACACAAGGCCGGGTTACCTCTGCAAAAATAGGTAACTACTGACACGCGTATGCCATCCCCCGGTCGTCACCGATCTTCCTGAGGATCCCCGATTCGCAACAAACCACATAGATAATAATAATGCAGTAACCACAGAGGTTAAGTATCTGGGCTCCATACCATGATACCACCTTTATCCAGAAGGAATGACATACACTAAGGGGCGCTACTCCCTAGAACCTTGCTGCATCCTTCCTGTTTCGACCATTTCCGGGGTGTGAGGCTCGACGAAGTCTCGTCCACAAAGCTACGCTTTCTCAAAAAGCCCTGCTTCGGGTCAAACAAAATGATCAACCTATGATCACAAAGATATAAGATCAAACAAATGATCATATCACAAATGATCAAACACTGATCATTTCACAGCAACACTCAGTATGCCACGTTACCAAATTGGGATATATCGCTGATAAATTTCAACTACATAACCTCTGAGCTCGTACGTCTCAGAGAAGGGTGTTAAGCTAAGAGAATAAATTCTCAATGTAACATCCCGAAAATTTTCGACTTTCGAAAATTCAACATCGATACTCACTTTATCGACTGCTGAGCCATCGAATGCCGGAAACCCGAAAAGTTATGATTTTAAGAAAGAAGAAAAAGGTAGAAGAAAAAGATAGAAGAAAAAGAAAGAAGAACAACAACATCAACATCAGAAACAGAGATAATATCAGAATCTCACATATCGCAGCGGAACAATATACAGTAGATAATTACTAGTCTTTTAAAACAAAGAACTATATCAGTTTTATATATACATCAATCAGAGTCAATATACAACTCAATACAATACATCACATCAATGGACAGTTATATAAACTTGTCCTCGTACAGAATACACAGCGGAATAAATACTATCAGATACAAATACTACGACTCGTCCTCCAGCTTATCTCCAAAGCTCCAGAATATCCAGAATATCCTGATAATATAACTCTAGGCTGCCCGTGTGGAAATTGGTGGGCACCCAGAGTTTAGAAGGGAAACAATAAACTCCGAGTCAGTCATGGTGACTGGTGTGAGATCGTAAAACAGTTATTCTTTAAAATAAACAACAGGATAATTTTAAAGTCAATTCGAAATGCTTTTGGAAAATGAAACTACCATAAGACCTCCCGCCACACACACAATGCAAACGCAGACTTGGAGGAGATTTCTTCTTATGATAGTCAAAGATGCTTACTACGCAAAAATCAAATTCTTTTTTATATTATTATTAGTGCATAGTGTAGAAAACATTTCGAAAGTAGAATATAAATCTTAGCCAGCATAGGTACCATTATAGTATGCTTGCTATAGCTGCCATATTAGATGGCAGGTTCTACAACTAAAACCGTACAAGGCTCGTATTGTTTCTTTGGATTTCCAACAAATGGTTAGGCTAAGGAACTTCCTATCCACGATGGGTACGTCCCTGGAATAGACGACCCGAGAACCTAACCGGATCTCTGCCAACACAAGGCCGGGTTACCTCTGCAAAAATAGGTAACTACTGACACGCGTATGCCATCCCCCGGTCGTCACCGATCTTCCCGAGGATCCCCGATTCGCAACAAACCACATAGATAATAATAATGCAGTAACCACAGAGGTTAAGTATCTGGGCTCCATACCATGATACCACCTTTATCCAGAAGGAATGACATACACTAAGGGGCGCTACTCCCTAGAACCTTGCTGCATCCTTCCTGTTTCGACCATTTCCGGGGTGTGAGGCTCGACGAAGTCTCGTCCACAAAGCTACGCTTTCTCAAAAAGCCCTGCTTCGGGTCAAACAAAATGATCAACCTATGATCACAAAGATATAAGATCAAACAAATGATCATATCACAAATGATCAAACACTGATCATTTCACAGCAACACTCAGTATGCCACGTTACCAAATTGGGATATATCGCTGATAAATTTCAACTACATAACCTCTGAGCTCGTACGTCTCAAAGAAGGGTGTTAAGCTAAGAGAATAAATTCTCCGCCACCAACAGAAATATATTTGAAAGAAATCAGCTTTATATCTCAAATTGTAACGTCAGACACACAATCCATACAAGTCTGTTCCGGGATCGAACAGAACCGAAGGCACTTCTCACGAAGCCCTTGCATATCCGGATAAATTTCTAATCACGTCCGGACTTCCCGTCACTAAGGGTGATAAAACCTCTAAATCGGAGATCAGCCGATGTAGAGTAACTCGACGGTAATCCTTCCGTTTTCAAAAATATCCGGTCTTCAACACCGGTCTTCGAATGCAATTCATAACGACGTATCACATATTCGGAATGGGTTATACGACCCCATGGTCCTTTCCCGGCTAACCCGAATAGTGAGCGTTTATTTAAAAATAAGTGTGGCATTCAAATTCATCCAATTCACAACAAATACCTACTCAAGGTAATTATTGATAGTCGGTTATTTAACTATCAATAAAGATGCGCAACAACATCAGATTCCAAATAATTTTCCAAATTATTTCATCTTCAAAAATATCTTTACTAGATATAAAATTTCCACACTTAACCGTTTGAAAACAATTTCAAATCAATTCACTTTTCAATTTATCTTTAAAAGATAAAATTTCAAACCCTTCGTTTCATATGGGAAAACCATTTCCATACTTATTTAATTATAAGTAATTCACACAACTATTTATTTTCAACATTTGAAAATATTCGATATACTTAAATCAAATTAAGTATATATTCATTCTTTAAGGAAAACATTCTTTTAACACCTTTATTTGAGTCAAAACGAATGTTACGTAAAACATCGTTACGACGACTCAAAATCACTAGTATAGGGATTCAGAATTTAGATAGATGTGTAAATCCCAATACTATATAAAACATTTCCTTTCGGAAATCATTTACTATAACAACAGTGTTATAGTCCACCATTTCCTTAAATTTCTCGAAAACATCTATTTCAACAATAAATGTTGAAATCTATGATTCGATACTTAACACGTTTTAAAACATCTTTTAAAACAACTTCATTTAACAACATTCCTTTTCCCAAAATATATTGATTTTATTCAATAATATATATTTACTGTCCAAATTCGTGAATATAATCACTATCCCAATTTTAACAATTTCTACACATTTAACTTAAAGGATAATTCGCTGTCCAAAATCACGAATATATCTCCTTTAATAACTTCAATGTTAAATTTATCAAATTCTATTGATTTTGAATTTATAAAACAATGTTTATAAATCCCATTTCTATTTATAAAACTTCGATTTCTAAATTATGCAATTCAACTTATATAACTCAATTATATACCGGAAGTTTATATTATAAGTTAAGAACTTATAATCCATTTATTTACAACATCTATTCATTTCTCATCTAAATGTCAAAATCCTATTTATAAGATAATTGCTTATAAATCTTTTTGTTTTACAAAATCTATCCATTTAATAACTTCACAATTTATGAATCTATAAATTTCAATTCACTTATGGAATCCATTTTTATTTGACTTGAACACTTAATAAAACTCATTTCAAAATTCCAATATTTTTAATTTATAAAAATATCAATTTTTATAAATCTTTTTATATGAATTGTTTAAAATACTTCAACAATTCCAATTTAAACTATTTCATAATCTTTATCAATTGTTTATTTCAAAAATAACATTTTTGTCGTATTTCACAAAAATCACAATTTTACTAACATTAAAATCTTAACATTTATTTATTTAAAATAAACCAATTCAAAAATTTCAATAAAACGTATATTTCTACAAATCACTTTACAAATCCTTTTAAAATCCAAAATCGTTATTTTTAGACTTTAAAAATGGATCCGATGATGCAACGCATCAAATAGTCAATCATGGCATTCAAAAACATCATATATCAATATGATAATCAACAAATATCACAATATCTGTAAACAATAAATACAGTTGAGGAATCCAGTTGGATCCCTCCAACCTGTTTCCCTGCATCCACAGACGTTAGCACAATACCAATTCCGCTCCAGTACGGAATTATCGCGGTATATAGGTTTTATAAAAATCCGCTTACTAACGGCGCAATAGGGTCTCATCCGCTATACGAGGCGGGAAATCATCAATCCAATATATACATATGCCAATATGTATATATTGCTATATATATAGATATATCCTAAAATATCTAATATCACATCCAAACAGTCAACAAACAATAACTGTAAAATCCACTTTCAATTTGAGTGAGAAAAATCTCACCGTGATTTTAATTCTGATTTCAGCGTTTATTTCGAATGAAATTAAACAGCCGTTTAATTTCACTCAAAATTTTCACTGACCCCGATCGCTTCCAATCCAGTTGCATCGCGTAGTATTCGACGATACGATTCCAACGCATTTTGTTTCGTCAATTTCTGATCACGTATAAACAAGTTATAGCAGTTTGAAGTTAATACGATTTTTTTAAAAAAATTAAATTTACAATTTTTATTTTAATTTCAAACCCACATCTGCCGTTCATTTTGAACGTGACAATCCAGGCCGCACGCGATCTTCTTCCACGCGCGCACGTTCTTCTTCCCCCTTCCAGTTAAAACACGCGACATCACCCATCTTTGCCGCCTCCAAACCCTAATGACGCGACCCCCTACGACGACTTCCACTTCGATCAGAAAGTGCCGTTCCACTCGCCTCCACGTGCTCCACCAACGACCGGAGTGGCTTCGAACTCGGTCCCACCTAGCTCGCGAAAATCGACCCTAAACGTGCGTCCCTTGAACAGAATTTGCCGACGATCTACTCAACTTCAGACGATCTTGGCCGTTGAAATCGTAGAGCTCGCGAAGCTCTACAAGTTTGCAGTTGAAGATTTCTCGTTTCGATTTGTGGATTTGAAGAAAAAGGAGGGAGAAGAACGGCAACCTTCGGCCATTGATATAGTGGGAGGCGGTGGCTGAAACTCAAACCCTAGGGTTGTTTTAAATTTGCAAAATGGAATTATGAAGGTCTTTTATAGAAAATTTCACGATTTACTATTCATCGAATTTTTCCGAACTCCGATTCGAGCGTGCCGGCTGACGTTTCTAGGGTTTAACCCGCGTTCCGAACGCAATGGAACAGGTTTCGAAAGCTAATTCGATCGTATGTGTGAGATATGGCAATAAACGATCAATTTAAATTAAACCGATTTAAATCGATTTCGAGGCGTTTTAATTTGTACCGGACAAACGGTAAATCCAAAAATTACGAAATTTGAAATCTTACAATAATATCACATTACGGATCCGATGAAACTGGTTTCGTCGAAATCCGAGACTTTTTGAAAAATGACTATTTTAACTCGACGATTTAAAATTAAAACGATATCGATGCGTTTCGAGCTGCCACGGTCAAACGATAACTTCGATTGCTACGAAAATTGAAATCCGATAATAACTAACTATTACGGATCCAATGGAACTGGTTTCGTTCAATTCTGAGACTGTTCGAAAATTAGCTATTTTCCAGTCGAAAATTAAATATTAAAATATTCGATTTTCACAGATTAACTTTAAATTCAGTTTTAAAAGTTCTATAACCTTTCTATAACTCCAGTATGATTAAATAAAATTTTACAAATCATTTTCAATCATTTTAAACTCGATTTTTAATTATCCCTGGAATTCCACTATTTAATCTATCGATTTAATTATCAAATGAAACCCAATATTCGAAAAATAAATCATTCGACTTATTAAATTCATTTATTAATATTTAAAATCAATTAAATATTCGAATTTTAATTATCAAAAATTCTGGGTCGTTACAAATGGGGTGAACGAAAACTGGAATGAAGCTTTACTGCATGATGAATTGTTCAGGGTGACAAAATATATTTGTTTGTACAATTTTCTAGCAGAGATATTTTTCTTTGTGGAGGCTGCATTTATTATGTTGTACAATGCATAAGTATACTGTGGTGGCTTGTATTAATTCTAATTGTACCATAAATTTTTTTCTCGGCTGTACAAATATATGAGGATATTTTGATGTGGCTTCCTTCACAAGCTTTCATATACTTATTCTTGTTTCATTCTTTACTCATGTATTTGACTTTACTTTGGCCAAAAATATTTATAAAACTGAAATGATTTTCTTACATTTCGAATGACCATATTTGTGCTGGTGAGAAGAAATGCAATGTTTCTCATTTTGTCTACAGCAAATCCATTTGAATTTGCATATGTATACTTTCTATTTTTACAAAGCTATATAATTTATCTTTTTAACTTATACTTTGTTCATATTGCTTGAATGTATCATATTTTCCTTTTATTATTTATTATTATCATTTATTATTAAACAATTTATTTACTATTTAAATTCAAACCAAAACATATATATATATATATATATATATATATATATATCTACATATATATACAACATTTTAAATGATTTAACGCATTTTTATTCGATGTCGGGGAAACTCGCATTACTTCATCGATTTATTTCACAATTTTAATTCAAAGTTTCAATAAATTATCAATTTAAATTTAATTAAAATCCGGGGTCTTTACAGACTTCCCCCCTTAAAAGAATTTCGTCCTCGAAATTCACAGGCACGAAAACAAAGACAAATGAAGAATGTTTTATTTAATCAAACTGAACATTGATTCTGCATTTGGCTTACCAAATCAGAATATCAAAAATAGATACAAAATCGAATCTATTGAATTCTTTTACACGATACTCGGGTTATCCAGATCTACGAGATATGCAGTGGCATCGGTCAGTTTGAAAGGATAACTAACCATTCGTATAACATATCGGGACCCAAAAAAATAGATATATAGATACAATTTCAAAATCTTTCAGTTTAGAAGCTAAAGTATACCTATCAGCCATAGTACACATTGCAAACAATCCATCCAAACAAACAATTTTGGCTCAGTTGGAGTTTATGTCCCATATTAATATATCGAATCTCCTTTCTGGATCTACCAGAAATAATCGAAGAATTGAGAAAAGAGATGTTGAACAAAAGAGATTGATAGAGAAAAGATTGTTTCCACTATTGTTACAGAGTATTGACCAATTATAGTCGTATTTCCCTGTCCCCTATCTCGTCCTCTTCTTGCACTCATACTCACTATCAGTGGATAGCAAGAGAATTTACTGAGACGTTCAGACGGATATCTGAGAATTACTCATTCTAGAGTTTACTTCACTCTATCTCTAATGAGCTACTTAACGTGTTATACTCCTGAGCTAAAGTTCAACCTTAGCTCTGATACCACATGTAACGTATCGGGTTTTGCCCGCTCGAAAATCAACATCCGTACTTCACATTGTACTAGAATGCCGCAGATTCGACCGTTCAAATCCGATTCGCCGGAGCTATAACAACATTAAGTAAATAACACAGCGGAAGAAAAGAATAATACATTGATATACAATATCTGATACAACAGAGTGATACAATGAATATCAATATACATCAGAGATATGATACAAGAAATAGCAGCGGAAAAGAAAAAAATAACAACAGCAGCGGAACAATATCAATAGAAGTGATAACTCCAAAATGATCTTCAGACAAGAATGAATCCACAACTCCAAGATAAGCAACTCCGATGAATGAACTAGCTCCAGATAATCTACTAAACCTGAATATCTGAAAAGAAACCCAACTCTAGACTGCTCGTGTGGAAAATTATGAGCACCCAGAGTTTAGGAAGGGAACAATAAACTCCGGATCAGTCATGGGACTGGTGTGAGCAACAAAAACAGTTTATCTTTAAACAAACACAAAAGGTTTTAAACATTGAAATCCGCAATGCTTTTTAGAAAATGAAACTACCATAAGACCTCCCACCACACACACAATGCAAACGCAGAATTGGAGGAGATTTCTTCTTATGATAGTCAAAGATGCTTACTACGCAAAATCATTGGATTATTATTATTAGTGCATAGTGCAGAAAACATTTCGAAAGTATAATATTAATCTTAGCCAACATACGACCAGTATCGTATGCCTACTATAGCTACTATGTTCAATAGCAGGTTACCGCCACATTCCATAGCAGGTAATACAACTAAAATCGTACAAGGTTCGTATTGTTTCTTTGGATTTTCCAACAAATGGTCAGGCTAAGGAACTTCCTTCCGCCGCATGGGAACGCCTCTGGCGGGACGTCCCGAGAGACAAACTGCTCTCTGCCAAACAAGGCCGGGTTACCCCTGTAACAGGTAACTCACGAATATGCCACCTCCCGGTCCTTTGGGACCTTTATCCGAGCTCGGTATCCAACATCACACATCATAAAGAAAGTGTATCCACATGAGTAAGTATCTGGGCTCCATACCATGATACCACCCCTTTCCAGAAGGAAATGACATACCCTAAAGGGCGCGACCCTCATAACCTTGCCGCAACATTCCTGTTTCGACCATTTCCGGGTAGTGAGGCCCTGACGAAGTCTCGTCCACAAAGCTACACTTTTTCAAAAAGCCACGCTTTGGGTCAACAGATGATCAACCTATGATCACAAAGATAAATGATCAAACAAATGATCATATCACAAATGATCAAACACTGATCATTACACATCAACACTCAGCATGTCACATTACCAAATTGGGATATATCGCTGATAAATTTCAACTACATAACCTCTGAGCTCGTACGTCTCAGAGAAGGGTGTTAAGCTAAGAGAATAAATTCTCCGCCACCAACAGAAATGTATTTGAAAGAAATCTGCTTTATATCTCAAAGTGTAATGTCAGACATACAATCCATACAAGTCTGTTCCGGGATCGAACAGAACCGAAGGCACTTCTCACGAAGCCCTTGCAAATCCGGATAATTTCCAATCACGTCCGGACTTCCCGTCACTAAGGGTGATAAAACCTCTATATCGGGGATCAGCCGATGCAGAGTAACTCGACGGTAATCCTTCCGTTTTCAAAAATATCCGGTCTTCAACACCGGTCTTCAAATGCCATCCATATACGACGTATCACATATTCAGAATGGGTTATACGACCCAAAGGTCCTCTCCCGGCTAAACCGAATAGTGAGCGTAATATTTAAAAACATATGGATATGGGATTTCAATTAAGTCACAACTTATTACCCAAAATCTTTCTTTTCAAATGGTTTAACAAATTACCATTTTTAAATCTTTAAACAAAAAGATTCAACCTTTACGGTTTAAACAGTTTCCACACTTTAATCTTTTAAACAAAAGATTCACTCACAGATTTTCCAAATTAATTTCCATTTCAATTTGATTAACTCGTTAAACCTTTAAATCAAGATTTAACTTATAGCTTTCAAAACAATCTCATTTTAAATGATTCAAACCAATCATTATTTTAAATCTGTTAAAGATAACAGATTCAAATCATAGCTTTTCAAAACAATTCATTCATAACTTGGAAAACCATCTTCACTTCAATATTGAAATTCCTTTAATTAAACCGGAATTTCATTTCTTATCTGAAAGCTTTTATCTTTTGAAAACAAATAGTTTCATTTCAGAAAATCTGATTCATTCATACGAGTGGAAATCCTTGGGTTAAATCCAAATTCTCAAAATTATACTTTTAAATGGTTTAACTTTATATAAACACATTTATATCATCTTTAATCCCTAGTTTCAAATCATAGGATTCAATTCCAAACTTGAATTCAAATTTAAATCAAATTATTTAAATTTTCAAAACTCGATTAAGTTATTCAAAATAACTTTTATCTTTGAAATTCTATTTCAAAAGCTTTTCACTTTAAACCCGAATTTCCAATTTCAAAATCAATTGAAATTAAAATTTCAATTTCAAAAACATTAAATTTACATTATCTGTGACTTAACCGATTTCCACGTGAAATCCATATTTGTGTGTGTAAAAGTGTAGTCCAGGGGTTTCACACAGTAGTGCAACACAATGAATCATCACATATCAAAATACAGAAATATCATTCGATAAGCGGTATAAGAACAACGCTTATCGTTCATTCACAGATCATAGATATATAAAGGTCACAGATAAGTAAACTACAGATCATAACATAAATCTGGATGTATCACAAAGCATCATATATCAGGGATATCAAACAATCAAATCATCCAATAGAATCCAAATATTCATAAGTAAGATCAGTTAATTTTCTGATTAATTCAAATCAGATTAATTTATTATGAATAAACTACAAATCTTGGTTAATTAATCATTAATCAATTATAAACCATTTCAATTAATTAATCTTTAATCATTTATTAATTAACTTTTAAAAATAAATAAATTAACCTTTAATTATTAAATAATTAACTTTTAATTATTTAATTCTCCATTTAATTAATTATCATTCTTTAATCACCTTCATTAATTAATTAACCTTTAATTAATTATTCTCAGATTTATTACCTTAATTAATAAATCATATTAATTATTTAATCTTTAAACCAATTACATAATTAATCAACCCCTTAATCATTCAATTATTCTTAAATTAATCATCTCTGTAATTAATTTTCATTAACAATCCTTAATTTCTAATAAATTAAATTGCTTAATTATTAGTTTACCAATTTATTAATTACAAATCTATAAATCCCTAATTAATTACAATTACAAATTAATTAACCAAATCTTTACTTACCTTTATAAATTAATCATTATTAACACATTAATTTATTCAAGAAATTAAGGTTAATCAAATTATAAATCTATCTTAATTAATTCCATTTTTTTTATTTGAAATAAATAAATTTATAATAATGCCATAAATTAATTTAATTAAACTTAATTACTTTCAAAATAATTAACTTAACCTTTCCTAATCCCATTTTTTTTCCAACACAATTATTTTTAAAAGAAGAAGCTTAAATTGGTTCAGACTTGAATTTGTTTAAAGCTTGAAAACTGTTTTTATGTCAAATTTCCCAGACCCGAGACAACCCCAGTTTTCACTCGAGTTAAACCCGAGTTCTCCCATACGTTTCCCCGAGTTCTTCCTCCCCTTCTCTCATACTTACCCCTTTATATTCAAATCTGTTAAAATTTTAAAAGAAAACTGTAACGAGTCTCTCACGCAAAACCCAGATGAAACCCGAGACAATCAACGAAAACTTCGAGCAATTCCCGATCCTCTCTCAAATCCCACTCCTCTGCTCTTCTTCCCAAACACGTAATTCACCTGACATACAAGTGCACCGTGCATGTGCACTTCCACCAGAGCCACCTCCGCCCTCCGACGAACCCTCCGGCAAGTCACAAATCGACACCACAGTCGATGCAAGCCATCCATTCGACATAACCTAACCCAAAACGAGAACGAGTATCCCAGTTCAAAACTGGAAATCGACATCACCTGGAAATCTATCACGCAACCACAATTCCGACCACCTGGACACGAGCCACCAAGCAGAAATCCTTGTCACATCGCAACGCCTCGAACCGCCTCCACGCGATCCATTCCGATCACCCATCGACGCCGGAAATGCCCCAAGAAGCACCACGATAAATGTTGGGTACAAAACCCTATTTCATCTTCAATCCACTTCTCCAATCATAAAAAAAAATTATAATCATTTTTCCTACAATCTATCCTATATCATCCTCCTCCAGATTAAATCTGGAAGCTTGATTTTTTTCTTGATCGATGGGAATTGACCTTTTTGTCAAATTCGTTCAACTTGAAAATTGAAACGATTCTTGAATCTGAAAATCTTGAAACTATATTCTAAAATCATGATTTTCTGTCACGAATCGTTTCCTGAGACCCAAACGAGAAATCGTAATAAATGATTTTTATCTTGAGTTAATTTATTACTGTCATATTCAAATTTTAGATAAATTACTTAATTATTTTACTTGTTTTTATTTTTAGAATTGGGCTTACCTCATTACAATCAATTTCCTTTTAAACATCACATTTCCTAATGATTTGGATGAGGAGTTAAAAATTATTCTTGAAAAAAATCTTAAACCTGTTAAACAACAGAACATGCATATACAAGTACCCAGCCTAGGCATGCATAACTTACCTTTGTGTTCCCAGATAAAATGCATATCTACCACCGTTTTTAAAAAAAAACATTTCCCAATCATCATTTTCACTCATCATCACAGGCATTTTCAAGTAAAGAGGATCAAGTTTTGAGGGGAAGTTTACTCACTTGGAAAATTGAAAACAGAGAGTTTGCTCACCTGGTTTTAAAGAAGAAACAGAGTTGCTTTGGAGCTAGCATTTCATTCGCTTGATCTTTTGATTTGCCTGAAACTTGATATGTTTTACTTTGTTTGTTTTAGAGGAGATGATATACTTTAGTTTTTCTTTTTTCTCAGTTTTAATGGGGTGAACGAAAACTGGAATGAAGCTTTACTGCATGATGAATTGTTCAGGGTGACAAAATATATTTGTTTGTACAATTTTCTAGCAGAGATATTTTTCTTTGTGGAGGCTGCATTTATTATGTTGTACAATGCATAAGTATACTGTGGTGGCTTGTATTAATTCACATTGTACCATAAATTTTTTTCTCGGCTGTACAAATATATGAGGATATTTTGATGTGGCTTCCTTCACAAGCTTTCATATACTTATTCTTGTTTCATTCTTTACTCATGTATTTGACTTTACTTTGGCCAAAAATATTTATAAAACTGAAATGATTTTCTTACATTTCGAATGACCATATTTGTGCTGGTGAGAAGAAATGCAATGTTTCTCATTTTGTCTACAGCAAATCCATTTGAATTTGCATATGTATACTTTCTATTTTACAAAGCTATATAATTTATCTTTTTAACTTATACTTTGTTCATATTACTTGAATGTATCATATTTTCCTTTTATTATTTATTATTATCATTTATTATTAAACAATTTATTTACTATTTAAATTCAAACCAAAACATATATATATATATATATATATCTACATATATATACAACATTTTAAATGATTTAACGCATTTTTATTCGATGTCGGGGAAACTCGCATTACTTCATCGATTTATTTCACAATTTTAATTCAAAGTTTCAATAAATTATCAATTTAAATTTAATTAAAATCCGGGGTCTTTACAGACTTCCCCCATCTGGTTCGGCGGAAGGAAGTTCCTTAGCCTGACCATTTGTTGGAAAATCCAAAGAAACAATACGAACCTTGTACGGTTTTAGTTGTATTACCTGCTATGGAATGTGGCGGTAACCTGCTATTGAACATAGTAGCTATAGTAGGCATACGATACTGGTCGTATGTTGGCTAAGATTATTAGTATACTTTCGAAATGTTTTCTGCACTATGCACTAATAATAATAATCCAATGATTTTGCGTAGTAAGCATCTTTGACTATCATAAGAAGAAATCTCCTCCAATTCTGCGTTTGCATTGTGTGTGTGGTGGGAGGTCTTATGGTAGTTTCATTTTCTAAAAAGCATTGCGGATTTCAATGTTTAAAACCTTTTGTGTTTGTTTAAAGATAAACTGTTTTTGTTGCTCACACCAGTCCCATGACTGATCCGGAGTTTATTGTTCCCTTCCTAAACTCTGGGTGCTCATAATTTTCCACACGAGCAGTCTAGAGTTGGGTTTCTTTTCAGATATTCAGGTTTAGTAGATTATCTGGAGCTAGTTCATTCATCGGAGTTGCTTATCTTGGAGTTGTGGATTCATTCTTGTCTGAAGATCATTTTGGAGTTATCACTTCTATTGATATTGTTCCGCTGCTGTTGTTATTTTTTTCTTTTCCGCTGCTATTTCTTGTATCATATCTCTGATGTATATTGATATTCATTGTATCACTCTGTTGTATCAGATATTGTATATCAATGTATTATTCTTTTCTTCCGCTGTGTTATTTACTTAATGTTGTTATAGCTCCGGCGAATCGGATTTGAACGGTCGAATCTGCGGCATTCTAGTACAATGTGAAGTACGGATGTTGATTTTCGAGCGGGCAAAACCCGATACGTTACATGTTTTCGTTGATTGTCTCGGGTTTCATCTGGGTTTTGCGTGAGAGACTCGTTACAGTTTTCTTTTAAAATTTTAACAGATTTAAATATAAAGAGGTAAGCCCAATTCTAAAAATAAAAACAAGTAAAATAATTAAGTAATTTATCTAAAATTTGAATATGACACAAATATGGATTTCACGTGGAAATCGGTTAAGTCACAGATAATGTAAATTTAATGTTTTTGAAATTGAAATTTTAATTTCAATTGATTTTGAAATTGGAAATTCGGGTTTAAAGTGAAAAGCTTTTGAAATAGAATTTCAAAGATAAAAGTTATTTTGAATAACTTAATCGAGTTTTGAAAATTTAAATAATTTGATTTAAATTTGAATTCAAGTTTGGAATTGAATCCTATGATTTGAAACTAGGGATTAAAGATGATATAAATGTGTTTATATAAAGTTAAACCATTTAAAAGTATAATTTTGAGAATTTGGATTTAACCCAAGGATTTCCACTCGTATGAATGAATCATATTTTCTGAAATGAAACTATTTGTTTTCAAAAGATAAAAGCTTTCAGATAAGAAATGAAATTCCGGTTTAATTAAAGGAATTTCAATATTGAAGTGAAGATGGTTTTCCAAGTTATGAATGAATTGTTTTGAAAAGCTATGATTTCAAATTTTTTTAACCTAATTTAAGCAGGCTCCGGAATTTTTATCACCGCGATGCATCTACTGGATCGAGTGCGGCGAGCTTGTGGGGTTTGGTAGTGGGGATGTGGACGAGGCCATGGCCAGAGGTGATGGCTCTCAGGCGGTCGGAGTATCAAGTTTGAATCGATGACAGGTTTGGGGTGTTCGAGATGTTTTGTTCCAGGTTTTGGCTCGAACTATCGAATTTTCGATTTTTGAGTTTCTGGTGTCGAATCGAACTTTGGGTTCGAGCGTAGGGGTGAAGCGCGACTGGCTGAAGGTCGCGATGGCCATTGGAGAGGCGGCGCGGTGACGTGCACGTGCACACTTGTATTGGTGTGTCTGGAAGTCATGGAGATCGGGGAAGAAGAAGGTCTCGGGGATGGTCACGAGAAAACGAGGAGTTTACTCGAAGCAAGAATGTGGGGGACTCGGGTCGAAAATGTATTACAGGCTCTTCAACCTGAACCCTGTTTCTGTTTTGAAATTTAAAATTAAATTCAAATTTTAAAATCAAGTTTTTAAAACTGAGTTTAAATCTGAAATGCGAATGGAGGTCCTAGTTTGAATTAAAATGTAGTTTGTAAATAAATAAAGTGTTAAATTCAATTTGTTTCAATCGTTTAAAAATAATTAAATGTAGTGGAGAAATTTGGAATTTAAACAGATCTGTAATTTGAAAATGAAATTTAAACAAGTTGAATTTAAAAGTAAAACTTGGAACTAATTTTAAATCAGATTTTAAAATTAAATATAAGAAATTTCTTTGAAAAAAATAATTAAAGACATTTAAAAAATTGATAAAGATCATTAACCAAGATTTTATTTGAATAATTAATTAATGATTAAAGGTGGATAAATCAAGTTTGTTAACGTTGATTTAAGATTACGGATAATCACTCATCTTAATTAACTAGGGAAAATTATTATTTGCGGTAATTGATTTATCATGGGTTAAATTAATCAATTAAAGATAATTTATGAAATGGTGAATTAAATAATTAAAGATTTGTCATTTAATAATTAAAGGTTGGTGAATTATAATTAAATGGTTAATTAATGAGTAAAGAAAGAATAAATCAAAATGATTGGTAATTAATTAATATTAATTAATCAGGATTAGAAATTTATTCATAAGAAATTTATCTGATTTAAATTAATCAGATAATTTATTGATCTTACTTATGGATGCTTGGATTTTATTGGATGATTTGAATTGTTTGATATCCCTGATATATGATGCTTTATGATACATCCTGATTTATGTTGTGATCTGTAGTTTACTTACCTGTGATATATATCTGTGATCTGTGAATGAAGATAAGCGATATCGATTATACCGCTTATCGATATATCTGTGATGATTGATGTTGCACTATCGTGTAAAACCCTGGACTACACCATACACACACAAAATATGGATTTCACGTGGAAATCGGTTAAGTCACAGATAATTTAAATTTGATGTTTTTGAAATTGAAAATTTTAATTTCAATTGATTTTGAAATTTGAAATCTGGGTTTAAAGTAGAAGCTTTTGAAATGGAATTTCAAAGATAAAGGTTATTTTGAATAACTTAATCGAGTTTTGAAATTTAAATAATTTGATTTAAATTTGAATTCAAGTTTGAAATTGAATTCTATGATTTGAAACTAGGGATTAAAGATGTTGTACAAGTTATATATGGGTTAAACTATTTTAAAGTATTGGTTTGGGAATTTGAAATTAATTCAAGGGTTTTGACTCGTGTAAATATAACTGGATTTTCCGAAACGGAACTATTTGTTTTCAAATAGTAAAAGCTTTCACATAAGAAAGGATTTCCAAATTGTGTTGAACGGTTTCAAGTTTGAAATAGAATTGAAATGTTTTGAAATTTATGAAATGAGTCTTTGATTCAAAGACCGAACGAGTTAATCTAACTTGAAATAAAATTGTTTTGAAAAGCTATGAATTGAATCTGTTTATTTTTAACAGCTTTAGGATAATGATTTGTTTAAATCAATTGAAATGGAATTGTTTTGAAAGCTATGAGTTAAATCTTTGATTTAAAGATTTAACGAGTTAAATTGAAATGGAAATCGATTTGGAAAATCTGTGAATGAATCTTTTGTTTAAAAGATAAAATGTGGAAAATTGTTAAACCATTTAAGGTTGTTAAAATGAATCTTTTTGGTTTAAAGATTTAAAAATGGTAATTTGTTTAAACCATTTGAAGAAAGATTTTGGGTAATAAGTTGTGACTTAATTGAAATCCCAATATCCATATGTTTTTAAAGATTGCGCTCGTTATTCGGTTTAGCCGGGAGAGGACCTTTGTGTCATATAACCCATTCCGAATAGTGATACGTCGTATATGGATCGCATTTGAAGACCGGTGGTGAAGACCGGATATTTGCGAAAACGATAGGACAACTCGTCGAATGTCTCTGCATCGAATGGCCCCGATATAGAGATTTTATCACCCTTTGTGATGGGAAGTCCGGACGGGATCGTGAATACCCGGAAATGCAAGGGCTTCGTAAGAAGTGCCTTCGGTTCTGTTCGAACCCGGAACAGACTTGTATGGATACATGTCTGACATTACACTTTGAGATATAAAGCCGATTTCTTTCAAATACATATCTGTTTGGTGGAGGAGAATTTATTCTCTTAGCTTAACACCCTTCTCTGAGACGTACGAGCTCAGAGGTTATGTAGTTGAAATTTATCAGCGATATATCCCAATTTGGTAATGTGGCATGCTGAGTGTTGCTGTGTGATGATCAATGTTTGATCATTTGTGATATGATCTTTTGTTTGATCATTTATCTTTGTGATCATAGGTTGATCATCTGTTGACCCAAAGCGTGGCTTTTTGAAAAAGCGTAGCTTTGTGGACGAGACTTCGTCGAGCCTCACAACCCGGTAATGGTCGAAACAGGAATCGTGCGGCAAGGTTTTCAGGGGTAGCTCCCCTAGGGTATGACCATTCCTTCTGGAAAAGGGTAGTATCATGGTATGGAGCCCAGATACTTACTCATGTGGATACACTTTCTTTATGATGTGTGATGTTGGTTATCGAGCGCTCGGATAAAGGTCCCAAAGGACCGGGGGTGGCATATCTGAGGTTTCTTTTATCCCTTGGGAAAAGGGGTTGCCGGCCTTGTTTGGCAGAGAACAGTTGGTTCTCGGAACGTCCCGCCAGAGGCGTTTCTTTCGTGGAATAGGAAGTTCCTTAGCCTGACCATTTGTTGGAAATCCAAACAAAACAATACGAGCCCTGTACGGTTTTAGTTGTATTACCTGCCATGGAATGTGGTGGTAACCTGCTATTGAACATGGTAGCTATAGTAGGCATAAGTGCGAAATGTTTATGCTGGCTAAGATTTATATTCTACTTTCGAAATTGTTTTCTACACTATGCACTAGTAATAATATCAAATGATTTGATTTTGCGTAGTAAGCATCTTTGACTATCATAAGAAGAAATCTCCTCCAATTCTGCGTTTGCATTGTGTGTGTGGTGGGAGGTCTTATGGTAGTTTCATTTTCTAAAAGCATTGCGAATTGACTTTAAAATTCCCTGCTATTTGTTTTTAAAGATAAACTGTTTTTCTTGCTCACACCAGTCCCATGACTGATCCGGAGTTTATTGTTTCTTTCCTAAACTCTGGATGCTCAAAATTTTTACACGAGCAGTCTAGAGTTTGGTTTTTCAGATATTCAGATTTAGTAGATTATCTGGAGCTAGTTCAGTCTTTGGATCGGACCGCACTTGCTTATCTTTGTGCCTCGTTATTGGGAGTTCGAGCTATTTATGGATTGGCGCATTGAAGATGGAGATTATCCGCTGCTGATGTTATCGTTTTCTTTTCCGCTGCTATTTGTTGTATCATATCTCTGATGTATATTGATATTCATTGTATCATTCTGTTGTATCAGATATTGTATATCAATGTATTATTCATTTCTTCCGCTGTGTTATTTACTTAACTGTGTTATAAGCTCCGGCGACTCGGATTTGAACGCTCGAATCTACGACATTCGAGTACGATGTAAAGTATGGATGTCGATTTTCGAGGGCGAAAAACCCGTATCGTTACATTTGTATATATATATTTATTTAAATTTAAATGATTTAACAAATTTTAATTTGGATCCGGAGAAACTCGCTTACTTTATCAATTAATTTACTATTTTTATTCGAAAATACCATTAATTATTAATTTAAATAAATTTAAATCTGGGGTCGTTACTAAAAAATAGGAGTTTGCTCACCATTGTTTTTCCAGGAATAAGAACAGAGCACTTAAATGTTGAAAACAGTTTGAATTTGCATGCTTGATTTAGGTTGAGAGCTTTTAAATTTTAAATTCTTTCCAGGCTGAAGATCTTTTTCTTTAGTTTGTAGACGATGCTTACTTCATTCTTCTTTAGCCAAGAATGAACGAATTTTTGAATTTAATTGAGTAATTAAAATAAATTTTTGATAAAAAATTGTAAATTTAATTAGGGAAATTTGAGCGAGTTTCCCCGAGTCCCAATTTTATTTGAACGATCATTTAAATTTAATGTTTGTATATATTGGATTTAAAATTTAATCTTAAATAAATGGTTTAATAATGATAATTGATGATAATGAATATTTGAATTGATGGTTAAAGATTTTGTAACGATCCCAAAATTTAAATTTATTTAAATTAATAATTAAATGAAATTTTGAGTTAAATTTATGATTAAATAAATTTTTGAATAAAAATTGTGAAATTTAATTTAAAAAATGGAGCGAGTTTCCCCGATATCCAAGTATATTCTGTATAAATCATTTGAGATTAAAATATTGTAAATAGTGTATATGTGAGTATATGTGTGTATATTGAATGTATATATATATATATATTTAGGTATATACGAGCAAATTTAATATATATTTGAATTGATGGTTAAAGATGGTTTGAGTTTATAAAATAAATATAAGACAATAAATATTAAGTAAATAATGATAATTAATATTTGAACTAGGAATTGAAATTAATATAAGGTAAGTTTTAATTAAAATAGAAGTAGAATATTTGTTAAAATCTAACAACAATTTAGAATAGAAATTTATTTACATTTCAAAGTAGTAAGAAAACTAGAGAAAACAAATAAACAAGAAATAAAATCAAGTGTGAAAGCAAACCAGGTTTGTGTAAAATAGAAATAAATCAAAGTATAAATGAATGAAGACACTAAACAAAAATAGAACAAATAAAATACACTCAAGTTTGTAGACAAAAGAAGAAATACATGCTCAACCATAAAGCAAAGGAACAAGACAGCAAATATCTCTTGTACATATAAGCAAGATAAAACCAATACAACATATCAGCCGAACTAAAATTCTTCATATCAATAAACAAAAATGGAAAAGCTAACAAGTACAAGATATATATCTTTGTACAGCCGAGACAAAGCCTAAGTATGTAGACAATTATATGCAAATTTGTACAAGTAATGAATGCCATGCCCTATAGCCATCACGTTCAAGCACATCAGCCACCCTATTGTATAAATAAAATAAAAATAGCCTGTAAACATTTTTATATATCAACTTCTTTTACCACCAATTCATTTTCGTTCCTTCAAAGCTAAGAAAAAAAAAACTGAAATGAATATCAACTTAAACAAGAATTAAAGCGTTCGAACCTGGAGATGAAGATCAAATCAATATCAAGCAAAGTTTTCAGATTTAAAAACTGAGCAAGCCTGAAAGAAAAGAAGAGCAAACATCACCAATTTTACTAAGCTAAAATCTGGAATCAAGTAGCTACAGCTACAGGCAATTTAAAACAATTCAGAGGTCAAGAAGATTCAAAACTGTTCCCCTCTGTTTTCTTTCAAATTGAGGTGAGCAACTCTTTGTTTTTAGAAGCTTAATCTGTTTTGATTTTTCTTGATGCTAGTGAGTAACTTCACCTTTAAATTTTAGTATAATTTCTGGTTGCAAGTCATTGCTCTGTCCATCTCTTAATCAAGTGAGTAAACAAATTTATATTGATACCTAAATATCATCAAGTTTGAGTATAATTATATGGTGTATGAAGCTCTGTTTGTTTTTGTGAAGTTGATTTGTGAGTTGCTGTTCCTTTATCTCCTCTGTTCTTTTGTTTCTTCCTTTCCGAGCTTACAGGTTTATATCAAACAAGAAACAAAACACAAACTCATATTATCTAATGATAATTAAGCTTTGGTTTCGAAAGAAAGTTGCGTATTGAAGTATGAACCAAAAATGTAAAAATAGATTTAAGAAGAATAGGAATATACAGTGAAAAAAAAAAGATTTTTACAGAGAGACTCAAATATATGGAAAATTCGAGTAAGATGAATCAGTGATTCAAGTATATATTGTGAATTGTTATTCGAAAACTAGATTTTTAAAACAACAATTTTGATTTTTCATCAAATATGTTGAGAGAAATTCCTTGTTGAACTGAAAGTACTTTTAAATCAATTGCTAGCGATCGGAAGTTTTTTTTTTATTGAAACTTGGCAGGAAGCAAGCCTAGTAATCAATGATATTGGGAAAAATGTCGAACGAATTTTCTATTGAAGGAGTGGTCGAATCGAATCAAATTTAGGGTTTAAGCCTGTTCTTCGTACGTGGTAGTCGCGAGTTATTTTCGTCCTCGATATTCCGATTCAGGCGATCGCGCTAGGGGGAACACGTTGCTGGAGTGTAGGCAAGTGGCTGGTCGAGGTTTCGAGGGTCGCTGGTGGCGAGAGGTGGCGGTTCAAGGAGAAATTTGGGTGTCTAAGTTAGTTCCAGGTCGAACCGATTGGTTCGATTTTAAATTCGTGAAGGAATCGACGAACTGGGTAGTGGAGTTCGTCGACGAGGTCAAAGGTGACTCGTGGGTGGTCGCGAAGTTGGCCGGAGGGGCGGCGAGTTCGTGTGCATGTGCACGCGTGCACGTTTGTTGTATTGGGTTCGAACATTTTGGGGAAGAAAGGTTGGCATTGGGGCAGACTAGAAGGGATCCACGAAGAGACTCGAAGCAAAATAAGGTAGTATCGGGTAAATACACTGTTACAGGTTTCAAACAAAACCTGTAATGTTTTGTTTTAAAAATTTAAAATTGAAGTTTAAAATAAAAAGCAAAGTTTTAAACCAGTTTAAATCTAAGCTTTAAAATCTAGAAATCAAGTTTAAATCTCAGTTTCTGAAATACATAAAGTTTTCAATTTAAATTGTTTAACTACTTTAAAATGTTTTAATGGTTGGAATTTTTAAACTTCGATAAAGTGAAATTTAAAAACTTTTGAAATGGAATTTGTTTTAAAACCCTTTTTGATAATGATAATTTAATCGTTAATAAGAATGAGGTTTATCTTACAGTCAAAGAAGATTTAACGATTTGAAATTCATTAAATTATGTTAATCAAGATGGATAATTTATTTATTTAATTGATGAATTGGACAAATTAAATAAGTAATTAAAGGGTTAAAATCATTAATGAAGAGTTATTAATTAAATATTAATTAATGATAAAAAAATTGATAAATCAAGGTGATTTATTTATGGATAAACATTGAATGAAATTAAAGTGATTAATTAAAGTTTGATCAATTTTGGGTGATTAAATAAAAGAAAATAAATTAAGAGTTAATTAATTTATGAAAATTGATTAAGATAATAAATTCTAAAATTTAGGATAATTAATTAATTAGTAATAAATTAAGGGTTAATTAATTAACTAAAGATAATTAATGAAATGGTGAATTAAATAATTAATGGTTAATTATTAAATAATTAAAGGTTGATTACTCAAGTGATTTTGTTTGTTAATAACAATGTGACGACCCAGGCTTTTGAATAATTTAAAATGGAATAATTAATTGATTTTAAAATATTTTAAAGTTAATTTAACTTGAATTCGAGATATCAATATTTACTTGATAATTAAACCATTGAATTATATTGTTTAAATATTGAATTTAATAATAATTGAAATTAGGTAAATTGTTGAATCTGAAATTTCTAAGCCTGTTAAAATAATTTGAAGGCTTGTAAAATTTATAATGATGATACCGATGATAATAGAATGGTTGAAATTTAATTTAAAGGTGATTTGTTCATTTTTGAAAATATATCGTTTAAAACAATATTTAAAAATAGCCTTCCGAGGCAGAGTCTCGGATTTTAACGAAACCAGTTCCATTGGATCCGTAATAGTTAGTTATTATCGGAATTCAATTTTCGTAGCAATCGGAATTGTCGTCTGACTCTGACAACTCAAAACGCTTAGAAACTGTTTTAATCAATTTGATTTGAAATTGATCGTTTACTTCCGTAACTCGCGCATACAATCCAATTAGCTTTCGAAACACGTTCCATTGTGTTCAGAGCGCGGGTAAAGCCTTATCAACGCCTAGCGGCATTCCTTAAGTGGAGTTCGAAATTTAAATAGTAGCTAACAAGACGTTTGGAAGTTTTATAATATAAAATTTAAAACAAATTAGCAAAGATATTTTTAACGATATAAGATATTTTATCAACGCGTACTCAAGAAGCTTCTCTAACCCTATATTTAATTCCTTGTCTTCCTCTCTAATCTTTAATCAGAGAAATCGAAATCGACCTCAGTATATAAAAAGAAAAGAAGAGATAGCTGCTAAATAGAATCGTGTCCCCCTTCCATTCAAATTTTAATTAATTCAACCCTAAATCAATTCGTAATCAAGAACCTAAGCAGCTCGAGCTCGTGAGCAAGGTCGCGACTGATTTCGCATGGAGGAAGGGATATCGCGTGGCGACCTAGCTTGTCGTGGTGCCGGCTACGATCTAGAGGATTGGGGCGTCGCATGAAGGGATCTGGAGGTAAGCTCGATCGAAAGGCGGTTTCGCGATGTTGATGGCGCGAGGCTTGGTGAAGTCGCGTCTGCGAATGGGTTCGACGGCGATCTTGGGCGAGTCGCGCAGGGTGCGAGCAATTCAAGGGGTCGCGATGTCATCGAATGGGTCACGACAGGCACATAGATCGGCGAGGCTAGGGTTTTTCGAACAGGGAGTGGCTCAGTGTTTGCGGTGAGTAAATTCAATTTATGTGTTATTCCTTTCAGAGTTTGATAGTTGGATATTTCTTGGATACATCTGAATAACTTGGTTTTCAGAGTTTTGGGAAGTGGGAGGCACTTTGTTTTTAAACTTAAATAATATTTGTATAGACAGGGGATTCGGGTTTGCCACAGTATAACGTTAATTAAAGGAAAATGTTTTAGTAATGTGTTTAAATATTTAACCAAGAGGAGGTTTTCCGTCAGTATAATTAAGATTTGATAAATTATAAAATAAGTTAAAGATTAATTAAGTAATTGGGATTGAATTTAGTGACTGAGTAATTAGTGATTAGCGATTTACAAATGAGTAATTAGGTTTATAAATCAACGATGAAGGTAAATAATTGGTTGGATGAATAAATTGATTGGATGTTCTACGGATGATGATGTGACCTTGGTTTTAGATAGTTCTCGAGTTAAATGTGGTTTGACTCGAAGTACTTGGGTTTTAGCTTGTTTTAAAACTTAAGTAATAAATAAAATATAATTACCTGTGGAATTAATTCAAGAGATTAGTTAAGATAATTAACTAAGGAGCAATTAATTTATTAATGAAGTAAAAAAAAAAGGAGGATAGTTAATTTTAGGATGAGATAAACCGAGAATGGTTAATATCGTGGTTGAATTTTAGTAACTAAATTAGATTAGATAAATTAAAATATAGTTGAGATTATAAATTTAATTAATTACGATGTAATTAGAGATCGATTAATTAAGATGAATTAAATCAATAATAAGCGACTTATGAGAAGTTAAGTGATATAAGTAATCAAGGATTAATATAATTAATATAATCAAATACTTTATGAAGTAATTAGGATTACTTATTAATTGGGGGTAAGGATAATAAGTAACGAGAAGTTAATTAAAGATAATTATTTGAATGCAATTGAAAGATAATTATTCCAAGGTGATAAAAAAGAAAAGAAAAAAAAGAGATGAATAATAATGGGATGACCAATAAATTGATTTGGAATTAAATAACGTTAAATGAAGAAATCTAAGTGATGGAGGTTTGAAATTCAATTTGAATTAATTGATTTGTATGTGAATACGCTTTGCTTATGGATGATGGAATGGTATTGGATGTTTTGAATGAATTGATATCTCTGATATGAAATTGTTGTGTTATTTGGATATCTTGGGATAGGATGGCATGAGACTGGGGTCGGGTATTAGGAAATACCCGAAACCACTTCGAATTAAAAATAAATTGATGTGTGAAATCAATAGGCTGGAATAAACCGATGTGAATGAATTGGATTGTTTTATCTAAGTGGGTACTTAGAAATTGATATGTGAAATAAGTGTTGTCTATTGCAAATTATAAATTGGATAAATTGATATATGTTACCCCGGGTTTATATAGTGTATGCTTGTATTCCATGTTAGTGGGTTTACTCACGCTGGTTTCCAGCCTGACCCGGGTGTTACTTTGATGTAATGCTCGGGTCAGACCGAGTATTACAGATTTTCAAGTAAAGGACGTTCTGGAGCTCAGGAGACGAGCTAGATGGAAAGTACGTGTAGAGTATTTCCGTTACAGTATATTATTGTATTACTGAGACATGATTACTGTATATATTCAGTGACTGTGTATATGTAACTCTGATGTATAAAAATGTAATCAACAGATACAGTATTCTTGTAAATTGTTATTATTTGTTATTATATTTTATCCGCTGCGAATGTGAGATGATGATGTTTTCTGTTCTTCTTCTTCTATCTCTTTCTTCTTTTTCATAACTATCTGGAATTTTCGGCTTTGAAAATTTCGGGTCGTTACATTTGGTATCAGAGCTGAAAGGTTAAGCGAGAACCTTGGCTCTGGTGGGAATTACTCATTTAATAGAGTCTGTAGTACTCTAGAATGAGTATATATATATATATATATGAGAGCGTACTTGTTATTTTCTTATATAAAGGTTTTAAATGATTTATATAAAAATATAATTTGATATATAAAGCAATATTTCCTTCTAATAAATATTTAGGTGATTGGTTGTTAAATTGAAATTAAATTAAGAAGTAATATAAAATATAACCTAATTGAAAACTTGAAATTGAAATTAAATTAAGTGGTAACAGAAAATACAACCAAATTAAAATTCAAGTTGATTAAAATGGAATTCTAGAATTAGAACTCAAAAAAAAAATTATTGTTTAAAACTTTGAATGAACAAGGTTAATTTGGTTTAAAAAGTTAAACCAATCTTTGAGAATTTAACTTGAATTTATATAATTTGAGATGGTTAAAATTTGAAGTTGGAATTGAATTCATTTAAATTGAATTCGGTTGGAATTAATTGGATTTGTGATTGAAGATGGATAAGTTTAAAAATTCAAATGGACAATTTGAATTGGATTAAATTGAAGTGATTGGAACTGAAGTGGGTGGTATCAGTCCAAATTGATTGGAATTTGAAATATAAATAGTAAATGTAATTTATAAATTGAAATAAATGGGATTATAAATTGAAATAGAATTCCAAAGAATATTTGAAAATAAAGTAAGATGAAAATTCCAGAGTAATGTTTAAATATGAATTGGATGGATTGGGGATTTGAAGATTTTTGGGAAAATTTAAAATTCCTTGGATTTGAAAGTGGTTTCCAAAGGTTTTGGAGAAATAATAGTATTATTTCAAAAATATTTTTGTGTTGAATTTGCAATCTGGGAGATTTGAAATTAAAAATATTTGGAAATGTTTTAATGAGATAAAAGCATTGAACTCTTTCGGTTACTGGGAAATAACGTCGGTGATGACTGCAGCATCATCGATGTTCATTTTCGAGTTTCCAGAAGTGAAATTGCTAACAAATTGTTTTAAATTGGAATTGTTTGTGAACTGGGTTTGATTTTGAAATTCAAGGGATAATTGAATTTACCAAAGAATCTTGGATATAGTGGAATTCTATGGTGATACTGAAATTTTGGAAATTTGTTAAACTCTAGAATCTTGATTAAAATGTTTATGGAATAATAAAAATATATTGGCTAGATAAAATGCATAATTCCAAGTTAAAAGCAAAATGTGAATGTAATTGATTATAAATAGAAGTGTAAAATTGAAGTTATAAATATCGTTGAATAAGTAAGAATCAAATGGAATTTGATTTGAAATTGGAAAGAAATTGAGAACTAATTCAACTTGAATTGGGAATAAATCAAGTCCAATAGGAATTGGAGTATTTAAATTGGAATTGGGTCAATTTAAATGGAAGTGGAAATTTAAATTGAATTGTTGGGAAAGTGAACAGTTTTGACTCTGGACTATTTTCAATATAAATTGTTTCGATATAAACTTATTTTTCCAAGCTATTAAATATATACAACCTTTCCTTTTAAAGCCAAATTATTTTATATTTGTTTTATAAATATTTTTGGAGCTATTTAACCATTTTTCAACTGTTTCCTAAACTAGTTACTGTTTTTCAACGAAGTTTCGAATTAATTACTATTTTACAACTATTTTGCAATTATCTAAAATTTCTATAACTATTTAACTATTTTCTAATTATTTTGCAACTAGTTAATTATTTTATGGCTATTTTACAAACTAATAATTATTTTCAACTACTTATCTGTTTTAAAAATTTCAAGCTATTTTCTAAATATAAACCGGTCGGAGTTCAAACTGTTATTGGTTAAATACTCAATTGAGATAAGGATTGAAGTGATAATCCCATGAAATTAAGGCAATTGGGAGTATGTGAATGGAAATTCAAGTGAATGTAAATAGAAAAGGATTTTTGAAAGTGTTTGAAGTATAAAAGGAGTTTTATACAAGCTTGAAAATGATCCAAAGTTTTAAAAATTATATATATCTTTACATATATATAAAGGATCTTATGAGAATTTTGGAAAAGGTTTTGGGAACCTGTGAATTTGAAAGGCTTTTGATTTTTGGGTAAAATCAATATTGGAATTTGGAAAAGCATGATTTGTGAATTATCGATTTTGGGAATCGATTTTGTGTAAAGGTACCTATGTGAAATTCATACTAGGTGTATGATTTGAAAATACTATATGTGTATAGTATAAATTGTTTTGAGATTGGCTCTGGGGAAAAAGGCGCTCCCTTGAAATGAGCTTCTCAGGAGTGCCATTGGGTGGTACTGCCTTGAGCCTCTAAGGGGGAGGTTCTAAAGTTGATCCTGTGAGGAGTCCGGACAAAACTAGTTCCTAAGGATTATGAGTAGTGTACCATAGCGAAAGTCGTGTGTGCCGCTGAGAGCCAGCAGTCTGCGTTTGATTTTATATCGGTAGACTGAGACACTATGGTAACATAGCGAAAGTCGTGTGTGCCGCTGAGAGCCAACAGTCTATGTTTGATTTTACATCGGTAGACTGCGACCTATGTATGAGTGGAGAAGTTTCATTTCGACAGCGTAATCGTGAGGCCGCTGAGAGCCTGCAGTTACATGGACTTTTGCTGCGACGGCAACGTAACCCTGGATGTAACTGCGATCTGTCGTGGGTTCTATGGTGTAATCAGTTACATGGACTTTTGCTGCGACGGCAACGTAACCCTGGATGTAACTGTGCCCATAGATGGGTGTGATGATTTCCAGAGCATTCTCACCAAAGATATTTTCAGTAAACTGTTTTCAAAAACTATTTTCGATATTTTCAAGTAAAATTACTTTCGAAGTATTTTCACTAGATGTCGAAAATGAGTCTGCTAAGTACTTATAGATTTTCAATCCTACGCCTGATCAACGTATGACTGAATTTCTGTGAGAACAAGGATGGACTGGTTGAGACATCGAGTTATAAAAAGTATTTTTTATAAAAAGCTATTTTAATAATATTATTTGAATTCAAAAGCATTTCTAAATTTTAAAACAAAAGTGTTGGATTTTTGGGAAATGAAAGAAACTTCAAATTTGAATTATAAAAACAAATTTGAACTCCGGGAAATTTAATGAAGTAATTTCCTTTGTAATGAAAATTGGTAGTAAGCTAATTAACTAAATAATCAATGGGAAGAGTATGTTGAGTTAATAATGGAGTTTGAAAATAACTTCGAATGGTAAATAAAATTCGACTTAGATTTGATAATAAATTATAATATAAATGGTTTGAATTGCAAACAAAGCCAAATAAATAGAAATAAATTGAGAATGGCTTTGTATAAATTAAATGAATTTGCGAATGAATTGAGAAGTGAATTAAAACAAAATTTAAGCGGATGGGCTGATTAAATTTAATGAGATTTGATTAAATGAGAATCAAATAGGAGTAAACTTAAGATTGATGTTGGAATAAATTAAAGTAAATTAACTTAAGTTTACAATTTATGATAGCTTGGCTTCGAATAAGGGTAAAAGCCATTAAATAAAAGCTCGGATTAAATTAGTTTGGAAATGGCTAGTAGTATACGAAAATTAAATATGTCAAGCTAAATAAAATGGTTGTGAATAAATTAAAATGGAATGGAATAAAATAAAATTGAGTCGGAATCAATTTGAATTGGTTATAAAACTTAAGTAATTGTTTATTCACATGGATATCATCGAATTGCGTAGAAATGATTGTCGTTTGACGTAAATGAGATTTAATTAAATTCTATAAATTAGTGGATGCGAATATAATTGATTTGGAACCAATTGATATGATTATGAGTTGTTTTGCTTAAAAATAAATTGAATGTAAGCACTAGAGTGATAAACCATTAAACCGGGATGAAATGGCATATAAAATTGGTTGAAAGAAATTGAATGGGCTTTAATGTTATATAGATCATTTATGAAAAGCGTTGATGCTTGTTGCTTATAAAATACATGTGTTTAGCTATTGAAAGTAAGGGAAATGTTATGAACTTCCTATATATAGTACTTACATTTGTAAATTGAGATGGTACAGGTACCTGAAGGCCGTTTGGCTAGATTTGGATGCAATAAATGCTAAAATAAATAAGCTGCTTGCTTTAAAAATGCTAAATAAAGGTACGCCTACGCAAAAGAATTCAAAATAGGAGATATGAACTGCATATATTGATATATATTGTGATTTCCGGCCTGAGGCCGATGTATATATATATTTGTGCATCCTGCGATATCGCAGAAGTCCCTCCGTACAGAGGAGACTCTGCCAAAATTTTCCGTGAATTTTGGAGTTAGAAAATTTTTGAAAATTTTTGTTAATGACCGAACGATTTCAAATTGGGAATTGAAGTAAATTAGTAAATGAAACAAATTTAAATAACGCTACGAACCAGTTATAAACGAAAGATAAATTAATATTCAAAATTAGAAATAAATTGAATAGAAGTAAATATGAAAACCTGTATAAGAAAGATAAAATGATTTAAAAGGTTATGATTGGAGATTGTTGCTAAATAAGATATGCAGGTATAAAAGAGAAAAGGAAATTGGATTTGATTCCAAAGGATAAATTTGAATTGCCCGACAAAAAGGTATGTATTTAAATACCTGTATGAAATTGGATTGGGTTTTTGATATAGCCACTTGGCTTTTGTTTCTTTTTGAGAATTTGGGAGCCTGTAGAGGCCTTTTGTAGTAGTACCGAGCTAGCCGCGCAAAGGAGACGCTGGCAAAAATTTTCGAAAATTTAGAGAGTTAGAAAATTTTTGAGAAATTTTTTGATAATATAAAAATTTGGATTGGAATTGAAATTTGGATGTTGAGGAAAGTGGTATTGTTGGGAAACTGTAGGCGAGAGTTTGGGAAGTTAGTAAGATGATTAAGGGTTTAGTATAAAAGATAGATGATAAGATATTGATCTGTAGATTTTGGGGGAAAAGTGGACGGGTTTGGACCATTCTTCCTAACTAGTAATTTCGGGGACGAAATTCTTTTAAGGGGGGAGGAATGTGACGACCCAGGCTTTTGAATAATTTAAAATGGAATAATTAATTGATTTTAAAATATTTTAAAGTTAATTTAACTTGAATTCGAGATATCAATATTTACTTGATAATTAAACCATTGAATTATATTGTTTAAATATTGAATTTAATAATAATTGAAATTGGGTAAATTGTTGAATCTGAAATTTCTAAGCCTGTTAAAATAATTTGAAGGCTTGTAAAATTTATAATGATGATACCGATGATAATAGAATGGTTGAAATTTAATTTAAAGGTGATTTGTTCATTTTTGAAAATATACCGTTTAAAACAATATTTAAAAATAGCCTTCCGAGGCAGAGTCTCGGATTTTAACGAAACCAGTTCCATTGGATCCGTAATAGTTAGTTATTATCGGAATTCAATTTTCGTAGCAATCGGAATTGTCGTCTGACTCTGACAACTCAAAACGCTTAGAAACTGTTTTAATCAATTTGATTTGAAATTGATCGTTTACTTCCGTAACTCGCGCATACAATCCAATTAGCTTTCGAAACACGTTCCATTGTGTTCAGAGCGCGGGTAAAGCCTTATCAACGCCTAGCGGCATTCCTTAAGTGGAGTTCGAAATTTAAATAGTAGCTAACAAGACGTTTGGAAGTTTTATAATATAAAATTTAAAACAAATTAGCAAAGATATTTTTAACGATATAAGATATTTTATCAACGCGTACTCAAGAAGCTTCTCCAACCCTATATTTAATTCCTTGTCTTCCTCTCTAATCTTTAATCAGAGAAATCGAAATCGACCTCAGTATATAAAAAGAAAAGAAGAGATAGCTGCTAAATAGAATCGTGTCCCCCTTCCATTCAAATTTTAATTAATTCAACCCTAAATCAATTCGTAATCAAGAACCTAAGCAGCTCGAGCTCGTGAGCAAGGTCGCGAATGATTTCGCATGGAGGAAGGGATATCGCGTGGCGACCTAGCTTGTCGTGGTGCCGGCTACGATCTAGAGGATTGGGGCGTCGCATGAAGGGATCTGGAGGTAAGCTCGATCGAAAGGCGGTTTCGCGATGTTGATGGCGCGAGGCTTGGTGAAGTCGCGTCTGCGAGTGGGTTCGACGGCGATCTTGGGCGAGTCGCGCAGGGTGCGAGCAATTCAAGGGGTCGCGATGTCATCGAATGGGTCACGACAGGCACATAGATCGGCGAGGCTAGGGTTTTTCGAACAGGGAGTGGCTCAGTGTTTGCGGTGAGTAAATTCAATTTATGTGTTATTCCTTTCAGAGTTTGATAGTTGGATATTTCTTGGATACATCTGAATAACTTGGTTTTCAGAGTTTTGGGAAGTGGGAGGCACTTTGTTTTTAAACTTAAATAATATTTGTATAGACAGGGGATTCGGGTTTGCCACAGTATAACGTTAATTAAAGGAAAATGTTTTAGTAATGTGTTTAAATATTTAACCAAGAGGAGGTTTTCCGTCAGTATAATTAAGATTTGATAAATTATAAAATAAGTTAAAGATTAATTAAGTAATTGGGATTGAATTTAGTGACTGAGTAATTAGTGATTAGCGATTTACAAATGAGTAATTAGGTTTATAAATCAACGATGAAGGTAAATAATTGGTTGGATGAATAAATTGATTGGATGTTCTACGGATGATGATGTGACCTTGGTTTTAGATAGTTCTCGAGTTAAATGTGGTTTGACTCGAAGTACTTGGGTTTTAGCTTGTTTTAAAACTTAAGTAATAAATAAAATATAATTACCTGTGGAATTAATTCAAGAGATTAGTTAAGATAATTAACTAAGGAGCAATTAATTTATTAATGAAGTAAAAAAAAGGAGGATAGTTAATTTTAGGATGAGATAAACCGAGAATGGTTAATATCGTGGTTGAATTTTAGTAACTAAATTAGATTAGATAAATTAAAATATAGTTGAGATTATAAATTTAATTAATTACGATGTAATTAGAGATCGATTAATTAAGATGAATTAAATCAATAATAAGCGACTTATGAGAAGTTAAGTGA
Organism: Allium fistulosum; assembly: GCA_030737815.1. Taxonomy (NCBI): domain Eukaryota; kingdom Viridiplantae; phylum Streptophyta; class Magnoliopsida; order Asparagales; family Amaryllidaceae; genus Allium; species Allium fistulosum. The sequence continues at coordinate 371,158,290 of CM060906.1, read as the reverse complement.
TATAAGTAATCAAGGATTAATATAATTAATATAATCAAATACTTTATGAAGTAATTAGGATTACTTATTAATTGGGGGTAAGGATAATAAGTAACGAGAAGTTAATTAAAGATAATTATTTGAATGCAATTGAAAGATAATTATTCCAAGGTGATAAAAAAGAAAAGAAAAAAAAGAGATGAATAATAATGGGATGACCAATAAATTGATTTGGAATTAAATAACGTTAAATGAAGAAATCTAAGTGATGGAGGTTTGAAATTCAATTTGAATTAATTGATTTGTATGTGAATACGCTTTGCTTATGGATGATGGAATGGTATTGGATGTTTTGAATGAATTGATATCTCTGATATGAAATTGTTGTGTTATTTGGATATCTTGGGATAGGATGGCATGAGACTGGGGTCGGGTATTAGGAAATACCCGAAACCACTTCGAATTAAAAATAAATTGATGTGTGAAATCAATAGGCTGGAATAAACCGATGTGAATGAATTGGATTGTTTTATCTAAGTGGGTACTTAGAAATTGATATGTGAAATAAGTGTTGTCTATTGCAAATTATAAATTGGATAAATTGATATATGTTACCCCGGGTTTATATAGTGTATGCTTGTATTCCATGTTAGTGGGTTTACTCACGCTGGTTTCCAGCCTGACCCGGGTGTTACTTTGATGTAATGCTCGGGTCAGACCGAGTATTACAGATTTTCAGGTAAAGGACGTTCTAGAGCTCAGGAGACGAGCTAGATGGAAAGTACGTGTAGAGTATTTCCGTTACAGTATATTATTGTATTACTGAGACATGATTACTGTATATATTCAGTGACTGTGTATATGTAACTCTGATGTATAAAAATGTAATCAACAGATACAGTATTCTTGTAAATTGTTATTATTTGTTATTATATTTTATCCGCTGCGAATGTGAGATGATGATGTTTTCTGTTCTTCTTCTTCTATCTCTTTCTTCTTTTTCATAACTATCTGGAATTTTCGGCTTTGAAAATTTCGGGTCGTTACAAACAAATTAATTTCAAGCATTTGAATTAAATAAGAATTTATTTGTTAATTAAGTAATTAATTAAGATTTATGGTTTATCTTTAAATTAATGAGGGCCTTAATTAACTAAAGATAATTACTTAATGAAATTAATTAAAGGGTTAATTTATTAATGTGATTAATTAGTTATAATTACACAATTAATTCATCTTAATTGTAGATGATTGATTATTATCGAATGCTTTGTGATGTAATGCTTTGTGATATGATGCTTTGTGATCTAAATTGCTTTGTATTGAGCTGTTATATCTGTGATGAATATACTGTTATATGAATATGAAACCCTTGACCCGTAAACGACACTTGAATTTCGATGCGACAGGGAGTCGGATTCCAGTTGGTTATCCGAAACCCACATCGAATTGTAATGATGAATCTTTGTGACTGATAAATTTATTTTATCTATGAATCTGTGAATGAAGATGAGCGTTATGGGTTATACCGCTTATCGATATATCTGTGATGATTGATGTTGTGCACTATTGTGTGAATCCCCTGGACTACACTGTTACACACACAAATATGGATTTCACGTGGAAATCGGTTAAGTCACAGATAATTTAAATTTGATGTTTTTGAAATTGAAATTTTTATTTCAATTGATTTTGAAATTTGAAATTTGGGTTTAAAATAAAAAGTGAAAAGCTTTTGAAATGGAATTTCAAAGATAAAAGTTATTTTAAATAACTTAACCGAGTTTTGAAAATTTAAATAATTAGATTTAAATTTGAATTCAAGTTTGAAATTAAATCTATGATTGAAACTAGGGATAAAAGATGATATAAATGTGTTTGTATGAATTTAACCATTTTAAAAGTATAAGTTGGGAATTTGGATTTAACCTAAGGATTTCAACTAGTATGAATGAATCAGATTTCCAAAGTAAAAACTGTTGTTTTCAAATGATAAACACTTTCAGATAAGAAATGAAATTCCAGTTTAATTAAAGGAAATTCAAGATTGAATTGAAAAATGGATTTTCCAAGTTATGAATGAATTCTTTTTGAAAGCTATGAATTAAATCTGTTTATTTTTAACAGATTTAATATGATGATTTGTTTAACCCATTCGAAATGAAATTGTTTTGAAAGCTATGAGTTAAATCTTTGATTTAACGAATTAATCAAATTGAAATGGAAATCGATTTGGAAAATCTGTGAATGAATCTTTGTGAAATTAAGTGAACTTTGTGAATTGAATCTTTTTATTTAAAAAGATTAAAATGGAAATTTGTTTAACCATTTGAAAGAGAAAGTTTGGGTTTAAATTGTGACTTAATTGAAATCCCATTATCCATTTGTTTTTGAATATTGCGCTCACTATTCGGGTTAGCCGGGAAAGGACCTTTGGGTCGTATAACTCATTCCGAATAGTGATACGTTGTATATGGATAGCATTTGAAGACCGGTGTTGAAGACCGGATATTTTCGAAAATGAAAGGACAACCTATCGAATGTCTCTGCACTGGGTAGCTCCCGGTATAGAGATTTATATCACTCTTTTTGTGATGGGAAGTCTGGACGTGATTTGAAAATTATCCGGATTTGCAAAGGCTTCGTGAGAAGTGCCTTCGGTTCTGTTCGAACCCGAAACAGACTTATATGGATACATGTCTGGCATTACACTTTGAGATATAAAGCCGATTTCTTTCAAATACATTTCTGTTTGGTGGTGGAGAATTTATTCTCTTAGCTTAACACCCTTCTCTGAGACGTACGAGCTCAGAGGTTATGTAGTTGAAATTTATCAGCGATATATCCCAATTTGGTAATGTGGCATGCTGAGTGTTGCTGTGTGATGATCAATGTTTGATCATTTGTGATATGATCTTTTGTTTGATCATTTATCTTTGTGATCATAGGTTGATCATCTGTTGACCCAAAGCGTGGCTTTTTGAAAAAGCGTAGCTTTGTGGACGAGACTTCGTCGAGCCTCACAACCCGGTAATGGTCGAAACAGGAATCGTGCGGCAAGGTTTTCAGGGGTAGCTCCCCTAGGGTATGACCATTCCTTCTGGAAAAGGGTAGTATCATGGTATGGAGCCCAGATACTTACTCATGTGGATACACTTTCTTTATGATGTGTGATGTTGGTTATCGAGCGCTCGGATAAAGGTCCCAAAGGACCGGGGGTGGCATATCTGAGGTTTCTTTTATCCCTTGGGAAAAGGGGTTGTCGGCCTTGTTTGGCAGAGAACAGTTGGTTCTCGGAACGTCCCGCCAGAGGCGTTTCTTTCGTGGAATAGGAAGTTCCTTAGCCTGACCATTTGTTGGAAATCCAAACAAAACAATACGAGCCCTGTACGGTTTTAGTTGTATTACCTGCCATGGAATGTGGTGGTAACCTGCTATTGAACATGGTAGCTATAGTAGGCATAAGTGCGAAATGTCTATGCTGGCTAAGATTTATATTCTACTTTCGAAATTGTTTTCTACACTATGCACTAGTAATAATATCAAATGATTTGATTTTGCGTAGTAAGCATCTTTGACTATCATAAGAAGAAATCTCCTCCAATTCTGCGTTTGCATTGTGTGTGTGGTGGGAGGTCTTATGGTAGTTTCATTTTCCAAAAGCATTGCGAATTGACTTTAAAATTCCCTGCTATTTGTTTTAAAGATAAACTGTTTTTGTTGCTCACACCAGTCCCATGACTGATCCGGAGTTTATTGTTTCTTTCCTAAACTCTGGATGCTCAAAATTTTTCTACACGAGCAGTCTAGAGTTTGGTTTTTCAGATATTCAGATTTAGTAGGTTATCTGGAGCTAGTTCAGTCTTTGGATCGGACTGCACTTGCTTATCTTGGTGTATCGTTATTGGGAGTTTAAGCTATTTCTGGATTAGTGCTTTGAAGATGGAGATTATCCGCTGCTGATGTTATCTATTTTTCTTTCCGCTGCAATTTATTGTATCATATCTCTGATGTATATTGATATTCTTTGTATCACTCTGTTGTATCAGATATTGTATATCAATGTATTATTCATTTATTCCGCTGTGTTATTTACTTAATGTTGTTATAAGCTCCGGCGACTCGGATTTGAACGCTCGAATCTACGACATTCGAGTACGATGTAAAGTATGGATGTCGATTTTCGAACGCGAAAAATCCGGATCGTTACATTTAATCTTGAAATTCCTTTACCTAAATTGGAATTTCACTTCTGATCTGAAAGCTTTTATTCAAGTCAATTCGCAATGCTTTTTGGAAAATGAAACTACCATAAGACCTCCCACCACACACACAATGCAAACGCAGAATTGGAGGAGATTTCTTCTTATGATAGTTAAACATGTTTACTACGCAAAAATCAAATCATTTGATATTATTACTAGTGCATAGTGCAGAAAACAATTTCGAAAGTAGAATATAAATCTTAGCCAGCATAGACATTTTGCACTTATGCCTACTATAGCTACCATGTTCAATAGCAGGTTACCACCACATTCCATGGCAGGTAATACAACTAAAACCGTACAGGGCTCGTATTGTTTTGTTTGGATTTCCAACAAATGGTCAGGCTAAGGAACTTCCTATTCCATGAAAGAAACGCCTCTGGCGGGACGCTCCGAGAACCAACTGTTCTCTGCCAAACAAGGCCGGCAACCCCTTTTCCCAAGGGATAAAAGAAACCTCAGATATGCCACCCCCGGTCCTTTGGGACCTTTAACCGAGGTACCTCTAATCCAACATCACACGTCATAAATAAAGTGTGTCCACATGAGTAAGTATCTGGGCTCCATACCATGATACTACCCTTTTCCAGAAGGAATGGTCATACCCTAGGGGAGCTACCCCTGAAAACCTTGCCGCACGATTCCTGTTTCGACCATTACCGGGTTGTGAGGCTCGACGAAGTCTCGTCCACAAAGCTACGCTTTTTCAAAAAGCCACGCTTTGGGTCAACAGATGATCAACCTATGATCACAAAGATAAATGATCAAACAAATGATCATATCACAAATGATCAAACACTGATCATCACACAGCAACACTCAGCATGCCACATTACCAAATTGGGATATATCGCTGATAAATTTCAACTACATAACCTTTGAGCTCGTACGTCTCAGAGAAGGGTGTTAAGCTAAGAGAATAAATTCTCCGCCACCAAACAGAAATGTATTTGAAAGAAATCGGCTTTATATCTCAAAGTGTAATGTCAGACATGTATCCATACAAGTCTGTTCCGGGTTCGAACAGAACCGAAGGCACTTCTCACGAAGCCCTTGCAATTCCGGATAACTTTCAATCACGTCCGGACTTCCCGTCACAAAAAGAGTGATATAAATCTCTATACCGGCGCGACTCAGTGCAGAGACATTCGACAGGTTGTCCTTTCATTTTCGAAAATATCCGGTCTTCAACACCGGTCTTCAAATGCTATCCATATACGACGTATCATTATTCGGAATGGGTTATATGACACTAAGGTCCTCTCCCGGCTAAACCGAATAATGTGCGCAATATTTTAAAAACATATGGATATTGGGATTTCAATTAAGTCACAACTTAAACCCAAATTTCCTTTCCAAATGATTTAACAAATTACCATTTTCAAATCTTTAAACAAAAAGATTTATTTAACAACCTTCAATGGTTTAAACAATTTTCCACATTTTAATCTTTTAAACAAAAGATTCATTCACAGATTTTCCAAATCAATTTCCATTTCAATTTGATTAACTCGTTAAATCTTTAAATCAAGATTTAACTGATAGCTTTCAAAACAATTTCATTTCAAAGGGTTTAAACAAATCATCACTTTAAATTTGTTAAAAATAAACAGATTCAATTCATAGCTTTCTAAAAGAATTCATTCATAGTTTGGAAAATCTATTTTTCAATTCAATCTTGAAATTCCTTTAATTAAACTGAAATTTCATTTCTTATCTGAAAGCTTTTAATTCTTTTAAAACAACAGTTTTCAATTTGGAAATTTGATTCATCTATACGAGTTAAAGTTCTGGGTTAAATCCAAATTTTCAAACAATACTTTTAAAATGGTTTAAATTCATATGAACACATTTATAACATTTTTAACCGTAATTTCAAATCATAGGATTCAATTTCAAACTTGAATTCAAATTTAAATCAAATTATTTAAATTTCAAAACTCGATTAAATTATTCAAAATAACTTTTATCTTTGAGATTCCATTTCAAAAGCTTTTCATTTTAAACCCCAAATTTCTAATTTCAAAAACATCAAATTTAAATCATCTGTGACTTAACCGATTTCCACGTGAAATCCATATTTGTGTGTGTAACAGTGTAGTCCAAGGGTTTCGCACAGTATAGTGCAACATCAATCAATCATCATAGATCAGAATACAGGGATATAGTTGATAAGCGATATAAACTATACCGCTTATCTTTTATTCACAAATCACAGATATATATCACAGGTAAGTAAATTACAGATCACAACATAAATCAGGGTATATCACAAAGCATCGTACATCAGGGATGTCAAACAATTCACATTCAATACAATTCAAACATCCGTAGGTAGGGTCAGTTAATTGTCTGATTAATTCAAATCAAATTAATTTCTTATGAATAAATTTCTAATCCCGGTTAATCAATTATTAATAAATTACAAATTATTTTGATTAATTATTCTTTAATCATTAAATTGATCAATTTTAATCATTTATTTACCTTTTATCAAGTAGTTATTTTCAAGTAATTGATTACCTTTAAATTACTTATTTAAATCAATTATCCCTTAATTGATTATCCTTTAATTAAATTTCATTGAGTAATTATCCATTAACTACTTTCATTAATTGATTTTCCCTTAATTGCTTATATTAGGAAATTAACCTTTAATGAATTACATAAATTTTATTATCTATAAATTTATCACATTTATTTAATAAATCATATTTATAAATCAGTCTTAATTAATCAATCAATCTCTAATCACTTAGTTAATTACAATTTTAAAATTTATTAACTATTCTTAATTACTCTTTTTAAATAATTAAATAATTATTATCTTAATTGACATTTTTTTTAAAAAAACTTTGAAATCAAATTGTCACTAAATTTAAACTTTAATATAAATTAAATTTCAACACTTTATTTTACATTAATTACTAAATTAAAGTATTAATTGAATTCCGAACTTTGTTAAGTAATTTATTTGAAAACTTGAACATCTTCTTTTGTTTAAAAAGAAACTTTAAAACTTATTAGCTAACATACTCGAGACCACCCTGAGGCACCCTTCCTGTTTAAAACTTTATCATGTTTAAAAGCTAAAAAGTGTTACCCAGTTAACCCAGGCAAACAAACCCGAGACTTCCCCTGTTTAACTCGAGAAACACTTCGAGTGCTTCAACCATCTTCCCGTGCCACTCCCTCTTCTTCTCCCCCCCTTTTTTTAGTAAGTTTTAGTTTAAGTATCAGAAAACACACTCACGCACACGACACTGAAGCCCACCACCCCTGCCATGCACGTGCACGTGAACCCCCGCCACCTCCGGTCGAGTCGCCACCCACCACCAAGTCACTGACCATCTCCACTTTCGTTTTCAACCACCAAAAACCCAAAACTAGCACCAAAACAAAAACGAGCTAGCAGCCTCGAACTGGAAATCAACCCAGTTCATCCAAATCCACTCCGCGTGGCCACCTCTGGCCACCGGAGGTCTTGCGATCACCTCCTACCGCTGCTCCGCCATCCCCCTCATCTTCTCTCGAAGTCCGATCCACCCCGATCCTCGAGCGACCTCGAAATCAATTCGAGAATAATGCTGATACAACTAAGCCCTTAAACCCTACCTCGTCAAACCCAAACTCATTCGATCATTGATAAATTAAATCTGTATTTTTCCTATAATCTACAACCATCAAACTAGCTTTTGACAAAATTTCAACATCAAATAAATTTTCGATCGCTGGAAATTTGATGAAGTCCATTTTCAGTTCACCTTCAATCTGCTGATGATACACCCAATGAAACATCACGGATTTTGTTTTAAAAATCATGGTTTCGAATAACAATTCCCAATATATACCTGAATTTGAAAATTAAGAAACTCGAAATTTAACATATTAGAAGATGGTTCTGTAGTTTTAACCTTTCCAGAGACAACACAAATTTGTTTACTTTAAACAAATTTTTAAACTAAAATTTATGGTGCAACAATCATATTTTGTTCAAGTCTTAAGTCTTAACATGGATTGGATCAAGATCAAATGAATTTTGAACCAAGTTTGAGCTTGAAAACTAGAACAGGGATTCTCAGATTTAACAACAGTGCACACATATATATATCTACGTCCAGGTATTCCACAGCAGATTCAAGTATTAATCAAAATTATCAAACTATCATCATCACAGATGTAAAGAATCAAGAAAAATCTAGTTAAAAAGGTTTGCTCACTTGTTTCCTGGAAGAACAAAAGAAGAACAGAGCTTTGTTTTTGAAACAGGCTTTGATGTGTTAGCTGGAATCATCTTCTTGATCTCTGGTTTGCTTTGAGGTTATATGTTTTGTTTTCGTTTTAGATTGAAGTTTGTTTCCTCAGTTTTTTTTTTCTCTCTTAGTAGAAATGAACAAAATTGAAGTGAGGGTTGATATATATGAAGAGTTGTACAGGTAATTATATTGTTGTTTGCAAATACACTTGAGAGCAGAGACTTTGGAGGCTGAACATCTTGCTTTGTCTACTTTATATTGTAGACATTTCTTTTTATTCATTTGTTTATCTACTTTTGCTTTCGGCTGATAGATGATTTTGTTTGTGTTATTATGTAGTGTACAGGGGAATTTGTATTTGTTTATACCATATAGGCATGGGCTAGAGGCATGTTGCATTAAATGTTGTACCACTTATCTTTGTTTCAAATTGTTGGCTGAAGTGATTCTTGCTTGTATGGTATGAAGTGATGTTGTGGTGTTATATATATTTGTACTTAGTTCATTTCGGTGGCTGATGGAATCAATATTTTAGTGGCTGCTGAGATAAAATGTTGTGTACTTAGGATATTTGCATTTATTTGCCTAGTACTTTATGTTTTACTTTACTTTGTTTATTATCTCACCTTTACCTGCCTGCATACCATACAGCCTACAAACATATCTTACTTATTTTGCTTTCCCAGGTTGATAAATTCTTCTTGTATGTGTTTGAACATATTTTGTATTTTATCTTTTGTCTTGTTTGTATTTTGTTTTACTGATCCACTTTAGTTTGTACATATATATACAATATTCAACTTTAAATGATTTAACACGTTTTTATTTGATCTCGGGGAAACTCGCATCTCTTCATCATTTAATTTAACAAATTTTAATTCAAAAGTTAATTTAATTATCAATTAAATGTAATTAAAATTCAGGGTCGTTACAACCTAATAGTGACAATTATTTGCACCAATTCTCTCCATCAAAATTATATCAATTTGGATTTATGGAATTTGGTAATGGGCAAAATTCCAATATCATCCACATTCAACTTTGTAGTCCAAACACGGAGTCCTTGGTTCAATAATAACAATTATTATTAATCAAAATGATTTGGCCAGAGACTTTGACTTTGAGTTGACCGTGATACTAACCCATATAACTGAGGAGACGAATCCTCTCTTGAATAGTGTTTCACTTCCAATGCTTTCACTTGACCCAACTATAGTTGTTCGATGGACGCCGTGCCATGATTTAACTATAATCAAATCGAAGCTTCCACATTAAAGATCAACCGTATTCTCAAGTCGAGAGAACTGTGTAAATTAGTCACATCGATATTCTCTATTTGACCTTAGTTATATTAACCAACAAAAAACATCGAGTGGGTCATTCCATGGTAGTCCAATAACTATTAGTACGTAACCCCTTGGTGCCCCCAGCAATCATAAGTAATACCCTATCCAACATTTGATGAGTGTTACGTACTCTAGTCTTAAAGGATACATCGATATCCAGTCTCGATGCATCTTGACTAGGAACATTTAAAATGGTATATTTGTTTCATTGTGATAAATTACTCACGGTTACAACACTTTGTAACTACTATCATAAAACATACCATTTATGGATTTACTATTAAATATACTTTTAATTGAATTGATTAATTAATTGAATCACATATCAAGTATATAGTAGAAAGAAAATACCTTTATTTCGAACAAGATTAGTCAACGAGTTAGATATATGTAATAAATTACATAGTTGCTCCTAGGGCATACCTCTAACCCTAACAATCTCCCACTTGCACTTGGGGTCAATTATGGAATCTTATTCCAACTTCTCTAATCGGTTTTCTCAAAACTAATTGGGTCAGTCCCTTTTAGAATGGGCATGCTATTATGTTTTATTATCTACTCTGTCAACCAACTCTCTACGATGGTGATAGAATGCTTTATCATGTGGAACAATTGGGAGTATGTCTCTCGACTTCTAGTGAACTATAAGTTCTGTTACAAACTATACTGCGACATCATTATCATACAACAATGTTATGAGATTCTCAACATTTGGTATTGGCTCGGTTAAATATTTGTGCACTTATATTTTTATATACATTGTTTTTATTGCAGCGCTATTCAAGGCGATGTACTTAGCCTTTTTCATTGAATCAACCATGGTATTTCATATGGAACATTTTCAACTTAAAGATTCTTAACTTGAATTTATTATTGACATACTATACTCAGTATCACTTGTGAAGTTTGAGTCTGAACACTCCTTATTAAGGAGTTTTTATTTCTGTAAACAATTCTCTAGTATTTCAAAAATTCATGAGAACACTTCAAATAACCATTTAGTGATATCTGTTTGGATTTGATATGTATTTCATGTATCAAATCCTTAAACAAATAACGTTATCATAGACAACATAACATGTATGATAATTCCTATTGTCAATGCATAAGGAACTAATCTCACATGTTCCGTATTAAACAATTTAATAAGGTGACTTTGCATATAGATTTGGGACATTCCCAATATCTTTTATACTCACTATAGAAGACATCATTTACAGTCCAAAGTTGAGTATCAAAACAACTAAGGTTGATTTTAAAACAAATACATCGTTAAAATCAACAACGTCTTGTTCACTTGTTTTAGAAATATTAAAATACCATTTAACGTTCTTTCTTATGAACACATGCTTCCTATGCATTTTGATTGATAATCAAACTATTTGATATTTCTATCAAAATAATTGTTCAATTTTAATGCTTAAAATGATACTTTCTATCATTTCTTAGATCGTATCCAAAGACTCACAAAATCAATATCGCTCCTACTGACTTCGTGATTTTTTGGTTATGTAAATTGTTTACTCTAAATCATTATTTAAAATTTTCTGTTTTAATACATACGTACCAATCATAAAGTCATACTAAGTGGTAATTTTGTGAAGAAATCCAATTTAATTTGAGCATGTTTGAAACGACCTGCTATTTCGAACCATTCAAATCGACAATCATCCACACATGCCAGACTTGAATTGCTCAAAACAACAGATTGTTAATTTATATTTGGCAAAACTTCGCATATATAGTAAAAATCAATCACAGAATCACAAACACAGAGTAATATAACAATAAGTAGCGGAATAGATAAATAGTAGTTCATGAAGCTACTACAGAACATCATAGTACAAAACTAATACCACAGAAATCACGAATACATGGAAGTCTCAATACATAAGCAAATGACAAGTCTGAACACAAAACTGGAAATAACTGAATAGATAAAAGACAGATCTTCAAGCAAAGCTCCAAGCTCCAAAGGCGAGTCTCAAATGTTGTGACACTCAGTCTGACCCGAGAATAAAGCAAAACACAAAACACTCGAGTCTGGATTAACATTCTTATGCCAGTAAATCAACTCAAGTGAAATGTCCAAGTGAAATGCAATATAACTTAAAGGATTTTGGAATTCCACCCTTTAAGGATCCGTTAAACTATATACATATATAGTACAATACGCTACATAGATAATGTCTATAGTAAAGTAAACTATTAAAATAGCATTAAGGCGTTACCCATATCCCCCTTAACACATTTTATATGAATGTCGTAGTCTATACAGTACCGTAATTCCTCCATAAACTGGAAGGCTATCAGAGGGTACTCCATAGTGTACGACACAAACCAAACTCGTAGTGGGCGCGATAAGGCATGCAACAAGGCACACGAGGCAATGCCTATGGTAGGACTCTACCGTTTTGCAGAACCGGGCTGGTGGTAACGCATAGCAGCTACTACCGGCCACCTCGAGACACACTAACATAATCAAAGGTGCACCCAATCAAATCACAAAGTAATAGAATGGTATTGAAGAAGCATGCTCGATCGGAGGTGCGACCTCACTTTGCCCAGGTATAGCTCCTGTTTTAGTCACATCAAGCTGACTCGCGGGAGTCAGGGCTATGTTCATACCTCATATAGACGCCGCCAAACCATCCTACTTCATTCTGGATTCTCCACCACGTACATAGTTGTTAAAGTGGTTTTCGGTATTGGTAGAGAGTATGACAATATCCGATCCTGGTCTCTTTAACAACCAAATGCTTATTTCACACCGTGGTCGTCTTTCATTTCAAACAGTTCATACTTCATATCAAAATTTCATATTCATTCCAAAATCATATCACTTTCGAAATCATATTCACTTTCGAAATCATATCACTTTCAAAATCATATCACTTTCAAAATCATATCACTTTAAATCATATTCATTTCAAAATCATAACCACAAAATAGGTTAAACCATCATATCAAAGTATTCGCATTTAAATCCATTAAATCTAAATCATAACAGTTCCAACTTAAATAGTTTGAATATTTGAAAGTAGTTTATATATTGGAATAGTTATACATTAAAAATAATTTATATTTAAAAATAGGTTATAGATTAAATAGTTTATACATTGAAATAGTGTGTGTGTGTGTGTGTATAAGAGTTCATATCGAAAATAGTTTCAAATTAAATTGTCTCTTCCAATTTCACAAATCAATTCAATCAACTTTAGTTCCAAAATTCAATTTAAATAAATCTCAGTTCAATAATTTTAATTAAAAAGGTTAAAGGTTCAATTCAAATTCTTGTTAAAACCATTTTCAATTTATATCGATTTCAAATCCAGGTTTGAACTACAAATTTAAACCACTTCCAATTCAATAGGTTTCAAAGTTTAAATATTCAAACATTTTACAATAACTCAATTTGATCAATTTCATTTGTATTTCAAAATTCAACTTTAATTTTATTTAAATTTGAAAATATTCACTTAATCATTTTTAATAACCATTTAAATAAAATTACAAATTACAAATTTAAATCAAAATTAAATATTCGATTTAAATTTTATTAAATTTAAAAATATCCATTTAATCCTTTTTAATCAAAATCAAGTTATCAAGTTATAAAACATATCTTTAAAATCTCAAAATTAATAAGTTTCAAATCAATTCTCATATCTTTAAATCCAAAATTTATGAGTTCAATCAATTCCCATTTAAACACAATTCTTATACAAGTTAAATTACAATTCAATTTCAATTTATCTTTCCAACCTTAATTTATTAAAGTTATTACAAAATCTATTTCAAAATATTAATATAAATTTTAAATACAATATATATACTTATCCAATTAAATTCTTTTAAATTAAATTTTATTATATTAAACATTATTAAATTAAATCTTATTTTATGAAATCTATTTTATTTTATATTAAACTATATTATATATATTTAAAAATAATAAAATTATAAGCAAAATCTTAAAATTTACTCTTTTCAAAACTTAACTTATAAATTTAAAATTTCCAAACATATAATTTAAAAATCTAAATTTATCACATATATTAAAATAAAATCTATATATTATATTTAAAATCAATATTTATTAAAACCCATATTTTTTTCTTTTCAAAATTTCGGAAATCATTTTTCAAAATAGACCAATGGTGTCCGTATATAATTTTCTATCCTATGGTCAAGTGATACGAATATTTATCATTTCAATTCGTAATAATTTAAAATTTACGGGTATATATCATTTCAACCCGCAACCTTAAAATTTCAAAATCAATAAAATCGCCTGGGTTTATCATTTCAACCCATAATGTTTTTCCCTAATCTATAAAATCGTTCGGGTATGTATCATTTCAACCCATATGGATTTTCCTAACTAATAGGTAACTTGCAAAATGGGAACAATAAAATCATAATATAAAATAGCATAACATATCAATTACAACATGGATCATAATTAACAATTTATATATAATATATGTATATACAACATGGTTATGGTGTCATATGTCAATTACAAAGGTGGACAATTTTAAATATCAACATATCCCATTTAACGATCAAATCACTAATCAATTCAAATTTAACAACACATTTAAATCATCATTTCATGTGAAATAAATTTACTAAGCATAAGAATGTTAATCATGAGTGATCGCTCACCTTTCGAGGCTAGAGAAATAACGAGAACAAGATGCGACGATCCACGGATACGGACACGAACTAGTGCACACGGACACGCACACACGCAACGGGACAGTGACAAGCCAAGAGTTGCTGTAAAAATCACCGTACAACAATGAAAACAAATCAAAGCTAGCACGACGATGAAAAACAAATATATATGTGATATATATACCTTTTCCTCTTCTTTTTTATAATTGAGGAGGCTGATCTGCTATTACGTGGAGAGGAGATAGGTGATACGGCTGTTGTGATGAGATGCGGAGGGAGGTCGCAAGCAGTTTTCTTCTCAAGCAACATACATATGAACTATACTTAGGAAAATAAAAAAAATGAATGCAAGCTTCAGGAATTATACGGTTTCACCCATTTTTTTATAATAAGAAAGAAGGCCGCACGTGTGCGGAGGAATGGTGGAAAGTGGCTTCGGTGGTCAGGAGCTGCTGGGTACTCAGAAGTGGGTGGAGAGTTTGGAAGGTCAAGTTGTGGTGGAGGGTTGTTGTGTGGTCGCTCGACAAAGAAGGAGGGGAGACTCGACAGAGAGGGAGGAGAGTATGGCGGATGAAGGCAAGGCTGCAGTGGGATGGCCTTGGAAAGCAAGGTGGCTGTCAGGTCGTGCAAGGAGTCTACTATGGCGGCAAAGGAGGATGGCGAAAAGAACAATGGTGTGTGGACTGCTCGGTTTAGGTGAGTGTGGTGGCAAGTGGAAGGTGGGAAGGGACAACGGTTGGAGAGGGAGTTCACCACTGCTTTGATTGGTTGTGGTCGTGATGGAGTATGGCTGAAGTCAGATCTAAGTTGCTGGGTGGCGAGAGAGAGAAGGCAGTCAGGGCGGAGGGTTGCTTCGGTAGGGCGTTTGGGTTTGTGGATGGAGAGGGAAGGCACAAGCGGATGAGGAAGAGGGCAAGGTGGTTCGGCAGGAAGCGTGGAGCAGTGGCAAAGGCTGGATGAAGGAAAAGGGTGGTCGGCTTCTATAGACAAGGTGGAAGATGGGGTAGGTGGTGGACGTGGTCGGGTCTGGGGATACTTGCGTGCGGCCAAAGGACAAAGTAGAAGCAGGTAGGTTATAGGTACAAGCAGGTTTGAGGCAATATGAAAGCAAGATTTATATTATTTTTCTTTCAATTTCAAGAACAGAATAATAAAAAGAGAAGAGACAGTGGAGGATGAAGGGACGCACGATAATATATTTTAAAATAGTAGAATAACAAAAGTTATGCGGCTATTCCAGGAAATATTAAAAGCAAGCGACATTTATTTTCTCATGGTGGACAATGAATGGTTACAGGAAAAACCAAAAGGTTCAAAAATGGGTACCGATACGGCTAACCGTTTCGTAGATTTTGCCGCGTACCAGACGCCAAAATGCACAAATGAATATACTACGGAGATCAGCACAATGAGACGAATAGAACAATACACAGATATCAGAGATACAACAATCCTATCAAAACTTTATTTTCGCTGCCAAACCGCTGCTAAAACATCGAAAATAATATAAACGGGGCTAGAGCAGTCCAAATTTGGCGAAACGAAATACGACGTCTCACTCAGAAAAAGGTTAACATTTTTCTTACGTAAAAATATTCAAATTTCAAAAATATTTTATTTTCATCAAATTAACTGATTTAAATTTTAAATTGAAATTTCACAACCAAACAAACTTTTATATTTTCCAATTAAAATCTGCCACTTGTTATGCTTCAATAGACGCATACCAAATATCAAATTTTCATCGCTAAAATTTAATTGTTTATTTTCAAGAAAAATCTAGTTAATTACATTATTTAAAATCGTTAAAATTTCCGGGTGATTGCAATGTTGAATACCAAATCTATTACGCTAATTTCAACCAATGAAATATGTGATATTATACTTATCAACATTGCTCATTCAATTCCAATTGCATTAGTCTTGCTCACGAAGACACAATCGCGGCCGATGGATCAACATCCATTCGGTTGTGACTACCAAAATCATATTTTGGTAGCGTACTTGGAATTCTTTTAGATTTATGCATCATACCATAGAGTCAACACTCTTAATGGTTTAGTTAAACAACCGTGGATTATATATTTTCGACATTGATAAGAAACTCATAGTTTCAAACCATTAAACAACCGTGGATTATATATTTTCAACATTGATAAGAAACTCATAGTTTCTCTTCAATGTACAAGAATACTTATTAGACACTCTAATGCGTTATGTTCGTTTAGGTTAGTTAATTTCATTTCAACTCATCTAATCAATTCTATCCATGGATCATATGCAATTCTATTTTACTGCCAGTAATTCCTCAAAAAAAATTATTCACAATGAAGTTGGTATTTCTTGAAACAACAATTATTTCTCAGTGCAACAGAATAGGTATTCGTAAATGTTTTATGATTTTCTTTATTTATAAATTTGATTTAGTTTTAGTTTACAAAACTTATGTCCAAAACATAAAAATGTCATCCAATGACAGACTTCCAAAAACTCTTTTGGGGAGATTCATACAAGATCCCTTACGAACAATTATTACATGCAATCTTTCGACTCGCACAACCTCCTAACTCCATGGACTAGGATATGTTGGGGTTTCTTATAACTCTCATCTTGTGTGATTTTGTAAACTATTATTTAGATGAAATAATGTTAACCTTGTGTACTACTTTTAAGTACATGACCTTATAAAAAGAAACTAACTTAACTTCACTCACAATTAATCACACATTATCTAACAAAGTTCAATTACTTCTTATAGATGCATCATTATATATCACATAAAGGAGTGACTTTTGAGATTGAATCTATATTCATTTTTAGATACGTTCGAAACTTTTTCCAATATACTCACTCATTCGATCAAATCAAATCATTTCTGTTGCATGTTATTTTATTTAGTTTTGTTTTATACTCTATGAGTTTACCATAAACATACTACATGTGTATCAAATACACGTGTCCATGTCGGTGATAGCTCATTGGTAAATATGATGAAGTACTGGAACCGTTTTGGTATTAATAGACTTACGATTGCATACATCTATATGTATCATTCGAAGAGTTCATCAACTCTTATGATGCTCCCACTAATTGGGTGCATAACTCTTCAATTGTTTGAGATATAATTAACCAGTGTCATATGGTTCATAATCATATAATAAAAATTATTTCTCAAAACTATGGCTTAGTCTATAATTCCAAAATAATTATAAATAATTTAGATACTTATGTATTTTCAATGCATCACTTTTGTTGTGAAAACAAATACCACATTACAGTTTTACTTCATAACGAATATTCACAATGAAAGATAACTATGTCTATTTTTAAGTCGGCATAAAAAAAATAGTCATTATTTCATAAATAATGTTCGGTATGTTTTACGAAAACAATTTTCGTCATTTTATGCAATTAATAAGTGTTATATGGCATGCTCCCACTATTTCTGCCATTACTATAATAACATACTTAATTTGGAGGTCCGTCATTCACTTAATATAGATTATTTATTTCATATACTACAATAATTTTGCAATAGAGAGTTTTTTGATCAAATATCTTGAACACATAGAAATAAATCTCATAGAAAAAAAATTTCTATACAAAAATACATTTTGGAATAGAAATCATATTTCTTATTCCAATGTTAAGTATCTTTTATTATCATTATAATTCTTGTCTCCGATGTTTCTTTACGAAGCAAAATTGATCATTCATTTTCTTCATCCCAACTATACCTTAAATCACATATACTCTTATATATTCGTTAATCTTTCTAAATGGTCAAACCATTCAAAAGAAAAACCCTTACTACAATATCATAATGAATTATTTACAAAAGTGCATTTGATTATCCTTAACTTTTAAAGACATCGTATACATTGCGCTTTGCATAAACTGATCAAACTAACATTTCAGTAATCGAGTTCTTAGATTTATATTGTAGTTTTGGTCTAGTGTTACATTTAAAATGATATGATCCTTTTGTAATCAATCAAATCGAATACTCGATCTAAAACAGTAAGGTTTATTTGATTTTTCGGATGAACTAATTTCATCGAAACATTGTAAATTACAAATTTCGACCATTCACCATATAACATTTATATGCGATTGTTTATGGATCAAATATCCATAGTCTTGTATTGATTTTAGGGTTCAAAACTCATAGAATGCAATACATGATCTCGACCAAATAAACGCGTAAGTGACCAAACTATGAATGTATTTAGTAGTTGTTGAATCTTGCACTTGCATGGGTGTTGAAACGTTTACATGCAATAAGCTTTTATTGGTAAGTATATGTTATATTTCTATTTGTCAATTTTCAATTTATTTCATTTGTATATATTAATTGATAAACATTTTATCAATCATATTAATGCACAAATTTATCATTATAGATAATTATAACATTATTTAGCATATGTTCTTACAATATTAGAAATGTTAAATGTTACCATTTTATTTTTCTAATAAGGCTCCCACTAGTCTTTTATGTTTCTCCAAACCCTAAGATGAAACATAAAAGTCTTTCAACTTTACTAATGGGTGTTAGGACTCGTCTGCCTTAGTATTCTGACCTTGAGTTTGCTCAATAAATCATAGCTCTACAAACGATGGATAACTCCTTATCAATTGTATCACATACAACTCCTAACCCATGTTTCTTTATCCTAATCTCATTTCGACCTTGAGTTTACTCAAGAAATTGTAAGTGATTATTCACTCGTACCTACCTACCTTATCGTGGTGGCCTAAGTATAGTATATGTACCTTGAGTTTGCTCAACAAATACATATAGTTATCTTACCTCGATATATTAACAATAGCACACATAACATCCCCGGCTTGAGTGTGCTTAACAACTAAGGAGTATGCAAATAATTTATTATTAATATATATATATATATATATATGGTAGAGAACAACATTATATTGAAGATTCATAATCTTCAATATATTAAATGAAGTGATATCGACTTATGAAATAATGTATTACTTATGAAATACCCTCGTGATTCAAGTACAAAACACATCTAAAATCATGGTATACATACAATATGTATGTATTTATTCCTTTAGTCTATTTGGATTTCTATAATGTTCCACCTTTAGTTTATACATTCATATCATATAAGTTTTACTATTATATAGCTTTTATATTTCATATTACTTATATAATAGTCTTATGTAAAATATTTTATTAATTAAATCTTATTTAATTAATTTTAATTAATTACTCTTTAATTAATTTTAAATTAGTACTCCAATATGATTTTTATATTGGACATATCTACTATAACCTTTATACTGTATACTATAACCTTTATAGTATAACACATGTATCTTATATATGCATATTTTTTATTTAATTAATTAACCATTAATTAATTTATGTAATTAAACAATTTTAATTAAATTATATCAATTTCAAAATTTATCTTACATACATGTATACTTATGTTAACTTAAACACTTTAAATAACATAACATTTATCAACATATATAATACATGCATATAAGTATTAATTAATTACCTCATTTAATTAATTTACTTTATTAATCTTATTAGTAAACTTTAAATTTCGAAATTAATATTTAAACAGTTTCAAACATTTCGAAATTTTCATTACATTTTCAAACATTTTGAAAATTTATGTTATATTGTAACCTTTTATAATAAACATGTTTTTATTTTAATTTAACTTTTAAATTTAAAATTCGGTCTTAATTTTCAAAAACTATTTTGAAAATTAGCCAAAGACCCAATTCAAATTGGGCATACTAAATCAGGGGCAACCTTTGGGGTTATTTCACCTTTTAAGCCAGACAGGTAACCAGGTAGGACATGGTATTTGATTACCCAATTCCAATCCTTGACATCACCTTTCTAGACACCGTACTAAGTGCGTAAGCTTAATTAGTTAGCCCTAACATGACTAGTTTAGACCGCATAGACTACTGGGCTCTGATACCATTTTTAGAACCAGGCCAGCCCGCAACGAAAGAAATTGGTGAATTTTAGAAATTTTAGCCATTTGGATTTTTAATGGGCCTATTAAGTCTAAATTCATTTAGAGCTTTTCTAAGTTTCTTTTAAATAAAATGAATATTTAATTTTATTTAGCAAAAAGAAATTTTAAATTTAATTTCCACTTATAGGTATTATAATGAATGTATCGAATACATTCATTTGTGTGAAATGTAAGTGCAATATACAAGTGGTGTATAAATGAAATATGTACAAATGAATTAAGAGAAAGAGACCATTTGTTTCTCTCTCATACTCTATTCAATTAATAAAGAGAAGATATGACAGAATATAAAAGGAGGGAAATATTTCATTTCTTTCCTTCCTTACCCTATTCAATTAATAGAGAGACGATGTAATAACCCAAAAATTTTAATGGTTTAAATAACGAAATTAACTGAATTTTTGTGAAATTTAAAACTATAAAATTTTGCAATGAAAATTCAATATTTGAGATGCATCTATTTAAACATAGCAAATGGTAAATTTTCGTCTGAAAATATGGAAGTTAGTGTTGTTGTGTAATTTCAAATTTAACTTAAGTCAGTAAAAATAATGTAAATAAGATATTATTGAAATCGGAATATTTTTGTATATTAAAAATGTAAACTATTTTCTGAGTGAGACGTCATAATTCGTTTCGTCAAATTTGGATTTCTCTAGCCCCGTTTATCTTATTTTCGATATTTTAGCAGCATTTTCGGCACTGGATATCGACTTTTGATAAAATGATCGTATCATTGATACCTGTGTACCGTTTTGATCGCATCATCGTGCTGATCTCCATATTATATTCATATGTGTGTTTCGGTGTACGGTACGCAGCAAAACCGCAAAACGGCTAACCGTATCGGTACCATTTTGAATTCCTTGTCCATCCGTTATCCACTGTGTTAAACCAACTGCCACTGGAATTTATTATTTCAGAACTCAATGCCTGACTTTTTATTTTCACTGGTTCCAATATTGTGCCGGTTCATTTTGTCTACCTCCGTTCATTCATTTGAGAAAAATAAATCTATATTATATTCTAGTTCGGTTTTATTCAGAAAAACTTTCCACTCTCATTCTTGTAGCTTATAAATTTGTTTTTCTTTCAATGGAATCCCTCCACCGAACCACTAACCTACACTTCCCATCACCTTATGCCTCCCCAGCAGCTGCCCCTCCACGCCTCCACCTGCCACCGAGACTACCCACTCCCTTCGCACCTCCCGACCAAAGCCTCAAACCCATCCACGTCATCCGCCTTCTCTCCTTGCGCAAGCCTACATAGTTCGCCCGCCATACTCCATAGCCGACCAAGCTCCGGCCTCTTCTCCCTAGCTGAAGCCGCTGTCATGTCCAGACTCCGCCTCGACCAATGCCTTGAACCGCCTGCCTGTCGCATGTAGGTGTTGTGACGCCCCACCTCAATACCCACGCTAGCCAAGGACACTACGATGTAGTGCTGTCAACTAGCATGGAGAATAAGGCTGTTGAGGAGCGACCATCCATGTAATTGATTATCACATGGTGGCTATAAAATAATCTTCGGAAACAAACATAGAAATAAACATAACACAAAGCAGTCACAGACATCCATATCACAAAGGCGGAAGAAGATATGAATATATAACTAACACATGAAAGTGTACATCAGAGTAGTGGTCAAAAAGTTCCACAATAATACAAAAGAATAGCAACCTGTGCTATACAAAAAGAATACAACTATGAGTCCATATCTCAAGTGTATACAACAAAAACTGCTAAACTAAATAGTCAGCCAAAAGTCAGAGTAGCAAATCCCGGAAGGAAGTCAAGCAGAAGCACCTGTAACATCTCGGTCTGACCCGAGTATTATTTAAGAAAATAATAAACGGATCAGTCTAACTATAAATATCAGATGACATGATATAGAATAAAAGATATGGCATAAACATAGAATATCCATACTGACATACTACTATAAGTATGAAAATGATGATCAACAGGAGATCAACCGATGAGAAATGATCAATATCACGAGAATCTTCTCAAAGATCCAAAGAGGGCATCATACCCTAAACTTGTACTCATAACAAGTCAATGACATAAAAATCCAGAAATCAAACAAGAAATCCAGAAATCATAAAAAGAGAAAGAGGCCTATCACATGATGGTCCGAAGACCATGGGGAGCTACCCCATATGTGTGAGTCGGAATCACACTGATTGAGGCCTAGGCTAACCAAAAAGCAAAAAGGTATGTGTGAATGGAATCACACAAGTGGTGTCTAGCCTAACCTCGCAAACAAAAAGATATGTGTGAGTCGGAATCACACTACTGCGGCCTAGACTAACCTTGCGGACAAAGAGATGTGTGTGAGTCGGAATCACACTACTGCGGTCTAGTCTTACCTTGCAAACAAAGAGACATCGCACAATTGCTAGTCTAAATCATAAAATGATCATCATGATCAGCGAGAAGTGTCAATCACACCAAGCTAGTAAATATATGAGTTTAGCTTCATGTCCCATAACCACTTGCTTAACTTAAATATTTACGAACAAGCTGTAAATCTTCACTAGGAAATTGTCACGAAAAGGGTTCAATCGAACAAGTCCAAGAGCTAACCGACGAAGTGAACGCAAGCGTTTCATACCACTCGTTTTACTAAGTCGTTTAAGTCGATTTCTCATTCGAGTGAAGTAAAGGCTTGTATATACTAGTAGATTGAAAATCGGTTTGAGAAAACGAACTTTTGATATTTAAAATAGTGTTGAAATCGCTTTGATGAAAGAGTTTTGATATTTACTATTAGTATTGAAACCTTCATATATCTTTAAAGTGACAAGTCATAAAATGATTGTAGAAACAAATCAATTCACGTTCGAAGACGTGGGTAAAGTCCAAAGAAGTCAATCCCAAAACCATCAAAGTAGAAATTCTGATAAATGTTTTTCAGAAGAGATTGCCTACGCAGAGTAATACGGGGTTCGACCTGCCCGGTCAGGTCGCGGGGGTCCAGGGGGCAGCGCCCATGGCGGGGTGCGAGGCAGCGCCCCGTCACGGTACGACTTAATGAGGACAAGCGACCAAAGGATGCAGGACGACCTAATAGCCGAACGACTCAAGGACGCCGAACGATCGAAGGAGGCTGAATGACTTAAGGAGGCCGAACGACAAAAATGCCGAACGCTCTAAGTGTGCCGAACGACTCAAATATGCCGAACGGCTTAAAGATGCCGAACGCTCAAAAATGCCGAACACTCAAATATGCCGAACGGCTTAAAGATGCCGAACGCTCGAATATGCCGAACACTCAAAGATGCCGAACCGACCTAATATGTTGATCCGACCAGAAGGTGCCGAACGACTCAACAGCCGAACGACTCGAAAATGCCGAGCGTTCAAGAGACCGAACGACTTGAAGATGCCGAACGCTCAGGAGGTCGAACGTTCAGGAGGTCGAACACTCAGGAGGCCGAACGTTCATAGATGCCGAACACTTAGGAGGTCGAACGTTCAAAGATGCCGAACACTTAAAGATGCCGGTCGACTAAATGATGCCGAACACTTAAAGATGCCGGTCGACTAAATGATGCCGAACAGCTTAAATAGGCCGAACCGAACGACTCAACGATGCCGAACAGCTCTAGGGGGCTGGAAAATTCGTCAAAACGCTCAAAAATGGTGTTTTTCGCCAATCCAATCCAAACCAAATGCAAATATTCATACAAATGCAATAGGGGATCATTCCCAACAGCCTAATGACAATTTAAGCAAGATGTGAGACTAAAAATCTCACCTTTTCACGGAATTTGATGAAGATGGAGATTTGAGAGCAAAGCAAGAACACCAACAAGCTTGAATCAATGGTCTTCACGTGAATTTGATGTTGAATCTCGGATTTGCAATAGAATTTGTGTTTGGAGTTTTAATTTCCACTTCCCACCACCATTTTTGACAAAGCTTAAAGTGTTTTGATAGAGTGAAGAAGATGGTTGGGCTGAACTAAAGGGGTGCAGTCCAAACCAAAGTCAAAGGTGGGAAAAAGTGTTGAAAATTTCACTATCTCCAAACATATCGAAGTTTACACTCAAAAAGATCGCAAACGTCATTTTGAACTCAATGGAAGTGGTCTCGAGTCCTAATTTGACCGTATGCAAAAAGTAGCTTTTCGGACTAACATCCGACTAACGATAAAATATTTAAATATAAAATCGATAGATATGCGGGTTGTTACAGACTCCCCTCCTTAAAGAAATTGCGTCCTCGCAATATATATGGTGGAAATAAAAAGTAACAACCATAAAAGCATATTAACACAAAAGAAATTGGAATTAAAAAGTTTACCTCAAAGAGCATGAGAAAGTAATTCCGGATGTGTACGCTCGATGAATTCTCTAGTTTCCCAAGAGCAATCCTTAGGATTTGAGGACCATTGAACTTTAACAAGCGGAACATCTTTATTTCGAAGCTGTTTGATCTCCGAAGCAATAATTCGAACAGGATGCTGCTCATAAGTTAAATTAGGTGAAACTTCAATCTCTTCCACAACACCGGGCTCAAGTATCGAATCGGAATCCCGAAGGCACTTCCGTAATTGAGATACGTGGAACACGTCATGCATAGCAGAAAACTGAGCCGGTAAAGAAAGGCGATAAGCCATGGAACCAATACGTTCAGTGATAGGAAATGGCCCAATATATCGAGGCGCTAACTTTCCCGATCGACTGAAACGTACAACACCCTTCATTGGTGAAACACGAATAAAAACAAGATCACCAACAGAAAATTCTAATTTCCTTCTTCGGTTATCGGCATAGGATTTTTGTCTACTCTGGGCTTCTTTCATCCTATGTCGAATAAGCTCAATCTTTTCTGTGGAATCTCGAATAAAGTCTGATCCTAAAACCAGTTTCTCACCGGCCTCAAGCCAACAAGAAGGAGATCGGCATGGCCTTCCATAGAGTGCCTCGAAAGGAGCCATACCAATACTAGATTGGAAGCTGTTATTATAGGAAAATTCAACAAGTGAAATATGATCTTCCCAACTTCCACCGAAATCAAGCACACAAGAACGAAGAAGATCTTCAAGTGTTTGGTTCACACGCTCAGTTTGTCCATCGGACTGGGGGTGATAAGCGGTGCTAAAATTAAGCTTCGTTCCCAAAGCTTTTTGAAGACTCTTCCAGAATCCACTAGTAAACAATGGATCCCGATCACTAACAATGGAAGAAGGAACTCCATGCAGTTTAACAATTTCTTTGATGAAGAGTTTGGCCAGAAGAGGAACGGTTCGGTTCGACCGAACAGGAATAAAATGGGCAGACTTAGTAAGTCTATCAACAATCACCCATAAGCTATTATGACCCGAACGAGAACGGGGAAGGCCATCTATAAAATCCATGGAAATTTGATCCCACTTCCATACTGGAATCTCCAATGGTTGCAATAACCCACCGGGCCTTTGATGTTCAGCCTTAACAAGTTGGCAAGTCATGCAACACTTAACAAAGTTAGCGATATCAGATTTCATTCCCTCCCAATAATAAAGTCGCTTCATATCAGCGTACATTTTACTGCTACCGGGATGAATGGAATACTTGGAACGATGAGAATCTTCTAGAACGTCTCTACGAAGATCACTAATATTTGGTACGATAAGTCTACCAAATTTTCGAATGCCGCCTCGAAAGTCGATATCAAAGTCTTTCAAACCTTCAATATCGGTTTTATCCTTAAGATTTTGGCCAAGCAAAGCCAATTCAGGATCTAGTTGTTGAGCTTCAAGAATGCTGTCTAATAAAGAAGGACGAGCCTCAAGACTACATAAAACAAGAGATGAACACAAATCGGAAACGCGATCTCGAATTTCACAAGTGGATAAAAGTTCGAGATCGTTCCATTCAGATATCATCATGGAAACAACCGCTTGTTGTTTTCGACTAAGTGCGTCGGCAACACGATTCCCCTTTCCGGGAGTATAAAGAATGTCAAGATCATAAGAGGCAAGAAATTCGAGCCAACGCTGTTGACGCAAATTAAGTTCCTTTTGAGAAAATAAATATTTCAAAGACTTATGATCAGTATAAAGTATAAACTTTTCTCCCAAAAGATAATGTCGCCAAATTCGAAGGGCGAAAACGATAGCCGCGAGTTCTAAATCATGTGTGGCATATCTAGTCTCAGCCGGCTTCAATTGCCTAGAAGCATAAGCAATAACACGTTCTTTTTGCATAAGAACGGCACCCAAACCAACGCGACTAGCATCGGTGTAAACGACAAAGTCTTGATTCCCTTCGGGAATAATAAGAATAGGAGCATCAGAAAGGAGTTCTTTTAATTTCTGAAAAGAAGATTCACATTTGTCTGACCAAATGTATTTAACACCTTTCTTTGTTAAGCCAGTAAGAGGTACGGCAATCTTAGAAAAGTCTTTTATAAAACGGCGGTAATAACCTGCCAATCCAAGAAAGCTACGGATTTCAGTCACTCTCTCCGGTCTCTTCCAATTTTGAATCGCTTCAATCTTTGAAGGATCCACGGATATTTCGGATTCGGAAATGATATGACCGAGAAATTTCACACTAGATTGCCAAAAATGGCATTTAGAAAATTTTGCTTTTAGTTGATTGCTCCTAAGGGTTTCCAATACAATTTGAAGGTGCTTTTCGTGTTCCTCCTCGGTTTTAGAATACACAAGAATATCATCAATAAAGATGAGAACAAACCGATCGAGAAAATCTTTGAAAACTCTATTCATAAGGTCAACGAAATAAGCCGGAGCATTCGTTAAACCGA
The DNA here is from genome assembly GCA_030737815.1 of Allium fistulosum. Taxonomy (NCBI): domain Eukaryota; kingdom Viridiplantae; phylum Streptophyta; class Magnoliopsida; order Asparagales; family Amaryllidaceae; genus Allium; species Allium fistulosum. The sequence continues at coordinate 371,130,959 of CM060906.1, read as the reverse complement.
ATGGCATAACTAGCCATTCATAAGATCCATAACGCGTACGGAACGAAGTCAAAGGAATACTATCCTCTGCAATATGAAGCTGATGGAAACCGGTAGCCAAGTCCAGTTGTGAAAGGACTCTAGCCCCACTAAGTTGATCAAACAGATCATCAATCCGAGGCAATGGATATGTATTCTTAATAGTAAGATCATTAAGCTTGCGGTAGTCAACGCAAAGCCTAAGTGTACCATCGGACTTACTTACGAAAATAGCTGAAGCTCCCCAAGGCGAGGAACTAGAGCGAATAAGTTGCTTCGTCTCCAACTCGGATAGTTGTTTGCGCATCTCTTCGTTCTCCTTATTGGACATGCGATAAGGAGGACGGGTAACAGGTTGAGCTCCAGATATAAGATTAATTTTGAACTCAATTGCTTGCTTAGGTGGAAGTCCTAAAACGGGCTCAAAGATGTCGGAAAATTCACGAACGACGCGAATAAGAGAAATGACATCCTCCTCATCATCATTATCATCATCACGAGGGTTTAAAGAATATAAAGATGCAACCAAAGCGGAATCCGAATCATTAAGAATAATAGAAATCTGGTTAACAGATTGCGGATGTCGGAGATAAATAGTCCGCTCAGGACATAGGATATGAGCTTCATAACGAGTAAGCCAATCCATACCCAAAATTATTCCAAAGCCTAAGTAACGCATAACATGCAAATCGGCTAGGAAAGAAAAATCGCATAAAATAATCTCCACATCTTTACAAAGCAAACTAAGAGTTGCGGAACCACCAACAGGATTCGCAATCCTTAAAGAAGTCATTAATGCAGTAACACTTAAGGAAAAAGTGTCTACAAGTTCCTTTGATATAAAAGAATGGGATGCACCCGTATCAAAGAGAACTCTAATAGATTGATTATGAAATAAAATAATGCCATCAAGAATGGAATGAGAAATACCTTGGCCACGAGATGTGTTGCCAGGGGCTTTAGCCACATTCAACTTTCCCTCCTTCTTGCCTTCACGTTTGAGGCATTGATGTATAAAATGATCTGGGCTTTTACAATAGCGACAAGATTTGGGCTTTGAACACTTGTTCGCATAATGATCCCCAGATCCACAGTTGAAGCATCTCGCGTCATTAGGAGAAGGAGCCTTTGCAGAAGGAATCGCTTGCTTACCCTTTTTGTTGGGGTAAGGGCCTTTAAATTTGTTGGGCCTCTTTTTGTTGTTAAAGCTGGGTTTGGAAGCTACTACTTCAACATCACTTTCTCTATCAGCCTCTTCAAGGCGAAGAGCGATATCTACAATTTGGTCGAAAGAAACTTCTAACTTCAAAAGTAGTGGCTTCTTGAGGCTTTTGTTTAAGCCATAAACGAACCTCTGGTTCTTCTTTAGTGGAGTATTTATATATTCGACCCCATATTTGGAAAGGGATTCGAATGATGCAACGTAGTCTGCCACAGAAGCCTGACCTTGAACAAGGTCAATAAATCGCCGAGCCAAAGTTACCTTTTCAGCCTCGGGTACGAATTTCGATTCGAAGCGTTCCCGGAAGTGCTCCCAGGAGAGGTCTGCTTCATTAATTTCGGATGTAAGGAGTTCATACCAATCCAATGCTCTCTCTTGGAGCATACTGGAAGCCACTTGAACGCGGTGCAGGTCGATAAGGTTCATGCGAGAGAAAATTCGATCGCATGATTTTAACCAAGCTTGAACCTCGATAATAGGTTCGGAACCTTTGAAGGGCTTCCCACCCAAATTGGTGTAATCGCTGCACAACCGTGCAAATCCCGACTTTGGGTGAGTAGGTTCCGGGTTAGATCCAGCTGCTTGTGCATTCGTCACTAATTCAAGAAGCTGTTGAGTTGTCATAAAAACTCCATCTCGAGGAGCAGCAGCAGATGTTCCAGCTCTGGGACGGCCTGGTCTTGACATCCTCTTCCTTTTCAAAGAAAGAAGAGAAAGAAGAAGGTTATTCACCAATGAACATCAAGCAATCTTGAATGATGAAATAAGGAATCATAAAGAAAACAGGATAAGTCGGTTCGAAGACTCGAACTAAATCCTGAAACACAACTCCTAAGGTGGACTTAGGACGATGATCCTTGTTAAGTTATTCTACATTGTTATGAAGTTTGGCTCTGATACCAAGCTGTGACGCCCCACCTCAATACCCACGCTAGCCAAGGACACTACGATGTAGTGCTGTCAACTAGCACGGAGAATAAGGCTGTTGAGGAGCGACCATCCATGTAATTGATTATCACACGGTGGCTATAAAATAATCTTCGGAAACAAACATAGAAATAAACATAACACAAAGCAGTCACAGACATCCATATCACAAAGGCGGAAGAAGATATGAATATATAACTAACACATGAAAGTGTACATCAGAGTAGTGGTCAAAAAGTTCCACAATAATACAAAAGAATAGCAACCTGTGCTATACAAAAAGAATACAACTATGAGTCCATATCTCAAGTGTATACAACAAAAACTGCTAAACTAAATAGTCAGCCAAAAGTCAGAGTAGCAAATCCCAGAAGGAAGTCAAGCAGAAGCACCTGGAACATCTCGGTCTGACCCGAGTATTATTTAAGAAAATAATAAACGGATCAGTCTAACTATAAATATCAGATGACATGATATAGAATAAAAGATATGGCATAAACATAGAATATCCATACTGACATACTACTATAAGTATGAAAATGATGATCAACAGGAGATCAACCGATGAGAAATGATCAATATCACGAGAATCTTCTCAAAGATCCAAAGAGGGCATCATACCCTAAACTTGTACTCATAACAAGTCAATGACATAAAAATCCAGAAATCAAACAAGAAATCCAGAAATCATAAAAAGAGAAAGAGGCCTATCACATGATGGTCCGAAGACCATGGGGAGCTACCCCATATGTGTGAGTCGGAATCACACTGATTGAGGCCTAGGCTAACCAAAAAGCAAAAAGGTATGTGTGAATGGAATCACACAAGTGGTGTCTAGCCTAACCTCGCAAACAAAAAGATATGTGTGAGTCGGAATCACACTACTGCGGCCTAGACTAACCTTGCGGACAAAGAGATGTGTGTGAGTCGGAATCACACTACTGCGGTCTAGTCTTACCTTGCAAACAAAGAGACATCGCACAATTGCTAGTCTAAATCATAAAATGATCATCATGATCAGCGAGAAGTGTCAATCACACCAAGCTAGTAAATATATGAGTTTAGCTTCATGTCCCATAACCACTTGCTTAACTTAAATATTTACGAACAAGCTGTAAATCTTCACTAGGAAATTGTCACGAAAAGGGTTCAATCGAACAAGTCCAAGAGCTAACCGACGAAGTGAACGCAAGCGTTTCATACCACTCGTTTTACTAAGTCGTTTAAGTCGATTTCTCATTCGAGTGAAGTAAAGGCTTGTATATACTAGTAGATTGAAAATCGGTTTGAGAAAACGAACTTTTGATATTTAAAATAGTGTTGAAATCGCTTTGATGAAAGAGTTTTGATATTTACTATTAGTATTGAAACCTTCATATATATTTAAAGTGACAAGTCATAAAACGATTGTAGAAACAAATCAATTCACGTTCGAAGACGTGGGTAAAGTCCAAAGAAGTCAATCCCAAAACCATCAAAGTAGAAATTCTGATAAATGTTTTTCAGAAGAGATTGCCTACGCAGAGTAATACGGGGTTCGACCTGCCCGGTCAGGTCGCGGGGGTCCAGGGGGCAGCGCCCACGGCGGGGTGCGAGGCAGCGCCCCGTCACGGTACGACTTAATGAGGACAAGCGACCAAAGGATGCAGGACGACCTAATAGCCGAACGACTCAAGGACGCCGAACGATCGAAGGAGGCTGAATGACTTAAGGAGGCCGAACGACAAAAATGCCGAACGCTCTAAGTGTGCCGAACGACTCAAATATGCCGAACGGCTTAAAGATGCCGAACGCTCGAAAATGCCGAACACTCAAATATGCCGAACGGCTTAAAGATGCCGAACGCTCGAATATGCCGAACACTCAAAGATGCCGAACCGACCTAATATGCCGATCCGACCAGAAGGTGCCGAACGACTCAACAGCCGAACGACTCGAAAATGCCGAGCGTTCAAGAGACCGAACGACTTGAAGATGCCGAACGCTCAGGAGGTCGAACGTTCAGGAGGTCGAACACTCAGGAGGCCGAACGTTCATAGATGCCGAACACTTAGGAGGCCGAACGTTCAAAGATGCCGAACACTTAAAGATGCCGGTCGACTAAATGATGCCGAACACTTAAAGATGCCGGTCGACTAAATGATGCCGAACAGCTTAAATAGGCCGAACCGAACGACTCAACGATGCCGAACAGCTCTAGGGGGCTGGAAAATTCGTCAAAACGCTCAAAAATGGTGTTTTTCGCCAATCCAATCCAAACCAAATGCAAATATTCATACAAATGCAATAGGGGATCATTCCCAACAGCCCAATGACAATTTAAGCAAGATGTGAGACTAAAAATCTCACCTTTTCACGGAATTTGATGAAGATGGAGATTTGAGAGCAAAGCAAGAACACCAACAAGCTTGAATCAATGGTCTTCACGTGAATTTGATGTTGAATCTCGGATTTGCAATAGAATTTGTGTTTGGAGTTTTAATTTCCACTTCCCACCACCATTTTTGACAAAGCTTAAATTGTTTTGATAGAGTGAAGAAGATGGTTGGGCTGAACTAAAGGGGTGCAGTCCAAACCAAAGTCAAAGGCGGGAAAAAGTGTTGAAAATTTCACTATCTCCAAACATATCGAAGTTTACACTCAAAAAGATCGCAAACGTCATTTTGAACTCAATGGAAGTGGTCTCGAGTCCTAATTTGACCGTATGCAAAAAGTAGCTTTTCGGACTAACATCCGACTAACGATAAAATATTTAAATATAAAATCGATAGATATGCGGGTTGTTACAGGTGTGGTCCATTGCCGCATGTGTCTCCTTGCTCTAGCATAATACTGTAAGTATACATATATAATCTGATTACATTATAATTTAATAAAATAGTATAGATATATTTTAATTGCATATATTTCTAAAGCATATAATATAAAGTTTATTCGTATTATATTATAATGTATTTGAATGATATTTATATAAGAATGTTAATATATTTAAGTTATGATGTATGTTCAGTATGTTCCCAATGGTTGTTATATATTTTAATGTAAGCTGTATATAATCTGGGTGTTGTATATGTATGTTTGTATAACTGTATATATGGATGATTATTTGGGTTTATACATACATTTAATAAAGTAAGTTGATATTGACTATTATGATATATATATTGTTTTTAAAATATAAACATGTATGTAAGTTTGCATATATGTTATATATTAGTTTATATATAAGTATACGTGAATTTGGTTTTCAATATATATGTATATATTTTATTTTTATAACTGTTGGGATTAAATATTGATTTGAAAATAAATATATAGATTTTATTTTCAATATATGTTTTAAATTGATTTTTAGAAAAAGTATATTTATAACATATATTTTGCTTCATCGACCTTTAGTCTATCTCGACTTACTTCTCAATATATGTCTAATATTTAGATTTTTAAAATAATATGTTTTGGAAATTTTAATTTATAAGTTAATTTTGAAAAATATAAATTTTTAAGATTTTACTTATAATTTTACTATTTTAAAATATATAAAAATAATATTTAATATAAAATATACATTTAATAATAAGATTTAATTTAATAAAATTTAATTTAATTAGTATATAATATTTTTAAGTATTTACTTAAATTTATATTAATATTTAAAAAATAGATTTTTATAACTTTAATAATAAAGGTTGAGAAGATAAATTAATGTTGACTTGGAATTTAAATTGGTTAAAAATTGAATTTAAATAAGAATTGAACTGAACTTATTAGTTTTGAGATTTTGAAAGATATGATTTATAACTTGATTTGATAAAAAGTGATTAAATGAATATTCTCAACTTTAAATAAAATTGAGACCGAATATTTAATATTGATTTGAATATATAAATTGGGATTTAAATAAATTGTTATTAAAATGGTTAAGTGAATATTTTCCAATTTGAATAAAACTTAAAGTTAAATGTTGAAATATAAATGAAATTTATATACTGTAAATGTTTGAATATTTAAACCTGAATCTTTGAACTTTAAATTGAAATGGTTAAACTGGAATTGATTCAAATTGCATTTTTTGGAATTTAAGATGATTTGAATCGATTTGCGAAATTGGAGGAAACTATTTTATTATATAAAGTATTTTTCATATATAAACTATTTTAATATAATTAATTTTAATATATAAACTATTTTAATATATAAACTATTTTAATTTATAACTATTTATTATATATACTATTTTCAATATCTAAACTATTTAAGTCAGAAGTGTTATGATTTCCAAAGTGTTATGTTTTCAAAAGTGTTATGATTTCAAATGTGTTATGGTTTCGAAAGTGTTATAATTTTGAAAGTGTTATAATTCTAGAAATGAATATTATTAAAGTGGATAATGATATTGAATTGATATGATTTTGAAATGAATATAATATTTTGGTATGAAGTATGAACTATTTGAAATGAAACGACCACTGTGTGAATTAAGTGTTTGGTTGTTAAAGAGACCGAGATCGGATATTGTCATACTCTCTGCCAATATCGAAAACCACTTTAACAACTGTGTACGTGGTGGAGATTCCAGAAATGAAGTAGGATGGTTTGGCGAACGATTTCTGTATAAGGTATTGACGTGACCCTGGCTCCCGTGAGTCAGCTTAGATGTGACTAAAATAGGAGCTACACCTGGGCCAAGTGAGGTCATCCCTCCGATCGGACATGCTTCTTCGATACCATTCTATTACTTTGAGATTTGATTGGGTGCACCTTTGATTTGGGAGTGTGTTCCGAGGTGGGCGGTAGTAGCTGCTATGCGTTACCACCAGCCCGGTTCTGCAATTGGTAAATCTACCCTGGCATTGCCTCGAGTGCCGTGTTCACATGCCCTAGAGCGCCTTCTACGAGTTTGTTTTGTACCGTACCTATGTGGTGTCCTCTGGGTAAACCACCGGTTTGGTGGAGCGTACGGCATTGTATAGACTACAGGAATATATAAAATGTGTTAAGGGGGATATGGGTAACGCCTTAACGCTATTTTAATACTTTAACTTTACTATAGACATAGTACAATAGCGTATATTACTACATAGTAGATAGTTCCACGGATCCTTAGAGGATGGAAATCCCAGTCATCCTTTAAGTTACTTGTATTTCAGTTGACATTTCACTTGAGTTGAATTTATTGATATAAGAATGTTAATCCTGACTCAAGTGTTTTGTGTTTTGCTTTATGCTCGGGTCAGACTGAGTGTCACAATATTTAAGACTCATCTTTGGGTTTGGAGCTTCACTTGGAGATCCTTCTATATCTATTCAGCTTTCAGCTATCCAGTTGTTTTGTTTAGACTTGTCATCTGTTTGTATTTGAGACTACATTGTATTTGAGATATTCTGTTGTATTTTGTTTAACTCTGATGTTTATATAGTAGCTTCATGAACTACTATTTATCTATTCCGCTGCTTATGTTTGTATTACTCTGTGTCTATGATTCTGTGATTGATTTATTTACTGTATATGCTGAGTTTTGCCAAATATAAATTAACAATCTGTTGTTTTGAGCAATTCAAGTCCGACATGTGCGGATGCAAATGGTTCGAAATGCCAGGTCGTTACAGTTGGTATCGGAGCTCTTGTTTAGGAAAAACTTAACATATGGAGTAAAAAAATTAATTACAGAATCACCTTCGTTCGAGCTTGAGTTTCTTCCTCTTTGACTCGGGTTTCCTTTGAATTTTGGAACTCTCCCCTTTGTTCGGAAATCCATTCTTGTCTATTCCTATTCGTGTTCTTTTGATACTGGAACATCCCATAACTCCATTCCTGTTCCGACAACCTTAGTGTGATTTGTAAAGGGGTGAAACTCCTTTACAATAGGCGTTGATTCACTGGAAACTTCTATATCCTCGGGTTTGATGTTGTTATCCTTGCAAAGCCCGTATCGTCTCTTAGTGGACAACCCGGGTAATTCTCTTCTTATTGGATGTCGATTGCTCTAAGATTTTGCAAGCAGTTTATCTTTTCGTTTGATTCTCAGCATAGTGATCTAGACTCTGTCCAGATAGTCAGGGAATATCCTGATGTTTTGGTAAAGTTATTCCCCTATCTCATAAGTGGGAAATTTAATTCCGCATCGATCTTATTCCTGAAATCTCGGTTGACCGGCTAAGGTCGCCGCAATTAATATAAATCTATCCATCTTTCCTCTTTTGTAATTTAATTACTTATATTCTTTTCGAGTCTATCTTCATAGTTAGAATTCTCTTTGACTAGGGTTCATCTAAACTTGAATCTCTATCCTTGTTTCAGAATCCATTCTTGAATCATCGTGTGAGGGAGTGTATTTATTATTAATATAAAACTGTTTTATATTATGTTGTTTGAGTTGTTAAGTTTGAATTTTGGGTTTCGATCGATTCGTCTGGCCAACGTTATCGATGGAAATTCCAAAACACTTGAACAGAGCAGACTGACAAAATATTATTTTTGAAATTTGTAAATGAAATATAATTTATGTATGATTTTATTTTATATATACAAGTATAGTTTTCTGAAGTTAAATAATTAAATGAGTTGGTGCTTGAAATGATAATACTAGATTATCATTTATTGTTTTGGAAACCATTAACTATTGTTGTATGTTATAAGAAGATGAAAAAAAAGAAAAAAAAAGAAAACATGGTTTATAAGTCTGGTTTGTAAATGAAATGGATTTAAACTAAAGAATTTAGAATTAAATTTTCGGTGCTTTCAAATTTGATTTTTTTCAAAGCTTTGAAAAAAACAGTACTCTATTTGAAAGTATTTTCGAATGGAAATTGTTTCAAAAGAATAATTTTAAAGAAGTAAGTCTGTACTCTCTTCGTTTGTCGCTGGAAAATAATTTCGGTGATGACTGCAGCATCATCGACATCCATTTTCGAGTTTCAAAGTGGAGAGACCACTTAGTGGCTTTGCTACACTTTTGTTTTGGAAAAATGAATTTGGTTTGAATTTCTTGTATATAATTAAATTATAAAATATATATGTATATATTTATTTCAAAAGAATTTGAAGTGAAACCGGGAACTTAACTCTAAAATTTTATGTCAAGTGATGATTTTCAATTATTGAAATTTAGCAAAATTTTGAATAACTGGAGAATCTAAAAGAGAGATGAAAATTTAAGGACTTAAACAATAAAATAGGATAAATTTATTTGTATAATACTAAATTGCATTACAATATATATAACTTACCTAAACTATTCAAAAAAGTTAAAATGTTAGGGTGAATATATAATTAAAGGTTATACAAGAAGAAAACTTAAGTAATAAATTATTCAAACTAAGAACTGGCTTAATATAAATGTTGTAAATAAAGGGAAATTTGTATAGTATTTAATTACACTCAGAACATAATATAACTTACCTATAAAAGTTTAAGTATAATTAGAATATAATTGGATAGTTTACACTATGATATAAGTAATAGAATATCAAAGATGATATTTTGTTAAGGGGGTTTACAGATAATAAATTGAATAATGAATTGAACAATAAAAAGAGAATTAATTGGTTGAATAATAAAGGGTTATAATAAATGTTTATACACTTAATATATGTTGTAAAATAGGTCAAGTGGAATAAATTAAATGAAAAAAAGAAGGCTATTTAAGTAAATAAATGTGAACTTAAAATATAGTTGAAATTGAATTTTAAGTGAAATCAACTCAACTGAAGGTAAATAATTTAATAAATCAGGTAAATCAAACAAATTTTATTTTGAAAGAAAATTTTGTAACAATTATCAATAAATTGAAACAAATCAAATTGAATGGAAATAGCTTGAATTGAAATCAACAAAATATGAATATAAACAAATATTATTGATTTAATAAAATGGATTGCAACCAAATTAGTTGAATATAAATCAATTTAAAAAACCGATGAAATTTATATGGTTTTAAAATTGTTGTGTATCTGATAATATATATTCAATTCTTTCTGGTTGTTCATATTCTCATACCTCGTTCCTTTTCGGGGACGAAAAGTTTTGAGTGGGGGAGAGTGTAACGACCCGGAAATTTTAATGGTTTAAATAACGAAATTAACTAAATTTTTATAAAATTTAAAACCATAAAATTTTGCAATGAAAATTCAATATTTGAGATGCGTCTATTTAAACATAGCAAATGGTAAATTTTCATCTGAAAATATGGAAGTTAGTGTCGTTGTGTTATTTCAAATTTAAATTAAGTCACTTAAAATTGATGTAAATAAATTAGTATTGAAATCGATTTTTATATATTAAAAATGTAAACTATTTTTTGAGTGAGACGTCATAATTCGTTTCGTCAAATTTGGATTTCTCTAGCCCCGTTTATCTTATTTTCGACATTTTAGCAGCATTTTCGGCACCGAATATTGACTTTTGATAAAATGTTCGTATCATTGATATTTATGTACCATTTTGATCGTCTCGTCGTGCTGATCTCCGTAATATATTCATATGTGTGTTTCGGTGTCCGGTACGCGGCGAAACCTCGAAACGGCTAACCGTATCGGTACCATTTTGAACCTTTTGAATTCCTTGTCCATTCGTTATCCAATGTGTTAAACCCGACAGCCACTGGCATTAATTATTTTCAGAAATCAATGCCTGACTTTTTATTTTTACTGGTTCCAATATTGTGCCGGTTCATTTTGTCTACCTCCGTTCATTCATTTGAAAAAAATAAATCTATATTATATTCTAGTTCGGTTTTATTCAGAAAAACTTTCCACTCTCATTCTTGTAGCTTATAAATTTGATTTTCTTTCAATGACTCCCTCCACCGAACCACTAGCCTAAACATCCCATTACCTTGTGCCTCCCCACTAGCTGCCCCTCCACGCCTCCATCTGCCACTGAGACTACCCACTCCCTTCGCCCCTCCCGACCAATGCCTCAAACCTATTCACGTCATCCGCCTTCTCTCCTTGCGCAAGCCTACACAGTTCGCCCACCATACTCCATAGCCACCAAGCTCTGGCCTCTTCTCCCTAGTTGAAGCCGCTGTCATGTCCAGACTCCGCCTCGACCATTGCCTTGAACCACCTGCCTGTCCGCATGTAACCGTGGTCCATTGCCGCATGAGTCTCCTTGCTCTAGCATAATACTGTAAGTATACATATATAATCTGGTTACATTATAATGTAATAAAATAGTATAGATATATTTTAATAGCATATTTTTCTAAAGCATATAATATAAAGTGTATTCGTATTATATTATAATGTATTTGAATGATATTTATATAAGAATGTTAATATATGTAAATTATAATGTATGTTCAGTATGTTCCCAACGGTTGTTATATATTTTAATGTAAGTTGTATATAATCTGGGTGTTGTATATGTAAGTTTATATAACTATATATATGGATGATTATTTAGGTTTATACATACATTTAATTAAGTAAGTTGATATTGACTTTTATGATATATATATTGTTTTTAAAATATAAACATGTATGTAAGTTTGCATATATGTTATATATTAGTTTATATATAAGTATAGGTGAATTTGGTTTTCAATATATATATTTATATATTTTATTTTTATAAGTGTTGGGTTTAAATATTGATTTGAAAATAAATATATAAATTTTATTTTAAATATATGTTTTAAATTGATTTTTGGAAAAAATATATATATAACATATACTTTGCTTCATCGATCTTTAGTCTATCTCGACTTACTTTCTCAATATCGAAATCGTCGCAGCAATTCCTAGCTCGTAGTTGTCCCGCTAATTTACGTCTGTATCCGTGTGCATGTCCGTGTCACCTTCTTATTTCTCTAGCCTCGAAAGGTGAGCAATCACTCACGATTAACATTCTTATAGTTAGTAAATTTGATTTCACTTGAAACGACAATTAAAATATACTGTTAAATTTGAATTGCTAGGTATTTAAGTTTTAAATATGATAGGCCATTATGTGAAATTGTTCACCTGTGATATATGACACCATATCCTGTTGTATATGTATTTTATTTAATTTATCATTGATGATATATGCATGTTATTGATATGTTATATTTTATTATAATTGTTCTCACTCTACAAGTTCCCTGTTAATTTAGAATTCCCTATGGGTTGAAATGATACATACCCGAACGATCTTGTAGAATAAGGGAAAATCGTTATGGGTTGAAATGATAAACCCAAGCGATTTTCATTGATTTTAAATTTTGGGATTGCGGGTTGAAATGATATATACCCGTAGATATTTAAATTGCGGATTTAAATGATAAATATCTGTATCACTTGACCATAGAATTGAAAATTATATATGGACACCGTTGGTCTATATTTTGAAAATGATTTCCAAAGTTTTGAAAGGAAATATATGGGTTTTAATAAATGTTGATTTTTAAATATAAAATATGTATAAATGTTATATGTATATATGTCTAAAATTTAGATTTTTAAAATAATATGTTTTGGAAATTTTAATTTATAAGTTAATTTTGAAAAATATAAATTTTTAAGATTTTACTTATATACTATTTTAAAATATATAAAAATAATATTTAATATAAAATATACATTTAATAATAAGATTTAATTTAATAAAATTTAATTTAATTAGTATATATTATGTTTAAGTATTTACTTAAATTTATATTAATATTAAAAAAAATAGACTTTTATAAATTTAATAATAATGGTTGGGAAGATAACTTAATGTTGACTTGGAATTTAAATTGGTTAAAAATTGAATTTAAATAAGAATTGAATTAAACTTATTAGTTTTGAGATTTTGAAAGATATGATTTATAACTTGATTTGATAAAAAGTGATTAAATGAATATTCTCAACTTTAAATAAAATTGAGATTGAATATTTAATATTGATTTGAATATATAAATTAGGATTTAAATAAATTGTTATTAAAATGGTTAAGTGAATATTTTCCAATTTGAATAAAAATTAAAGTTAAATGTTGAAATATAAATGAAATTTATATATTGTAAATGTTTGAATAAATCTTTGAACTTTAAATTGAAATGGTTAAACTAGAATTGATTCAAATTGCATTTTTTGGAATTTAAGATGATTTGAATCAATTTGCGAATTGGAGGAAACTATTTTATTATATAAAGTATTTTTAATATATAAACTATTTTAATATAATTTATTTTTAATATATAAACTATTCTAATATAAATTATTTTAATATATAAACTATTTTAATTTATAACTATTTATTATATATATACTATTTTCAGTATCTAAAATATTTAAGTTGGAAGTGTTATGATTTCCAAAGTGTTATGTTTTCAAAAGTGTTATGATTTCAAAAGTGTTATGATTTCAAAGTGTTATGAGTTCAAAAGTGTTGTGATTTCGAAAGTGTTATAATTTTGAAAGTGTTACGATTTTGGAAATGAATATTATTAAAGCGGACAATGATATTGAATTGATATGATTTTGAAATGAATATAATATTTTGATATAAAGTATGAACTATTTGAAATGAAATGACCACGGTGTGAACTAAGAGTTTGGTTATTAAAGAGACCGAGATCGGATATTGTCATACTCTCTGCCAATACCGAAAACCACTTTAACAACTGTGTATGTGGTGGAGATTTCAGAAATGAAGTAGGATGGTTTGGCGAACGATTTGATTGGGTGCCCCTTTGATTTGGGAGTGTGTTCTGAGGTGGGCGGTAGTAGCTGCTATGCATTACCACCAGCCCGGTTCTGCAATTGGTAAATCTACCCTGGCATTGCCTCGAGTGCCGTGTTCACATGCCCTAGAACACCTTCTACGAGTTTGTTTTGTACCGTACCTATGTGGTGTCCTCTGGGTAAACCACCGGTTTGGTGGAGCGTATGGCATTGTATAGACTACGGGAATATATAAAATGTGTTAAGGGGGATATGGGTAACGCCTTAACGCTATTATAATACTTTTACTTTACTATAGACATATTATAATAGCGTATATTACTACATAGTAGATAGTTCCACGGATCCTTAGAGGATGGAAATCCCAAGTATCCTTTAAGTTACTTGAATTTCAGTTGACATTTCACTTGAGTTGAATTTATTGATATAAGAATGTTAATCCCGACTCGAGTGTTTTATGTTTTGTTTTATGCTCGGTTCAGACTGAGTGTCATAGCATTTGAGACTCATCTTAGGGGTTGGAGCTTCAGTTGGAGATCCATCTATTTCTATTCAGCTTTCAGCTATCCAGTTGTTTTGTTCAGACTTGTCATCTGTTTGTATTCGAGACTACATTGTATTTGAGATATTCTGTTGTATTTTGTTTAATTCTGATGTTTATATAGTAGCTTCGTGAACTACTATTTATCTATTCCGCTGCTTATGTTTGTATTACTCTGTGTCTGTGATTCTGTGATTGATTTATTTACTGTATATGTTGAGTTTTGCCAAATATAAATTAACAATCTGTTGTTTTGAGCAATTCAAGTCTGACATGTGCGGATGCGAATGGTTCAAAATGCCAGGTCGTTACAGAAGATATGGTAGAATATAAAAGGAAGGAAACCAATCATTTCTTACCCTATTTAATTGTAACAATTAATATATTAAATAACATTTATTACTTATCAATCAAATTTACACATGCCTATGTTATCTAAATTTTATTAATGAAATATATGCATACATTCATAATAATTGCAGATATATACATACATACATGCATATAAAGTGAAAAACTATCCGTTGTTTTAGATAATTAAAGTCCAAAATTAACATTAATCGATATGATTTTAATTAAGAAAAAATTAAAAACAAAAATGTTACATTATTGCTCATAATTTTTGTACAAGGTTGAATTAACTAAAACATTTATATTCCATATATATGATAATTACAATTCAATAATTTAGATCTGAACAACATACATTTGCAAGCATTGTAGCATATGATATTTTATATATACATTTTCATAAAAGGTTTTTGGTTTTGAAGTTAACAGTTTTCATTAAATTTTTAATATAGGAATGAAACAATACTTTAATTTTTACATGAAACTTTAAATATAGAAAACAATAAAGAACTATAATTTGCACTAAAGTCCATTCAATAATCTTAAGTCTAAGTTTCCTCTTTTAAAAAAAAAGATCGAAACAATTGTATACATGAATGTAACATATGAATAAGATCAATTTCAAGGAATGGTAAACAACTTAAAATATATGTAATTCATTAGCAATTGAATAAGTGAATGTTATATCATTGTATACATAAAATCTCATTTAATCTCAATTTTCAATTTCATAAGTTTCCAAAATAAAATAAAAGAGATTTGAACAAGGCAGATATATGGAAATTTGGGATAAGAATTTACATATCTAAACAATATAAAGAATGATGATTATTTATTAAAAGTGACATGAGAATCAAAACATGCCAATTTATCATAAACTTACATTAAAAGGAATTGATGAAAAAATATAGATCTAAATAAAAATAATATAATAAACATGATTTAATCAAACTAAGCATAAGGCATATATAATTTACACGTTGCAAGATGAAAATTTGAAACATGAAGTAAATCATAGGAAATCTAGTTATATTAATTATATGAATATATAAGTGAAATCTAATTATATTAATTATATGAATATTTAAGTGAATTTAATTAAAGATTATCTTTAGATGTAGCCAATAAATCACACCTTGAATAATGAATCAAAACTCCCTGATTCAGAAATCAGCCTAAGGATTTTGGTAGGATCTAGAGACAAGAACCACCTTGAATTTCTTTGTTTTGTTGAATTTGTTTTATAGAATTTTATTTCATGGAGGCCATTAAGGGAGAGGAGGAGAGCTAATGTTATTCAAACAAATCAGATGAAGTTTATAACTTTTATAGACGCACTTTATTAAGTGCTAATGTTATTCAAACAAATCAGATGAACTTTAATAATTAACATTTCATAAATATTAATTAATTTAATTAATTTACAATAATTTATAAATTAATTAAATATTGTGGTTTATTCAGAATATTCATCATTATGATTGTGCGACTCAAAGGTGTAAATTTAGTCAGCGATTAATATCGAACTATTCAAATATTAACGTTCACATGTCACTTAGCAGGTGTTGTGACATTTTAGCTGAATTTATCACTCACACATCTTTTGGTAAAATCCAATTCTACTTATTATAAGCGGTACCTAATAGTGACAATTATTTACACCAATTCTCTTCGTCAAAACTATATCACTTTGGATTTATGGAATTTGGTAATGGGAAAAATTCCAATATCATCCACATTCAAATTTATAGTCCAAACACGAAGTCCTTGGTTTAATAATAACAATTATTATTAATCAAAATGCTCTGGCTAGAGACTTTAACTTTTAGTTGACTTCAGTTGACTGTGATACTAACCTCATATAACCGAGGGGAAGAATCATACCTTGAATTGTGTTTCACTTCCAATGCTTTCACTCAACCCAACTATAGTCGTTCGATGGACGTCGTGCCACGATTTAAGTATAATCAAAGCGGAGCTTCCACATTGAAGATCAACAGTATTCTCAAGTCGAGAGAACTATGTAAATTAGTCACATCGATATTCTCTATCTGACCTTAATTGTAAGACCCAAAAGTCGGCCTTCGAAAATCGGCATCCGTACTTCACTTGTACTCAAAATGCCGTAAATTCAAACGCCGAATCTGGTTCTTCGGAGCTTATAACACCATTAAGTACGACAACATAGCGGAATAAAAATAGATGATATCATATACAATCCAATGAATACAATATCAAGTATAATATACAACAATGATATCAATATGATACAACAATATCAGAGATACAAGAAATAACAGCGGAAAGAAAAGATAACATCAGCAGCGGAACAGTATCAATAGAAGTGATAATTCCAAAATGATCTTCGGACAAGAATGAATCCACAATTCCAGGATAAGCAACTCCGATGAATGGACTCCAAATACTGAACTAGCTCCAGATAATCTACTAACCTGAACATCTGAAAAACCCAACTCTAGACTGCTCGTGTGGAAAATTATGAGCACCCAGAGTTTAGGAAAGGAACAATAAACTCCAGGTCAGTCGTGGGACTGGTGTGAGCAACAAAAACAGATTATCTTTAAAACAAACACAAAAAAATTTAAACATTGAAACCCACAATGCTTTTGGAAAATGAAACTACCATAAGACCTCCCACCACACACACAATGCAAACGCAGACTTGGAGGAGATTGTTTCTTATGTTAGTCAAATATGCTTACTACGCAAAAGAAAACTCTTTTGATATTATTACTAGTGCATAGTGTACAAGATCATTTCGAAAATACAATATTAATCTTAGCCAGCATAGGTACCATTATATTATGCCTGCTATAGCTGCCTCCTGAGGAGACAGGTTCTACAATTGCAATCGTAAAGGTTCGTATTGTTTCTTTGGATTTCCAACAAATGGTCATGCTAAGGAACTTCCTTTCCTATTGCTGAATGGGATCGCCTCTGGCTGGACGTCCCGAGAGACAAACTGCTCTCTGCCAACACAAGGCCGGGTTACCCCTGTAACTAGGTAACTCACGAATATGCCATCCCCCGGTCCTTTGGGACCTTTATCCGAGGCGCCTCGATAAACACACAATCACACAATAAATGAGATCGGAGTATCCACATAGGTTAAATACCAGGGCTCCATACCTGATACCACCCTTTTCCAGAAGGAAATGACATACCCTAAAGGGCGCGACCCTCATAACCTTGCCGCATATTCCTGTTTCGACCATTTCCGGGTTGTGAGGTCCGAAGAGGTCTCGTCCACAAAGCTACGCTTGGGCACAAAGCCATGATTTGGGTCAACAAATGATCAAAGTAATGATCACAAAGATAAATGATCAAACAAATGATCATATCATAAATGATCAAACGATGATCATCACACAGCAACACTCAGCATGTCACATTACCAAATTGGGAATATATCGTTGATAACCTTCAACTACATAACCTCTGAGCTCGTACGTCTCAGAGAAGGGTGTTAAGCTAAGAGAATAAATTCTCCGCCACCAACAGAAATGTATTTGAAAGAAATCTGCTTTATATCTTAAAACGTAATGTCAGACATGTAACCATACAAGTCTGTTCCGGGTTCGAACAGAACCGAAGGCACTTCCGAAGAAGCCCTTGCAAATCCGGGTATTCACAATCCCAATCGGATTTCCCATCACTTAGGAAATCTCTATACCAGGAGCTACCCAGTGCAGAGACAATCGATAGGTTATCCTATTGTTTTCGCAAACACCCGGTCTTCAACACCGATCTTCAAATGCCATCCATATACGACGTATCATTATTCGGAATGGGTTATGTGACACAAAGGTCCTCTCCCGGCTAAACCTAATAATGAGCGCAATATTTAAAAATATATGGATATTGGGATTTCAGTTAAGTCACAACTTAAACCCAAACTTCTCTTCAAATGGTTTAAACAAATTACCATTTACAATCTTTTAAAACAAAAAGATTCATTTTAACAACCTACAACGGTTTAAACAATTTCCATACTTTAATCTTTTAAATAAAAGATTCATTCACAGATTTTCCAAATTAATTTCCATTTCAATTTGATTAACTCGTTAAATCTTTAAAACAAAGATTTAACTTATAGCTTTCAAAACAATTTCATTTCAAATGGTTTAAACAAATCATCATTTTAAATCTGTCAAAAATAAACAGATTTAATTCATAGCTTTCTAAAAAGATTCATTCACAATTTGGAAAACCAATTTTCAATTCAACTTGAAATTCCTTTAATTAAACTGGAATTTCTTTTCTTATCTAAAAGCTTTTATTCTTTTAAAACAAATAGTTTCATTTTGGAAATCTGATTCATTTATACGAGTTAAGGTTCTTGGGTTAAATTCAAATTCTCAAACCAATATTTTAAAATGGTTCCAATTCATTTAAACATATTTATAACACCTTTAATCAAAATTCCAATCATTGAATTCAATTCCAAATATTGAATTCAAATTCAAATTGAATTATTTAAATTGGAAGCTTTATTAAGTTATTTAAAATAACTTTTATCTTACAAACTCCTTTTCGAAAGTTTTAACATTCAACCCAAATTTTTCAAAATCAATTGAAATCAAAATTCCAATTTCAAAAATATGAAATTTAAATTATCTGTGACTTAACCGATTTCCTCGTGAAATCCATATTTGTGTGTGTATGGTGTAGTCCAGGGGTTTAACACAATAGTGCAACACAATGAATCATCATAGATCAAAATACAGAAATATAGTTGATAAGCGATATAAATTATAACGCTTATCTTT
Organism: Allium fistulosum; assembly: GCA_030737815.1. Classification (NCBI taxonomy): domain Eukaryota; kingdom Viridiplantae; phylum Streptophyta; class Magnoliopsida; order Asparagales; family Amaryllidaceae; genus Allium; species Allium fistulosum. Next base: position 371,111,455 of record CM060906.1, on the reverse strand, counting down.
TATTAACAGATCATAGATCACATATATATAAATATTACAGATAATAATTTTACATTCATCCCAGATAAATAACTACAATACAGATCACACACAAATCAAAATATATCACAAAGCATCATATATCAGGGATATCAAACGATTCAACCATTCAATACAATCCAAACATCCGTAGGTAGGATCAATTTAATTATCTGATTGATTTGAATCAGATTAATTTCTATGAATAAATTACTAATCCTGGTTAATTAATATTAATTAATTCACCCTTAAATCATTAATTTATTAACCTTTAATTATAATTCATCAACCTTTAATTATTAAATAATTAACCTTTAATTATTTAATTTACCATTTAATTAATTATCTTTAATTAATTATTTTAATTAATTATTCCTCAATTAATTATCATTCCTTAATCACCTTCATTAATTAATTAACCTTTATTTATTTATTTAAATTAATCTTTAATATTAAATATTTAATTAAGTAATTACCTTTTTAAAATAATTATATTAACAAAATCATTAACTATCAAAAGATAAATTAATTACTTTGATTATCCTTTTAAACCTTGTTTAATAAATCACCTTTATCACATTAGATACCTTAAAAGATTAAGATTTAGTTTAAACAACATTTTATCTTAATTTTCTTTTAAGTTACATTATTTATTTAATATAAATAACCTTATAAAAATATTGTATCAAAACTAAATAAACTAAAATTTAATTTCTTTGGAAACATCTTATTAACTTAAAATTCCAATCAAATCATTGTTTGAACATAGTTTAAAAGTGTCTTAAAAGTTTGAATATTTTTTTAAAGTAAAAACTGTTTTATATATTAGTCTCGAGACCTGCTTCGAGTCAGCCCCGAGAATTTTTCTTGTTTACTTCGAGTTTTGTCGAAAATTAACCCGAGTGCCCAAAATTTTCAATTTAAAAATTTTAACCTAGCACACCAAAATTTTACTCGAGTTAATACTCGAGCCACCACACGTTTTCCCCCAGGCTTACTTCGAGTCGAACCTAAGGCAACATCTTCTTCCACAATTTTATCTACCTAACACCGAAGATACATGGTGCACGTGCACCCATGGACCAACCACTTCTGGCCATCATTCCGATCACCCACATCTCGACGGCGACCCTGTCAACAAACTCAAACCCATAGATCACCGATATATTTAAGAAATTGAAATCGAGCAACTCGATTCGAAACTGGAACAAGGTAGATCACCAAAACCCGCCACGTATCGCCGCCACAGTTCACTGGACTTCTCGCGACTCCGACCCCAGCTACCTCAATAACTAACGAACCTTTTCCCCTTGGTCTAGTGCAACTCGACGCATCGCCGACGATGATATGGCCTTGAAACTCACGTTAACTTATCTGCTTATTAAACCCTACCAATCCATCACGCTATCGCCACAGCACCTTATAAATTAAATCAACATTTTTCCGGTGATGGTCAACCTTTAAGCTATCTTTGGTAACGATTTCGATGATAATCACCATGTCGATCATCAAAAATCGATGATAAACCCAAATCTGATCAACTCAGATTATCTCAACAAATTCAATACTAAAAATCAAGATTCTAATCTCTAAATTCATCATTTCACATCACTAATCTGCTTATGGAATCAAATCACAGATTTAAAAATATTGGTTTTTGATTTATTTTTGATTTCTACTGTTATTTCATATCCTGGAGTTAATTACTGGGTAAAAATATTTGAAACTATTTTTAGAATTTGTATAACATTGTTATGAACAAATTTTATTCATAAATCATAGCCTGAACTTATTTGTATGGGGAGATAAAGATTTTAAAAGAAAATCTAGAGCCTGTTAAAACAACAGAGTCCTATATATATGAATATATATACTTGTATCTAGACATGCATACACAAAATTTCTACATATTTAGACATGCAATAACATTTCACAAACAAACATTCAATACTGATCACATGCAAACCAAAGTATAAAGGGGTTTTAAGAGTTTGCTCACAGATTCCTGGAGAACAGAGCTTGCTTCCAGTTGAAACAAGTTTGAAAAGAATACAGTCGAAATCTTGCTTTGTTTGATCTTCTTGTTAGAATTGATTTAGTTGCTGTTGTTTTCAGTTAAATTGTTGTTTGAGTTTTAAAGATGGTAAGCTTCAGTTTTTTTTCTTAGCTTTAAAGGAACGAAGTGATGATGAAGATAATATACATAAGAAATGAAGTAGACAGGGTATAAACTTTGTACAGAGACGAGCAGGGATATTTTATTGGAATGGTGGCTGATATATTATGTATTGTGTGCTAGAGTTGCCTAGCATTAATTAACATGTACTTATACTTATTCATTATTTTCCTTTGCAAGTTCAAAGATGTTTATATCTTTGTTTTCCTTTCGGCTGTACAAGTATGAAATAGAATGTTGTCTTCATTTACAAGCTATTGGATATTTGTTTCTAGTTGTACCATACATCAGATTTTCCTTTCTTCTTTTGGTGGCTGATGGCATTTCGAATTGACAAAAAATGTTGCCAGCATTCAATGCCAAGGTACTTTGTATCTTTTATATGTTTACTTGCTTTGTTTTATACACATCTTATATATATTTTCATTTCTTAAACCATTTACTTACATTTTAAATTCAAATCAAAATATATATACATTCATATATATACATATATATACAATTTTTTAAAGATTAAATGATTTATACCACATTTATTTGAGTCCGGGGAAACTCGCATCACTTTATCATTTAATTTTACAAATTTTAATTCAAAAATTCATTTAATTATCAATTTAAATGTAATTAAAATTCGGGGTCGTTACATTAATTATATTAACAAACATCAAACTATCGAGTGAGTCATTTCATAATTATCCAATAACTATCGGTACATGACCCCTTGGTTCCCCCAACAGTCATGAGTAATACATTGCCTAACATTTAGAGAGCGTTATGTACTCTAGTCTCAACGGATACAACGATATCCAATCTTGTGCATCCTGACTAGGAACATTTAAAATGGTATGTTCATTTCATTATGGTAAATTACTCACTGATACAACACTTTGTAACTACTATCACAAAACATGCCATTTATGTATTTTCTATTAAGTATACTTTTAATTAAATTAATTAATATAACCATATTATATCAAGTATATAACAGAAAGAAAATACCTCTATTTCGAACAAGATTGGTCAACGAGTTAGATATATGTAACAAATTATATAATTGCCCCTAGGGCACACCCCTAACTCTTTCAGCAATACCAAATCAATATCTTGTATGGCACAATGGTAGTCATGTGCGCTTCCTTCCCTGGGAATTTGGGTTTGAATCCCGTTTTCACCAATTTTTTGAATAAGTTATTTGTCTAAACTTGGCGGTCGAAAATAAATTATTACAAACCATCATTTAACCAAAAGCAGTTACAATGTGGTTAGTAAGTATGTTGCATTCCCTCTTATTGGCCACAGTTCGGATCTGGCCTCATTCTTTTTTAGCAATTTAACTTTCCATTTTCCCCTGCATAATATTATATACCCTATATATATCTTTACAAATGTGGTATGGGGTGGTTGGTTAGCATGTGTGATCCTATGCAACCACCTAGGTTTGAGTCTTGCTTCAACCATTTCTTTATCTTTTTATTCTTTTAATATTCTTGGTTGAGTTCGATCCCCATGGCTTTTATTATTTTTCCTTTGTATTATTCAATATAGCTTGTATAAATTTTATCATCCATTATATAACTACTTGATCTGAAATTACTCAATAAACATATTAGCAGCATTGTTATATAGTTATTATCATCAAGATGCTAAAATTGTATTTTCAAAATGGTACTATAGTTTGAAATAGCCATCATAGGATGATGGCTTTTATTTATGGGGAAATTCAGTCAACACTTTTGGATCTAAAAAGAAAAGTTAAAGGATGTTATAGCCCCAACTGATGTTAAGAAAAAGGAGAAAGAGACGCTTAAGGAGTACGTCAATTCGTTCGGTGCTGCAAATTCGAATGTGAAAGGGGTAGATAATAGTTATAAAATTTATGCTTATATTGATGGAGTAAGAAAAATACTGAATTCACTGAAAGACTAACTTTGAAGGACAATTGACTTAAATGACTTCAACGAGAAAGCATAATATTATAGGCATTTAGATAAAGTAATGGATGAGGAAGGCGTATAGAACCCTCAAGGATGGAAAATCATCAAGAAATGGCATCAGGTAACCAAAACCATAATGTAAGAAATAATAGTGGACCTAAAAGGGGTAATGGAGATTCAAAGCAAAGGCAACTTAACAAATTTACATTGAAATATTCTAAATATACAGATCTGGCAGATTCAAAGAAGAATATTTTCTTTGCTACTCAACATCGTAGAATCTTTTAAAGTACCTCACCTAAGTAGGAGACTAATAAAGATAAGGAAATATGGAAAATTCTATCGATTCCATATGTTGGCAAGACATTATACAAATGATTGTTCATAACTCAAGGACTAGGCAAAGGAGTTAATTAAACAACTTCAACTCCAACAATATGCAAGGCCTTAAGGACATATGCCACAACAACTAAAATTTCAAACTCCTCAAAAGTTATAGCCATCGGCTAATAATCTAGAACCAAATACAAGTAGAGCATAAGGACCTCCACCTATGCCTCATTAAGTGCTGACTATCAGTGGAGTCCCATATTCTTTTCTAGGAAAGAAAAAGAATATGATGGAGGAGTTCACCACTTCTCTAGAAAATGATCAAAATTGTAACATGATTGAGGTAAGGCTAGGTAAGCGACTCTAACTTTATGATGAGATCGTTACCTTAAGCCTAAAGTACAACAAGTAGTATCCTACCCACATGCATACCCTTATTCATTAAAGCTTATTGGTATCTATCTTTATGGGTCATATTTTTCTTTCCTATGGAAGTTAAGTGAATATCCTATTTAAGAGCATATTCGATGCCATTCGACTATTGATGGAGTATTTATGCCATTATTTGGTATAAATACATGAATTTAATATATATAATGTAACACCTTTAAGTGACATTCAACTGTCCTTGATGATGATAATAGTCCTGAAATGTTTATAAGAAATGTAGACTTCATTTTCATTGGCAGTTCCTCTTCTTATAACACAATTTAAAAATTAGAAAACCTTGTTCTCTTTTGAAGAAGATGGAAAAGAAGAAGAGAAATGAAAGTAATGAAGTGAAGGTGCTTGTTTAAGAATTATAAAGAGAAGTAATGGTCAAATGACCATTTTGCCCCTGTTCCTTTTTTCCCATTTAAGTAATCTTATTTGATTTTAACAAACTTAATACATATTTCATATATTATAACACCCCTAATTTTTTTAACATTATTCAAGAGATTTAGTTGGTTAAATAAAATAAAATAATGTATGGTGTGATAAGGAGAATGAGATTTGTTAACTAATATGGGTTGTGCCTTAGGTAATCAATTAATAAGATTGATTTGAACATAAAATAGAAAGAAAGTAATGATACGGGTATAATAGGAATATCTCCTTTATTCATTTTCCCAAACCCTTCCTCTCTCATTCATTCTCACTTCCATTTTCAAAACTCAAGAAAACTAAAAGAAGGCCGGCCATTACCTAGGAAGAAAAGTAGAGAAATCTACAGAGAATCAAAAGAAAAGCTTAAGGGGATTAATCAACATCAAATCTCAATCTCTCTTCTCCAATGTAAGGTGAATAATAGTATCCATCTTATTTATTTATGCTTGTTTTAGATCTAGAATGATTTTTGATTTTATATGAATATATGTCATGCCTTGACTGATGATTAACATTTTTGGACCGAATGATGATTTATTGGAATTTTTATGGAGTTGTTTTAATAGGTTTTAAGGAAAAACCTAAGATCTTAATCTCCAATTGATTTGAAATTTGAATATGTTATGTAAAACATTATTTTTATAGATGAGTTTTAAGTTCAAAATTTTCCAAGTTTATATAAATGTTTTATGAAATTTATAAGATGGAAAAGGAGTTTATTTCAGGTTTTAGTTATTAAAAATAGTTAAATAAATATTTTGGCCCTAAAATTATTATATGTAAAAGAATATGGGAATTTTGATTTTTGGGGAATTTTCCCAAACAGTTATGATTTTATATGAATTATTGATAGATAGGCTATTAACTAATTGTGTGTATTACAAGGGTTTGGTAATTATTTTGGAAGGGTAAAACGTAATCTTCTAGTAAATTTCTAAAAAGAACACAAAAAGAAATTTGTTAATCAATCATATTTTGACAAGAGGCAGGAGTTGGTGAAAAGATTTGTCTTTAAAAAAATCAATTTTATATTTATTTATAGAAATGCCATAGTGCTAAACCTGGAGGTTCGATACCTCTTCTCCTTACCCTCGACATCTATGAAAGTTGATACCTGGAATAACTATCTGATGCTATATGAGGCATTGAATCTGTAAATTCGACATCTATTTAAAATGATGCATACGGTATATACTTTGTAGATATGTGATGGATTAGCTCTTATAGAGATTCGACACCAAGTTTTAGGGGTTCAGTATATTTAGTTAGTAAAGACTTGACATCATATGGTTTCGATACTCGACACCCTTCTTTTAAAAAGTTCGGCACCTCTTTTGTTTATGGGTTCGACACCCTCAAGATTTTAAAGAACCGACACCAACGAGTTTTAGGGGCACGGTACCCCAAATTTTTAAGGGTTAATTAATCCTAAGTGTTTTACTCGGAACCTCTTGTCTCCAATGTTTTTGATACCTATGTTTGTGGCATAGTAGCCGTATGTTTATAGGCCCTGTTTGTTTTATAGGCTCGAAAGCCTTATGATATGCAAACTAGAAAGCTATGTTTTAAAGGTACGATAGCATATGTATTATAGAAACTCAATAACCATATATCTTTGTCATTCTGGCCATATGTTTTAGGTACTCGATATAGAGGCTCCACCCCTTATTTTAGTGGCATAGATGTCGAATGTTTATAAATTGAATAGCTTTATTTAGTAGCTCGATGAGCCATATGTTTTGGAGGCTCGGCAACCTCACTTTGATACCAAATAATTAAAATAAGCTAATTAAAGATGATCGTATTTTGGCATATGATTTTGGCTAACTAAAGAGGCTATGTTTTCCTTGTTTTAAAGAATTATTTTTAGGGATTAATATTTCTTAAATATAAATGCTTTCAAGGGGATAAAATGGTGTTCTAGCCTAAGTTTTACAAAGATTTTGCCAAGAAAAAAATTACTTGAATTAAGTAATTTTGTGATGCCTATGACCGTTGATTGATCATATTCGAATAAATAATATTATATGTTCTTTTTACCCTATGATCAGCTATATATGATTTGCATTGTCGTACTCACATCATCATAATCTAACATTATTTCTTGGGGTGTAAGGGTAGAAATTACCAGTTATGTTAACCTAGTAGTGAGTATAGTCAGATAAAACTCCTAAGTGTGTAGAATTGCATACAGGAGATCAGATAGGTCAAATTTGTGTTAGGATGCCTTGAATTGATCGAAATAATACTTGTTTACTCCTAATCATAGGAGGAGGTGGGTTATTGGTTAACCTATGAAAACCAATAGGTTCATAGTAATCTTAGAAAAACTATCATATGTGCAATGTATAGTCCACATGATATATGAGACATATAGTCTGTATGATTCTTGATAAGTTCATAGTAACCCTTGGAAAACTATGATATGTGTGATGGATAGTTTACATAACCCAAGATAGATAGTCCATATAATATGTGAGATAGGTAGTCCATATGAGTTGAGATGGATAGTCCATTTAATTTGAGATAGATGGTCCATAAATTAGGGACAAACAGTCCATTTTATGAGATTAGGTAGACTGTGGGAGTGCATAACCCTATGAAGACAAATTAGTCGGACTTACCCACATTACATACCTGCATATGATTATATTATGATGTTCTAACCAATATGGTTGCAGGTACATGATTTATGATTTACGATTGACATATTTGGATAAGATAATAATGAGGGGAAAACCCATTCCGCTCAGCAGCGTGGTCTCTTTAGATTTTTATTTTGATTCGAGATGGCATATTATTATTCACACTAGACTTTTTGTCTGACTCGAAGTCTTCTCCTAAACTCTTGGGTACTCATTTGAGTAGCTCGGGAGTAGGGACTTTTAAGTCAGATGAATAAGCTTTCGGAGACGTGCAGGAGGCAAGCTAGCTAATATTAGGAGTTTATTTCCATCGTGTTGTTAAAGTCTATGTTATGTTTAGATGGATGTAATGATGGGATTATAACTGTCAAGTAGCCAGACTCTAATTACCTATGGGGGCATATTCATATGTCGCTCTTGGAATATAATCGTAATTATTATTATATTTTCTCTAAACGTGGAATTGGTGGGATCGTGTATGGGATGTAATGAATATGAAAGTTATTTGTGAAATGTGTTTTGAAATGTTTCATATTCATGTGCTCTTGATGTTATAGATACAATTACTGATCTTATTTTATCATTGGAAAATAATACTATTGATGACTACAACATCAGTAGCGCTTATTTCTGGGCCTTAAAATGGGAGGATGTTACAACTTGGTATCAGAACATAGGTTTATGTAAAAACTAAAAGATTTTGAAAACATGATCCAAATGAATCAGGGAATAAGGTTGAGGTATGGGATAACGCTATAGTAACAACTTGTTATAGATATAAGTATGTATTCTATTTCTATTATCCCCTCTATGTTAGACCATTCTTTTGTATCTTATGAAGACTCATATGGAGATTACGAGAAATAATGGTATGGAAGCAGGAAATGGAAGGGTGAATCTAGGTAGGAGAACCACCACAACAAATGCAAACGTTCGACCCAATACGAGAAGGAATCCGGGTTGACAAGCAAATGTCAATGTGGGTGCTGGAACCCCACTAGTAGATATAGGGACTATGTACCAGTTATTTGTGAATATAATGCAAGCTAGAGCTGCTCTTAAGTTTGGTTAGAGGTAATGCTGCTAATGCAGGAGGAGCTAATCCTAGGGTACCAGCTGGCAACAACCATGCTATATTGAGCCGGGATTATACCAGTCTTGGAGGAAAAACTTTTCTAGGAACGGAAAGTGCTATTGAAGTTGAGAATTGGTTGTTGTACTGCAAGAGGATCTTTGTTGACTTAGGTTTGAATGATGAGAAGAAGAGCAGGTTGGCATCTAGACAGTTGCAAAGAGCTGCTTTATATTGTTGCAACTGTGTGACGGTAGAAATACCAATGGAAAATTTGAATTATGCTATGTTTAGAAGGAGGTTTGAGGAAAGGTTCTTGTTTGAGATAGCCAAGCCAACTTTGCTCGAGGAATTTATGGAATTAAAGTAAGAAGAGATGTCAATATTGGAGTATGTAACTAAGTTTGATGAGTTAGCCAGATATAGACATGCTACTATTGACATTATAATCAAAAGAAATGAGAAGTTCATCCGTGGTTTGAAGTCGGAGATTGCCAAAGCAACAATGCCACATCTCAAAGATCCATGTAATGTAGTAGTAGAGATGGCGATAAGGAACGAGGAAATGCTTTCGACATTTGGAAAGGATAAGCCCGTGGAGACTCAAGGTTTTTAAGGCAAGAAGATAAATTTCTTCAAATAGAATGGAGCTCAGAAGGGCGTTGCTACCAAAAAAGGGAAAGCTGATATTGTTTGCTATAAGTGTGATAAGAAAGGACACTTTGCTAATGAGTGTCGATCTGGTGATGGAAAGACGATTGTGGGAAAGAAGAACATGATGGGTTTTAACTGCGACCGGGTGGTGCATTACAAGAATAAAGGTCCAGAAGCGATCAAGGCTTATAAAAGAAAAGTTTTTACTCTGGAGCCGTCGGCTTCTAGACCAACCACAGAGGAGAAATGAAAGTCTGTGATGGGAGGTACGCTTTTGATTCATGGTATACCTATTAAAGTATTATTTGATACTGGCACATCACATTCTTTTACCTCAAATTGTTTGGTAGATAAGTAAAATCTAGAACCATCATACCTTATTACTTCCTTAAAGGTTGCGAATCTAATTGGAGGTTATGCAACTCTTGGGATGAGATGTGACCATTTAGAAATTGAGCCGTTTGGTCATGCATTTACCTTCAATTTGCATATGTTTGATTTTGTGGGTTTTGGGATTATTCTGGATATGGATTGATTAAGCAGATATGATGCTACGATATTTTTTTAGGATAGGAAAATATCATTAAGACACCCTAATAGCCGTAATTGAATTATATACTCAGTAAAAAATTCTAGTTTCAATATATGTGGTTTACTAGGAGCAATGAAAGAGAAAGATGAAGTGAATCGGGTTTTTGTTGTAAGAGAGTATGCATATGTCTTTGAGCCAGTTACAAACCTATCGCCGCAATGAATTATTGAGTTTCGAATAGATATTATACCTGGAGCTGAACCCGTCAGCAGACCACCCAGCAGGATGACACCTATAGAGATGACAGAGATAAAGGTGGAGCTAGTGGACTTAGAAGGGAAGAATTTCATTAGACTAAGCAATTCGCCTTGGGGAGCAGTCGCGGTGTTCGTGAAGAAACTGGACGGGTCGTTGAGGATGTGTATTGATTACCGTCAGTTAAATGAGAAGACGATAAATAATCGGTATCCTTTACCGTTAATAGATGGTTTGTTTGATCAGTTGAGTGGAGCCAAAGTATTTTCCTAATTGGATCTAGAGACAGGGTTCCATCAATCGAGAGTGGCAGAGGACGGTATTCCTTTGACAGCATTCGAATGAGGTATGGTTCGTATGAATGGTTAGTCATGCCCTTTGGACTAACTAATGCGCCTGCTTTCTTTGTGGATTTGATGAACTAGATCTTCCAAGAGCATTTGGACAGATTCATGTTAGTGTTTATAGATATATTCTAATATATTTAAAGAATGAACAAGATCATGAGATTCATCTTAGAATAGTGCTAAAAACATTGAGATAGGATTAACTAAAAGCGAAGTATTCAAAATATCATTTTTGGAAGAAAGAGGTGAAGTTCCTTGGTCATGTTGTTTCATAAAAAGGGTTATCGGTAGATCTAGCTAAGATTGAAGCTGTTAATAATTGAAAAAGACCCAAGACTATGACCGAGATAAGAATTTTTCTGGGTTAGCTAGCTATTACCGAAGATTCATAAAGGATTTCTCTTGTATATTAGTGCCTATGACTAAATTAACAAGGAAGGTGTAAAGTTTGTTTGAACCGATAAATGTGAAGAAGCATTCTTAAAGCTGAAACATTTATTAGCCAATGCATCTGTGTTAGTTGTTCCAGATGGAAATCAAGATTTAGTGGTGTATACTGATGCATGCGGGACATGGTTAGGAGCTGTGTTAATGCAAAAAGGTAAATGGATTGCCTTCGCTTCTCGACAGCTTCGACCGAATGAAATTATATATCCAACCCATGATTTAGAGTTCGCAATGGTGATCTTCGCTTTGAATGAGTGGGGGCACTATCTTTTGTAAGAATGATTCGAGTGGTTTATGGATCATAAGTCTTTAAGATATTTATTCTCTTAGAAGGAGTTGAATATGAGACAGCAAATGTGGCTAGAGTTTTTTGCATGTTATGATTTCGGTATTCAGTATACGCCAGGGTAAGGAAATAAAGTTGTAGATGCACTTAGCAGAAAACATCATAATGTGGTGTTAGATATGTTAGTTGAATGGAAATACTTAGAGACATTAACTACATGCAGTGTATGGTTAAGATCGACAGTTGGTTCTTGTCGGGATACCGCAATGTTGTCCTATTTGGAAGTTCGACCAGTAATGATCGAAAGAATTGCTTCTAAATAGAGAGATGACCTATTACTAGCTAAACTAATAAGAAGACTCGATGAGGGAACTGAGATTGATGATTTAAATGATTTTAGTCTTGACCAAAACAGATGGTTAAGGAAGAAGGGATTGTTGTGTGTTCTAGATGTTTATGACCTAAGGAAGGAAGTTCTTAGGGAGTGTCATCGATTGAAGTTTAATATTCATCCTGGAGCAACTAAGATGTATCAGGATATGAAGAGAAGTTTCTTCTAGGAAGGGATGAAAAGAGATGTAGGCTTATAGTGAGACAATGTTTGAACTGTCAATAAGTAAAACATGAGCATCAGAAGCCAGGTGGGTTACTTCAACCTTTACAAGTGCCGCTCTGGAAATGAGATTCTATATCCATGGATTTTATTGATGGGTTGCCAAGATCGAATAGGGGAAATGAAAGCATTTGGGTCATGTTAGAAAGAATGACCAAGAGTGCACACTTTATTCCCGTTAAGTCACAAGGACGACACCTACTTTGGTGAAATTATTTATGAAGAATACTATAAGCTACATGGGACTCTTAATAGTATAGTCAGCAACGGAGATACTTTATTCACTAGTGAATCCTGGAAAAGTCTGCAAGAAGTGTTAGGTACCAAGCTAAAGATGAGTGCTGCTTACCATCCACAAACGAATGGGCATATGTAAAGAGTTAACAAAGTTCTTGAAGATTTGTTAAGGGCTTCTGTACTATACTTTGGATGGTCATCGGAGGAACATTTGCACTTAGTCGAGTTTTCCTATAATAATAGTTATCAAAGTAGTAGAGGAATGGTGCCTTTGAAGGTCTATACGGAAAGGCATGCAAAACACCGGCATGTCGGTTGGAGACCGGAGATAGACTAATTCTTGGTCCAGATATGGTGAGAGAAGCCATGGAAAAGATTGAGTTGATCCAAACAAGGATGAGGGAAGCTCAATATAGGCAGAAATCAGATATGAGGCATAAGGATTTAGAGTTCTTAGTTGGAGACCATGTTTTTGTTAAAGTATCATCGATAAAGGGTGCGGTACGGTTTGGAAAGTCAGGGAAATTGGCACAAGATATGTTAATCTGTTTCCTATCATAGAAAGGATCGAGAAACTCGCTTATAGAATAGAGTTACCGAATATTTTGGCAAGGGTCCATATTGTTTTTCATGTTTCTCATCTTAGGAAGTATGTGCATGATTCAGAGACTATTATTGCACTGACTGTGTTGGAAGATTTAGTAGTGGAACCAGATATGACTTTTGTTGGACAACCAGTTCGTGTTGTAGCAAGATACAAAAAGAGGTTAAGGAACAAGAAAGTCAAATTAGTGAAAGTTCAGTAGAGTGACAATGAGAAAGACTGTACTTGGGAGACAGAGGATATGATTAGAGATACTTATCCTGAGTTGTTTTGAAGGTATGTTCTATATTTGTCATATTAAACTTTTGTTAGTAGGATATACTAGTATTATTGTTATGTGATTGTCACAGATATTTGCATGATTGATATGCTTGTTTTTTTCCTTATCGTAATTTCGAGGACAAAATTCTTTAAGGGGGAGCCTATAACATCGCTAGTTTTTTAATCATTATTCAAGAGATTTAATTAGATAAATTCAATAGGATAATGTATGGTGTGATAAGGACAATAAGATTTGTTAACTAATATGTTTGTGCTTTAAGGATTGATTTGAACATAAAATAGAAAGAAAGTAATGAGAGAGGTATAATACGATAAAGGCACCAAACCCTTCATCTCTCATTCATTCTCACTTTTATTTTCAAAACTCAAAAATAAAACTAAAAGAAGGCTGGCCATTACCTAGGAAGAAAAGAAGGGGAAATCTAAAGAGGATCAAAGGAAAAGCTTAAGGGGATTAATCAACATCAAATTTCAATCTCTCTTATCCAATCTAAGGTGAATAATAGTATCCATCTCATTTATTTATGCTTGTTTTCGGATCTAGGAATGATTTTTGAATTTGCTGTGAATATATGTCATGCCTTGATTGATGATTATCATTTTTGGATTGAATGATGATTTATTGGAATTTTATGGAGTTCTTTTAATAGGTTTTAAAGGAAACACCTAAGTTTTTTAATCTCCAATTAATTCAAAATTTGAATATGTTATGTAAAACATTATTTTAGAGATGGTTTTTTAATTCATAATTTTCCAAGTTTATATGAATTTCCTAAGATGGAAAAGAAGTTTATTTCAGGTTTTAATTATTAAGAATAATTAAATAAATATTTTGGCCCCAAAAATTTTATATGAAAAAGAAGATGGGAATTCTGATTTTCGATGATTTTTGGGGATTTATCCCAAACAATGATGATTTTTTATGAGCTATTCATGGTAGAAAAGCTATTAATTAATGATGTTAATTACAAGGCTTTGCTAATTATTTTAGGAAGTTAAAACTTAATCTTCTAGTAAATTTCGAAAAATAGTATAAAAAGTAATTTGTTAACCAATCATATTTCGATAGGAGAGAAGATTTGTCTTTTAAAATAATCAATTTTATATTTATTTACAGAAATGCCATAGTGCTAAACCAAGAGGTTCTGTACCTTTGCTCCTTACCCTCGACATCTATGAAAGCCAATACCTGGAATAACCATCTGATAGTTATATGAGGTATCAAATTTATAAATTCAACATCTATTTGGGATGATGCATGTGATATCTACTTTGTAGATATGTGATGTATCAACTCTTATAGAGATTCGACACCAAGTTTTAGGGGTTCGGTATCTCTGGTTTGTAAAGACTAGACATCATATGGTTTTGATACTCGGCACCATTCTTTTAAAAAGTTTGCCACCTCTTTTGTTTATGGGTTCGACACCCTCAAGATTTTAAAGAACCAACACCAACGAGTTTTAGGGGCACGGTACCCAAAATTTTAAGCGTTTAACGACCTTAAGTATTTTACTCGAAACCTCTTGTCTCCTACATTTTTTATACCTATGTTCGTGGCACAGTAGCCATAATTTTATAAAATCGGTATCTTTGTTTTATAGGCTCGAAAGCCTTACGATATGCAAACCAAAAACCTGTATTTTAAAGGTACGATAGCATATGTATTATAGAAAGTCGATAACCATATATCTTCGGCATTCTGGCCATATGTTTTAGAGACTCCATATAAAGGCTCGACGCCCTTTTTTAGCAGCATAGATGCCACTTGTTTATAAATTGAATAGCTTTATTTATTTGCTCGATGAGCCATTTGTTTTAGAGGCTCGACAACCTCATTTTGATATTGAATGATTAAAAGTAACTAATTAAAGATGATCGTATTTTGGCATATGATTATGGCTAAGTAAAGGGAGCTGTTGTAATGACCCTAATTTTATTTAGGATATTTAATTAGATAAATTAAATGAAATAATGTAGATAGTTAAGGGAATGAAATAATGATATTTTGTCACCGAAAGTTAAACACTATAGTTGACTGCAGCATCTGTAGCACTTAGCTTTGGGCCTCAAGATAGGGGGTGTTATAACTTGGTATCAGAGCATAGGTTTATGAAAACTTAAAAGAAATTCGAAAATTAAAATGATTTTGAAAAACATAATCCTAAGGAATTAGAGAAAAGATTAGGGTATGGGATAACATTATAGTAACGTACTTTTATTTGCTATATATAAGTATACGCTTCGTCTCTATTCTCCCATCTTTCTTATGTTATTCTTCTGTATCTTTGAAAGGTTCGAATACAGATTTTAAGGAAGTAAAATATGGATGCTAGGAATGGAAGAGTTAACCTTAGTGGAGGAAGCACCACCAATAATGGAAATGATAGACCAAACACTAGAAGGAATCTAGGTCGGGCGCAAGCTGCTAATGTGGGTGCGGAAGCGCCAGATACGGGAGCTATGTATAAGTTCTTCGTCAACCTAATGCAAGCTGGAGCTACTATGGGATTAGTTGGAGGAAATGTAGGAGAATGAAATCAGGGAGCTCCGGTGATCAATAACTATGCAATACTAAGCAGAAACTATGCTAGGCTTGGAGGGAAGCCGTTTATCGGGATCGAGGACGATATTGAAGTGGAGAACTGGTTGCTTCATTGTGAGAGGATTTTTGCTGATTTGGGGCTTAATGATGAGCAGAAGAGGAGGCTTGCTTCTAGACAGTTGCAAGGAGCAGCACTGTATTGGTGGAATAGTGTAACTGTGGGAGTAAATGAGGAGACCATTACTTGGGTGTAATTTAGGAGATTTGAGGAAAGATTCATGTCGGAGATCGTCAAGTCAACTCCACTCAGGAAGTTTGCTTAGTTGGTGTAAGGAGACATGACAGTGCTAGAGTATGCCACTAGATTTGAGGAGCATCGAGGTACGGATATGCTACGGTTGATACGGTTATCAAAAGGAATGAGAAGTTCATCCGCAGATTGAAACCCGAGCTTCTAAAGCAACTTTACCACATATTAGGGATCTATGCAATGTAGTTATTAAGATGGCTTTAAGGAATGAGGAGATGCTCACTTTCTTTAATAGTATAGTATTATAAACTCAAGGTGGGCAGAACCAGAAAGGAAAGTTTTTCCATAAGAAGGGAGCCCAGAAGAGTGGAGTTGCCAAGAAAGGAAAGACAGAAGTCATCTGCTACAAGTGTGATATGAAAGGGCGTTTTGCTAATGAATGTCGCTTAGGAGATGGAAAGAAGGTGATCAGGAAAAAGGATATCAAATGCTTCAACTGTGATCAGATTGGACATTATAAGAACCAGTGTAAGGAGCCGACCAAGGATGGAAAGGGCAAAGTGTTTGCACTGGAACTGGCTACCTCGATACCAACAACAAAGGAGAAAGGAAAAACTATGTTGGGAGGTACGCTTTCGATTCTTGGTGTATCAGTTAGAGTTATATTTGATGCCGGTGCATCGCATTTTTTTATATCTCATTATTTGGTAAATAAGCATAACCTAGAACTTTCATACCTAGTTACTTCTTTAAGGGTTGCGAATCCGATAGGAGGATATGCGACTCTTGGGATGAGATGTGACCACTTCGAGTTTGAATTGTTAGGTCATATATTTGCTTGTATTTTGCATGTATTTGACTTCTTAGGGTTCAGAATCATTTTGGGTATGAATTGGTTAAGTAAGTACGATGCTAGGATATTTTGCCATAATAGGAAAATATCACTTAGACACCCTAGTTACCGTGATGGGATTATATATTCCATAGAAAATTATAGTTTTGAAGTTAATGCTTTGTTGGGTGTTATGGGGGTAGAAAACGAGTTAAATCGAGTTTTCGTTAATATTGAATGATTAAAAGAATTTAATTAGAGATGATCGTATTTTGGCATATAATTCTGGCTAAGTAAAGGGCCTGTTTTTCTTGTTTTAAAGAATGATTTTAAAGGATTAATCATTTGCAAAGATAAATGTTTTCAAGGTAATAAAATGGTGTTTTAGACCAAGTTTTACAAAGATTTCACCAATAACAATATTACTTGAATTAAGTAATTTTGTGATGCCAATGACTATTGATTAAGCATATTTGAATAAATAATGTTAAATGTTCTTGTTACCATATGATCGGTTATATTTATATGATTTGCATTGTCATACTCACATCATCATGACCCAACATTTTATCTTAAGGGTGTAGGGGAAAAAACTACCAGTTAGGTTGACCTAGTAGTGAGCATTGTCAGACTAAACTCCTTAGTGAGCAGAATTGCATCTAGGATATCAGGTAGATCAAATTTGCATTAGGGTGCCTTGAACATATCAAAAGACTACTTGTTTACTCCTTATTGTAGGAGGAGGTAGGTTATTGGTTAACCTGTGAAAACTAATAGGTTCACAGTAATCCTAGGAAAACTATTATATATGCGATGGATAGTCCATATGATTCTTAGTTGGTACATAGTAACCCTAGGAAAACTATGATATGTGTGATTGATAGTCTACATGACTCGAGATAGATAGTCCATATAATATGTGAGATGGGTAGTCCATATGAGTTGATACAGATAGTCCATTTAATTTGAGAGAGATGGTCCACAGATTAGGGATAGTCGGTCCATTTTATGAGATTGGGTCAGTTGTAGGAGTGCATAACCCTATAAAGACAGATTAGTCAGACTTACCCATATTGCATGCCTACATATGATTATATTATGATATTCTTAGTAACGTGGTCGCAGGTACATGGTTTATGATTGACATATTCAGATAAGATACTAGTGAGAGGAAAAACCATACCGCTCAGTGGTATGGTCTCACCAGATCACTATTTTGATTCAAGATAGCATATTATTATTCACGCCAGACATTTATTCTGACCCGAATTTTTTAAACTCTCGAGTACCCATTTGAGTTGGTCGGGAGTAGGGATTTTCAGGTTAGACGAATAAGCTTCCGAAGACGTGCAAGAGGCAAGCTAGCTAATATTAAGAGTTTATTTTCATCGTGTTGTTTAAACTCTATGTTATGTTTGAATGGATGTTATGATAGGATTATAACTGTCAAGTAGTTAAACTTTGATCATCCAAGGGGGCATCTTCGTATGTTGCGCTTGGAATATAATTGTATTTATTATTATATTTTCTTTGAATGTTGAATTGATGGGATTATGTCATGGGATGTAATGAATATGAAAGTTATTAATGAAATGTGTTTTGAAATGTTTCATAGTCATATGCACTTGATGTTATAGGTACAATTAACTGATCTGATTTTGTCATCAGAAAATAATACCATTGATGACTGCATCATTAGTAGCGCTTATTTTCAGGCCTTAAATTGGGAGGATGTTACATATATAAATGATAACAAATGCGATAGTAAGTCTCGAGTCTTAATTCATCTATCTTTAAAAAAAATCTTCTTTTAATTTATTAGTTCACTTAATCTTCAATTAAACGATTAATTGCAACTAACTACTAAGCATAAATTTATGAATTATTAAATTCTCTCCCTAAAAGGATTTCACCTCCAGAACCATCAAAAGTAGAATAATCTATCAAATTGTCAATAACATGTCCCTATCGTAAACATTAGCATCATAATTGTAATGACTTGTATTTTCCGTATCAGAAGATCATAAAATATTATTTTAAATTCCAAATTAGGTCATATCAAGCTATAAATTTGGAGGATGTTGAGTATCAATGTTTTTTACCCTTAGAAATATTATTAGATGTTTTTTACCTTGAAAATTTATAAGGCCTAGAATTTTGATAGGAAATGAATTAGAGTCTAAAACCACTTCCAAATGAAAGAAATAATAGTTTCTTTTTCTGTAAAGTGCTCATAATAGATTATTGGCTTGATAGTTTAGGAGATATGGTCATTCAAAGTTAGATTGTTTTTGGATAAAATAGTGCGTAATCAATTAGGCTCGGATTAGGCCTATTAACCCATTTTGAAATTTGTACCTAATCAAGCTGATGGGGTAGCCTCTTTTCACTATCACATTTCCCAAAAACAGTTCTAGTCTTCCATTAATTTACATTTTAGCCAAAAGCAACCAAAATCTCTACTTAATTAGCCAAATAAAAGGATTAGCAAGAGGAATAGTAGAAGAATAGTAAATTGCCAATTTAGGTATCTTGAATTCTTGATAATTACTTTTCATCTCGAATTTGCATTGGTATTTTTGAATTTTAGGTTCTTGGTGATTGGTTTATGCTTCTCGTTATACTAAACATGTTTATATAGTTATGAATGATGTTTTTAAATGATTTCGAATGTTAAAATGGATTTTACGATAGATCTAAACTTAGCATTAGTTTTAAAATGAATTTAAAAGATTAAATGTTGATTTTAAATCATTTTTTGCAATTTGACCATATCATTCATCATTTTTCAATATTGTTAATTTAGGATGTTATAAATGTTTAGTTTGCGATTTTATTTCTTGTATGATGCTTTTATGGTGTGTAATGCTTGTATATGTCGTTTGGATGTATGTTTGATTTGTTTGGATGTATTGAGCGACATTTTTTGTATAAAGGATTAGCAGGGGTCAAATTGCTCGACATGCGATGCGACTGATATGGAGAGTTTAGGATGGCATGAGGATGCTATATTTGTGGTCGCATGGGGTTTGGTGCCAAAGTGACAAAGTTATGGCCAAATGATGGAGTGGTCGGTGATAGAGCAAAATGTGGTCGACGACAAGTACTTCGAGGTTATATGGCATGTACTTCGGGGTTTGGACTATGGACTTTAGGGTTCAAGTTATGTAAAGCAAGGAGAGAGGTTATGGTCGACACCGACTAGATCTATAACATGTAACTTTAACTTTGGGACTAGGGCATAATTGCTTCAGGCCATATAGAGCTAGACTTCATGGGCCTTGGGGAGGGTGGGTTGGTGAATTCCCTTATACTTAACCAAAAATGGCTAAGTACAAATGGAAACCAGTCGGAACCAACCACTGATGGTCGATGCTGACCGATCTTATTTTTGGTAGGCGGTAGCATGCATTATAAGGAGGGGTGTATGAGTGTCCGCATGCTTGTTTAACATCTATTTTAGGAGTTATGGCCTCGTTAAAAATGGTTTTGCAAGTGAAGAGATGATGCGATGTCTTTACTTGGCGACTTTAGGCTTGATCTAGAGAATTCGTATAACTTCTTTGAAACTTACCTAGGGATTTTATGAGGTGACTTCGGGACTTGGATGTGGGAACTCTATGACTTTTAATGGATATTTAAAGCTATTCACTAACCACAAATCAATGAAGTACCTCTTCTCATAGAAGGACCTTAACCTTTGTCAGTAGGGATAGTTAGAGTTCTTGGACTTCTATGATTTTGACATTTTCTATAAGCCTGGTAAAAGAAATATAGTCATTGACATTTTGAGTATGGGATATGCCAGCTTAGGAACAATATTCTAGAGTGGAAGCAACTTGAGTATATTGTTGTTTATGATTTCCAGCCTCGATGCGAGCTAGAGCCAAAGATGTTTGCGAGCCTAACCGTTAGACATACTATAAAAAAGTGGATCGGTACTAGCCAAAGATGTGATGAAAGAGTAGCAGAGACCACTGCTATGCTCGAGATCAGAGGAGGGTCTGAATAGATGAGACAGTATGGACTAAACCATGATGGTTGGCTCCATAAGGATGGAAGATTATTTGTACCTGGCATCGGTGGGTTGCGGGGTGAGGTGCGAGAGTGCCATCATTCAAGATTGATTATACATCCCAAAAGCAATAAAATGTTTCAAGATATGAAGCAAACATTTCATTAGGAAGGGATGAAGGACATCAAAATATTTGTATCGAAGTGTATGAATTGCCAATTAGTGAAAGTGGAGTAGAAGAAGCCAAGCGGTTTACTGCAACCACTTAAAGTTCCCGAGTAGTAGTGGGAACGGATATCAATGGACTTCATCAATGGATTAACGAGGACCAGAAGAGTGTATGATAGCATCTGGGTAATAGTTGATAGATTAACGAAGAGTGCTCGATTCATACCCATAAAGTCTAATAGGGCGACTTCTAAATTGACCAAGTTATATGTGAAGTGGATTGTACGATTTCATGGTATGCCTAAGGGCATTGTAAGCGATTGAGAACCATTATTCACTAGTGGATTTTGGAAAGGCTCACATGAAGTGTTGGGGATGAAGCTACATTTGAGTATAGCTTATCACCCACAAACCGATGGGCAGACCAAGAGAATTAATCGTTTCTTAGAGGATCTCCTACGGGCTTGCATACTTTATATTGGAGGCTCATGGATGATCGTCTGCATCTAGTTGAGTTCACATACAACAACAATTACCAGTTTAGCATTAGTATGGCATCATTTAAGGCATTATATAGTCGACCGCATAACTCTCCTTCATATTGGTAGGAAGTGGGAAAAAAACTGATACTTGGGCTTGATATGATTAGAGAGACTTCGGAGAAGATCAAGATCATTCGACAATGAATGAAAGCTTCTCAAGATAAACATAAGAGATATGCTGATAAGAGAGGACCTGATTTAGAGTTCTCTGTCAGTGATATGTTGTTCTTCGTTAGTGGTACAAAGGGGAAATTGGCATCAAGATTCATAGGTCCTTTTTTGATACTCAAGAGGATTGGGAACCTAACATACATAGTCGACTTACCTCAGAAGATAGTGGGTGTGCACAATGTATTCTACATTTCTCATTTATAGAAGTATACGCACAACTCAGGCGTAGTAGTGACATTGGACCAACTAAATGATATCGAGATTGAACTAGAACCTTCGAGACCTCATAAACCTATTTATATGGTTGGGCATGATACTAACAAGCTTAGGAGAGAGACAGTGAAGTCAGTGAAGGTTCAATGGATTGAAAACGAGAGCGGCTACACTTGGGAGACTAAAAAGAATGTGAGGACTACTTATCCGGAGCTCTTTACCTGGTAAGACTTTTCTATTTATCATTATTTTTCCCATTTGCTATCACATTTGGTATTCTAATTTACCTAGTTTAGTACCTTGCATGTTGGGGTAGGCATAAATTTTATTTTTGGCTTATGTATATGTTTAATGTTTGTTATGATTGCTTATTATCGTTAGGCATATGGGGTAACTATATTGTTTAACTTTACCTTGTTAATGGGATTTGGGAGGCGAAATTCCTAAAGTGGGGGAGAGTGTAATGACTCGTATTTTACATATCGAAGGATCATAAAATATTATTTAAAAATCCAAATTGGGCCATATAAGGCTCTAACTTTGGGGAATGTTTAGTACTGACATTTTTGAGCTCTAGAAATTTTGTTGGATAATTTTGACCCTGAAAACTTGGAAGGCCTGTAACTTTTGATAGGAGTCGATTAAGTGTTTGAAAATACTTCCGAATGAAAGATATGATGGTTTCTCTTTTCGTATAGTAGCCATAAAATATTTTTAGATTTATGTTTTAAGAGAGATAGCCATTTGAAGTTAGAATTTTTTTAAATAGATTAGTGGGGTGACAATTAGGCCTGGACTGTCCTATTAACCCATTTTGGGATTTGTGCCTAATGGGACAGCTTCTCTTCATTACCTCATTTCCAGAAAATAGGCCCAATCCACCATTAATTGAATTCTTAGCTAAAGCAACCAAAATATCTACTTTACTTAGCCAAATCAAAGGATTAGCAAATAAAGTAGCAGAAGATTAGTCAATTGCTGATTTAGGTGACTTGAAATTCGTGATAAATAATGTTCGTCTTATATTTGCCTTGGTATTTGTGCCTTTTGGGATCTAGGTGAGTGATTTATGCTCCCAATATACTATACTTGTTTATATATTTAAAAATGATATTTTTTAACATGATTTTGAATGTTAAAATGAATTTTAATCTAAAATTGACATCGGATTTAAAATGAATTTAAAAGATTATATGTTGGTTTTAATCCATAATTGGCTATTTGACCATACCACTCAATGTTTTTCAATATGGTTAATTTGTGGAGTGGTCGTTTGGGTTTGGAGCCAAAATTATGAAGTTATGGTCAATTTGTGGAGTGGCCGGTGGTGGAGCAAAATGTAGTCGGCAATGAGTACTTCAGGGTTCTAAGGCATGTACTTTGGGGTTTTGGACTGTGGACTTCGGGGTTCAAGTGATGGGAAGCAACGAAAGCACAAACATTGAGAGGTTATGGTCAGCACCAACTGGTTTGATAGCATGGGCATTTAACTTAGGGACTAGGGTGTACTTGCTTCAGGCTGCATAAAGCTTGACTTTGGGCCACCTTGGAAGGGGATGAGGGTTGAGTGGAATTCCTTTGTACTTAGCCAAAAATGGCTAAGTACAATGGATATCAGTTAGCAACGCTGACTTATAGTCGACACCTAGCGATCTTATTTTTGGTGGGTGTTGGTACATATTACGAGGAGGCATGTATGAGTCACTGTATTCTCGCTTGATGTTAGTTTGGGAGTTATGGCCTTGTGACGAACAATTTTGGAAGTGAGAAATGACGCAATGTATTGAATTGGTGACTTCCGACATTATGTAGGCGATTTGTATGGCTGCTCTAGGACTTACTTAGGGATTTTATGAGGTGAAATCAAGACTTTGATATAGGGACTCTACAACTTTTGATGGATGTTTATAGTTATTCCAACGACTCGATGATGGAGTTATAATGATGATCCATAATGACAAGTTCATTGACGTAAACTTGTGGTGTGGAAAGTTGATGTGTTCCACTATAGAGATATATGGAATGGAACATTGATGTGTTATATTATGCAGATGTATGCAAAGTGATATTTGATACTCGAAGGTTTAGAGAGTGCTCATAAAGAGGGGGTATGTCAGGACGCTCGCTTTGATTTTTTATCTTGATCCCAAATTATTGATGTGTTTCATCTTACCTTGGACCTTTTGATGTTAAGTCTAGTTTCTTGCCTTATAAAGTAGCATAAAGTAGAGCACCAAGAAATTGAGATGTTGTATAGTGTTTGACTGTTGATATGGTTATACAAGCTATTATATATCCAATGCACTTTAGTGAGTGATGCGAGGATTTCTTCATGGTTGCTATGTTTACTCTGTTTTGTTGAGGATATCATATGATGAAGGTATGTTGTTTTAGAGGCCTAGACACCCCAATACTGTACTTTGAATTTTAGTACACCCAGACGATGGTAGTAGATGAGCATATACTGATGTTATGTGCTGACTCTTTGGAAGAAGGGATAGGTTGGGTATGATTCTATATACTTTGTGCCCTGTTTACTATATCGATTTTTATAGTACTTTGAGATTGTAGATCACTCATAGCAAACTGTTGTCTGCCTTGAAATTTTATGCTTTACTTCTTATTCTCTCAGGTACTCTTAAATGAGTAGACTATATAATAGGTCTGATTTAGCACATTGAGTTGTTCAACGGATGAGCAAGAGGCTATGCTTTTCATATATATACACTTTTGGAGCTTACCATCACTATATTTTTGTTGTGCAGCACTATAGGGCTTTATCTATGCTACGCTATATTTATCTAAGACAATTTACTTTGAGTTTGTTAGTTTATGTATAAACTCTACTATCTTCTTGTATAATTGTGATGGATCTTCTGCACTTTGTTTTGATTCTGAATAATCTAGTTATATTTACCGTCTTGCCTTTTTTATGTCCATGTGATTATTACACGTTATCCTATGCGCTATGAGATGTACGACAGGTTCCGCTTTGAATGTTTACTACTTTAACACCTTTACTATCAATTTACTTCGATCAGGTACCACTACAACACACTATATAGGTATATTGGGTATCGAGGATGTAGTGCTATCATCATAGTAACACAAAACTAGAAAACCAATCATAGCAGTATAAAGCAAATTCTATACTAACATACAATTCTATTCAACCAAATGGAAACAAACACTTAAAGTAAATAGATTCATATCAGTAAAAGGTTCTAGATTAGAAGCATGCATCTTCTCTTTTGGCTCCAAGGTACTATTTCCAAAATCTGTGCCCTGTTAGACTCGAATAAGCTTCACAACTTTTTTTTGAAGTCTCTTGACGCTACTCTTCATAATCCTAAGAGGTCCTCTAGGCATAGAAACCTTCAATTACGCTTCCTCCAATTGACTTGGCTCAAAACTACACTTGTATCATGCACATACTTTCATAAGTGTAAGACATGGAACACGTTATGTACCATGAACATCTTGTCAGAAAGATTAACTTCAAATGCAAACTCTCTGATCTATTCCATAACAAGAAATGGCCCAAAGAACCTAGGTTCTAGATTTTACGAACTTCCAAACCTCACAACCTTATTTATTGGAAATGCTTTC
This sequence comes from Allium fistulosum, assembly GCA_030737815.1. Classification (NCBI taxonomy): domain Eukaryota; kingdom Viridiplantae; phylum Streptophyta; class Magnoliopsida; order Asparagales; family Amaryllidaceae; genus Allium; species Allium fistulosum. Next base: position 371,085,808 of record CM060906.1, on the reverse strand, counting down.
ACAAAGATCAAATCCCCAACTTAAAATCACAAACTATAAATTCAAGGTCAACACATCTCTTGTCAACATATACCTTTTGTCGATCTTGAGATGCTTTCATCCATCAATGTCAACTTGACTTTTTCTAAAGTCTCATGGATCATATTCGGATCAAGTATCACCTTATTGGTCATATCCCACCAATATGTATGCGACTTACAAGGTTTTCCATACAAAACTTCAAGTGGTGTCATGCCGATAGTAGCTTGAAAGATATTATTATATACATACTCATCAAGGTGCAAGTGATCTTCCCATGATCCTCCAAAATCAAGAATACAAGCTCTCAACAAGTGTTCCAGTACACGATTTACTCTCTTGGTTTAGGGATGATAATTCGTACTTAAGTTCATTTCGAACCCAATAAATGTTGCAATCTCGTCCAAAATTCATTTGTAAAGAGTGAATCTCCATCACTCATTATACTTGAGGGTACACCATGTAATCTCACTATCTGACGTACATACAATTGTTCTAGAGATGGAGTGGTTCTTAAAATCCCCATGAGAATAAAATGAGAGCTTTTCGTCAAGCGTCCATAATCACTCATATGCTCTTATTTTCCCTCCTACTCCTCAGGAAAACCATTTGATGAAATTCCTGGAAATATGTTCCTATTTGCGAGACTTCCAAATGAATTAATAAGTCATCGGGCATCTTTTCCTTAGCCATGACTCATTGAAAAGTCACACTTTTCTATGAACTTTGAAACATCCTCTTTACGTGCTTCCAATAATAAGTGTATTCATATTATTATACTTTTTTTTCCATTAGGACGAATAATAATCGTAGAAAGATAGCATTCTCGAATTACTCCATCGATCAAAAATTTAACTTTAGAAACTCACAACTACCATCCTTATGAATTCAATCCTTCGAGTCGATGGAATACCCATCAATATAGTTAGACTTATATCCCTTTCTAATCTGGTCCAAGATCCCTATGATGCTCGCATTGAGTCTTTTGCTAGAACTGATCTGATCGATTAGTGTGGGTCTAACTTCCAATGTTGCCAGTAGACTGGGGCGTCATAGGAGGGCTAAAAATCGAACTCCTAAATATACTCCATACTATTCCATTAAATAAACATAGAACTTAATATAGCCTCAATGCATCCGCTAGAACATTCCATTTTCCAGAAGTAAAGGAGATTCATAAATCATATGATATTAGGAATTTCATCCATCTTTGTTGTCTAAGATTGAGATTTTTGAGATAATAAGTACTTTAAAGATTTATGATCGATGAATAGCTCAAACTTCTAACCAAACAAATAATGCCTTTATGTCTTCAAAACAAAGACAATGGCCGCTAACTCCAAATCATTAGTTTGATATTACTTCTCATGGGTCTTATGTTACCTACTAGCATACACATCTACTTTTACTTCTTGCATAAGGACAGGAATAAGCCTTGTACCACAAGCATCCATGTATAAAGTAAATGGTTTAGCTTCTTCCAGAACAATAAGAACTGGAGCACTGGTCAACAATCGCTTCATCTTAATGAAAGAGTCCTTACTATGTGAATCCCATAGGAAGGCTAGATTCTTCCTAATTAGATAGGTCAAAGGTATAGCAACCATCGCAAAGTACTTGAACTTCCAGTAATATCCCGCTAATAAAAATAAAGTACGAACTTCAGTTGAGCTACTCAATATCTTTTAATTTTGCACCGCAATAACCTTGCTCAAATCAACGTTAATCTTGTGCTTGGATACAACATGACCCAGATTCAAACTTCGCTCTTCTAAAGCTGACATTTAGAAAACTTTGCTTTTAAGCAATTTTGCCTCAATAACTCCAACACTCTTTCAATACGATTTATGCTTTTCTTCACTTTTGGAAAATATCAAAATATCTCTACGAATACCACAACAAATTCATTGGTTAGTCCTGAAAGGAATGAATCATTAGATCAACTAAGTATGTCAATGCATTCATAAGGCCAAACATCATTACCAACAATTCATAAGATGCATCAAGAGTTCTAAAGGCGGTTGTCAGAATACTATCCATATCCTCCTTTAGTTGATGAAAATCCATAGCAAGATCAAGTTGAGAGAAAATCTTTGCTCCTTCGAGTTAGTTGAAAAAATTATGAATATGAGGAAGAGGATATTTGTTCTTTCTTTTCAACCTATTCAATTCTCTATAGTTGACACCCAATCTCAAAGATCCATCCGCTTTAGTGGCGAACAAAATTGAGGCTCCCAACTACTATGTTCTTCTCCAAATAAGGTCCTTCTTCGAAAGTTAGGAAATCTGAGTTTCAAATTCTCTTCTTTATCTTAGAGCAAGGCATTTGATAGGTAAGACAACCAGCTGTGCATCTCACTCTAAGTCAACACGAAATTCAATTTCCCAATGAGGAGGTTAACTCGAAACTTCTTCAAACGAATCCGCAAAATTCCTAACAATGGTAACTTGCATCAATTTATCAAAGGAGAGGTCCAAGGAGTAAAAATAGCTTAACATGATAGGACCGTCGGCCTTAATATAAATATAAAACCCCTTTCCACCACCAACCTTCATAGGACTACACGAACATCACAATCAATAATAACTCCATGCTTCATCATCCAATCGATCCCTAATATAAGTCTATAGCCCAAAAAACACAAGCATAAAGCATCATAAGAAAACCGAGACCTGCCTTAAATTAATTTAATGTCTCTATATATAATAGAAAAAATTTCAACCCCCTGGTGGGATTCGAAACAACAACAGAGTCTTTAATAACATGGTGGCAAGAAAAACAGGAATGTGAAGCTCTCATATTAAATAAAACACGAATGGGAAAAGCATAAATTGAAAGAACACTTTCTCTTATGATGTTCTTCGTCTTGTCAAGCTTTGATGGATAGCTCGAGCTAGGAGTTGCTTGGATAACATAGGCTTTCACCACTTGCCCACTCTTTGGAAGAGATGGACAATCCTTCTTAAAATGTCCTGATTGGTAGCAATTAAAGTATTTCTTTCCTTGGAGGTTGACACAAAAATCTTTAGAATATCCCCTTCAAGTGGCAACTATTACAAGTCACTCCTCTTTCTTCCCATGGCCTTGATCTTTCTTGTTCCACTTGCCTTTTTAATTGCCTTGGAACTTCGGCTTGCCTTCCACTTTAGCTTCTTGTTCTTTAGGATCCCCTTGAGAGATATATTTTAATAAGGTTACTTCTATAAGACTCTTGAAAGTAGCACCCATAAGAATGTTGCTAAGGTAGGGGTCCTTGAGAAGTTAATTAAGTCCCATAGCATATTTCTTGGCTTTTTTAGCAGGAGTGTTGATCATGTCCATCACAAAACAGACAAATAGTATGAACTTATTGATGCACTCCTTTACTATTTTTTCACCTTGTTAGAGACATAAAAACTTTCTGCTTGCAAGCCCCTCTCAGCCTCAGAAGTAAATAGAGCCTTAATCTCCTTCCGTACTCTTCCCAAGTCATAGCATGCTCGTCCAGCTCCCTCATCACAACATCCCACTAACACAAAGCTTCTTCTTATAGTTGCTTAGAAGCAAGGCTTCTCTTTATCAGTGTGTCGACCTCCATGCCATCAAATATCTACTCACTAGTGTGAAGCCATGCCTAAGTCTCAATGAATGACTATGTCCCATAATATGGCTTTTCCCCCTTGCATAGGTAATATCTCCAAAGCTGGGAAAATCAAGGATGGCTAGTGAACGCGGTAAAGGAATAGGCATTACCCAACTACTTCTAGTATAGAAGGGACTCCCATTGGAGTTAGGTACCCTACACTATAGCCTGAAGGTATTCCAAAACCATGCAAGCATATAAAGATTGAGAACTCAACATTGTCCTTAGCATCCATTGCATGAATGGCACAAATCATAGTAGCTATCATAGAGCAGATCTATCTCAACAAACTAACTCTTACAGAAAAAAGATAATAGAAATAAAATATCAATATAAATATGTAAAATACTAGATGCACAACATATCAAGAGACATTAGATTCAATATCATGCAATTAGTGTAAACAGTACATCAAATCCTATATGATTACATGTCTTAAAATAATACATATGGTCTATAGGTCTATACACCAAAAAATGGATAGATATAATCGTAGCAGTAATATAGCTATGACTCTATGAATTGCCTCTATCTAGTAGAGATTTCAATCTCTAAGTCAACCCACTTAAAAAATAAACAATAAAAGAAAAAACAAAGAGAGGGCCAGGCATAAAGTCTGGTGAAAAGAAAATATCATCGATCTGCATGATTACCTAAAATAATTAGCGATACACCTAAGGGGAAATTATGTAATTTGTTACATATATCTAACTCTTTAGTCAATCCTGCTCATAGTAACGGTTTTTGTTTTCTTTTATATACTTTGTTATATTGTGATATAATTAATTAAGTAATTAACTTAAAGTATATTAATAAGAAAATCCTTAAATAAAATGTTATGTGATTGTAGTTCCAAATAGTTGTAATCGTGAGGAAATAAAAAAAATGACATTTTGTTTTAAATATTCATAGTTGAGATGTTTCAAGAGCAAATATCGATGCATGCATTGAGACCAAAGTGTATAACGCACTCTAAATTTTAGCGAGAATATTACACATGGTACTGGGGGCTATAAGGGGTTACGTACTCATTGTTATTGGATAACTATGGAACGACTAATCTATGAATTTCATATTAGTTGATAACAACTGGGTCAAATAGGAAATTTCAACGTGATGATGTTATAGTTCCATTGACTTGAGAATACCATGGAACTTCAATGTGAGTACACCCCTTTTATCGTAGTAAAATCTTTGCATGGTGATCCATTGCGAGACTATAGTTGGGTCCAAGTTGAAGCATTGGAAGCGAAACATTATTAAACTTCACTATTAATTAGAGAATTAGTATCATCATTTGTATGAGGTTTGTATCATGCCAACTGTAGTCAATTCAACGTCAAAATCTCTGCCCAAGGGAGTACGTTTAATGATTAATGTTATTATTGATTGGACTAACTGAGTTATATTGGTAATATTGGAATTTGACCAATATCAAATTCCATATATCCTAAAGTGATATAGTTTTGACAAAGAGAACATGTGTAAAAATCATAACTAGAAGGTACAGCATAAGAAAAAGTGAAATTGGATTTTACCGAATAGATATATAAATGATGAGTTGGACTAAATTGTCAATCCCCTAGCTAAGGTAATCTGTGAACATTAATATTTGAACAGTTCAATATTAATCGCTAAATGAATTAATACCTATAAGCTACACAATCGTACGTGTGAATTCTCAAAAAACTCACATGGTTTAATTAGTTTATAAGATGTTACAAATTAATTAATATTTAATAAATGTTATCCATCCTTTTGGCCTTTCTATATTTGAACTGACTAGACAAGTTAGACTCGACTGTCATCGGGACCTACAAGTCGGATTAATAGTCAGAAAGCCCAAAGATCAGGCATAAATGATAATATGAAGCAGTGGTAAAGCAAAAGTGGCAGACGGACTCAATAGAATGCTAAAAATATGAAAATACACCATTTACTGAAAATGGATCGGGTACGATCCATATTCATCAATTATGGATCGTACCGTATCGATATTACAGTTCAACTCAGCAGAAAACGAATGATATCTCAAAATCTACAAGTTGAATACACGTGAAACTTTGGGAACATCAATATATTAAAAGGTGGAGCCCACCATATCAATCGCATGCCAAAGGGAGCCAACAAAACGATCGTTGCCGATCGTTATTTCAAATGATGTGGGACCAGCGATCGATACTTTAACTTCTTCTGGATCTGGAGACTCTGCTGCCGAAATTTCAGACAGATATTTTGCCATCTTCCCCTATAAATACAGACTTGGTTGTTCATTTTTAGGATCTTTACGCTACTTATTGCTTTGTATTCTTTTGTAACTAAGGATTCTAATCTGATCCCTATGGTACTCGGTTTACAAAGTGATTAATAAAGCTGTCTTTTCAAAGAGGACATATGCAAACAATGTCAAACCACTATAAATTGTTGTGTCTATGTTATTAGCTTGCTTATTATTACTTTACTACCATATTCTCTTTGTTTACATTTATTATGCTTCATTTATTCCTCTGCAAAATCTCTATTGGATGTTTGTGCCAATTTTTGGTGCAAACATTTTAGTGCTTTCATTGAGAGGACGAATTCTAAGCTTGATTGGATCTCATTATCTACTTGTGGATTCCCATATTTGCGAGATAGATCCAGCTTTCTACCAACAAGCTTCCGTTTCAACTTAGATTTGAAGAAGAGATATATAAGGAGACTATCAGCCATGGTTAGGAACACCAGCTCTACCACTCAAAATGCAGAAGGAAACGAGAACGCTAGCATCCAGCAAGGAGGCTAGAGCAATCTATAAGTAGATGTTAATGCTACCAATCCAGTTGATATCCAGAATCCAACTGATTCCATCACAAGAGCTAATTTCTAGAACCTAATTAGAGAGCTCATAGATAGCTGCTGATAGTTGAACCAGCATATTCAGGGCAATATCGATCTAATGAATCAACCCAGGGTTCAACAACGTGGGAAAGCTAAAAGGGAGCCAACTCCTTATTCTGCATTGGAGAGCTCAACTTCATCAGATGACCATCACAGGCGCAAACGTTGCAGAACCGACTGATATCATGCAGAAGCATCAGGATATCAATACACAACTAATCTCGGGCTGCTAGGACTGATCGGACCCGATCCCTCTATAGGTATCGAGGCCGATCCCTCCTCCAAAGGAGGAGCCTTACCTTTTTTGATGGAACTCGAACCGGAGCCGTTGCGATTGATCTGGATATTGGAGTTTAAGTTAATGTAAAATAGTTACCTCTTTGAAATGACGATGATGTGAACCCACATCAAGAGGATGTTGAGCCAAGAAGGCATGGAACAGCCCGTAGACATTGACTGGACCATTCATGTGACGTGGAGCAAGACCACCGCTTGGCTCCAACTATCCAAACATCAGACTTGACGGCTAGGATCAAGAAGCTAGTAAGGGAGAGCCAAGGCTTGACCAATGATGATTGGGGATCTTAAGAAGCCATACCCCGTTCACACACAATATTTCACATGCAGAATATTTGAGGAGATTTAGCGTGCCATTGATGCATGTCTATGAGGAAAAAACCGACCCCTGGCAGCACATCATGAGATATGAATGGTTGATGGACTCTGCATGAGCGGATGATGCTAAAAAATGCAGATGTTTTCTCATCACTCTTTTTGGCATAGCAACGATGTGGTTCACAAGATTGCCCCCAAGGTCAATCTCTAGATTTGATGATTTAGAAACAAAATTTGTGGAGCAGTTTCGTATGCATGCAACTCGCCCGGAAGATGTAATGTACCCATCAAGCATGATCCGAGCTTCGAGAGAATCGCTGAAAGACTACTTGGAGAGATTTCATACAATTGTCACAGAAGTCAGTAATCCGAATGACCATTCAATATTGACTGTGGTAATAAGAGGGATTAACCCAGAATCTGACTTTGGCGATTGGTTAGCTGGCAAACCACCCATGATGTTGGACCATTTCTATGCCAAAAAAGTGAAGTATTTGAGGAAAGAGGAAGCTAGATGCTCTAGGAAGAAGAATGTTGTAGGACCGAGTGGAGAGGGAGTGCAGAGTAACATTGCAGTGAAACAGTCTGGGGAGAGTTCTAGAAAAATTCAAGTAAATGTCCAAAATAAACCGAATCAACAAAAGAAAGGCAGTGATAGGAACCATGAACGAAAGAGGAAAGTCTAGGATTCCAATGTATGATACCTACACACCATTGAATACATCTCTAGAGAACGTCTGCTTGTCTACATGCAATATAGAAGCCACCTTTGAAAGAGTCGACGGAGAAACAAAAGAAGACTAGAAAATATTTTCGATTCCATGAATGTTATGGTCACTACACGAATGAATGTAGGCTTCTCCGGGATGTTATCGAGAAATTGATTTGAAAAAAAAACTAAAACTATTTGTTAAACCTCCGCAGGATGGCGGGCAGGGGACATCCGACCCCAACCGAGGACAAGCGCCGCATAGGGCTGAGGAGCCTGCGCTAACTGGTGGAAGATTAGTGATCAATACGATAGCTGGAGGACCACATCCAGCTGATAAGAGCTGGCACGAGATGGAGCACTATCCTAGTGCAAATCAAGCATATGAATTTTGAGTGTTGTTCAAATATAGAAGATGGGGCTCCGACCAAACAGCAGCGTACAATGGCAGACGACATTGTATTCAGAAACAGAGATGCAGATAAGGTGGAGGCACCGACGATCGACCCGATGGTCATTTCGGCCATGATCGACCCCGCCTTAGTGAGGAAGATCTTGATTGACTATGGTAGTACCATGAATATAATTTTAAAAAAGGCTTATGATCAGATGAGGATGGAAGCCAAGGACTTGAAATCATCTAAAGCTTGCATTCATGGTTTTAATAGTGCTGCGATCGAAGCTATCGGTTATGTTGAATTGCCCATGGAATTGGGAGAAGGAGACCATAGTAGAGTGCAGATGTTTCTATTTGTTGTCCTTGATGTTGACTCTCCATACAATGCTTTTCTAGGCCGACCAGCCCTAGCTGAATTCCGAGCATCTCTTGCCCCATGGTGTTTAACTTTGAAGTTCCCAACTGATTACGGTGTTGGTGTTGTGGATGGTGATCAAGCAATTGGACGTGCCTGCTACATAGCTGAGCTGAGAGAGGCCCAGTGGAGAGAGAAAGGTAAGGGTGTGGATAAGTCTCTCTTTATCTTTGTATTCACGCTCAAACTTAGTTTTGTATTTAGTTGCGCTTCTTTGGGCCGCATCCCTTTCTAACACCAGTTTATGGTTCCGATGATGAAGTGCTTCAACCTTGGCCAAGTACCTGGCTTTCTTATCCTCAAGTGCTTTGATGGTCATTTCTGCTTTTTTTCTTAGCTTCTACCTGTGAGCTCCTTGAAGATTCTAACTCATTGGTTAGAGTTTCGATGATTCGCTTGTCCTGGGCCTCTTGGCATTTCAATTTCTCAATCTCTGCCGCTCTCTCCCACGATACTTTAGAAATCCTCTCCGCAACTGTCATCCACTCATTAGACTACTTGTGGATAACATTCACATAATCCATAGTCATTTGCTGGATTTTTGTAGGAACTTTCTTAAGATTAGGTATAAAGAAAAATCCATTGAGACATACATTCGGAAAATCTGACTTAAGTTGGGCCATACTAGCGGCGTCATCGACTTGTTGAGCTTCAGCGACAACTTGGGCATCAACACTTTCTTTGCCTAGCCTTTGTTGGTGAACATCATGCTCACTATGACGTCGATGATCACTGGGTCGCTGAAGACGAGATGGAATGATGGACTGTGAAGAAATTGAAGTGGGAGGGGGACCAGGAGAGGTGTCAATAGAAGGAACGTCGTCGCGACGATCTTGTTTCCTTTTAGAACTTTCGGAGAAGGAGATCTAGACTTGGATCGATGTTTATCATGGGAATACCTGTCTCTATCACCTCTATTTTGGTAATCCTGATCCTGGCTAGAGCGATAGCTAGGGTCATATTCACGACCACTACCTTGGTGGTATGGGCCCGAACGAGAACCAAGAGTCTGGCGTGATATTTCCTATAGAGGCAGAAACATGTGCTTCTTCCTTACCAATGTTTCTACAAAGAAAAACAAAGAATGAATCAGCTCTAAGTATTGAAGGACACGAGATAAGTGCAATGCAATATTGTGAAGTGCATGCGAATGTACGTGTCCTTATGTCCCCCTAATGGATCAGTTATTACAGCTTTACTGGCAGGAGTAACATCTCCATTAGTGGTAGAAGGGATTCCAGCACCAGCTTTGGAAGGAAATTCTGATCCGTCGATGATCATGTCAGTAAAATGAAATGTATCAACGTCATCCGGTATTAGAAGATTAGATAATGCCTCAAATGTTTCATCTAAGTGCACCGAAGGTTGAGAAGCAGAATGATCCGGAATAACCGGAGGAGTGATGGATATCTTGGACTGTTTGAAGAGGCGACTTTTAGGGAGCCTACAAACGAGTTTTTTCCTTTTTCCTTTTTTGAGAGCGGAGGGATGTGGGGTTTGCGAGGATCCGACCCCAGCCCCGAAACTAGAACCCACGTCATCACCATCGGGGTCGTCACCCTCATCTCCTACTGCATCTTTACCGGTAACTTCCTGAGCCCCCTCAACTGGGAGCATGATAGGATCAGCTTGATGGCCTTCATCATTATCTACATCCCATTGCTCAGTCACTATAACTCTAGCAGCGATCGGTAGCCCTATGTTATGATCCTCTATCATCAGAAAGTCGGTAATGAGACGTTCACCAGTAAGGGATTCTCAATGTCTCTATCTTTTGATGGAACCCTTTTGAGCACCAAGACCACGTTTGTGTTTTCCATCAGGTCGTGGATAAGAGCCTGCACAAACCAGAAAAGTGGCTTAGTTAAGGATACGACCTCGATACAAGCACTCAAGAAATTAAGCAAGGAGTAATACTTACGTCCTTCTAACCACTATCCTACAAAGCCATGCGGGCATGGAATATAGAACCACTTGCTTTTGAAAGTGCTAAACTTGTTCCAAGTACCAGTCAGGATCTGGCACTTCTTGGCCGACTCGAGAAATGTGAACGAAATGTTTCCATTTCGTCGCTTGAAGGTGAAAAAAAATCAAATGTCTTCAGGAGTTGGAGGACAGAATAAAAACTCCATGAATGCCATGTAGGTACAATTAAACAAGGCATAGCCGTTTGGATGCAGTTGTGCCGGTGCTAACCTCATATGATGTGGCATCTCTCAGATAAGTGGATTGAAGGGTGAGAAGCATCCTACCCAATACATGAACTTGTTGCATGTAGTGAACCCCTTAGGGGGCATATGAGCTCTGTCATTTTGAGTCAGGACTAGCATGTCATCAAAAAGAATCCTGTGTCTGGCACAAATTCTATGGAGAGAGGCTTCATTAATTTTTGAAGCCATAGAATCCTCTGGAACTTCCAAATATATCGCTTCTTCTAGGGTGTCGGTAGCAGGGTCTATTACTTTGGCTAGAATGATAGGAACGACAGAGAAAATGTCGAATAGTAGACCGGAAATTTTAGGTTGATCAGCTTGATGTCCGGGGGAGTGTCTATCGGGTATAGTTGCGGAGCTCGGTTCGACATCTAGATTATTATGCTGTGAAGGCGGTCCAGAAGACATAGCAGCTAAATCTCTGAGCGTCTAGAACCCATAACTATTAAACTCAGTAGATAATCATTATTAGAAAAATAACATGTTCCCTCCATGCCAAGTGTGTGCTAGTGCAGTGTGGTGTAGTGTCATGCTATGTAGTGATAGGCAATTTAAAATTAAAGACAACAACTATGATGTGACTTTGAGATTCGACCGGAGTGACTTTCATTGCTGACCGTCTCAACCGATTCTCTACGTCGCTAGATAAAGATTCGGTCAAAACTTCAGGATCAGTTGTTGGGGTGTTAAAGTTCGACTTGTGTGTTCAGAAGTGGATGAGCTTCAAAATTTTGTCCCAAGCATAGGCAGCAAATATAGGTATATAAGAGATTAGCCAAGTTCTTTCCACCTTTGATTGTCATATGCGTTTGAATATGCAGTATATTTCATATGTGAGTCCTATACGTCCGTTCAAGTGTTCAAGGACGAAGCTCATCACAAAGTTCCAATTAATATTTGAGGATTTTAAGTATGTTCATCAAAGTTAAACCAACAACCAATCAAAAATGATGTTACGATCGATCTATCCCAATGCGCATGACCGATCTATTTACTAAATCCCAATTTCCAATAACCGATCGTTTCTGTACGATCATTTCACAACCGATTGATTTAGCAACTCCAACCGACCGTTATTCCATATTGATCGTTACGATCGATCCAACCTTCGACTCTGGTTCCACACTTCACTTCAGTTCAAAACTCGAAACATTGGTCTAAATAAAATACGATGGGTCAAGAAGTCATCTACATCCTCAAACTCCATAATGCCTAAGATGGTCCATTATCCTGCAACCATCACACTAACATAAACAACTCGATTTGATCGTTACAATTATAACTATTTCCTCTGATTTCACTACCAACCACGTCACCATCTCCTCCTCCGTTCCGACTGATCGAACCGCCATGGCCTGAATCATGCAAACTAGAACGAGATCCCATCATCTCGTCACTAAATTATTACAAGTAAGAGAAGTTCAACCTACCTATGTCAGAAATTAAAAAGCGAAAGTGGTTTGGATTCAATTATGAAACAAGATCCGAGGAGATGGAGGCGGTGATGGCAGATATAGTAAAGGAGTTGGTCGGTTAGGAGATGGATGACATCTAGGAAACGATTTTGGATCCAAGAATCTAAATCGGAAGTGAAGGGGAGGAAGTGGATGGAGTTTATTTTCTTTTTAGTTCGGTTAGTATACTCTTTCTAATGAAATAAAGTGGGGAAAGTAATCTAAGTGTCCAAGTATATATATGAAGGAAGCAATACGAACCATCGAAGTTTGCAGTTGAATGGAAAATCCAACCGATAAACGATCGGGTACGATTGTTTAAAGATGGTCTTACGCCGATCCATTTTTCTTATCCCGCAACTTAATTAATTGGCCAAACCAAGAAACAATCGGATGTGATCATTCTACGGTGAAGGTATATCGATCCTTCTCTTTAATACCTAGTGCAATTAGTTCGTTTAACATATACTTGGATCATGTACGATTCAAAACTAAAGGCTTTGGAACGATCCATCATTTTCTTTTTAAAAAAGAAAATGATCAGACAGGACCCCGGATTTGACCCGATCCATATTAGAAATGGATAAAGTATGATCCCCTATTATGGATTCATGCCAATCCATCTAAAAAATATGCAGGGAATTGACAACGACCCGTGAATGTGCAATTATGATCGGGAGTCGGGGATGGATACGTATACGTGTAAGTGTACGTCCCAAAAAATTCGATTTCTTGAAATCGACAGAAATTGAATTCTTACCTGGATTAATCAGAGGAAAATCTGAACCAGTCAACTGAGGCCTACTAAATCACTGAAACAAGACATAAATAATCACCGATAAGACGTGACCTAGAATTTATACTATTGGAAATCAACCAATCGTTATGTCAAACAGAAAGAAATGCGACTCTTCAAGGAAAGCAATTCATTGAAGGGATGACTACTATTAAGAAAACTAGATGGATTCCTTTTCGATAACTCTAACTTGCATCGACTCAAAGAACATCATATTGAAACAAGACGTACTTTAAGGAAAAGTGTTATCTAGCCTTTTGGCCCGACTATATTCGAACTGACTGGACAAGTTAGACTAGACTATCATCCGGACCGATAAGTCAAATTAACAATCACGAAGCCCGAAGATTAGGCACAGATGATAATATGAAGCAGTGGTGAAGTGAAAGTGAAAGACGGACTCAATAGAATGCTAAAAATATGAAAATACACCATTCACTGAAAACGGATCGGTACGATCCATATTCACCAATTTGGATCATATCGTATCGACATTACAGTTCAACTCAATGGAAAACGATCGATATCTCAAAATCTACAAATCGAATACAAATGAACTTTGGGAACATCACCATATTGATTGCATGCCAAAAGGAGCCAACAAATGATTGTTGTCGATCTTTATTACAAGTGATATGGAACCCACGATCGATTATGTGACTTCTTCAGGATCTGGAGACTCCGCTGTCGAAATTTCAAGAAGATATTTTGACGTCTTCTCTTATAAATACAGACTTGATTGTTCATTTTCAGGATATTTATATTGCTTGTTGCTTTGTACTCTTTTATAACTAAGGATTCTAATCTGATCCCTATGGTACTCGGTTTAAAAAGTGATTAATAAAGCTATCTCTTCAAAATTAACGTAGGAAAACAACTTCGAACCACTATAAATTATCGTGTTTCTATTATTAGCTTGTTTCTTATTACTTTACTGCTATATTCTCTCTGTTTACATTTATTATTCTTCAATTATTCCTCTATAAAATCTCTATTGGATGTTTGTGCGAATTTTTAGTGCAAACAATAAATATTGATTATTAATTTATTTTATTAATTAGGTGTTGTTTGTAATTATTTGGATATACATATCAATGTTATATATGCACATATTGATATAGATATAGGTATGTATTTAAACGAGATTTATAAATAGTTAATTACTTAATGGACCTTTTGGAAAATTAGTCTATGCTAGGGTATATGCTTGGTCGGCCATACAAAGAAAGATAAATGTATTAACTTGATTGAAAATTAATTAGGAATTAAATGAGGAAGTTTTTAAAGAAATAATGTGAAAGGTTTCTATTCTTTCCTTAAAACAAATTCCTCATATTCATTTCCATATTTAACTTTCTTTTCCTCCTTCTTCCCTCATCCATGGCTACCTCCTCCATTTCTTTCATGGATAAAAATATCTCTTCCATTTACTAAAATTATATCAAACAAAATCTTATAAAATGGTTCATCCTTTTCTTGCAAAGTTGGGTGTTGATTCAAGAATCCAAGGAGTGATTCCAAATCAAACTATCACTAATTGGCCGGATCTAAAAGGTTTGGTATAAACTTGATTTATTTTCATCGATATAATATACTTATTATAATTTTATATATACATATTATTGCCTCACCTTAATTTAGAATTTGTAATAAAATTTAAACAACTTGTTAAATAATATGATCTGTTTTAACTTGGTAAATTAAACCAAAATTTATGTCTGTATAAAACTATGTTTTAGGTTATAAAGTTATGTTTTAATATTAACTATAATAATATTCTAAATATATCATACAATTTAATTATTTAAATGTTTCTATTTGAATTTTAATTAATCCTAAAATACAGAGATTGTTGATATCTTGTTTAATTTAATGTATGAAATTTTGGTTTTGGAATATTTTTGATTGTTTTGAATAAATTATTATTTGAGCTAAAATTATATATATACACATATATATTTATGTGTATATTTATTTACAAATACATCAAAAAGGTTTAATGTAAATTTGATGTTTATTTTGAATCAATTAGAAATTATTTTTCCTTGATCATTATATATTTTTATTTTTATATTTATTTATATATATCTATGTGTGTGTGTGTGTATACATAAATATATTATGTTTAGACATGTACTTTAGAAATAATTCATCCATGATTATTTTCTCATTGAAAAAAATTAAAATTGAGGATATAATATATACATATAAATAGAGAATACATATATATGATAGATGTAAATCCCAATATCTACACATGTATATATTGGCCATATTTTTTTTGTTGCTTTTATCATTTTAAACATATCACCATCTCTTATATATTGATTAGATATAGTGTCAATTAAATGATTATAAAAGAGGAAAGGTATGACCAACCAATGGTGTCACATTTCTCTCTTTCCTTTAAGATCTTGATTTGATTATATCTATATCTAATTTCATGTTTATTTCCATCTTTAAACAACAAAGAATTACACTCATTATATGTTTCACATGTATGTCACACCATTTAGAAATATGAATATATCTGAAATATTCATACTTGTCCAAATAACTTGCTTAATTAACATAGGTTTAATTAGTTATGAATAAGGCGATCTTAATAAAATATGATTTTATTTAAAAAAAATTGATTGGATCTAGTATTAAACATTAGATTTCATAGGCCCACTAAGATCCAATCATGATTTTTTTTTGAAATCTACCCTTTTACCCACTATGAAACAGATCGGGTTCCTTCAATGGTATAATAACCCAAACGGTCAATGTAGTCTTATTAGTCAGCATTTAGGGCCAACTGATTAAATTAATATACCCAATGGGTGTCCAAAAAAGTAGTGTCTAGGTTTGAGTTTAAATAATCAAGAATTCTCCCTTCCCAAGCTACCTACCTGGCCCAATGGGTGAAGTAAGTCCAAAAGTTTAGCTCAGAAGTAAAACCCAGAGTTATTTGGGCCTTGGGCTAATTTCAAACTAAAATTTGAAAATTTAAAATGTGTTTTAATTTTTAAAGTTAAGTTTAAATATAAGATGAATTTAAAAAAAATTAAAAAAAATCTCCACAATGATTTTGAAAATAAATTTAATATTTTCGAAAATTATTTAATATTTAGCTAAAACGACTAAATAATAAATAATTAATTAAAGGTTTATTAATTAAAATAAAAATATATAATGGTGTATATATATATATATATATTTATTTATCTTAAATTATTCAAGGTAAATTAGAAATAAAATTTTCGAATTTATTAAAAATATTTGAATAAAAGTATTTTAATTAGATAAATAATTTATTTGATAAATAAATGAACTAGAAGTTAATTAATGTAAATATATATAGTGTGATATATGTATAGTACTATAATTGTTTTAGCCATATGTTTGTCTTAAATTTGTTTAAGATGAATAATATTAAATTTTCAATTTAATTTAGATTTTTAATTAAATTGTTCAATTAAGTTATTTAATTAAATAAAAGAATTTATCAAATAAATAAATTAAAAGTTAATTAATTGATATGCGTTAATGAGATTTTTCATCTCGCAATATCAACTTAATTATGAAGTGACTATGATGTGGAATGCTTTCATAATTAGGAATCAACAAATTTAATTGTTATCAAATTTGCCTTAAGATAAAGTAATTATGTCACTTAAGCTTACACAATTTTGTAGGTACACTTTAACTGTTTGGTAAAATGTCAACTTTAATTTAGCTACTTAGTTCAATCAAAGCCAAATAAATTCTAATATAGAAACGAGGTAGATAAATACTAAAAAGTAAAGGACACAAAAATTTACGATCAGATGTTAAGGAAACCTACGTCCATGGATCAATTCTTTTATCTCTTATTATTAGTACTATCTTTTTGGATTTTAATGGTAGACAGTACAATCTTTCTAAATATATAAGTGCAAGAGAATAAAAAAAAAATACTATCCCCTTTTCTGCTATAGTGTTTTCCGTTTTACAATAATGAATATGATGTCACAAGGATTGTTGATGTCATCTTCTTACAACCCTTCTCTGCCATTATATCTTGCCACATGTTGTTTATCTATGTACTTAACCAAATATGCATAGATTGCTGATGTAGGCATAGGAAGGAAGATCTTTAAGTAGGAAAATTTGGTTGTAGGCGAGAACTTTGAATTTGGCTATAGGCGGAAACTTTGAATTTGGTTTTGCAAGGGGATTTTGAATTTGTTATGTGGAGTTTACTGCTGGAACTATGAAAGGTCTTTTGCTCTGCTGGGTATTTTGTGCATGCATAGTGACTTGTGTTAGTGCCATACCCTGTTATCACCTAGACTACGGTGAGACATCTTTAGTTGTCGACGGTGGTCATACTTGATGAAGGTAGCGGAATTTTTGATGATGGTGGAGCAATCTCTTTTGATGATGGTGACATAGTCTCTTTGGATGATGGCGTTGTTATCTCTTTTGATGGAGGTGGCACAATCCTATTTGATGGTGGCAGTGTAGTCCTATTTGATGGCTTTTGTGCAATCCGATATGTTTACAGCGCAATCAGTTTTGATGGTGGCAATGCAGTCTTATTTGATGGTTTGGGTGCAGTCCAAGTTGCGATTAGGCCTCTTTAGTTGAATTGTGTCGAATTCCTATTGTGAGCTATTGCATGTTAACCTATCATGCGTGGAATTCACGGTTGCATCATTATGAGAGTATGGTTTCTCAATACTGCATCTTTTTCTCTATGCAGTCATAATATATGGTTAGCGACGCGTTCTTGTTTAAAGACAACAACACACACTCCGATTTATGCAATCTTTGTTATGTTAAATTGACACCAATCGACTGCTTTTAGCATGTCCAGTTTAGTTCACTCCTTATTTCCTTATAGAATCGTACAGTCCACTAGTTACATACATCTGAACATACATTACATGTTTATATAGGAGAAAAAATGGGTGTAACACTTCCCCCAAAGTTTGCACTAATACTTATAAGGGAAAACTTGTACTTGCGTACCCAATTTTTTGAACTATCTAATCAATCATTCTTGCATTTAATATTCCATACACATGTCTCAATGTGAATGGCCGCTTTTTCTAACCACTTTTAAGCGAATCGTTTTGTATCTTGAGAAATCCGCTTTGTTTTTAGCGAACATTGGTTGTCATCATTAATATTAAACGGTCATTAATTTTTGTGCTGTTTGAATTCTAGGGCTGAGATTCTTCTAGCAAAACTATATATATTTTCCCTCTTCTTCCCTATTTCTCTTTTACTTATTCATGGAATTTTACTCTAGGTGTCATGGTTTTATTTCATTCAAACTTCTTGTTTCGAATTGTAAATCATTTGAACAGTGAGTTGGATTCTTCTCTCTCTCTCTCCATTCTCTCTTTTTATATACATTCAGCTACATATACATGCCCTCATGCCCTCAAATTTTTTAGTGAAATGCTTTTATGAGTTTGTTCGATCAATTGTTTGATAGGATAATTATGAATTAAATTTATCTTTTTGTGAATTTGATATTGGATTACTTCTTCCTTGGTTATTGATCTTATGAAACATCTTTGCATTTTTATTTCCTATTCTCTTTTTTTAGTTTTCAATGGCTACCGATGATCTTCCTAACACTTCCGGTCAGAATCCGGGCCCTTTTATTGAACTAACCTTAATTATCTGCGAAGAAAATAAAGCAAAAGGATTTTGAGCCATTTTGGAACTATCAATTACACATTTCGGATTCCCGCCCGTTCTGGGCATATTCATTTGCTCCCAGAGGAGTCATCTCTTTATATTCTAAACACATAAGATGTAGACTTTATCTTCCTTCTCGTCCCATCATCAAAGAGTTGTTAGCCGCCGTGGGTTTATCTCAATTGGCTCATGTTTCATGTTTTCCTTTAACATGCACTTATATTTTATATGCCAAGCATTTATCTATGCCTACTTGCTGAGCGTTATTCTTCTTATACTTGGTTCATAAGAGTATTACTTCGGGCAGCGATGGGTTTTATTACGTTCAAGTAATGAAATTTCTCTTCTCCATTTTTTCTCGTAAGACCCAGAAGTGGGTAGACCGGTTTTTCTATGTTTTTAACCAAGACGGTTTTATTCCTTCCTTCCGAGCCCCTAGTATCGTCTTTATCTTCCCCTCTCCACTTTTATTATCCTGTTTCCTGCACCGAATTGCGTTACTTTTTCTTTAGTTAATTTCCCTAAGTTCTCCAGCATTGATCGTGAATTTTTTCTAGTGCGCAGACCAAATGAGCTTAGGTTTGGCAAACATGTCCACAAAGGTTCAAATTTTCTACCGAATCATTATCTCGGAAGCCTGGCTTCTTATTTCGATAATAAGGTTTTTCATGTTCGATGTTCATTTATGCTTTTGATGCTACAACACTCGACGGTATAATTTTTGGTTATGTGCACATACTATTCCACTTATGTTACGTGCATACATTCGAATATATCTGAATGATTATTATTCTTATTTTAATTATTAGCTCTTTCTTATCACATGGGCTCAAATTTACTTAGATGCGTTGTTATTAAAATTATGCAGGTACAATGTCTAAATAGTTGACGCTTTTAAGCCAAAGAAAAATGGCAGCAAAGACAAGAGAAAAAGGGAAAAAAGGACGATCCTACAGCGCTGGATGGTGGGAGTAAATCACCTAGACTTGGTCTTCGTCCTCCTCCTCCACCTGTATCCACTTCCAATGTTGCTACAATATCTGTGCAGCCCCTCCTTTATACTTCCAGCTTCCCATGGCTTCTTACATCTTTTAGAAGGTGGTGCTACTTTTGCTTTGGCTGAGCAAATGGGATGCCTCATGATTGATGACATTTCGGTTCTCGCTTCTGCTCCTCCACCCCACTACTTCTTCCAGCTCTAGGGTCGTATGCTATGGAAGTTTTCCAAAGTCTCCATAGGAGTTTGTCCAATATAATATTTTGACTTGACATTATTGAAATTGTGGTGAAGTTTCGCGTGTAGTTTAATATTTATTATGTATATTTTTGAAAAATTATCCACTTCATCATTTTTTGTAAGGATACGCTAGAGCATGGAGCTACATCGTTGAGTTGAGACTTCTGAAACTGCACTGGCTAGTGCTCAGACCGAGGTTCTAAAGTTAAAGGGGGATTTGAATGCTGCTACTCTTGATGTTGAAGCTAGAGGCCGAAAGGTAGATTATAAGGGGCAACTGGAGGAGATCAACGAAAAATTTAAAGAGATGGAGTTGCATTATATGAAGGCAGAGGACAAGCTTACTAAAGTGGAGGTTAAAAATGAAGGGTTGGAGTGCAGCGTGAAACGGTACGAAAGGAAATTATCTAGGATGAAGAGGAACGCTGAGTCTACTACTTTCAATGTTTTTAACAAATACATGGGCATGGTAAGAGATAAAATTTTGTAGAGCGCCTCAATAATACCGACGCATATGTGAGTATGGAGTTTTTAAATGATCTTGAGCTTAGCTAGCCTACTCAAGACCAGTGTCGTACTTCATGGGTTATGGAACGCAGTGGTGCTGCTGCTTCACTATCAGCACCTATTCAAGAGGTATCAAAAGACTTTGACTCTAAGGACACCTCTCCTGCTGCACATAACACCGGTTCTGGTCCACCAAGGTCCCTCATTCTTATGAAGTAACCCTTTGAACTTTTGCTATATTCTCTTCCTTTTTAGCTGTTTCCTAAGCTTTATTGGGTTTGTATTAATACTTTGGATATGGCTACATTTTTATTTTTTATCGTGGTTTCTTTTTGTGAACACTTTTTATAACTAATGAATTGGATTGGGCATTATATGTTTGACTTTAATTTTGTTGTTGAGCCCTATCATCATTACTATTATTTATTGATGCATTTATTGAATGTGGGAGTGTTTTTTTAATCCATACTTTTCTCCTTTTAGGTAGGAGTTGTAAGCGTTGCTAAAACCCATTTATTAAAGTCATTTATAGAAAATAGTTCGGTTTAGCATATAAGAGTATATGTTGAGCATTTATTAAAACAAGCCGTGGAGAGATTATCAAGGAGAATTGCTCTCATGGGTAGAAACCAAACTTGAGAAGACTACTGAACAGCTAAAGAGGGAATCTCAAGGGCTCATATTCAAAATTACACAAGTTATTCATGAAAGAGATGCGCTTTACGATTTTGTATTGTACAAGTGAGTCCTTCTTTAATTGATAAATGACTTCCCTTAGGGCATCCCATTGATTGTGGTTTAAAAATAGACTTAGCCACATGCAAGAATAGCGCATTTTCCTATACTTTTAATTTTTGGTTAAATAAGGCATTTTTGGTGGTTTAAACATTATTATAGTCTTTGTTCATTGTGTATTGATACATATTAACATATTACATATCTTTTTTTGTCAATTTCATGAAGTGATCGCTTATTTCTTACTTGGTTATCTCTTATTTTTAGGTTATTCCTATTTCCCTAGTTGGAACTTCTCCAACTTTATTATGCGAACCTGGTAGTCCTGAAAATTTACAATGATCTATAATACTATGGCTAACTATATATACATGTATATGCAATATCAAGCTATATATTTAAGCAGACAGTAAAGTGAAGTAAAGTAATAATGGTCACACCAGAGTTTTTATACTGGTTTGGACCTCCCGTCCTACGTCTAGTCCCGAAGCTCCCTTTTGGACTTTCCACTAACCAAAAACACCCTCACTTAGCCTGGAGGAATAGGCAACACAAAAGTTATCTGACTTGACAATCTTGTGTTCCAACAACACAGATTTTAACTTGTAGTACAAAGCTTCGTATAATCTCCTCTTGAGTTGAATGAGTGTGAGCACGTGAGTTTTAAGGAAGTAGATCACCAAATACTATATAATAAATATTGGTGATATTAAAAGAAAGTTTGAGATTTTGATAGCAATAAAGAATGTAGAGTTAAAGAGATAAGAGAACTGAAAAGCAAGATATAAATTTTCAAACTTCATGAATTTCTATATATTTGTAGTTGCCAAAGGTCTCCTTCATGAGTTGTAATTGTTCAGAAAAGCCATTGAAAAAGAGTTGCATCTGATGAAGAAGAAGTGATGTGTCTTTTCAAAATATATCTGTTAAGAAGATTCAAACGTCTGAAAATTTTGGTCAAACGTTTGGTTTTGAATATTTTTGTAATAGAAAATAAATACTTCAAAAATGTAAGTTTTCAAAAGTCCGGTTTCTGGTATTAGAAGTCTGGTTATTGAAGAATAAAAACCAAAAAATATTTAGTTCAAAAAGATATGTTTTCAGACATTTCACTTTGGACCCAAACGTCTGACTTTTGATGAAATCAAACCAGAGAATATTTAGTTCAAAAATGCATGGCCTCAGACTTTAGAATATTGCCCCCAGACGTTTGAGTACTTGAATCTTTTAAAACTAATCTGAAATCTTGAGTGAAAACTATTTCAATGTAAATATTTTTAGCTCATATCACTCAAGGGATATTGTACATATCTATCTAAGACACTAACACAAGTATATGACCCTTACTATTTTTGTCTTCATGTCAAGCTCTTTGATGATATATCCATTTTCCCATGCCTTTGTGACTTCCATTGTGCTCAAGAGTTGATGCTCATATGCTTGTATGTTAGTTTATAATTTCTATGGTATAATTGTATAGTTGTGATCATTAAAATCTAACAAGGGAGGTTCTAACATTCTCCTCCTTTTTCATGATCACAACTATACAATCTTATATGCAATGGTAAAAATTAAAAAGTCTCCCTTAAGTATAACATCTCCTTCTGTCAATATGAAAATATATTACTCCCCCATTGTCATTATCAAAAAGAAAATGAGAATACATACCAACAAGAGAGGTTCTAACATTATCACAATTTCAATAACCACGCACAACATAATTTTAACAAACAAAAAAAACAATCCAACAACAATACATACCACAAACAATACAAACCAATATTGCAACAACCAAAATAAATGCCATGCAATCACAAAGTTTAAACGTACTACATAAGCCTATTAGTATTTGACATTAGTATTTGACAATAAAAGAAGGTAGACAAAGTATACCTATAGACTTACTCATTATAAGTATAAGATAAGCCCCCATAATTCTCGTAGCACTCGTAATAATCCAAAGGATTGTATTGTTATCCTTCGGTCCATTGATACTCAGTACTTGCCTCTTCTTCATCTTCTTCTATAGCTTGGCCTTGAGATGGAACAAATTACGCTTCATTTATTGGTTCATCCACTTGCATATCAAACCAATGACATGACTCGGATTTGTCACCTTCTTTATCAATGCTCTTTTTTAATAGTTTTTCCTTTGTCTTGCTGAAAAAATTCGGCACTATGCTCGAATGCATGAGAAGGTGGAGTAGGGATATGAAAAGAAGGTGGACTATGTGAAGGAGAAGATGTCAAAGCGGAGCTTGATCTTCCTCTAACCTTTCTCATTATCTTTGAAAAAGATGAGACAATTTTCTCCATTGACCGTTCCATTTTTCCCATCCTAGTTGAGAACGATCTCGCAAGGCCTTTTACTTTCTTTTCCAAAGTCTTTTGATTATTAATGATAATCCGATGATTTTAGAGAGTCAAATCCGTCAAAGACTCATTTGAATCTGGATGAAGTCAAGCATCATAGAGATCGGTTTTGCAGTGGTAGTCGGGGTATTATTCCATAGTATGAGTCGGAAATGAAGCTTGTGGAGGAGGTGGGGCTTGAACTGGGTGTTGAGAAGAAATTTTGCCTACGTTGACTTTGTTGCACAGTCCATTCGTCAAAGCTCATATTATGAGGCAAAATAACAGGTAAAAGCATAGGACTAAAGAACCGTCTTCTATTATACTTGTCAGGTAGTGGTTCAAAGTTCGACGGTATGATGTTGACCTCGAAGAAGGAAAGAAATGTATGGTGCAGACAAGATAGTTGGTCGTCTTCTATGCCGGTCTTAATTTCATCATGTAAAAACTTAGCCCAATTAACTTTTATTCGACCAAATATAGCACAGAGTTCCTTATGATCATTTTCAAAGATATTTTCGTGGCTCCCTAGTCGAGGAATTACGTTATTGATCAACATTCTATTAAGCAATCTAGCCAACTGTCGGAAATAGCTAGTCTTCCAAATCGTCCAAATCAATTCCTTCTTTCCCATAACTATGAGCAATAGAAATATGGTTCACATTAATTTTAATAACTTTTCCATAGATGCTTGTCTATAACCAACCTTCATCATAATGGGGTTTCCATACATTACTACTGGGACGATCGCTCGACACCGTCAACACCCAATATACCTGTATAGTGCACTATAGCAGTGCTCGGTCAATGTGGGGTGATCATCAATGGTTGTAACGTAAATAAGCAGTACAGAACCTATCGTATATCTCACAGCACATTGAATAAAATATAATAGTAAAACATCTCAGATATAAAATAGGCGAGACAGTAAATAACTGAATGAACCACAACATTAGTGTATACAAATCCAAACAGTAAACATCATAAGTGACAGGGTTATACATCAAATAATAACTCATAAAAACTGCCTCTAAATAGTAAGGCACTAGCAAGCTCCATAGTGCTGTGCAGTGGAATAGCAAATGAGTACATATAATAATATGAGAATAGCCTCATGCTCGCCACCTATCCAGCTCCACGTACTCATCAGACCTGATATCCCTAATCTACTCATTTAAGAGTACCTAGAGTAATAGGACGTAAAGCAAAATACTACAAATCAGACAACAGTCTAGTGTGAGCGATAGAAATATCAAGTATTATAAAGGAAATAAACTAGGATAAATGGTATGGAAAATCATCCCTGACTTTTCCCTGCATCCACAGAGTTAGCACATATAAAAGATATGTGCTACTCTATGATAGTCATCATGGGTGTACTATATGTCAAGGTACTCGGGGTGTCCAGATATCTGCATCGGTAATGTCTACATCGTGTGACATCCCTAATGTGATAAAAATAATCAAACAAACATAACATCCATCCTCACATTCACTAACTCAGTGCGTGGGACATATGATATTCGTATGACATTCACATATAGTCAAGGACTACTCAATGTCCCAGTTTCTCGGCACTCGAATCCATGCCACTCAGAAGACCAGGAACTAGACTTAGCTTGACGTAAATAGCCCAATATAAATGGATTAGGTCATCGTTTGATCCAGGGCACATGATGTAACCCAAGTGAGCTTCCACACATACCCTTGCTTTACGAGTACAATTCGAAACCTACAAATATCAATGATCCCTTTGCACACATCATCCATAGTAGAGATCATCCCAGAACTGTCCTGACAACTCCCGTCTGAAGTCGTCGCAGTTGGGAACTATTCTAGACAACCATCGTCAGTCATAGACTGTTATCGTGTGTCCCACAACCTTCCTTCAATAGTTCCTTCAATCCGGCTACTCTGGATCCCAAGTATAACTATCCATCATCTAAGCCATCACTTCCCATCATAGAATCATCATCATCGAATCATGCGTTATCTCATCAGAAATCATCACCGATCCATCTTCAAACAACCACAACTCGAGCATACTAACTCCAATCAATTTAAAACTTGGAATGTAGGCTTATGTGACCTTCCTTGTCGCCCCATATCGATCTTACCAAGTTCGGGTCATAAGTCATTGGTCTATACCAATCCAAGTTTGGATTTATACCGATCCAACACTTTATATCTTTAAACGACCACAACTTAAGTGTATCAAATCCAAATGACTTAAAATTTAGAAGGCAAGCTATATGGCCTTCCTTGTCACCCCATATCGATCTAATCAAGTTTGGGGTAAAAATCATTGAACCCCACTGATCCATGTTTCGGATCCATACCAATCCCTACTTAGCCAAAATTGCATGCACTCCTCCCTTGCTCCCTTGGCTTCCCCGATCCACGCTTTGAAGTCACTGTCGATCCAAGAGTAAGGCTCATCATCGATCCAACTGTAAGGAAGATTATTAATCCTACCGCGAGGATGATTACTGATCCAACACTTGAGAGTTTCTCCCCAGCGCTTTACCCATAGAATCTTCCACTGATCTATGCTTATGGATCCCTATCGATCCATTCTTCTAGATCCCTACCGATCCGAGTTTTGATTTTATAGATCCAAGAGCCAAATTGTGCTTTAATGTCCATATCTTGATCGTGCGAACTCCGAATGACCTGAAACTTGGTATGCAATCTTACGAGGCCTTCCTTTGTTGCCCCATATCGATCGCACCCCAATCCAACAACTTTGAATTTCTAGGTCGTCTACGATCCAAAGCCACTACTAAGTCTAAATCACCATTCGAATCGACGATTTCAACCATTCAAACATTAAACAAGCATGCATAAATCATATAGAAACCAAAATATCAGCCAAACATCCAAACTTGTCTATTTTAAAGAAATCTAAATCTAAGGTGAAAGTTAGGGATCCATAAGAACATTTTTTTACAAATCAAGTCCAAATCTTCTAAAATTCACATATATGGTTTAATATGACCTAAAACATTTTTAGTATTTTTAAATAATTATTAAAACATCATTTAGGCTGTTTAATGACCTAATTAGTAATTAAGATATCTAATCACTAACCTTAATCCAAATCAAAGCCCAAATCCTCCAATGAATAGTAGATGGAATGAAATCCAATGCTCCTTCAATAGCAAATCTCTAATCCTAATTGATAATCATGCTAATCTCTTCTTAATGGTGTAATTTGGCTAATTAAAGTATATTTTAGGGTTGCTTTATGGCTAATGGGAGTTAGTGGAGATTTCTATCTATTTTTGGGAGTTGTGAAATGATGGAGATGAGGTCCCATCAGCCCCCACTAATCCCAAAACCGAAATGGGTCATGGACCTCAAAACTAATAACCCTAATTACCTACTTAAGCTGCACAAAATCAAGGAAAACTTCAAACAGGCCTAACTCAAAAACTATAAGTCCGTTTTCATAATATGACCACTCTACGGAAAGGAAAACCATCACCCGAATCTAATAAAATTGGTTTTATACCCTAACTTGGCTCCTATCAAAAGTTATAGTCCATAAAGAATTTACAGGGTAAAAATGATCACATAGAAATTTGCCCAAAATCATGGATGTGGAAATGTCCAAAAGAGTCATTTCCCAAAGTATTAGAGCCATACGACCTCATATGAAAAAATATAAATATTCTATAATCCTCTGATACGTAGAATACGAGTCATTACATTCACCCCCTTAAGAAATTTCGCCCTCAAAATTCCATAATCAAGTCAATTGGGTCATCCCGCATGCCTAATAATCATATACCAGGATAGGAAACCATCACACATCAAACATGCATACATAGCAACAAAGAAAGTATCTAAGTCCATCCTAGCATGTAGGATACTATGCCATGGTACATTTCATAATATCATAAGTGAAAGTAAAAGAGATGAATAAGAAACCTCACCAAGTAAATAGCTTTGGATATGTTGTCCTCATGCTCTCCCCGGTCTTCCAAGTGCAATCACCTTCACTAAACCTTTACCAAATTCACCGTCTTGCTCCTAAGCTGCTTCGTATCACGTCCGACAATACAAATTCTCCTATGAGGTCTCGAAGCCTCTGGTTCAATCTCGATATCATCTAGCTGATCCCGTGTGATAGTAACGCCTGATACGTGCACAAATTTCCACAAGTGAGAAACGTGGAGTACATTGTTGAGGTAAGTCCTCTATGAGCGAGGTTCCCAATCCTCTCTAATATCAGAAAAGGACTAATTATGCCAACTTCCTCTACTACCAAAATGAATGACATTCTTCAAAGGAGAGATCTTGACAAATACCATATCTCCGATAGAGAATTCTAAATCTCGACGTCTAGTATCAGCATAGCTTTTCAATCTATCTTGGGCAACTTTCATCCGTTGTCGAATGATCTCGATCTTCTCTAATGTTTCTCTAACCATATCTGGTCTAAGTATCAGTTTCTTGCTTGCTTCCCACCTACACAAAGGAGTGTTGCACGGTTAGCCATATAATGCTTCAAATGGTGCCATACCGATGCTAGACTGATATTTGTTGTTGTATGCGAATTCAAGATGTAAGTGATCATCCCACGGGCCTCCAAAGTAGAGTATGCAAGCACATAAGATATCCTCTAAGATATGATTCACTCTCTCAGTTTAGCCCTCAGTTTGAGGGTAATAAGCTGTGTTGAGGTGCAGCTCTGTCCCTAATGCCTCATGTAAACTCTTCCAAAACCGACTAATGAACAACGGGTCTCGGTCACTCACAATGCTTTTCGGTACACTGTGGAATCATACTATCCATTTGACATATAGTTCAGCCAGTTTAGCTGCCATTCTACTTGACCTACGGGTATAAATCTAGCACTTTTGGACAAACTATCAACTATGACCCAAATGATGTCGTACCCTGGTTGAGTCCTTGGCAGTCCATCAATGAATCCATTGATACTTATTTCCATTTTCCTTCAAGAACTTCTAACGGTTGCATCACACCACAAGGCTTCTTCTGCTCAGCCTTAACCAACTGGAAGTTCATGCATTTCAAGATGAATGTCCCAACGTCTTTCTTCATCCCTTCCCAATAGTAGTTCTGCCTTATACCATGGTACATCTTATTACCACCAAGATGAATCGTTAATGTCAAATGGTGGCACTCTCTTATCACCTTATCCCTAAACCCATCGACATCGGGAACAAACAATCTCCTATCTTTATATAGCCAACCATCTCAGTCGAGTTTATACTATCTCATGTCCTCAGACTATGCTCCCACTTCAATCTTAGAAATGATCTCGGTTAATCTGGTATCGTGCCTTTGACTAGTACCAATTTGCTCAATAAGAGTAGTTTTGATAGTCAAGCTCGCCAGCATCTTTGGATCTAGCTCACATCTCGGTCAAAGATCATAACCTGCAATATAATCTAACTGCATCCACTCTAGGAACATAGCTCCTAAGCTGGCATGACTCCTACTTAAGGCATCGATAACAACATTATCTTTCCCGGGTGTATATGCAATATCAAAGTCATATGAGGCTAAGAAGTCTACCCATCGCTGTTGGTGAAGGTTAAGATCCTTCTATGAAAAGAGGTACTTCAATGATTTATGGCCGGTAAATAGCTCAAACCTTTATCCTAAAAGATAGTGCTTCCAAATCTTCAGTGCAAACATAATCGCTGCTAACTCTAAATCATGGGTAGGGTATTTCTTCTCATGTGGCTTCAGTTGTCAACTAGCATATGCAACAACCTTGCCTCTCTCCATCAATACCACGCTTAATCTGATACCACAAGCATCCGTGTATACCGTCATCTCCTTGTTCCCACTCATAATAGTCAATACTGGTGCACTTGTCAACTTCTCCTTCAGACTCACAAATGCCCGCTCACATCTCGCATCCCAAGTAAAAGTCTGGTTCTTTTTCGTTAAGTGAGTCAATGGTGCTGCTACCTTAGAGAGGTCCTGGATGAATCGTATATAATATCTAGCTAACCGTAAGAAACTTCTCACATCCATAGTGTCTTTTTGGGTCAAATCCAATCTTGGACTGCTGCAACTTTTGCAAGATCAACGGTAATGCCCTGCTCAGAAACCACGTGACCCGAAAATCGCACTTTCCTCTTCCAGAAGTGACATTTAGAAAACTTTTCCTTCAGTTGGTATTTTCTCAACACCTCTAGTACAATCCGTAAATGTTTCTTGTGTTCTTCCTCTTTGAATAGACAAGAATATCATCGACAAACATAAGCATGAATTTATTTAACTGACCCCTAAAGACACGGTTCATGAGATCAACAAAGTATGTCGGCGCATTGTTTGCCCGAATGACATAACCAACCACTCATAGAAACCAGACAGCATATGAAATGCGGTAATCGGCACACTCTCCTTTGCTACTCTAAGTTGGTGAAATCCCGTCGCAAGATCCAACTGAGAAAATACTCTGGCACTAAGAAGCTAATCGAACAAGTCATCAATACATGGGAGTGGATACTTGTTCTTCTTCGTCACTTAATCCAGCTCACGGTTGTAACGACCCAGTATTTTGGACCATTCAAATCGACAATAAAGACACACATGCCGGACTTGAATAATTCAAAAGTATGGATTGTAAATAAAATTTGGCAAAACACAACATATACAGTAAATAAAAATAATCACAGATCACAAACACAAAGTAATAGAAAATAATGCAGCGGAAACAAAAGAATAGTAGTTCATGAAGCTACTATATATATAACAGAGTTAAACAAGATACAACAGAAGTCAAGAGTACATAGATGTCTCAATACAATAATCAAATACAAGATCTGAATACATCACTGGAATCAACTGAATAACTGATAGCAGAATCGATAAATAGCTGGATCTCCAAGCGAAGCTCCAACTCCAAAGGTGAGTCTCAAAGGCTGTATCACTTAGTCTGACCCGAGCGTAAAGTAAAAGACAAAACATTCGAGTCAGGATTAACATTCTTATATCAATAAATCCAACTCAAGTGAAATATCAACTGAAATACAAGTAACTCAAAGGATGTTTGGGATAACCATCCTCTAAGGATCCGTTAAACTATCTACTATGTACTAATATTCGCTATTATAATAATGTCTAATCATAAAATAAACATATTTTAAAATAGCATTAGGGCTTTACATTTAATCTGAACTCACCCTAACACGTAATAGTCCCAGTAGTCTATCCAGTATTAGCATACTCCCAAAAATGGGTGCTACCCTCGATACTCCATGGGCTACGGGAGAAATCACAACTCGTAGTAAAGCTCGATATGGTAGGTGACACGGCACACAAGGCAATGCCAGGGTAGATATACCAATTACGCACACGGACTGATGGAAACGCATGGCAGCCACTACCGCTCCACCTCGAACAACACTCCCAAATCAAGGGGTGCACCCAAACAATCACAAAGTAATAGAATGGTATCGAAGAAGTGTGTCCGATAAGAGGTGCTACCTCACTAGTCCGAGATCGCTCCTGTTTTAGCCACCTTATGCCAACTCACGGGAGTTGGGTCCACGTATATACCTTAGGATCGTCGCCACCATCCTACTTCATTCTGGAAACTCCACCGCATACACAGTTGTTAAAGTGGTTTTAGGTATCGACAGAGAGTATGTCCATATCCGATCCCGGTCTCTTTAACAACCAATCGTTATTATAACACCGTGGTCATTTCAAAATAGTTTATACTTCAAAAAAACCGAAATATCATTTTCATTTCAAAAACCAACTCAATATGATATCAAATTTCACTTCAAATATATCCATTTCCAAAAATCATATCAAAATCCAAAGTTATAACGCTTTCGAAATCAGTCTTTTAAAAAAAAATCAAAACACTTTGGAAATCACAGCTTTGAAATCATAGCATTTTGAAAATCATAACACTTTGAAATTATAGCATTTTGGAAACCATAACACTTCCCTTTTAAACAGTTTAGATATTAAAATTAGTATATATAATAAAATAGTTTATATAACTAGTATAAGTTAAAATAGTTTAAAATAAAATAATTTATATTAAAAATGATTTATATTAAAATAGTTTATATCAAAATAATTTATAAAGTAAAATATCAATAGTTTTAAATATAATTTAAAATTACTTTATAAAATAAAATAGTTTCCTCAAATTTCACAAATCGATTCTAATTAACTCGAATTCCAAAATTTTAATTTAATCAAATCTCAAATCATCAATTTCAACTCGATTCTGTTTCTAAATAAATCATTTCAGATTATCGATTTTCAAATACATATTTGAACCATAAAATAATCCATTCAAATTCAATATATATATATATATATATATATATCAAAGTCAATATATTCAACATTTCAAAACTAAATTCGATGATTTTATATATATATATATCAAATTCACTTTACTATTTTTAGTTTGAAATATTTACTTAATCATTTCAATAATATCTAAATAAAGCTTTAATTTACAAATTTAAATAAACAAAATTTCCCATTTAAATTTATATAAATTTGAAATATTCATTTAAGTCACTTTTAATCAAATTCAAGTTATAAAATCATAGCTTTAAATTTCAAATTTAATAAATTTCAAATCAAACTTATTTAAGTAAAATTCTTAAATAAAATATAATTTCAAATCAATTTTAAATCATTATAAACTCTATATCTGAAAATATAGATATTAAATAAATAATTATATATCAACTTTATTAAATGAACTTTAATAAATCTTTAAAATCAATGTTTATTAAAACCATATATTTCCTTTCAAAATCATAGAAATCATTTCCAAAATATTTATATATATAGACCAACGGTGTCTGTATATAATTTTCTATCCTATGGTCAAGTGATACGGATATTTATCATTTCAATCCGCAATTTAAATATATACGGGTATATATCATTTCAACCCGCAATCCCAAATTCAATTCAATGAAAATCGCTTGGGTTTATCATTTTAACCCATAATGATTTTCTCTTATTCTACATATTGTTCAGGTATGTATCATTTCAACCCATAGTGAATTCTATACTAACATGGAACTTGCAGAGTGATAACAGATATGATAATAACATAATAACAGTAACATGCATATATCATCAGTGATAAATAACATATAATGGTGTTAGATGTCACAGGTGAATAGATACAGATAATGGCATATATATAGCAATGTAAATATCTAACAGCAGCATATTTCAATTGTCGTTTCTATTGAAATCAAATTTAATAAATATAAGAACATTAATCGTGAGTGATTGCTCACCTTTCGAGGCTAGAGAGATTTGACAAAGAGATGAGCTACGAATCCAAGCACAAATTTCAAAGCAAAGCACGATGGATACGAGTTCGACGGACAAGCTGATAATAGGAAGTGATGGGAACGAATCAGAACTAGATCGATACAGATAATTGATATAAGTGAATTGGTATAGATATAACATATAAAATTATATATATATACACAAAATCATATTCTAATTTCAAACATTTATTAATAAAATATATATACTAGTATTTCAAAACTCATTGTTTTAAATTAAAACACATAAAACAAAGTCTCAATATGTAAATTTAAAACCAAACTAATGTATATGTAGAAATCAATATCCACTTTCAACTTTAAAACAAAATTTTCGAAATATCAATATATATATATATAGTTTAAAATTAAACATGTTGACTCATGTATATGTAAACACTACACGCCATTCATATATACTTATATATGCAGACAACATAATGATATGAACTTGTATAATTCATATATATAGCAGACCCATTAAATATACCTTTATATTATAGAATCACTACAGACTTGCTTTATTACTTTATATAAATAGACCCAAATAGAATCAGTAAAAAGTAACTGATATATACAACCAACCTTTCATATTTACAATTGTACTAGCCTAATATTACTTATATAGCTAACATATCGTACATTTATATAGACTAATATATGTAGACTGACGTATATATGAGTACAATATATAAATCTTAGGCAAACATACATATATAAAAACATAGAACTTTCTAATATATAAAATTATGTATACATCTTACAAGTATGGATGCACATTGGGAAATATAGATTTACTTTGCTATATAATAATAGATAAGTAATATATGTGCAAACATACGAAAACTCACATATATGCCTGTTTGGGGAAAAACAATACATTTTATGAATAATTATTTAAAACATATCATATACATATGTATATATACACCCCATATATATTTATATAAACAACACTATTATAAACCGGCACATATTAAGTTTTGTATACTTATATATATAAATCTTATAAACAAAAAAATGTAAACCAGTGTATATATAAACATATATATTGAATATAATACAAGACAGGTAAAGTAAACCTATGCAGACTAAAATAAATATGCAGACTCCATATGATATATTTAAACACATAATTTCTACCGTAAACTGTAAGCATATGTATACAGTAAACACAAAATTTTCTTTATACTGTAAGTTTTTATAAATAAATATATATTAGCAAAACAATACTTATAAACAAAAAAACAAACAATATATAACTTAACATATTATAACTACAATATAAATGCATAGTCAACTAACATATAAGTGCAAATCTGACCCTAAATATAGACATGCGAACTAGCATATATATAAATAACTTCCTTTACAACACGCTACATTATAAATATATACTGACTTCTTCATATTATACATAGAAAATTCCTTTTCATAAAACAGAACACAAATTCAACATATAAAAAAATATCAATATAACATACTATATAGAAGGGATTATCATGGCTGCACTTCATGGAAAGGCAGGGAATGCAGAGAGGGAGCCGAGGCTCGGTAGGAAGAAGGAAATGTGGAGATGGTTTGCTTGCATGCAATGGAGGGAGAAGCTTCTGTCTCGACTACAGGTGGAGTTGCATGGACAAGCAGGTGAAGGCGGAAAGATGATGAAGGCGAAACCAGGGATGGAAGGTGGGTCTGCACAAGGGGCCTTGGAGGAAGAGGGCTGGAAGGCTTTGCGTGATGGGTGGTTGGGGTTTGGACGAGAGGAAGAGGGATGAATGGCTACTGAAATGAAAGGATGATGAACAACTCATATAACTTATTAATATATATTAATTTATTATTCTCATTTAAATTTTGGAACCAGATATGAAGAAACGAACCGAAGGATATAAAATTGAAGTGGGAATGGTAAGAGACTAGTGGTTGTTCGTTCTCTCAAACGACAGACAATTAAAAGGTCACAAAACTCAAGAAACATAAAAATACGGAACCGATCCGCTAGGCGTTTCGCAGATTGCTCTGCACATTGGATTCTGAAATTGACAATTGAATATACTGCGGAGATCAGCATGGCGAGACGATCAAAACGGTATACAGGTATCAGTGATACGATCATCCGATCAAAAGTCGACAATCGGCACCGAAAATGCTGCCAATTTGTTGAAAATAAGATAAAAGGAGCAATAGTAGACAAAATTTGATGAAACGAAAGATGACGTCTCACTCAGAAGATGATTTACAAATTTATGGTATAAAAATATTCAAGTTTGGAAAATATTTTATTATCATCAAATTTAACTGATCTAAATTGAAACGGAATTACACGATAAAATAAACTTCCATATTATCTGATGGAAATTTACCAGTTGCTATGTTTAGTTAGACGTATTTCAAATATTAAATTTTTATTTCAAAATTCAATTATTTAAAAGTTCACAAATTTCAATTAAATATATTATAAAAACCATTAAAAATTTTGGGTCGTTACACTCTCCCCCACTCAAAACTTTTCGTCCCCGAAAAGGAACGAGGTAGGAGAATAGAACAACCAGAATGAAAATAGGTTTGAAAACAACATAAGACAATTAATTTAAAACCATATAAATTTCAAATTAAACTAATCAATATTCAACAATTTGGTTTAATCCATTTGAGTTCACCTAAGTTAAATCAATCTACCTATTTCTAAATTCATTATCTCATTATCTAGTCATCCTCAATTAACAATTTCTAAAATCATCAATCTGTATAGTCATTTATTATACTCATATTTAAACCATATATTTAATCAATATATTATTTTGTTCCAAATTATTATTAACTTTATTCCACTTAATATATCTTATCACATATATTTAAACCATATAAATTAAATTAAACCATATAAATTTCAATTTAAATTAATTTATATTCAATAATTGATTTTAAATTTAAGGTATTTCATTAAGTTGAATTAATTTCAATTTATCAATATTTGATACAAAAAGGTTTCTTTCAAATTAAAATTTTATTTAATTTGTCTCCTTTACTATTCAATCAACTTATTATTCTATTTATCCCTATTAACATTTTTATAATTAAAATTTAAGTGTATAATATTTATTATAACCACTCAAATTTTATTTATAAAGACATTTTATATTGTATATTATCCAATTACATATTCAACTTTTGAGTAATTTAGGTAAGTTATATTTGAATGAAATGGGGTATTATACAAGTAAATTTTTTCTAATTCAATTATTTCAAGTTTAAATATTTATTCCAAATTTTAGCTTTATTAAAATCATCCTTTAACAAAAATTTAAGAATTAAATTTCTGATTCACTTCAAACCATTTAGAGAGAATAATGTATATACTATATATATCGAATCAAAATAAATTTAAAATAATATACCTATATATATATATATATAAATCAAATCATACTTAAGAAATTCAAATCAATTTCATTTTCCAAAATAAAAAAGAGTAGCAAAGCTACTGAATGGCCTCTCTACTTTGAAACTCAAAAATGAATGTCGATGATGCGGCCGTCATCATCCAAATTATTATCCAGCGACAAAGAGAAGAGTACTGATTTAAACATCTTTAAAATCCTTTGGAAACGATTTATACTCAGAAATACTTTACATAATATACATTTAAAACTTTTAAACCAAAGTTTGAAATCACCAGAAATTAAATTCTCAAATTCTTGATTTAAATCTATTTTAATTTCCAAATTAATTTATACCCATGCTTTATAGTTCAATTATTTATATAAGAACAAAGCCAATGATTACAATATATATACAAATCAAATATTGTTTCTTAACAACCAATTCAATTAACTATCAAAATTCATAAAATTATACTTATATATATATATAATATAATCATACCAATTTATTTCATTTACCAAATTTGAAAATAATATTGTGTCAGTTTGCTCTGTTCAAGTGTTTTGGAAATCCTATCGATATCACTGATCAGACGAATCGATCAAAAACCCAAATCAACATCAACAACTCAAACAACACAATATAAAACATTTTAATATAAATTTACAAATACACACCCTCACTCGAATGATTCCAAAATAGATTTCAAAAACAAGGATAGAGATTCAAATTTTTGAGGGACCCTAATCAAAAGATTTCAAACTAGGAGTTAGGCTCGAACGAAGATAAGATTATTAAATAGCAAAAGAAAAGAGGTGGATAGACTATACAAATCGTGGGTAACCTTAATCGCATCAACCGTGACTTCAAGAAATAGATCGAGGTAGAATTCCGAAGCAAATCGACATTCAATCTCCATAGATAGAATTCGGGTATAGCAAAAGATAGCAGCATCGTAAACCGAGGACATAGGAATCTTCGATGAATCAATACCAATTGTAAAGGAGTTTCACCCCTTTACAAATCATTCAGAGATTGGCGAGACCGCCAATTTATTACAAAGATCATTCGAAGTGGAGTCATGGGATACTCCAAAATTAAAAGACCCGAATAGAGGAGACACGAATGGACTTTGGAACCGAAGGGAACATTCCAAAATTCAAAGAAACCGAGTCAAAGTTGAAGGAATTCAAGCTCGAACGAAAGTGATTCTGTAATTGAATTTACTACATATGCTGAGTTTTGCCTAAAACCAGAGCTCTGATACCACATGTAATGACCCAGTATTTTGGACCATTCAAATCGACAATAAAGACACACATGCCAGACTTGAATAATTCAAAAGTATGGATTGTAAATAAAATTTGGAAAAACTCAACATATACAGTAAATAAAAATAATCACAGATCACAGACATAGAGTAATAGAAAATAATGCAGCAGAAACAAAAGAATAGTAGTTCATGAAGCTACTATATATATAACAGAGTTAAACAAGATACAACAGAAGTCAAGAGTACATAGATGTCTCAATATAATAATCAAATACAAGATCTGAATACGTCATTGGAATCAACTGAATAACTGATAGCAGAATCGATAGATAGCTGGATCTCCAAGCGAAGCTCCAACTCCAAAGGTGAGTCTCAAATGTTGTATCACTCAGTCTGACCCGAGCGTAAAGTAAAACACAAAACACACGAGTCAGGATTAACATTCTTATATCAATAAATCCAACTCAAGTGAAATATCAACTGAAATACAAGTAACTCAAAGGATGTTTGGGATAACCATCCTCTAAGGATCCGTTAAACTATCTACTATGTACTAATATTCGCTAATCATAAAATAAACATACTTTAAAATAGCATTAGGGCTTTACATTTAATCTGAACTCACCCTAACACGTAATAGTCCCAGTAGTCTATCCAGTATTAGCATACTCCCAAAATGGGGGCTACCCTCGATACTCCATAGGCTACGGGAGAAATCACAACTCGTAGTAAAGCTCGATATGGTAGGTGACACGGCACACAAGGCAATGCCAGGGTAGATATACCAATTACGCACACGGACTGATGGAAACGCATAGCAGCCACTACCGCTCTACCTCGAACAACACTCCCAAATCAAGGGGTGCACCCAAACAATCACAAAGTAATAGAATGGTATCGAAGAAGTGCGTCCGATAAGAGGTGCTACCTCACTGGTCCGAGATCGCTCCTGTTTTAGCCACCTTATGCCAACTCATGGGAGTTGGGTCAACGTATATACCTTAGGATCGTCGCCACCATCCTACTTTATTCGGGAAACTCCACCGCGTACACAATTGTTAAAGTGGTTTTCGGTATCGACAGAGAGTATGTCCATATCCGATCCCGGTCTCTTTAACAACCAATCGTTATTATAACACCATGGTCATTTCAAAATAGTTTATACTTCAAAAAAACCGAAATATCATTTTCATTTCAAAAACCAAATCAATATGATATCAAATTTCACTTCAAATATACCCATTTCCAAAAATCATTTCAAAATCCAAAGTTTAACGCTTTCGAAATCAGTCTTTTTAAAAAAAATCAAAATACTTTGGAAATCACAGCATTGAAATCATAACACTTTGAAATTATAGCATTTTGGAAATCATAACACTTCCCTTTTAAACAGTTTAGATATTAAAATTAGTATATATAATAAAATAGTTTATATAAATAGTTATAAGTTAAAATAGTTTAAAATAAAATAATTTATATTAAAAATGATTTATATTAAAATAGTTTATATTAAAATAATTTATAAAGTAAAATATCAATAGTTTTAAATATAATTTAAAATTACTTTATAAAATAAAATAGTTTCCTCAAATTTCACAAATCGATTCTAATTAACTCGAATTCCAAAATTTTAATTTAGCAAATCTCAAATCATCAATTTTAACTCGATTCTGTTTCTAAATAAATCATTTCAAATTATCGATTTTCAAATACATATTTGAACCATAAAATAATCCATTCAAATTTCAATATATATATATACATCAAAGTCAATATATTCAACATTTCAAAACTATATTCGATAATTATATATATATATATATATATCAAATTCACTTTACTATTATTAGTTTGAAATATTTACTTAATAATTTCAATAATATCTAAATACAGCTTCAATTTACAAATTTTAAAAAACAAAATATCCCATTTAAATTTATATAAATTTGAAATATTCATTTAAGTCACTTTTAATCAAATTCAAGTTATAAAATCATAGCTTTAAAATTTCAAATTAAATAAATTTCAAATCAAACTTATTTAAGTAAAATTCTTAAATAAAATATAATTTCAAATCAATTTTAAATCATTATAAACTCTATATCTGAAAATATAGATATTAAATAAATACTTATATATCAACTTTATTAAATCAACTTTAATAAATCTTTAAAATCAATGTTTATTAAAACCATATATTTCCTTTAAAAATCATAGAAATCATTTCCAAAATATTTATATATATATATAGACCAACGGTGTCTGTATATAATTTTCTATCCTATGGTCAAGTGATACGGATATTTATCATTTCAATCCGCAATTTAAATTTATACGGATATATATCATTTCAACCCGCAATCCCAAATTCAATTCAATGAAAATCGCTTGGGTTTATCATTTCAACCCATAACGATTTTCTCCTATTCTACAGATCGTTCGGGTATGTATCATTTCAACCCATAGTGAATTCTCTACTAACAGGGAACTTGCAGAGTGATAACAGATATGATAATAACATAACAACAGTAACAAGCATATATCATCAGTGATAAATAACATATAATGGTGTCAGATGTCACAGGTGAACAGATACAGATAATGGCATATATATAGCAATGTAAATATCTAACAGCAGCATATTTCAATTGTCATTTCTATTGAAATCAAATTTAATAAATACAAGAACATTAATCGTGAGCGATTTCTCACCTTTCGAGGCTAGAGAGATTTGACAAAGAGATGTGCTACGAATCCAAACACGAATTTCAAAGCAAAGCACGATGGATACGAGTTCGACGGACAAGCTGATAATAGGAAGTGATGGGAACGAATCAGAACTAGATCGATACAGATAATTGATATAAGTGAATTGGTATAGATATAACATATAAAATTATATATATACACACAAAATCATATTCTAATTTCAAACATTTATTAATAAAATATATATACTAGTATTTCAAAACTCATTGTTTTAAATTAAAACACATAAAACAAAGTCTCAATATGTAAATTTAAAACCAAACTAATGTATACTTAGAAATCAATATCCAGTTTCAAATTCAAAACAAAATTTTCGAAATATCAATATATATATAGTTTAAAATTAAACATGTTGACTCATGTATATGTAAACACTACACGCCTTTCATATATACTTATATATGCAGACAACATAATGATATGAACTTGTATAATTCATATATATAGCAGACCCATTAAATATACCTTTATATTATAGAATCACTACAGACTTGCTTTATTACATTATATAAATAGACCTAAATAGAATTAGTAAAAAGTAACTGATATATACAACCAACCTTTCATATTTACAATGGTACTAGCCTATTATTACTTATAGCAAACATATCGTACATTTATATAGACTAATATATGCAGACTGACGT
The DNA here is from genome assembly GCA_030737815.1 of Allium fistulosum. NCBI lineage: Eukaryota > Viridiplantae > Streptophyta > Magnoliopsida > Asparagales > Amaryllidaceae > Allium > Allium fistulosum. The sequence continues at coordinate 371,044,791 of CM060906.1, read as the reverse complement.
ATATATGAGTACAATATATAAATCTTAGGCAAACATACGTATATACAAACATAGAACTTTCTAATATATAAAATTATGCATACATCTTACAAGTATGGTCTCACATTGGGAAATATAGATTTACTTTGCTATATAATAATAGATAAGTAATATATGTGCAAAAATACGAAAACTCACATATATGCCTGTTTGGGGGAAAACAATACATTTTATGAATAATTATTTAAAACATATCATATACATATGTATATATACACCCCATATATACTTATATATAACAACACTATTATAAACCGACACATATTAAGTTTTGTATACTTATATATAAATCTTATAAACAAAAAAATGTAAACCAGTGTATATATAAACATATATATTGAATATAATACAAGACGGGTAAAGTAAACCTATGCAGCCTAAATCAAATATGCAGACTCCATATGATATATTTAAACACATAATTTCTACCGTAAACTGTAAGCATCTGTATATAGTAAACACAAATTTTTTTTATATGTATATATTGTAAGTTTTTATAAATAAATATATATTAGCAAAACAATACTTATAAAAAAAATAACAAACAATATATAACTTAACATATTATAACTACAATATAAATGCATAGTCAACTAACATATAAGTGCAAATCTGACCCTGAATATGGACATGCAAACTAGCATATATATAAATAACTTCCTTTACAACATGCTACATTATAAATATATACTGACTTCTTCATATTATACATAAAAAATTCCTTTTCCTAAAACAGAACACCAATTCAACATATAAAAAAATATATCAATATAACATACTATATAGAAGGGATTACCATGGCTGCACTTCATGGAAAGGCAGGGAATGCAGAGAGTTGCCGTGAGTGAGGGAGCCAAGGCTCGATAGGAAGAAGGAAATGTGGAGATGGTTTGCTCGCATGCAATGGAGGGAGAAGCTTCTGTCTCGACTACAGGTGGAGTTGCGTGGACAAGCAGGTGAAGGCGGAAAGATGATGGAGGCGAAACCAGGGATGGAAGGTGGGTCTGCACGAGGGGCCTTGGAGGAAGAGGGCTGGAAGGCTTTGCGTGATGGGTGGTTGGGGTTTGGACGAGAGGAAGAGGGATGAATGGCTACAGAAATGAAAGGATGATGAACAACTCATATAACTTATTAATATATATTAATTTATTATTCTCATTTAAATTTTGGAACCAGATATGAAGAAATGAACCGAAGGATATAAAATTGAAGTGGGAATGGTAAGAGACTAGTGGCCGTTCGTTCTCTCAATCGGCAGACAATTGAAAGGTCACAAAACTCAAGAGACATAAAAATACGGAACCGATCCGCTAGGCGTTTCGCAGATTGCTCCACACATTGGATTCCGAAATTGACAATTGAATATAGTTCGGAGATCAGCACGGCGAGACGATCAAAACGGTATACAGATATCAGTGATACGATCATCCGATCAAAAGTCGACAATCGGTACCGAAAATGCTGCCAATTTGTTGAATATAAGATAAACGGAGCAATAGCAGACAAAATTTGATGAAACGAAAGATGACGTCTCACTCAGAAGATGATTTACAAATTTATTGTATAAAAATATTCAAGTTTGGAAAATATTTTATTATCATCAAATTTAACTTATCTAAATTGAAATAGAATTACACAATAAAATAAACTTCCATATTATCTGATGGAAATTTACCAGTTGCTATGTTTAATTAGATGTATTTCAAATATTAAATTTTTATTTCAAAATTCAATTATTTAAAAGTTCACAAATTTCAATTAAATATATTATAAAAACCATTAAGATTTTGGGTCGTTACAACGGTAATCAACACGGAATCTAAGGGAACTGTCCGCCTTCGTGGCGAATACTACTGGTGCACCTACTTAGATATACTCCTGCGAATGAATCCTTTTCACCAAAGGTCATTCACTTGCACCTTAAGCTCTCTCTGCTCTTTAGGTGCCTTCCTCCTCAATGGAATCACTATCAATTTGGCATCTTTAACTAAATCAATACAGAACTCGATCTCTCTATGTGGCGCAAGTCCGGTCACTTTTGCAAATATGTCAAGACACTCCCTAGCAATAGGCACTGATGAAAACTCATTGTTTGGGATATCGAGTGAATATAGGAAGCTAACCATCACTTCATTATCTAGAAGGCGGCCTAACACTACCGTTCGCCCATCATCTACCTTTATCATCACCAATGACTTCCCATAATCCACCATCACTATGTATCTATGAAGCCAGTCCATTTCCAGAATGATACCAAACCCAGTGAAACCTAAAACAAAACAATTACAATCAAAAGAGCATCCATGACTCGATAAGACCAAACCACAACAAACCATACACAGGCCAGTGGAGCCTCCAACAGACTTCATCACAATCAAAGGTCGGTCGACTATTTTGGGTTTCAATCTTAATTTATCTACCAAGCCACTAGATATGAAGAAATGTGAAGCCTTGGTATCAAATAAAACTCATATTGGAACATCATAAATGGAAAGCATACTTTGAATAACGATACCTTACCCTTCTCTTTCGTTGATGGAGAATTCGATGAAGTTGGAACGATATTAATAGCATATGCTTTTACCACCTGCTTTTGCTTTGGTGTCTCTGGACAGTTCTTCTAAATGTGCCCCAGCTTATTGCAGTTGTAGCATTTCTTCGCCGTGGCTGTGCAGTCTGTAACATTGTGACCTTTCTCTCCACAGTTGTGGCAAGTTTGTCCCAGATTGACCCTTTTCTTTTGGCCATCTTTGTTCTGAAACTGCTTCCTCTTATTGTTCTACTTCTTTTCATCTCCCATGCTCAATTTCGGCTTTGGCTCTTCTTTAGGAATGATATCTTTCGGTTTCGGATACAAACTCTCATGCCTGAGGGCCTTCTCAACTATCATCTCAAAAGTCTCGTCAATATGGCCCACGAATCGCTCCCCCAAGGATTCGTACAAGCCAATGTTAAATTTCTCATTCTTCTTTAATAGAATATCGATGAAGAACATCCCATATTTTTGACAGAGCATCGAACTCAGCAACATACTCTAAGACTGTCATATCCCCTTGCTTCAGATCTGCGAACTTATGGAATAAAACAAACTTCTAAGCTGCATGAACAAATTTCTCCTCAACTCTAGCTTTGAACTGGTCCCAAGTGAACTGATCCTCTGGAATGGCAGCCCATCCTGTTAATAAGATATTGAATTTGATGACAACAACCTTAGTAACAATAATGCATTCATATAAAATATGGATACTAATGTTTTTTTCAAGATATATAGAATATAGTGTAGGATATTATACAGGTATTAATTCGAAGACTGTACAGTATATGACTCAAGAAATGGACATGAAGACTCATGAGTATAAAGATCAAGATATGAAGATCTCAAGACTATATTAAAGTTTATAGAGTCATAGAATATTGTTAAAGTCCATAGTAGCAATCTTTGATCTTTAATTTCTCATTTTCTAATCCTTTATATTTAAAACAAAGTATACTTCTATAATATATTTAAAAATATTTTATAAAAGGTTTTTAGAGTTTAAAATGTTTATACACTATGTTTAAATTATTTTATAAAGTATCAAAATATTTTACAAAACATAATATGTTCAAAACATTTTAAAGTAAACGTATTTTCAAAATACACTAGCCTATGTTGACATATAAGCAGATGATATGTCGATATGCACGCCATTAATTTGAAATTTAAATTTTGAAATGAAGTGTCTATTCATTGTAACTTTTCGCAAATGGACATATCTGTTTATTCTCTACATATACGGGGTTTCAAATGAATTTTTTAACAACTACTTTCTTATTATCTTCTACCTCTTACTCTGTCAAAATTTCAAGTGAAAATTTATTCAAATCTTCTCAAATTCAAACCAAAATCGATTCAATCTTCATTGTATTGATTCTCTATTATTTACTCTTTGATTTAAATTAGCTCTCTCAATCAAAGATCAAAGTGCTGTACAAGAGGCTATAGGATCAATTGTAACCAAAGATCAAGAAACTGAGTTTTGAAAAACCTTTAAATTCTAGTTGTATTTGCATGGGTGTGCTTGATGTCCCAGAAATCAAAATAGGTGTGCTTGTGTCCCGTCTAGATCAAGTGAGTGTACTTTGAGCTCGGAAAATCTAGAGGTTGTGTCTCATAGCCTTGAAATCGAGATTGTATTGGGTTTGTCTTCTTCCCGTTTAAAGATTGTCATTTGAAAATAAATCTTCACAAGCAATTGTATGGGACTGGATGTAGGGTATCTCCGAACCAGTATAAGAATCTCTGGTATGAACTCTTTAATTCTTTTCGTTTTACTTTACTACATTTATACTTGTTTGTGTGTGCATCTATGATTGTTCATTTTGTGTTGATTAATAATAAGCTTAAAAGAATTTTAAAAAGATTCATAAAAGCTAGAAAATACTATTCACCCCTTCTAGTGTTTAATTAGCCTTAAGATCCATAATTCAGCAACCCACACATGATATCAGAGCACTAGGTTTTCAAAAACTCATAATTTTATTTTTGAAAAGTTTTAGTGGCTAATAACACTGTTAGTACATTTGTTAACACTTTTATCGAAGGATAATTTACCGCTAGACCCCCACTTTTTAATGGCAGTAATTACACTTATTGGTCATGTAGGATGAAGATCTATTTCAATCCAATGGTTTAAATCTTTGGAATGTTACACAAAATGAGTGCCCTGAACCATAAACAAATTTTGCACATTAAACTGCTGATCAAAAAGCACTTGCCCAGAATAATTCTAAAGCCATGAATATTCTATTATGTTCACTAGATAAAAATGAATTTAATAGAGTATCTATTTGTAAATCTGCATATGAAATTTGGAGAACACTACAAGTTACACATGAGGACACTAGTAAAGTTAAACAGACTGAAATTTCTATGTTAACTAACCAGTTTCAATTGTTCGAAATGAATCCAAATGGGTCCATTTCTGACATGTACTGTTAATTTCAGGATACAGTGCATTCATTAGTTGCATTAGGGAAAACTTTTCCGAAGAGGATCAAGTTAGAAAAATCCTAAATGCACTCTCTTCGGAGTGGGATCAATAGACTCTAGCAATTAAAGAAGTTAATGATATCAGTAGTCTAAAAATTAAAGAGTTAATAGGCAATTTAATGTCCTATGAAGCACAAATGTAGGGTAGAAGGGAAAGCAAGGCAACATAAAAGAAATCCATCGCTTTCTATGCAATAAATGACGATCAGGATTCTAACGATGACAATGACGAAGAAATTGCTTTCATGACCATAAATTTCAGCAAATTTTTGAAGTATAGAAAAATGAACAACTTTTGAAAACCTAAAAACAAGGTCAATGGAACTGGAACTGTGACTAGATGCTTCAACTATGATGAACTCAGTCATTTTCAAAGAGACTACCCTCATTCTAATAAATCAAAGATCTCACCAGCAATTGATTCATCCAGAAAAAGGGCTTATATATCAACTTTGGATGATTTAGAGACTTTCTCTAGCGATAATGAACCTAATACTGAAAATGTGAATATGTGTTTCATGGCAATAACAGACTAGTCAAAACTGATTAACAAAAGCAGCAAAAATTGGTATGCTTTATTTTTAATTTTTAGGTTTTTTTGATTGATAGGAATAGCCTATAAATTAATAATAGGGGCATTTCACCAGAAGGACCAACTTTGCAGTCCAATTAGTTTCTAGGACACACATTCAAAGAAATTACTTTCAAGGCTAAAGTCAGCAGAATAATTACTTTCAAGGACAAAGTCAGCAGTCCAATTACTTTCAAGGACATAATTTCATAGGTTTTTAGGCCCTAGAAACTAATTATTTTGCGTTTTGTCCTTGAAAGTAATTTTTTCAATTGTGTGTCCTAGAAACTAATTCCACTTGCTAAAGAGGCCCTTGTGGCTAATTTCCACTTAATAATAATACTAGGATAATTAGGAATATATAGATATATAAGTATATAGGAATAAATATCCAAAGTCTAGTTTTAAATTTAACGACTATATGTCGACATATGCCCCTCCTTCGACATATGTTCCCAAAAAATGAAATTTGAAATTTCATTTCAAATTTTGAAATTCCCTCCATTTTTCACTTACTCCTAAGTCTTGAAAAGATGCCTTTTTGACTGGAGAATATGTCCTTTGATTCTCTACTTATTTACTCCATCTCTATCCTATCATTTCATTCTCTTTATTTCAAAATTCAAATATCATTTCACTCTCTTATCTCCTTAAACATTCAATAATGGCTTCCTCTAATCAATCCTAAAACTTTTAGCTCTCTAAGAAAAACAAAATGCTTTCTCTTCAATGAGAAAGATGCAATTAAAGCCTATATGGAGTATACTACTTCCGAAAAAGTTTCTCTCATAAGGTTTGCTAAATTTGAAATTTTTTATTCTTATTGTTTACATGATCTCTGCTTTGAAAATAATATTCTTAGTTTGATTGAATCTTCTCAAAATGATTTTGTTCATTACCCCGATTTGGTCAAAATGTTTAGTGCTAATTTAAATGGAAAACTTTATCAAGGAAAAGAAGGTCAAATTTAGAGTAGTGTTAATGGCAGCCAATAGTTTTAAATTGTGAACTTTTGGGTTATATTCTTGGTTGTAAGTCTAGTGGAATTAACCTCTCCACTTTTCAAATTGATGTTCAAAACTATGAAGTATTTCACGATATTTTCAAAAATGATGATGATTTTAAATTTAAACACAAAAATATTCGTCCAAAATCAAAATTTATGAGTCTCATTTTACAACAAGGCATAACTCTAAGGATGGGTAATTATTATAACCCTACTCAAAAAGTTTTCAAAGCTCTTTTTGCTATTTATGGTCGCTACGACATAAATTGGGGATGAGTCATTTTAGATGACTTTGTTCTAAAGAACATATCTAGACATGAGAACACACTTGTTCATAGTGTGTATCTTACTATTTCTTATATTTTGGTGTGGATTTAAGAGGAGAAAAATCCATTCCTCGAAAGGTTTTTGACAAAGCCAATTTCTCACTTATGCATATCCCACCATTTTTCGAACCTTATGAAACTCTTCTCGAAAAGAGTAAAGGTTGGCATGGGAAGAAGAGCAAGAAATTCAATAAGAAGAGGAAGAAGAAGGGAATGAAATGGAAGTAGAAGAAGAGGAGGAGGAGGAGGAGGAGGAAGAAATGGATTCATCTTTGGAAAATTTCAAAAAACCATCCAACCCTACCAACAAAGAGATACTAAAGAACCAAGAGAAGCTTCTTAAAAACTAAAAGAAGCTTCTTAAAAACTAAAAGATATTGTGTTTTCGTCTAAACAAAAATTCGCATTTCTTATGCATTGTTGGAAAACACACAATTTTGAAAAATGAAATTAACATAGAAAATAGAAAATTATTTGATTTTTCGTGTTTTGAGACATAACAAAAGGACGAAAAACAATTCCTCCCCTCCATTTCCCGTCCATCGTTGTAATGGCTAAGAATTGTAAAAAAAATTCTCATGTTTTCTTGCATTTTGTAGTGTATGTTGAAAACACAAAACACAAAACTCAAAACGAAACCAAACGGGCCCTTAGGCCCCATTTGGCTTGTCGTTTTTAGTTTTGTGTTTTCGCCTATACAAAAACGCATCTGTTGTATGTATCGTTGAAAAACAAACAATTTTGAAAAATGAAATTAACGTGTAAAATAGAAAACAAGTTTATTTTGTTTTTCGTGTTTTGAGAGATAACAAAAGCACAGAGAACATTCCAACTCCTTTTTGTCCGTTAGTCGTCGCAATGGCTAAGAATTATAAATTTTCTTCTCTTATTTCTTGTTATTTCTTAGTGCAAGTTGAAAACACAAAACTCAAAATACAAAATGAAACCAAACGGGCCCTAAAAGAAGCTTAAGCGTTCTTTTAGTAAAAAGTTCACTTCTCTTTCCAACAAAATGGATAAATTATTTGGAAAGGTCATCCGCAAACTTGGTGGCTCGTCATCATCTTCATCTACATCCTTCTAAGCTTGTCTAAGTTGTTTACTTATGTTATCTAGATTTGTATTGTGTGTTTTTAGTCTAAATCCATGTTATTTCTATGTATTTTCTGTTATTTATCGTCGAAATCCATTTATCCCTCAAATTCTAGAAATGAAAATTATTTTTTATTGTTTTATATTGTTTATTAGTCACTGGAAGTCATAAATGTATAGGATAAAAACAAAAACTATAACAAATACTTTAATTTGGAAAAATTATGTATGTATGTCGACACACATACATATGATATGTCGACATATAATGGCCAGAAAGTAAAATTTTAAAATTTCAAAATAAAAATAACCACCATCCATCCATTCATTCCAAATGACTTTCAAATCTATATATGCCTATTTCTTCTAGAAAACTCATTTATCATTTTACTTTATACTCTATTTTCATTCTCAAACATATTTTTACAAAAATGTCTTCTCTGCATAAAAAATCTGAAAATCTTGAACAAACTCTCCAATCCTTCAAAGATATTCTCTCTTTTATTCTGAGAAATCAAGGCACCTAGAACTGAGTCAAATGCAGATGATAAAGAAACAACAAAAGCATTTTGACGCTATTCAATGGATGGTTTGTTCCCTAATCAAAGATGAACCATCCAATAACCCATAGTGCACTGTTAATAAGGATAATGAAGATTGGGATGCCATTAAAGCAGATCCAATCTTTGGGGCTGATGGTTGGCTTGAAGTTCCACGAAACGTCTAGTTATTAGATTTGGATTTAATATGCATATATATATATATATAATACTTTTAGGATTTGGTTTGAATGACTTGGTGTGTATTTGGATTGAATTTTATTGGTTTTGGATTGTTTGTATGAATAATTTAGTTTGATTGAGTTGAATGTACTGAAATTATATAGTTTGAAATTACATTTACCTTACCATATATTATCATGTTTAATATTGAATAATACAATATATAATACAATTTATTATATATTCATCATATGCATCATATATATATATATATATCATTTTTTTAACTTAGATTGTTGATTTTTAATCATACATAATCATATATTTTAGTTAAGGGGATTTTTTTCATATAGCATTTCTTAATTTTCACCCATTTTTATTGATGACAAAGGGGGAGAAAAATATAAAATAAACATATACACATATTTAGTGGGAGTTATCTAACTTAGGGGGAGTTATATCATATTTTATATATACAAGATATTAATGGTTGTCATCATCAAAATGGGGGAGATTGTTAATACCTCAGATATCGATTTTGATGATAACAACCTTAGTAACAACAATACATTCATATAAAACATGGTTACTAATGTTTTTGTCAAGTTATATAGAATATAGTGCAGGATAATATACATGTATTAATTCGAAAACTGTAAAGTATAGAGACTCAAGAAATGGACATGAAGAATCATGAGTATAAAGATCAAGATATGAAGATCTCAAGATTAGAGTAAAGTTTATAGGGTCATAGACTATTGTTGAAGTCCCTGGTAGCAATCTTTGATCTTTAATTTCTCATTTTCTAATCTTTTATATTTAAAACAAAGTATACTTTTAAAATATATTTAAAAATATTTTATAAAAGGTTTCTAAAGTTTAAAATGTTTATAAACTATGTCACTACAACAAAAAGTGACTTTTGCAGCATTTTAGAATTGCTGTCATTATAATCCGCTGCGTTTCGAAGAACCCTGTATTATGTTCTACTGCAAAAGAGCACTAATATACCGCAGCCTTTCTGAAAAGTTGCTAAAAAGGAATAACTGCAGTGTTTCTGAAAGGTTGCTAAAAATGGATTCTGAAGCTTTTATAAAACACTGCGAAAAGTTGTTAGTGCAGCGTTTTCTAAATATTGCGAATTCATTTAGCAGCATTTCGAAGAACGTAGTCAAAAAACATGCTTAACATGCCGTTAATATAGCATTATTTATAAAACGCTGTAGTAATATATAATACAGTGTTTTTTCTGTTTTGCAGCATTTTTCTATTTTAATTTGTAGTAGTTTAAAAACGCTGCTGTATATCAAAGTTTTGCTTCATTTTTTTCATTTGCTGCAGTAGTTCAAAATCAGTTATAGTCGATGAATTCAGTAACAAATTGCTCAATTTATAACACAATAATGGATTATACTGTGATATAATAATCAACTATAAAGATTAAACATAATCAAAGCTACATCAATTTCATTAACTATAAGATTTAGTCATATACAAAATTATAAAAACCGTGTTTTAACTCAAATGTTAGCGACATGAAATCTTACAAAAAAAGTTTGTTAAAATAGCATAATATAAATCAAGTAAAGTCCAAGCTCTTCTCCTTCAAAAGTCCAATATTCCTACAAGGAAAAAAACAATTAGAAATAAACAGTGGAAGAATGTCATATAGTGCTTGGAAATGGTCATTCAACACACATAACAAGAATGGTTATTCAAACAATAACGGCCTGCATACTCATCTAGCCTGTATCAATCAGTGCATATAAAGCATCAACGTCAAATAAAACATGGTAAAAGTAAAGTACTACTACCAATGACTAGCGAAGACAAAAGATTCAACAAAATATAAAAAAACCAACAAGCTGAAGATATGCACATAAAAGACCGCTTTATTTTAAGCGATTTCAAGAGTATTTATATGAATTTATTGCAGACAGTTGGCAGGTGCACCAACTAAACAACAAGAAAATTGCCCTATTATGATGCAGGAGGCACATAACTTACCTAAAAGATATACTATCTAACTTGGATGTGGTCCATTTCTAGTTAAAAAATTCTGAATTTTAAACCTTTATAATACTGAATGACTGAAATAAAGTGGAATCATAAGAAATGAAAGTAGTCATGCATGCTATTAAACTCATTTTTGAATCCATATTAAAATAAATACACGTGTACTTTCTTATTTTGATGGCTTAATAGGGGTGAAATTGAACAAAATAGATAACCGAAATTGAACAGGTTTCAAAGTTGGATGATAGCATAGGCACAATGTTTTGGTTCTATATTAGCATGAACCCATGTTAAGATTGGTTAAAAATTGCATTGGTATTGATGATGGCATTATGTAGACCTCTCATTTCTTCGTTTTTTTAAGAGGAAGATGACCATAATATATTAAAAGTACGACACTAACCTACATTGCATTTGTCAAAATGTAATTACTAGGTAGATATTCCTCTGGGCTAAATAACAGGAAACCTTATATGTAATATATGACATGTCCCTGTGACATTTGTGTAATTGGTTAACAGCCAACAACATTGTTTTTAATCAACCAAGAAAGGGAGGAGGTATCACCCTTCATGCAATAAATTTCAACAATCGTGATGCACATAGTTGGCAGGTGCACCAACTAAACAAGAAGATAAATAAACCGAAACATGGAAAAGTAAGAACCAAAATCCCAAAATTAAAATAAAAGACAGTACTCTTCTTCTCTATAATTTGATTTTTTTACACGCAAGCAAACCCGACCAATTGGTATCTTAATAGCGATATTGAAGGACCATTTTATATGATTATGACAAAAACCTTTATTTCATTTGTAATATGCTTTAATGTGATTTGGGAACATGAACAAATGAAAAACAGTTGATGTTGATAGATGGGTCACATAGAAACAGATATGTGCATAGAAACAGATTTGGGAACATGAGCAACCACGACTTCTTTCTATGGTAGTATTTTGCTTCTTTAAAATCATTATATGCTCATACATAGAATTACTTAAGTGACAGTTTGACACACAATCGCTTAATGAAAAAAAAAACAGAACAGTTGATGATCAAATAGAATGGTAAGGCATGAAAAAAAGATCCAAAATGCTTACCTCAAATGTATGGTGGGATAGTTGACTCAAGAGGAACCTGAAAACAACAATAAAAGAATAAACAGCCAATAAAATGAGATTAAACTTTAAACTTCCTTTTAATTAAACTTTGAACTTACTTTGAATTATGCAAATAATCAGTATACAAATAATCATGAATTTAGTTATTTCAATTTACAGGCAACTTATCACTCAATTGTATATACAAATAATGAGTATACAAATCTATGAATTTAGTTATCACCAATTTTGAAGTTTAAAATAAAATAAAATAAAAACTAAACCTGCTCTATCTGAAAATACAAAAAATTTAGATGATAGCAATTCGGTTCTACGACCCAAAATTGCATGAAGACCGAGGTCCATGCAGTTTAGTCATTCATCCTTAGATTTACTTTTACCAATTATCGTTGACGAATTTAAAAAAAGAATCTTTTATAATCTCGTTATCCTAATTCATTTTGTTTTGATGTATCCCAAACAGCGCTTCAACATCATTTAGGCCTAGGAATTTAATCAATATTGATGATTCTCATTTTGAAATAAAATAATAAAAAATGAAAGAGACATAAATATGTCAGTTCATTTAGAATTAAAACAAAAATATATTGTTCTATCAATGAAAAGAGTAGTTAATAAAGAAAGCTTCGCACTATGCTACATTAAATAAAAGTTAACAAAAAATATACTGCAAAGACAAAGAAAAGAGTAGCAAAACAGCAGAAAAGAAGCCATTTATTTTTGAAATAAATGATATATCTGTTCCTAAATTAATCATCTTCTCCATTTATGATTTTGGAATACAGTCACAAATGGTAAGAAAATTTGTAAGTTGCGTTATTTTAGAAGAAAATTGAATATGAGACAAAGGGAGGAGTCTCTATATATTTCAGAATAACACAGAAAACCAGGGCACGGTAATATGACTGATTCATCAAGCATATATCACTTGATCTACTGAATTGAGTTCTGTTAACAACCATGTAAAATTTACTGCTGTGTTTTACTAATATGAACAATGGACAAGTTTTTAAAAATACTCCATGAAATTACTTCAGAGTTTGATCAGAACCATTTAATGCAAAAGGATGCAGTGAATATTATGTAGTATTTTTAAACTTCTTACCGATGAATTTTATATTATGTTTTACGTTTATTTGGCTTTTCTTATTTTAGAGCTTTTTTGTGTTGCTATGGGAGTATGAGAAACACTATGTGTAATCAGTTGATCAGTAGCCGACTCATTATAATATAACGAGTGGACTTATTACAAAAGGCATGATAACAATGTAAAAAAATAGTTATGACTGAAATAATAAAACATAACAAATTGACGATGTACCAATTCATTCATACTATAAAATGTTTAAGTTAACAATGACTGTACGTTGCATATACAACAATTCATTCATACTATAAAATTTATCTTCAATCAAGGCTTGCTTAAACGGTTTAAATTCATATAGAAAACGATCTTATATTCACAATAAAGCACGTCACATAAGATTGGAACAAGAGGAAAAGCCATGGTTATAGCTAACCATTGCAAGAAGCAATAGACTTTTTGACTAAGTGACTATTTATGGGTATTTGACAACAGTAGTTGCATTATTCACCAGTTAGTGAAAAAGACATTCTTGGTGACAACAAAGTAAAATATTTAACTTATTCATGATTACCGAATTGTTTAAACAATTATCTAGCTGTGGTCCTGAATATGTTAAAAATGTAGATGTTGGACCCTTACATAAACACAGACCTGTATAATGTAATCTGTATAAATGTCTTCAACACAACTCAAACAAAGGAAAATGCAACTTCTTCAAATTGCAATGTGCTATTCAAGCAGTATAATATTGAATAATATGGGTAAATACCTGCCAAATTCAAAGTATCCCGTTCATTTTAAAGTTCTGGAATAGGCTACTGATAATTCTTGATTTTTTCATCTTCTTGAAAAATCCACAATGTAGAATGGTTAATTACCTAGATATAGTGTGGAAATGAGAATTAACTACCGGAATAAGCTAATGAGAATAGAGTAAACACTTAGAGATAAATATCTGTATTATGTAGCAGTATATAATCATATAAACTGGAATAAGCTAATGACATACTTTCCTGAAAGGTATCGCATACTAAATATCAAACAGCAAAAGTTTGTATTAAAATTATACAAGTTACAACATTCTAAACGGATTGCTCCAAATTCTGGCATTTCCTTATATCCTCATACCATCATAAATAAATCATTATATCATGACATTACTTATTTTTTTATATCCTTTTTTAAAAGCTGGAACTTACTGTATTTATTGGGGATCTGGATCTTGATCTTGATCGAGATCTTCAAAAATAGAAACAAATGTATGCAATATCCAAGAATATGTTGATGATGAATAAAAGCACTAAAAAATATTAGATTCCACTTCAACTGGATGTGCCAAAAATGAACCCCTAATTAAACCCTTTAGCAGCATATAACTATATATAGCAGAAACACATTCAAATGAGGGCGATTGAATATAAAGTGTGTTCAGCTTGAACGACTAAAGTATGTTGTAGCTCAATCGTTAATGTTCCAATGAATTTCTTTTCCAAACATTGCATGTTGCTAGAAGGAACATTCAATGATCTATAAAAACATTAACTGGTTTAAAAAACAGAATTTTAACAGACTTCAAGTATCAATTTACAAACTTTAATAGAACTACCCTTCCTAGAAAATGATAAAATAATATAAGAAACTGCGTGTGGAAGATGTCACGTAAAATCTAAATGGATATGTATACTCATGAATAGTAGAAGTTGAAGACATACCTTTACCATGACACGGAATGCACTTCCGATGTAGAGTGAGAGCATGGTGAACTAGATCTCAACCGAGATTCAGGCTTAGGAGTTGCTGCATGATGAATCACAAGAGATTATATTTAAAAAGAGTTGACAAATTCAATATTCATGGCGATTCTCGTATGATTGCAGTAATAATGATGTAACTTAATCTAAAACAAACCTTCTTCTCAAACTCCGCTCTTGACAACGGCTAGTACTTCTTGAATTGGAACAACTATGGCTCCTAGAAGAGCTTCTTTCTTAACCTACAATAATCAAAAAAATCTCCAACAATTATAACATGGTTGCAAAACGAAAGGAAACTACGGAACCATAAAGTTGTGCAGAGACTGCCTACCCTTATATATCCTTGAGAAGATCCATTTTTGAACTCAAAGCCATCAAAACTTTTGATCTATTGATTTGGAAAGGGTTCTAGTTGACTGAAATTTTTTCCAGTTAGCTATATGCATGTACATTATGCTATAAGCATTCGGTGCCCCATCTTTCTTCTTCGTCTTCCTTCGTTTTGTCTCTGTTTCATTTTTGCTTTTCCTATTTCTACGCTGTCGTTTTCGACTTGAAAATATTATATCACATCCTAATACTTGCTTCCTACAATAGTGATGATTGATGTGTCCTTGCATCACAAAGGCAGCAACTACGAAATCACGGTATAGATTTCCAACAATTTTGTATTTTTTGTTTTCAAAAAAGTGAACTAGATCTCTAAGTATTATTTAATTTTTCAATTTCATCTTCAGAGTTTCAATACTATAGCCTGGAATATGGATAGATTTTATTTTGTATGCATGTACAAACTACAATTTTTTAATATACTTTTTGAACAAAAGTTCTAAAGTGTTTTATTGCTGAGTGAATCAAATGTATACAGCCTAGAGTGGGAAAATATGTACATATATTTACATCAAAATGGAAAAACAACAGCCATAAACATTTTAATCTATCAGCCCAATGCCCAAACCCAATCTCCAGAATAACCCACCGCCTTATTTGGAAATATAATTCAGGTCGTTCACGCTTTGTACTTTAATCATCTCCAGTGAAAGTCTAAAAACAAAAAAAATGGCGAGACGCCATCTTCTCAAACGTCTGAAAATTCACAAAGAAATCACTATTGCATCTCCCTCCTCTTCAAACTATACAACGGTCATAACTATGTACAATAGTTTTTCTATTTTCCATAGCACAAAATTAGAAAATCACACCTTTCTAGTTAAAAATTTTGACTGACTTCATATTTATTTTGATGGTTTATGTTAAACACTCTGACTTTCTTTATGTTTATATTTAATATGAAATAATGAGACTTCTAAAGCAATTTCAAGCTTATGCGGCTTTGCTTTTTATATATTTTGACCGTTATATGGATTTTTAGAGAATTCAAAGGAGAAATTAAATAGAAATGGTGGGTTCTTTCATGAAATACCCATGGGTTGTTTCCAATTGTAAAAGGGAGAACCATATAATTTTGTTCCAAGTTAATATATTTTCAATGATATTTCAACGTTTAGTTTATTGTTGGAACTGTACATCTCCATGGTGGATGTATGTAGGTTTTCATAAAATTTGTATCTTATTACGTATTTGATTTTTGGAACTATAAAATTACATTTTATTCCTTTTTTTTGCCCATCTTGAATAAGAAATGAATTTTTGGGTAATGAAGAATCATTCTTGTTTTGCATATAGAATGCTTTCAACACGCGCACACACACAAACAAGATACAATCACCACTACAAGCCGCAATTGAAAATGGAGTTAATGCCTGAACCACCACAATTGAAGACAAGAAAAATCAAACTTACCGATAAGATTTGTTTTTCCTAATAGCAAAAAATGACTATTGAAATATAAGAGAAGGGAAAAATGAACCAGATGTGCCCGGTCAAATACAGTCAGAATATATTTCTATTATGACAATTCTAGAAAATAAATACGATGTACACTTACTAAAAAGAAAATTCTACCATTGAATTTATAAGTCTTAACAATCAAATCCAGTTGGAATTAAATAAATTAATTTTCTTGGGTATATATATGTACATAACAGCATATGATAGGTATATATAATATTTATTATCTTTCAAATAAAATATAGACTGCAACTATAATAAAGGAAGCTTCTACTCACGTAAATAAAATTAAGGGTTTTAGAGATGCTAAAATAATTCATTGAGCATTATTCCTTAGTGTTAGCACATGACTAAACTATAATTAATTGTTGATTGAGATTGGTGGACATAACATATCACATTATACTGCCCATGGTTTTATCGGTTGCAGCCTATGGGTCATCAATATTAATAGTTTTTATACGGTCACTATTTTTGAAATAAAATTAAAAAAATGGTAGATTCAACAACCCTAACACTATTTGAATTTTAAAAGAAAGAAAACCAAATATTTACACTAACTTACAGTTCAGCGGAGAACGCAAATATTCACACTTGCTGGGGCATGGATTTATGTACAGTGGATGTAAGAGATGGATGTACCTGAACTTTTTTCATGGAGCAAGCCTCACTTTTTCCTTGCAAATATTCCTCAACCAAAGGCCATCTTGGCCTCAAATCCAACTATGCAACAACATACACAACAAAACAAAGTTACTTGAAGATTAAACGGGTTAATTAATATAATTACAAGGAATACAAAATCAAATTGTGCTAATTTATTTTAACAAAATTTCATGTAGTGCTAATTTCTTTTAACAAGTTTATGGAAACAATATATACATGGTAGATGCCATTACATTGCAGACTCAAAATTGTGGTTGCAGAATTGAACATAGGTAATCTAAGTGTCATATCCATATTAGTCATTCATATTTGTATGTGATAACGTATATGAGAGTGATAAGATTAATACAAACCACACAACCTTCTGATTCATCGGCTGATGGTGGAGGATCGTATCTTCCTAAGAGGAAATTCATGATACCAGCCAAGCAACCATTACATTTGTCATCAGAGTTTACATAATTAACACTACAAAAATTCCAATTGTTCATAAATTGTTTTCTTAGCTAGGGAAAACCTTAGATGTATAATCCTAACAAACAAAAATATACATACAATGAACTAGGATCCAATATTCTATCAGCTAGAGGAATTAGAAAATTCAGCGATAAAATATCCAAATAAATATGAGTTTATATAGCTAATGAAGTTTTAACCTAGAAAATTCCAATCGAATTTAGATGAAGTTTGTTGTTGACTGTAATATGCAAACTGTATATAAAAAGCTAAAATGTGTATTGGTTCGAAACAGAATACGCACATAGATATATACGTACATACACATATATGTATATTACTTTTTGTCTAAAAGAAATAATCAAAGAAATCAGATGATTATGTACATAGAGTTTATTGGAAATAAACAACAAAATCTGATTCAACTTTTTTGTTAAACTCAGAACATCAATTTTTACTTTATCAAGTTTTAACATTAATCTCAAGTTAATATTTGATCAAAGAATTTAGGTGGTTTTTGGATATCTTTCCGTATCTGTGGATATATTTGATCAATTTTGTAAGAAACAGCTCAACTTTTGGCTTAGATCTTGCTATTTGACTTAGACTTATCTAGTTCTAAGAAGGAAAAAAGTGAACAAAAATATATGTAATCATACACCAATTATTTTGAGTTTCGAAAAAATTTACTGTTTAAAAATCTTACGTATAATTTATTTCCAGTTTGGGAATAACCCCAAATACGCACTATAGTCATTTCATATTTAAAAAAAAGATTGAATCATTCTTATCGTTGTGAAGCCACTGTTCACAATATCAAACTTTCTAACTCAAGTCCAAAATAAAATCGATTATCCCTTTATGATTTTTCATGATCTGCTTCATTAACCTCTTCTTCAGTCATTCTCAGTAATTTTTGTTCCATACTTTTATGTTATGTCATAAATAGATTCTAATAAGTTTCGTTTTATTTAAATCGTAGAAATTATTCCAATTTTGTTTGCAATGGCTCCATTTCAATCTCAACGAACTTTTGCATCTGACTACTCGACAATAGATTCATGAAAGAGAAAGAGAATGCTTTCAAATTGTGAATTAACGAGAAGGTCAACTATCCGAAAGTAGTAGCAACTGAATGAGTTAATCAATCAGGTTGCACAACTCAAGAATGAAAACATTCAAATAACGATGCAAATTGATCATACGACTCAATAGTGTCTGTCTGTGGATGGACAAATGTCGTGTTGAGTACCCAAATCATCGAATTGACTGAAAGGTTGGAATCTTCGAACAATGTGCTTGGGTTTGCGAAAGAGTTTAGCTGGCTAGAAATAGATATTCAGAATGTACCCAACCTGTTGTTTAAGCTGTTGCAATTTCCATGCCCGATGAAGCCTGTTATCGTGCTGGTGACATGTTTCACTTCTGAGTGGTTGTAATACATTATGTTTGAAGTCGTGTTTTATTTTTGTTTACTACAATGTTGAAATTTATTTTGAGTTGTATTTGTTTCAGAATATTCCAGTGAATTCAATGACATCTTATGTTGTATTATGTGTATTATGGTTCCAGCCAAGCGCATAGAGGTGATGGTAATGTAGCTACATCCTTAAACTTAAAAAGGTTTGTTCCTAAAGGATGCTAGTGGTAGCACCGGGTCAGGTTGATCGTTTGTTCGTTGCCCTCCAAGACACCGAGGCCTTTATAGGGGCATTTCATCCACAATTGCAATAACAAACTAGCATTGTTCTTCAAGTAACTATGTTGTTTTGTTGAATGTCCTTCAAAACCTTTAGAGCACATTCTGTATTTTATTTCTTTACCAACCCATCAGGAAAAATTTTCAAAGAAACATGAGTGATGAGCCTCAGTGCTTACGATATAATTTGAACTCATTAAATCAAGTGGATTAAACTGTTCACCATTTATTGCATAAATTTATTATTATTATTTTCCAAAAAATTGTTGGAATCTATTTATTTACACACGTAGAAGACTTTAAAAATATACCGATGCTCAATGATGGCATTCCACCTTGATTTATCAATTCAGAGGTGTAATCTGTTAGCAAGATTCACCAACTTTTGGAACATTGAGTTACATAATCCCTTTTTTCATTTACTTTAAAATTTTGAACTGTCTTAAGTTATCATTTAAAGACCTCTTTCTACCATCAATTTACCAAGTTAGTGACGAGATGCTTATTTGACCCTTTAGATTATGGGCAAAACCTTCATGTTTTTCAGGATGAACAACTTTGTTACATGGACTACAAGATTCATATCTTCCACCTTTATGAAAGCCGTTGTGAAGTATAAGGTCATCACAGGTGAAGTATAAGTATTAATAATATTGGAGATGGCTAACACAGGTGTAAGGCAAAAAGTCCATCCCATATACAAAACAGTGGTTATCACAGGTGTAAACAATGTCAATAGAAGTATAAAAATGGGAAAGCCACCATAAACATAAAAACTATAGTTATTGTAAGTACGAAAAAAGAGCTATCCCATGTTTAAAATGAGTAATATGGTACTTATGGAGCCGGTTTAAAGCCAAGCATTGTTTGTATGAATTTGATGTTAATGGATACTGTTCCAGTAGCTTATGTGCTTAGCTATTGTTCTACCTCCTCATACTCTTCCAGACTAACTGATCATTACGGAACAAAAACTGTCCCCTACCCATTACGAAAATCTCTCCTTTTGCTCCTGATTTGTCGACAACGTCATTTGATGAGTAACCAATCCATAACTAGTGGCACAAATATAAATTTACCAATTACTTCACTTGGAACAAGGTAGTTGCATGTCTCTTTATTGTAATTGTCAGCACCGAAATAGAAAGAAGTGTTCGAAAGGAACAAATTCTGTGGGAAACTCAACCGTCCTGTGAAATAGATACCAGATGCAACATCCCTAAATGAACTACAGCGGTGTAGTCTCTATCGATGGTTCCTGAACCGACTAAAGTGAACCAACGAGTGTTGTTGATGATAGTGTAGGCACAGGGTCCTCTGTTACCAATAGAGACAAAGACAAAAATCCCCTTCTTCATCGCTGCAAAAGCTCCGATGGCTACAACGTCTTCGTATAAGGGCGATGCATCGAATCCTAACGATATTAACATGATGTTAACTTCATCTTCTATTGCTTGGTCCATGGGTGCTAAAACATCGCTTGTTGTTCATTTGGAATCTGAATCGAAGTAGAACAATGCGTTGTACATTGCTACATGCGCCTTGGCTGCGATTCCTATCGTATATCAGAGTATTCAGTTTTGCTAAAAATGAGTTCTTTTTGAGTTTAAGAGCATAGATTATATATACCTGTCATGGTTCCTTCGGCATAGCCAAAATAGCTAGCATCGCGAACAGGACTGCCAGCTGTTATAGATGATGTATGAGTACCATGACTGAAGAAATCCCTGGCTAAATCAAAATCTCTGGCAGTGCATATATTATTGCCAGATCGACGAATACATACTGAAACTTCTTACTCCGATGATTTTTCTGTTACAGAGGCTGGAGGTGAAACTGACACCTTCTTCGCATTTGCCTTTCCATTTGGAAGGAACAGGTGCCATGCCTTTATCTAGAAAATTCTTACTCTCTGGCGAAATCAAAGGAAGACCCGACTGGTGAAAAGGATGAAATTGACTGGCGACCCAAATCAAAGATTAAAGGAAGGAGGTAGTGTTTGTAAGTGGAGAAAGAGAGGAATAACGTTGAACGGAGAAAAAATGACCGACATCGTAAGTTTTAGGGAAAGAAATTAGGGTATTTGAGAGGAAAAGGAAATTTGAGAAAAAGAAGTGTGCGCGGGTATAGAGAAAAAAACGCGGGGGAGATATTTTGGATGAGCAGCGTTTTAGGTAAATTTAATTATGTTTTGAGATATAATAAACAGCATTTTGTACAAAACGCTGCAATTTAGTGCTGCTATTAATGAGTTTTCTTGTAGTGTGTTTAAATTATTTTATAAAGCATCAAAATTAAAGCATAAGATTTTCAAAAAAATTTAAAATAAACAAATTTTCAAAATACACTAGCCTATGTCGACATATATGCAGATGATATGTCGATAATGCCGCTAATTGGAAATTCAAATTTTGAAATGAAGTGTCTATTCTTCGTAACTTTACGCGGATGGACATGTTTGTTTATTCTCTATATATGGGAGTTTCAAACGAATTTTTTAACAACTACTTTTTTATTATCTTCTCTCCTCTTACTCTGCCGAAATTTCTAGTGAAAATTTATTCAAATCCTCTCAAATTCAAACCAGAATCAATTCAATCTTTATTGTATTGATTCTCTACTATTTGCTCTCTGATTTCAATCATCTCTCTATCCCAATCAAAGATCAAAGTGTTGTCCAACAGGCTATTGAATCAATTATAACCAAAGATCAAGAAATTGACTTTCGAAAACCATCAAACTCTAGTTGTTTTGCATGGCTGTGCTTGGTGTCCTGAAAATCCAAGTGGGTGTGCTTATGTCCAATCTAAATCATATGAGTATACCTAGAGCTCGGTAACTTAGAGGGTGTGTCTCGTAGCCTTGAAATCGAGACTGTATTGGGTTTGCCTTCTACCTGTTAAAAGATTGGCATTTGAAAAGAAATTTGTTTAAGCAATTGTATGAGACTGAATGTAGGTAACTTCGAACCAGTATAAAAATCCTTGGTGTGAGCTCTCTAATTTTCTACTTTCTACTTTATTACATTTAAACTTATCTATGTTTGCATCTGATTCTTCATTCTGTATTGATTAATAATAATCTCAAAAAAGAAGTATTCATAAAAATTAGAAAACACTATTCGCCCCTAGTCTTTGATTAGACTTATGATCCATAATTTCACAACCCACACTTACAATATTCCACCAGTTTATGGCTTGCCCTTGAAGCTGTCGAGAAGCCAATCGTCTTTTCATAGCATCATCCGGCTCTAAGTCATCGAAAATCCTTTTGTGGATATCAATCCAATTATGCACATCCATTGCCAACTCGGTTCCATGGAAGAGTTTGCCACCAAGACTAGCAAAGTCCTTTCTAGCTTAGGAAAATCGGCTTTGGGCGACTGCACGTGTAACGACCCATAAATTTTTAATAAATTTTATTTGTTTTATTTATATATTTAACTGAAATTTTGTGAAATTTTAAACAATAAAATTTTGAAATAAAAATTCAATATTTGAAATGCGTCTAGTTAAACATAGCAACCGGTAAATTTTGATCAGAAAATATGCAAGTTTATTTTTCCTGTGTAATTCTATTTCAATTCCAATCAGTTAAAATTTGATGGTAACAAAATGTTGTCCAAACCTTAATATTTTTACATAGAAAATTTGTAAATCATCTTCTAAGCAAGACGCCATCTTCCGTTTCGTCAAATTTGGGCATCTATTACTTCGTCGATCTTATTTTCGATGAAATAGCAGTATTTTCGGTACCGATTATCGACTTTTGATCGTATGATTGTATCACTGATACCTGTGTACCGTTTTGATCGTCTCATCGTGCTGATCTCCGCGGTATATTCATTTGTTTATTTCTGAGTTGGAGACACGGCGAAATTGGTGAACCGACTAACCGATCGGTACCGTTTTGATCTTTTTTTTTGCATTCCTTGTCCATTCATTATCCACGGTTTAAAACTGAATGGCCACTACGTTTTATATTCTAAATTATCTTGACTATTGATTTTTCCATGACTTTTGATTTCCCCTAGCTCTTGATTTTCTTTGGTTCGTTCATTTATTTGATTTACAAAAGTAATATAAAATAATGAGATGAAAATATAATAGTCTCCTTTCATTCTTCATCTTCCTCCATTCGTATTTTGTTTCTCGTGCTCAAACACCTCGCCATCATCTCCGCCCACGCCTGGACCACCGCTACGCCCGCCACACACTCGAAGTCGGCCACCATCCTGCTCACGTGCGAGCACATCCCCACCCGTCACCTGAGCTCTAGCCGAGACCACCTTCCCACATTAGCATCTAACCCATAGCCGCTCCCCACCTAACAGCCGTAAGCCACTACCGTCCTCCTCCTCCCTGTAATTGGTCCTTTACCTTTTCTTTTCAATGGTATGGTATATATATAATTTTAACTGTGAATATATATATGGGTATAGGAAGTAAAACAATTTATATATATGATGTTGTATATATTTGGTTATGGTATTACATGTTGATTTCTAATAGTGTATATATATTATGTGTTATAGTTTTGTTTAGATTTATATCAATAACCTTATATATACAGTTAGTAATCCATAGAATATACTTGCTAAGTGTTTAATTTAGATACAGACTATTTTCTTTTTTGTACTCAGGCCTATTCAGATATATTTATACAATAGGAGACTTATGTTATTTGTCAGTAAAAGTGTTTATTTTCCTATCTATACAGTTATCTATATGTTTACTTTATATGTTATACAGTTTATATACGTATGTTGTATATGTGTGTTTATACTAGTTATACCTATAATTTGTCTGTTGTTATATATAAAGTTTATAAACTTGGTCTGTTGAGTTTAAAAAAAAGCATAAAGCTATAGTATTTTACATATATAATATGTTGCTCACTGTATATTGTAGTATGATAGTATATATATATATATATATATATGTTACGGTATATATCTTGTAGGAAGATAGATTTTTGTATACTGTATATATAGATAGTTCACATATTTGTTGGCCTGAAAATCCGACTTGCTATGATATAGCTTATTCTAAATACTTATATTATATGTTATGGTTGATGTTTGAAATGTATAAATATATAATATCATAAGTCTACACATACTATATAAGCCTTTGAGATCTATACATATATGTTATCCTTCCGTTCGATTTTGTTTCTTTCTTTTCAATTTGCTTTTGGCTAGTATATTTGAGATCTAAAGCTATATAAGTGTATAAAATCTGTGTTCTGGTTATAGCCTTGATTCTTATGTATGTATATCATAATGTTGAAAGTTGTACTGGATTATAGTCTTGATTTTTGAATAAAATATATATGTATGTTATAAAGATATGTTTACATATGTATTATATATATGACTATATAGATTTATATATATAAACTGTTAGTTTATAATGTTTGATTTTATATATATTACACATGTGCATACTTGAGTTTGATTTTAAATTATATTATATATGTGTTTAATTTAAACGATGATTTCGAATATATATATATATATATATATATATTTAATTTGATATATGATTGAATTTAGAATATGTTTTTCTTTCTTTTTTTCTTTCTTTTTTTTCTTTTTTTCATATATATAGTTATATATGGTTATATAAGTTCACTTATACCATTTATTTTCATCAATCCAGTCCTGATTTAATCTCGTCAATTTTGATTTATCAGCTTTGTTCATCGATTCGTGCCAATCTAGCTTGTTTTGGAAGTCGTGCTTGCATTTCATTACTCAATTTCAATGTCAAATATCTCTAGCCTCGAAAGGTGAGCAATCACTCATGATTAATGTTCTTATATTTATTAAATTTGATTTCAATTGAAACGTCAATTGAAATATGCTGTTGTTAGTTATTTACATTGTTATATATATGCCATTATCTATATCTGTTCACCTGTGACATCTGACACCATTATCTGTCATTTATATTGATGATATATGCCTGTTACTATTGTTATTTTATCATCATATCTGTTATCACTTTGCAAGTTCCCAGTTAGTATAGAATCACTATGGGTTGAAATGATACATACCCGAACGATCTTGTAGAATAGGAGAAAATCGTTATGGGTTGAAATGATAAACCCAAGCGATTTTCAATTAATTGAATTTGGGATTGCGGGTTGAAAAGATATATACCCATATATATTTAAATTGCGGATTGAAATGATAAATATCCGTATCACTTGACCATAGGATAGAAAATTTTATACAGACACCGTGGGTCTTTATATAAATATTTTGAAAATGATTTCTATGGTTTTGAAAAGAAATATATGGTTTTGATAAATATTGATTTTAAGGATTCATTAAAGTTGATTTAATAAAGTTGATATAATAAAGTTGATAAATAATATGTTTAAGTATTTATTTAATATCTATATTTTCAAATATAGAGTTTATAATGATTTGAAATTATATTTATTTAAGAATTATACTTAAATAAGTTTGATTTGAAATGTATTGAATTTGAAATTTAAAGAAGTGTGTTACAACTTGAAATTTGATTAAAGGTGACTTAAATGGATATTTCAAACTTATATATATTTAAATGGGATGTTTTGTTTATTTAAATTTGTAAATTGAAGCTGTATTTAGAAATGTTTCAAAACTAAATAATAGTTAAGTGAATTTGATATATATATATATAAGTATCAAATTTAGTTTTGAAATGTTGAATATTTAAAGCTTTGAAATATATTGAAATTGAAATGGCTTATTTTATGGTTCAAATATATATTTGAAATCGATAATTTGAAATGGTTTATTGAAAACCTGAATCGAGTTGAAATTGATGATTTGAGATATTAAATTAAAATTTTGGAATTCGAGTTGATTTGAATCGATTTGTGAAATTTGAGGAAACTATTTTACTTTATTAAGTAATTTTAAATTATATTTAAAACTATTCATATTTTACTTTATAAATTATTTTAATATAAACTATTTTAATATAAATCATTTTTAATATAAATTATTTTATTTTAAACTATTTTAACTTATAACTATTTATATAAACTATTTTCTTTTATATACTAATTTTAATATCTAAACTGTTTAAAAGGAAAGTGTTATGATTTCCAAAATGCTATAATTTCAAAGTGTTATGATTTCCAAAATGCTATGATTTCAAAGCTGTGATTTCCAAAGTGTTTTGATTTTTAAAAGACTATGATTTCGAAAGCGTTATAACTTTGGAAAGTGATATGATTTTGAAAGTGGATATATTTGAAGTGAAAATGATATCGTAGAAATTTGGGTTTTGAAATGAAATGATATTTTAGTTTTGATGTATAAACTATTTTGAAATGACCACGGTGTTATAATAAGGTTGTTAAAGAGACCGGGATCGGATATGGACATACTCTCTGTCGATACCGAAAACCACTTTAACAACTGTGCACGCGATGGAGTTTCCAAAATGAGTTACTTGTATTTCAGTTGATATTTCACTTGAGTTGGATTTATTGATATAAGAATGTTAATCCTGACTCGAGTGTTTTGTGTTTTGCTTTACGCTCGGGTCAGACTGAGTGATACAACATTTGAGACTCACCTTTGGAGTTGGAGCTTCGCTTGGAGACCCAACTATTTATCTATCCTGCTTTCAGTTGTTCAGTCGATTCCAGTGATGCATTCAGATCTTGTATTTGATTATTGTATTGAGACATCTATGTACTCGTGACTTTTGTTGTATCTTGTTTAACTCTGTTATATATATGTAGTAGCTTCATGAACTACTATTCTTTTGTTTCCGCTGCATTATTGTTATATTACTCTGTGACTGTGATCTGTGATGATTTTATTTACTGTATATATGAGTTTTGCCAAATTTTAATTACAATCTATTATTTTGAATTATTCAAGTCCGACATGTGTGGATTTATTCTCGATTTGAATGGTCCAAAAGAGTGGGTCGTTACAGCACGGGAGCACCACCATCCAACGTTTGGAGTGGCTTTTTAAGCATTTTGCAGCATGTTCCTCATTATAGTACTAAACACAGTCTGCAAATCAAGAGTAGCAGCTCCCGAGCCAACTCCCTCCTCGACTCCAGAGTTGGAGTTCCTAGCAGAATTCCATGTTTGGCGACTCATCACTCAATCAATAATAAGGACGATCATTCTCTCTATGAGCAATTCTGCCTAATTAGTGCTCTTGTATATATGTACACTCTCGATCCAGTTTAAGGTGAGAACTCCTACCCTATCTCCACTGGATCCCGGTATCCCTTAGGTTAAACAACGGAACAAAGCTCTAATACCAAATGTAATGATCGCCCTATACTAACGACACCCAATATACCTGTATAATGCGCTATAGTGGTGATCGGTTGATGTTGGGCGATCATCAATAGTTGTAAGGTAAATAAGCAATACTGAACTTGTTGTATATCACACAGCGCATCGAATAAAATATAACAGTAAAACATCTCAGATATAAAACAGGGGAGACGGTAAATAATTGACTGTACCACAGCATCAGAGTATACAGATCCAAACCATAAACAACATAAGTGATAGGGTTATACATCAAATAATAACTTATAAAATTTGTCTCTAAATAGTAAAGCACTAGCAATCTCCATAGTGTTGTGCAGTGGAACAACAAATGAGTATATATAATAATACAAGAATAGCCTCATGCTCGCCACCTGTCCAACTCCACGTGCTCACCAGACTTGATATCCCTAATCTACACATTTAAGAGTACCCAAAGTTATAGAAAGCAAAGCATAAAACTCCAGGTCAGACAACAGTCTGGTGTGAGCGATAGAAATCTCTAGTACTATAAAGGAAATAAACTAGGACAAATGGTATGGAAAATCATACCTGACATATCTTTGCATCAACAGAGTTAGCACATATAAAAGATATATGCTACTCTATGATAGTCATTATGGATATACTATATGTCAAGGTACTAAGGGTGTTCAGATATCTGCATCGTTAATGTCTACATCGTGTGACATCCCTAAGGTAATAAAAACAATCAAATAAACATAACATCTATCATCCATCCTCACATTCACAAACTTAGTGTGTTGGACATATTATTTTCATATGACATCCCCGTATAGTCCAGAACTACTCAACGTTCAAGTTTCTTGGTACTCTAATCCATGCCGCTCAAATGGTTAGGAACTAAACTATGCCCGACGTAAAGAGCCCAGGGTAAATGGATCGGGTCATCGTTTGAACTAAGGCACTCGACAAAAGCCCAGGTGAACATCCTCACATACCCTTGCTTTATGAGTACACTTCAAAACCTACGAATATCAACGATCCCATTGCACACATCATCCACAGCAGACCTCATCTCGGAACTGTCCTGACAACTCCCGTCTGAAGTCGACGCGGTTGGGAACTATTCTAGATGGCCATCTTCAGTCATAGAATTCATTGTGCATCCCGTAACCATCCTCCAATAGTTCCTTCAATCCGGCTACTTTGCATCCCGAATTATAGCTATCCATCATCTAGGGTATCACTTCCCATCGTGAAATCATCATCGTCGAATCATGCGTCATCTCATCAGAAATCATCACCAATCCTTTTTCAAACGACCACAACTCGAGTATACTAACTCCAATCAAATTGAAACTAGGAATGTAGGCTTATAGGACCTTCCTTGTCACCCAATATCCATCTCACCAAGTTGGGTCAAAAGTTATGGATCCATACCAATCCAAGTTTGGATTTATATCGATCCAACACTTTACATCTTCAAACGACCATAACTAGAGTGTATGAACTCCAAATGACTTGAAATTTGGAAAGAAAGCTTATAGGGCCTTCCTTGTCACCCCATATCTATCTCATCAAGTTTGGGGTAAAAATTATGGATTCATCCGACCCAAGTTTGGATTTATACCGATCCAACTTTTGGATTTATACCAATCCAAGTCTAGAACCCCATCTATCCATGTTTTGGATCTGCATCAATCCCATACTTAGCTAAAATTGCATGCACTCCTCCCTTGCTCCCTTGATTTCCTCGATCCATGATTTGAAGTCACCGTCGATCCAAGAGTAAGGATCATTAACGATCCAATTGTAAGGATGATTACCGATCCAATTGCAAGGATGACTACCGATCTAATACTTGGGAGTTTCTCCCAAGCACTACACCCATAGAATCTTCCACTGATCCATCTTCTGGATCCATACCCATCCTTTCTTCTGGATCCCTACAGATCCAAGTTTTAGATTTTTATCGATCCAAGAGCCAACTTGTGCTTTAAAGCCCATATCTTAACCGTTGAATGACCTAAAATTTAGTATGCAACCTTACGAGGGATTCCTTGTTGCCTTATATCGATCGCACCCCAATCCGATAAATTCGGATTCCTAGATCGTCGATGATCCAAGATCCAATACTAAGTCTAGATCGCCATTCGATCGGCGTTTTCAACTAGTCAAACATTAAACAAGCATGCAAACATCATATAGAAACCAAATTATCAGCCAAACATCCAAACATGTCTATTTTAAAGAAATCTAAATCCAAGGTGAATGTTAGGGATCCATAAGAACACGTTTTAGAAATTAAGCCTAAATCATTTAAAATTTACTTATATGGTTTAATATGGCCTAAAAACATTTTTAGGGGTTTTAAATAATTTTTAAAACATCATTTAGGTTGTTTAATGACCTAATTAGTGAGTGTGATATCTCGTCACCCACCTTAATCCAAATCAAAGCCCAAATCCTTCAATCAACAGTAGATGGCACGAAATCCAATGCTCCTCTAATAGCAAATCTCTAATCTCAAGTGCTAATCTCCTCTTAGTGCTGTAATTTGGATAATTAAAGTATGTTTTAGGGTTGGTTTTTGGCTGATGGGAGTTAATGGAGGTTTCTAACTATTTTTGGGAGTTGTGAAATGATGAAGATGAAGTCCCATTTGCCCAAACTAACCCCAAAACCAAAATGGGTCACAGGCCTCAAAATTAATGACCCTAATTACCCACTTAAGCTGCTCATAAACATGGAAAACTTCGAATAGCCCTAACTCAAAAATGGTAAGTCCGTTTTCTTAATATGACCACTCTATGAAAAGGGAAATCATCATTCGGATCCAATTAAAGTGGTTTAGACCATAACTCAGCTTCTATCAAAAGTTACAGTCCTTACCAGATTTATAGGGTTAAAATGGCCATATAGAAATTCGTCAAAAATCATGGAGGTGGGAAATGTCCCTAGGAATCATTTCCCAAAATATTAGAACCATACAAGCTCATATGAAAATGATATAAATATTCTACGATCCTCCGATATGTAGAATACGGGTCATTACGTAATGACCCGTATTCTACGTATCGGAGGATCTTAGAATATTTATATCATTTTCATATGAGATTGTATGGCTCTAATATTTTAGGATATGATTCCTAGGGACATTTCCCACCTCCATGATTTTTGACGAATTTCTATGTGACCATTTGAACCTTGTAAATCTTGTATGGATTGTAACTTTTGATAGAAGCTGAGTTATGGTCTAAACCACTTTCATTGGATCCGGATGATGGTATCCCTTTTCGTAGAGTGGTCATCTTAAGAAAAGGACTTACCATTTTTGATTTAGGGCTATTTGATGTTTTCCTTGTTTATGAGCAGCTTAAGTCGATAATTACGGTCATTAATTTTAAGGCCTGTGACCCATTTTGGTTTTGGGGTTAGTGGAGGCAGATGGGACTTCATCTTCATCATTTTACCACTCCCAAAAATAGTTTGAAACCTTCATTAACTCCCATTAGCCAAAAACCAACCCTAAAACATACTTTAGTTAGCCAAATTACACCAATCAACTGTAGATGGCAAGAAATCCAATGCTCCTCCAAAAGCAAATCTCTAATCTCAGGTGCTAATCAAGCTAATATCCTCTTAATGGTGTAATTTGGCCAATTAAAGTATGTTTTAGGATTGGTTTTTGGCTAATGGAAGTTAATATAGGTTTCTAACTATTTTTAAGAGTTGTGACATGATGAAGATAAAGTTTTATCTGCCCCACTGACCCCAAAACCAAAATGGGTCATAGGCCTCAAAACTAATGACCCCAATTACCAACTTAAGCTGCTCATAAGGAAACTTCAAATAGCCCTAACTCAAAAATGGTAAGTCTTTTTTCTTAATATGACCACTCTATGAAAAGGGATGCCATCATCCGGATCCAATGAAAGTGGTTTAGACCATAACTCAGCTCCTATCAAAAGTTACAGTCCATACAAGATTTACAGGGTTAAAATGGACACATAGAAATTCATCAAAAATCACGGAGGTGGTAAATGTCCCTAGGAATCATTTCCCAAAATATTAGAACCATATAATCTCATATGAAAATGATATACATATTCTATGATCCTCCGATATGTAGAATACGGGTTGTTGCATTCTCTCCCGCTTTACGAATTTTGCCCTCGAAATTCCATAATAAAGTCAACAGGGTCATCCCGAATGCCTAACAATCATATACAAGCATAGGCAACCATCACACATCAAACATGCATACACATCAACAAAGGAAAAAAGAAAATATCTAAGCTTATCCTAGCATGCAGGATACTATGCCATAGTACATTTCATGATATCATAAGCGAAAGTAAAAGCAATGAATAAGAAACCTCACCAAGTAAAGAGCTTTGGATATGCTGTCCTCATGCTCTCCTCGGCCTCCCAAGTGCAGTCGCCTTCATTATCACTCCACTGAACCTTTACCAACTTCGCCGTCTTCCTCCTAAGCTGCTTCGTATCACATCTGACGATACAAATTCACCTACGAGGTCTCGAAGCCTCTAGTTCAATCTTAATATCATCTACTAATCCAGTGCGATAGTTATGCCTGAGTCATGCATAAATTTTCGCAAGTGAGAAACGTGGAATACATTGTGTACTCCCGCCATTCTTTGAGGTAAGTCAACTCTGTAAGCGAGGTTCCTGATCCTCTCTAATATCGGAAAAGGACTAACAAATCTCGGTGCCAATTTTCCTCTACTACCGTACCTAATGATATTCTTCAATGGAGAGATCTTGACAAATACTATATCATCAATAGAGAATTCTAAATCTCAACGTCTACTTTCAGCGTAGCTTTTCTGTCTGTCTTGGCCAGCTTTCATCCGTTGCCGAATGATCTCGATCTTTTTCGATGGTTCTCTAACCATATCTGGTCCAAGTAGCAATTTTTCATCGCTTCCATCATCAAGAAGGAGCATTGCACGGTCAGCAATATAATGCCTCAAATAGTGCCATACCGATGTTATACTGATAACTGTTATTGTATGCAAATTGAACAAGATGTAAGTGATCATCCCACGAGCCTCCAAAGTCGAGTATGCAGAGATCTTTTAAGATATGATTCACTCTCTCAGTTTAGCTGTTAGTTTGAGGGTGATAAGCTTCGGTGAGGTGCAACACTATCCTTAACACCTCCTATAAGCTCTTCCAAAACCCACTACCGAACAACGAGTCTCGGTCACTCACAATGCTTTTCGACACTCCATGGAATCGTGCTATCCATTTCACATACAATTCGACTAGTTTGGCTACCATTCTACTTGACTTGACGAGTTTAAATCGAGTGTTCTTGGTGAATTGATTGACTATGACCCAAATGCTATCGTATCTTACTCGAGTCATATGCATTCCATCGATACTTGCCATTTCCACTCGGGAACTTCTGGCGGTTGCATCGGACGACTAGGATTCTTCTGCTTTGCCTTAACCAACTGGAAGTTCATGCATTTTGAGATGAATGTCCCAACGTCTTTCTTCATTTCTTTCCAATAGTAGGTCTGCCTCATATCACGATACATCTTTTTACCGCCAGGGTTAATCATCAATCTCGAATGATTGCACACTTTGAGCACTTCATCCTTCAACCCATCGACATCGGGAATGAACAATCTCACGTTTTTACAGAGCCAACTATCTCAGTCGAGTTTGTACTATCTCATGTCCTCAGAGTCTATTCCCTCTTCAATCATAGAAATGATGTTGGCTAATCTGGCATCGTGCCTCTGACTAGTACCAATTTTCTCAATAAGGGTAGGTCTGATAGTCAAGCTCGTCAACATCTCTGGCTCTAGCTCGCATCTCAGTCAGAAATTATAACCAGTAATATACTCAACTGCATCCACTCTAGGAAGTTAGCTCCCAACCTGGCATGTCTCCTACTCAAGATTTCGGCAATTACATTACCCTTCATGTGTGTATATGCAATATCAAAGTCATAGGAGACCTAGAACTATAACCATCATTGCTAGCAATGGTTAAGATCCTTCTGCGACAAGAGGTACTTCAATAATTTATGGTCGGTAAACAACTCAAACCTCTCTCCTAAAAGATTGCATCTCCAAATCTTCAATGCAAACAAAATCACTGCTAACTCTAAATCATGGGTCCGGTATTTCTTCTCATGTCGCTTTAACTATCGACTAGCATATGCAACAACCTTGCCTCTCTGCATCAATATCGCGCCCAATCCAGTACCACAAGCATCCGTGTATATTGTTATTTCCATACCCCTGCTCGGAATAGTCAATACTGATGCACTTGCCATCTTCTCCTTCAGACTCACAAATGCTTGCTCATATCTCGCATCCCAAATAAAAGTCTGATTCTTTTTCGTCAAGTGAGTCAATGGTGCTACTACCTCAGAAAAGTCCTGGATGAATCATCTATAATATCCACCTAACCATAAGAAATTTCTCACATCCATAGCATTTTTAGGTCTAATCCAATCTTGGACTACTACAACTTTTGCAGGATCAATGGTAATGCCCTGCTTAGAAACAACGTGACGCAAAAATCACACTTCCCTCTTCCAAAAGTGACATTTAGAAAAACTTCGCCTTAAGTTGGTATTTTCTCAACACCTCTAGTACAATCCTTAGATGTGTCTTGTGTTCTTCCTCTGTCCATGAATAGACTAGAATATCGTCGATGAACACAAGCACGAATTTATTTAGCTGACCCCTGAACACACGGTTGATAAGATCAACAAAGTATGCCCATGCATTAGTTGGCTCGAACAGCATAACCAACCACTCATAGAAACCAGACGGCATACGAAACATGGTAATTGACACACTCTCCTTCGCTACTCCTAGTTGGTGAAATCTCGTAACAAGATCTAACTAAGAAAATACTCTGCCACCATAAAGCTGATCGAATAAGTCATCAATATGTGAGAGTGGGTACTTATTCTTCTTCGTTACTTTATTCAGCACACGGTAATCAACACATAATCTAAAGGAGCTGTCCGCCTTTGTAGAGAATAGTAATGGCGCCCCCCCACTTAGATATACTATTGCAAATGAACCCTTTTCGCAAAAGGTCATCCACTTGCACCTTAAGCTCTCTCTGCTCTCTAGGTGCAACCCTCCTCAACGACATTTATATCAGTCTAACATCTTTAGCTAAATCAATACATAACTCGATCTCTCTATGTGGCGGAAGTCCTTTCACTTCCTCAAATATGTTCGGATACTACCTAGCAACAAACACTAATGAAAAATCGTCATGTCGGATATCGAGCGAATATAGAAAGCTAACCATCACATCATTATTTGGAAGGCAACTTAACACTACCGTCTGCCCATCATCTAACCCTATCATCACCAATGACTTCTCACAATCCACCATCACTCCGTACGTATGAAGCCAGTCCATCCCCAGAATGATACTAAACCTATCGAACCCAAAAAATTATAATCAAAAGAGCATCCACGACTTAATAAGACCAATCCACGAAAAATTATACACAGGCTAGTTGAGCCGCCAATAGGGTTCATCACAATCAAAGGCGGTCAACTATTTTGGGTTCCAATCCTAATCTATTTGCTAAGTTACCAGATATAAAGGAATATGAAACCTCGATATCAAATAAACTCATATAGGAACATCATAAATGAAAAGCATACCTTGAATAACCCCTTTCTCTTTCGTTGATGGAGCATTCGACGAAGTTGGAATGGTATTGATAACAAATGCTTTCACCACCTGCTTCTACTTTAGTGGCTCTGGATAGTTCTTCTGAATGTGCCCAAGCTTATTGCACTTGTAGCATTTCCTCCCCTCAGCTTTGCAGTCTGTAATATAGTAACCTTTCTCTCCGCAATTGTAGCAAATCGGTCCCACGATGACCTTCTTCTTTTAGCCATCTTTGTTCTGAAACTGCTTCATCTTATTGTTCCACTTCTTCTTGCCTCCCCCACACAATTGTGGCTTTGGCTCTTCTTAAGGAATGATGGCTTTTGGTTTCGGATACAGACTCTCATGCCTCAGGGCTTTCTCGACTATCATCTCAAAAGTCTCATCAATATGGCCCACAAGTCGCTCCCCCAAGTAGTCGTCGAAGCCAATGATAAATTTCTCATTCTTCTTTAATGGAGTGTCGATGAAGGGCATCCCATATTTCGAAAAAGCATTGAACTCAGCAATATACTCGAAGACAGTCATATCCCTTTGCTTCAGGTTCACGAACTTACGGAATAGAACTGACTTTTGAGCTGTAGAAATAAATTTCTCCCCAAATCTAGCTTTGAACTGGTCCTAGGTGAACTGATTCTTGGGAGTGGCTGCCCATACAACATTCCACCAGTTCATGGCTCATCCTTGAAGCTATCAAGAAGCTAATCATCCTTTCATAGCATCATCCAGCTCTAAGTCAATGAAAATCCTTTCGTTGGTATCAAGCCAATCCTGCACTTCGATTGCCGACTCCGTTCCTTGGAATGGTTTGCCACCAAGACTAGCAAAGTCCTTGTTCAGCTTAGCAAAATCGGCTTTGGGCGTCTGCACTGGAGCACCGCCATCCAAAGTTTGGAGCGGCTACTTGAGCATATTGCAGCATGTTCCTCATCATAGTATTAAACACAGTCTGCAAATCAGGATGAGCAGCCCCCGGGTCAGCTCCTTCCTCGACTCTAGAGATGGAGTTCCTAGCAGCGTTCCCTGTTTGGCGACTCATCGTTCAATCTGTAATAAGGACGATCAGCCTCTCTATAAGGAATTCTACCTAAGTAATACTCGCATATGCGGTGCGACTTATTTTGTATATATTATACTCTATAGTTTTGAAAGCCAAAATATATTACAAGTACGTGCTCTTATACACACACATACACACTCTCAATCTAGTCTAAGGTTAGAACTCCTTCCCTATCTATATTGGTATCTCTTGGGTTAAACAATGCAACCTAAGCTCTGATACCAAATGTGACAACACTCAATATACCTATATAGTGCGTGTAGCAGTGCTAGGTCAATGCGGGGCGACCATCAATGGTTGTAAGGTAAATAAGAAATACGGAACTTATCATGTATCTCACAGCACATCAAATAAAATATAATAGTTAAACATCTCAAATATAAGCAAGCGAGACAGTAAATAGCTGAATGAACCACAACATCAGAGTATACATATCCAAACAGTAAACAACATAAGTGATAAGGTTATACATCAAATAATAACTCACAAAAAATTTCTCTAAATAGTAAGGCACTGGCAAGCTCCATAGTGCTATGCAGTGGAATAGCAAATTAGTATATATAATAATACGAGAATGGCCTCATGCTCGCTACCTGTCTAACTCGACGTGATCACCAAACCTGATATCCCTAATCTACTCATTTAAGAGTACTCAGAGTAATAGGAAGTAAAGCATAAAACTCTAGGTTAGACAATAGTCTGTTGTGAGCAATAGAAATCTCAAGTACTATAAAGGAAATAAAATAGAACAAATGGTATGAAAAATCATACCTAACATGTCCCTGCATCCACAGAATTAGCACATATAGAAGATATATGCTACTCTATGATAGTCATCATGGGTGTACTATATGTCAAGGTACTAAGGGTGTCCAGATATCTACATCAGTAATGTCTACATCGTGCGACATCCCTAATGTGATAAAAATAATTAAACAAACATAGCATCCATCCTCACATTCTCTCACTTAGTATGTTGGACATATGATATTTTTATGGCATCCTCGTATATTCAAGGACTACTCAACGTCCTAGTTTCTCGGTACTCGAATCTGTGCCGCTCAAAAGGCTAGGAACTAGAGTATGTCCGACGTAAACAGACTAGGGTAAATGGATCAGGTCATCGTTTGATCCAAAGCACACGACGTAACCCCAAGTGAGCATTCTTACATACCCCTATTTTACAAGTATATTTCGAAACCTACAAATATCAACGATTCCTTTGCACATGTCATCCACAGTAGAGCTCATCCCGTAACTGTCCTGGCAACTCCCGTCTGAAGTCGTCAGAGTTGGGAACTATTCTAGACATCCATCGTCAGTCATAGAATATAGAATGTCATCGTACCTCCCGTAACCTTCCTCAAATAGTTCCTTCAATCTGGCTAATCTACATCTCGAAGTATAGCTATCCATCATCTTGCCATCAGTTCCCATCATAGAATCATTACCGTCGAATCATGCATCATCTCATCGAAAATCGTCACCGATCCATCTTCAAACGACCACAACTCGAGCATACTAACTCCAATCAAATTGAAACGTGGAATGTAGGCTTATGGGACCTTCCTTATCACCCTATATCGATCTCACCAAGTTTGGGTCAAAACTTATGGATCCATACCGATCCAAGTTTGAATTTATACCGATCCAACATTTTACATCTTCAAACGACCACAACTTTAGTTTATGAACTCCAAATGACTTAAAATTTAGAAGACAAGCTTATAGGGCCTTCCTAGTCACCCAATATCAATCTCATCAAGTTTAGGGTAAAAATCATGGATCCACACCGATCCAAGTTTGGATTTATACCGATCCAACTTTTGGATTTATACCGATCCAAGTTTTAGAACCCCACCGACCCATGTTTTGGATTCATACCAATCCCACACTTAGCCAAAATTGCATGCACTCCTCCCTTGCTCCTTTGTCCTTAGTCCATGCTTTGAAGTCACCGTCGATCCAAGAGTAAGGATCATTACCGATCCAACTGTAAGGATGATTACCGGTCCAGCCGAAAGGATGATTACCGATCCAACACTTGAGACTTTCTCCCAAGCGCTTCATCCATAGAACCTTCCACCAATCCAAGCTTCTGGATCCCTACCGATCTGAGTTTTGGATTTTTACCGATCTAAGAGCCAACTTGTGCTTTAACATCCATATCTTGACCATGCAAACTTCGAATGACCTGAAACTTGGGGTGAAACCTTATGAGGCCTTCCTTGTTATATTGATCATAGCTCGATCCGGCAACTTTGAACTCCTAGATCGTCGATGATTCAAGAACCAATATAAAGTCTAAATCGCCATTCGGTCAGCATTTTCAACTATTCAAACATTAAACAAGCATGCATACATCATATAGAAACCAAAATATCAGCCAAACGTCCAAATATGTCTACTTTCAAGAAACCTAAATCTAAGGTGAAGGTTTAGGATCCATAAGAACATGTTTTTACAAATCAAGTCCAAATCATCTAAATTTCACATATATGGTTTAATATGACTTAAAAACATCTTTAGTATTTTTAAATAATTTTTAAAACATCATTTCGAGTGTTTAATGACCTAATTAGTAAGTGAGAGATTTAATCATTCACCTTAATCCAAATCAAAGTCTAAATCCTTTAATGAATAGTAGATGGCAAGAAATCCAATGCTCCTCCAACACCAAATCTCTAATCCCAACTGCTAATCATGCTAATCTATTCTTAATGGTGTAATTTGGCTATTTAAAGTATGTTTTAGGGTTGTTTTTGGCTAATGGGAGTTAACTGAGGTTTCTAACTATTTTTAGGAGTCGTGAAATGATGGGGATGAGGTCCCATCAACCCCCACTAACCCCAAAACCGAGATGGGTCATGGGCCTCAAAACTAATGACCCTAATTACCCACTTAAGCTGCTCAAAATCAAGGAAAACTTCAAACAGCTCTAACTCGAAAACGGTGACTCCATTTTCTTAGTATGATCACTCTATGGAAAGGGAAACCTTCATCTGGATCTAATGAAAGTGGTTTCAGACCCTAACTTGGC
Source organism: Allium fistulosum (assembly GCA_030737815.1). Classification (NCBI taxonomy): domain Eukaryota; kingdom Viridiplantae; phylum Streptophyta; class Magnoliopsida; order Asparagales; family Amaryllidaceae; genus Allium; species Allium fistulosum. The sequence continues at coordinate 371,005,294 of CM060906.1, read as the reverse complement.
TCAATAGTTATAGTCCATGCAAGACTTATAGGGTCAAAATGGTCATATAGAAATTCGCCAAAAATCATGAATGTGGGAAATGTCCTTAAGAGTCATTTCCAGAATATTAGAACCATAAGACCTCATATTAAAATAATATAAATATTGTATGATCCTCTGATACATAGAATATAGGCTGTTACAACTACCCAAGTTCGCATAGAAAAGATAGATAGATAGAGGATCAATAATTACCTTATTGTCATCATATTCAATCAATGTGATGATTTGGGTTTTGTCCGTTAGTTCCTTAAGGCGATACTCATCAAAATTCCTTAAGCAATAGAACGATCCTTCATGAATCCTCTTCTTCTTCAAATTGTTGTTCAGTAATTGTACTTTCTCTTAGCCAAACCTTAATATTTTCGTTAGTTGCTTGAGAGATCGGTGTAGAAGATGAGGATTGGCCTTTTATTTAATCTTTTTGGGAACGGTTTTAGGGCCATTTGTTGATTTGGGAAACTAGGGTTATGGTTCTCGAGGGTTTGAGAACATTTTTGAGAGTAAGAAATGAGAAAAGAAAAGAGGGTAGATTACAGAAAGGATGTTTAAAAACAAAAAAGCAATCGCTCGGATGTCTGAATTTGAGATTCAGGCGTCTGATTGTTTTTTTAAATGGACTAGAGCCTATATAGTGTAAAAATAGCCGTTTTTAGATGTTTGAATTTTAAGAGGTAGATGTCAGAATTGGTGACATTTTTGACTAGAGAGTCTAAAGTATTAAATCCATATATTCGGACGTCTAGATAATGGGATCAGACATCTAAAAAATATATTGAATTCAAAAAATAAAAAGTAACAGTAAAATATATGTCTGTTTATAAACTCTTAGACATTTGGTTGTAAATAAATAGTTTTATAGAAAAAGAACCATAAAACAATTATATATACGATTATTATAACAAATGTGAATACATTATTATTTAATTTTCCGATGGCTCTGTTTCTTCTTCTTTTGAAGGTTCTTGCTCCCAAGAATTATCTTTCTTCTGTCCATATATTTGATTAGAGTTGACGTTGTTTCGATGGACTTCTAGTCGAACGAATACACTTTTTGGTCGTTGATTTACCACAAAAGCCCATTATAGTTCTTTCTATAAAATCAAATTTTCACCCTACGGACATTGCTCCCAATATATTTCCTTTTACAATCTCATTGTTTCTTCTTGATAGTGAGTTATACTGTTGATATGATCATCTTGAGCAGTAGTAATGTGGCCTTCAAAATTTATCGATTGCCTAACTTTCTTTCCTTTTAGGGAGAAACCAATTTTTTCTTAAGGTGTGGAGACAATCTTAATATATAAGGAGGAGTTGTCTTATGAAGTCAACATGTTTTAGTGGAAATTTTTTGAATGAGAGAGATATTTTTTGAAGGAGATGAAGTTGTTTTTAAATAGTAATTTTTTTACTAAAAATAGTTAAACAATAAATATGATAGAGGTTCATTGCTTATTCTTAACCAAAAACTAGGTTACTATTTTTTGGTGGGGAGAATTTAGCCAGTGATAAACTTATTTTATAATCATGAAATATTCTTAGGTATTTTGAAAATAAATAAAAGTCATATATGTATGGATTTATCCAATTAGTTCATTTAAGGAGAAAATGCCCAGTGCCCTACGTAATTTCAGGAAAGTTGATTCACAAAGAGGTTTAGTAAAACTATTAGCTATTTGGTTTTCTGTATTAACAAATTCAAGGGGAATAACTTCTTTTACTATGTTTTCTCTTAGGAAATGATGATGTATATCAATATGTTTTGTTCTAGAATGATTTATAGGATTTTTTGGGAGATTAATAGTGCTCGTATTATCACAATATATATGATATTTTGAAATAATTTTTTGCAAAATCTCGAAGTGTTTGTTGCATGTATATAACATGAGCACAAGCCAAAGATGTTGAGAGATATTCAGCCTCACATATCGATAGTGAAACTAATTCAAAATCGGCATCACTATATGAAACTAATTCAAAAGAGCTGCCTTTCGGATAAAAGAGACCATAATCTTTGGTATTAGTTAAATATCGCAAAATTCATTTCATGGCTCAATGACGTGATTCCATGGGTTGCGCCTGAAATTGAGCACATAAAAAACACTCATCATGATGTCGGGTCGACTAGGAGGTAGATAAAGTAAAGAGACTATCATACCTCTATATAGTTTTTGATCAAACTCCTTACCATTCTCGTCTTTGTCTAAATGCAGGCTAGTACTCATTGGAGTCGGTTTACATGAAGTATTATCCATTTCAAAACATTTTAATAATTCTCTACGATATTTTTCTTAATAGATAAATATACAGTTTTCTAATTGTTTAATTTATAGACCGAGAAAGAAATTCAATTCTCCTATATGTGACATTTCAAATTCATTTTTCATAATATCTGCAAAATTACTACACATATTCTCATTCGTAGACTCAAATGCTATATCATCAACATAAATTTGAACAATTAAAATATCATCATTTTTCTTTTTGATAAATAATGTAGTGTTAATTTTATCAATTTGAAAACCAGAACTTAACAAATGACTTTTGAGTCAATCGTAACAAGCACGAGTTGCCTGCCTAAGACCATAAAGCGCCTTTTTAAGTTTGAAAACATGGTTTGGATATTTTTCATGAACAAATAGAGGTAGTTATTCAACATAAACATTTTCTTTAATAAAACCGTTTAAGAAAGCACTTTTAACATTCATTTGATATAATTTAAAATTGCGATGACATGCAAATGTAAGTAATATTCGTATTGCTTCTAGTCGAGCTACAGAAGAAAATATATATTTATAGTCAATACCTTCTTCTTAATTGTACCCTTAAGCGGCTAATCTTGCTTTGTTACGAATTATATTACCATTTTCATCAGCTTTATTTCTAAAAACCCATTTTTTTATACCTATAACGGATTGATCATTCGGTCTTGGCACAAGTTCCCAAACATTATTTGTTTGAAATTTAATAAGTTCTTCGTGCATTGCTAATATTCAAAAATCGTCTGTGGCGGCTTCCTTATAATTTTTCGGTTCTATATTTAAGATAAAAGCTACATGACCTAATTGATTTAACTGGTTTTAGTTGTCACTCTAGTATTTACATTTCCAAATATATTACCTATAGGATGGTCTTTTAAAATTCTAGGGGGGATCGTAATACATTATTGGTATTATTAGCATTTATATTTTCATTTTCATTTCCATAAGTGACATTATTTTCTGGAATATGAGTTTGATTTATTCCTAAATTTTCTTTGTCTTTATTATCATTTTTTTATTTCGCAACGAAAGAAACGTGTAAACTCTCTTCAATTGTATTAATTTGTTTATTAAATTTTCTATATGCATTGCTTCGTTACGAATAACCAATAAAACTTCCTTCATTAGCTTTTGGACTAATTTTTCCCAATTTATCTTTAGTATTTAATATAAAACATTTAAATCAAAAAATCAAAAATATGAGACTTTCGGTTTCTTTGATAAAACCTTTCATAAGAGGTGTTTTTAGTCAATGGTCTTAAAGATACACGATTAAGTACATAGCAAGCAGTAGCAATGGCTTCAGCCCAAAAATTCTTTGGTTAGTTGCTACTACTTAGTAATGTTCATGGACATTCTTATAAAATACGATTCTGCCTTTCAACTACACCATTTTGTTGTGGTGCTCTTGGAAAAGAAAAATTGTGACTAATACCTTTTTTGTCACAAAAATCTTCAAATGGTTCATTTTTAACTTCTCCTCCGTGATCACTTCTAATACTCTTAATTTTTAAATCTCTTAAATTTTGAATTCTTTTAGCAAATATTTTAAACATTTCAAAAGTATCATTTTTGTGTTTTAAGAATATTGTCTAAGTAAATCTAGAGTAATCATCAGCAATCACGAAAACATATTTATTATGATTTATTGATCTTACTTGAGTAGGACCAAATAAATCTAAATGTAGTCGTTCTAGTGGTTGTTTAGATGATATTTCCTTTTTAGATTTAAAAGACGTTTTCTTTAATTTTTCCGTATTAACAAGCGTTACACAGATTTTTAACTTTAAAATTAATTCTCAATAAACCTCTTACTAATTGATTTTTAGCAAGTTTATCAAGATATTTAAAATAAATATGACAAAACCGATTATGCCAGGGCCATGGATCATTATGATTTGCAATTAGACACATATCGTTAACATGTTTAATATTCATATTCAAAATATAAATATTTCGTTTTCTTATACCTTCAAAAATTAAAATTTTATCTTCGTTAAAAATATTACATTTTTCTTTTTCAAAATCGATTATAAAACCTTTATCGCATAACAGACTTATACTCAAAAGATTATGTTTTACCAATAACACATTGGTAATCAAAGGAGTGTTAGATATACCGACATTGATGATGTCTCCAATTCCAACTATGAATCCTTTTGAGTTTCCTCCTTATGTCACAGTTCCTCCATCAATATATGTTATGTTAGTTAACATTTTTGCATTGCACGTCACATGTTTGGGACATCCACTATCGAGTATCCATTTTTTGTTTTTGGGTACCTGTAAAAGAATAAGACATTTTATTGGTACCCACTTCCTACATTAGGGTTCTAAGTATTAGTAGAAGAAGGTAGCCATACCCAAGAGGGTTTGGGATGTTTAGAAATATAATTACTACTATAAATTACATTTTCTAGAAATTTTTCTACTCAAATTATTGTTTGTTTTAGGAACCCAAATCTTTATAAGTTTTTAAATTTGAAATATTTTCCTTTGTACTATTTTTAGATTTTCTAAATTTTACGTACAAAGTGTTATATTTCTTTAGACCATTTTGTTTTGTTTTCTTAAAAACAAGTCCATTTTTATTGCTAAAAGGTTTTGAAATTTTAGTCAAATTTTCTAAATTATGTTTTCCTTTGTTATTGAAACATTGTTAGTATTTTGTTCCAATTTTTGTTTTAGCTCTAAAACTTCATTTTTAGTCAAGTCCAAACTAGGTTTTAGTTCAAAAATTTATTTTTTAAGCTTATCATTCTCAACTTTACTAGCTTTAATTTCATCAATTAAAGTGGTATTTTAAGATTTAACTTTCACATGATTTTTGTGAAATTTTTAGTTCTTCTTCTAAAATACCTTTTTATCTTTCTAGCATGCTAATTCCTAATTCTGCTCTATTTATTTATCCTATTATCTTTATATAGTTTATCATCTAGCTCAATACTGATTTCTAGAATGTCATTATAAGAAAGCTTAAGATCTACCTCATTAGTGACTATGAAACAAACATTTGCTTGTTCTATGTCACTATCACTCTCACTGTCGAAAGAAGATGGATCAGAATCATCCCATGTCCCTCAAACAACTTTTCTCTTCTTCTTGAACTTCTCAAATTTTTTTCTTCTTATTCTTGTTTAATTGCGGACAATCATTCTTCATGTGCCCAATTTTTTTGCATTCGAAGCACTTGATTGAGGTACAGTTTTCGCCATCTTGTGCCTTTGTGAACATCTTGAATTTATTGTAGTTCTTAGCAATGAACACGATCTCATCTTCATCTAAGTCAGAGTTATATTCAATGACTTGAAAAGCTATACTCTTCTTCTCTTGATTTTATTCTTTTCTTGCCTACAAATTAGCTTCATACGACATTAGATTTCCAATTAATTCTTTAACTTTGAGTTAGAAAAGACTGTTTGCTTCTTCTATAGCTTGAACCTTTCTTTCCTGTTCAACCGTTAAATAATTTAAAATGCATATAACAAGGTCAAAATCAGTGAATGTAATTCCTAAAGCCAAGAGATCATGTTGTATAATTTGAAATCTAGCATACATATCTATTATAGTTTCATTAGTTTTTATTTTGGATGATGAAAATTGATTTTGTATAATAAAAGTTTTAGTTTGTTTGACTTTTTTGTGGCTTATGTGTGATTTGAAATGTACGCCAATATCATATGCAGTTTTACACAACATAACTCTAGAAAACTCATTCTTATGCAGTGAACAGAATATAATATTCGTTACTTTTGCGTTGTTGGTTGCCGCGGTTTTTTGAGCATCTGACAAAGTACTCATTTTAGTAGTAGGTCCTTCGTACTTAGTTTGAGTAGCTTTCCAAATCTTAAGACTATTAGCTTCTATAAAAATTCTCATACGTATAAACCAATTTGCATAGTTAGACCCAATGAATAGCGGAGGACATGCAGTTGATTGACTTTCTATAAAGTGCTTGCAATAATTTTAATTTTTCAAAAACTTTGTGGCGGTTAATGAAAGGACCATTCTCTGACACCAAATGAAAGTTTACAAGGATCTATAATACTATGGCTAACTCATATATACATGTATATGAAATATCAAGCTATATATTCAAGTAGATAGTTAAGTGAAGTAAAGTAATAATGATCACACCAGAGTTTTTATACTGGTTCGGATCTTCTGTCCTACGTTCAGTCCCGAAGTTCCCCTTCGGATTTTTCACTAACCAAAAACATCCTCACTTAGCCTGGAGGAATAGACAGTACATAATTTATCTAACTTGACAATCTTGTGTTCCAACAACATGGATTTTGACTTATAGTGCAAAGCTTCCTATAATCTCCACTTGAGTTAAATGAGTGTGAGCACATGAGTTTTAAGGAAGTAGATAACCAAATACTATATAATAGATGTTGGTCATATTGAAAGTAAGTTTGATATTTTGAAAGCAATAGAGAATGTAGAGTTCAAGAGATAAGATAATTGAAAAGAAAGAATTAATTTTCAAACTCTAGCAATTGCTATATATTTGTAGTTGCCAAAGTCACCTTCAAGGGTTGTAATTTTTCAAAAAGAGCCATCGAGAAGAGATGTGTCTTTTCAAAATATAGTTGTTAGGAAGATTCAGATATCTGAAAATTTTGGTCAGATGTCTGGTTTTGAATGTTTTTGTAACAGAGAATAATTAGTTTGAAAATGTAAGTTTTCAAACGTCTAGTTTCTGGTATCGGACGTCTGATTGTTGAAGAATATAAACTAGAAAATATTTAGTTTAAAGGGATATGTTTTCAAACGTCTGACTTTTGATGAAATCAAACTAGTGAATATTTAGTTCAAAAATGCATGACCTTAGACATCTGAATATTGCTCCTAGATGTCTGAGTTCCTAAAACTTTTTAAAATGATTTGAAATCTTGAATGAAAACTATTTCAATGTAAATATTTTTAGCTCATATCACTCAAGGGAGATTGTACAGATTTATCTAAGACACTAACACAAGTATATGACCCTTACAGTGTTATGTCTCCATGTCGAGCTCTATGATGATATATCCATTTTCCGATGCCTTTGTGACTTCCATTATGCTCAAGATTTGATGCTCATGTACCTGTATATTGGTCTATAAATTCTATGGTATAATTGTATGGTTGTCGTCATTAAAATCTAACAAGAGAGGTTCTAATAAGTCCTTCTTATGTTCTTTGCCATTCTTGCTCCATAAGGGAAGAATCTAGCAACGCCTTTGAAACATACGAAATTCAAAATAAAAAACTTGAGGATGCCAATGTGGATCTTGTTAGAGAAAATGAACTAATTGGCGACCAAGTCTAAGAGTAATTGGCTAATAGAAACAAAGAACAAGCACGATAGCTGGAAGAGTCTAAGCAAGCCAATGTTGGGAAATTCAACCATATCACTAAGTAAAGAGCTGACATAGAATACACACAAAATAAAATTGAAGAACTGGAAATAGAATTATTAGGTCGAAATTTGATTCAACCTAGTATGATTTATTCATAAAGAGCCAATGGCACTTAAGAACGATAGAACACTTAGTCAAGCGTGCTAGTGTGAAGTTTGTATGAAGTCATTATACAATTAGGCTTTGTTAAGGTCCTTTGTTAGAAAGGCACAAATTCAAATATGACCTAATGACCATTAATGCTCAAAATTTAAGCTTCTTTATTATGCATAAGATAAAATGAAAATGAGAAAGAAGAACTATTTGGAATTCTCCCCTTTATAGTGGGAGTACATTCCTATTTATAGAGTACCTTAGCCCTTAGATTCATGATACCTGTCATTTTGGAAAACGAACGGCTACGATTTGTTGACATGGCACATGCTTGGGATGACATGTGGCACAATCCTGTTATAAATTTTTTATAATGGTGTGGCATGACTAATCAAATCAGACAATGCTACGTGGATAGCTTAGACATTAAGTTTAGGTGCATACTTTCAATAACCGACAGCTTCATCTATCATCTTGCGATAGTTCTGTTTATCAACCTTCGATGGCTCTTTACTTTTCAATCTTCAATAGCTCTTCATTTGTCAACCTTAGATAGCTCTTCACTTCTCAACCTTCGATTACTGTTTATTTTACAACCTTCGATGGCTCTTTATTTGTTCACTTTCGATAGTTCTTCACTTGTCAACCTTCGATAGCTCTTTATTTGTCAACCTTCGATATCTCTTCATTTTTCAACCTTCGATAGATCTATTCAATATGTGATAACCCCCCTTTTGTATCATCTTGTAATAGTCATATTCCGTCAAGCTACGATAGCTACTTGGTCTCCAACTTGCGATGATTCCTTTACCATCAACTTGCGATAGCAATTTCACTGTCAACTTGCGTCTACAACCTTTACCTTCAACTTACAATAGCTACTACATATTCAACTTGCAATAGCTAAGTTATCTTCATCATGCATCAACTCTTTGCTTCCATTTTGCGATAGCTCATTGTTATCAACTTTCAATAACCCTACTTCTAATGGTTTCACACTTTCTCAATATTTGGAAATTTTGGGTGTAACACTTGCAATACCTAATAAGTTTTCTTATGCTTTAGCATAAGTAAACTTCTATCTTTCCTTAGCTTTTCGCTTTTTGGATCATTATTCCTTATTGCTACATTTTTAACTTAAGTAAAGTTCAAGTTCGCTTGTCCATCGAATCAAGAATTTAGTTGATCTTCCTTCCTTGAATGGTTGCTTTGACCGAGCCTTATGGCAAGACTAAAGGGTAAAGTGACCATCACCCTTTGAATGGGTGCTTTGACCAGGCCTGATGGTGGGACTAAAGGATTTTCGTCCATCTTTTTGGATAGTTTATTTGGCCAGGCCTGGCGGTGGGACTTAAGGCTTAATTGCCCATCAATCTTCGGATGAGTGCTTCAGTCAGGCCTTGCTGTGTGACTGAAGACTTTTCATCCATCACCCATGGATGGTTGCTTTGGCTTGAATAGGGGATGAGACCAAAGGATTAATTGACAATCACTCTTTGGATGGACGCTTCGGCTATGCCTTATGGAAGGATCAAATGCTTTTCGTCCATCTCCCATGGATGGGTGCTTCGGGCAAGATAGGGGACGGGACCAAAGGATTAACTGACCATCACTTTGGATGGGTGCTACGGCTAGGCCTTACGGTCGGACCGAATGCTTTTCATCCATCTTCATTAGATAGGTGCTTTGGTTAGGCCTAGCGGTGGGACCAAAGGCTTAATTGACCACCACTCTTTGGATGGGAGCTTCGTCCAGGCTTTGCGGTGGGATCGAAGGCCTTTTTTCCATCTCCGTTGGATAGGTGCTTTAGACTTGGCTAGCGGTGTGATCAAAGGCTTAATTAACCATCACTCTTTGGATGTGTACTTCAGCCAGGCCTTCTGGTAGGACCAAAGGATTTTTGTCCATCTCCCTTTGATTGGTGTTTTGACCAGGCAAGGCGATAAGATCGAAGGCTTAATGGTCCTCTTTAGGATATAAGATGTGTTTCTGCTTAACAAATCTCGCTTACCTCGTTAGGTTAGGAGCTAAGTCAAACATATCGCATCTCAGTCTGGGGGCTATTTTTTATGGAGATCTTTTGGTAATCCACTTTATTTATCCAACATTGTGAAATATGGCCTCTAATGTTATGCATTTCATGTTCTTTCTATCATATTTCCATCTAGTAACCTTAATTGCTAAGTTTCTAGACGAATCACTTCATAAATGACTATTCGCCCTTCCCAATTTGGTCCCAATGGTCCATTTTATAGGATCCTTTGTGTTTTCCATTACTAGACTTAGCACACGATCTCCTTTCTTGAATGCCCTTCTTTTTACTCTTGAATTGTAATATTTTGAGATTCTTCATTGGTATTCAACCATTTGCATGGTGGTTTGATCTCTTAGTTCTTTAATCAAGTCGGGCGACTCATGCTTTATCTATTGATTCGATGCGTAGGAGTATTCAATCCTTTGACGCGAAGGGACTTCAGCCTCGAATACGAGCATAGCTCTAAATCCATATGTTAAAGAATATAGGGTATGCCCGATAGCTGTTCTCGTGGAAGTTCTATATGCCTTAAAGCGAGGGTAAGTTCCTCCATCCAGTTTCCTTTTTCTTTGCCTAGTCATTTCTTTAAAATGTTCTTTATACTCTTACGCGCTGCATCTACTATCCCATTAGCTTAACGATGCAAAACTTTGTACTATTGCTTTTCTCTTACAAAAAAGGGTGAATTCTTTGCTCTCAAATTAAGTCTCATTGTTAGAAATAATCTTATTTGGTAGTCTGAATCTAGTAACTATATTTTTGATGACAAACTTCAAGATTTTCCAATGGTGATATTTGGCAATGGTTCTACTTCTACCTATTTGGTAAAGTAATCAATGGCTACTACGAAAAACTTTGCAACTCCTTTTGAGACCAAAAGAGGTATAACCAAGTCAATTCCCTATACATCAAAAGGCCACGGGCTTGTGATAGGAGTTAACTCATCCGAAGGTAACCATGGAATTCTAGAAAACTTTTGGCACTTATTACACCTTTAAACGTAGATTAATGCATCCTCTGTTATGCAGGGCCAATAATATCCATGCCTTATTAGCTTCTTTGCTAGCTTTACTCCATTGGAGCGATCCCCATAGAATCCCTCATGGGTTTAAACCTCACTCTTATTTCTGGGGTAATGCATCACAAGCAAGGTGTTGAATACCCTTTCTTATATAATATCCTGATGATTATGGTATATGCATGAGGCTTAGTATGTCAACCTTCACGATTCATTTTTTCTTTTGGGCAATATTCCTTTTTCTAAGTACTCAACTATGGGCATCATCCAACTATTAGTATATTTATCCTCATAAGGTTTTTTCTCGTTCTTTTGGATGCTTCTCAATGAATATTATCTTCTCAGGGGTCCTCTTTACTATATTACAGTTGTTATGCTTTTGATCGAGTTAGAACTAAGGACTTGTTATTTGATCCTTCTTTCTCTAATTCGATACTAGGGTTTTGTTGGAAATCAAGGGGAACAATTTTGTCTTTTGGTGCCCCTTGCGAGCTTGCTAATTTCGCCAAAGAATCTGCTTGCATGTTCTTCTCTCTTAGTAATTGATGAATAGAGAAACCTTCAAACTAAACTAGCATCTCATGAATTCTTTTTATGTATCGAGCCAACCGAGTATCTTTGATTCGATATACCTTTTCCAATGGGTTTACCATTAACTATGAATCGTTGAATATCTCTATCCTTGGGATTTTTATTTGTTGAGCTAAAGTTAACCCTACTACCATAGATTCATACTAAGCCACGTTAATAGTTGCAGAAAACCCTAGTTTTATTGCATAATGTAGCCTATGTTCATTGGGTGCAATTATCACACAACCGGCTTCAGTTCCCCGTTCATTTGAAGCTTCGTATACATATAACTGCCACCTCAGCTTGAGCTTCTTTTCTTTTTCTAATTGCTCTTCAATGAATCTTGTACATTCTGCTACAAAATCGGCCAAGGCCTGCCATTTAATTGATAATCGGGGTAAATATTCAATATCGTATTGCCTCAATTCCATCCCCTATTTTATCAATCTTCCTGATGTCTCGGGTTTGTTAAGGACTTTCCCTAGTAGATAATTTGGTTAAAACTTTAATTGGGTGTGCTTGAAAATAAGATCCTAACTTTCATGCTGATAGTAGTAAGAAATAAGCCATTTTTTCTATAATTGGGTATCTAGCTTTGGCATCTTTCAATTTCTTACTCATATAGTACACCAAGGATTGAATCCCATTTGCTTCCTTTATTAGGACTGAGCTAATTGCATGTTCCGATACTGCCATGTATAAGAGCAAGTTCTCCCTTAATAGGGCTAGAAAGTATCAATGGTTTTTTCAAATGGTCTTTTAGCTCCTGAATAGCTTTCTGGAAGTCTTTTATAATTTAAAGGTTTTTCATTTCTTAACAACATTGAAGAAAGGAATGCATTTATCAGTTGCCCTTGATATAAATCTGTTGAGTGTAGTGACTCATCCATTTAGTCTCATTACTTCTTTACTCATGTTTAGTACTGCCATATTTCTAATCACTTTAATCTGATCGAGGTTAGCCTGTATTCCCCGTTCACTCACGATGTATCCTAAGAAATTCTTGGATTGGATCCAAAAGGAATACTTTTGCGGATTTAATTTCATTTCGTACTTCCTCAATATCTCAAACATTTCTGTAACAACCTTGCTTCCTATGTTGTTATAGTAATAAATAAATTTAATTAAAATATAAATGTTTGAATTCAACTTTTAATTATTATTTTTCAAAATGATATTTTATTTAATTGGAGTCTATTTAATAAAAGATTTTCTTTAATAAATTGAAATCAAGTTATAAATTCTTTTTAGATAATATTTTGAACACGAATAAAATATTTTGACAAATATAAGATATTTCCAAAGTGTAAATAATTTTTATATCATTAAAATATTTGAAAAATAAATAAATTTATTCTACAATTAATATAACAAATAATTAAATAAAAAATAAAAAAATAAACAAGTACTGAATTGAATAAGAATTGTCTAATTATTTAAATATATCTTGCAAAATGAAATTTAAATTAGTTTGAAATAGATTGAAATATTTCAAGTAAATTAGTAGAGTTGTTAAAATAGAAGTAAGGAAATGGAAAATATATATATATAAACTAAATCAAGCACAAAGAAATCACCCAAGCCAATTAAAAATTTTACCTCTCTTTTTATTTGTTAACCTCTAACCCAAACAAAATCACTTTGCTAAACCCGACCATCCTTTTTGCCATAATCTTCTTCTAGAATTTTCGAACAAAATCAAAAATCGCGAATGGACAATATATATAATAAGTCGTGCGAGCCTTTAGTTGATCGACGCTGTGTAGGAGGTGGCCTAGAAGCGACAGCGGAGCCTACGATTGATGTAGGAGGTGTCGAGGTTGGGCACGTCGGTAGGAGTGCTTGCATGCGAGCGATTGATGCGGTGGCGTTGATGTGGTGTGTTGTGGCTGGTGATGGATGCACGTCGTGATTTGATGTCCAGGTGATGTGCGGGTTGACGTTCGATGATGGGTGTGGTGATGGCTGACTGCAATATGTACTTAGGGCTGAGCGAGTATACTTTAACTCTTCTAATCGGTGAGTATTTCCTTTAATACTCACAACTATGTTTACATATCAATGTTAGTTATGAATTCAACACATCTATGATAAGATATGGTTTTATATTAACAAAATTAAGCTGAATATAGTGGATTAATAATCATTAGATGAAGTTGATTTGTTGAATGGATTGTTTGGTACATTGAATTGTAATTGGTTGTTGTGATGGTTGATTATATTTGTTGATTTGAAGTGTCAACTTATAAACGGAACTATGTCCATTTGTGAATTGAACTATATATATTGTGTCTTGATGTGTATATTTTATAGATGACCAAGGTTCAGTGGAATTTGACTCGGGTCACGCTATAAAATTTATATTGATGATTGGTTGATAATATTGGAGTAATTTTACCCCATAATACATATATTTGGGTATTTAATTATCATCTTATTTTAAAAAGATGTTTGAAATTCTTTGTAAATCTATTTAAGGCTTTTGAAATATTATTAAAGTTTTTATAATTATTTATTTAAATATTATTCAATTTAGCTTTTTTTGTATTTACAAATATATTATTGACTATAATTATAGACACGGTTTTCTTTTGATATAGAACTCTTTTTAAAATCAATATTATAATATAACACAAGTATTGAATTATTTTAAATGCAAAATAGAATTTAATGTTATTTTATAATAATATATATTATGTAAATAATAGTATCATTTTAAAGATATTTTTATTATAAAATATATTTAAATATATTTTAAAAGATTTTAAACCTTAGAAAAATATTGAAACTCTTGTTATGAAATAATTAAATGATTTTGGATATATTTTGTATAAATAAAAAACCCCTCTCCATGAGAATATTGTATATGGAATAATTTACAAAGAAAAGGTTTCTATTTCTAACTAGTTTGAGTATGAAGTGTAAATATTGAATTATATTATATAGTTTGGATTAAATAATTAAAATGAGGTATATTTCAATATATTTAAAAGTTAATTTATCAAAAGTAAATCTATGTTGGTTTTATGTAATTAGTAAGATAAATAAATATATAATTCTGGAAAATATGAAAAATTTCTAAGTTAAGGTTTCCAATGTGAAAAAAGTAATATATAATAAGTTTAAACATGAATATTTCTTATATTTTTGTAATAAGATTTTATCCTTTTTTATGGTTTCCATCCCTTTTATATTGATTTCGATGAAATGAGTGATTCACCTTTGATATAAATTTGATTGATGATTTAAGATGATATGATGATGACATCTTTGATATGATTTTATTATATTTAATTATGTATGACGAGAAATCTGAACAAACAGAGTTATAATACAATAACAGGGGTATTCAGTAATATTTCTCCGGTTATTCTTTAGACTCGTTATATAGAATAATGTTGTGATGATTGTAGTTTATAAGAAGTGAATAAAAGTTTAAGTGACACATAGTGGTATGGGACGCTATAGGACGTTGCCGTGATATTTATTCGGTTATTCATTGTAAGTAGATGACACTCACATGATCGAAATATAGTGGATAATGTGAGGCGATACATAGAGATATATGGCTCTATGCCTATATTTAGTGAATATGGCTTTATGCCTAATGATGACCATGACTTTATGTCTATATATAATAGTTCTATATGCCACTATTACGATGTACTCCTATTATGTTTGTTGGAGGGGACCAGATGGCTAGAATCCACCTTAGCGGCCTGATCGTGAGGTCGCTCCACAGCTTCGTGCCATCGATCTCCCTTCTGGTACTAACAAAGTAGTGGATTGGCATATACTATTGATACACCTCACTTAGTGTTGATGTATGCCAGGTGCCACACATGTTGTTATACATGACTCTATATGGGATCTCATGCATGTCTTACAGTCATTTCCCATCACGATACTATTTGATAGTTTATATATAAGGAGATGTGATTATACTTGTGATATATGATCAGAGTATAGTGGTTTCTCAGTAAATTGAGATGCAACTTATCCTATTTGATATTAATGGTGTTTATTTACCGAGATCGAGAGATATTTGGGCAATGCTATATGTAAGCTCGATGTACTTAATGATATCTCCTTATTTGAAGTTTTTTGGATTTAGATGTGATTTCCGAAAATGTATGATTCACCCATTTGTATTAATTCTGTGATTTCTTATTTGATGTGTTTCTATATGGGTGATGACATCTTTTAATATCCTAATTGGTTATTTCATATGATTTTGTTGTCCATATTAGAGTATCATATTTTTATTCTCTGATTACATTGTGTTACCTTTATTATACCCTTGATTAGACATAGTCTGACCCATGTGTTGTTTTATAATACTCGGGTTAGTCCGAGACATTTCAGGTATAGGGACGACTTGACCAGCATTTGTATTTATTGGGCTTAAAGGAGATTTATATTAGGATGTTCTATATTATTTATATGACATTGACTCGCTGTATATATTTGATACTAAGTTGTATCTTAATTGTTTATCACCTTATACTGTGATAGCTGACATTTGTCTTGAGTTGTACCTTTATTGTATATACATTATATATTATCGCTGCAATTGACTTTGTCTGCTCTGTTGTTTATTGTACATTATGTATTGTTATATCTTGGAGGCACGCGTATTTATTGTTTTGTACTGATACTATGTATGTATATGTGAGTTATTTGTTAGATGTTTAATATATACCAACGTTAGTCCAAGAGAATATTCACCTCTGTACCCCATATAACCTCATTCTCCATATTATTTGAAGATATTACACTGTAATCCTCTTGGATAGTATGGGTATAGAGGTAGGGTTTTACAGTTTGGTATTAGAGTAGGTTCAGAACAATATATCATCTATTAAAGATACGAGTTGAGATTTTAGATGAGACTTAGAGTCCCTGGCACATGGGAGTGTTAGGTAATTTTCTATAATAGGAAATAGTATATTATATATATATAAGATGACTACTGGGGTAATCATCAAGGGACATATTTGTGGTTTTACAAATATATGTACTTCAATATATAATTTATTTATTTTCATTCTAGTATAAAGTATGAAATGGTTGGGGCAGCAAGGATGAAAGGAGTTAGTCCAACCTGTAGCATTTGTATTTATGGTTTTAGATTGTTTAATATCGCATTGTGGTGTTTGGTTGATATTGTATTTGAGTTTTGATTCAAAATTTTGATCAGAGTTCGCAGCGGAAAATCTATTTATAAG
The DNA here is from genome assembly GCA_030737815.1 of Allium fistulosum. Lineage (NCBI taxonomy): Eukaryota > Viridiplantae > Streptophyta > Magnoliopsida > Asparagales > Amaryllidaceae > Allium > Allium fistulosum. The sequence continues at coordinate 370,988,642 of CM060906.1, read as the reverse complement.
TTTCCATTGAGTATACTTATTTTACCTCTCATGTTTGTTTGGACATTTGAAATTGTTGGAGTTAAATTTAATTTTAGAATTTGTGTTTATTTTGTGAAATGAGTTGATTGAGTGGTATATTTATTATAAATGAACATGAATAGTGTTTATTTGATAATTTGAAATGGTTGATTGAGTGGTATATTTATAAATATATATTTTTATGTGTTTAAAGGTAGTTTGAAATTGATTTTAAGTTACTAAAGATTTAAAGTGAATTATTAAAATTCTTATTGAATATGTATATTAAATGATTTGTGTAGGTAATAGATAATTTTGAAATGAAAATTGTGTTAACTTGTCCATTGAGTTCTTTAAGAATTCCGGTCGACGCGTTTGGCCAATGTTATCGATAGGAATTTCTAAACACTAGGACTAGATATCTCGACATAGTGGTTTAAATAATAATATGTTTTGAAAAAGAAAATAATATTTTGAAAATAAATCAATGATTGGAAAAGTTATAAACAAAATTTTGTGAAGTAACTAATGCTTTGAAAACTACATTTGCATGAGGATAGTTTATAATAAATTGAAAGATAAATGCAAATGATTGAAATGGTATGATCTGTGTTTCTACAGTTAATTTTCTACTATCCATTTTCCTTATACATCATTAATTTTTATAACGCCATTGTTAGAAGTTGTACATATCATAACAAACTAGATTTTGGGTACATTGGTTCATTATTATAAATAGAGTAAGCATACTACACACACGATTATAGTTCACTATTGGGATAAATAGTTCATTGTTTGCCGCAAATTTGAATTTTGAACTCAATTTTGTAAACCAAGTTGAACTTATTTTTCAAATTTGAGTTTAAGGAAACTTGGTTGAATTGTAAGATTATTGTTTAAGATATCTATCAAGAAAACGAACTGCATGAGGATGAGTTACAGTGAAGTTCTTTTAGTAACCAACCATTTGAAGAAAACTAAAAGAGGATCGATTTCTAAAGCTACTAAACTAGTCACATTGGTACTTTTGTTTCTTTATGAACATTTTGATCCAAGTTCATTCATTAATACTATGATTAATGAGCCTGTTATTTAAGATGTGCATTTCTACCTCGTTAACATGATTTCAGAAGAAGAAAAAGTAGCAAAAATTAATGAAACCCTTTTATTTTTGATACTATTATCGGCTTCTTTATCAAATGATAAATGCACTAGAAATACAATGAATTAACGTTTTAAAGAAAATCTCGAGTGATAGAAAATGTTATTCAAAGCCACGACTCTTACTTGAACAATGGAGGGAAAAAATTACTTTGTACATGGCATATCCAGATATGCAAGGCACAAAATAGAGTTCAAGTGTATACCAATTAAACTTCAATTTTTTTAAAATAAACTCGGAACATATGTTATAGATATGTATATATGTACTTACAAATTGTGATTTGTTACTGCATTAATACAATCAATGGAGAGCTGATCTACACTTTTTTTGAACTTGATTTGAACAAATTTTTATGTTTAGTCCCTGTAGTCTAAAATCCATATATGCTTATAAATCACATTTTCACATATTTAATATGGTTTTGCAACAATATAAACATTAGATGACCTCAAGTATTGACAACCAAATACTTGCATAATGGAGCTTGCTAATTTAGCCATAACCTGTGAGGTTTTGATCCGATTTTATTGATTCCTCTTTCATTGATAAGACATTTGCATAAGTTACAACTTTGATGTTTATCACCATCCAAATTTTTGAAGTATCCTAATGCTAAAATCTATTTTTAAATTAAATACAATCGTTGTCACAAAAAAATGTAAATTTCCCGTAACAGCGCTGAATTGTTTTAATTGTAACTTTCAAATGGTTTGCCGATTTTAATGATTTTCCATATTTCGGAAAGCTAATAACATAAGCAACTACTTTTGTTTTATATGTTTTGCAAAATTTCATCGGTTTTCTAAGCTAAAAATGTTGATTATTGTAGCATACCTACATTTGTATTCTTGTTTTGGAATTTGCTGTTTTGGAAAATATACCACAATTCTAGTTTTGCTTGATATTTTTATGAACCGAGAATTTTTTTGGAAGGCTATGACACTATGTAATGATTCACATTTAGAAATCAAGTTTTGATTTGGTGTTTTGACACTTGAAAATTTATCGAGAGATACTTAAACATAGAAGTTGTTTTTCTTCTATGTTATAAAGATGCATACTTAAAGATCTTTCTTATATTAATCTAATATGCAAGTTTAAGTTAAGTATAGGTACATACGAAGCATGCTTGGACTATTTGGTAATGATGGTATGATTTTGCTCGCTTAATAGTAAGCTATTTTGCATTAAAATGCTATAAACAAGGTACTTTTTAATTTAAAAAGTTATATATATATATATATATATATATATTGTGAATTGTATGTCGTGTGGCAAATTTGATTATATATATTGTTTCCTACCATATTTTGGTCGATGCATGTCTTATTTATCATATTGTCATTGTTCAAAAGTCTCTCCGTACAAAAGTGATTCTGCCGAAATTTTCCAAAAATTTCGAAAGTCGGATTTTTTTATAAATTATGTTGTATGTGAAAAATAAAATATATTAAAATGAATCTATTTAAATTCTTAGCATACGATAAGAGATTTGGAACAAGAGCTGCATAGGGGACCGTGTAGTTTCAGTTTGATAGAAGATTGTAGTTACGAAGAAAGTCAGTTGTATGAGTTGGTTGATATCTCCTTAGAAGAAATTGCAAGGATGCAATTTTTATAAGGAGAAGTCTATAACAACCCTACGTCATACGTCGTTATAGTAATAAATAACTTTAATTAAAATATAAATGTTCAAATTCAACTTTTAATAATTATATTTGAAAATGAATTTTTACTTAATTAGAATTTATTTAATAAAGATTCTATTTTAATAAATTGAAATCAAGTTATAAATTCATTTAATATTTTAAATGCGAATAAAATATTTTGACAAATATAAGATATTATCAAAATGTAAATAATTTTTATATCATTAAAATATTTGAAAAATAGATTAATGTATTCTACAATTGATATAATGAATAGTTAAATATAAAATAAAAATAAACAAACAAGTACTGAATTGAATAAGAATTATCTAATTATTGAAATATATCTTGCAAAATGAAGTTTAAATTAGTTTGAAATAATTGAAATAAATTTTCAAATAAATTAGTAGAGTTCTTAAAATAGAAGAAAGGAAATGGAAAAAATGTATATATAAACTAAATCAAGCCCAAAGAAATCACCCAAGCCCATTTAAAAGTTTACCCCTCTTTTTATTTGCTAACCTCTAACCCAAACAGAATCATTTTGCTAAAAATATTCAAAACCCAACCCACCTTTTTTCCCTAATCTTCTTCCAAAATTTTCGAACTAAAATTAAAAATCGTGAATGGAAAAAAAAGTCATGTGAGCCTTTAGTTGATTGAAGCCATGTAAGAGGCGACCTAGAAGCGATGGCAGAGCTTGTGATTGGTTTAGGAGGTGTCAAGGCTGGGCGCGTGGATAGGAGTGCTTGCATGCGAGCAATTGATGTGGCGGCGGTAATGCGGTGTGTTGTGGCTTGCAACGCATAGGTGTCGTGATTTGATGTCCAGGCGATGTGTGGGTTGACATTCGGCGATGGGTATGGTGATAGCTAACTGCAGTATGGACTTAGGGCTAAGTCAGTTTTGAATCTTGTGTGTTCTTCATAAGTTTGAACATTGGAATCTAATTATATCCTGAATATGCATCCATGAATAAAAATAACTTATGACCGCTTGTGGCATCAATTAGCCGATCAATTCTAGGAAGCGGGTAGCAATTATTCGAGCATGCTTTATTGAAGTCTGTGCAGTTGACACGTATTCTCCATTTCCCATTAGATATTTTGACTAATACCATATTCACTAGCCACTTTGGATAAAACACTTCTCTAGTGAATCTGTTTTCCAATAGTTTCTTTAATCCCTCTTACAGTTCCATAGAACGAACTTTATCAAATTGCCTTTTCTTTTGCTTTATGGGAGTACACTCTGAGTCAATATTAAGTGCATGGCATATTATTGTAGGATCAATCTCTTCCATATCAGCATGAGTCCAAGCAAGACATATTTACACGATTGTAGTAACAATATTACTTTCTCTCTCGTGTCCTTATGCATCTTTCTTCCTATCTTCAGTACCTCGGTAGAATCTTAGGATTCTAGGCTTATCTCTTCCAAGTCCTCCATAGATTGCGCGTTTTCTTAATCGTCTCTAGAATTTATATCCATTACTATCTCCTCTAAAATTTCATTCTTATCTTAGTCAACTTGATTCAACTCGATGTGCTTCCTTTTCCTATCTTCTAATTTGACCCTTCAACTTAGTATTCGATGCTCTTTTTTTCGAAAGACTATTTATTTGCCTTAGGTATTTGTTCATGAGGACTGATATGCAAAGGGTTATGAGTTATTGTTTAGTTTTGTTTATTTAATGTAGGCCTATAACATGATTCACCCTCTTTATTATTCTGTTCGAGCATGGCAAATTACACTTCACGAGAACTAAATTCTTCCTCATGTACGGTTCCCCATCCTGCTTTTTAATGGATCTTCACAAGAAAATGTTTTGGGGATACAAAATCATCAATCTCATCTAGTGCTAGTCGTCTGAAGAATGCATTGTAATAAGATGGCTGATTAAGTTCTTGAATACGGTGGGTTACAATTTGAACATACAGTTTGATTTGCCCAATCGGCATGGAGCCCTTGTTATTGAACCCATAGATAGGTACCAAACTTGGTTCAGGATTTTCTTCTGAAATATCCATTTGATTGAAAGCACTTTTAAATATGGGGTTAATTGCATTCCCAGTATCAACTAATATTTTAGACACAAGCGAAAGTCCAATTTGCACGGTTATAATAAGTGAGTTGTTGTATGGATGTCTAATTCCTCTTAATTCCTTTAGTTATAACTAGACTTGGGAGTTGAAAAGAACTTTTGTGAGTCTTTTTTAGAGGTTCTTCACCTATTTAGTAAATCCCTTCCTTGGCCTCTCTTATATGTCGGCTTCTCGCCCCTTTATTCATCCCCGCAATGTGCAGCCCTCTATGAACCAGATCAATGCAATTAATTGGTGGTAGCAGATCCTAAGGAAGTTCACTTTCCAATATGTTAGCATTATTGACCAACTGTTTCTCTTTACAAAAGGGCTTATGATCATCTTTGACAAAATCTTTAAGCCCTCCTCTTTTAATCATATTTTGTATTATTCCAACAAGAACTTGATAACCGTTTGCCTTGTTCCCACTCACCTTGTGAAAAGAACAATAATCTCCTCATTTACTCGGTTCTATATTTGTCCTTGACCTAAATGACGTAGGGTACACAATCTCATATTTAGTCATGGCATAGATATAATAGATAGGCTGGTTCAACTCAATAGAATCCATTTGGAAGTAAAAACCTTGCAATCTTTGTAATCATGAATATAGTGCTCTTTCCAAAAAGGGATGTTTTTAATTAATCCAAACCTTACTACCATTAACTTCACTCTATCACTTACTCTTTTTGCCTTATTAGTTTCAGCATTAAACATCTTAAAGCAGTCTCAATACAACTCCCTTAGTCTTTTCTTTATGTCGAACAACACACTCGCATTAATAGTTGGCTCTTTAGAAGTGCAGAATTATGTTGAGAAATCATAAGATAACTGCTCACATGAGTAAATAGTCTTCTCATGATAGTGTTGGTACTACTACACAGGTGTGCCAAAGAAAGTGGTTGGAAATAGCCTACATCTCACTGCTCCAGGAGCATCATACAAGTCCATATGGCTCTCAACAGCCATCTAATGGTCATCTGGATCAGCTATACGTTCATATTTGATTGATGGATTTTAATGTATGATGGCAATGGGAGCACCATAATTTCTTCGGTGAATGAATCCCCCTAAAGTTGTTATTCACTTTGGGTTCCATGGTCCATTTTCCATTCCAATCCGCTGTATTTCTTACTATCTTATTGGCCAAATCTTTCAGATATTCTTTATCATTTTTATAGTCTCTCCATTTTGGTTTATATTCATTTTGCAAAGTGGAATTAGTAGATTGTACAAGGGGAGATTTTGACTCTATATTTGGCTTTTGAGTCGGACGAATTTCATCCCTTTTTTGTGATCCCAGAGTGCTCCTTCAACATTCTTGCTTTTCTAGTTCGACCCTTCAGCCCTCCTTTGAGGAGATTCAACCTGTTCTTCTTCATTTTCTTTCATCCTTCACGACGTTCTCAAATATTTTTAAGAGATAAGCATTACAATTAATTCATACATAGTCTAGAGTTATCTGTTCATGCTCTTAAGGTCATTCTCTTCTTTTGATGTCTCCACTAGCATCGATGCTTGACCTATCTCAACATTACCCATTTTTAGTTGAGGAGTTATGTTTTCCTCAAGATTTTTGTAATGTATGGCTTTCCCTTGCACTTAAACATTAACCTTCTCGATCGATCTACCCATTTCACAAGAATTTGGTGGTCAAATAGTAGTCAATAAGTTGTATTCCTCGAGTTTAATTCTCAGTGAATGCACCACTTAATGTTAGGTCAAAATTTGGTTAATATGCTTTAGTCATAAAGAGTCAATGGCACTTGAGTAAGATATAACACTTAGCCAAGCGTGCTAGTGTGGAGTCCCAAATGTAAGAATCTTTATTGTGCAAAAGATAAAATGAAATTGAGGAAGAAGAACAATATGGAATTCTACCCTTTGCAGTGGGGATACATGCCTATTTATAGAAAACTTTAGCCATTGGATTCATGACACATGTCATTTGGTAAAATGAACGGTCACAGAATACCAATGTGGCACATGCTCGAAATGACATGTGGCATAATCATCAATATGAGTTTTTCATGGCGACCTGGCATAGCTAATCCAATCAGATAATGCCATGTGGCTAGCGAAGGCATTAATTTAGGTGCATACTTTCAATATGCGATAGCTTCATCTGTCATCTTACGATAGTTCCCTTAATCAACCTTCGATAGCTCTTAACTTGTCAATTTTGGTAGCACTTTATTTGTCAACCTTCGATATCTCTTTACTTGTCAACCTTTTATAGCTCTTCACTTGTCAACCTTTGCTTACTCTTTATTTTCCAACCTTTAATAGCTATTTATGTGTCAACCTTCGATAGCTCTTCACTTGTTAACCTTTGATAGCTCTTTATTTGTCAAACTTTGATAGCTCTTTTCAATATACGATAACTTGCTCTTTGTATCATCTTGTAATAGTCAACTTGCGATAGCTCCTTTACTGTCACCTTATGATAGTTATTTCACTATCAACTTACGTCAGCTACCTTTACCTTTAACTTGCGACAGCTACATTATTTTCATCCTATGATTGCTCTTTGCTACCATCTTGCAATAGCTCATCGTTATCAACTTTCGACAACCTTACTTCTAATGGTTTTACACCTTATTAATTTTCTAAAATTTTGGATGTAACAGGAAGTAAAATTATGCAAAATCACATAACTGTCTTGGACAAGTTGTTGTAAGATGTAGAGGAGTTATAGACTATTTCTTACGAAGATGAGATTTAGAAACTGAAAAACACTTTCGATAATGTCACTGCAAATCGCTAAGCAGCTTGAAAAATGAGAGGATCCTTCTGCTGCTTTGGTTCCTTATTCTTCACCAAAGCCTTGTTCTGCTCCTACGCCTCATTCAGGCACAGAATGCGACACTGTTTCTCAATGGAAGGAAGATTTCAAGAAGTATTATGAATCTAAGTTTAATAAGCTAAAGTTTCATTACAGAAATAAATTGGCGAGTCATGAGGGTGGTAGTTCATGAATGAGTTAAATCAATCAAAAGGACTAAATCTTAATTTTTGGATGACACTAAATGTATACGTTGAGTGGCTATGCATCATGTGAATGCTCATAAAGCTAAAATTTCTACTCTAGAATCACAATTTTCCCTACAGTCAATTGAATTAGCTTATGTCGTTATGCCTTCAAGGTCCTTTGTTCCTTCCTTTCTAGGTTTGGATAAGGATTCTGTGATTGAAGAACTTCATAAGAAAAAAGTTAAATAGGTTATGGCAGAAATCATTGTAAAGCATGAAATCAAAGTTTTTATTCATTTTTGGCCTAACCTTGACTTACCCTTTTTATATAATTGTGATAACATTACTCCTATAGCTGAGGATATCAAAGATCCTTGGGCTGGCACTAAATACGATCACAGAGTTACTTTTGTTATCACCTTCCTTCGTTCGCCCGTTATAGTCAAAAAGGTGGTCAAACCACCGGTCAGTTTGCAACTTGGGGGTGCCTCTGCCCCTGTTCTTCGTTCATGACTCAACCCTCTCGTGGTAGGTGGAAAGCTATAATTAACATTCCCTCTAAGTCCGGATTAGATTTTTGATCGTAGTTTATACAATAGTAATTATTAACATCGTATGGATGTATACTTACAATGTTTTTGTAGATATCTAGAGCATGTAAATAAAATAAGAAAAATTAATTTTTTATTTTTACTTTGTGGTCTTTGTGCAAATTCTTGTTTTGTCTTCTTTATTTGTATTTCATGCCGCATGAATAGTCTTTTTTTGTCATTTTCTACATTTTTGATTTTGAGGGTGATATTTTTCCATACTTTATCCGTGCGTTCTAGACTTTGTTTTATCTTCTATATTTTGTCATGCGCATGGTGCGATTTGCTCCACTTGTGGTGCATATTATTATGTTTTGACTGGGATGTTGGGTCATGGGTTTAAACCCTTTGTTATTCATGCATATGATTTTTAATACAAGTTCAGGTAGTTTAATATCCCTACATCCAGTGCAGTATTAGCTAAAATGTCGAGTTATGTATTTATAGCTCAAGTTTTATTTATAAGTAAGTAACATTAACAAACATATTTTTATACTAGTTTAGGCCGCCTAATATCCTAGCATCTAGTTAATTATCTTAGTGATCTTTCATAATTACAACTTTGCACATTACATATTTCAATAAAAGATGTATTAAAAAAAGTACGGTCCGAGGTGTTTCGAATTCCATGTATTTTCTTAGCTAGTTTCATTCCTCTTGAGTGATCTCTGTAGTATCCCTCATGACTGCAGTTACATCCTCTTTTGTGATGCATCTTAGGTAGGTGGTCGAGTACCCTCTTTTATAAAGTATTCCATCAAAGAACATGAAGTAGAAGGCTGATTTTTCATAGCGCATTTTTATCTATTGGTAACGTCCCTTCCAATAAAAAACACTTGATTAGGGTCATCCAAGATCCTATGTCTTCTTATTGCATTGCTGGCAAGGTTCGGTTATCTTGAGTTACATCTGGCTCACTTTGGTTTATCCCATTTTGACCCCTTGCTTGCTGAGCTTGAGTTAGGACTAAGACTTGATTTGTTTTTGAAATGCTTGGTTCGGCTAGGTGTCCTACAGGAATTACCTTCATTTTTGGTGTGGCCTACGTACTTGCAAGCTTGGCTAAAGAGTCTGTCAAAAAAATTCCTTCCTTAGGAATCTGCTTTATATCAAACCGTTCAAATTGAGCTAGTAATTCCATGGACAGTTCTACATACTTGGCTTGATTTGGTTCATTGGTTTGGTAACCACCCTGCACTTGGTTTAGAAGAAGTTGTGAATCACTATGAATGTAACTTGTGTTGCTTTCATTACCTGCATCATTTTGAGCCCAACAATGAATGCTTCGTACTCTATGACATTATTCGTTGCTTAGAATTCAAATTGAACCGCACCATATAATTCTATCAATCTAGAGTGACAAGTATGTATCCTATACCTCCCACTGTTCATGTGATACTCCATCAACATAAAGTTGCCACAACTGTAAGGACTCTTTTGCTTCTTCATTTTGCTACGTTGTTAGTTCTATGCACTCTACTATGAAGTCGGCTAGGGCTTGACCTTTGATCGCATTGCATATGCAGTAGGATATATCATATTGACTTAGCTTGATTGTCAACTTTAATAGATGGTTGGATATTTCTGGATTTTGCATTATTGTTTAGTGGTTTGTCCATTATCACTTTGATGGGGTGCGCTTGGCAATACGGTCGTAGTTATAAGTTATAAACTAGCTTTTCTATGCGAGAATAATTTAGTTTGATCCCAAATAGATGTTTTCTTGTGAAGTATATTGGTCTTTGCACCACCGCATCTTCTTGTACTATAGCCGGGCCTATAGCTTGATTAGTTATAGCTAAATATATGAACAAATCATCACCTATGACTAGTTTTGAGAATATAGATGGATTGGCTAAACGATCCTTCAGTATTTCGAACGCCACTTTGAATTGTTCTGTCCACTCGAAGCTTCTTCCCCTTTTGATTTAATAGAATAATGGAATACTTTTATTTATGGCTTTAGAAATAATACTACTCAGGGAAGCTACCTTCCCATTCAAGCGCATGACATCATTAGCTTTTCTGGAATTTTCATTTTCTTGATGGCATCAATTTTCTCAGGACTGGCTTCTATTCCTCTTATGCTCATGTTGTAACTTGGGAACTTGCCAAAATAGATTGCAAAGGCACACTTCAAAGGGTTTGGTTTCATTCTATAGTGTCTTAATGTTGTAAAAGGCTCTTCCATGTCTTTCACATGGTTAGAAGCTGCTTTAGACTTTAAAATCATATAAGCGACAAGGACTTTGACATTCTTCCCAATTTGATCTGCAAACATCAGACCAGCCTTTGGTGTGTTACCTCTGATGTTCTTTAATCCACATGGCATCATGTTGTAGCGGAGTAATCCTTTATCAGCAATAAAACTCATGTGCTCCTAATCTTGTTCGAACATAGCTATCTGGTAGTAACCTGAATAAGCATCCATGAACGTCAACAACATTTCATGTCTGCTACTTGCATTACTAACTGATACCGAGCGGGGGAAACTATATTTAGGGCAAGCTTTATGGAGGTTAGTGATGTCGATGTAGTTTCCCTACTTTCCATTGAACTTCTTTACCAAGACGTGATTTGTTATCCACTTTGTATAATATACTCCTCAAATGAGCCCATTTTCTTTCAACTTTTTAACTTTTCATGCAGTACATTATATCTTTCCTAATCAAGGGTGCACCGTTTTTGTCTCATGAGATGTTTATATGAATCTACGTTGAGAACATGGCAGATTACAACTTTCCGGAGCAAGTTCCGGAACAATTCACCAAACGGTCAAAATTGGGCACTTTCTGGAGCGACAGTTCGCGGTGATGCGACCTGTAATTTTGAACGGAAGTGTAGAATGTGTTTCAAGTCGGAATGAATTAAAACTAAAAAAGTTTTGTCCATAAAGTTAATAGCTTTCAAATGAATCTGAAAAGTTAAGTTTTCGATTTGAAAATCTCAAGTTATGACCAAAAGAGTTTTCAAAAAGGTCGCCGTGGAAGCAGTAAAATCCAAATTTTGGTAAGTGGAGTTTTATAACTCCGAAAAATATGAAATAAAAATTTTAAATTCATTATTAATATAGTAATGAGGTTTTGAAAGATAAAAATGAATTTATACTTAATCAAAAGCCTAATTATAGAAAGTGACCTAGTTAATCACTATTCACCAACGATTAAGGAATTGGATTTTGAAATCAAGGAATTGGAAGGAGTTTTTGATCTAAATCTTTTACAAATGTTTTCATAATAATTAATTATGATTTTTAAGATTTATTTGGGAATTTTCTAAAGACTTAGAAAAATGGTCAAATTTTAGAGTCGAATGAATTGTTTAAATAATAAACAATATTTGGAAATAAGCTCGGAAGTGACATTAGACTTCGAGGTATGGAAATGATTGTTATTTAAAGGATAAAGAATGTGTCGAACCAAGGTCTGAGAGGAAATAGTTCCCCAACTTGGAAGGCCTTATTGTTTGCTGATAAATAACTGAGTTTGAAATCGAAAACTTAAGTTATGAATGAGGTATTATCTCTGAATGATAATTAAAGTAAATAACATAAAGGGGTATGCGGTAATACCTAAGAGTACATCTTGTCCCGCCTGTGAGACCTGAGAAAGCAGACAAGGTAGTTAACGAGATGGGAAATCCATCCGACCTTGTTTATGTCTTAAGACGGAGGGTGGAACGGATCGAAAGGTAGATACGGATACTCATCAAAAATCATGTAAAAGCTTTGACAAGAGAAGTAAAGGGATTGGGTAAAAATGTATTGGAACTTGATTGTTGTGATGAAAAGTCGGGTAATCTTCTAGGTATCGATCTGATGTTGGTTTAGGCCTTCGGGGTTTGCACTTGGGAAATTATTCTCTTAATATTTTACAATCAAGGGTTAATTTTGATATGAGGAAGTTTGGATTATGTAATTAATTAAATGAGGATTAATGATTCCATGTACACATATACACATTTTATTTCGATGGTTGATGTCGATGGAACCGGGGTCGGATTGGGGTACTCTACATTCGAAGACCACTTCGAATCAATTTGCAGTATTCCAAAAATAGATATGAAACTGAAAGATTGAAGACCGGGGAATCTTCTCGGTAGGGAAAAGGCTACTCGTTGAGTAGGTCCTTAAGATGAAATCTTTTGGATAACCCGGAAAGATAACTACAAAGTAGCGGTAGTTCTTTCTTTGTTGAGAAATCTTCGTTGTATTAAAGACCGGAGATCTTTCATGGTAAGCGGATTGCTTGTTGATAACTTTGGTGTCACGCCCAAGGTAAATGAATAGCAGTGAACCCTTATTGTGGGATCTGCGATGATGCAAGGGCTACGGCTACTGCGATTAGGGATGCAGTAGGGTGGTGCCTTCGGTTCGTCCTTTACCTGGATGACTTGCATGGGAGAATGTCCTACAAAGAATTTCCAATGATTACGAACGTTGACTTTTACAAACGTACATATGTTTGGTGGCGGAGAAGGCAATTTCTCTTAACTTAACACCCTTCTGTGAGACGTACAAGCTTGGAGGTTGTATTTTTGTGGGAGTCAATTAGTAATTGGCGGATCTGGCAATGTGGCATTCAGTGTGAATGAGCTGGAATGAAAAGGTAACGTGTTACCTCGAGCCTCATCAAATGGGGAGTGACTGAAACAGGGCGTGCGACAAGATGAGTCATGGTTTACCACCCATGAGAATGCTCGCATTTTCCTTTCTGGATATAACTGATCTCCCGCTATATTTCGAGTCTGAAGATTGTGATGAGAGCGCTCTTGGAAGGTCGGAAACGACCGGGGGAAGTAGCGTATTCGGTCTATCAGTTGGGTAGACATTCTTGCTTGGGCATTGGGTGGGGAACTCACACCCAGGTGCATCCCTATAAAGGTTAACTGTATGGAAGGTAGTCCCTTACCTTGGTTGCCAGCATGGAATCTAATAATCCATTAAGAGCCTTGTACGATTTTGATTGTGGACCAAATGTTGGAATTTAATGAATGTAACAATTTCAGCTAAGATTCATAAGTTTACTTGAAAAGCACTTTCAAAATAATGTCATTAAAAATAATATCCCTTATTTTTGGCGTAATCATTTTATGGTTATCATTAGCGAAAAACGCGTTCAGTGTTTTTATCCTGCATGGTCTTATGAGATACCCTTTGTTTTCAAAATATGGATTTCTGTTTTGGCGTCCAATTGTGACACTATCACATTTGGGATTGTGTTCTTACACTGGTTTTTCCAAGCCTGATCCGGGTGTTTTCAACACTCGGGTCAGTACTGAGTGATTTCAGGATTAGCTATGCAAACCGAGAAGTGAGAAGGCTGGACATGGGGATTTTCTTGGATAGAGATCATATGGGATCGCATTTGCTTTGGCGTAGTGCCACATGATAAGAGGTTCGAGCTTTCCAGGGGAGTGCTGGAGATTTGCATCTACGTATGGACGTAATCTTATTACTTATGCATGCTCTGTTTGTTGTTGTTTATCTATTTTAGCAATTGTAAGGACAAAGTTTATAACTGTCCATGTTGATCATAGGTTAGACTCTGATTGATATGTTTTTAAATGTTTTCCGCTGTAAAGATATTGTTCAATATTATATTTTCTCTATGCGTTGTGAGATTCTGTTCTATTCTGTTGTGTTATTCTATTTTGTTCGTGTTTCTTTTATTTCATCCTTAATGAGTCGGTCTTTGTGTCTTGGGAATTCGTGGCTGAGCAATATCAGTGCGGGTTTTCGAGGTGCGAAAAATCGGGTCGTTATAGCTGGTATCAGAGCATTGGTTAAGCGACAACCAAGGCTTGATTGGGTGAATGTCTCATCAGAGATAGGATTAGTAATATTCTTGGATGGGTTACTCATTAGAGATAGGGATAGAAATGCCCTAGAAAGAGTCTGAGTGTGTGTGTGTGTGTGTATGAGCGTGTATTTGTTATTTTGATATATAAAATTATTTTTCATGGTAAATTAAATAATTTTACCTTAGAATTATATTATGCCTTTCAAAAGGAATGATAGCAATATCATTTATTGATTGATATGATTAGTGATGGTTTGAATTTAAAAGAGCGGATTGAAGTTAGATATTCAATCTGAGTATGGACAGCTTGTGATTAGAACTTCACAGTTTGACTATAAGTTGTTCGGTAAATGACACTAAGTTGGTTCGGATCACACATTAAACCGAGATTAGGTTGATAATCGTGGATAGAATAAGATACTGTATCTCCGACTGATGTTACAGGTAATCAAATTATTTTGATACGTTTAGCTTTGTATTATCAAGAATTGATTGATGTATGATGGTTGCTTATTAAATATAAAATCAGAATCTGGATAGCTTGTGACTAGGACCTCACAATTTGACTATAAGATGTTCAAATATAAGTTAAGACACTAACTAAGATAGAACCTAGTGAGGATCAGTATAAAACTAGGAATAGTCACTTAGAATAAATTGCTATATTAGCCATCAGTTCTAAGTCATCTTTGTTTATGTGTAGGGTCCGCATGCGGATAGATCATTCCAAGACGTATGGACCGAGATAAAGGTAGTATACTTGATCAACGACGAATACTATGATATACCCTTTGCTGACATGCTTTGTTCTGAGGAAGGGAGTGATATGTAGATCTCCGATCCAGCTAGTCCGACGCAGAGGACTATTCAGGATTTCGCTTTGAGGATTGGCCGGGATTTCCACCTGAGCCAGTGGTAGGTTATAAATGGGTTGAGCCATGGGTAGACGTCTCCGAGGGACCAGTTTTCGGTGTGGACTCCGACCACAGTGGAGGCCCATGATACATGGGAACCTTATGAGGAGGCATGGTCAAGCGGCAGTGAGGCGATCATTTTTCCAGAGGATGCATTTGCCCAATGGCAGCAGCAATATATGGATGCACTTCCTTAGAATGGGGAAAATGAGGTAGCGTACGTGGAAGAAGAAAAAGAGTTTGAAGAGGAAGACGCTGGCAATCTAGTTGACATTGAAGATCTTGAAGAAGGATCTGATACCGAATCAGAATCCGAGTCAGAGTCGGAGTCGGAGGTAGAGGAGGAGTTCGATGTTGATGAGTTCGGAAATGAAGTTTTAATAGGATAGATTAATATACTCATGTATCATTATTATCTTCAACCGATAGGCTATGTTGTATTGTGTAGGAAAAACCTTTGTGTTGAATGTTCTTTTTATTAAGGCTATGAAGCATAAGAAAAATGTAACAAGTTGCGAAAGTAAAACAGTTATCTTTGTATCTATATCCACTTGTCTAGAAGGATAATTAGTTTTCTCATAAAAACGTAAGGAACTACGGATAAGAGTTTTTCAAAGATTAAGAAGTCTAAAATTGGTAAAACATAACAACATCCTTAGTTAATAAAATGACTAACCCTCATATGTGCAAAGAACAATAAAAAGTTTGAATAATAATCACCTTGTGAATTCAATTTCACGATTTGACTAAAAGGTGTTTGATAACAATTGTTATATGAAAGATCAATAAAATTTATTAAGATAATAAATTGATAAAGACATTTTGAAAAGTCATACTCTGTAGAGAATAAGTTGTAAATATAGAATTTATAAAGAATTTGAGAAAATGAAATCATAACAATATTATTTGCAAAGTTTTGAAAAATATGGAAAGTTCAGTGAGTAAGTCTCAGTTTGTTTGGTGATGATCGAAATAATCTTCCAAGTATTGGTCTGATGTTTGTTTCGGCAATCGGGATCGTATACATAGTGGATTATCCTCTTTGTCATTGGGCAATTAAAAACTTGTACAGTACGGAAAAATCTAAAGATAAGAAATAACTTATTAGAGTTATAAAGAGGTACAGTAATTTCAAAGTAGAAATTAGTAAAAGAAGAAAAGTTTTAATGATGATTAGTTCGAGTGTCTCGAAAGTAGTTAAAAATGGGTAGGAGATTGTTTTCGGATGGTAAGCACTTCCCTTGAGTATATCATTCATACTTAAGGGAATGTAAAGATACTATTGATCATACCCAAATCTTAGTTGTTTTGAATTTTTTTGATCTATACCGTTTTTGGGAATTAAAAGTTAAGATTTTATGGGATACTTTATAAGTATTTTAAAAGATAACCAAGTACATATGATGTGTGTGAATCACTTCATCGCATTTGGTCGATACAAGATTCGAGTATGGAACTTGAGGTGTTTACACCAGTACGGAAGAGTATGAATAATTTGATTCTTGATGGCAAATGTTGAGAAGAGTATTGGAGCAGGATGCTTGAGTTTTCTATCATAGTTGAGCACTATGTAAGGAAAGTAAAGGACTCTTAAATAAGAAGTCTGATCAGTGTTCCGCACTAGAGGATCAAGAGATCGGTGCTAGTTCGGAAGGGATAGTTGTGAATTTGATATTAGATTGAATCATGTATTTCGTATGGATGTTTTTTACACATCATACGAAAAGAAAGTTGGCTCTCGTCATATTTTCCAATCCTGGTAATTTCGGGGACGAAATTCTTTAAGGAGGGGAGAATGTAACAACCCAGAATTTTATAACAATAAAATTGGATATTTAATTGTAACAACCCGTATATTTGGACCATTTAAATTGACAATAATCCACACATGTCAACTTAAATAATACAAAACACGAATCATTATGGGATTATAAATACATAATGTAAATGAGAATCAATACAACATCACAGACACAGAACAGTCACAGAATAATGCAGCGGAAAATACATCGTCATAATAGCAGTTCATGAAGCTACTACAGGAAACACAACAATGTCTCAACATAAAATGACTGAGAGGAAATACATAAATGTCCAATAGACTAGTACATCAATACTGGAATGGAAATAAATTGATAAAGATAAATGCTAAGTCTTCAGCATCTTCAACCAACCTTGATCAGCAACTGGATAGCTTCACACTAACCCGAGCATATACAAAAGAAACACTCAAGTCAGGACTCAAAATCTTATACAAGATAATCATGTGCAAGGAATAAAGTCCATAACTCAAAGAGATGAAAAAAATAAACATCTCTAAGGATCCGATAAATTGTCTATATATACAATAGAATACAATATGTAGATAATGTCTAATCAGTAAAGTACGATATTAAAATAGTGTTAAGGCGTTACCATAATCCCCCTTAACACATTTTTATAATGCCATAGTCTATACAGCACCGTAAACCCCACCGTAAACTAGTGGTTATCAGAGGGTACCCCATAGGTATAACACAAAACAAATCGTAGTGGTCGCGAATAGGATAATCAGTATGACAAGGTACATGAGGCGATACCAAGTAGGATACTAGTAGTTACGTGATCCGGACTGATGTTGAGCATAGTAGCTACTACCTCAACACCGCGAAACAACACTCCCAATCAAGGGGTGCACCCAAATCGAATCACAAAAGTAATAGATATGGTATCGAAGAAGTGTGTTCGCTAGAGGTGGCGAACCTCAATGGCCCGGTGCGGCTCCTGTTTTAGTCATGTCAGGGGTCATCCAATATCGTTCTCTTTCTTCAGTCAACGCGTTCACCAAACCATCCACTTCATTCTGGATAACCACTCCGCGTATAATAGTTATTAAAGTGGTTTTCGGTATCGACAGAGAGTATGTCCATATCCGATCCCGGTCTCTTTAATAACTACGTATTTATTACCCGATGGTCGTTTTTAAGCTAAAGTTTAAACAAATCAAAGTCCAAAAGTCAAGTTGCAAATTCGACTTCCAAATTTTGACATTTCACGATTCAATTTTATTTCAGATATTCAAAAATCATATTTCCAAATGAAATTCTAGTTCAAACCCTTGAGTTAACAATATAATTAAATATTCAAGTTCAATTTAATAAGATCCAAATTTCACTTATTAAATTCAGTTAATAATCAATGGATTCAATTTAATGGTCAATTTAGTTCAAATCATGAAATCAAATTCTATTCATTTCAATTCATATTTACATTCATCGTTACATTAAATATAATCATAAATTCGATTAAATCAATTTGATTAATTAAATTCCTTTTTATCAAAATAGATTCATTTGATTTTTTTTATCAAATTCAATTAAATTTCTATTTAAAGAAATCCAATTTCATTTATTTGGTTCCATGATTTACATATCACAAATAAGTTTATTTCCGAGTTACAAATCAACTCAATCCATATTCAGTTTACAATGTCCTGATTTAATTAATTCATTAAATTTAAAATCATTTTAAATTTAAATTATCACTAAATTAAATCCATAAAACTTTAGTTAGTTTTGTATTCCTCTTAAGTCAAATTTTACTTAATCTCAAATTAAATTTATAACAAGTTCCAAATCGATTTAATTAAAACCGAGTTTTAAATCTTAATCTAACAAATCTAATAAATTTTTAATTTATTAAATTCTAAAACTCTACTTGTTTCTAAATCTCATTTCAATTATTCAACTTACTTAACTTTAAATTTTCCTAAATCAAATTACAAATTTCTCAAATTAAATTTGTCAATCCGTTCTATTCAATTAAATAGATTTATTAACCCATTTCAATTAAATCCATTAATTTATTTCAATTGAATCCATTAATTTATTTCAATTAAATCCATTAAGTTCGTTACTTAATTTCAAAACAAATTGTTAAGTTCATTCCTTAATTTCAAATAGATTTCAATTTCAAAATGATTTTGTTGACCAATCGGGTTTCTTATTTTAATTATCTATCCTAGGCCAAGTTGTTTAATTGGGTATTTATCATTTCAACCCAATATCATTCAATAAAAAAATCAAAGCATAGCAAAGGGAACTTGCAGTGTGGTAACTGGGAAGGTGTCAAAGTAAATAAACAAGTAATAGCAACCATACATAAAAATTCAACAATTTATTTAAATAATCCCGAAATAATCGTATTAGTTTACATTTGTTATTTATGCAAATTAATATAATTATTCCTAGAATCCACACTATCATTTCATGCAGATTAAAGATTATTACATTATGGTTTTTCACTTGGTGTCTATTATCAAATTACTACATCAATCATACATTCAATGGTTCAAAGTGTAGTTAACACTATTTCTACATGTCGATTTATTTAACATTTAAAGGGGTCAAGTTTAACAAATCAATATTCAACATATGAAGGGGTCAAGTTCAACATATATAATCCATTTTAAATTATTAACTATCCTATATCAAATTCAATTTCATATTAATTATCACTTATATTAACAACCAAATTCAACACCACATAACAAATTCAGTGTCACAACTATTTACCATAAACTAACATCAAATCACAATTTTACACGTTAAATCTAATTAAACAATACATGGCGTCAATTAGCAATTTTAAATTCTAACAATATTCAATTTTAACTTGTATAGCAATTAACAGTTTATGTGAACAATTTTAACATCAACCATTTTAACATCCAAATTAATATTAACAACATCTATCACTTGATTATCATAGCATAATAGATTGAGTCGTGAATGAAATATTCACCTTGCGTGGTTAAAGAAGGTGACGGCGAAGCACGAAAATGAATAGACTAGATAGACAACACAAGCACGACCCGAACACGAACAAAGCAAAGAAACTAGATAGATCCGATGCTGAATGGAAGCCTAAGTCTCTGAAGCAGTAGCTGAAACAAACACAGTAAAACACTGTATGTGAGTAGCCAGAATTTTCAAAGTTATATAGTTTACAAAATAAATTTGAACTTTAAACACAATTTAAAATAAAGTCTAATACAACTTTTGTAAATAAAGATATAACCTTATATAACAAAACTAAACTAAACTAACGTATAAACTAAACTATGTAAAACTGTATACATACTTTATATAACAAACTGGTATATCACATTTCAAACACAAACTATATACATACTTTATAATCAGAATATATAAACTGTATTCACTTTAAAACAACTATATAGAAACCATAACTTCAAAACTGAAACATAGATATACAACTGACGTACTACAGTGGGTTGTGGGCGGACAGTGGGTAGGGCAGTGGGCCTAGGCGGCTGGAGCAGTGGGGATGTGGGGCTGGCGGTCAGTGGGTAGGGCAGTAGGCGGTTGGAGCAGTGGGGATGCGGGGCTGGCGGTCAGTGGGTAGGGCAGTGGTGTAGGCGGCTGGAGCAGTGGGGATGCGGGGCTATCGGTCAGTGGGTAGGGCAGTGGCGTGGGCGGCTGGAGCAGTGGGGATGCGGGGCTGACGGTCAGTGGGTAGGGCAATGGGCGTAGGCGGCTGGAGCAGTGGCGGAGGCGACTGGAGCGTGGGAATGCGGGCTGGGCAGTTGGAATGCGGGGCTGGCGATGGGTGGCAGCGGGCAGAGGGTCTGGGGAAGATGGTGGCGTGGGGATGCGGAGGGCTGGCTGGAGGCGGATGGGAACGTGGGGATGCGGAGGGCTGGCTGGAGGCGGATGGGAACGTGGGGCGGACTGGGTTTGGGGCGGATGGTGGCGTGGGAATGCGGACTGGAGTGGTGGCAGTGGGACGTGGGCGGAGCAGTGGGACGTGGGCGGAGGTTGGTGGAGCACACGGTGGAGGAAGAGTTGCGTGAACCGGAGGAACAATTTTAAAACGAAATGAAGAAATGGGGAAGAGAAGAACACGTACCAGATAAATGAATTTGCCTCCTAACCAAAAAAAAGAAAAGGCAGTATATACAGAACGTTGGAAATCAAAGGACCCTAATTGATTGTCATTGGTACACTAAAAGGCTATTGGAGTTTCAAAGAGTAATTACTGACCAGAAGATGCCTCGAATTCCACCCAGTGAAGCCTAATAGACACTGGTTTTAATAGTGTAACAGACAAGTTTCAAACCGTTAAACAATTTGTAACTTTCAACTCCGAACTCCGAATGACACAAATAAATATACCATTTTGATCAGCGCGACAAGGCGAACACAACGGTATATAGATATCGGTGGTACGATTGAATTATAAAAACTTGAATTTTCTACTACGGAAAATGCAGGAAAAACGCAGAAAAATAAGATCGACGGAGCTAAAGAAGTCCGAATTTTGAAAAATGAAAAACGACGTCTCTGTCAGAAGATGGTTTAGAATTTTTCTATGTAAAAATATTCGGGTTTGGAAGATAATTTTTTTTTCACACTTTAAAATGAACTGACGTGCAATAAAACGCAAACGAAATTTACCGCGGTATTTTACGACGAAACTTTACCCATATCTCTAACTATCTGGGCGCAATTTATAAACGAAGTTTGGATGTTAATTGAGATCGTATGCAAGTTTCACATTTTATATTAAAATAAGGATTTAAAATTTTTTAAATTGGGTCGGAAATTCAGGGTCGTTACATTCTCCCCCACTCAAAACTTTTCGTCCTCGAAAAGAAACGAGACGGTGAAGTAAGAATGAAGTAAGCAGAAAAGTCAAGATAGATTTTAAGAAAATTGGATTTATACCTGAAATCAGTAATTCGGGGTTTGAATCCCAGATACTATCCTCAGTTTCCCATGTGCAATCTCGCTCATCTGCACTCCACTGGACTTTGACGAGATTTACAGACTTCCTTCTTAGTTGCTTTGTCTCACGATCGACTATCCGAAGTGGTCTCCTTTCGATAGTCAAATCCGGCTCAATATCTACTTCATCTAACTGAGCAATAAGAATGGTCATGGATGGATCACGCACGACTTTCCGAAGATGTGAAACATGGAATATGTTGTGCACACCCTCAAATTTTTCTGGTAAAGCGACTCTATAAGCAGTGTACCAATTCTCTCGGTGATAGTGAATGGTCCAACAAATCTAGGAGCAAGTTTCCCTCTTCGACCAAATCGAATAACATTCTTCAAAGGTGATACCTTCAGAAATACCTCATCTCTAACCTGGAACTCCAAATCCCTTCTACGCCTATCTGCATAGCTCTTCTGCCTATCCTGTGCGGTCTTCATCTTTCTTCTGATCTCATTAACCTTCTCGGATGCTTCCATAATCATATCTGGGCCAAGAACTAATCGATCACCAGGCTCAATCCAACAAGCTGGCGATTTGCATGGCCATCCATATAAAGCTTCGAACGGTGCCATATCGATACTCGCCTGATTATAAAGATGGTTAAACTTCAATTCAAGTTTGCTTATTCGAATGGAAATTTTGATTTACCTGATAACTGTTATTATAAGTGAATTCAACCAAATGGAGATGGTCTTCCCAAGATCCACCGAAATCAATAATGCAAGCTCGGAGTAGATCCTCCAAAATCTGATTCACCCTCTCAGTTTGGCCATCTGTTTGAGGATGATCGGCTGTGCTCAGATTCAGTTTAGTGCCTAAGACGTCTTGAAATGTCTTCCAGAATTTACTAGTGAATATTGAGTCTTGATCGCATACAATACTAGACGGAACTCCATGAAGTCTAACAATCTCTCTCATATAAATCTCGGCCAGACTCGAAGCAGTACGAGTGGTCTTTACAGGAATAAAGTGAGAAGATTTGGTCAACCTATCAACAATCACCCATATATTACCTTTTCTGGTCCTTAGTAATCCATCAATGAAGTCCATAGAAATCTGATCCCACTTCCAACACAGAATCTCTAGGGGTTGAAGTAAACCGGCAGTCCTCTTGTGATCGGCCTTGACTTGTTGGCAAGTGGTGCATCTACTGACATATGTAGAAATATCTCTCTTCATCCCACTCCACCAATATAAACACTTCATATTACGATACATCTTAGTGACACCAGGATGAAATGAAAGTGATGACTGATGGTTCTCTCTAAGCACTTCTTGTCTCAATCCATCGACATTAGGAACACAAATACGGTTGTCGATCCTTAGAACTCCATTACTATCTACTTGTGCTCCCACTTTACTATCAGCATTTCCAACTCTACTAAGAACTAACTCCTTCATACGATAGAGCAAAGTGTCCTCATATTGTTTAGCTTTGATGCGATCCATAAGAGATGGAGAGATAATGAGCTGAAATAACATGCCTTCAACAAGATTACAACAAGACAATGCTTTGCTGCGGCTCAAAGCATCTGCTACGACATTTGCTTTCCCAGGAGTATAAGTGATGTCGAGATCATATGCAGCTAAGAATTCGAGCCATCGGACTTGTCTCTGGTTCAAATCCTTCTGAGAAAAGATATACCTCAAGGACTTATGATCAGTGAATAATTCGAATTTGGTTCCCAAAAGATGATGTCTCCATAGTTTCAAAGCAAATACAACTGCAAGAAGCTCCAGATCATGTGTGGCATAGTTTAATTCATGGGTCTTCAACTGATGACCCGCATAAGCAATAACCTTTCAATTTTGCATAAGGACAAAACCCAAACCCTCTCGGCAAGCATCTGTATAGACAGTTAATCCTTCACTTCCATCGATTACCGCAAGAACTGGGGCTGAAGTTAACTTGCGCTTCAACTCATTAAAAGCTGATTCACATTTCTCACTCCAAATAAACTTAACATCCTTCCAAGTTAAAGCAGTAAGTGGAGCATAAATCTGGGCAAAGTGTTCAATAAATCGGCGATAATAACCGGCTAAGCCCAAGAAACTACGAATATCTGTAGGAGTTTTAGGAGTCTCCCAATCCTGTAGATTAATTGATTCAAATTAGAAAGAGATAAGATTTTTGAACAGAAACAACGAATAAGATAGAACTTACATTGATTATGGCGATCTTAGCTGGATCGACCGAAATCCCATTTTCAGAAACAATATGGCCAAGGAATCTCACTTCGTCTCGCCAGAAGTGGCATTTAGAGAACTTGGCTTTAAGCTGATGGTTTCGAAGAGTTTCCATAACATAATGGAGATGTGTTTCATGCTCTTTCTCGGCTTTGGAGAAAACGAGAATATCATCAATGAATACAAGAACAAACTTGTTAAGGACATCACGAAAGACTCGATTCATCAAGTCGACGAAATAAGCAGGTGCGTTGGTCAAACCAAATGGCATAACCAACCATTCATAGAATCCATTCTCTGTACGGAAAGCTGTCTTATGGATACTATCTTCTACTACTCTGAGTTGGTGGAACCCAGTGGCTAGATCAAGTTGTGGGAAGACTTTAGCTCCATGGAGCTGATCGAATAAATCGTTGATGCGAGGCATCGGATAGCGATTCTTGAGAGTGCGTTTGTTTAGTTCTCTGTAATCAACACACATACGAAGAGATCCATCTGATTTGGTGACAAATACAACTGTGGTGCCCCATTCAGAACAATTTCTCCTTATCAAACCCTTAGCAAATAGGTCATCAATTTGAGTTTTTAGTTCAGCTTTTTCTTTAGGAGCCATCCTTCGGTGTGGGAGAACTATGGGAGTAGCTCCAGGAATAAGATCAATGCGGAAATCGATTTCCCGTTTAGGCGGTAGAGAATTGACCTCTCCAAATACATCGGGAAATTGCTGAACACAATAGGAGTGGAGTCAAGATCATCCGGGTGAGCATCAAGAGAGGATATGAAGCTTCCGGCATATTTCTGAGGTGATTTGCATTCAATGACAAGTGGTAGACCCTTGTCACTGACTAAAGAAATAGAACGAGCTTTGCATGAAATAACCGCATCGAATTTTCTTAACCAATCGGCACCTAATAAGATGTCAAATGCTTTGAAGCCAAGCACATAAAATTTCCAAGTGAATCGATATCTTCCATACATAAGTACAACCTTATTACAAATTCTACTTAGGTTGGCAAGTCCTCCAATAGGGTTGGAGACACATAAGGAAGTAGTGGTAAAAGTAGGTTCTAATTTGAGTTTACTACAAAGATCAATAGATATGAAGCTATGGGAAGCGCCAGTGTCAATTAATACTCTAATAGGTAAATTTTGTAATGAAAAAGTACACCGTAAGGTACCTTGGTCATCTTGGGCCGGTGGTGCAGATGGTGCAGGTGTGGTGATAGCAAATACTCCAGAGGTGGTGCCACGCTTATGCATTGGGCAGTCTTTCTTGAAATGACAAGGCTGGAGGCATACATGGCATAAATCTCTCCTAGTCATAGAAGGTGGTGGAATAGTAGCTCTGGTAGATGGACAACTATTAGCATAATGGCCCTTCTTATCGCATTTGAAGCAAGTGATATTAGCAAGGTCGATTGGGCTTTTCTTGGCATATCCTAATCCTGTAGTCTTTTGCCAAGATTTCTTTTGTTGATCAAAGTTCATCTTCCTCTTTCCGGGCTGGCAAGAAGAGGACTGAGTAGGAGTGGCCTTGGCAGTGAGCCCCTTAGGCTTCGCCTCATATCTAAGAGCATAGTCAACAAGCTCTGTGAAGGTGCAGTGGGTGTGGCCAGTAAGCAAGTCATAATATTCTGGTCTAGCTCCCAAAATGAATTTCTCATTCTTCAGAAGTGGTGTATCGATCAAGCCAGGTCCGAACTTGGAGAGTTCGTTGAATTTCCTCTCATACTCAGAAAAGGTCATACTGCCTTGCTTAAGATCCATAAAAGCTCTATAAAGTTGGGCTTTCCCAGCAGCTGGCATCCATTGTGCCGAGAAAGCATCCCTAATCAAACAGATGGACTAGATTAATAACATTCCAAAGATTGAAAGAAGAATTTAGATTACGAAATCCAAACGAATTTATACCTAAACTGGGCCTAAGTGATGGTGTTCTCCTCGATACGAGAAGTAACTGATTCCCACCAATCTTGTGCGGCATCCTGAAGTTGCCAAGCAGCCAGTTGACGCTTCTGAGCATCAGTGATCTCCAAACCAGAAAATATCTTCTCTAAGCTTTTAAGCCATTGCTGAGCCTCGATAATGTTCTCGGATCCAGAAAACTTAATACCTCCAAGCTGTGTATACTCCTTACTAAGAGTGGTGAATTTGACTGGAGCTGGAGCGGTAGGTGCAGCCTGAGCAAGACCATTGCCTCTTCCTCCCCTATTGTTTCTTCTGGTACTCATCCTGAAATACCAAAAGAGATTTAGAACCAAGGATAGAAATCATAGAACTCTAAGGAAAGTCCAATCAACGAATCACAGAAGTTTGAATTGAAAGGTTTTGGTTATTGAATCGATTCTCCTCATTCTATGGTATTGCTACCCTATCTCTAATGAGTTTATATAATCCCGAACTAAGGTTTTTTTAGGGAAACCGAAGCTTTGATACCAACTGTAACAACCCGTATATTTAGACCATTTAAATTGACAATAATCCACACATGTCAACTTAAATAATACAAAACACGAATCATTATGGGATTATAAATACATAATGTAAATGAGAATCAATACAACATCATAGACACAGAATAGTCACAGAATAATGCAGCGGAAAATACATCGTCATAATAGCAGTTCATGAAGCTACTACAGGAAATACAACAATGTCTCAACATAAAGTGACTAAGAGGAAATACATAAATGTCCAATAGACTAGTACATCAATACTGGAATGGAAATAAACTGACAAAGATAAATGCTAAGTCTTCAGCATCTTTAACCAACCTTGATCAGCAACTGGATAGCTTCAGACTGACCCAAGCATATACAAAAGAAACACTCGAGTCAGGACTCAAAATCTTATACAAGATAATCATGTGCAAGGAATAAAGTCCATAACTCAAAGATGAAAAAAATAAACATCTCTAAGGATCCGATAAATTATCTATATATACAATAGAATACAATATGTAGATAATGTCTAATCAGTAAAGTACGATATTAAAATAGTGTTAAGGCGTTACCATAATCCCCCTTAACACATTTTTATAATGCCATAGTCTATACAGCACCGTAAACCCCACCGTAAACTAGTGGTTATCAGAGGGTACCCCATAGGTATAACACAAAACAAATCGTAGTGGTCGCGAATAGGATAATCAGTATGACAAGGTACATGAGGCGATACCAAGTAGGATACTAGTAGTTACGTGATCCGGACTGATGTTGAGCATAGTAGCTACTACCTCAACACCGCGAAACAACACTCCCAATCAAGGGGTGCACCCAAATCGAATCACAAAAGTAATAGATATGGTATCGAAGAAGTGTGTTCGCTAGAGGTGGCGAACCTCAATGGCCCGGTGCGGCTCCTGTTTTAGTCATGTCAGGGGTCATCCAATATCATTCTCTTTCTTCAGTCAACGCGTTCACCAAACCATCCACTTCATTCTGGATCAACACTCCACGTATAATAGTTATTAAAGTGGTTTTCGGTATCGACAGAGAGTATGTCCATATCCGATCCCGGTCTCTTTAATAACTACGTATTTATTACCCGATGGTCGTTTTTAAGCTAAAGTTTAAACAAATCAAAGTCCAAAAGTCAAGTTGCAAATTCGACTTCCAAATTTTGACATTTCACGATTCAATTTTATTTCAGATATTTAAAAATCATATTTCCAAATGAAATTCTAGTTCAAACCCTTGAGTTAACAATATAATTAAGTATTCAAGTTCAATTTAATAAGATCCAAATTTCACTTATTAAATTTAGTTAATAATCAATGGATTCAATTTAATGGTCAATTTAGTTCAAATCATTAAATCAAATTCTATTCATTTCAATTCATATTTACATTCATCGTTACATTAAATATAATCATAAATTCGATTTAATCAATTTCATTAAATAAATTCCTTTTTATCAAAATAGATTCATTTGATTTTTTTTTACCAAATTCAATTAAATTTCTATTTAAAGAAATCCAATTTCATTTATTTGGTTCCATGATTTACATATCACAAATAAGTTTATTTCCGAGTTACAAATCAACTCAATCCATATTCAGTTTACAATGTCCTGATTTAATTAATTCATTACATTTAAAATCATTTTAAATTTAAATTATCACTAAATTAAATCCATAAAACTTTAGTTAGTTTTGTATTCCTCGTAAGTCAAATTTTACTTAATCTCAAATTAAATTTATAACAAGTTCCAAATCGATTTAATGAAAACCGAGTTTTAAATCTTAATCTAACAAATCTAATAAATTTTTAATTTATTAAATTCTAAAACTCTACTTGTTTCTAAATCTCATTTCAATTATTCAACTTACTTAACTTTAAATTTTCTAAATCAAATTACAAATTTCTCAAATTAAATTTGTCAATTCATTTTATTCAATTAAATAGATTTATTAATCCATTTCAATTAAATCCATTAATTTATTTCAATTGAATCCATTAATTTATTTCAATTAAATCCATTAATTTCATTACTTAATTTCAAAATATTTCAGTTAAATCCATTAAGTTCGTTACTTAATTTCAAAACAAATTGTTAAGTTCATTCCTTAATTTCAAATAGATTTCAATTTCAAAATGATTTTGTTGACCAATCAGGTTTCTTATTTTAATTATCTATCCTAGGCCAAGTTGTTTAATTGGGTATTTATCATTTCAACCCAATATCATTCAATAAAAAAAATCAAAGCATAGCAAAGGGAACTTACAGTGTGGTAACTGGGATGGTGTCAAAGTAAATAAACAAGCAATAGCAACCATACATAACAATTCAACAATTTATTTAAATAATCCCGAAATAATCGTATTAATTTACATTTGTTATTTATGCAAATTAACATAATTATTTCTAGAATCCACACTATCATTTCATGCAGATTAAAGATTATTACATTATGATTTTTCACTTGGTGTCTATTATCAAATTACTACATCAATCATACATTCAATGGTTCAAAGTGTAGTTAACACTATTTCTACATATCAATTTATTTAACATTTAAAGGGGTCAAGTTTAACAAATCAATATTCAACATATGAATGGGTCAAGTTCAACATATATAATCCATTTTAAATTGTTAACTATCCTATATCAAATTCAATTTCATATTAATTATCACTTATATTAACAACCAAATTCAACATCACATAACAAATTTAGTGTCACAACTATTTACCATAAACTAACATCAAGTCACAATTTTACACGTTAAATCTAATTAAACAATACATGACGTCAATTAGCAATTTTAAATTCTAACAATATTCAATTTTAACTTGTATAGCAATTAACAGGTTATGTGAACAATTTTAACTTGTATAGCAATTAACAGTTTATGTGAACAATTTTAACATCAACCGTTTTAACATCCAAATTAATATTAACAACATCTATCACTTGATTATCATAGCATAATAGATTGAGTCGTGAATGAAATATTCACCTTGCGTGGTTAAAGAAGGTGACGGCGAAGCACGAAAATGAATAGACTAGATAGACAACACAAGCGCGAACCCGAACACGAACAAAGCAAAGAAACTAGATAGATCCGACGCTGAATGGAAGCCTAAGTCTCCGAAGCAGTAGCTGAAACAAACACAGTAAAACACTGTATGTGAGCAGCCAGAATTTTCAAAGTTATATAGTTTACAAAATAAATTTGAACTTTAAACACAATTTAAAATAAAGTCTAATACAACTTTTGTAAATAAAGATATAACCTTATATAACAAAACTAAACTAAACTAACGTATAAACTAAACTATGTAAAACTATATACATACTTTATATAACAAACTGGTATATCACCTTTCAAACACAAACTATATACATACTTTATAATCAGACTATATAAACTGTATTCACTTTAAAACAACTATATAGAAACCATAACTTCAAAACTGAAACATAGATATACAACTAACGTACGGCAGTGGGTTGTGGGCGGACAGTGGGTAGGGCAGTGGGCGTAGGCGGCTGGACCAGTGGGGATGCGGGGCTGGCGGTGAGTGGGTAGGGCAGTGGCGTAGGCGGCTGGAGCAGTGGGGATGCGGGGCTGACGGTCAGTGGATAGGGCAGTGGGCGTAGGCGGTTGGAGCAGTGGCGGAGGCGGCTAGAGCATGGGAATGCGGGGCTGGCGATGGGTGGCAACGGGCAGAGGGTCTAGGGCGGATGGTGGCGTAGGGATGCGGAGGGCTGGTTGGAGGCGGATGGGAACGTGGGGATGCAGAGGGCTGGCTGGAGGCGGATGGGAACGTGGGGATGCAGAGGGCTGGGTGGAGGCGGATGGGAACGTGGGGCGGACTGGGTCTGGGGTGGATGGTGGCATGGGAATGCGGACTGGAGTGGTGGCAGTGGGACGTGGGCAGAGCAGTGGGACGTGGGCGGAGGTTGGTGGAGCACGTGGTGGAGGAAGAGTTGCGTGAACTGGAGGAGCAATTTCAAAACGGAATGAAGAAATGGGGAAGAGAAGAACGCGTACCAAATAAATGAATTTGCCTCCTAACCAAAAAAAAGAAAAGGCAGTATATACATAACGTTGGAAATCAAAGGACCCTAATTGATTGTCATTGGTACACTAAAAGGCTGTTGGAGTTTCAAAGAGTAATTACTGACCAGAAGATGCATCGAATTCCACCCAGTGAAGCCAAATAGACACTGGTTTTAATAGTGTAACGGACAGGTTTCAAACCGTTAAACAATTTGTAACTTTCAACTCCAAACTCCGAATGACACAAATAAATATACCGTTTTGATCAGCGCGACGAGGCGAACACAACGTTATATAGATATCAGTGGTACGATTGAATTATAAAAACTCGAATTTTCTACTATGGAAAATGCAGGAAAAACGCAGAAAAATAAGATCGACGGAGCTAAAGAAGTCCGAATTTTGAAAAACGAAAAATGACGACTCTGTTAGAAGATGGTTTAGAATTTTTCTATGTAAAAATATTCAGGTTTGGAAGATAAATTTTTTTACACACTTTAAAATGAACTGACGTGCAATAAAACACGAACGAAATTTACTACGGTATTTTACGACGAAACTTTACCCATATCTCTAACTATCTAGGCGCAATTTATAAACAAAGCTTGGACGTTAATTGAGATCGTATGCAAGTTTCACATTTTATATTAAAATAATGGATTTAAATTTTTTTAAATTGGGTCGGAAATTCAGGGTCGTTACATTAATGCAGTTAAATATTCAATTAATAGATTCAAACATTAATAACAGTTGCTTTAAAGGTTTATAAACAAAATATGGATATTTGGATTTTTTTGTCAAAAATGATAAAAAGTCAGTTTTCGGTAAATTTAAGATTTTCTCGGAATCACGCACAACTTTGAATACCTATACTCATTTATTGATATAACCAAGAAAATGAAATAAAATATTTTATTTTATTTTTTTAAAATAAATTGTAATTATGACATCATCAATAGGGTCACAATATTTAATAATTAATTTATTAAATTAAATTGAGATTTAATGATTTGATAATTCATTGTAAATATTATTAGATGAAAAGAAATGATTGGAACCTTATACGGTGAGTATAAATCTGCAGCACTTTGAAATACGCAATATAATGGACTTTATGATTAATTTAAGGAGTTTTTATCAAAATAAATTATTGGGATATAATTTATAAATTTTGATTTCATCATTATTTAAGTAGAAATATAACGGATAATGTGACTGATAAACAAAGTTAAAATTCAATATAAAACGGCACGTAGAAGTCGTCAAACGTCGTCGGAACGTCTTAAAATAAATTAATAAAAACACATAGGTTCTCAGAGATTATATTTACATAATTGGAAAACGTATTAAAATACGAAGGAGACGGAACGAAATACGTGTGTATACGTAGGGGTGTGCGTGCGCACATATACATGTGTACACGCATGTATGTGTGTTTGGCATGTGTGTGCGTGTATGGGTGTGTGACATGTGTGTATGTGTGTATATGCATGTGTATATGTATGTGTAGGCATGTGTATGTATGTATATATGTATTTGTATATGTATAAAGGTGTGTAGAAGCTTCCTAAGAAGTGACCTCCTTGATTTAGGGGTAGGGTGTGTAGGTGATGTGATGGAGAGGGTACATGAGTTGATGGGGTAAGGTGGTGTAAGGGTATGGAGTGTATGGTGATGTGACAAGTAATGTTGCATATTATATTACTAAATCCTATACTATAAATACGCTTCTACCTCCTTCTCTTCATTTCTTTACTTCATTTCTTTTCTACTTCTTCCTTAGCTCTCATTTTCTCTAAGGTTCTCTAATGGCTACCTAAGGGAATTCAAGAGAAACTAGTCCTATAACAACTCAAAATACTTAAGTGTATACTTTAATCTTCCTCTCCCAACGTTCTAAAGACAACGAGCCAAGCTACAACGTCTCAAACTCGACGAAACCCCTGGAAACACCCATGGTTGTGAGCAACAAGGAGAAGAGGGAGGCCTTCGGGTACTGCTTTTATTTACTATTTGCATCTGTGTCTGATTTTGTGATTGTTTCTGTGTTTGTGAATTGCATCTGTTTGGATTTAATTTGAAAAGATTTCATAAAATTAATTAAACACTATTCACCTCCCTCCCTCTAGTGTTAATTCTGCCTTAAGATCCGTAATCGCTTTTCCAAAAATTTGGACCAAGGACCAATCTGTTTCCGGTCTCTAACCAACATGCTGGTGATTTGCATGGCGTTCCATACAGAGCTTCGAAAGGCGCCATTTTTATACTAGTATGATAGCTATTATTATAGGAAAACTGAACCAAGTGCAAATGGTCTTCCCATGGCCCACCAAAGTCTAGTACACAAGCCCTCAATAAATCTTCAAATACCTTATTGATTCTCTCTGTCTGCACATCCATCTGTGGGTGATAAGCAATACTTATCTTAAGCTTGGTACTTAATCCCTCTTGTAGATTCTTCCAGAATTCACTAATGAACAAGGATTCTCTATCACTGACTATACTACTAGGAATCCCGTACAGTCTAACAATATTTTTCATAAACAACTTGGCTAATACAGGTGCCATCTTGGTTGCCTTATTGGGAATGAAATGTGCATTCTTGGTCAGTCTATCACTATGACCCATATAGTTTCATTTCTCTTATTTGACCTTAGCAACCCATTAATAAAATCCATGGATATCGAATCCCATTTCTAAACTGGTATATCTAAAGGCTAAAGCAATCCACTTGGCTACTGATGTTCGACTTTCACTTGTTGGAAATTTGCACATTGCTTCACCCATAAGCCTACCCTCTTCATGCACTCCAAGAAGAAACTTCTCTTCATATCCTGATACCTCTTGGTTCCCTGGGTTGAATCGTAAACTTCGATCAATGACACTCCCTAAGAACTTCCTTACTTAGGTCACCAATATCTGAAACATATAACCACCCTTTCTTCCTTAATCATCCTCTCTGGTCAAGACTATAATATTTTAGATCATCGATCTCAGTTTCACCTTTCAATCTTCTAATCTTTTCGGCTAGCAATGGATCATCTCTCTGCTTAGAAACAATCCTTTCGATCAACATTTGTCGAACTCCCAAGAAAGTTAATATGGACTAGAACTAGCAGTCTATCTTAACTGCACACTACAAGTAGTCAATGCCTCTAAATCCTTCCATTCTACCAACATAGCTAACTCCACATTCTGATGTTTCCTGCTAAGTGCATTTGCAACTTTATTTTCTTTCCCTGGTGTATACTCAATACCAAAATCATAAGCGACTAAAAACTCCAGCCACCTCTGCTATCTCATATTCAACTCTTTCTGAGAGAATAAATACCTCAAAGACTTCTGATCCATATACAACTCAAATCATTCTCCTAAGTGGTAGTGTCTCCACACTTTTAATGTAAAAATCACCACTGCCAACTTCAAATCATGAGTCGGATATCCAAATTCATGTTGTCTAAGATGTCGAGAATCATCGACAATCAATTTACCCTTCCATATCAATACAACTCCTAATCATGTTCCATACGCATCCGTATACACCACCAAATCCTAATTTCCATCGGAACAACTAACACGGGGCACATTGGTCAACAAATGCTTCAACTCAAGGAATAATTCCTCGCATTTATCAGACCAAGTAACCTTCACGTCCTTTCTGGTTAATTTAGTAAGGGGTGCTGCTATCCATGAGAAATCCTTGATGAATCTCCAGTAATAGTCAGCTAATCCAAGAAAACTTTTTATCTCAGTCACCGTCTCAGATCGTTTCAAACTATTTACAGCCTCAATCTTGGCTGGATCCATAGACAACCCTTCCTCTGAAACTATATGACCAAGAAACTTCACTTCTTTCTTACATAAATGACACTTTGAAAACTTCACTTTAAGTTGATGCTGCCTCAACATTTCAAGCACTATTCTAAGATGAATCTCATGATCTCTTTCATCCTTAGAATATATCAAAATTCCATTAATAAATACCAATACGAACCTAACCGAGTGCTCTTGGAAAATCCAGTTCATCAAATCCACAAAGAAAGCTGACGCATTAGTTAATCCGAATGGCATCATTAACCACTCGTACAAATCATGACTCGTTTGAAACGCCATCAAAGGAATACTGTCCTCCACCACTCTCAATTGATGGAACCCTATTTCCAAATCCAACTGGGAGAATACTTGGCTCCACTCAACTGATCAAATAAATCATCAATTTCCGGCAAAAGATATCATTTCTTTATCGTCTTCTCATTCAACTTACGATACTTGATGCACAATCTTAACGACCCGTCCAGTTTATTCACGAACTCCGCGGCTGCTCCCCAAAGCAAACTGCTTAGTCTAATATAACTCTATCCTTCTAAGTCCACCGGCCACACCATTAACTCCTTCATCTTTGTAGGTGTCATCCTGATAGGTTATCTACTTACGGGTTCAACTCTAGGTACAAGATCTATTCGAAACTCAATAGCTTATTTTGGAGGTAGTCCTGTAACGGCTCAAAAACATCTACAAATTCTCTTGCAACCAAAACCCAATTTACTTCGTCTTCTACTTCCATTGATCCCAACAAAGTACAAATATCCACACTTGAGTTATCTACTGAGTATCTTATTCGATCACTACTATCAGGGTGTTTAACTGATATTTTCCTATCCCATCAAAATATCCTAGCATCATATTTGCTTAACCAATCCATACCCAAAATAATCCCAAAACCAGCAAAATCAAACACATACAAACTGCAGGCAAAAGTATGATCTAGCAACTCAAACTCTAGATGGTCACACCTCATCCCTAGAGTTGTGTATCCTTCTAATGGTTCTAAACATAACTTATCTACCAAACACTGAGATATAAATGAATGCGATGTACCGGTGTCAAACAGTACCCTAACTGTTATGCTATTAATCAAAAGCGTACCTTCCATCACATACTTTCCCTTCTCACCTGCTGTTGGTCTTTATGCAGATGGCTCCAAAGCAAACATGTAATAACCCGACTTTTTCTCCACAGAAAGTCGGATCATTATGAAGAAAGAAAGGGGTAGAAAATAGAAAAGGAGAGAAGAAAGAAAGAAACAACAACAACGATCTCACAGCGGAACGAATAAATTATATTAATAACATAAACTATTACATAGTATACAACAATTTACAGAGTTACACGGCATATACATCACTTACTAGACAGTTATAAACATCTGTCTAGACATTACAACTCAAATACAAGACAAGACACTATCACAGATATCAACACAGCGGAATACTATATCTACGAACGCCGAAGCCTCCTGCTCCATTGCTCCTCCAGAATATTCGTCAAAGCTAAACCTGAATCCCTTGGCTACTCGTAAAAATTTGAGTACCCAAGAGTTTATAAAACAGAAATAAACAACTTGGGTCAGACATGGGTCTGGTGTGAGTAACAGGTTAAACTTGTTTAACTTCAAAACCTTTTGAAAGAAAAGGTATCACGTAAGACTTCCCACAAATAAACATGGGTAAGTTTTTACCTTACGCTAACCAAAACATTTGATAGGAAATTCGATTGTATTATAATAGGGTCTAGGGTTTTCAAATAAATATGAAATAGCTAAAATTGTTACATTATTAAATTCCAGCATACTAGCCACAAAGTGGGTTATACAATCAAGTCCGTTATCACTTATTGGAAATTGGATTCCATACAATGGCAGGGCTACCGGGGTACCGCCCGTCACAGTACGTGGCCTAGATCACCGTACCGAGGATCACTCCCAATCCCCTGCAACACAAGGTCGGAACATC
Source organism: Allium fistulosum (assembly GCA_030737815.1). NCBI lineage: Eukaryota > Viridiplantae > Streptophyta > Magnoliopsida > Asparagales > Amaryllidaceae > Allium > Allium fistulosum. Next base: position 370,952,196 of record CM060906.1, on the reverse strand, counting down.
CCTTACTGGATAATTCCCGCACAAGATACCTCACGGTTGGGATCAGCAACCGCACACACTAAGCCGAAATAAGAAGGGACTTCTAGACAGAGGTAATCTTGTCCTACTTGGGTGCTACCCACTAACCTTGCTGCACCTCCCCTGTTTTAGCCATTCCCGGTTTGTGAGGCTTGAGGTCCCGATTACCTTTTAAAAGAACACATCACTTAGAATGCTCATCGTCCACCTGACGATGTGCTGAAAGCATTCAATCCATACAAGTTCGTTCCGGGTTCGAACGAAACCGAAGGCATTATCTCGTTACACTCGTTTTGGAATCACCCTCAGAGTTAACGACAATAACCCTTGCACTCTGAATCTTCATCTTCACTTGATTCACGACCTATCGTTAATTTGGATCGATGTGGTATTCGGGTCTCCAGACCTGGAAATCCGGTATACGGAAACCCGATCCCGGTCTCATCGAAATCCAAAGCGTATCTTTTAAGGCCAAGTTGTTTTAAAGGTAAAACAATTCAATTCATTATCTTTATACACATAAAAGGATAATTCACAATAGATAATCAACATTATCAGATAATCCATATTATCATCACAATTCAACTAAACATCCATATCACACAGCATATATCTCATCAGAGATATCAATCAATGCAAAGCATTCAATATTATCATCCATTCTTAAGTAATGATTTATACCATTTCTAATTAATTTAAAATGAATTAAATTAATTACTTCATTCTATAAATCCTGCTTACTTAATCATTAATTAATTACAAATTAATTAATTATCCTTTAATTACCTTTTTCAATTAATCATCTTTGATTAATTATCTTTTAATTACCTTCAAGTAATTTATCCTTAATTAATTACTCAAATTAATTATCCCTAACCACTTATTGTAATTAACCTTTAATTACATCATTAATTAATTAACTAAAATTAATTAAGTTAATCAACTATAATTAATTACATTAATCCTTAATTAATTACATTGATTAATTACTTCATTTATTAATTATTACTTAATTAATCAATTCTTATTTACATCATTAATTATATTAATTAATGATCCTTAATTACAACTTAATTATTAATTACTTAATTAAATTAATTACATTAAGTAATTAACCTTTATTTAAACAATATTTATTAATCACTCTTGATTAATCTTCAATCAGTAATTAACTACCCTTAATTACTTTCACTAACTAAATTAATTATTTCCTTAATTAATTTCTTAATTAATCCCTTGATTAATTTACAAGTAATTAAACTTAAATTACTTTCCTTAATACATAACCAATCAATTAATTACCTCAAGTAATTATCTATTATTTACTTCTTAAATAATCATACCTTAATAATTACATTAAGTAATTATTATCAAATCAACTCTTGATTATTCTAAATTAATTAAACTTAATTAATTAACTTAACTAATCAAATTAACTTCAATTAATTACAATAAGTAATTAATTCTTAATTACTTCCATTAAGTAATTCCATTTAAAACAAATTCTATAATTGATTATCTTTAAATTAATTAATCTAATTAAAAATTAATTACATTAATTAATTATTTAATAATCCATAGTTAATGACCTTCATTAACTATTAACAACTCTTTAATTACTTTTCTTAAGTAATTATCTTAGATTAAGTATTATTAATTTCAAATTAATAAATCTTTATAACCAATTAATTAATCTTTAATTATTTAATTAATTAAGTGTTATCCATAACTTAATTAATATTTAATTACTTTATTAATTAATTCTTAATCATTAATTAATATTCAACTTATAATCCTTAATTATAAATTAATCATTCCTAGTTAATTTATCTTAATCATTAATTAAAATCAAATTCCTATTTAATTAATGAATCTTAATTACAAGTTAATTATTCTAAAAATAATTAATCTTAAATCTTTAAGATTAAACCTTTAATTACTTTTAAGTAATTATTTATTTCATTAATTTATTAGATAAATTAATTATCCATTTAATTACTCTAATTATTAAATGCATACAAATCATTAACTTATAATTTAACTTCAACAAGTTTTAAAATTAATTTTAAAACCTTTAAATGATAAATAATATTTTTCTTATAAAAGTAATTTTACAAGATTTAAACAAATCCCTTTTTAATTTCAAAACATTTAAATTTAACAAACATTTAAACTTATTAAAACATTTGAATTTATAAAACTTATTTATCTCAAACTAAGATATAAATTCAATTTGAGTCCATACTTTGAAAACTTATTTTAACTTTGTTTAAAATCTTGTTTTACATTTTAAAATTCATTTTAAATTTAAAAACAGACAGGTTATTTAAAACCTGGTACAACAGATTTTTAAAAAAACCTGGCAACTCTAAAATACTCGAGACCACTACACTTTTACTTCGAGTCGCCCATTCAAAAACTCCGAGTCTCACACGAACAAACCCGAGAAATCCTTCTTCCCCAAACTAACGAACGAACCCAGACATCACCAGATTTTCGATGTCACCGTGCACGTGCACCGTCCGACCAGCCTTCTCCGACCATCTCCGATTATCCCCACAAGTCGACGATCATCCACCTGCTAGAAAACGACCATCACCTCTTCGAACATCACGCAAAATCGAAATCGAGTTCAAATTTCAAAAACCTGGAACAAAGGTCCAGACCATCACCCAAAACCTGGCAACATTCGCTTCCCTTAAAAACTCCAACCACCATCATCTTCCATACTCCGGCGAAAGCTTCCTCAAACTACTATCTACCAGTACGCAAAACATGGTTGAACTCGATCAACCGAGGAGACCAAACTAGAGCAAAAACAGTGACCCAATAAAACTAGGGTTAAAATTTTATATTCCAATTCATTTCTTCCTCTATGCTTTAATTCGATTTCTAATAATTTTCTCTATATCCTTGATCATCTCACTACCCTTATTGAAGAATACAACATCCCAATTTCACTGAGATAATCAAAATTACCAAAAACTCATTTTTAACTTAAGTCAGAACTGCACCTATAATACTAACTTAAAAACTATGATATTAATGCTAAAAATTATGTTTTTGCTTATGTATTTAATTTATAAACCTGGAATAGTAATTTACAATATTTGAGTTTTTACTTTTATATTCATGCACTTGTTGTTTTGGTTTACAGAGACATTCAAACTTAAATTTGACTTAATTTAAATTTTAAACATTCGTCTAAGATAAACCAAACAATTCTTGTTTGTAATTTAAATCCTAATAAAAATAGATCAAGTGGTAAGAAATTTTAAAGGGGATTTTTGAGCCTGGCAAGCAAAACAAAAACAGAGCACACCATACATCCATTATTTCACAGCAATTCCACTTATACATACATGCAATACATATTTACCACAGAGATTTAACATGCAATCTTATTCATAACCTAAACTTTTAGAATATAATGTTACTCACCTTAATTGAGAGTGAACAGAGCCTTTATATTTTGAAAAACTTGAAACAGGTTTTGTCTTTAAACTGGAATGCCTCTTTTGATTAAAACTTGAGTTGTTGGACTTTACACTTGACTAAACTACATGCATGCTGCTGGAAACACTAAGTTGTTGAGATGATTCCAGATTGAAAAGAAATCCATGCTGAAGACCTCAGGTTTGCAACTGGGTTACAGGCTTTGAAATTGTGGTTTTGAAAATGAGACAGGGTATTGAATTTTCTGGTTTGAAGAGTTGATTACAAATCTTTTGTTTTTGGATTGAGGTATTTGATTCTCTGATTTGTTTCAGATTTGTATTTAGAGGAAAGACCGAGTTTTTCTTGTTTTGAAAATGAAGATTAGAAAGAAAATGAAGTAAAGAGATAAAATGTTTATATATATGTAAATTTGTGATTTTATAAAAATAAAAGAAAAATGAAAATAATAAAGACACTTGTCATTACATTGATTACTTACATTACACATGTTAAATGGAGCCTTAGAAAAATGACATATGTCTCTTAAGTAATTATTCATATTTTTATTTATTTTAAAAGTAAATAAATGCCTTTTTCTTATTTATTAAATACTTATCTATATATATAATTACTTTTTAAAGAAACAAAACTAATTACATTTATAAATAAAAGTTTATACAAATATTATAAAATCCAAAACAATTTAAATATATATTCTTTTGAATTTCAAAACTTTAAATTCAAGTTTAAATAAAATTAAATCCTAAGATTCAATTTAAAAGTTAAGTTATATATATTTACATACACTATTATTCAATTTAAAATAACAATTCCATAGTCTTTAAAATCCATTCATATTTATAAAAATAATACATTATACTTATTATTTGAAAATAACATATTTGATAATTTAAATAATTTATATAAGAGATTATATTATCAAGTAATATTTAAAAAGAAATAAAACAACCCTTTTTGTTAAATCTTATTTATTTTTAAACTTAAGTTAAAAAAATATCTTAAACCAATTAAATATTTACCTAAAGTATTTTAAAACTATAAAATTACTTATTTAAATATTTTTGAAAAGTCATATTAAATTAAATCTAAATTTCCAATTTGCCCAAAGCTTTCTATTTACAATATATACAAATAAATATATATATTCAAATAGAAAATATCTTATTAACTAATTTAAAAGACTAAAATCATCAATTAATACTAATTTAATCAGATTATTAAATTAAATTCAAATCTTATTATCAAAGATTATCCATATCAATTTAATTATTAAACAGATTATTAAATTGATATTGTCAAAATTTCCGGGATATTACATTCCTCCCCCCTTAAAATAATTTCGTCCCCGAAATTTAAACAAAGGTAATTTAATAATCTTATTAAAGATTTTAATTTAAAACACAAGCATATACTATCATCCATATGCTAGCAACCATAGCAACCAATTCATCCAATCAAACAATTCTATCTATCTAGACTAAATTCTAGATAAAATACCTCGAGTTTCCCCAAGTATATATATATATACCGGGATACTCGCTCTACAAACAATCTAAACTACTAAGCTATAGATCTCCTACTCATCTAGATCTACAGAACTAAACAGACTATCAGACTACAGACGAGTCTGACTCAACTACCAAACTTCCCAAAACTGCAGATTCTAAAACCAGAGATAGATCAAATACGTACTCCCTTAGAGATACGTAAAACTCAATGAATTCCAGTTATCCAAACTGACAATTCAATTCCGAAGACCAAATACTTATCCAGGTCAGAACACAGAAGAGATCCAAAACACAACTCTACTTCACAATATTAGTAGATTCTAAACTTACTTCTCCCATCCAGAGATACACTCCAAACTGCTTTCGCTGCTCAACTCCGATATGAGGTAGAACACAAGCACAGACTGGACAACTCATTCCAGAAATAAGGTTCACTGATCCATAAATAAAACTCAGATATTCCAGCAAAACTTGAGTTGCTTCGCCAACTCCATCTCTAGGAAACATCCTTCCACTAGACTGAACCACCGGTATCACTCCTGGAATCCAGTCGATAAGAAAACTCAACCTTCAGATGCGGACAAACTTCTGACTTCTCTGAAGACATCCAGAAAATTCTGACAACCCAAGAGAACACTCAGACAATCGCAAGTCGCTTTTGCGATCAACCCATCCTAATTCCAAACAGACTGTTCTCTCTTTACCAATCAGAACAGCTTACACTTATTTATCCAATTTATCGAAGAAATGGATCCACTTTGCTGCTTCTGAACTTCACTTCCAGAAAAACTGCTCATCCAGAAAACTTCCTGCCATCACAGAATACTCCGAGCTGCACTGTTGATACTGATGCCAAGGACTTCCTATTCCAAAGATCTTCGAGAAATTTGGACTCCAAACCAAACAGAAACACCGTGCTGAACTCAGCGACAACACCGAAACATTCACACTTCCTTAATCTTGTTCCAAAGAAAACATCTTCGGGAACATCCATCGTCACTGTATCTCATCATACAGCTACTATTACCTGAGGTATCAAGGTACCATCACTCGCTTCTGTTCAACCGACAGATCCAACTTTACTCATCCAAACTTCAAAGATAAACTCCGAACCATTACAGTTTCCTTCGGAGATCGATGAAATCCTTCACCACAGCAAAGCTTACTCGAGACGGTATTAGGTCTACAGTCTCGACAGATACACTTCCAACCTCAATACTCAAACTCCAACCATTGGTAGTCGTGTTACACACACCACTACCCTATCTACCTTTATATCCTATATTGGAAAACCCGAACAGGTAACCCAACAAATAGGTAGAAATATATATATATATTTAAAATGGTACTTTTTATATAGAAATTATTTCTGGGTAAAATTATTTCATTTACCTCTTTAAAACAATATTGTGTCCGTTGGCCTGGTTCAAGTGTTTAGAGATCCCTATCAATAACGTTAGCTGCTCGTATTGACCAGAATCCATATACCACTTAACCGATCAATTAACACAATATAAAATCATTTTTATATAACTAACAATTACGCGCTCTCAAGATAGACACCACTTCAGAGCCTAGGTATTCACTCTACCTACTGCTCTGATATTCACTTAACCAAAAGCTTAGGCATTCGCTCAACCTATGCTCTGATACCAACTGTAATAACCCGACTTTTTCTCCACAGAAAGTCGGATCATTATGAAGAAAGAAAGGGGTAGAAAATAGAAAAGGAGAGAAGAAAGAAAGAAACAACAACAACGATCTCACAGCGGAACGAATAAATTATATTAATAACATAAACTATTACATAGTATACAACAATTTACAGAGTTACACGGCATATACATCACTTACTAGACAGTTATAAACATCTGTCTAGACATTACAACTCAAATACAAGACAAGACACTATCACAGATATCAACACAGCGGAATACTATATCTACGAACGCCGAAGCCTCCTGCTCCATTGCTCCTCCAGAATATTCGTCAAAGCTAAACCTGAATCCCTTGGCTACTCGTAAAAATTTGAGTACCCAAGAGTTTATAAAACAGAAATAAACAACTTGGGTCAGACATGGGTCTGGTGTGAGTAACAGGTTAAACTTGTTTAACTTCAAAACCTTTTGAAAGAAAAGGTATCACGTAAGACTTCCCACAAATAAACATGGGTAAGTTTTTACCTTACGCTAACCAAAACATTTGATAGGAAATTCGATTGTATTATAATAGGGTCTAGGGTTTTCAAATAAATATGAAATAGCTAAAATTGTTACATTATTAAATTCCAGCATACTAGCCACAAAGTGGGTTATACAATCAAGTCCGTTATCACTTATTGGAAATTGGATTCCATACAATGGCAGGGCTACCGGGGTACCGCCTGTCACAGTACGTGGCCTAGATCACCGTACCGAGGATCACTCCCAATCCCCTGCAACACAAGGTCGGAACATCCCTTACTGGATAATTCCCGCACAAGATACCTCACGGTTGGGATCAGCAACCGCACACACTAAGCCGAAATAAGAAGGGACTTCTAGACAGAGGTAATCTTGTCCTACTTGGGTGCTACCCACTAACCTTGCTGCACCTCCCCTGTTTTAGCCATTCCCGGTTTGTGAGGCTTGAGGTCCCGATTACCTTTTAAAAGAACACATCACTTAGAATGCTCATCGTCCACCTGACGATGTGCTGAAAGCATTCAATCCATACAAGTTCGTTCCGGGTTCGAACGAAACCGAAGGCATTATCTCGTTACACTCGTTTTGGAATCACCCTCAGAGTTAACGACAATAACCCTTGCACTCTGAATCTTCATCTTCACTTGATTCACGACCTATCGTTAATTTGGATCGATGTGGTATTCGGGTCTCCAGACCTGGAAATCCGGTATACGGAAACCCGATCCCGGTCTCATCGAAATCCAAAGCGTATCTTTTAAGGCCAAGTTGTTTTAAAGGTAAAACAATTCAATTCATTATCTTTATACACATAAAAGGATAATTCACAATAGATAATCAACATTATCAGATAATCCATATTATCATCACAATTCAACTAAACATCCATATCACACAGCATATATCTCATCAGAGATATCAATCAATGCAAAGCATTCAATATTATCATCCATTCTTAAGTAATGATTTATACCATTTCTAATTAATTTAAAATGAATTAAATTAATTACTTCATTCTATAAATCCTGCTTACTTAATCATTAATTAATTACAAATTAATTAATTATCCTTTAATTACCTTTTTCAATTAATCATCTTTGATTAATTATCTTTTAATTACCTTCAAGTAATTTATCCTTAATTAATTACTCAAATTAATTATCCCTAACCACTTATTGTAATTAACCTTTAATTACATCATTAATTAATTAACTAAAATTAATTAAGTTAATCAACTATAATTAATTACATTAATCCTTAATTAATTACATTGATTAATTACTTCATTTATTAATTATTACTTAATTAATCAATTCTTATTTACATCATTAATTATATTAATTAATGATCCTTAATTACAACTTAATTATTAATTACTTAATTAAATTAATTACATTAAGTAATTAACCTTTATTTAAACAATATTTATTAATCACTCTTGATTAATCTTCAATCAGTAATTAACTACCCTTAATTACTTTCACTAACTAAATTAATTATTTCCTTAATTAATTTCTTAATTAATCCCTTGATTAATTTACAAGTAATTAAACTTAAATTACTTTCCTTAATACATAACCAATCAATTAATTACCTCAAGTAATTATCTATTATTTACTTCTTAAATAATCATACCTTAATAATTACATTAAGTAATTATTATCAAATCAACTCTTGATTATTCTAAATTAATTAAACTTAATTAATTAACTTAACTAATCAAATTAACTTCAATTAATTACAATAAGTAATTAATTCTTAATTACTTCCATTAAGTAATTCCATTTAAAACAAATTCTATAATTGATTATCTTTAAATTAATTAATCTAATTAAAAATTAATTACATTAATTAATTATTTAATAATCCATAGTTAATGACCTTCATTAACTATTAACAACTCTTTAATTACTTTTCTTAAGTAATTATCTTAGATTAAGTATTATTAATTTCAAATTAATAAATCTTTATAACCAATTAATTAATCTTTAATTATTTAATTAATTAAGTGTTATCCATAACTTAATTAATATTTAATTACTTTATTAATTAATTCTTAATCATTAATTAATATTCTAACTTATAATCATTAATTATAAATTAATCATTCCTAATTAATTTATCTTAATCATTAATTAAAATCAAATTCCTATTTAATTAATGAATCTTAATTACAAGTTAATTATTCTAAAAATAATTAATCTTAAATCTTTAAGATTAAACCTTTAATTACTTTTAAGTAATTATTTATTTCATTAATTTATTAGATAAATTAATTATCCATTTAATTACTCTAATTATTAAATGCATACAAATCATTAACTTATAATTTAACTTCAACAAGTTTTAAAATTAATTTTAAAACCTTTAAATGATAAATAATATTTTTCTTATAAAAGTAATTTTACAAGATTTAAACAAATCCCTTTTTAATTTCAAAACATTTAAATTTAACAAACATTTAAACTTATTAAAACATTTGAATTTATAAAACTTATTTATCTCAAACTAAGATATAAATTCAATTTGAGTCCATACTTCGAAAACTTATTTTAACTTTGTTTAAAATCTTGTTTTACATTTTAAAATTCATTTTAAATTTAAAAACAGACAGGTTATTTAAAACCTGGTACAACAGATTTTTAAAAAAACCTGGCAACTCTAAAATACTCGAGACCACTACACTTTTACTTCGAGTCGCCCATTCAAAAACTCCGAGTCTCACACGAACAAACCCGAGAAATCCTTCTTCCCCAAACTAACGAACGAACCCAGACATCACCAGATTTTCGATGTCACCGTGCACGTGCACCGTCCGACCAGCCTTCTCCGACCATCTCCGATTATCCCCACAAGTCGACGATCATCCACCTGCTAGAAAACGACCATCACCTCTTCGAACATCACGCAAAATCGAAATCGAGTTCAAATTTCAAAAACCTGGAACAAAGGTCCAGACCATCACCCAAAACCTGGCAACATTCGCTTCCCTTAAAAACTCCGACCACCATCATCTTCCATACTCCGGCGAAAGCTTCCTCAAACTACTATCTACCAGTACGCAAAACATGGTTGAACTCGATCAACCGAGGAGACCAAACTAGAGCAAAAACAGTGACCCAACAAAACTAGGGTTAAAATTTTATATTCCAATTCATTTCTTCCTCTATGCTTTAATTCGATTTCTAATAATTTTCTCTATATCCTTGATCATCCCACTACCCTTATTGAAGAATACAACATCCCAATTTCACTGAGATAATCAAAATTACCAAAAACTCATTTTTAACTTAAGTCAGAACTGCACCTATAATACTAACTTAAAAACTATGATATTAATGCTAAAAATTATGTTTTTGCTTATGTATTTAATTTATAAACCTGGAATAGTAATTTACAATATTTGAGTTTTTACTTTTATATTCATGCACTTGTTGTTTTGGTTTACAGAGACATTCAAACTTAAATTTGACTTAATTTAAATTTTAAACATTCGTCTAAGATAAACCAAACAATTCTTGTTTGTAATTTAAATCCTAATAAAAATAGATCAAGTGGTAAGAAATTTTAAAGGGGATTTTTGAGCCTGGCAAGCAAAACAAAAACAGAGCACACCATACATCCATTATTTCACAGCAATTCCACTTATACATACATGCAATACATATTTACCACAGAGATTTAACATGCAATCTTATTCATAACCTAAACTTTTAGAATATAATGTTACTCACCTTAATTGAGAGTGAACAGAGCCTTTATATTTTGAAAAACTTGAAACAGGTTTTGTCTTTAAACTGGAATGCCTCTTTTGATTAAAACTTGAGTTGTTGGACTTTACACTTGACTAAACTACATGCATGCTGCTGGAAACACTAAGTTGTTGAGATGATTCCAGATTGAAAAGAAATCCATGCTGAAGACCTCAGGTTTGCAAATGGGTTACAGGCTTTGAAATTGTGGTTTTGAAAATGAGACAGGGTATTGAATTTTCTGGTTTGAAGAGTTGATTACAAATCTTTTGTTTTTGGATTGAGGTATTTGATTCTCTGATTTGTTTCAGATTTGTATTTAGAGGAAAGACTGAGTTTTTCTTGTTTTGAAAATGAAGATTAGAAAGAAAATGAAGTAAAGAGATAAAATGTTTATATATATGTAAATTTGTGATTTTATAAAAATAAAAGAAAAATGAAAATAATAAAGACACTTGTCATTACATTGATTACTTACATTACACATGTTAAATGGAGCCTTAGAAAAATGACATATGTCTCTTAAGTAATTATTCATATTTTTATTTATTTTAAAAGTAAATAAATGCCTTTTTCTTATTTATTAAATACTTATATATATATATAATTACTTTTTAAAGAAACAAAACTAATTACATTTATAAATAAAAGTTTATACAAATATTATAAAATCCAAAACAATTTAAATATATATTCTTTTGAATTTCAAAACTTTAAATTCAAGTTTAAATAAAATTAAATCCTAAGATTCAATTTAAAAGTTAAGTTATATATATTTACATACACTATTATTCAATTTAAAATAACAATTCCATAGTCTTTAAAATCCATTCATATTTATAAAAATAATACATTATACTTATTATTTGAAAATAACATATTTGATAATTTAAATAATTTATATAAGAGATTATATTATCAAGTAATATTTAAAAAGAAATAAAACAACCCTTTTTGTTAAATCTTATTTATTTTTAAACTTAAGTTAAAAAAATATCTTAAACCAATTAAATATTTACCTAAAGTATTTTAAAACTATAAAATTACTTATTTAAATATTTTTGAAAAGTCATATTAAATTAAATCTAAATTTCCAATTTGCCCAAAGCTTTCTATTTACAATATATACAAATAAATATATATATTCAAATAGAAAATATCTTATTAACTAATTTAAAAGACTAAAATCATCAATTAATACTAATTTAATCAGATTATTAAATTAAATTCAAATCTTATTATCAAAGATTATCCATATCAATTTAATTATTAAACAGATTATTAAATTGATATTGTCAAAATTTCCGGGATATTACAAAACACCTTTCCTTTATTAGCCTTGGCCGCTTCTGGACATTTTGTTCTTATAATGCCCCAACTGGTCGTAGTTAAAGCACTTCACATTCTGCTTTCCTACAACCATCTTGCCATCACCCGAACGACACTCATTAGCATAGTGCCCCTTCTTATCACACTTATAGCAAACAATATCTGCTTTTCCTTTCTTGGCAGCTCCACCCTTTTGAGCTCCACTTCCCTTCAAGAACTTCCTCTTCTTATTTTGAGAACTCTAGGTTCCAACTAGCTTCTCCTTTTCGAAAGTAGAAAGCATCTCCTCGTTCCGGATTGTCATCTCCACCACTACGTTCGATGGATCTCTTAGATGTGGCATAGTTTCCTAGCAATCTCCAGTCTCAACCCTCGGATAAACTTCTCGTTTCTCTTGTTAACAGTGTCAACAGTGGCATATTCATATCTGGACAGCTCATCCAACTTAGCAGAGTACTCCAACATTGACATTTCCTCCTGGTCCAACTCTATAAACATCCTAAGCAAGGCTGATATAGCTACCTCCGACAAAAATCTTTTCTCGAATCTCCTTCGAAATTCTGCCCAGGTCAATTCCTTTTTGGTACCCCTATGGTCACCCTGTTCCACCAGAAATCAACATCTCCTTGCAACTGTCTCGAAGCCAACCTCCTTTTTTACTCGTCATTCAAGCCCAAATCAGCAAAAAATCTTTCACAATGTAACAGCCAATTCTCCTCTTCTATTGCACCTCGGTCCCCAGAAAAGGCTTCCCACCCAGACTAGTGTAATCTTGACTTAGTTTAGCGTAGTTATTACCAACTGGCGCTACGGGATTGAATCCTTCCGCATTAGCAGCATTTCCTCCAACTAATCCTACAACTGCTCCAACTTGCATCAGATTGACGAAGAACTGATACATAGTCCCAATATCTACTGGTGGAGTCGCAGCACCTACATTAGCATTTGCCTACCGACCCGGATTCCTTCTAGAGTTGGGTCGAGCATATTCATTGGTTGTGGTGATTCTGCCACCTAGATTCACTCTTCTGTGTCCTACTTTCACATCTTTCTTCCTCGTAAATCTACAAACGAGCCTTAGTAAGAGACAGAAGAACGGTCTAAGAAAAAGGGGAGAATAGAGATAGAGTACATACTTATATATGGCAAATACAAGCAGGTTACTATAGTGTTATTCCATACCCAAATCTTATTCTCCGATTCATTAGGATTATGTTTTCAAAAACTCTTTAGGTTTAAAATGATTTTAATCATAAACCTATGCTTTGACACCAACTTGTAACAACCCCCATTCCGAGGCCCAAAACTAACACCTACGGATGCTGCAGTCATCCATAGTTGTTAATTCTCGACGACAAATTGCGACTATGTTAATCATATCAATAATCAGGAGCACATGAATATGAAATTTTTCAAACACAATTCAAAAAAAACTTTTACATTCCATTGCAAAATATGATTTCATATTCATTGCATAATCCATACGTAGACCCATATTCAAAGAGAATATAACTATTACAGAATACTTCAAGAGCGACAAATGAAGATGCCCCCTTGGTTGATCAGAGTCAAATACTTAGCAATTATACAACTTTTCCATTACATCCAAATAGACAAAACCAAACTACACAGAAGAAATAGATAAAGCTCCTAATAGCTAGATTGCCTCTTGCGTGTCTCCGAAGCTTATTCGTCGAACTGGAAACCTAAAAACCCTTACTTTCGACCAACTCAAATGAGTACCCGAGAATTTAAGGGGAAAGATATAAACTTCGGGTCAGACAACAGTCTAGTATGAATAGTAACCTACCATCCCAAACCAATTAGATATCTAGCGAGACCACACCGCTGAGTGGAACGAGTTTTCCCCTCACTGGTATCTTAACCCAAAACATCTCAACCATATACTATGCTCCTACATCCACAATGGTTATAACATAATAATATACTAATATGCAAACATGCAATAAACACTGGATTACCCATCCCAAGTTTTTAGACTACCCATCTAAGTTTTCATTGACTATCCATCTTAGATTTATGCGGACTACCCATCTCACATATATTAATTCTTTGGATTAACCATTCTCTACCATGTTAAATACCCATCACCCATGGTTTAATTAACAAAATTATGCGGACTATCCATCTCACATGTAATTATTACTTTGATTACCCATCCCTTACCATATGGACTACCCATAACACATGGTTTAGCTATTAAATTATATCCATCATAAATATCCCATTCATTCACAATTGATGTGGACTATCCATCACACATCTCATACTTTTCCTAGGCTAATGATGAACGCTTCATTCACTCCATAGAGACTATCCATCTCTGGTATGATGTACACTATACATCTCACATCCCATAGTTTTCCAAGGATAAATATGAACCCCTCATTTAACAATTTAATTCATGATATCCACATGTTTAAGAAACATCTATCGGTGTCCTAATTAGGTTATTTACCCCTCAAACATTTAACATCTCAAAATAAAATACATTGGTATCGCCAATGATTGGTGTTGAACTCATATAAGAAAATATATTGGTATCCCCAATGATAAAGTCGCATTTATAAAACATTTTGTTTGTCAAAACTAATCCACATTGGTGTCCTCAATAATAATGTCGACAATTACAATTAAAATAGTATTGGTATCCCTAATGTTTAAAATTGAAGTCATAAGACAATAGGTCCACCACCATAAATTAAACATTATAAAACACTTTCGACATTAACAATAATGTCGATAAAATGAGGCACCTCGCCATTAATGAAATAGAATATAACACATGCGGTATTAAAACACATCGACCTCTATCCAAGGTCGAAGACAAGCTTAAAGTTCTTTTAAATAAACCTCCTATCTAAAATAGGGTTATTGACCCATATGTAATATAGGCTATCCACCTTTTAATACAAAACCTTGGGATACTACAAAAAAATGGCTAACTACCAAAAACATAGGGTCATTGACCCTCTTGAACATAGGCCACTTCGCCTCTTTAAAACAGTTTTACATAAAAATGAGCCTCTTTGGTGTTAAAAGGAAGAGATGTGAAGTCAATGTCGCGTTGCATTGTTGTCAATCCCCAAACCATATAAAACCTTCGTATATAGGGTTGCCGACACTGATGCATAGCGGCCTCAAGACTATCAGTGTCATTATACCCCTTTTATACTTAACTTATTTTGGCTATTATGCGTCCAGTGTATAAGTGCGAAGTCAAAATGTAGGTGGAGAGAGGTGAATCATGATAGTAGTATGCCAACAAGTATAGGTTGCCACTTTTATTGACTTTGACACAGTTGGAGGCGCTCCACAACTACCTAGCAGTTATCATGCACTTCCCTCCTTATTGACGCCGATACTCATGGACATGGCATTTCTATAGGCTTGGAGAGTATCCATGCGGCATGGTAGTACCATAATTATCAAGAAAACTGGTTTATTACTAATAAAAGCGTACACTTTTCACCAAATTCAATTTCTTGTCCAATTCCTATTAGGTAAAACAATACTTTAACCATTACTTTACTGAAAATTTTCCGCATACATTTTTCAAGTTCCAAATCATTTTCTAACTTTAATTAATCAATATCCTTAATTAATTATTAATTTAAATGCTTATCTAGCATAATAAATTCATAATAAATCATATTCACTTGGGGAAAATCTCAAAAACTCAAAGAAATTCAGATTTATCATTTTCTTTACCATATAAAAATTTCAGAACAGAAAAACATATTTAATTATTTTAAATAATTAAAACCCAAAATTAACACAATTTCCTCCTTAGGAAATTCATAAAATATTCACTTTAATTGTGATTGTTTTGTAAATGAGAATATGAGTGATATGAGGGGAAGATGGTTTAAGGTAAAGGGTAGGTCTATTTCTTAGTTTGCCCCTCTCATGCATTCTTTCTTTTATTAAATTTAAAACAATCTTACTTAGTTCATTAGTAATGGCTCGACCTTATAAATTTTCAAATCTCATTTTCCTTAACTATTTACATTATTCTATTTAATCTATCCAATTAAATATCCTGAATAATGTTAAATTAAAATTAGGGATGTTGCATCATCACAGTAGTAGACCAAGCTTACCGGTTGGGTAAAGTGCTAGTGTTCATCGAGGCAAGCATTTGTAATTTTAGATCCTCAGATAGAAATGCAAAGCGATTGATGTCTCTACTATAGCTGACATCAAAAGGCAGGCCACTATGGTTCAAGTTGAAGTCCATAAGTGATGGGCCTTGAATTCCAATGGGTTGAACTAGCAGTTGCTATTGTGGGCTGATTGAAAGATGCTGTCGACTTTCTTCTAAAACTTTAGCATGTGGGAATGAGCATAATTGTTGTCTGATGATGGGTCTATAAATTAGGAGCTTGAGAGCATGGGGCAAAAGTTTTAGAAGTGATAGGACCATAAGTTAGAGTGTTGTCATCTCGTTGCCGAGATGGCTTGCTTTGACACTTGTTAGGGACAGTTAGAGATAAAGGGGAGGTGGATGACTTGTTCATATGTTGATGAAAACTGATGTTGGGTTGAAAATCAATAGGGATAGTTTGTTTAATCTTTAATTAAATGTTTGATTATAATTAATTACTAAGCCTAAAATTACAAGGTTGTTACAATCACAATATAATGTCGAACACTATACCACATTTGAAGTTACTTGATAATGGATTCATAGAGGAGCTCTACTACATGCGTCTTTTTTGTGCTATTTCATTTCATTCACGAAAATGGCCAACATTATGCCAATCTCAAACAAGATAAACCAACTAATTGATGCCACCAGAGAATGTGGGACTTTAACATTCATGGATGCACAATCTAGATATAATCAAATAGCCATATATGAGCTAAACAAATAACATACTAGATTTATTATTGTTCAAGGTTAATGCTGCTATAGAGTGATGCCTTCAACCTTAAAAATAGAGTTTACTATTTATGACTTAATAATTGAACGTTTGATAAACAAAGTAGAAACAATATGGAGGTATATATTTATGACATGGTAGTGAAATCTAAAGAAAACGAGGCGAATATTTCAGACCTTACATAGATGTTTGGCATTCTAACTGAATATGGCATACATCTAAATCCATTAAAGTGTACATTAGAGTAGCCTTAGGAAAATTCGTGGGATATTGAGTTAGTACCTAAGGAATCAAGGCTAATCTTGAAAATTTAAAGTGCTCTAAAATGTCAAGAAGCCAAAAGATGCTAAAAACATAATGTGCTTGGAAGGAAGAGTGGAGCATTGAGCCCATTTGTTTCCAAAATGAAAAACAAGTAACCATTCTTCGAAAGATGAAAGTTACATATTAGTGGACATATAAATGAAAAGAAGCTTTCAAACAACTTTGCAATCTTCTAGCTCAATCACCAACCTTATCAAATTGATTGATAGTGAAGAACTTTACATATACCTAGCCGGGTAAAATAAGTTAGTGTAGTGCTAGTACGTAAGAAGATCTTACATCATGCTTAGTCTATTATGTTAGCAAGCTCTTTATTGATGTAGAAGTCTAATACCACAAGGTCAAACAAATTCCTATGTCTAACTCACTGCAGCTCGAAAGCTCAAACAATATTTCAAGCACATGTTGTAGCAACCCGTATTTTACACACCTTTTTAATCACGTCGAGTAATTATAATTAATAAGATGACTTGACATTTAATTAATATGGGTTGGGATATTAAAGTTAAGTCAAAATAATTAATTATGAGAAAAATAATTAATTAGGAGATGTAATTAAGAGAATATTTTAATTGTGATGTGCAATGGGACTTAAATTTTCAAATGGGCCAAGATTCGGCTGAAGCCTGTTTACTCTCCATGCTATCCTATTTTGCCTCCATCTACTTGAAATATTCCCTTTTACGAAAAAAAAAGAATAGCTTAGAAACCCTTAGTGGCTTCTCAATAATTTTGGCTTTGATATATCATTAGAAAGAGGAAAGTGAGCAACTTTAGGAAGGGAAGGACCAAAAAACTTAATGTAATAACCCGCCCTTTCGACCCCGAATCTAACACCTGAACCGCCTTCAACAACCTAAGAACCGAAAGGACGAGTCGTTGGGGTTAAGATAAAATCAACATCATTTACAATTCTAGCTATCTACTTTCAAAGTCCGACGAAGGAAAAAAATAAAATATAATACATCGATAATGACCATAGTCACATCATCGTAACATGTCTACAATGTTAAATACATATATCTAAATAATACAGCTACAACCCAATCCATACTAATAATCAAATCTAGGTCATAACACTTATTTACATCATACACAATATATACAAATGAGTCTCTGTCTCCGATACCATCTCATCTTCAAACTCCATCACCTTTGATATATATACATATATAAAGGAAAAAATAAGAGTAGGTTAGACATAAGTATGGTGAGTGAGCCATACTTTTACTTTATGTATATCACAAAAATGATACTATAAATTGTTATGAGTCTATCGTTTGGTCACTTCACATCCTTTCATCACATCACACCAAACTATCGTACATATATAGTAGTACCGCACCATCACTCTATCGACTCACTTCACTGGACCGGCCTAATGCCTTATAGGGTCGTCTATTGCCTATCGTCACATAAATTGCGTATAGGACTCACTTCCTTGGATCACCCGAAAGCTTACAAGAAAGCATGTTGTCCTTGTACTAATTGGAATCACGCCCTTGTTCGCCCGTAGCCTACAGTGTTGCTTAACATCTAACTCCATCGCTTGGCCTGTCAAAGTAGTACAAGGGAGCAATGTATTACCTGGACTAACTACTTGTGTCACATGTCTGTATCCACATCGATATCTGTATTCATATACATATCCATATCCATATCAATATCCATATCTGTATCCACATCTGTATCCATATCCGTATCCAAATCCTTAACCATATATGCATCCCGGGACATCTACCTACGCCACATGCTCGTTCACGTTTATCATTGTATCATGTTTCTATATCACAATAACAAACATATCCATTTCAAATAGCCACTAATAAACTTTTGGAAAGATTAGGAACTTGATCCGAATCGATAAATCAATAACTATAGGACCTTACAGGTCTAGGTTGAACCTGCCTGAATTTATAGTGCACCAGTGGACAGGTTGGGCTGAGCAGTGCACCGATGTACATGTTTTCCTGCCAATTGCCAAGTTTTCGAAATTACTTGTTTTCTTTGTCATTTTTACTTTAGCCGCCTCTGCTCCACCTCTGGTCGCCTGAGAACGTTTCTAATAACTAGCCCTACGTCTCTCAGTCTGTTTAACATGTTGTTACATTAGTTTATGCATATATTCATATGGTTTCACAAATTTAGCGTAAAACTAACTCCAACTCATTGTTTATAACTAAATCCCACCCAAATATCAATTCAATCCGATTTTAGATGTTTACAAGTTTTATTCTACACTATTATAACCAACATATCATAATTAGAGCATCATGATTACATTACATAAGGAGAAAAGGATGAATTACTTACTATATTACTCATCACTGCCTAGATCTTTGATGTCCGATCTGTTGTGTCTTCGTGGTTCAGAAATTCACCTCTATCTCACTGCTGGTTCATAGTCTTTTCTGATACCTTTGCAACGCCTCCGATCTCATGAGTTTTCGTTGAGATTTGGAGGAAGTTATGATACTTTGATCTTTGGTTTGCAAGGAGGAAGAAGGAAGAAGGAGTTATTCATTTTTAAAACTGAAAGAATTTGTGTAGCTTTACTTTTAAATAGAAGGAGGGAAAACTATCCAACTCTTAATCAAATGCAAAATCTCAAGTTTTGGTGCCGTTTGATCCGTACTTTTTTTACCGTAATTCTTTCATACAAACTCCAAATGAGGCAAACCAAAATACCGCATGAATTAAAAAATGAAACGACTGCAATGGAACTAGTTTCATCGTTGAATTTTAAAGTTGAAAAAATGACCATTTTGTCCCTCATTGTTTTTAATTCAATTAATTACACGTTAAATTTAATTATTTTCATGTCATTATATTATTAATATTTAACTAAAATATTCACAAATTTTTCGAGGTATTACATTCCCTCCACTTAAAAGAATTTCATCCTCATAATTCCTAAGGAACGAAAAATGTAATATGACATTCGCTTGTGAACCATATATCAACCAAGTTGGCAAACATATCATCCAATTTATGCAAACAACATATGGGTAAAAATGATATAAACATCATATAGGTATGAATAATTTCATGTACTTGCAGGTTCTATGCTTACGATGCAGAAATGCAGCTAATGCAACCTATGTAAATGCAATAAGATAGCACATCAGTTATGATGCATAACATCCTAGTATAAGCACATATACATATTTCTATATGAATGCAATTCAAACAAATATAAAATCTAATGACTAAATCATCCAAAGCATCCAAGTCCTTATTTTAGAATAATCCAAACAAAGGAAATCAAACCAAAAAAGGAAACGTACCAGAAAAGAGTTGAGGATGAGTAACCCTCGTATTCTCATCAAGCTCCCACGTGCTCTCCATCGGATCATTCCCTATTGTACTCTAACCAATTTCACTACTTTGTTTCTAAATCGGTACACCCCCATTCCATAATACAGGTTGGACCATGAGATGAGCTGGGCTCGTAATCCAACTCTATTTCCTCTAATAAACAAGGTGAAATCTTAGCCATCCGATCGTGTACACATTTTTGCAAATATGGCAAATGAAATACATTATGGACTCCCACCATCTTCTCCGAAAGCTCTACTTTATTTTCCAAACTCCCTATCCTCTCTAGTACTGGAAATGGTCCGACAAGTCTAGGTGCTAACTTCCGCGAACTTCCGAACCTTACCATCCTCTTTAAAGGAGAAACTCTAATAAAAACCAAATCTCCTACTTTGAATTCCAAATCTTTCCTTCTCCTATCAACATATGACTTCTTTCAATCTTGTGCGGTTTTCATCCTCTTCTTTATAAGTTCCACCTTCTCTATAGTATCTTTAACATTATCCGAACCTAAAATAATATTATTTGTAGACTCCCACCAACATGAAGGTGACTTGCACGGTGTTCCGCACATGCTTCAAACGGTATCATACCTATACTTTCCTGGTAGCCATTATTATACACGAATTCTATAAGAGGTAAATGATTCTCCCAATCCTCCAATTCTAATATACAAGCTCTCAACAAGTCCTCCAACACCTTATTTACTCTCTCCATATGTCCATCTGTCTACGGATGATATGTCGTAACCCATCCACAAAATCCATAGATGTGCATTCGCACTTCCATTGTGGCACATCTATCAGAAGTAATACCCCTCTTTGCTTCTTCTGTTCCACTTTCTCTCTCTAGTAAGTTATACAATTCACCACATATGCAGCTACATTCCCATTCACTCATAGCCAATAGAATATTCTCTTTACATCTTGATTCATCTTATTTCTTCTTGGATGAAGAGTCATCTTAGAACGGTGAAATTCACCCAAGACTTCTTCTATCAGCCTTTTGATTTATGGTACACATAGCCTCTCGTCACTTCACAAATTACTCTTCATGTCTTTGGAGTAACGAACTAAATGGCTTGATTGTTCACTTTTCCTAACTGTTCCACGATATTAACCAACAATGTGTGTTGCTCTTGACTCAGCCCGAT
Organism: Allium fistulosum; assembly: GCA_030737815.1. Lineage (NCBI taxonomy): Eukaryota > Viridiplantae > Streptophyta > Magnoliopsida > Asparagales > Amaryllidaceae > Allium > Allium fistulosum. The sequence continues at coordinate 370,930,245 of CM060906.1, read as the reverse complement.
ATGATCCATCAGTGTATGTCTGACCTACATCGCCAGTAATAATCTAGGTGTACACTCTAATCGAGGTCGAAAATCAAATTCCGATATAAACTCCAAATTCCTCCACTCTTACAACATGGCATTCGCTTCAGCATGTCTCCTACTCAAAGAATCAATAATATTATCCGGCATTTTGATCTGGCTATATCCAAACTGATTGGACAAGTTAGACTCGATGATAGACAAGGAAAACATCCCAGAGAGGTGATCATGGAGTCCAAAGATTAAGCACAGACAACGATATGAAGGAACGATCAAGCGAGACCAAGGGATAGAGAATTCAGAATATTCTATGTATGGATTTGTGCCTCCCTTATGCAGGGGATCGGTGCCGATCCCTTCCCCTAGGGGATAATATCGTATTGCTTCATTAGGCAGAGGATCAGATTGTATTACTTCCCTAGACAAAGGATCAGATCGTATTAGTTCCCTAAGCGGGGATCAGATCATATTACTTTCCCTATGTAGGGGATCGGATGGTATCAGCCCAGCAGTTCAACTCATCGAAGATTCCTCAATATTTCCAAAAAACATGTAGGAGACTATGCAAACAAACATCAAAAATACGAAGCCAACATCAATACAGACCTACTGGAGCAATCGCATACCCCCATATGGCCATCTTGACCGATCGGCCCCAATCGCTCATAATTGGGAGTTGGCCACAAATTTTTTTGGGTGGCCTCATCTACATCTTGAGATTCTACCTGCGAAATTTCAGGATGATATCTGTCGTTTTCCCCTATAAATAAAACAATCATTCTCCATAAGAGGGATCTTTTTTCTGCATGTTGAGGCTCTGCCATTACTACTCTTTATTCTTGCAATACTGGATATCAGTTGATTCAAACATTCTTATAATCAGAATCAAGTGAAAGATCAATAAAAATATGAAGTGGATGTATGACCAGATTGCCAAACCACTATAAAAATCTATGTTTGATTTACTTTTTCTGCTCTTTTTTAATTTTATTCTTCATTTAATCCCTATTGAAAATCTATTGGGTGTTTGTGACCATTTTTGGTGCAAACATTTTGGTGCTTTCACTGATTAACGAATTCTCAGCTTGATTGGATCTCATCATCTACTTGTGGATTCCCATATTCACGACATAGATCCGACTTTCTACCGACAAGTTTTCAATTCAATTCAGATTCGAAGAGACCTATAAGGAATCTATCTACAATGCCTTATAGGAAGGAAAAAGCCATTGCTACCTCCTCATGACCTGCTGATGAAGCAGTATAGGACACGAAGATCGCTCTCCTGGATGATAGAGTACAATAGGGAGTCCCTGGCATGTAGGCCCCTTCTAATGTGATCATTAATGCTAATATAAAGAGACTACAAGAAGAGCTCCATGAGACTCGTGCAGAATCGCATAAATGAATCCAAGAGAACAAGGTCCTCATAACCCGCCACTAACAGTCCCCTCGATCTGACTTGTCATCGCCTACTCTGCCTCTCGAAGTATAGCTATCAATCATCAAAGCTGTACTTCCCATTATGGAACTCACATCGTCGAGTCACGAGTGGTCATCATCGAAAATCATTGAAAATCATCGAAACGGTCGTCAAAAAACTAACTTCAGGGTTGACCCAAATTCAAAACCAAAGTAATCACCTATGTAACTCGAAGAAAACTCTGGAAATTATGGCCTAAAGTCAGACTTGGCTAAACCCTAAATTTTCTCCAAGCAAACCCTAATTTGACTCCAAGTAGCATTCATCATTGAACAGTACCCAGAGTTCGGTACCGAACTCTAAGCAAATGACTCCAAGCACCATTCGTCATCGGCCCAACACTTCAAATTTCTGTGACTCCAAGCGAACCATGTGCTGACTCTAACTAAATATCAAATTTTCTCAAGTCGGACTCCAAGTAAATTGCCACCAATCTGTTATCATCGATCCATCTTCTTTTGCCCATAGCTCTAGCATACGAACTCCAAACGACTAAAAATTTGAAATGTAGCCTTATGGGGAAATTTTCACTCCATATTGATCTCATCTGGTTTGGGACCAAAATTAGGGATAGGTACTGATCATTCCAATTGAGATCGGCCCCTCCTCCGTCGCGATGATATGCAGCTCCTGCGTTTTGGGTTTAGAACTCAACTTGAAGGCGGTGTATTCTCTGTACTCACCATGACTGACCAGGGCACCGGGAACTAAGTGACAGCAATTGAATTACCGCTAGGAACGAACTCGGAACTGTTACTAAAATGGTACTCACCGAAGCCGCAGAACCAAAGCAATATGGAACAAACCGGGATGGATTACCGGGCGAAGCTTCCGGGGTAGATGACGACCACTCACAACTGACTAGCTTCCAAACACCTGACTTGGCGACCATGACACTACAGCTTACGAGAGAAAGCCAAAATCAAATCGATAATGACTAGGGAGAATCCTAGAGCCATAATCTTTTTATTGAAGCTATCCAATGTGTAGAGTATCCTCGCAAATTCAACATGCCAACCATACTGGCATACTTAGGGAAAACCGACCCTAGACCACATCTTATGAAATACGAATGACATATGAATTTCGCCAGAGCGATGGATGCAATCAAATGCAGATCCTTTCCCATCTTTCTTAAAGGAGCAGCGACCATGTGGTTTACATGACTACCGCCCAGGTTTTTCTCCTCATTCAATCAGCTAGCGTAAAAGTTTATTGAGCAATTTCGAATACAAGCGACTCGCCCCAAGCATGCGATGTCACTGTCAAACCTGTTCTAGGTGCCGAAGGAGCCAATCAATGACTTCTTGCAAAGTTTCAGTGTTTCCATAACCGAAGTGAGCAATTCCAATGAGAATACCATACCGATGGGGTTGATAAGGGGAATCGACCCCGAGATAGATTTTTGCAGCTGGTTAGCCGGAAAGCCTCCTACTACCTTGGATCGCTTTTACTACAAGGTGAACCATATTTATGCAAGAAGGAGGCAAAGGCAACTGGGAAGAAGAAATTGTAGGCCAGTTGGCCTAAGGGGTTCAAAACAAGAGCAATGATGATGTCCTAGATGAAGATTTGGATTTTAGGCGACGACCTAGGATCCTAAAATTTGACACGTACACTCCATTGAATGATTCAAGCGAAAACCTCCACCTAGAGACTCATGACTTGGAGCAATACAGGAAGCCAGCTCTAAGAGAGTCCGTCGAAACCCAGAAGAAATCTAGGAAATATTGCATAGTTCATGAGACATACGACCATAACACTGGTGATTGCAGACACCTCCGAGATGTGATCGAAAAGCTGATCCAAAAAGGAAAGCTTCAATAGTATGTGCAAGCCCTACGGGATAGCAGGTAGGGAACATTCGACCATTATCAATAAAGACCTTTGGTTATCAACTAGACCGCCGATGGTCGACTTCCAACCGAGAAGGGCTGGAGCAAAGCGGAATAGCGAGCACACGATGCTGCTTCACTTATCAATAAGACAAGTTTCAATTTTTTTGAACTACTTTGTTATGCAGACGTTGTTATTTCTATTTTCAAATAAAATGGCCCTTCGGTCATGTACTTCTATTTCAATGCAATTATGTTGTGAACTACGACCAACTTGAATTAAACTACATGTGAACAACATAGGTGGCTAGAGGTAGGCACCAATTAACCTTTCAAAAACCATGATCAGACCTTTGGGGTATCATAAAGACGAGCATGATTCAACTGCTCATTAGCTTCCATATGCCTCTGACTTGGAGGAAAGAACTCGAAACAAAGACTGGGTATGACTCGACCATCCACTTCCTATGTTATGCTTCAATTCTGACAAAACTATCATGCCTTGACCAAAACTCATCAAGGCTGGAGTCCGATTTAAAGGGGGCGTGGACTATCCGCTTGCTCGTTAACTATTAAGACTCATCATTTTAACTCTCTTCCTCGACCCAACTAGAAGAGCGTAAACTGTAAAGTGGACGTGACTCGACCGTCCACTCTCTAACTCTTGCCCCTAACTTAGGGGAAAATACATGACTCAAAGTGGATGCGGTCCGACTACCCACTCCCCAGCTCGAGATCGAAGTTCGCCAGAACACTAATCTTACTCCCAAGGCTCGGTTGAAACAGGATCCAAATGAAAGTGGGTGCGGTACGACTGTCCACGCATTGACTCCTGCCCTGGATGTAGGGGCAATTTAAGAGCCCAAGCTTAAATTGGACGTGATTCGACCTTCCAATCCAAGGAGGTTGTGATCCATCCATCCGTGACCTTGCACGTGCCTGAAGTATGGCAAACTATTCAAGCCTTGCCTAGACATCAGCAAGCCTAAGATCCAAACCAAAATTCGAACGCAGTTCGACCGTCCATCACCAACTTTGGCTCCCCAGTACGGTTTGGAGTATAAACTCCAAATAGGCATGGTTCGACTGCCCGTCAACAAACTTTGTCCCTAAGTGTAGACCAGAGTGCGAACAACAAAATCGGATGCGACTCGACCATCCGGTATAAAATGGATGTGACTTGACAATCCACACATCATCCACTGCCCTCGACACGGAGGCATGACTGTAGCTTGAGGTGGATGTGACCTGACCATCCACCCAATAACTCTCTCCTTCGACTTGCCGAGAGGAGTATGAAGCCAATTAGATGTGACCTGACCGTTCAACTCAAACATGGATGTGATCCAGCCATCCATATCCTACTCCATTCCTTAACTTGACAGGAGGAGCTACAATTAGCAAGCCTTTATGAATCGACCGTCCACTTGCCAACTTCTATCCTCGACGTTGGGGGCATAATTCCATGCCACGAATGAATGTGACTTAGCCGTTCATTCAACAACTCCTACCTGAATTCGATAGTGGAGTATAAACTCATAAAAATAGGTGTGGTTCGACCACCCATCGACTAATTCTAGCCCTAAGAGCATGGGCTAGATTATGAACACAAATAAGATGGATGTGTTCCGATCGTCCATCGACCAACTCTTGTCCCCAGAGCATGGCCTGAAGTATAAACACCAAGCAGGTGTAACTAACCACCCGTTGACAAACTCTAGTCCCAAGAGCATGGATAGAAGTCTAAACCAAACGACGAGCGTGGTTCGACCATTCATCGTATAACTCTAGTTCCTAGAGTGTGAGTGGGACTATAAATACAACATGGATGCAAATCGACCGTCCATCGATCAACTTTGGTCCTTAGAGCATGAATAGGAGAATAAACCATGAAGGAGTTTGACTTGACCATTTATTCTCCAACACCCTCCTTTGATCCATCAGGAGGAGTATGAAGCCAGATGAGCATGACTCGACTCCTCCTGAGCTAACTCTATCCCGTGATCCGACGGGAGAATATAAATCAAAATAGACGTGAATGACCGTCCAGCTCCGACTGAATGTGGCTCGATCATTCATTCGCCAACTCCAATCTTTGCCTTGAAATATGGAGTATAAACTCACCAAGTGGACGCGATTCGACCATCCACTCACAGACTCTCAGTCTAGGTTTAATAGTGGGAGCCTATATCAAAAAATGGACGTGGTTCGATCGTCCATCAATAACTCTAGTTCCTAGTGTGTGAGCTGGAGTATAAACACCAAATGGATGTGACTGACCGCCCATTGATAAACTCTAGTCCCCAAAGTGTGGATAGGAGTATAAACAGCGAATGGATGTGACTCGACCATTCATTCATCAACTCTGACCTGAATCCGACATGAGGAGTATAAGCTCAAATGGATGTGACTCGATCGTCCATGAACTAACTCCGTTAACCCAAGACTAAGGGCATGAGTAAAAACTACTAAAAGCTGAATACGACAGCTCATTATAGCTCCGTCTTGTTGTTCTTACGACTTAAGGCAACAACCGCAACGAGGCCTTAATACAAAACAATTGGAACGACTCCAAAGCTACAAGCGAATGACTATATTATTCCATCGGATCGATGAGTAATATCGATCCAATCTTCAATATCGTACCACCGAATCGACGGTCTATGTCGATCCACACCAACCATAAATGGATGCAACCATACCATCCATCGCTTAGTTCTTCTCCTTGATTCGAGAAGGGAAACATGAATTATGGAATGGATGTGACCTAAAAAACCATTCTTCGGTTCTTGCCCAGATTATGGTGATATTTGCATCGAAAGTGGACCTAATAGACCGTCCAGTACTCAACTCATACCTAAAATTCGAAGGAGCATTGAAGTATTCCCCACGGGAAGGAAAAACCAGAATACAATCCATAATAGGCATGACTCAGCCTTCCATCAACTAACTCTAACCTTAGATTCGACAAAAAGAGTATAAAACTAAAGCAGACATAACTTGCCCATCCACTTGTCAACATTTTCCCCTGACTTAGGAGGTGAGAATCAAGATGAATGTGACCCGATCATTCATCAATCAACACTAAGTCTTCGGAGCTTAGGCGGGAGTATAAGCACAACTAGAATGAGACTCGACCGGTCCATGCAGTACATCTACTAACCCGAGACTAGGGATAGAAGTGTGATCATCCAAAGCTGACTACGACAACTCAATACTATGGCCCATGCCTAGTGTTTGCAATGACTCGGGGCTACGACCGAAAGGATGCTTAGAGATAGAATAATTGGATCGACGCTTAGGGTCATGGGTGACTAACTATCATTCTAACCTGAACATCAAACAACAGATCGCAAGTACATTGAATGGAAAGCGCATTACTCGAATACACAAGCAGATTCAAACTCAAAGTAAGAGCCAGCTATGCAGCTACATGCAATAGAAGGCTGAACTCTACTCGTCAGTTGACTCGACGTACCTATAAGCCTGACCTATAACCATTATAGATAAACATTCGGAGTGTTTGGAACCTATAACTATCCAATTCAACAGGTAGTCACTGTTACATGGATTAACCTGTTCTCCCGTGCTAAGTGTAATCTAGTGCGGTGTTGTGTTGTGCAGTGTTATGAGGTTCAATATTATACGACAGTTATGACAAGACTCTGGGGTTTGACCGGAGCAGCCGTCATCTCTGACCGTCCCAACCGGCTATCATGTTGTTAATCATACCTTTGAAATCAGAGTTATGCTTAATAGTTCACATATAGGTACGCATATGCATGTACGTTTTTAAATTACGTGCATGTACACATGCATTCGATTCAGTTCAAGCCTACATGTGCATATACGCCCAGGCTCATGATCATGTTCAAAATTTCAAGTTCAAGTTCAACTAGGCGGAAGTGGTATCAGAGGAAATCCACGATGCAAGTCAACTGGAATATAAATATATATATATATATATGTACATATTGTCAAAACAAGTACATGTTGACAGGAAGTATGTATATATTTAGAAAGTCAAAACAAGTCACAACTGATCCCCTATGTACATGTTGTCTCCACCAAAGCCATATGCAAGCTAACTCAAAAAACAACAAATGTTCATTTCGATACAGTAGGCCACATTCAGTTCCAAGGCCAATTCCTATGTTTCCAACCCACAACCGATCACCATACTTTCCACTACTCCGCCTCATCTCCTCAACATCGACACCGATCTCGTACCCTCCTACTCTTTTTAAGCCAAACCAAATCCAACCGTCGTTCTCCATGCCTACATACACCACCAAAGTGTTAAAATCACAAGACTTGCCTAGGTAAGGGATCGGCACCGATCCCATCGCTTAGGTGACTTTGCAAACCCAATTCAAACATCCCCCGTGCTAAGTATAGTTCGCGGTATTGTGCAGCGTAATGTTGTTCAATATTACATGACAGTTATGGCGAAACTCGGGAGTTCGACCGGAGTGATCGTCATCGCTAACCGTCCCTACCGGATTTCACGTAGTTATATGTAAGAGTTATGTTCAAGTTCATAATCAGTACTTTTGTAAGTTTTCAAATCCAAGTCCAAATCCACGGTCTCATGCAACTATTCATATATATGTGCAAAATCGAGTGTTCAAATTCATATACCTTTTAAGTATGTACATGGGCCCGTTCATTTACGTTCATATACATTTACGAGTTCAGGCATGAGCGTGAGCGGGTATGTATGTTCGAACCTTAGTGCATATATAAAAACAAGGCAAGGATCTGCCACAGCATGGGATCGGCTATTTGTTTATACGTAAGGAAACAGACCACATCAACCCATAACATGAAATCAATACATAAAAGTTCAAGTCTATGCAGCCATACATATGCATTCATTCAGGTCACAAAGTAATTGTTCACATGGGCAAAAGTTTATAAGTGTATAAGCACATATATATATCCAAATCCATATCATACAATCAAGTAACAACAAATATGAAAGGAAAACTAGTGTTTCCTTCTCCTCAAGACATAGTACCATCTTAATCTCAACACCATATGAACTAAAAACTAAAGCATACCGATCCTCTATGCCAATACCGATCCCTCTATCTAAATATTTACAAAAGGTCATCAACATGGATCATTGTAGTTCAAAACATGAAGTATGTTAGCCAGGTGGGGATGTGATCGTTGACCCCATATGTGCGTGTATTTCTTATATTCCTTGCCAACTCGACGATATAACGTATATTGTCTTCTCGATGATCATTCATGCCTACACCGATCACATCTCCCCTAACTTATTACCGATCCCATCTCATCCATCCCATATCCAAACCAATCACTCCCCTACAACCACAAGCAACAAGCTATCCCTACCTTCACCAATCTCACATCCAACCTCCAATAAGAAATTGCTTCATCTCTAATTCACATAGTCCAACTCACAACTCCAATTTCAAATACACCTACTATCAACTACCAAAACAACTACACATTCGTGCAGCCAATCCCATACTCGACTTCACTTCCAATATGCCTCGATCGATTTCGTATCGTCTGATCCCTCCATTCGCTTCCTAACCACAATGGCCCCCTAACTCAAATTCAATTAACATGCTATCAAGTGAAGGACTCAAAAAGGGATTTGAAGAAGTTGGACGAAATTGGATGTGCTTTCTCCAACTTCGATTTTGAACTTCCGTTTTAATGTAGATTTGAAGCAGGTAGGGGATCAGCGAATCAATGTGAGAGAAGGGATAGGTAATGGAAAAAAGAGAAAGAGTTTTGGATGAACGAAGAAAAAAGGGATCGGTGAGAAAATAAAAAAGGGGGATCAGTTTGGTTGAATGAAAAAACATAGTGCATAAATGAAAGCATAAGAAAGCGGGTTCGGCTATAAAAAAAATGAGGTAAGAAGGGATCAGTGGCAAATATATAAAAAATTGAAAATTGCAAATGCAATCTGATAGAACTTGGCAACAACCTATAGGCACGAGAATGTGCTTAGGAGCCAATAACTACAGTGAATACTTGAACGAGCGCGTGTGCACGCTCGACATTTAATTTCGTGTATCAACAGAAATTAAATTTCTACTTGGAATTTTTGGAATAGAAATCAATTCAGATAACCGAGGCCAACTAACTCAATCGATAAGCTCAACGGAACCGAGCGTGGACGAAAACTAAAAGATTACACTCCGGATTTATACTGATAAATATCGACTGAGTGGCCAACAAACAGAGAGAGACACAACTCTTCGAAAGGAAAATTCAATGGAAGGTAATGACTATTTAGGAAACTAAACAGAATCTTTCCCGGTGACTCCAACTTGCTTTGATTCAAAGCATGTCAGGTTCGAAACAAGACGTACTTTCGGGGGCAAGTGTTATTCGGCCATTTGACCCATTTATATCTAGACTGATTGGACAAGTTAAACTCGATGGTAGATAAGGAAAATAGCCCATAGAGGTGATCATGGAGTCCAAAGATCAAGCACAGACAATAATATGAAGCAACAATCAAGCGAGGCCAAGAGAGAGACCCTCTGGAATATTCTATGTATGGATTTATGCCTCCCCTAGGCAGGGGATCGATACCTATCCCTTCCCCTAGAGGATCAAACCGTATTGTTTCCTTAAATAGGGATCAGATTGTATTACTTCCTCTAGGTAGGGGTTCATATTGTATTACTTCCCTTAGGTAGGGGATCAGATTGTATCAACCCAACTGTTCAACTCATCAAAGATTCATCAATATCTTCAAAAACATGTATGTAACTATGCAAAGAAACTTTAGAAACACGAAGCTGACATCAAGACGGACCTACTAGAGCGATCTTATGATCCCATATAGCCATCTTGACCGATCAGCTCTGATCACTCATATTGGAAGTTGGGCCATGAACTTTTTAGGTGACCTCGTCTACATCTTGAGATTTTACCCACGAAATTTGAGGAAGATATTCAGTCGTTTTCTTCTATAAATACAGAGATCATTCTCCATAAGAGGGATCTTTTTTTCTTCATGTTGGGGCTCTGCCATCAATATTCTTTATTCTTGTAATACAGGATCCTAGCTGATCCAAACATTCTTGTAATCAGAATCAAGTGAAAGATCAATAAAAATATGAAGTGGATGTAGGTCCAAAATACCGAACCACTATAAAATCTATGTATGATTTATTTTTCTGCTCTGTTTTAATTTTATTCTTCATTTAATCTCTACCAGAACTCTATTGGGTGTTTGTGACCAATTTTGGTGTAAACAAATAACCATGTTTCCCTTCCCTGGAGTATAGGAAATCCCAAAATCGTATGATGATAAGAACTCCATCCACCACTGCTATCTTAAGTTTAAACCTTCTAAGAAAATACGTACTTGAGGGATTTATGGTCTATAAACAACTCGAATCTCCCAACCAATAAATATTGTCTCTATGACTTCAATGCAAATACAATAGCAGCTAACTCCAAGCCTTGCGTCGGATAATTCCTCCTGTGATTTTTCAACTGGCTACTCGCATACATTATTACTTTCCCTTCTAGCATAAGGATAGCACCAAGACCACTACCACATGCATCATTATATATGATAAAAGGTTTGGTACCATCGAGAATCACCAAAACTAGAGCACTTATAAACGATTCTTTCAATTTAACAAACGCCGCTTCCCACTCCGGATTCCAAGTATAAATTGGATTGTTTTTCATCAAATGGGTCAAAGGAGTCAATATCTTTGAAAAATCTTTAATAAAATTCGATGAAATCCAGCCAAACCATGAAAAGTATGAATCTCTAAAGTGTTCTTCGGAGTCTTCTGCTTTCCAACACAGCTACTTTTCCTAGGTCTATAGCCAATCTATTTGCTGATACTAAATGCCTAAGGAAACAAACTTCTTTCCTCTAGAATTGACATTTAGAGAACTTAGCCTTCAATCAATTTCTCCTAAATACATCCACCACTTCCCTCAAATGAATCTCATGTTCCTCTTCACTGCTGGAATAAATAAGAATGTCATCCATGAAGACCATAACAAACTTGTTCTATTGCTCCTGAAATATCCTACTCATAAAATCCATAAAATAAGTTGGAGCATTCGTCAACCAAAATGGCATGACTAGCCACTCAAATAATTCATCAAGTGTATGAAAATTGGTCTTCTGGATACTATCTTCAGCTACTCTCGATTGGCAAAATCCAATTGCCAAATCAAGCCAAGAAAAAACCTTCCCCTGACTAACTGATTGAAGATTTCATCCATACGAGGCAATAGATAACGGGTTTTCTTTGTTAACGTATTTAGTTCTCAGTTGTCAATGCACAAATTTAGGGAACCATATGCCTTAGTAGCGAAAATGACAGGTGCTCACCATTCTAAAATACTCCTCCGAATAAATCCTTTTTGCAACAATTCTGAAACTTTATATCCAACTCATTTCTTTCCTTTAGAGCCATATGCCTAAGAGGCATCCCTATCAGCCTTGCATCTTTCTGGAGATCAATATGAAATTTAATCTCTCTTTAGGGAGAGAGACTGGAAAGTTCTTCAAATGCATATGGATAATCATTCACAATGAGTATACACGAAAGCTCTTTCTATGATAAGCTGAGTGAATAAAAATATGTCTCCATAACTAAATTATTGGGTTCATAATATAGAAGTAAATCATGTCCTTTGACCTTCCTCAATCGAACCATCCTCCTATCACAATCCAATATTGCCTCATAGCGTGACATCTAATCCATTCCCAAAATTAATCCATACCTCCAAAATGTTTGTTACATTTGCGTCATAAGGAAACCTCACACCATGAATAACCAATTTTAAGTTATGAACTTCAATAAATGGGTCAATCTCCCGACATGATTCAACACTGAAATAGAGTCGTGCACGATGTTGGGTTTAAGGGCTAAACATCAGCTAATACACTTGCAATGAATGAATGAGATGCACCAATGTCAAACAAAGTACGAATAGGTGAATCGGATAAAATCAGCACACCTTCCATCATATTCTGTTTCCCCTTCTTTTGAGCTGACAGTGGTGCTTTACTAGAGGTAGGAATGGAATCCAAAGCATCTACCTTCACAATTTGACCTTCACTTTTCAAAGTCGGGCAGTCCCTTTTCATATGTCTGAATTGGTCATAATTATAACACTTCACTTTCTTCTGAGCTGGGGCTGCCTTACAATCCATTTCCAAATGTCCTACTTGGTTGCAATTATATAATTTACCTTTCGAAAGGTTCGTCCTATAGTTTTTGGCTATGAGTCCCAATTTCTGACATCTATGACAAGAAGCCACCTTCCTTTTTTGCATTGCCCTCCTTGCGGGCCATTTTTGTTGTGCCTTCTCTATTGTTGTATCTCTCCTTCTTTAGTGCGACCCTTAACCCAAGTTCCATTCAGAGAACTCAATAATGTTGCCTCTACCAATCCATCAAAAGTTGCTCTATATAGAATCTAATTCAATGCTAGTTCTCTCAGGGGTGAATCCAAACCTTTTGCAAACTTCAACACTTCTTCTCCTGGGTATTCACTAATTAAATCCAAATCTAGCCAACTCATTGAACTGACTTAAATACTCCCCAACTGTCATTTCTCCTTACTTAAGATGAATAAACTTTTCCAACAACAGATCTCTTTCTACAATAGAAAGGAACTTCATCTCAATCCTTGTCTTGGACATCCTCTAAGTAACAATATTCTCATCTAATTCAGCTGTCACCACCTCCCACCAACATGTCGCCTCACCTTTCAAAATCCAAGTAGCTTATTATCTCTTTGTAGCGTCACTAAGTCCTAACATGTTGAAAACCTTTTCACAGTCATTCAGCCATGCCCAAGTCACCGAGTGTGGTTCCATGCCGACAAAAGGCTTCCTACCAAGGCTGGAGAAATCCATACACAGCTTAGGAAAGTCAATAGTTGGTGGTGCCGGGGATGGAATCACACCTTGGTTAGCAGTGATAGTGGTGACTACGGGATTAGTGGATTGGCAGTAGCTTGGCTCATCTCCTGAATATAGCATTTGAACTATACTAGAATATTGATTTTGGGAACTTTCAGTACATCTATTCGGGTCCAAGCCCCTGCCCTAGTTTCTACCCCACCTGCAATGGTTGTGTTGGTCTCTATTCCAATTTTGACTGAAATACTCATTTTAGCTATCTGTAAAAATGAGATTCATTAGCAAATTCCCAATAGATAGTAAACAAAACTAGAACAGTAAATGTGTGCATGCATATGTACTTGATTCCTATGTATATTATAACGACCCGTAAATTTCAGTGGTTTTATTTATTTAATTAATTGAATTATTGTGAAATTTTAAACAATAAAATTTTGAAATAAAAAATTGATATTTGAAATACGTCTAATTAAACATAGCAACTGATAAATTTTCAGCTGATAATATTGAAGTTTATTTTCTTGTGTAATTTTATTTCAATCTATATCAGTTAATATTTGATGATTTTAAAATGTTTTCCAAACTTGAATATTTTTCTATATAAAATTTGTAAATCATCTTCTGAGTGAGACGTCTTATTTCGTTTCTTCAAATTTGGACTTCTATTGCTCCGTTCATCTGACATTTTAGCAGCATTTCGGTACCGTTATCGACTTTTGAACGGATGATCCAATCACTAATATCTGTATACCGTTTTGATTATCTCATCATGCTGATGTCTGTAGTATATTCAATTTGGCGTTTTGAAGTCTGGTACGCAGCGGAATCCGCGAAAAACGATAATCGTATCGGTACCGGATTTTGTGACTTTTGGTTCTTGTGATCCTTTGAATTCCTTGTCCATTCAATTTCCCATCCTATAACTCAACAGCCATATGATTTATTATTCACTGACTGTTACGTTCAAAATTTTTTTGTTTCATTTCTTTTCAGTTCGTTCACCATTTGTTTTGAGAAAAAAATTATATACGAGCACCTTCATTTTTCTCTTCTTCCTTTAAATTTCTCCTACTTGCTTTCGTTCTCCCCTTCCTTTCCTAACTTACCTCCAGCCAAGTGCACCACGCAACCCTTGAGCCACCATCGTACCCTTCTCTTCCATCGTCCCAGTCGAACTATGCCAAAGCCTAGCACCACGTGTAACGACCCGATATTTTCAACCATTCGCATCCGCACATGTCGGACTTAAATTGCCCAAAATACCACGTTGTAAATAAAAATTTGGCAAACTCATCATATTTAGTAAATAAATAATCACAGATCACAGATACAGAGTAATATAATGCAGCGGAAACAAAGAAATAGTAGTTCATGAAGCTACTATATAAATACATCAAAGTTAAGTAAGATACAATAGGAATACCAAGATACAACAGGAGTAACAGTATGATAATCTGGTACAACTCAGAATACAACTTGAATCAACTGGATAACAAAATGAATAGATATCTGGATCTTCAAAGCAAAACTCCAGCTCCAAAGGTGAGTCTCAAATGCTATATCACTCAGTCTGACCCGAGCGTAAAGCAAAACACAAAACACTCGAGTCAGGATACACATACTTATACAATGTAAACCAACTCAAGTGAGCTGTAATAAAGGTACAAGTAACTTAAAGAATGCTTGGGATCGCCCATTCTTTAAGGATCCGTTAAACTATCTACTATGTAGTAGTATTCGCTATTACAATAATGTCTAATATAAAATAAACATACTTATAAATAGCATTAAGGCTTTACATTTTCCACCTTAACACGTAATAGTCCCAGTAGTCTATCCAGTATTAGCATACTCCCAAAATGGGGGCTACCCTCGATACTCCACAGGCTACGGGAGAAATCACAACTCGTAGTAAAGCTCGCTATGGTAAGTGACACGGCACAACTAGGCAATGCCAGGGTAGATATACCAATTACGCATCCAGACTGGTGGTGACGCATAGCAGCCACTACCGCCCACCTCGAACAACACTCCCAAATCAAGGGGTGTACCCAAACAATCACAAAGTAATAGAATGGTATCAAAGAAGTGTGTCCGATCAGAGGTGCTACCTCATTGGCCCGTCAATCGCTCCTGTTTTAGCCACTTTATAACAACTCATGGGAGTTGGGTCCACGTATATACCTTTAGGATCGTCGCCACCATCCTACTTCATTCTGGAAACTCCACCGCGTACACAGTTGTTAAAGTGGTTTTCGGTACCGATAGAGAGTATGTCCATATCCGATCCCGGTCTCTTTAACAACCAATCGTCATTATAACCCGTGGTTATAATTTAAAAACAGTTTATACTTCAAAATATAATATCATTTCAAATCCAAATCTTTATCAAAATAAAGATTAAATCAATTCCAAACCATTTCAATATATTTAAAATATCATATCATTTCAAAACTTCATTTCAAATCATTTCAATATATCAAAATATCATATCCTTTCAAAAACTTCATTTCAAATCATTTTAATATATCAAAACATCATATCATTTCAAAACTTCAATTCAAATCATTTTAATATATCAAAATATCATATCCTTTCAAAAACTTCATTTCAAATCATTTATTTGAGTTCAAATCCAAATATTCAACTTCAAATACCTTTTAAATTCAAAGATATCATTCATTTATTATCATTTCAAGTCACCTTTTAAATAGTTTATATTTCAATCAAAATAATTCATCTAAACCATTTAAAAGTGTAATTATTATACTTTCAAAACAAGTATTCAATTTTCAAAGTTTTAAACTATTCTGAGTTTATTTACTAAGTTAAAAACCATAAACATTGAAAATTTCAGCCTTTCACAGCATTCAGAAAAAGCTGTTATAAGTTATTCTTGAAAACATTTTAATTTAGCAAAGACAGCATTTTAAAACTGCTGTTAAATCTCAGTTTAGGTGCAATTTAGTTTAAAATAGTAAAAACAGCATTTCCAGAAATATTGTAATAGCTCAGGTTTCAAATTAAAGGTTTTAATTAAATTCAGCAAAGACAGCAGACCACTACAACATTTACAGAACTGCTGTAATAGGCCTTTATTAAGTTTTTAGCCTTTTAATTTACTACAACAACTACAGCATTTCAGAACTGCTGTAATAGCCTCTTTATAAAGCTTTTAGTTTATTTACAGAAACCATAGCATTTCTGAATGCTATTAAAAGTATTTTTCAGATTTTAGTGTATTTCCAGCAAATACTAAACTTCAATTTAAACCATTTAAACATTATAAAAATCATATTTTTAACATTCAAAAATGTTCATTAAAAATACTCTTTTAACTTATGATTTTTATAAAGTGAATCTTTACAAAAAAGTCCAATTTAACAAAAATTAATCCAAGTGTACAATTTTCTTATTCTTTTCATTTTTAACAATTTCTCTTTACACTTAAATTTAAATTTCATTTCATAAATAAAACTTAATTTCCATTTTTATTTAATTAACTTAAACTTTCATTAAAAATAAAATCACAAATTTCCAAATTAAGTTATGTTGAAAATCACAATTTTTCCATTCATTTATTAACATATTTAACGCATAGAAAAATCATTTTCACTTTATTAAATCATTTAATAGCCAAATTTAAATAAAAATATCAAAATTTACATTTTCAAAATACTTAAAACTTCCAGAAAAATATATATAAAATAACCACGGGTCTGTATAATATTTTCTAACCTAGGTCAAGTGATACGGATAATATATCATTTCAATCCGTAGTTTACAAAGAAAATCCGGGTTTTATCATTTCAAACCCGCAATTCCAAGTTAAATAAAATTAAATAAAAATCACTCAGGCCTTTCATTTCATCCCATAATGATTTTCCCTTATTCTAAAGTCCGTTCGGGTATGTATCATTTCAACCCATAGTGATTCTTTACTAATAGGGAACTTGCAGTGTGATAAACAGATATAAATGAACAGTTAACCATATATAGCAGTAACAGATGATATGATAGATAAATAAACAGTTTTAACATCATATAATATATAACATAAGCAGGTATAACATAATATAATAATTCTACACTTTCACTTGCTATCAATTCACAGTGGTATAAGTACAAATGTCAGACGTGATTACTCACCTTTTTACGCTGGAGTTAGCGATCAAAACACATAGAATAGATTCCAGAAAGCACGACAAGCACGATACAGCACGAATTTTGATTTGAATGAATAGAGAGCCTTGATATTTATCTTGTAAACAATAACCAAAACAAGACAATATACACATAAATATTCGACACAAAACAATGTTGAAACAATGAAGATAAGAAGCAACAAAGGAATAGATTACTTGACCATGCTTTAACCATTCAAATGCTTGGCCTAGGAGATTCTTGGGCTCAGCCATGATCAGGTCTAGACCTGAAATGCTCGGCTATGGTCAGGTTAGTGGAAGACAAAGCAAGGGTAGGTGAAAAGGTAGGAGTTTGTGAAGGCAAAGAGGCATGGAAATGAGTTTGGTTCACCATCTAGGCTCGATCTATGGGTCAATTGGCTCGGCTCATGCTTGCTTCAGATTTGGATAGAGGTCATGATGATGTGTAGTGTTGGTAGCAAGGTGGTGGCGGCGGCTAGGGTGATGGCCGAAGCTACAAATGAAGGGGGTGTGAAATATAGGCTTAGCTATGCAATGTTTCAAGGTGTTTGCAATATTTTTGTGGTGCTATCTTCATGTGGAGGACACATCCACTTTAGGTTAGAGGAGATTGATTATAGGTCATGGAAGATGAGGGGAAGGAAGTGGTGAAGGAGATGGTGGAGGGTGTGGAGGTGTATGGCCGAACCAAGCAAGAGAAGCCAAGGCAAAAACATTGAAAAATCAATGAGAAAATGAAGAAAAAGTGAAAAAAGAAAGAAGAAGCTGTTACCAAACTTCTTTGGCCGTGACTTTTCTGAAATGAGAAGCTTTTCTCACATGAAAAACAATTAAAACTCATGGCTATAGCTGAAGGAAAGAACGACCAAGGTTAGACAATGAAAAGGCAAGGAGATGAAGAGACTAGAAAAGGAAGAGTCACAAGTTACAAGCACAAAGTCTTTTTGAATTTCCAAATTCTTTTAATTAAATAAAAACAAATAAAATTTAGTAAATGAATTTAAAAACTGAAACAAAGTAAAAAAATATGGAAATAAATAATTAAATTTAAAGAAAATAGAAAAAGAATTAAAGAAATTGCTTAAAAATTGGAAACAGGCTCAAAAATTTCAAATAAATTATCACTAGCTTTGGAAAATTATTACTATACTTCTAAACCAATAAAAGTCAAGTAAGATAAAATAAATGCTGAACAAAATACAGAATAATGAAAATAAATAATTATCTTTAGGAAAAATAGAAAAATAAATAAAGAATTACTTTAACTAATTGAAACTAGAAATTAAAATTTGTAAATAAATTGCAGCTGACTTGAAAATTTTCAATTGTTCTTTTAAAAATGTTTTAAAACAAAAATATATCCATAACATGTTATTTTACCCATATAAATATAAATTATAACATTACATGACCAAATAAAATATTATTTATATAATTTAAAATAAACAATTTTGTTAAATACAACAAATTACACACAATATTTAAAAGGGCATAACTTTCACATTATAAATCAGATTTCAACGAAACGAAAAGCAGTATTCTTGAAATTTTATTTACTTTAATAATAAAAGATAAAATTCAAAAATTCAAACTTTTTAATTTTTAATTTTAAAAGTCAAAGTTTGACCATATTGACCAAAATTCACATTTCTGGAAAATATTCTATTTATTCATTTTTGGAATTAAAATTCACATACAAATCAAAATTTATATTTAAAATAACAAAATTTATCCATTTTAAATAAATAAAATAAGGTTTTTAAATCAGGAGATTCAATTTAAAATAATTACAAAATACAGGGTTGTTACACTCTCCCCCACTCAAAACTTTTCGTCCCCGAAAAGGAATGAGGTACGGGAAAAACACAGAAAAAGATAGAATGAAATAGGATTAAGACAAGATGACAAGAAGATTGAAATTATACCTGATAACTGTTGTTATAGGTAAGTTTAACAAGGTGGAGACGATCTTCCCAAGATCCTCCAGAATCAAAAACACAAGCACGAAAAAGATCATCGAGAATCTGATTCACCCTTTCCGTTTGACCGTCGGCCTATGGATGGTAAGCAGTGCTCAGATTCAGAATAGGGAGAATAAGAACCACAGAAGAGATAGAAAAGTTAAATGATGAAGGAAAAAGAGAAAGAAAGAAAGACTAGAACAAACTTATTAAGCATAATACGAAAAAAACACAATTCATCAAATCAACAAAGAGAGCAGGAGTAGTCAAACCAAAAGGCATGACTAACTACTCATAGAAAACCTTTCTCAGTATGGAAAGCAGTCTCGGGAATACTTTCCTCAGCAACACTGAGTTGGTGAGAATCGGTGGCAAAATCAAACTGAGAGAAAACAGTAGCTCCACGGCTAACCAATTCGAAATTTGATTTCCTACTTAAAAGGTAGGAGCATGGAAACAACCAGAAAGAAAATAGATTGGAAAACAGAATAAGATAATAGATTTAAAACCATAAAAATTTCAACTTACATTAATAATTAATTTCATCCATTTTATTTCACTTGAGTTAAATAAATCTTAATTATTTTTAAATCTCATTATCTCATCATCAAATCAACAATTTATAAAGTCATGACTTTGAACAATCATTTATTATATTCATCTTTATTCATTAAATATCAATTTTCTTTATTCCAATTTATTCTTAAATTTATTCCACTTAGTATATCAAATCCTATATATATTAAGTGTATTTCACTTATTATAACTATTCCAATTTATTTACAATTTCTTTTAAATATCATTATATTGTAAATTATTCAATTAATCCTTTTTCTCTATTTACCTCTATTGATACTTTATAAATAAATTTTGAGTGGTTATAATAAATGTTATACACTTAAATTTTATTTATAAAATTACTCTTTATATTGTATATTATCCAATTACATATTTAACTTCTGAATAATTTAGGTAAGTTATATTGGAATGCAAGAGAATATTATACAAATAAATTCTCCAATTTCAATTATTCAAGTTTACATATTTATTCAAACCTTGATTTCCTTTTATAATTGAAATTATCCTTTAAGATAAAATTTAAGAATTAAATTTCTGATTAACTTCAACTATTTAGAAATAAATATATATATATATATATATACATACACAATATATATCAAATCAAATTTAAATCATATATCTATATAATATAAGTCAAGTCATATTTAGAAATTCAAATCAATTAAATTTTCCAATGCAAAACTGTAGCAAAGCTACAGAATGGTCTCTTCACTTCGAAACTCGAAAATGAATGTCAATGATGCTGCAGTCATCACCGAAATTATTTTCCAACGATAAAGAAAAGAGCACTGATTTACAAATTAAAAATCCTTTGAAACAATTTCTACTAGAAATACCTTTTAAATAATATATCCTTTTAAAACTTTCAAAATAAAGTTCGAAATCATCGGAAATTTAATTCTCACATTCTTGATTTAAATCCATTTAAGTTTCCAAATTAATTTATAACCATGTTTAATTATTTAGACATGAAACTAAAGCCAATGATTATGAAATACATACAAAGTTAAATATTATTTCTTAACACCCAATTCCAATAATTATCAAAATTCAGAAAATTAACCTTATACATATTGTAATTATACAAAATTTATCCATATACTAAATTTAAAAACCATATTGTGTCAGTTTGCTCTGTTCAAGTGTTTTGGAGATTCTATCGATAGCGTTGATCAGACGAACCGATCAGAAACCCAAATCAACATCAACAACTCAAACAACACAATCTATAAAACATCTTTAAAAAAAATTCAAATACAAGATTAATTTTCAAAATAAGGATAGGGATTCAGATTTGATGCACCCAAATCAAAGAGAACTCTGATTTGAATATAAGTTGGAGACAAAAGATAAGATGATTAAACAACAGAATAGGGAGTATGGATAAGCCTATATAAATCACGGGTAACCTTAACCAGGTCAACCGTGACTTAACGATAAAGATCGTTGTGGATTTTCTAGGGTAAATTTATATTCGATCTCAAGAGATAGAATTCAGAATAATAAGAGATACTAGCATCTAAACCGAGGATATAGAAAACTTCGGTGACTCAATGCTTTTAGTAAAGGAGTTTCAACCCTTTACAAGCCATTCAGAGGTTGGCGAGACCACCGATTTATTACAGAGATCATTCGAAGTGGAGTTATGGGATACTCCAAAATCAAGAAGACACGAATAGGGGAGGACAGGAATGGACTTGGAACCGAAGGGAATGTTCCAAAATTCAAAGGAAACCGAATCGAAGAAGAAGGAATTCAAGTTCGAATGAAAGTGATTCTGTAATTAAATTTACTCTATATGCTGAGTTTGCCTAAAACCAGAGCTCTGACACCAACTGTAACGACCCGATATTTTCAACCATTCGCATCCGCACATGTCAGACTTGAATTGCTCAAAATACCGCATTGTAAATAAAAATTTGGCAAACTCATCATATTTTGTAAATAAATAATCACAGATCACAGACACAGAGTAATATAATGCAGCGGAAACAAAGAAATAGTAGTTCATGAAGCTACTATATAAATACATCAAAGTTAAGTAAGATACAATAGGAATACCAAGATACAACAGGAGTAACAGTATGATAATCTGGTACAACTCAGAATACAACTTGAATCAACTGGATAACAAAATGAATAGATATCTGGATCCTCAAAGCAAAACTCCATCTCCAAAGGTGAGTCTCAAATGCTGTATCACTCAGTCTGACCCGAGCGTAAAGCAAAACACAAAACACTCGAGTCAGGATACACATACTTATACAATGTAAACCAACTCAAGTGAGCTGTAATAAAGGTACAAGTAACTTAAAGAATGCTTGGGATCGCCCATTCTTTAAGGATCCGTTAAACTATCTACTATGTAGTAATATTCGCTATTATAATAATGTCTAATATAAAATAAACATACTTATAAATAGCATTAAGGCTTTACATTTTCCACCTTAACATGTAATAGTCCCAGTAGTCTATCCAGTATTAGCATAGTCCCAAAATGGGGGGCTACCCTCGATACTCCATAGGCTACGGGAGAAATCACAACTCGTAGTAAAGCTCGCTATGTTAAGTGACACGACACAACTAGGCAATGCCAGGGTAGATATACCAATTACGCATCCGAACTAGTGGTGACGCATAGCAGCCACTACCGCCCACCTCGAACAACACTCCCAAATCAAGGGGTGCACCCAAACAATCACAAAGTAATAGAATGGTATCGAAGAAGTGTGTCCGATCAGAGGTGCTACCTCATTGGCCCGTCAATCGCTCCTGTTTTAGCCACTTTATGCCAACTCACGGGAGTTGGGTCCACGTATATACCTTTAGGATCGTCGCCACCATCCTACTTCATTCTGGAAACTCCACCGCGTACACAGTTGTTAAAGTGGTTTTCGGTATCGACAGAGAGTATGTCCATATCTGATCCTGGTCTCTTTAACAACCAATCGTCATTATAACCCGTGGTTATAATTCAAAAACAGTTTATACTTCAAAATAGAATATCATTTCAAATCCAAATCTTTATCAAAATAAAGATTAAATCAATTCCAAACCATTTCAATATATTTAAAATATCATATCATTTCAAAACTTCATTTCAAATCATTTCAATATATCAAAATATCATATCCTTTCAAAAACTTCATTTCAAATCATTTTAATATATCGAAACATCATATCATTTCAAAACTTCATTTCAAATCATTTTAATATATCAAAATATCATATCCTTTCAAAAACTTCATTTCAAATCATTTATTTGAGTTCAAATCCAAATATTCAACTTTAAATACCTTTTAAATTCAAAGATATCATTCATTTATTATCATTTCAAGTCACCTTTTAAATAGTTTATATTTCAATCAAAATAATTCATCTAAACCATTTAAAAGTGTAATTATTATACTTTCAAAACAAGTATTCAATCTCCAAAGTTTTAAACTATTCTGAGTTCATTTACTAAGTTAAAAACCATAAACATTGAAAATTTCAGCCTTTCACAGCATTCAGAAAAAGCTGTTATAAGTTATTCTTGAAAACATTTTAATTTAGCAAAGACAGCATCTTAAAACTGCTGTTAAATCTTAGTTTAGTTGCAATTTAGTTTAAAACAGCAAAGACAGCATTTCCAGAAATGTTGTAATAGCTCAGGTTTCAAATTAAAGGTTTTAATTAAATTCAGCAAAGACAGCAGACCACTACAGCATTTACAGAACTGCTGTAATAGGCCTTTATTAAGTTTTTAGCCTTTTAATTTACTATAGCAACTACAGCATTTTATAAATGTTGTAATAGCCTCTTTATAAAGCTTTTAGTTTATTTACAGAAACCATAGCATTTCTGAATGCTATTAAAAGAATTTTTTAGATTTTAGTGTATTTCCAGCAAATACTAAACTTCAATTTAAACCATTTAAACATTATAAAATCATATTTTTTAACATTCAAAAATGTTCATTAAAAATACTCTTTTAACTTATGATTTTTATAAAGTGAATCTTTACAAAAAAGTCCAATTTAACAAAAATTAATTCAAGTGTACAATTTTCTTATTCTTTTCATATTTAACAATTTCTCTTTACACTTAAATTTAAATTTCATTCATAAATAAAACTTAATTTCCACTTTTATTTAATTAACTTAAACTTTCATTAAAAATCAAATCACAAATTTCCAAATTAAGTTATGTTGAAAATCACAAATTTTCCATTCATTTATTAACATATTTAACACAGAGAAAAATTATTTTCACTTTATTAAATCATTTAAAAACCAAATTTAAATAAAAATATCAAAATTTACATTTTCAAAATACTTAAAACTTCCTGAAAAATATATATAAAATAATCACGGGTCTGTATAATATTTTCTAACCTAGGTCAAGTGATACGGATAATATATCATTTCAATCCGTAGTTTACAAAGAAAATCCGGGTTTTATCATTTCAAACCCGCAATCCCAAGTTAAATAAAATTAAATAAAAATCACTCAGGCCTATCATTTTAGCCCATAATGATTTTCCCTTTATTCTAAAGTCCGTTCGGGTATGTATCATTTCAACCCATAGTGATTCTTTACTAATAGGGAACTTGCAGTGTGATAAACAGATATAAATGAACAGTTAACCATATATAGCAGTAACAAATGATATGACATATAAATAAACAGGTTTAACATCATATAATATATAACATAAGCAGGTATAACATAATATAATAATTCTACACTTTCACTTGCTATCAATTCATAGTGGTATAAGTGCAAATGTCAGGCGTGATTACTCACCCTTTTACGTTGGAGTTAGCGATCAAAACACACAGAATAGATTCCAGAAAGCACGACAAGCACGATACAGCATGACTTTTGATTTGAATGAATAAAGAGCCTTGATATTTATCTTGTAAACAATAACCAAAACAAGACAATATACACATAAATATTCGACACAAAACAATGTTGAAACAATGAAGATAAGAAGCAACAAAGGAATAGATTACTTGACCATGCTTTAACCATTCAAATGCTTGGCCTAGGAGATTCTTGGGCTCAGCCATGATTAGGTCTAGACCTGAAATGCTCGGCTATGGTCAGGTTAGTGGAAGACAAAGCAAGGGTAGGTGAAAAGGTAGGAGTTTGTGAAGGCAAAGAGGCATGGAAATGAGTTTGGTTCACCATCTAGGCTCGGTCTATGGGTCAATTGGCTCGGCTCATGCTTGCTTCAAATCTGTACAGAGGTCGTGATGATGTGTAGTGGTGGTAGTAAGGTTGTGGCGCCGGCTAGGGTGATGGCCGAAGCTACAAATGAAGGGGGTGTGAAATATAGGCTTAGCTATGCAATGTTTTAAGGTGTTTGCAATATTTTTGTGGTGCTATCTTCATGTGGAGGCCACAACCACTTTAGGTTAGAGGATATGGATTATAGGTCATGGAAGATGAGGGGAAGGAAGTGGTGAAGGAGATGGTGGAGGGTGTGGAGGTGTATGGCCGAACCAAGCTAGAGAAGCCAAGGCAAAAACATTGAAAAATCAATGAGAAAATGAAGAAAAAGTGAAAAAAGGAAGAAGAAGCCATTACCAAACTTCTTTGGCCGTGACTATGCTGAAATGAGAAGCTTTTCTCACATGAAAAACAATTAAAACTCATGGCTACAGCTGAAGGAAAGAACGACCAAGGTTAGACAATGAAAAGGCAAGCAGATGAAGCAAGCAGATGAAGAACCTAGAAAAGGAAGAGTCACAAGTTATAAGCACAAAGTCTTTTTGAATTTCCAAATTCTTTTAATTAAATTAAAACAAATAAAATTCAGTAAATGAATTTAAAAACTGAAACAAAGTAAAAAAATATGGAAATAAATAATTAAATTTAAAGAAAATAGAAAAAGAATTAAAGAAATTACTTAAAAATTGGAAACAAGCTCAAAAATTACAAATAAATTATCACTAGCTTTGGAAAATTATTACTATACTTCTAAACCAATAAAAGTCAAGTAAGATAAAATAAATGCTGAAAAAAATAAAGAAAAATGAAAATAAATAATTATCTTTAGGAAAAATAGAAAAATAAATAAAGAATTACTTTAACTAATTGAAACTAGAAATTAAAATTTGTAAATAAATTGCAGCTGACTTGAAAAATTCCAATTGTTCTTTTAAAAATGTTTTAAAACCAAAATATATACATAACATGTTATTTTACCCATATAAATATAAATTATAACATTACATGACCAAATAAAATATTATTTATATAATTTAAAATAAACAATTTTGTTAAATACAGCAAATTACACACAATATTTAAAAGGGCATAACTTTCACATTATAAATCAGATTTCAACGAAACGAAAAGCAGTATTCTTGAAATTTTATTTACTTTCATAATAAAAGATAAAATTGAAAATTTCAAAATTTTTAATTTTTAATTTTAAAAGTCAAAGTTTGACCATATTGACCAAAATTCACATTTCTGGAAAATATTCTATTTATTCATTTTTGGAATTAAAATTCACATACAAATAAAAATTTATATTTAAAATAACAAAATTTATCCATTTTAAATAAATAAAATAAAGTTTTTAAATCAGGAGATTCAATTTAAAATAATTACAAAATACAGGGTTGTTACACCACGTCAGTTTCTAAATCAAACCGCATCATCCACGTGTCCTACCTTCGCCCTTCTCTTCGGCCACAAACAGCAGTTTTCCAGATCTATCGTGCAGCCTTCACTTGGTACTACTTATATATATTTTGTTGATATTTATATTTATGTTTCGAAAAAAAAAAACTAAGTTATATAAGTATGATTGAATATCCAGATTTGTATATATGGTACGCATAGCTCATATGTACTCTGCTACTTAAATATATGGTCCGCATATATTTTATATACATACTGTTTTGCGTATATATTCTAATTACAGTATAATTTTATTCGCATCTGTTGTTGATAGATAGGACTTGCACTTATTTTGTTTAATTTTTATATATAAGTACAAGATCTGCTTATTTACAGGAAAGTCTATATAAAATCTCATGTCAGGTTAGTATATATATATGAGTTATATGACGTTGATACAGTTAGCATATACATAAGTTGGATTTGTTAGAAGCCTTTATATAAGTGTTTCTATATATTATATTATAAGTGGAACATATGTTTGCAGTAAATGGTTACAGCAATTTGATTTATATATGTGTATTATTAACTGTTGATATTTGAAAAATATATGTATAGATATGTTTTAATATTCTATATATATATATGTTTATAGGTTGATATGTAATGTTTACGTGTAAAGTTTTTGTTTTGTTACAGTGAAATTTTATATGTTATAATATATTAGATGTGCGTGTGTGTGTATATATATATATAATTGTGTCAGAAAATTTGTTGAAATTATAATTATATCTAGCATATACAAATTTTATACATATATAATAATATATTATGGTAGTTATATATTAACTACATACGTTAGTTTATACTGATATATATCATTAGTTCATATAATCTATTGGATTTATATTTGTAAATATATATTTATACGTATATAGGTCTGCCTGCGTTTTTTTATATGTTGGGTGTCAAACTTATATATATATTAGTATGTATATTTTATAGTTATTTATATGTAGTATTATATGGGTTGGTTGATGGTTATTTATATTAGTCTGAAAAGGTAATTATATATATATATATATATGTTTGGATCCCTAAATAGTTTCTTTTATATAAGATATGTTTGTTTTTTTTATATGTGTTTAACAGGAAAAAAAAGGGATTTTGAAATACATATATATTTAAGTTTAAAATGTGTTTGGATTTACAATATGATTTTTACAGTTTATATAGTTATATATAAGTTCACTTATATCATTTCTCTTCATCAATCCAGTTTCGATTTGATTTCATCAATTCCGAGCTATCAGCTTTGCTCGTCAGATTCGTGTCAATCTTGCTTTGCTTGGAAGTTGTGCTTGCATTTCGTAACTCAATTCCATTTTCTATCCTCTCTAGCCTCGAAAGGTGAGCAATCACTCACGATTAATGTTCTTATATTTATTAAATTTGATTTCAATTGAAACGACAATTGAAATATGCTACTGTTAGATTTTTACATTGCTATATATATGTGTCATTATCTGTATCTGTTCACCTATGACATCTGACACCATTATCTGTTATTTATCACTGATGATATATGCCTGTTACTGTTGTTATATTATTATCATATCTGTTATCACTCTGCAAGTTCCCTGTTAGTATAGAATTCACTATGGGTTGAAATGATACATACCCGAACGATCTGTAGGATAGGAGAAAATCGTTATGGGTTGAAATGATAAACCCAAGCGATTTTCATTGAATTGAATTTGGGATTTCGGGTTGAAAAGATATATACCCAAATATATTTAAATTACGGATTGAAATGATAAATATCCGTATCACTTGAACATAGGGTATAAAATTATATACAGACACCATTGGTCTATATATAAATATTTTGAAATTGATTTCTATTGTTTTGAAAAGAAATATATGGTTTTAATAAATATTTATTTTAAAGATTTATTAAAGTTGATTTAATAAAGTTGATATATAATATGTTTAAGTATTAATTTAATATATATGTTTTCAAATATAGAGTTTATAATGATTCAGGTTGGAAAGATAAATTTGAAAATGATTTGAAATTATATTTATTTAAAAATTCTACTTAAATAAGTTTGATTTGAAAATTTATTAAATTTGAAATTTTAAAGATATGTTTTATAACTTGAAATTGATTAAAAGTGACTTAAATGAATATTTCAAATTTATATAAATTTAAATGGGATATTTTGTTTATTTAAATGTGTAAATTGAAGCTGTATTTAGATATTATTGAAATGATTAAGTAAATATTTCAAAACTAATAATAGTATAGTGAATTTGATATATATATATATATAAAATTATCGAATTTAGTTTTGAAATGTTGAATATATTGACTTTGAAATATATTAAAATTTAAATGGATTATTTTATGGTTCAAATATGTATTTGAAAATCGATAATTTGAAATGGTTTATTGAGAAACTGAATCGAATTGAAATTGATGATTTGAGATTTGATTAAATTTGAATTTTGGAATTCGAGTTGATTTGAATCGATTTGTGAAAGTTGAGGAAACTATTTTATTATATAAAGTAATTTTAAATTATATTTAAAACTATTTATATATTTTACTTTATAAATTATTTTCATATAAACTATTTTAATATATACTATTTTTAATATAAACTATTTTTAATATAAACTATTTTAATATAAACTATTTTAACTTATAACTATTTTATATAAACTATTTTACCTTATAAACTATTTTATTATATATACTATTATTAATATCTAAACTGTTTAAGAGGAAAGTGTTATGGATTCCAAAATGTTATGATTTCAAGCTATGATTTCAGAGTGTTATGAATTTCAAGGTTTTGATTTCCAAAGTGTTTTGATGTTAAAAGACTTATGATTTCGGAAGCGTTATAACTTTGGAAAGTGATATGATTTGGAAATGGATATATTTGAAGTAAAAATGATATCGTTTTGACATGGTTTTAAAATGGAAATGAAATTTTGGTTTTGAAGTATAAACTATTTTTAAATGACCGCGGTGTTATAATAACGTTGGGTTGTTAAAGAGACCGGGATCGGATATGGGCATACTCTCTGTCGATACCGAAAACCACTTTAACAACTGTGTATGCGGTGGAGATTCCAAAATGAAGTAGGATGGTGGCGACGATCCTATATGAGGTATATACATGGACCCGAATCCCGTGAGTTGGCATAAGGTGGCTAAAACAAGAGCAATTGACGGGCTAATGAGGTAGCTCCTCTGATCGGACACACTCCATCGTATGCCATTCTATTACTTTGTGATTGATTTAGTGCGCACCTTCGGATTTCGGGAGTGTGGCTCGAGGTGGGCGGTAGTGGATGTTATGCGTTACCACCGGTCCGGAAGTGTAATTGGTATATCTACCCTGGCATTGCCTAGTTATGCCGTGTCACCTACCCTAGCAAGCCTTGTACGAGTTTGGTTTTGTGCCGTAGCCTGTGGAGTATTTATGGTAGCCTCCCGATCTGGAGGTACGCTAATACTGGATAGACTACTGGGACTATTTATGTGTTAAGGTGGAAAATGTAAAGCCTTAACGCTATTTTAAAGTAAGTTTATTTTACTATTAGACATTATTATAATAGCGTATATTACTACATAGTAGATAGTTTAACGGATCCTTAGAGGATGGTTATCCCAAACATCCTTTAAGTTACTGTATTTTAGTTGATATTTCACTTGAGTTGGATTTATTGATATAAGAATGTTAATCCTGACTCGAGTGTTTTGTGTTTTGCTTTACGCTCGGGTCAGACTGAGTGGCTCAGTGTTCGACTCACCTTTGTAGTGGAGCTTCGCTTGGAGATCCAGCTATATCTATTCATCTTGCAGTTATTCGGTTGATTCCAGTGATGTATTCTGATCTTGTATTTGACTATTGTATTGAGACATCTATGTATTTGAGACCTCTGTTGTATCTTATTTAACTCTGTTATATATATAGTAGCTTCATGAACTACTATTCTTTTGTTTCCGCTGCATTATTGTTATATTACCCTGTGTCTGTGATTCTGTGATTATTTATTTACTATATATGTTGAGTTTTGCCAAATTTAAATTAACAATCTGATATTTTGAGCAATTCAAATCCGACATGTATGGATGCGAATGGTTGAAAATTTCAGGTCGTTACATATATTGTATATATATGACAGAAAATACAAATACGCTCTCTTAATATGTTTCTAGTTCCTATCCTAGTTTATAACCTATGCTTTGATACCAAATGTAATAACCTACACTTTCGACCCTGGATCCAACATCCGAACCGACGTAGAAAACAATAGAACCGAAAGAACGAGTCATTGGGTTTGAGATAAAATAAGCATCGGTTACAGTTCTAACTATCTATTTTCAGAGTCTCGCAATGGAAGGAAATAAAATATAATACATCAATAATAACCATAGTCACATCACCTAGCATGTCCACAATGTTAATTAAATATATCTGTGCAACTACAGCCCAATCCGTACCAATAGTCAAATCTAGGTTATAACACTTATTTACATCATACACAATATATACAAATGAGTCTCTGTCTTTGATACCATCTCATCTCCAAACTCCATCAACCTGGATATATTAATATATATAAAGGGAAAAATAGGAGTGGGTCAAACATAAGTCTAGTGAGTGAGCCATACTTTTGCTCTATATATTCTACAAAAATGATACTATAACATGATACGAGTCTATGGTTCGGTCGCCTCACGTCCTGTCATCACGTCACACCTAGCTATCATAAACATCTAGTCATACTG
Source organism: Allium fistulosum (assembly GCA_030737815.1). Classification (NCBI taxonomy): domain Eukaryota; kingdom Viridiplantae; phylum Streptophyta; class Magnoliopsida; order Asparagales; family Amaryllidaceae; genus Allium; species Allium fistulosum. The sequence continues at coordinate 370,898,865 of CM060906.1, read as the reverse complement.
CACTATCACTATATGGACTCACTTCCTTGGACGAGCCTCACTCCCCAAGGATCACATGTTGACCATCGTCACATAAATTGTGTAAATGACTCACTTCCTTAGACTGCTTGAAGCGTACGGGAAAGCTATCATCCTCGTACTAATTGGACTCATGCCCTAGTCCACCTATAGCCTATAGGGTCACTTAACATCCAACTCCTCCACCTGTCCTACTGAAGAAGTACATGGAGCAACATAATACCTGGACTACCTAGTTGTGTTATAGGTCTGTATCCGCATCCCCAACCATATGTATCCATATCCATATTTGTATCGTATCTCTATCAACATCTATATCCATATATGTATCCACATACTTATCCATATCTACATCACCAGACGTCTACCTACACTATAAGCTCGTTCACATTCACGTTCATCATTGTATCATATTTTTGTATCATTATAATATACATACCACAAATAGCAACCAATCATCACACATATACACTCAATTCGTAATGCCATCATTTGCCTCATAAATAGCCTCCAACCGCCTATAGGAAATAATAGAAACTTGACCTGAATCAATAAATTTATTTTATATAGACCCTTATGGGTCCAAGTTCAATTTGCCTGAATTTATGGTGCATCGATGGACCGGTTTGGGTAATTGGTGCACCGATGTACACTTTTTCTAGGCAATTGCCAAGTTTCGAAAATTGGTTGTTTTCTTCTTCATTTCTTCCTTTAACCACCACCGCTCAACCTCTGGTCGTCTGAGAACGTCCTTAGTGCCCAGCCTTATGTCTTTAAGTCTGATTTAATATGTTATTAAATCATTTTTTGCATATATTCATGAGATTTCTCAAATTTAGTGTAAAACTAACTCTAACTCACTATTTATAACTAAATCCCTCCCAAATCCCAATTAAATCCAATTTTAGATGTTTACAAGTGTTATTCTAAACTAGTACAGCCAGCATATCATAATTAAAGCATCATAATTGGATTATACAAGGAGAAAAGGATGATTCACTTACTGTGTTGCTCTCCACTACCTAGATCTCCGCTATGCGGCCTACTGCGTCTTCATGCTTTAGAATTTCACCACTACTTAACCGCTGGTATGTAGTTTTCTCTGATAGCTTTGCAACGCTTTCAATATTATGAGTTTTCATTGAGTTTTAAGGAAGTTATGATGCTTTGATATTTGGTTTACAAGGAGGAAGAAAGAAGGATTTATTCATTTCCAAAACCGAACGAATGTTTGTGGCTTTACTTTTAAATGGAAGGAGGGAAAACTATCCACTCTAATTCAGAACCCAAAATTTCAAGTTTTGGCGCTTGTCTGACCCGATACCATTTTTGACCATTATTCCCTCATAAGAACTCCAGATGAGGCAAACCAAAATATCGTGCAAATCAGAAAAATGAGATAGTCGCAATGGCGCTAGTTTCATTGTCAAATTCCAAAGTTGGAAAAATAACCATTTTGCCCCTCCTTACTTTTAATTTATTTAATTAACATGTTAAATTCAATTATTTTCATGTCATTATATTATTAAAATTTAATTAAAATATTTATAAATTTTCTAGGGTATTAAACTTAAGGATATCATTATCCTTGTGTTTAGATGAGTAATATTACCTTAGTGTGAAAATATGCTTAGTTAAATCAAATTTGCTACGAATATTAAATTACAAGTGTTTTCAATGTTGGGTTAAATTAAAATGTAAAGATTTATAATTAGATTAAATTACTGAGAAAGAGGAGATTAAGGTGATTGGAAACACCTAAACTGAATTGTTATGTTAAGCTATGTTATAGAAACATGATTTCTATAGAAATGGAAGTATATGAACTTTAAGAATTTATATAGGTTTTAGAAGGTGAGAAATGATTTCTAAAAAAAGAAGAAAAAATTAAAAATGTCACTTTTTACCTAAAATAAGTTCGTTTTAGGAAGAATGATTTTATATATTTATGAGAATTTTATGAAATGAATCAAATGATTTCTTAAAGTGTAAATGGTTTTCCTTTATCCTCTTGTTTTGAATATAACTGTAAAGGTAACTATACTAGCTAGTAGTAATTCAATATATAAGCTTACGAAGTATGTAATAGTGCAAGCAGACCTAAAGAAAAAACGATCAAACAAAATCATTAAGCATTAGTCTATACCAAAACCAAACTACAAGGGTCACGAGGGCTGAGGGTTATGTGAATAATAAGGATAAATAATGAGAATAATGCACTTCAATGATAACTATGGCAGTAGAAATCAGATTATGAAATAATAATGCTAAAGAGGATGATGAAAATGTTATACTAATTTGAGATAGTGTGACGACCGCCCATGACCCCTGCACCGAGTCTAAAAATAGAGCGCTGTAAAGTGTGCCAGGCGACCATGGACGATTGTCAAGGTAAGATTTAAAACAACAGAATCTATCGTATTACTCACAGCGCATGGACAAAATACAATAGAACATATGTATAGTGAAGCTTTACAGAACAAAATGACATCATATAAAACTCCATAATAGTTGAATACAAGCATCCACATAGTCAATACATCCAGCCTCACTACATATCTCTCAGAGAATACAAAACAGCGGAATATCCAGTACATATAAGAAGAAAATAATATGCAACCCTCCAGCTCGTCTTCGATATCAGCATCGTGAGAAAAGAACAGCACCTGTCACCTGCTACCTAGTCTGTCCGTCCCAAAATGGACGAACAGCCCAAGGCAATAAGAATTAAAACATAAAGCCTTGAGTCTGACAACAGTCTTAGTGAGCAGTAAATTAACTAACAACATATCAAAAGAGCATAAAGGAAAAGGAATAGGAATACAACCCTCCCACTCCAACCTCATTCTACAGTGATAGCCCCCAGACACACACTAAGCAGAAGCAAACATAGCAGAACATACAATTTAAAGTAAAGCTACTATCACTCGAGTCAAGGGCGATGTTTTCCAAGTACCAAGGCCTAAATCAGATAAGCACCCAGAAAATACCGCTCTTGAGTCCGAATGACGATACAACCAAACATCCATGACTCTGGCTATCACTGTTATCATTGCTTCGAAATCACCGTTAATTGAATGACCGGCACATTCTTTCAGCCGTCCGTCAAGGGCTAATGGAAACCCCGGTTCTAGACATAACTCTCGCACGTCGTCGCAGCCCGTGCCTAGGACTATCGAATCTGCCCAGAGTACTCGACCATCAACAGTTGGCCGTTGGGACTATCGAATCTGCCCAAACGTACTCTTGCTTAGAGCATGCTAGAACCTTCAACAACGATGCTATCCAAGCCTTCTAGTCATCCTCCTCGACGACTATTCTCATATCCATTCATTATCCTCAACTCGAATCATATCACCGAGTTAACAACATGCTTGGAATGATCCCGTCTGGATTAGACCAAGTCTTCATCACATGATTGCCTCGCTTCATTACATCCTCGCAAAGCCTCATCTCATCATCACATCATCAAATCTATGCATAAGAGCTTCATCATCCTGCTACATATGCCACGAGCAGCTTTTCCAATTCAAGAGCCTTTCCCTTAGCTTTTGAATCACCTTTGATCTAAATCTAATCATCAATCATCTAGTTCATAACAATCAATCAAATCAAACATCAATCCAAGCAATCAAGCATTCAAAAATGATCTAAGTAGACAATTATAACAATAATGGCATTTTCGTAATTAAAGAGTTGAAAGTCCAATAAGCATGAAAACATGGATTATATCTCTACAAACTTGATGAATGAACTTGCATTGGTTAACATATGATAAAATGGATGTAACATCATCATGAACAATGGATCTATATGGATCTACACATAGGATGAAGAAAATGCATGGAAATCTCTATTTTATCACCAAATCGAGCCAACAATCCGATATACTCCTTTGGATCCGTGTGAGAGATAATCACCACTCACCAAATCACTTAAACAAACCCAAATCAACACGCTTCAGATCTGGACAGCGAAGGATCAAGCTTGATCTATCACGAATCCGCTTCAAACGAAGAAATCTCTCTTGAAAAGATGAAGATCTTCAATCTAAGCTCTTGAATCTTCAATTTGATCTTCAACTTGGATGGATGGAAGCACTAGATTAGAGTGGAGAAAAGAAGTGAAGAAGTGTAGAAGTCGAGCTCTCAAAATGGCAGCACTTCGTCGCTTCAAAATCCGGATCCCAAAAATGAAGAGAAGCTCTCCTATTTATAGCAGAAAATACCCTAAGTCGTAACTCGGCTATCTTCTTAAGTCGCTGCCGACTTAACACTATGCCGACCTACGACCTAACGCTTTGCCATCCTACGACTTAACCAGAAGCATCTGCGACCTAACAACTGCTATCTCCTAAGTCGGTCACGACTTATAGCATGCGCGCCTACGACTCAACAAAACCCAAATCCCCTACGACTTAAGACTCATGCGCCTCTAGCGACTTACCACTAGTCACGACTTATAACTTGGCAGAAGATACGACTTAACAGATCTGTGCTTCTACGACTTAACAAACAACTGGGTTACGACTCAACCCCTAAGTCGTCTACGACTTAACACATAGGCTAACTCTTAAGGTCGCCAACTTGTTAACTCCTTAGGTCGCTAACCCACCCAGTCGACTTAACTTGGTAACAACTTAACCCTTAGGTCGCTTACGACCTAACCAACCAAGCTACCAGACGACCTAACACATAGCGACCTATCCCTTAACTCGGTCACTACGACCTAACTCTAACCTTAAGTCGTCTACAATCATAAGTCGGTCAACCCACTAACTCGTCCAACCGACCTAACTTCTATACGCTCTAAGTCGTTGCCGACCTAACCATACTTAACCCGGTAACCACTAGGTCGCTTACTCCACTAGGTCTGCCTACCCTTGAGTCGCCATATCCTTAAGTCGGTCAGTTCTTTAGGTCGTTAACTCGCCCTGCCGACCTAATACTTAACTAAATCCTAGGTTGCATAATTCTATAGGTCGCTCCAACTAACCCACGACCTAACACTAACTCGCCGAATTCCTTAACTCGGTCACGACTTAGCTCTTAGGTCGTTCACGACCTAGGACTTAGACAAATCTGGCTAAAAATCTGAAATGACTTAAAAATGCAAAAATTCCAGATTTTGACGAACTTGTCGATCCGTAAAAATACGGGTCGTTACATTCTCTCCCCCTTAGGAATTTCACCCCCGAAATTCCAAGCAATCAAAAACTATTCTGTACGCCTACCATCCATAGCAATCAACAAACCATGCATCCAATTCTAACTTAGCGTACAGAATTCTAAAATTAGAACAAGTTACAATATCGCGAGATGACACGACACCTTAGGGCCATACCTTGAAGAGTTCAGGATGAGCTGCCTTCATCCTCTCTTCCACCTCCCACGTACAGTCGTTATCATCATCACTCCATTGTATCTTGAGCAACTTAACTACCTTCCTCCTAAGCTGTTTCGTGTCGGTTTCAACAACACGAAGCGGTTTACGAGGTCTTCTATCGATTGGATCAACCTCGAAGTCTTCATAGCTATCAACAGAAACCACGGTATTCGAGTCGTGCACATACTTCCGTAGATATGATACGTGAAAAACATTGTGCACACTCGACATCTTCTCTGGTAACTCCAATCTGTAAGCGAGCTTTCCAATTCGCTCGATGATCGGGAATGGTCCAACAAATCTCGGAGTCAATTTTCCTTTCTTCCCGAATCGAATAACATTCTTCAGTGGAGAAATCTTCACAAAAACCATATCTCCTACGTCGAATTCCAAATCCTTTCGACGCTTATCGGCATAACTCTTCTGACGGTCTTGGGCTGCCTTCATTCGTTGCCGAATGATCTCTATGCAATCCGAAGTATGTCGAATCATCTCTGGCCCAAGCATCAGCTTTTCTCCAGTTTCCAACCAACATGTCGGAGAGTTACACGGTCTTCCATACAACGCCTCATACGGTGCCATACCAATGCTTGACTGGTAACTGTTGTTGTACGCAAACTCCACCAAATGAAGGTGATCTTCCCATGATCCTCCGAAATCCAAAACACAAGCTCTAAGAAGATCTTCCAAAACTCGGTTGACTCTCTCGGTCTGACCATCTGTTTGGGGATGATAAGCTGTACTCAAACACAACTCGGTTCCCAAGACTTCCTGGAAGCTCTTCCAAAATCCACTAGTGAACAATGGGTCTCGATCGCTCACTATACTCTTCGGAATACCATGGAATCGAACTATCCACTTAACATACAACTCAGCCAACTTTGATGCCGTTCTAGTCGATCGAACAGGAATGAATCGTGCACTCTTAGTCAGACGATCCACAATGACCCAAATCCCTTCATTTCCCGTTCTGGTTCTAGGCAATCCATCAATAAAATCCATCGACACTTGTTCCCACTTCCATGTAGGAACTTCTAAGGGCTGAAGCAATCCACTTGGCTTCTTCTATTCAGCCTTTACCAACTGGCAGTTCATACATTTGGAAATGAAATTTCCAACATCCTTCTTCATGCCTTCCCAGTAGTAGGTTCTCTTCATATCCCGATACATCTTATTTCCACCTGGATGAATTGTCAACTTCGAGTGATGACTTTCCTTCAGAACTTCACTCCTCAATTCATCTATATCGGGAACAACTAGTCGTCCTTGCTTTCGAAGCCAACCTTCTCTATCGACCTCGAATCCTTTATCCTTTTCTGGCTCCAATCCAGATTCCAAATCACGGATAATCTTGACAAGCTTATCATCTCGCTTTTGGCTCTCGCCAATTCTTTCCACAAGAGAAGGTCTTATCGATAAGTTTGCCAACATCTCAGGTTCCAATTCACATCTAGGCCTGAAGTCAAATCCAGCTAAATACTCGAGATTCTTCCATTCTGAAAACATGACTCCCAATCCTGCATGTCTTCGACTTAACGCATCTGCCACTGCGTTACCTTTTCCCGGAGTATAAGCTATACCAAAATCATATGATGCTAAAAACTCTAGCCAACGTTGCTGCCGAAGATTCAAATCCTTTTGGGAGAAAAGATACTTCAACGACTTGTGATCCGTAAACAACTCGAATCGAACTCCCAACAAATAATGCCTCCACATCTTCAGAGCAAATACAATCGCCGCTAATTCCAAATCATGAGTTGGGTAATTCCTTTCATGCGGCTTCAGCTGTCGACTTGCATACGCAACAACTTTATCCTTCTGCATCAGCACTGCTCCAAGTCCAGTACCACATGCGTCGGTGTAAACCACCATCTCATCATTCCCACTTGGAATAGTCAAAACAGGAGCGCTCGTCAGTCTCTCTTTCAGGATTCCAAAAGCTTGCTCACACTTAGCATCCCAACTGAACACTTGGTTCTTTTTCGTCAATCCTGTTAACGGTGCAGCTACCTTGGAGAAGTCTTTGATAAACCGTCGATAATATCCTGCTAATCCAAGAAAACTTCTCATATCAGATGCATTCTTAGGTCTAACCCAATCCTGGATTGCTGCCACCTTAGCGGGATCAACCGCTATTCCACTTCCAGAAATCACATGGCCTAAGAACCTCACTTCACTCTTCCAGAAGTGACACTTCGAAAACTTAGCCTTCAGCTGATGTTTCCGTAAGATCTCCAAAACAATACGCAAGTGCGTCTTGTGCTCCTCTTCCGTTCTGGAATAAATCAGAATATCATCCACGAACACAAGTACGAACTTGTTCAACTGATCTCTGAACACTCTATTCATAAGATCCACAAAATATGCTGGCGCGTTAGTCAATCCAAACGGCATTACCAGCCACTCAAAGAAACCAGATGGTGTCCTAAAAGCAGTCTTCGGCACACTATCCTTAGCTACTCTCAACTGGTGAAATCCTGTTGCCAAATCCATCTGAGAAAACACCTTAGCTTCGTGAAGCTGATCAAACAAGTCATCTATTCTCGGCAATGGATACTTTTTCTTCTTAGTCGCCTTATTCAGCTCACGATAATCCACACACAATCTCAACGATCCATCTGCCTTGGTTGCAAACACAACTGGTGCACCCCACTCGGACACACTACGCCGAATGAATCCTTTCTGTAAAAGATCATCAACTTGCACCCTCAACTCCTGCTGTTCCCTAGGCGCCATCCGCCTAAGAGGCATCACAACAGGTCTGGCTCCTTCAACTAGATCTATACGAAACTCGATCTCTCTATGCGGCGGCAACCCTTTGACTTCGTCAAAGACATCCTCGAATCCATTAGCGATCGGCACTGATGACAGTCCATCCCGTGGAACAACTAGCGAATACATGAAGCTCATGAAGACGCCTTCTTCATGCTTACATCGTATCACAATCTTTCGCCCCTCCACATTCTCGACTGTCACTTCCAACCTTTCGCAATCAACCTTAGCTGCATACTTCCTAAGCCAGTCCATACCCAAAATAATTCCGAACCCCGCAAAGTTCAGAACAAAGCAATCACAAACAAAAGAGCAACCATGACTCGACACAATTAGACCACGGCATAACATACACAAACAAGACGAACCCCCAACTGGATTAGTCACAACCAATGGTCTATCAACAATATCCGGTTCCAAACCTAACCGGCCTACGAGTTCATTACAAACAAACGAATGCGACGCTCCAGTATCAAACAAAACTCTAACTGGAACACCACATAGGAAAAGAGTACCTTGAACAACCACACTCTTTCCTTTCTCTTCAGCAGTAGGAGCTTTCGAAGACGACGGAACAGCTCCTAAAGCATAGGCTTGCACAATCTGCCTGTCCTTCCTCGGTTCTGGACAATTCTTCCTGAAATGCCCCGGCTTGTCACAGTTGTGACACTTCATCGGTGCCTTCGGATTCTTACAATCCTTAGAGAAATGGCCCTTCTGCTGACAATTGTAGCAAGTCACCTCGCCTTTCGGCTTCTTCTGGCCATCCTTACCCTTCTGCTGCTGCTGCTTCCTCTTCTGGTTTCCACCCTGCTGTGGTTTAGATTCTCCCTTGGTCACAGCAACAACAGATCCTTCCTTAGGAAACAGACTCTTATGCCTAAGAGCTTTCTCTACAAGCTTCTCAAATGAATCGTCCAAATGATCCACCAACTGTCTCCCAAGATAACTATCCAAGCCTGTCACAAACTTCTCATTCTTCTGATATGTAGATTCGATATATGACCGGGCATACTTGGACAAAGCTTCGAACTCAGAAACATACTCAAGAACTGATCTTCCACCTTGCTTGAGCTCCACAAACTTCTTGAACAGAACAGACTTCTGAGCTGTAGAAATAAACTTAGCTTCAAATCTGACTTGGAATTGCTCCCAAGTAATCTCTTCTTCCGGAGTAGTGATGGTAATAGAGTTCCACCAATCAGAGGCTCTCCCTTGAAGCTGCCTTGATGCCAACTTCCTCTTAGTTGCATCATCAATTCCCAAATCACCAAAGATCCTTCTACAAGCATCTATCCATCTCTGGACTTCGATAGTTGATTCTGTTCCCAAGAAAACCTTCCCTCCAAGAGCAGTATAGTCTTTACACAACTTAGCAAAATCCACCGGTTTTGGAGTTTGAACTTGAACTCCAACATCAACTGCCGCCCCCGGAACTGGTATCCTCCTCATGATCGAAGTCATCATAGCTTCGAACAAGGCTGCATAATCAGCAGTCTCTTCAGTAGCACGGCCTTCCCTAGCAGCTGGTCTCCCTCTTCGACTCATTCTCAATATCTATAAAAAGGAATGATTAGAACATCTAGAGAAACAACTGCATAAAGGACTCAACTCTACTAAACTACTATATTATCTATAGTATTCATCCATCAAAATACAATTACGTCTCTCATACGTAGTTACGACGGCGAGCGTTGGGTAAAATCGATTAACCAATGCTCTGATACCAAATGTGACGACCGCCCATGACCCCTGCACCGAGTCTAAAAATAGAGCGCTATAAAGTGTGCCAGGCGACCATGGATGATTGTCAAGGTAAGATTTAAAACAACAGAATCTATCGTATTACTCACAGCGCATGGACAAAATACAATAGAACATATGTATAGTGAAGCTTTACAGAACAAAATGACATCATATAAAACTCCATAATAGTTGAATACAAGCATCCACATAGTCAATACATCCAGCCTCACTACATATCTCTCAGAGAATACAAAACAGCGGAATATCCAGTACATATAAGAAGAAAATAATATGCAACCCTCCAGCTCGTCTTCGATATCAGCATCGTGAGAAAAGAACAGCACCTGTCACCTGCTACCTAGTCTGCCCGTCCCAAAATGGACGAACAGCCCAAGGCAATAAGAATTAAAACATAAAGCCTTGAGTCAGACAACAGTCTTAGTGAGCAGTAAATTAACTTACAACATATCAAAAGAGCATAAAGGAAAAGGAATAGGAATACAACCCTCCCACTCCAACCTCATTCTACAGTGATAGCCCCCAGACACACACTAAGCAGAAGCAAACATAGCAGAACATACAATTTAAAGTAAAGCTACTATCACTCGAGTCAAGGGCGATGTTTTCCAAGTACCAAGGCCTAAATCAGATAAGCACCCAGAAAATACCGCTCTTGAGTCCGAATGACGATACAACCAAACATCCATGACTCTGGCTATCACTGTTATCATTGCTTCGATATCACCGTTAATTGAATGACCGGCACATTCTTTCAGCCGTCCGTCAAGGGCTAATGGAAACCCCGGTTCTAGACATAACTCCCGCACGTCGTCGTAGCCCGTGCCTAGGACTATCGAATCTGCCCAGAGTACTCGACCATCAACAGTTGGCCGTTGGGACTATCGAATCTGCCCAAACGTACTCTTGCTTAGAGCATGCTAGAACCTTCAACAACGATGCTATCCAAGCCTTCTAGTCATCCTCCTCGACGACTATTCTCATATCCATTCATTATCCTCAACTCGAATCATATCACCGAGTTAACAACATGCTTGGAATGATCCCGTCTGGATTAGACCAAGTCTTCATCACATGATTGCCTCGCTTCATTACATCCTCGCAAAGCCTCATCTCATCATCACATCATCAAATCTATGCATAAGAGCTTCATCATCCCGCTACATATGCCACGAGCAGCTTTTCCAATTCAAGAGCCTTTCCCTTAGCTTTTGAATCACCTTTGATCTAAATCTAATCATCAATCATCTAGTTCATAACAATCAATCAAATCAAACATCAATCCAAGCAATCAAGCATTCAAAAATGATCTAAGTAGACAATTATAACAATAATGGCATTTTCGTAATTAAAGAGTTGAAAGTCCAATAAGCATGAAAACATGGATTATATCTCTACAAACTTGATGAATGAACTTGCATTGGTTAACATATGATAAAATGGATGTAACATCATCATGAACAATGGATCTATATGGATCTACACATAGGATGAAGAAAATGCATGGAAATCTCTATTTTATCACCAAATCGAGCCAACAATCCGATATACTCCTTTGGATCCGTGTGAGAGATAATCACCACTCACCAAATCACTTAAAAAAACCCAAATCAACACGCTTCAGATCTGGACAGCGAAGGATCAAGCTTGATCTATCACGAATCCGCTTCAAACGAAGAAATCTCTCTTGAAAAGATGAAGATCTTCAATCTAAGCTCTTGAATCTTCAATTTGATCTTCAACTTGGATGGATGGAAGCACTAGATTAGAGTGGAGAAAAGAAGTGAAGAAGTGTAGAAGTCGAGCTCTCAAAATGGCAGCACTTCGTCGCTTCAAAATCCGGATCCCAAAAATGAAGAGAAGCTCTCCTATTTATAGCAGAAAATACCCTAAGTCGTAACTCGGCTATCTTCTTAAGTCGCTGCCGACTTAACACTATGCCGACCTACGACCTAACGCTTTGCCATCCTACGACTTAACCAGAAGCATCTGCGACCTAACAACTGCTATCTCCTAAGTCGGTCACGACTTATAGCATGCGAGCCTACGACTCAACAAAACCCAAATCCCCTACGACTTAAGACTCATGCGCCTCTAGCGACTTACCACTAGTCACGACTTATAACTTGGCAGAAGATACGACTTAACAGATCTGTGCTTCTACGACTTAACAAACAACTGGGTTACGACTCAACCCCTAAGTCGTCTACGACTTAACACATAGGCTAACTCTTAAGGTCGCCAACTTGTTAACTCCTTAGGTCGCTAACCCACCCAGTCGACTTAACTTGGTAACAACTTAACCCTTAGGTCGCTTACGACCTAACCAACCAAGCTACCAGACGACCTAACACATAGCGACCTATCCCTTAACTCGGTCACTACGACCTAACTCTAACCTTAAGTCGTCTACAATCATAAGTCGGTCAACCCACTAACTCGTCCAACCGACCTAACTTCTATACGCTCTAAGTCGTTGCCGACCTAACCATACTTAACCCGGTAACCACTAGGTCGCTTACTCCACTAGGTCTGCCTACCCTTGAGTCGCCATATCCTTAAGTCGGTCAGTTCTTTAGGTCGTTAACTCGCCCTGCCGACCTAATACTTAACTAAATCCTAGGTTGCATAATTCTATAGGTCGCTCCAACTAACCCACGACCTAACACTAACTCGCCGAATTCCTTAACTCGGTCACGACTTAGCTCTTAGGTCGTTCACGACCTAGGACTTAGACAAATCTGGCTAAAAATCTGAAATGACTTAAAAATGCAAAAATTCCAGATTTTGACGAACTTGTCGATCCGTAAAAATACGGGTCCTTACAGATAGCAAGAGTAACAATGATTTCCATGTAAAATTAATAGAATTATACCTAAAAACATTGTATATGACCCCTAAGTGACTGAAAATGCAATCTAATCCAAAATGTAACATCTAAACATCGGTTTAAGTGTTATTCCAAATTACGCAAGAAACTAAAAATATATTTCTTATACCAAAAATTATTTAATTATTGCATCAATTTGTATACATATTTAAAACATAAATACGGAAATGGTAAAATGTTAGGATAGGTGTGTCAAGAAGCGAGTAATTGGGGAAATTTTCAAAATACTCCTTTATTTTACTTTGCATAAGATTGTATTCTATGTTATTATAAGTAATTTTATTTCTCATGTTAAATCACATTATATATGGACTTTGCTAAAGTACGGTATCAACCATGATTTCGGTTACATGTAGATCATTTAAGCAAAACCAAATTTCTATTTTTTATTAAGTTATACCTTTTGCAATAATATTTTGTGTATGTTTTCTTTTCATCATAGCTATATCACCAAGATATTTAGAGTTTGATCAATGGTTAAAAAGCCCAATTATATCCATAGTCAATTGCATAGTGCCACCTTTATGCGCTTGGTACAATTTTATAACATTTATCAGTTTAGCATTCTACTTTGGCTAGAGATTTTGACTCTAAGTTGACTACAAAATATGGTGATATTAACCTACTATAATAAAGGATACAAATCATCTCTTGAGTACCATTTCACATTAGTAGTTCAATGTGTACCCAAATATGGTCATAAATGATCGTAATATCACATGGTTAACCATAATCAAAGTACAATTTAGCTACATAAGATCAATAGTACCCTCAAGTCCAAAGACTAATATACGTCATTACATGAGATCTTCTATTCTGACTTAGTTGAATTAACTTATAGAAGAATCTCATTAAGTTGTTCTATGATTGTTCCAAAACAACCATAATATATAATCCCTTAATGACCCCAATGATCATTAGTATTTCATCGTTAATCGTACGGAGAGCATTACGTACACTAGTCTTGATGGATGTATCGATATCATTTTCTTGATATGTCTTGACTAGGAACAATTTAACGATATGTATTTTGAATATTATATTCAAAGCTCTGGTTATGAACACATTCACAACTGCAATTGACAAACTTTTCATAAGGGTTTTCTACTTATATACGTTCAATATATTCATATCATTACTTACATGATGTATCACAATATAAAAACACATATAATAGAAACCAAAACCAAAAGCATATTTCATTCCGAACAATATTCTTATAGAAGCATTAAGTCATATAATTAATCACGTGCATCTAATCAATTTCCCTGTTGCAGTTAGGTCCAATTATAGAGCTCATGCCTATATCTTCGATCAGTTGTAATGTCCTCCACTTTGAGATCAAAAAATGAATGCCAATGATATTGTCGTGATCAAAAAATTATTCTCAAATGACAAAGTGAGATCAGCATAACTTTTTCACAACATTAAGTAAACTGTAACATCCTGTAAAATAAACAGAAATTAATTAAACAGAGTTATATAATTCTTGTAAACATTAGAATTTGGCTACAAAACTTGCACAAGTATGTTCATGGCGATCTTCTAATGAACTTTCATATATATAGTTTTACGATCAGAGTTCAAATGAAAAAGTTAATAACATTTGAAGTTTTCAGATTGGAATTAATTCAGAACCAATTATGGAAATAAATTTTAATAACTTAGCATTAAAATAAACATTGAATGAAAATGTTAGCCTTAAAGTAAATGGCTATGTAAACCAAATTAAATCAGCACTAAAGACGAAATAAATAAAAATTGACGTGAGTAAAGGTAATAAATATTAACGTTTAAAAAGAGGGCAATAAATATTCTCAGCTTAGCATTTAAGAAACTGTTAAATATAAATGTTACTTAACAACATTAAATCAAATCTAATGGAAAAAAATCTATAATTAACTAACGTTAATCGGATAGAATAAAATCAGTCGCAGGAAATAAAAGGAATAAAATAAATACTTAATTTATATACAAGCGATTGGTCGACCCCTTATCGGGACCAGTCGATCGCTAGCAGTAGACTGGTAGGGGTAGTGGTCGACCGGTGGCTGCTATGGCGGTGAGAATGAAACTAGGCCTAACGACTTAGATTTAATAAATTAAAATTTAACGGATGAGATTGATTCGTGCGCCTATAAATACAAGCATAACCGCTTACTTTTACTCTAATATTTTCTTAATCAAGAAGCAACGCTCCACCATTTTCTTTTCTAAACAAATTTTAGGAAATATAGAAATTATAATATAGTATATTATATATATGGAGAATAGTGGAAAATAAAAGAAATAAAGAATAAGGGGTGAATCAATCTACGAAGAAGAGGTAAATTCTAAATCTAAAACTTTAAAACTGCATTTAATTCAAATCTCTTATCAGATCTATAATTTTAATAAATATATATGCTTTAATACATATATTGGTAGAAGGAAAGGGAGTCAAATAAGAAGAATGGATTTAGATCTGGAGATTGAATGCTAAGAGGTGAGTGGAATATTTTTATCACATCAGATTTATATCGTTGTTAATATGTTCCTTTTATGCCTAATTGTACATTTTGGAGTTATAGGCTTACACACACACAAAAAACCTAAGATCCTTGCCTACATATTCCAGTAACTGTTAACTTTTGGTTAATATTTTTATATGTAAATTTGGAATGTAAGGGTGAAAGTAAGCCCTAAAAGTTATAAAAATAAGTCGTTAATAAAATTGTATATTAATTCCATATTTGGTTAGTTGAATGTTATAAGTCGTATAACTTGAAAAAAAGAAATAACTAATTTATTTGGGATTTAAGTTATACTTTAATTCATTGGAATGAAGAACGTATACATGTTATTACTGAAAATATCCAACTTTATAATTATATATATAAAAAGGTGTTGTTTGAAATCATAAGGAATATACCTAAAAGAAACAGATGTGCAAAGTAAGGAATTTTGCTATATTTTGCTCTGTCTATTTCAAATAAAACACAAAAGATAATTTCTTGTAATTATAAAAACAACAAAAATCCTCTTTTAGATAATTTATGGGAAATTACAGTATTAACATTCTTTACTTGGAAGAAGTAGTTCCAATATATTAAAATGTAGAAAGGTGAAAATTAGAGTATTATTAATACAATTAATAATAGCCCTGATTTCATTAAAAATATGCTAGATTTGAAACAGTAAGTGTAACAACCCAGAATTTTATCGATTTAATTTATTTTATATATTCAAGTAATGGATTTAATAATCAAATAGACTTTTAAATTTATAATTTATAATAGAAAATTTATTTTTAAATTCATTTTACATAAATATGTTGTTCGATAGAAAACTGAAAAGATGACCGGAATGCAGCTTTTAGATTTTCAGCTTTTTATCGAACAACAAGTTATTATAAGTTGTAATATCTTTGTTTGAGCTTTAAATCAAATTTTAAATGTTAACACACTTTTATTTTGAAATGAATAATCTAATAAGTAGTATTTAAAAGTAAATTTATTTACTTTCCAAGATGAAGAAGAATGATGGATGTGAATTGGATTTGAACACTCAAGTGTAAAATTCAACCAAGTACATGTAACTTCCTATTATCCTCCATATTATACACTTAAGTATAAACCCCCTTAATATCCACCATATTATCCTTCGGTTAATGCATCGATTTTGAAAGGTGAGTTGATAAGCATCTTTAAATAAAAATTTGGGTTAAATTAGAAATGAAATAAAGTTTGTTTATCAAAAGAAATCAAAAACTAACTCATTCATTTCCTTTAGCATCCTAATTCCAATCTTCCCTTCACTCCTCATTTTTCTCCTTTCCTCTCTCTTTGTTGTTGCTATAAAATAAAAAATAAAAAAAGTCAAACAAAAGAAGATAAAACAAAAGTCTGTAGAACGAAAAACAAAAGGCAGTAGCTTCAAAAATCGAATTCAAATTGTTTTGCAAACTAAAAATAGCGAGTCTTGTTCCTGCAAGTTTATTTTAGAGAGACGGCTCAACTTGGTCTTGGTTTTAGGGTGTGCGATTGGGATTGAGGGAGAGGTTGACATTTGTGGTCGAAGTTAGTAAACAAACATAGCAAGAAAACTTCAAAAGTCAACATCAAATCCAATACTCCACTATAAATCATAAAACTTGGTTCTTTGAGTCTAGATGAGCTAGATCTTCGATCTGGTAGGGTTTGGTGTTGCTCGGCTATGGCTTGGGGTGATCTAGAGGCTCAGTAGTGGCCATAGCCGATATGGTAGTAGCTAGAGTTTGAGATGCTGGCGAATTAAGGCTTCAATTTGCAGAATTGGGGGTTGTAGTGGGTTAGGCGGGTTGAGGCGTAGCTGGCCCCAAGTACTAGTAGAGCTCAATGCTATAATAGAGAGTGTGACATGAAGGAGGTCACGAAGTGGGCAGCAGGGTCAGGTTTTCATTTAGTGAATCGCGTGTTGCCGGGAGGGGATAGATGTGACGAGGTGGAGATGGCAGACGTATTGGTGGTGCTAGTTCATCAGTTTGGGGATCAGTTGCACGAGAAGGAAGTAGCAGGTAGTTTGAAATGAGGGAAAGGAGGGAGGAGAAGAAGAAGAAGGGGGAGCGGGTTTCGGGTCGGGTACGTATTCTTGTTTAGGCTTAGCCCAAATTGAGTTGGTTGAAAATTATTTGATTTTATTTGTTTTAAATTTGATTTATTTATGTGCAAAGTTATAAATATGATATCTTGCTCATATAAAATCCGATTGACAAGCGGATTTTTGCATTGTACTCGTATTGACGAGTACAACATTGTAATGTAATTTGTTGGTAGATTTGGGATGTTTAAAAATTATTACATATTGATAGGGACTAAATTTAGTAACGCTATTTTAAATAATAACATCATTGAATGATATCTATTTAGCCAAATAATACACCATTAAGTTAAATTGAGTTGGAAGGATTATTATGGACACCTATTGAGTAGACTACATCCCCGTTCTATACTTGCTATGTAAATTGTTAATTTATGTAATTAATTAATATATGGATTAATATGGTTTAAATGTGAATTAATTATTAATTGTTAATTGTTGAGTGATAGAAGCTTGGTAGCCTGGCCATATTGATTATGACACCAATTAATGAACGCCTTTGTGATATGAAAATAATTGGTAACTTGCTTAAGTACCATTGCGGTCGCTAAGCCTCAGATTTAATCAATGTTTGAAGTTTTACTAATTTCTTAATTGAAATTTGTTTTAAGTTAATTATATTTTATTTTAACAACATTTTAATGTTAATTATATTTTATTTTAACAATGTTTTAAAGTTAATTATACCTTTTTTAAATATTTAAAGTTAGTTATTATTTTATCAATGTTATTTTAGTGTTGATTATATTTAATAAAGGATGCTTTTAAGTGCCTAAATTGTTTTAATTAATAAGGTTTAAGTTTATTAATAATTGTTTAAAGTTAGTTAATTATTTACTAAGATGTTTTTAAGATTAATCAATTATTCTAAAAAAACATTTAGTTGATTTTTTTTAAAGGTTTAAGTTTAATTAATTTCATTAATCAAATTGTTTTAGGTTAATTAATTAACTAATGAAGTTTAAGTTGATTATTTTGATTTATAAGGTTAAAGTAAAGAATGTAATCATTTACTAATGGAGTTTAGATAAATAATTATTTAATTAATGGCATTTAAAAGATAATTAACCATTGAAATTAATGATGTTAAACTAATTAAATGATTTAATTAATTTTGTCTAAATTAATAAAGTGATTTATTAAAAGAGTTTATAAACAATATTTTATAAATAAAAGAAGATGATTTGAAATGATATTTTGTAAATATAATAGTACGGTTTTGTATATGATATTTTGTAAATAAAGGGAATGTTTTATAAAGTATATTTATAAATAAAGTAGAAAAGATTTATAATGATATTTTGTAAATAAAGGTAATGAACTTAAATGTTATTTAATCATAAACAAGTTAAAAGGTTACGGTCCATATAGCGTCAGTCGCTATGGATGTAGTTTTGAAACTCTATGATTTCCTTACATTGGAAGCTTATTTATCTTAAGCATTTGGGAATTATTTTCTAGTACGATTTAGAAAAGTTATCAAATCAATTAAAGAAGGGTTTGGAATTATTAATATCTATTAATAATTATTTAGTAATTGATTTAAAGAAATATTTTGAAATAGAAAAGTATAAGTGTTTTGGAAAATTCGATATCTTCCTTGGTTTTGTGAATAACTTATTCCGTTGAGATAAGTATATGGTTTCATTTTCTAAGTATTGAAAATATAGCATTTTGTGAATATACTTATTCCATTGAGACAAGTATATGGAAATGGTTTCTAAGTATTTATAAAGTGTTTTAATTAATAAAAATATTAATTAAAGAGGCTTAATGGTTGTTTATGGGCTTAACTGACATTAGTTTCCTATGAATTTAAATTTGTGATTGTTTATTCTTTTATTTGATAGCTAAATAACCGACTATCAAATCTTGGCCTATATGCAATCCTTCTTACTTTTGGTGGCACGGAAATATTCCCTACTTAACACCGAAGGATTTTAACTCAGGAAATATCTAGGAGAAACACGAGAATTATATGATATAGTTACTGTCGGTGATGCTATATTGTATGTATAAACTCACTTTGTTCTTTTAGGACAAATGATAAGGAGATCCGTTTACTAAAACGGTTAGGGGGTAATCCTCGCTCTTATGTATTGTCTGATTATTTCCAAAAGAACTGGTATTGAGCATTCTAGAAATCGATTGATTGGTTTTTGGGGTACTCGGTAAGCGGGGGAGTGTACTCGTAAGAGATGACTCGTACCGTAAGCACTCCGAAAACCATATACGTGTTCTATGGAGGAGTTTCATGATCTATTGAGATTTGGGAATCCATGTGTGGTTCCGAGACCCGTTAGGGTATGGGAATCCATGTGTGATTCCAAGACCTATTTTGGATGTGGGAATCCATATATGATTCCGAGAGCCGTTGGGGTACGGGAATCCATGTGTGATTCCGAGACTTGTTGGGGTATGGGAATCCATTTGGGATTCCATGATCTGTTCAGTTGGTGGTACGTGAGCTGGAATGCCAAACGTAGCCTCACCAGTGGTAGTAACTAAAACCAGAGATAGGATGCATAACCAGGGGTTTAGCAAACCCATGAGGGTGTAGTCGGCTCCTTCCTAGAGTTACATATAGTTGTTATGCATGCATGGAGTGATGCATTCGGCCTTGGGTGACCAGTTATGTATTTCCTATTGTACATCACTAGGGATGTATTGTTGCTTTGGAAGGATAACTCCGAACCTTGAGCAGGAGGACCGTTCTCGAAGTACTAAGGGCACTTCCATGGAATCCTACACAATTAGCGGACGTGCCTTAGTGGTTTTTGATTATATACCAATTATTGTTGTGATGTATACTCATGAGCATCACAACTACTTGATTATTATTATTTTCACCCTTAGACATTATTATAATATCATTGGATTTTCTAATATAAATGTTTTGGTCATCGTAAGGTAAAGACCCATCCATGTTTATGTGCGACGTGGTCTTATGAAATACCTTTATTTTCAAAGGTTTTACAAAAACATTAAGAATCCATTTGATTGTGTTTCTCATGTTGGTTTTACCAGACTGACCTGAGCGTTGTTTTCCTATAGTGCTTAGGTCAGCCCGCGCTTATTTTCCAGATTTAGCTGGATACTTTGGAGTTTTCAGGAGATGAGCTGGATTCTCCAAGACATATTCACATATCATATATTCCTTCGCTATTTGTTGATCTTGATTTCTATCTGTATTTATCAGCAATTGTAAGGATAGGCTGTTATAACTGTACAGGTTGAAAATAGGTAAGCGTACTTTGATGTTGTATATAATAAAGGTGATTTCTTTTTGTAAATACCTTGTTTAATATTATATATTTATCTCGTCACGGTGTGTGATTCTGCTCTGCCATTTTCTTTCTTCCACCCTACTGATTCGTCTTTCCGGCCCCTGGATGTTCGACACATTAATACCGTGGATGTATTAGTGTCGACTTCTGGGATCGAAAAGCTGGGATGTTACAATAAGCGCTTATATGAATAAGAAAATGAACTAAAAAAATTAGGGAAGTTATAGTAATTTCATTATATAGGCATGAATCGAAAATACGTAGTAAATATACTCAATTGTATAAATTAAAAGTAGTAATAATTTATATCAAACTGTAATAATTAGAAATGGAATAGTAATAGATATTTGATATATTAAATCAAAAAGAAGAAGTAAATTTCATCTAATGACATTATTGAAATAAGAAGTAAACGCATGTAAAAGTAAAGTAATATTAATAACTGAACTTAGAAGGTATAATAACAACTAATTTTATATAGCCTCGAGTATATGTTATGGCGGGTGTGAATCGTTAAATCTAGACAATGATTTAAATTAACTATAAATGACAAAGTCATTTATAAGGGTTGGAATGTGAGGTCAATAATGTTACACAACAGAAGTCTACTCTTCGAAAGAGGCTACCAGTAGTTGTGTATACATTGTACTGATGTGGGACGTCTTTAAATATAGGACCCATGGGAATATACGTTCATGTAGGTGAAGGGAATACACAAAAGTAGGGTTCGCCTTGGTTTGAAGTGTTAAATGGCCAAGTAGGGTCTACTTCAATCCTTATAGGGGGTGTATGTGTTAAGTAACCAAGTGGGCATTTCCTTGATTGCATTAGACAATCCAAATGGGACGATGAGCGTAGGCTCAGTGCTATGTCAGCAAGGTTGGTACCATATATGTGAGGAGTAGGGTTGTATGCATAGATCAAGATCGTCATCGGTTTAGAAGCGGTCATTGGAGAAACTTAGGTCGTGCCTAGAAGGACTACACCTCTATAACGACCCTAGAATTATACCCATATTATTAAAGAACATTATAAATAATGTCGTCTAATAATACGGAGAATATGGCTTGTTAAGGGCGACAAAATGTGAACATAACTTTAAGCTAACACTGACACATCATTTTAAAATTTAACTAAATCTCTGGAATAAAATTTGACGTGTACAGTCTCAGTTCAAAGTAATAGACACATCGGTTTATCAGGATCAGAACAGTATATCATATAAAATAGTAAATCACATATCGCTGCAGAATAATAAATCTCATAGACATATACAAATTGTGAGTCTACAAAATAAAATACTAGATCCACATAATATACATGTGTTACAAATCTCTAACTCAGATGTATATCCCATATACAGCACAAAATCCGAAATGAAATAAACTAATAGTCAAAATGTTTTATTTCCCTACTAGCCAAATCATCCAAAGGCTACATGTCCTGTAACTTGAAAAGTCTTGGCCTGACACGAGTATTACAAAATAAATGGGTCAGACTGTTTCTAAGTATCCAAAAGGGTGAGAACAAGATATAACACAAAAATAAATAACATATAAGTAAATCCAGATGTCTAAAATATAATTCACTTAATTAAGTTAACTCATAATTTACTACAAGGCACATGCACATATATATTTGGTCACAAATACACATTAGTCGCTAAACACAGAATCACAGAATAAATCACAATTTCCTAACACAAAAAAACCAATTCCATACCATGGCAAACAAACAATTGTGGTATCACTCGTACTGATCTGATATCAAATATCAGGAACATAGAATCTTGACATGATCATAAGGATCGGGGTGCACAGAATCTCGACACGGTCACAAGGATCGGGGAACACATAATCTCTACACGATCACAAGGATCGAGGAAAACCAATTCTTGATCGATCAAGACGATCGTGACAACCATGATTCAAAAACTCTAGATTATTCATTATTATTATATATTTATGTTCGGAAAGAAATCCAGGAGTATACCTCTTAAGGATTTATCGGCCCTCGGCCGAACCCTAAAAGGAAATACTCTAAAGTGTCGAATACTATCGCTTTTAGTAATCACTAGCACTTACGCAAAACATCCCATGCCGCCTGGTGAAATTAAAGTACTTACTAGAGGCTAGTAAATCACACTCGTTACAGATACTACTGGAAAATCTAAACTATATTCTCTTAAGGATCCATCAGTCCTATCGAACACAAAAAGAGAATACAACTCTAAAGTGTTAAATACTTCCTAATAGCAATCACAAGAATTTAACCAATGCATCCTATACTGCCCGGTGAAATTCGAGTATTCGCTAATGGTTTAGTAAATTCCACTTATATGTTCTATTCAATGAGTTATATCAAATTCGATGGAGGTTTACTAGAAAGCATTTAAATCAATCAATAACACTAAGTCGATTATTTGTATTTCCTAAATTATAGAATTAAGGTTCCCAAAAATATTTTATTTAAAAATCTTCTATCAATCCAAGAGTCACACAAAATTGCCAAAACAGTGTTTAAATAGCCAAAGATTAACTTTTATAAAATCCAATAAGAAATTTATATTTTGAAAGCAAATAACATTATTTTTCCATATATGAAAAGGTTTCTAAAATACTTATAAATATATTTATTTTCAAACATCTTATTTTAAAAACCACAAACTCATTTATTTCTCAAATACATATATATACATTTATCCTTAGGTAAAATCACCCAAAATTCCACCTTTAATATCAAAACACTTTTATATATATAGTTATTCCAAATTCATAACATATTCATAATTCACAAGCCATATTCCAAAGCCACTTATATATGTTATCATTTATTTTATAGAACCGTATTCACTCATATCTCAAACCCATATAGGTATTAAAGCATTTGTTTATACTCCACTTAGAATTATATTTCCAAAACCATTTCTAAAATCCATAAAACCATTTCACAAAATCCATAACCACTTCTCTTGACAACAATATATATATATATATATATAAATACTTATGTAAAATTATTTATAAAAGGAAGTAATATTGTTTGAAAAACAAGTTAAAATCCATATATTATAGTACACTAACTTTTATAAAATTGCTTGTTTAAAAACCATATATATTAAGTAATTAAATTCAAAAAATCAGTTTAATTTAGTCCATTGAATTAGTGTATTCAAACTCAAAAAATCCAGAAGATAAATCACTGGAAAAATCCCAAAACCAAGCAAGCAAGCTCACCAACTGAGGACAAAGCGAGGTGGAGCGGAAAGGATCTAGGACTTACGTTCCAAGCCTCTGACTAATTAACCGGTCTACCATAACCGATCGACCGGTGGACCACCTAGAACGCAAGTTCTAGAAGCGTTTCATGTCCACCGTCAACTTTAATCCTCTCAGATCCAACCCTTGTTCATTCTAGCGATTCTATTTATACCGTAGACTCTGATTTTAGCATGCAAAAAACTAAGTATAAAACAGATCAATCAAAACACTCAAAATAAGTTAAAACTGATTTATAGTAAAAAGTTTCACAGAGTTCCTTATCTATATTTACTGTAAATACAACAGACAATCACACAATCATAAAGCATCCAAATTCAACTAATTAAGTCAACATTCAATTCATATATTTAGAGATAGCTATGTGTGCGATTAACTCACCTTACTCTTCAATTCAGCAACCAAGATTATCACTTCAGCCCAAGATTTCAAACCAGCAAACCCTAGAACTCAATTCATAAAAACACAACAAAAACCCAATTTCACTTTACTGTAAAAATTGAACTACATGATTCTATTTGTATTTACACTAGTTTGAAATCATTACATGGATTCTCTAGATCCATTAGCAGTTTATTCCTATCTTGATTTGCAAATTATCTTCTAGGGGTGAAAAGAGGAAATTTAGTTTTCCTACCCTTTGTTTTCAGTTTGCAGAAGGTTTAGAATGAACGTAAAGACAATGGAATGAGAAGAGAAGTTGTGTTTGACTTCTTTTAGTTAATGGGCTTGGATTGAAACCAACCTATTAAAGAGATTTTAGAATTTTACTTTATTAACAAAAACCTTACATTCTTTGATTTAGTTTCCTTAATCCAACTTTAAACTAAATTCGCAAATCCACATTTACACTATTTTACACGCTTATTTATTTTTCAACCACTTTTATAAATAATAAGATTCTTATATTATCACATTTGAATTAAAATCCCAAATTCTCTTTTTATTTTACTTATTATAGAATGCTATTTTACACTAAACAATGTTTTACTTAACATATCTTAATTTATCTAAATTTACCAGAACTAATCACAAGTTAAAGAACCTCATTTTTATTATTGACATAGTTTTATAAAAATTAAATATAACCTTTGCAAATAAAAGTTATTCTTATAATTTTTAATAAAAATAAAATATTAATTGCAAAATCTAAATTTAAACTATAAATTTCAATATTAACATTTTATTGTAAATGTCAAATTTAACTAATTGATTTAATAATGTTTCAATTATAAATTGAAATCCTCTTTAAGAAATGAAACTCATTTCTTAAATAAACTGAATCGATTATTCTCACAAACTGGATTTAATGTTATAATTAAATTTCACAAATCACAAATAAGAATTAATTATCCACAATTAAATTTAAATTAATTAGGTAACTAACAACAGGGTTGTTACAGACTCTCCTTTAAAGAAATTGCGTCCCCGTAATTTCCTTAACGAAAGAAATTTGTAAATTAAATTTCCAAACTTTAATTATTACGTCCAATTAACTCTTTCCAAAATTTATATCTTTCCAAAGAATATAATCTAAATCATCAAATATAAGGTTCCAGTTCTTTTTTTTCATTAATTTCTTATTTAAAATTCCAAATTTAACATCCATCTAAAGTATAAAATTATATACACAATAACTCATAATTTTCACAAACTATTCTCCTTAGTATACATCTCTAAATAAACATTCACTATTTACAAATATCAAATAATTTAATGATGTGCCATCCATTTATAGCGAATCTCTATGTCAATTGGTTGTGATGTTGATTGTTAAGTTAACATGGCCTTGCCACTGACCTTTATTATTGCTAAGGTTCGGTGGCTGCACACGTCATCCAAATGTAATACATATATAATGCACTTTCATAATTTTCATTCTCATTTCTTAAACCACCAAAACTTTTAAACACATATATACTAGTAGATAAATTTCCCTTTTAAATTTATTTCCCAAAAATATTTTTCCCCAAAATATTCAACTTCCACAAATAATAATATCAAGTTTCAAATCATTGACTAAATATAATTAATATTTTCTATTCAAAATAACCATATAACTCAAAATAATTCCTTTCCAAATATTATTTATATCCAAAGTACATACTTTTAATTTTTATCCCATTTGTATATACAAATATACCTACTTTTTTCCATAAATTATCCTTTCACTTCCATTTTTTAACAATTTCTTAATTTTTAACATCTTATTAATTAAGATTCATATATAACAATTTATTTCCATTCAAACTAAAGAACTTGAATGTGAAATTCACACTACTATTGATTCACTGGTGTAAGTTGCTTTAGCCTCTGGGCATCCACCTGCAAAGAGCGGATTCTGCCCATCTATGAATCCAAACCTCCCGAGCAGCTTGCAATTGAATCCAAACATTATTTGTGTCTCGTGTAAGCCAAGCCCCCAATTAATATACTGGCGACATGAATCCGATTCGTGAACAACTTACGCTATTTGCAGTAGAGAAGGGGCACAACCTGAAAAGCGAGGTAGCGTAGCTGGTCATTCGGAAGGGCCAATTAATATACTGGGAGTTTTTAGGGCGTAACGTTGTGGGCTACGCACCTCGCCCTGAAAAACGAGGGCCGAGCGACGTTCCAGAGGCATCTTCCATTCATTTGGATTTTGGTTTTTCCGCACCATATATTTTCAAAAAAATTCCAATTAACTTCCACTAAATTTTTAATATAACTAATTGCAAAAACTAAAAATCCATTAACTTATCTCACTATATAAAATAAAATTAAACGACAAAATATTAGTGATGTATTTTATCATGTGGCTGCAAAGTTAATTACACAGAATATTAACATTGCCTCGCCATGCTCTCCACTTCTCTCAATTTATTCGATGG
Organism: Allium fistulosum; assembly: GCA_030737815.1. Lineage (NCBI taxonomy): Eukaryota > Viridiplantae > Streptophyta > Magnoliopsida > Asparagales > Amaryllidaceae > Allium > Allium fistulosum. The sequence continues at coordinate 370,871,981 of CM060906.1, read as the reverse complement.
CTACAATATCATTTAAAATTATTTTAAATTCAAATATTTTTCAAATTTCCAAGTTAATTATTTCTCATGTCAAAATGTCTCGTTCAATGTTTTGGAACTCCTATCGATAACATGGCATCCCAAATATTGATCAGAATCCTTAAATAATTTCTGGACAAGTCAACACAATAAATAACACAAGTTTTCCTTAGTTATATTTATTGTATTATCACTATCATCCATGCATCCAATTTAAATAAATACAACCAAGCAACCAATTCCTAACAACCAATCGGCCAAAACTAAATAGTCACTTACAGTGGAATAATTCTATTTTTAAAATACCGCTGCACACTCTGATTATTTAAATTTTAAACTCATTTATTCAAAATTTCCAAATTAATTCACTCCAATTTATCTATATTCAAATTTTAAATCAAAATACGTCCCAAATGATTTAACCGATAATTAATTTATATTCTTATCCCTATATAGATAATTAACAAAACTATCTACCACACACACCAAAGGGCAGGACTCTAAGTCTCACTAGGTCTAGATCTGTGACATCATATGCTATAATGTTTTGACTTAGCTCTGATACTAAACTGTAATGACCCCACCGTTATACCCATATTATTAAAGAACATTATAAATAATATCGTCTAATAATACGGAGAATACGGCATGTTAAGGGCGACCAAATGTGAATATAACTTTAAACTAACACTGACACATCATAGTTACCATTTAACTAAATCTTTGGAATAAAATTTGACGTGTACAGTCTCAGTTCAAAGTAATAGACACATCGGTTTCTCAGAATCAGAATAGTATGTCATATAAATTAGTAAATCATGGATCAGAACGGAAAAATAAATCTCACATACATATACAAACTGTGAGTCTACAAAATAAAATACTAGACCCACATAATATACATGTGTTACAAATCTCTAACTTAGATATACATCTCATATACAACACGAAATCCTAAATGAAATAAACCAATAGTCAAAATGCTTTATCTCCCTACTAGCTAAATCATTTAAAGGTCTACCGGTCTTGTAAGCTAAAAAGTCTCGGCCAGTCTCGAGTATTTTAAAATAAACGGGTCACACTATCTCTAAATGTCCAAAAGGGTGAGAACAAGATATAACACAAAAATAAATAACATATAGGTAAATTCAGATGTCTAAAATATAACAGGTCACTTAATTAATTTAACTTAGAATTTACTTTAAGGCATAGGATATATATATTAGTCACTAAACACAGATTCACAGAATAAATCACAATATTCCTAACACAAAGAAACCAATTACATACCGTGGCAAACAAACAATTGTGGTGTCACCCATATCGATCTGATACCAAACATCGGGAATACAAAATCTGGACACATTCACAAGGATCGGGGAACATGGAATCTCGACACAATCACAAGGATCGAGGAAAACCAAATCTCGACCGATCAAGACGATCGTGGCAACAATGACTCGAAAAACTCTAGATTATTCAATATTATTATATATTTATGTTCAGAAAGAAATCCAGGAGTATACCTCTTTAAGATTTATCGGCCCCCGGCCGAACCCTAAAAGAAAATACTCTAAAGTGCTAAATACTACCGCTTTCAGTAATCACTAGAACTTAATCAAAATGTCCCATACCGCTTATGAAATTCAAGTATTTACTAGAGGCTAGTAAATCTCACTCGTTACGGATACCATTAGAAAGCCTGAACTATATTCCCTTAACGATCTATCAGTCCCACCGAAAATCAAAAGAGGATACAACTATAAAGTGTTAAATACTTCCTAATGGCAATCACAAAAATTTAACCAAGGCATCTCATACTACCGGTGAAATATGAGTATTCCCTAATGGATTAGTGAATTCCACTCAAACATCATATTCAATGAGTTATACCACATTCGACGAAGCTTTACTTGAAAGCATTTAAACCAATCAATAACACTAAGTCGATTATTAGTATTTCCCAAATTATAGAATTAAGGTTCTCAAAAATATTTTATTTAAAAATCTTCTCAAATCTAAGAGTTACATAAAATTGCCAAAATAGTGTTTAGATAGCCAAAGATTAATTTTATAAAATCTAACAAGAATTTATATTTTGAAAGCAAATAACATTATTTTTCCATTTACAAAAATGTTTCTAAAATACTTATAAATATATTTATTTTCAAACTTCTAATTTTAAAAACCATAAACTCATTTATTTCTTAAATATATATGCACACATTTATCCTTAGGTAAAATCACCCAAAATTCGACCTTCAATATCAAAATACTTTTATATATATGGTTATTCCAAATTCATAAAAGATTCATAATTCACAAACCATATTCCAAAGCCACTTATATATGTTATCATTTATTTTATAGAACTATAATCATTCATATCACAAACCCATAAGTATTAAAGCATTTGTTTATACTCTACTTAGAACTATATTTCCAAAACCATTTTTAAAATCTATAAAACCATTTGACAAAATCCATATCCACTTCTATTGACAACAATACACACACACACACACTTATTTAAATTATTTATAAAAGGAAGTAAGATTGTTTGGAAAACAAGTTAAAATCCATATATTATAGTACACTAACTTTTATAAAATTGCCTGTTTAAAAACCATATATATTAAGTAATTAAATTCCAAAACTCAATTTAATTTAATCCATTGAATAAGTGTATTCAAACTCAAAAAATTCAAAAGATAAATCACCGGAAAAACCCCAAAACCGAGCAAGAAAGCACACCAATAGATGACAGACCGAGGTGGAGCAGAAAGGATCTAGAACTTTCGTTTCTGGCCTCTGACCGGTCTACCATGATCGGTCAACAGGTGGACCACCTGGAACGTAAGTTCCAAGTGCATTTCATGTCCATAGTCGACGTTAATCCTCTCTGGTCCGACACTTATTCATTTCGGCGATTCTATTTGTACTATGGACTCTGATTTCAGCATACAAACAACCAAGTATAGACCAAAGTAATCAAAACACTGAAAATAAGTTAAAACTGATTTACAGTAAAAAGTTTCACAGGGTTCCTTGTCTCTATTTACTGTAAATACAATAGACAATCACACAATCACAAAGCATCCAAATTCAACTAATTATGTCAACATGCAATTCATATATTTAGAGATAGTTATGTGAGTGATTAACTCGCCTCACTCTTCAATTAGCAACCAAGATTATCACTTCAGCCCAAGATTTTAAACCAGCAAACCCTTGAACTCAATTCATAGAAACACAACAAAAACCCAATTTCACTTTACTGTAAAAACTGAAACACAAGATTTTATTTGTATTTACACTAGTTTGAAATCATTACCTGGATTCCCTAGATTCATTAGCAGTTTATTCCTATATGGATTTGCAAATTACCTTCTAGGGTTTAAAAGAGGAAATTTAGTCTTTCTATCTTTTGTTTTCTGTTTGCAGAAGGTTCAGAATGAACGTACACGAAAAGGAATGAGAAAAGAAGTTGTGCTTGGCTTCTTTTAGTTAATGGGCTTAGATTAGAAACCAAACCATTAAGAGATTTTAGAATTTTATTTTATTAAATAAAACCTTACATTCTTTAATTTACTTTCCTTAATCCAATCACTCCTTTAAACTAAATTCCCAAATCCACATTTACACTAATTTACACGCTTATTTATTATTCAACCACTTTTATAAATAATAAGATCCTTATATTATCACATTTGAATTAAAATCCCAAATTCTCTTTTTATTTTACTTATTATAAAACACTATTTTACAATAAATAGTGTTTTACTTAACATATCTTGATTGCTTTATTACTAAAACTAATCACAAGTTAGAAATCCTTATTTCTATTAATGTTGAGATAGTTTTATAAAAATTAAATATAACATTCGCAAATAAAAGTTATTCTAATAATTTTTTAATAAAAATAAACTGTTATTGCAAAATCTCAATTTAAACCATAAACCTCATTATTAATGTTTTATTCTAAATGTTGAATTTAAATAATTGATTTAATAATATTTCAATTATAAATTGAAATCCTCTTTAAAAAATAAAACTCCAAATCGATTATTCTTAAAAATTAGATTTAATTTCACAATTAGATTTCACAAATCTCAAATTAGAATTAATTATCCATTATTAAATTTAAATTAATTAGGTAATCAACAACTAGGTTGTTACTACCTCCTACTAGGTGTAGGTCATGTATGAGACATTCACCGCCTAGATAACCCTTGGATGAAGTCTTTCAAGTGAATAAGATAGTCTGAGGAGCTGAGTCCTAAATAGTTCAAGGAGCCGAGTCCATGATAGTCCGAGGAGCGGAATCTTCGATATGAAGTGGTTAGCTAAGTCTCCAAGATGAATTAGAATACGGCTAGATAGTTGTAATGCCGTGATTAGGCACTAACGGGAAGATCCTCGGTGTATGCGGACCATTCTGCCTGGACACAAATGGTAGATGCCTTGCACGAGTTACGGATACTAGTGGGGAATGTATCTCGGTCCATGTGGGGACAATGATACATACATACAGATATATATATATATATATATATACACGTATGTAATTATTGTATACCTCGAGTAGGTAGGACGTATCGTACGTGTACATGAAGTTAAGACGACCAAGTTTAAATAGTAGACATAACACGTGGTGGAAGACAATCGATATAAACTAGTGTTATTGATAAAGTATGCAATTTACCAGTCACCAGAATGTTGTTCCAACCTCCTCCTTGTTACAACCCATATGATAGACTTAGAGGGATAGGTACTGGTATAAGGCGGGAGCGATGGAAGGATAAATTTCCCTATGCATGCTCGACATTGACAAGGGCATTAGATACAAGAGGTATTAGCCTTGGTAAGAAATTATATGTTTTATTATACTTTACTATTCCGATGTGAGTTTATATCGATAGTGCTTCAGTATCTTTTGTTATCTATAGGATACCAACACTAATGATCTGTACCAAAGTGGACTTAGGTTTTCGATTTAGCGAAATTCGAACCCATTAAGGGGTGGGTTACTACATTTGGTATCAGAGCTTAGGTTAGTCTGTAACGACCCGCAAATTTCAGTTGTTTTATTTATTTAATCAATTGAATTTGTGTGAAATTTTAAACGATAAAATTTTGAAATATAAATTTGATATTTGGAATACGTCTAATTAAACATAGCAACTGGTAAATTTTCGTCCGAAAATATGAAAATTTATTTCGCGCGTAAATTTACTTCAATTTAATCAGTTAAAATTGATGATAATAAAATGTTTTTCAAACCTAAATATTTTTACATGGAAAATTTGTAAATCATCTTCTGTGTGAGACGTCATCTTTCGTTTCGTCAAATTTGGACATCTATTGCTCCGTTTATCTTAATTCTGGCTGAATAGCAGCATTTTCGGTACCGATTATCGACTTTTGATCGGATGATCGTACCACAAATATCTGTGTACCGTTTTGATCGTCTCGTCGTGCTGATCTCTGCGGTATATTCACCTCTGCGTTTCGGTTTTTCGGTACCTGGTAAAATCCGTGAAACGATTTCTTACCGATACCGATATTAAAATCTTTGGTTCCCTGAATTTTTATTTCCCACCGTAAATTACGTTGATTTGGTCTTTCCACGTTCCTCTTTTCTTTCTATCCTTTTGTTTCCCTTTGATCTGTTCAATATTTGATTTATAATAAGTGGCTTCTGTACCGTAGTATTTTCCTTTATCTTCTCACTTTATTTGCTAAAACCCAACCTCTTCATTTTCTTCTCCAGCAATTATCTCCCCTCTTCTCACACGTCATTCCACCCCAGGCAACTCCACTCCTTCACTGACCCAACATCCACCTACCACGCCTACCCATCAGCCATTCACTCCACCGCCGAGCCCTCCCCTCCAGCCTAGCTCTACAATCGAACCCCAAAGCTTTTCACCACCGAAAATCCTCCCCAAGATTACACGGAACCCCTCTCGACCCATTCGCTTCATCCCTACCACGGCCTACGGCCACCAAACCCGCCCATACCTCGCCACCTCCGAAAACCCAACCCTGCCTCGGCATCACCGCACGCCATAGCCGCAAGCCACCCAACCGAGCCTGCCCCTCAGGCCACAGCCGTGGTTCCCCTTCGAGCCACCAATCTCTAACCCGCCTGGCGCAACAACCGCCGCTCGAACCCCATACCTGAAGCCGAACCTTCCTGACCCGCGTCAGACTTCGTATAGCAGTCGGGTATTGCATCATCTCTGCGTTGAAATTTGCATTTGATCCATGTTTTCCTTTACCGTGTATAAAGGCTGCATTGATTTCCTTTTCTCTCTGTCACTTAGTTGCATAAGGAATGTGTACACTGATATATCTTTGGGTTTTCATATTTGCGTTTTTCCAACTTACATTTTACTTATTTATTTACTCCGCATATGTGTGAATATTTTAGCTCTAAAGTATATATTACATTATATATATGTGTGTATTGTTATAAGGGTAACTGGACCAGAGTTTTAAGCTGTATATAGTAGTTTATATAAGTGTTGGTTTATGGTATATATAACAAATTCAGTTTATATTATTTCTATATATATAGTGTACCGTATATTCTATATGTAAGTTTTAAGATTTCAAATTCTGTAAGTTTATTTTATGTGAAGTATAATTGAATTAAGCTAAGTTTTATATTGCATACGACTTTTATATATTGGTATATATATGTAGTGTGGCGACTTCAATTTTATCAGTTATATTTTTTTTATACTGTTACAGTATTTTCAAAATTTCGTGAATATTTTTAATAAGGTTATATTAGTACTACAGAGCATGTCATGGTATATAAAGGTTTATATATATATATGAGTTTTTGGATTTTATAAGATATCTCTAATACATATTTTATCTTGATAGTATTTCCAGTGCATGCTTTAGGAACTATTGTATTTCATGGCTTCTTTTTCGTATGAATAGCAGCTCTAATTCAAGTGGTTTATATGTACGCATCTGGCATGTATATTTGATTTAGTAGCTTATATACACTATTTAATATATATAATCTGAGAAATGTACATGTTAGATATAAAGTTGTATAAATGGTTGGCTTATATTTTATACAAGTCTATTTTGTATGTAAGTTGGATATGCTTGTAGTTATTGGCACATATATATATATACAGTGTACATACTTATTTTCGTTAGTTATATATATATTTATTCATGTTAGTTATAAAGGTAAGTTTTGTATAAGTACAATATATACGTATGTTATAAGTTTTGGGTTTGTTAAAAGTATACTCATGGGTGAGTATTTACGTGTTTAAGTGGATGTTATTATAAGATTCATATATATATTGTAATCTAGTTCGGGTTTATGTGTATTGGCATGAACTTTCTATAGGTTATATCTTAGTTTATATAAGTAAATTTATATTGATTTCAAATTATAGGTTGTTTATCATATATAAGTTATATAGTTAGTATATATGATTTCTTGAATATATATGTTTACAAATTTGTGTAAGTATATTTTGGTTTCAATATACCGGTGAATTTTGTTTTCATGTATATATGGATTTTTATTTTGATTGAAGCTAAGTTATTGATTTGAAAGAAAAAAAAATATCTATATATATATACATATTATTTTAAATATATGTTGATCTTGATATATGTGCTTAATTAAAACAGTGACTTTTAATATAATTGTTGTTCCTATCAACTGATTCTGATCATTTCCACCAATTTCTATTATCAGCGTTGATCGTTGAATTCGTGCCAATCTTGCTTTGCTTGGAAAATCCGTGCTTGGATTTGTAAATCATCTCATTCTCGTTCGTCTCTAACCTCGAAAGGTGAGCAATCACTCACGATTAATATTCTTATATTTATTAAATTTGATTTCAATTGAAACGTCAATTGAATATGCTGATGTTAGTTATTTACATTGTTATATATGTCATTATCTGTATCTGTTCACCTGTGACATCTGACACCATTATCTGTTATTTATATTGTTGATATATGCTTGTTACTGTTGTTATTTTATTTTCATATCTGTTATCACTCTACAAGTTCCCTGTTAGTATAGAATCACTATTGTTTGAAATGATACATACCCGAACGATCTGTAGAATAGGAGAAAATCGTTATGGGTTGAAATGATAAACCCAAGCGATTTTCATTGAATTGAATTTGGGATTTCGGGTTGAAAACATATATACCCGAATATGTTTTAAATTGCGGATTGAAATGATAAATATCCGTATCACTTGACCATAGGATAGAAAATTATATACAGGCACCGTTGGTCTATATATAAACGTTTTGAAAATGATTTCTATGGTTTTGAAAAGAAATATATGGTTTCGATGAATATTGATTTGAAAGATTTATTAAAGTTGATTTAATAAAGTTGATAAATAATATGTTTAAGTATTTATTTAATATCTATATTTTCAAATATAGAATTTGTAATGATTTGAAATTGATTGAAATTGTATTTATTTAAGAATTTTACTTAAATAAGTTTGATTTGAAATGTATTGAATTTGAAATTTAAAGAAGTGATTTACAACTTGAAATTTGAGAAGGTGACTTAAATGGATATTTCAAACGTATGAATATTTAAATGAGATGTTTGTTTATTTAAATTGTAAAATTGAAATTGTATTCAAATGTTATGGAAATGTTAAGCTAATATTTCAAAACTAAATAATTGTAAAGTGAATCTGATATGTATATAAATTTATCGAACTTAGTTTTGAAATGTTGAATATTTAAAGCTTTGATATATATTAAAATTTAAATGGCTTATTTATGGTTCAGATATGTATTTGAAATCGATAATTTGAAATGGTTTATTTAGAAGCTAAATCGAGTTGAAACGGATGATTTGAGATTTGTTTAAAATAAATTAAATTTTTGGAATTCGAGTTAATTTGAATCGATTTGTGAAATTTGAGGAAACTAATTTATTTTATAACGAAATTTTATTATCTAAACTGTTTAAAAGGAAAGGGTTATGATTGCCAAAATACTGTGATTTTCAGACTATGATTTCGAAAGCATTATAACTTTGGAAAGTAATATGATTTGAAAATGGATATATTTGAAACGAAATGATACCGTATTAAATTGGGTTTTGAAATGATAATGATATTATGGTTTTGAAGTATAAACTACTTTGAAATGACCACGGTGTTATAATAACGATTGGTTGGCAAAGTGACCGGGATCGGATATGGACATACTCTCTGTCGATACCGAAAACCACTTTGACAACCGTGTACGCGGTGGAAATTCCAGAATGAAGTAGGATGGTGGCGACGTTCTTAAGGTATGTTACGTGGACCCAACTCCCGTGAGTTGGCATAAGGTGGCTAAAACAGGAGCGATCTCGGACCAGTGAGGTAGCACCTCTTCTCGGATTCATTTCTTCGATATTATACTCTTACTTGTGATTTGACTAGATGGCCATCCTCCGATTGGGAATGTTGTTCGAGGTGGAACGGTAGTGGCTGCTATGCGTATCCATCAGTCCGTGTGCGTAATTGGTATATCTACCCTAGCATTGCCTAGTTGTGCCGTGTCACCTACCATATCGAGCTTTACTACGATTATGATTTTAAGATCCGACCGCGTTAAGGTTCTCCATCCCCTTAACGCTATTTTCCGATATGATTATACTTTACTTATTTAGACACTACTGTATATAGCGTATATTACTACATAGTAAATAGTTTAACGGATCCTTAGAGGATGGTTATCCCAAACATCCTTTAAGTTACTTGTATTTTAGTTGATATTTCACTTGAGTTGGATTTATTTATATAAGAATGTTAATCCTGACTCGAGTGTTTTGTGTTTTGCTTTACGCTCGGGTCAGACTGAGTGATACAGCATTTGAGACTCACCTTTGGAGTTGGAGCTTCGCTTGGAGATCCAGCTATCTATCGATCCTGCTTTCAGTTATTCCGTCGATCCAGTGATGTATTCAGATCTGGTATTTGATTATTGTATTGAGACACCTATTGTATTCGAGACCTCTGTTGTATCTTGTTTAACTCTGTTATATATATAGTAGCTTTATGAACTACTATCCTTTTGTTTCCGCTGCATTATTGTTATATTACTCTGTGTCTGTGATCTGTAATTATTTTATTTACTGTATATGCTGAGTTTCTGCCAAATTTTATTTACAACGCAGTATTTTGAGCAATTGAACTCCAGCATGAGTGTCTACCTATACACTTATAATGGATGCGAATGGTTGAAAATACTGGGTCGTTACATGTGGTATCAGAGCTCTGGTTTTAGGCAAAACTCAGCATATGTAGTAAATTCAATTACAGAATCACGTTCGTTCGAGCTTGAATTCCTTCTTCTTTGACTCAGTTCCTTTGAATTTTGAAACGTTCACTTCGGTTCCAAAGTCCATTCGTGTCTCCCCTATTCGTGTCTTTTGATTCTGGAGTATCCCATAACTCCACTTCGAATGATCTCTAGAATAAAATCGGCGGTCTCGCCAATCTTCAAATAATTTGTACTGGGGTGAAACTCCTTTACAATCGGTATTGATTCACCGGAGATTTCTGTATCCTCGGTTTACGATGCTGCTATCTTATGCTATACCCGAATTCTACCTCTGGTAATCGAATGTCGATTTGTTTCAGAATCCTACATCGATCTTGTCTATGAAGTCACAGTTGACCCGGTTAAAGTTGCCCGCGATTTATACAACTTTATCCATCTTCCTGTTTGAAATGCAATCATCTAACCTTCGTTTCGAGCCTATCTATTTTAGATTATAATTCTCTTTGATTAGAGTCCCTCTATATTTGGATCTCTGTCCTTTTGTCGGAATCCAATTCTGAAATCATCGTGTGAAGGAGTGTATTGGTATTTGTATATTAATATTAAAATGTTTTATATATTGTGTTGTTTGAGTTGTTGATGTTGATTTGGGTTTTCGATCGATTCGTCTGATCAACGCTATCGATAGGATTTCCAAAACACTTGAACAGAGCAAACTGACACAATATAATTTTCAAATTTGATAAATGAAATAAATTTGTATGATTATACTATAAATATATAAGAAAAATTTTCTGGAATTAAAAGTTAAATAAATTGGTTGTTGAAAATGATAATATTTGATTTTCATTTTATTGTTTGTAAGTCATTGACTATTGCAAAATGACTATTGTTTATAAATTTATTTGGAATTGTAATGAATTTAAATTGAGAATTTAAGAATTAAATTTCTGGTGATTTCAAACTTTGTTTTAAAGTCTTAAAATGTATATTATTTTAAGTATTTTCGAATAAAATGGTTTTCAAAGAATTTTAAATGTTTAAACCAGTGCTCTTCTCTTTGTCGCTGGAAAATAATTTCGGTGATGACGGCCGCATCATCGACATTCATTTTCGAGTTTCGAAGAGGAGAAACCATTCTGTAGCTTTGCGACGGTTTTGTTTTGGAAAAAAAAAATATTCGATTTGAATTTCTTCAGTATAATTTGATATATATATATACATGTATCTGATTTTAAAATTTAATTTGATTTGATATAAATATATTATATATATCTCTAAATTGTTTGAAGTAAATCGGAGATTTAAATTCTTAAATTTTAGATTAAAGATGATTTCAATTATAAACTAAAGACAAAATTCTTGGATAAATAGTTAACTGGGAATAACTGAATTGTAAAATATTATTTGTATAATACCTGATTTCATCTCAACATAACTTACCTAAAATTTTCAGAAGTTAAAATGTAATTGGATAGTATACAATATAAAATGACTTTTATAAATAGAATTTGAGTGGATATAATAAAGGTTATACACTTAAATTTTAGTTATAAATATTAATCGAAATAAATAAATTAATAAGTTAATTGAATAATAAATGAGACAAATAAAATTTGTTTTGCAGGAATTAATAAATTGAAATTAGATTAACTTATGGAAATACCTAGAAAAAAAAATCAATTATTGAATATAAATCAATTTGAATTGTAAATTTATATGGTAAATTAATTATATGGTTTAAATTAATTTATGTGGTTTAAATATATGTGATAGGACATATTAAGTGGAATAAAACTTAATAATAATTTGGAATATAAGAAGTAAATTTGTTGAATAAAACATGAGTATAATAAATGATTATACAAATTTGATGATTTAGAAATTGTTAATTGAGGATGACTAGACAATAAGGTAATGAATTCAGAAATAGATGAATTGATTTAACTTAAGTGAACTCAGTGGGTTAAATCAAAATGTCTAAATATTAATTAGTTAATTTGAAATTATATGGTTTAAATTAATAGTCTTATCTTGTCTTTTAATCTATTTTTCTGTTGGTTGCCTCTACTCTCCTACCTCCTTCCTTTTCGGGGACGAAAAGTTTTGAGTGGGGGAGAGTGTAACGACCCGCAAATTTTAGTTGTTTTATTTATTTAATCAATTGAATTTGTGTGAAATTTTAAACGATAAATTTTGAAATATAAATTTGATATTTGGAATACGTCTAATTAAATATAGCAACTTGTGACGACCGCCCATGACCCCTGCACCGAATCTAGAGACAGTGCGCTGTAAAGTGTGCCAGGCGACCATGGACGATTGTCAAGGTAAATTAAAGCAACAGAATCTATCGTATTACTCACAGCGCATGGACAAAATACAATAGAACATATGTATAGTGAAGCTTTACAGAACAAAATGACATCATATAAAACTTCATAATAGTTGAATACAAGCATCCAAATAGTCAATACATCAAGCCTCACTACATATCTCTCAGAGAATACAAAACAGCGGAATATCCAGTACATATAAGAAGATAATATGCAACCCTCTAGCTCGTCTTCGATATCAGCATCGTGAGAAGAGAACAACACCTGTCACCTGCTACCTAGTCTGCCCGTCCCAAAATGGACGAACAGCTCAAGGCAATAAGAATTAAAACATAAAGCCTTGAGTCAGACAACAGTCTTAGTGAGCAGTAAATTAACTAACAACATACCAAAAGAGCATAAAGGAAAAGGAATAGGAATACAACCCTCCCACTCCAACCTCATTCTACAGCGATAGCCCCCAGACACACACTAAGCAGAAGCAAACATAGCAGAGCATACTATTTAAAGTAAAGCTACTATCACTCGAGTCAAGGGCGATGTTTTCCAAGTACCAAGGCCTAAATCAGATAAGCACTCAGAAAATACCGCTCTTGAGTCCGAAATGACGTTACAACCAAACATCCATGACTCTGGCTATCACTGTTATCATTGCTTCGATATCACCGTTAATTGAATGACCGGCACATTCTTTCAGCCGTCCGTCAAGGGCTAATGGAAAACCCCGGTTCTAGACATAACTCCTGCACGTCGTCGCAGCCCGTGCCTAGGACTATCGAATCTGCCCAGAGTACTCGACCATCAACAGTTAGCCGTTGGGACTATCGAATCTGCCCAAACGTACTCTTGCTTAGAGCATGCTAGAACCTTCAACAACGATGCTATCCAAGCCTCCTAGTCATCCTCCTCGACGACTATTCTCATATCCATTCATTATCCTCAACTCGAATCATATCACCGAGTTATCAACATGCTTGGAATGATCCCGTCTGGATTAGACCAAGTCTTCATCACATGATTGCCTCGCTTCATTACATCCTCGCAAAGCCTCATCTCAACATCACATCATCAAATCTATGCATAAGAGCTTCATCATCCCGCTACATATGCCACGAGCAGCTTTTCCAATTCAAGAGCCTTTCCCTTAGCTTTTGAATCACCTTCGATCTAAATCTAATCATCAATCATCTAGTTCATAACAATCAGTCAAATCAAACATCAATCCAAGCAATCAAGCATTCAAATATGGTCTAAGTAGACAATTATAGCAATAATGGCATTTTCGTAATTAAAGGGTTGAAAGTCCAATAAGCATGAAAACATGGATTATATCTCTACAAACTTGATGAATGAACTTGCATAGGTTAACATATGATAAAATGGGTGTAACATCATCATGAACAATGGATCTATATGGATCTACACATAGGATGAAGAAAATGCATGGAAATCTCTATTTTAACATCAAATCGAGCCAACAATCCGATATACTCCTTTGGATCCGTGTGAGAGATAATCACCACTCACCAAATCACCTAAACAAACTCAAATCAATATGCTTCAGATCTTGACAGCGAAGGATCAAGCTTGATCTATCACGAATCCGCTTCAAACGATGAAATCTCTCTTGAAAAGGTGAAGATCTTCAACTTTAGCTCTTGAATCTTCAATCTTGATCTTTGATTTGGATGGAAGGAAGCACTAGATTAGAGTGGAGAAAAGAAGTGAAGAAGTGTAGAAGTCGAGCTCTCAAAATGGCAGCACTTCGTCGCTTCAAAATCCGAATCCCAAAAAGTGAGAACAACCTCTCCTATTTATAGCTGAAATTCCTTAAGTCGAAATCTGGCTATCTCCCTAAGTCGCTTCCGACCTAAGCCTCTCCGACCTAACAGATGCACGACTTAACTCCTCAGCGACCTAACACTTAGGAAACCCAGCGACCTAACAACCTAACGACTTAACTACCTACGACTCAGTTGGGTCGCGACCTAACAACTTAGGCTTTTACGCGACCTAACACATGTCGACCTAAAACAACATACGACCTAACAGTTAGATCCACGCGACCTAACACTTAAACTATCCTAGCGACCTAACAACTCACGCGACCTACGACTTAGTAAACTCGCGACCTAACACACACGCGACCTAACCATCTTAGGTCGCCTACGACCTAACTCAACACAGATCTAACGACCTAACTACGCTAACACTTAGGTCGGTCAATCCCATAGGTCGCTAACTCTTATAGGTCGCAAACTGCTTATCCCCTAAGTCGTTAACTCTACTAGGTCGCTAACTCGAACTGTCGACCTAACACTTAACTCACCCAAACACTTAGGTCGCTCACAACATTTCCTTAGGTCGTTGCCGACCTAACTCTACCCCAGAATACTTAGGTCGCCTACTACTCTTCCTTAGGTCGCCTAAACCTCTTAAGTCGGTCACGACTTATCACTTAGGTCGGTCACTACCTTAAGTCGGCAACTCGACCCAGACTTATCCCTTAACTCGGCAACGACTTACAACCTACTAACCTAGCCCAGCTACGACTTATTTCCTTAAGTCGCCAAACCCTGGGTCACTCCTATCTCCTAAGTCGTATACGACTCACGACTTATGCTAAGTCGTGAACGACTTAGGACTTAGGCAAAATTTGCCTAAAAGCTGAAATGGCTCAAAATGCTAAAACTCCAGATTTGACGAACTTTTCGATCCGTAAAATACGGGTCGTTACATTCTCTCCCCCTTAGGAATTTCGCCCCCGAAATTCCAAGCAATCATAGCAATCAAAGACTATTCTGTACGCCTACCATCCATAGCAATCAACAAACCATGCATCCAATTCTAGCTTAGCGTACAGAATTCTACGACTTAGAACAAGTTACAATATCGCGAGATGAGACGACACCTTAGGGCCATACCTTGAAGAGTTCAGGATGAGCTGCCTTCATCCTCTCTTCCACCTCCCACGTACAGTCGTTATCATCATCACTCCATTGTATCTTGAGCAACTTAACTACCTTCCTCTTAAGCTGTTTCGTGTCAGTTTTAACAACACGAAGCGGTTTACGAGGTCTTCTATCAACTGGATCAACTTCAAAATCTTCATAGCTATCTGCAGAAACTACTGCATTTGAGTCGTGCACAAACTTCCGTAGATATGATACATGAAAAACATTGTGCACACTCGACATCTTCTCTGGTAACCCCAATCTGTAAGCGAGCTTTCCAATTCGCTCGATGATCGGGAATGGTCCAACAAATCTTGGAGTCAATTTTCCTTTCTTCCCGAATCGAATAACATTCTTCAGAGGAGAAATCTTCACAAAAACCATATCTCCTTCGTCGAATTTCAAATCCTTTCGACGCTTATCAGCATAACTCTTCTGACGGTCTTGGGCTGCCTTCATGCGTTGCCGAATGATCTCTATACAATCTGAAGTCTGTCGAATCATCTCTGGCCCAAGTATCAGCTTTTCTCCAGTTTCCAACCAACATGTTGGAGAGTTACACGGTCTTCCATACAATGCCTCATACGGTGCCATACCAATACTTGACTGGTAACTGTTGTTGTAAGAAAACTCCACCAAATGAAGGTGATCTTCCCATGATCCTCCGAAATCCAAAACACAAGCTCTGAGGAGATCTTCCAAAACTCGGTTGACTCTCTCAGTCTGACCATCTGTTTGAGGGTGATAAGCTGTACTCAAACACAACTCGGTTCCCAAAACTTCCTGGAAGCTCTTCCAAAATCCACTAGTGAACAATGGATCTCGATCGCTCACTATACTCTTCGGAATACCATGGAATCGGACTATCCACTTAACATACAACTCAGCCAACTTTGATGCAGTCCTAGTCGATCGAACAGGAATGAATCGTGCACTCTTAGTCAGACGATCCACAATGACCCAAATCCCTTCATTTCCCGTTCTGGTTCTAGGCAATCCATCGATAAAATCCATCGACACTTGTTCCCACTTCCATGTTGGAACTTCTAATGGCTGAAGCAATCCACTTGGCTTCTTTTGTTCGGCCTTTACCAACTGGCAGTTCATACACTTGGAAATAAAATTTCCAACATCCTTCTTCATGCCTTCCCAGTAGTAGGTTCTCTTCATATCCCGATACATCTTATTTCCACCTGGATGAATTGTCAACTTCGAGTGATGACTTTCCTTCAGAACTTCACTCCTCAATTCATCTATATCGGGAACAACTAGTCGTCCTTGCTTTCGAAGCCAACCCTCTCGATCGACCTCGAATCCTATATCCTTTTCTGGATCCAATCCAGATTCCAAATCACGGATAATCCTGACAAGCTTATCGTCTCGCTTTTGGCTCTCTCCAATCCTTTCCACAAGAGAAGGTCTTATCGATAAGTTTGCCAACATCTCAGGTTCCAATTCACATCTAGGCCTGAAGTCAAATCCAGCTAAATACTCGAGACTCTTCCATTCAGAAAACATGGCTCCCAATCCTGCATGTCTTCGACTTAACGCATCTGCCACTGCGTTACCTTTTCCCGGAGTATAAGCTATACCAAAATCATATGATGCCAAAAACTCTAGCCAACGTTGCTGCCGAAGATTCAAATCCTTTTGGGAGAAAAGATACTTCAACGACTTGTGATCCGTAAACAACTCGAATCGAACTCCCAACAGATAATGCCTCCACATCTTCAGAGCAAATACAATCGCCGTTAATTCCAAATCATGAGTTGGGTAATTCCTTTCATGCGGCTTCAGTTGTCGACTGGCATACGCAACAACCTTATCTCTCTGCATCAGCACTGCTCCAAGTCCATTACCACATGCATCGGTGTAAACCACCATCTCATCATTCCCACTTGGAATAGTCAAAACAGGAGCACTCGTCAATCTCTCTTTCAGGATTCCAAAAGCTTGCTCACACTTAGCATCCCAACTGAACACTTGGTTCTTTTTCGTCAATCCTGTTAACGGTGCAGCTACCTTGGAGAAGTCTTTGATAAACCGTCGATAATATCCTGCTAATCCAAGAAAACTTCTCACATCAGATGCATTCTTAGGTCTGACCCAATCCTGGATTGCTGCCACCTTAGCGGGATCAACCGCTATTCCATTTCCAGAAATCACATGGCCTAAGAACCTCACTTCACTCTTCCAGAAGTGACACTTCGAAAACTTAGCCTTCAGCTGATGTTTCCGCAAGATTCCCAAAACCATACGCAAGTGCGTCTTGTGCTCCTCTTCCGTTTTGGAATAAATCAAAATATCATCCACGAACACAAGTACAAACTTGTTCAACTGATCTCTGAACACTCTATTCGTAAGATCCACAAAATATGCTGGCGCGTTAGTCAATCCAAACGGCATTACCAGCCACTCAAAGAAACCGGATGGTGTCCTAAAAGCAGTCTTCGGCACACTATCCTTAGCTACTCTCAACTGGTGAAATCCCGTTGCCAAATCCATCTGAGAAAACACCTTAGCTTCGTGAAGCTGATCAAACAAGTCATCTATCCTCGGCAATGGATACTTGTTCTTCTTAGTCACCTTATTCAGCTCACGATAATCGACGCACAATCTCAACGACCCATCTGCCTTGGTTGCAAACACAACTGGTGCACCCCACTCGGACACACTACGACGAATGAATCCTTTCTGCAAAAGATCATCAACTTGCACCCTCAACTCCTGCTGTTCCCTAGGCGCCATCCGCCTAAGAGGCATCACAACAGGTCTGGCTCCTTCAACTAGATCTATACGAAACTCGATCTCTCTATGCGGCGGCAACCCTTTGACTTCGTCAAAGACATCCTCGAATCCATTAGCGATCGGCACTGATGACAGTCCATCCCGTGGAATAACCAGCGAATACATGAAGCTCATGAAGACGCCTTCTTCATGCTTACATCGTATCACAACCTTTCGCCCCTCCACATTCTCGACTGTCACTTCCAACCTCTCGCAATCAACCTTTGCCGCATACTTCCTAAGCCAGTCCATACCCAAAATAATTCCGAACCCCGCAAAGTTCAGAACAAAGCAATCACAAACAAAAGAGCAACCCTGACTCGATACAACTAGACCACGGCATAACATACACAAACAAGACGAACCCCCAATTGGATTAGTCACAACCAATGGCCTATCAACAATATCCGGCTTCAAATCTAACCGGCCTACGAGTTCATTACAAACAAACGAATGCGATGCTCCAGTATCAAACAAAACTCTAACTGGAATACCACATAGGAAAAGAGTACCTTGAACAACCACACTCTTTCCCTTCTCTTCAGCAGTAGGAGCTTTCGAAGTCGATGGAACAGCTCCTAAAGCATAGGCTTGCACAATCTGCCTGTCCTTCCTCGGTTCTGGACAATTCTTCCTGAAATGCCCCGGCTTGTCACAGTTATGACACTTCATCGGCACCTTAGGATTCTTACAATCCTTCGAGAAATGGCCCTTCTGATGACAGTTGTAGCAAGTCACCTCGCCTTTCGGCTTCTTCTGGCCATCCTTACCCTTCTGCTGCTGCTGCTTCCTCTTCTGGTTTCCACCCTGCTGTGGTTTAGATTCTCCCTTGGTAACAGCAACAACAGGTCCTTCCTTAGGAAACAGACTCTCATGCCTAAGAGCTTTCTCCACAAGCTTCTCAAATGAATCGTCCAAATGATCCACCAACTGTCTCCCAAGATAACTATCCAAGCCGGTCATAAACTTCTCATTCTTCTGATAAGCAGATTCAATATATGACCGAGCATACTTGGACAAAGCTTCAAACTCAGAAACATACTCAAGAACAGATCTCCCTCCCTACTTGAGCTCCACAAACTTTTTGAACAGAACAGACTTCTGAGCTGTAGAAATGAACTTAGCTTCAAATCTAGCTTGGAATTGCTCCCAAGTAATCTCTTCTTCCGCGGTATCGATGGTAATAGAGTTCCACCAATCAGAAGCTCTCCCTTGAAGCTGCCTTGATGCCAACTTCCTCTTAGTTGCATCATCAATTCCCAAATCACCAAAGATCCTTCTACAAGCATCGATCCATCTCTGGACTTCAATAGTTGATTCTGTTCCCAAGAAAACCTTCCCTCCAAGAGCAGTATAATCCTTGCACAACTTAGCAAAATCCACTGGTTTCGGAGTTTGGACTTGAACTCCAACATCAACTGCTGCCCCCGGAACTGGTATCCTTTTCATGATCGAAGTCATCATAGCTTCGAACATGGCTGCATAATCAGCAGTCTCTTTAGTAGCACGGCCTTCCCTAGCAGCTGGTCTCCCTCTTCGACTCATTCTCAATATCTATAAAAAGGAATGATTAGAACATCTAGAGAAACAACTGCATAAAGGACTCAACTCTACCAAGCTACTATATTATATATAGTGTTCATCCATCAAAATACAATTACGTCTCTCATACGTGGTTACTTCAGCGAGCGTTGGGTAAAATCGATTAACCAATGCTCTGATACCAAATGTGACGACCGCCCATGACCCCTGCACCGAATCTAGAGACAGTGCGCTGTAAAGTGTGCCAGGCGACCATGGACGATTGTCAAGGTAAATTAAAGCAACAGAATCTATCGTATTACTCACAGCGCATGGACAAAATACAATAGAACATATGTATAGTGAAGCTTTACAGAACAAAATGACATCATATAAAACTTCATAATAGTTGAATACAAGCATCCAAATAGTCAATACATCAAGCCTCACTACATATCTCTCAGAGAATACAAAACAGCGGAATATCCAGTACATATAAGAAGATAATATGCAACCCTCTAGCTCGTCTTCGATATCAGCATCGTGAGAAGAGAACAGCACCTGTCACCTGCTACCTAGTCTGCCCGTCCCAAAATGGACGAACAGCCCAAGGCAATAAGAATTAAAACATAAAGCCTTGAGTCAGACAACAGTCTTAGTGAGCAGTAAATTAACTAACAACATACCAAAAGAGCATAAAGGAAAAGGAATAGGAATACAACCCTCCCACTCCAACCTCATTCTACAGCGATAGCCCCCAGACACACACTAAGCAGAAGCAAACATAGCAGAGCATACTATTTAAAGTAAAGCTACTATCACTCGAGTCAAGGGCGATGTTTTCCAAGTACCAAGGCCTAAATCAGATAAGCACTCAGAAAATACCGCTCTTGAGTCCGAAATGACGTTACAACCAAACATCCATGACTCTGGCTATCACTGTTATCATTGCTTCGATATCACCGTTAATTGAATGACCGACATATTCTTTCAGCCGTCCGTCAAGGGCTAATGGAAACCCCGGTTCTAGACATAACTCCCGCACGTCGTCGCAACCCGTGCCTAGGACTATCGAATCTGCCCAGAGTATTCGACCATCAACAGTTAGCCGTTGGGACTATCGAATCTGCCCAAACGTACTCTTGCTTAGAGCATGCTAGAACCTTCAACAACGATGCTATCCAAGCCTCCTAGTCATCCTCCTCGACGACTATTCTCATATCCATTCATTATCCTCAACTCGAATCATATCACCGAGTTATCAACATGCTTGGAATGATCCCGTCTGGATTAGACCAAGTCTTCATCACATGATTGCCTCGCTTCATTACATCCTCGCAAAGCCTCATCTCAACATCACATCATCAAATCTATGCATAAGAGCTTCATCATCCCGCTACATATGCCACGAGCAGCTTTTCCAATTCAAGAGCCTTTCCCTTAGCTTTTGAATCACCTTCGATCTAAATCTAATCATCAATCATCTAGTTCATAACAATCAGTCAAATCAAACATCAATCCAAGCAATCAAGCATTCAAATATGGTCTAAGTAGACAATTATAGCAATAATGGCATTTTCGTAATTAAAGGGTTGAAAGTCCAATAAGCATGAAAACATGGATTATATCTCTACAAACTTGATGAATGAACTTGCATAGGTTAACATATGATAAAATGGGTGTAACATCATCATGAACAATGGATCTATATGGATCTACACATAGGATGAAGAAAATGCATGGAAATCTCTATTTTAACATCAAATCGACCCAACAATCCGATATACTCCTTTGGATCCGTGTGAGAGATAATCACCACTCACCAAATCACCTAAACAAACTCAAATCAATATGCTTCAGATCTGGACAGCGAAGGATCAAGCTTGATCTATCACGAATCCGCTTCAAACGATGAAATCTCTCTTGAAAAGGTGAAGATCTTCAACTTTAGCTCTTGAATCTTCAATCTTGATCTTTGATTTGGATGAAAGGAAGCACTAGATTAGAGTGGAGAAAAGAAGTGAAGAAGTGTAGAAGTCGAGCTCTCAAAATGGCAGCACTTCGTCGCTTCAAAATCCGGATCCCAAAAAGTGAGAACAACCCCTCCTATTTATAGCTGAAATTCCTTAAGTCGAAATCTGGCTATCTCCCTAAGTCGCTTCCGACCTAAGCCTCTCCGACCTAAGCCTCTCCGACCTAACAGATGCACGACTTAACTCCTCAGCGACCTAACACTTAGGAAACCCAGCGACCTAACAACCTAACGACTTAACTACCTACGACTCAGTTGGGTCGCGACCTAACAACTTAGGCTTTTACGCGACCTAACACATGTCGACCTAAAACAACATACGACCTAACAGTTAGATCCACGCGACCTAACACTTAAACTATCCTAGCGACCTAACAACTCACGCGACCTACGACTTAGTAAACTCGCGACCTAACACACACGCGACCTAACCATCTTAGGTCGCCTACGACCTAACTCAACACAGATCTAACGACCTAACTACGCTAACACTTAGGTCGGTCAATCCCATAGGTCGCTAACTCTTATAGGTCGCAAACTGCTTATCCCCTAAGTCGTTAACTCTACTAGGTCGCTAACTCGAACTGTCGACCTAACACTTAACTCACCCAAACACTTAGGTCGCTCACAACATTTCCTTAGGTCGTTGCCGACCTAACTCTACCCCAGAATACTTAGGTCGCCTACTACTCTTCCTTAGGTCGCCTAAACCTCTTAAGTCGGTCACGACTTATTACTTAGGTCGGTCACTACCTCAAGTCGGCAACTCGACCCAGACTTATCCCTTAACTCGGCAACGACTTACAACCTACTAACCTAGCCCAGCTACGACTTATTTCCTTAAGTCGCCAAACCCTGGGTCACTCCTATCTCCTAAGTCGTATACGACTCACGACTTATGCTAAGTCGTGAACGACTTAGGACTTAGGCAAAATTTGCCTAAAAGCTGAAATGGCTCAAAATGCTAAAACTCCAGATTTGACGAACTTTTCGATCCGTAAAATACGGGTCGTTACACAACTGGTAAATTTTCGTCCGAAAATATGAAAATTTATTCCGCGCGTAAATTTACTTCAATTTAATCAGTTAAAATTGATGATAATAAAATGTTTTTCAAACCTAAATATTTTTACATGGAAAATTTGTAAATCATCTTCTGAGTGAGACATCATCTTTCGTTTCGTCAAATTTGGACATCTATTGCTCCGTTTATCTTAATTCTGGCTGAATAGCAGCATTTTCGGTACCGATTATCGACTTTTGATCGGATGATCGTACCACAAATATCTGTGTACCGTTTTGATCGTCTCGTCGTGCTGATCTCTGCAGTATATTCACCTCTGCGTTTCGGTTTTCCGGTACCTGGTAAAATCCGTGAAACGATTTCTTACCGATACCGATATTAAAATCTTTGGTTCCCTGACTTTTTATTTCCCACCGTAAATTACGTTGATTTGGTCTTTCCACGTTCCTCTTTTCTTTCTGTCCTTTTGTTTCCCTTTGATCTGTTCAATATTTGATTTATAATAAGTGGCTTCTGTACCGTAGTATTTTCCTTTATCTTCTCACTTTATTTGCTAAAACCCAACCTCTTCATTTTCTTCTCCAGCAATTATCTCCCCTCTTCTCACATGTCATACCACCCCAGGCAACTCCACTCCTTCACTGACCCAACATCCACCTACCACGCCTACCCATCAGCCATTCACTCCACCGCCGAGCCCTCCCCTCCAGCCTAGCTCTACAATCGAACCCCAAAGCTTTTCACCACCGAAAATCCTCCCCAAGATTACACGGAACCCCTCTCGACCCATTCGCTTCATCCCTACCACGGCCTACGGCCACCAAACCCGCCCATACCTCGCCACCTCCGAAAACCCAACCCTGCCTCGGCATCACCGCACGCCATAGCCGCAAGCCACCCAACCGAGCCTGCCCCTCAGGCCACAGCCGTGGTTCCCCTTCGAGCCAGCAATCTCCGACCCACCTGGCGCAACAACCGCCGCTTAAACCCCATACCTGAAGCCGAACCTTCCTGACCCGCGTCAGACTTCGTATAGCAGCCGGGTATTGCATCATCTCTGCGTTGAAATTTGCATTTGATCCATGTTTTCCTTTACCGTGTATATAGGCTGCATTGATTTCCTTTTCTCTCTGTCACTTAGTTGCATAAGGAATGTGTACACTGATATATCTTTGGGTTTTCATATTTGCGTTTTTCCAACTTACAGTTTTACTTATTTATTTACTCCGCATATGTGTGAATATTTTAGCTCTAAAGTATATATTACATTATATATATATATGTGTATTGTTATAAGGGTAACTGGACCAGAGTTTTAAGCTGTATATAGTAGTTTATATAAGTGTTGGTTTATGGTATATATAACAAATTCAGTTTATATTATTTCTATATATATAGTGTACCGTATATTCTATATGTAAGTTTTAAGATTTCAAATTCTGTAAGTTTATTTTATGTGAAGTATAATTGAATTAAGCTAAGTTTTATATTGCATACGACTTTTATATATTGGTATATATATGTAGTGTGGCGACTTCAATTTTATCAGTTATAATTTTTTTTTATACTGTTACAGTATTTTCAAAATTTCGTGAATATTTTTAATAAGGTTATATTAGTACTACAGAGCATGTCGTGGTATATAAAGGTTTATATATATATATGAGTTTTTGGATTTTATAAGATATCTCTAATACATATTTTATCTTGATAGTATTTCCAGTGCATGCTTTAGGAACTATTGTATTTCATGGCTTCTTTTTCGTATGAATAGCAGCTCTAATTCAAGTGGTTTATATGTATGCATCTGGCATGTATATTTGATTTAGTAGCTTATATACACTATTTAATATATATAATCTGAGAAATGTACATGTTAGATATAAAGTTGTATAAATGGTTTGCTTATATTTTATACAAGTCTGTTTTGTATGTAAGTTGGATATGCTTGTAGTTATTGGCACATATATATATACAGTGTACATACTTATTTTTGTTAGTTATATATATTTATTCATGTTAGTTATAAAGGTAAGTTTTGTATAAGTACAATACGTCAGTATATACGTATGTTATAAGTTTTGGGTTTGTTAAAAGTATACTCATGGGTGAGTATTTACGTGTTTAAGTGGATGTTATTATAAGATTCATATATATATTGTAATCTAGTTCGGGTTTATGTGTATTGGCATGAACTTTCTATAGGTTATATCTTAGTTTATATAAGTAAATTTATATTGATTTCAAATTATAGGTTGTTTATCATATATAAGTTATATAGTTAGTATATATGATTTCTTGAATATATATTTTTACAAATTTGTGTAAGTATATTTTGGTTTCAATATACCGGTGAATTTTGTTTTCATGTATATATGGATTTTTATTTTGATTGAAGCTAAGTTATTGATTTGAAAGAAAAAAAATATATCTATATATATATACATATTATTTTAAATATATGTTGATCTTGATATATGTGCTTAATTAAAACAGTGACTTTTAATATAATTGTTGTTCCTATCAACTGATTCTGATCATTTCCACCAATTTCTATTATCAGCGTTGATCGTTGAATTCGTGCCAATCTTGCTTTGCTTGGAAAATCCGTGCTTGGATTTGTAAATCATCTCATTCTCGTTCGTCTCTAACCTCGAAAGGTGAGCAATCACTCACGATTAATATTCTTATATTTATTAAATTTGATTTCAATTGAAACGTCAATTGAATATGCTGATGTTAGTTATTTACATTGTTATATATGTCATTATCTGTATCTGTTCACCTGTGACATCTGACACCATTATCTGTTATTTATATTGTTGATATATGCTTGTTACTGTTGTTATTTTATTTTCATATCTGTTATCACTCTGCAAGTTCCCTGTTAGTATAGAATCACTATGGGTTGAAATGATACATACCCGAACGATCTGTAGAATAGGAGAAAATCGTTATGGGTTGAAATGATAAACCCAAGCGATTTTCATTGAATTGAATTTGGGATTTCGGGTTGAAAACATATATACCCGAATATGTTTTAAATTGCGGATTGAAATGATAAATATCCGTATCACTTGACCATAGGATAGAAAATTATATACAGGCACCGTTGGTCTATATATAAACGTTTTGAAAATGATTTCTATGGTTTTGAAAAGAAATATATGGTTTTGATGAATATTGATTTAAAAGATTTATTAAAGTTGATTTAATAAAGTTGATAAATAATATGTTTAAGTATTTATTTAATATCTATATTTTCAAATATAGAATTTGTAATGATTTGAAATTGATTGAAATTGTATTTATTTAAGAATTTTACTTAAATAAGTTTGATTTGAAATGTATTGAATTTGAAATTTAAAGAAGTGATTTACAACTTGAAATTTGAGAAGGTGACTTAAATGGATATTTCAAACGTATGAATATTTAAATGAGATGTTTGTTTATTTAAATTGTAAAATTGAAATTGTATTCAAATGTTATGGAAATGTTAAGCTAATATTTCAAAACTAAATAATTGTAAAGTGAATCTGATATGTATATAAATTTATCGAACTTAGTTTTGAAATGTTGAATATTTAAAGCTTTGATATATATTAAAATTTAAATGGCTTATTTATGGTTCAGATATGTATTTGAAATCGATAATTTGAAATGGTTTATTTAGAAGCTAAATCGAGTTGAAACGGATGATTTGAGATTTGTTTAAAATAAATTAAATTTTTGGAATTCGAGTTAATTTGAATCGATTTGTGAAATTTGAGGAAACTAATTTATTTTATAACGAAATTTTATTATCTAAACTGTTTAAAAGGAAAGGGTTATGATTGCCAAAATACTGTGATTTTCAGACTATGATTTCGAAAGCATTATAACTTTGGAAAGTAATATGATTTGAAAATGGATATATTTGAAACGAAATGATACCGTATTAAATTGGGTTTTGAAATGATAATGATATTATGGTTTTGAAGTATAAACTACTTTGAAATGACCACGGTGTTATAATAACGATTGGTTGGCAAAGAGACCGAGATCAGATATGGACATACTCTCTGTCGATACCGAAAACCACTTTGACAACCATGTACGCGGTGGAGATTCCAGAATGAAGTAGGATGGTGGCGACGTTCTTAAGGTATGTTACGTGGACCCAACTCCCGTGAGTTGGCATAAGGTGGCTAAAACAGGAGCGATCTCGGACCAGTGAGGTAGCACCTCTTCTCGGATGCATTTCTTCGATATTATACTCTTACTTGTGATTTGACTAGATGGCCATCCTCCGATTGGGAATGTTGTTCGAGGTGGAACGGTAGTGGCTGCTATGCGTATCCATCAGTCCGTGTGCGTAATTGGTATATCTACCCTGGCATTGCCTAGTTGTGCCGTGTCACCTACCATATCGAGCTTTACTACGATTATGATTTTAAGATCCGACCGCGTTAAGGTTCTCCATCCCCTTAACGCTATTTTCCGATATGATTATACTTTACTTATTTAGACACTACTGTATATAGCGTATATTAATACATAGTAAATAGTTTAACGGATCCTTAGAGGATGGTTATCCCAAACATCCTTTAAGTTACTTGTATTTTAGTTGATATTTCACTTGAGTTGGATTTATTTATATAAGAATGTTAATCCTGACTCGAGTGTTTTGTGTTTTGCTTTACGCTCGGGTCAGACTGAGTGATACAGCATTTGAGACTCACCTTTGGAGTTGGAGCTTCGCTTGGAGATCCAGCTATCTATCGATCCTGCTTTCAGTTATTCCGTCGATCTAGTGATGTATTCAGATCTGGTATTTGATTATTGTATTGAGACACCTATTGTATTCGAGACCTCTGTTTTATCTTGTTTAACTCTGTTATATATATAGTAGCTTTATGAACTACTATCCTTTTGTTTCCGCTGCATTATTGTTATATTACTCTGTGTCTGTGATCTGTAATTATTTTATTTACTGTATATGCTGAGTTTCTGCCAAATTTTATTTACAACGCAGTATTTTGAGCAATTGAACTCCAGCATGAGTGTCTACCTATACACTTATAATGGATGCGAATGGTTGAAAATACTGGGTCGTTACATAGTCGATCATAGGTTTTATGGTACATTGAGTGAACGTATTTGTACTTTTACTATAATTTTATATATTATGCCAAATTCCAACTATATAATTAACTATAACCATATTCTGATAAGATGGATAAGTTGACTATGAGTTGGAACAGTGGATGGAGTTAAGAATATACAAATATCCCAATAAAGCCATGGGAGATAGGTCGTATTGAAAGGCATTGACTTAAGAAGAGCATGAATGTGACATGTAGAAGGGTCCTTGAAGTTGAATGGTACTTGACTTCCTTATTGGGCCTAAGCTAACCTTTGATAGTAGATCCCCATAGGATTGACGATTGATGGTGTACATTAAATCAAGATATATGGGAAGTAAAGAATTTATATGTTGTAGATATCCAGAAGAAGTAATCCAATTAGTTCCCGAAGGAAGGTCTGAAGAAATCACTCCAAGACGAAAACCTCGATTTTTAATATATTTTGAAAGGAGATAAGTAAGAAATAAGTGGAAAGGAAGAAAATTCCAAAAGAAGGGTCAAATAAAACCACTCCGAGTTCGACCTACGAAAGAATTTAATAAAAGGTTTAAAAAATATATATAATATATTTGAAATAATTTTCAAGGGATCTATTTAAAAGTAGAAAAACTCTATTTTGAATAGTAAGAAAATATTAAATTTTCTGAAAAATAATTATATTTTATCTAAATAAAATTTATAGTGGAAGTTAAATTTTGTTTAGATCGAAAATTTCAGTTAAAATGGGTTTTAATAAAGAGATATTTCTTTTGAAATGAAAAGAAAGTAGAGTGTATGTATAGCTCTTCGATTTTCCTGATTATGACAATTTTAAGTTTTAAGAATTCTTTTAAAGGGTGGACAATAGGAAGTTTAAAGGGTGGACAATAGGAAGTGGTATTGGTTTTAAATGGGGTAAAAAGAATGAAAAGGAGACTAATATTCAATAATAAAGTAGTAGGCAAACACATTACGACGGTTCAATGAAGAAGACAGTCAATATGGAGAAAAACTATATAAAGAAAAGAAATTTAAATAAGAGCTGTTTAGGTAGAAAATAGTTAAATAGTAGTAACATTAATTAATAAAAATAATGTTAGAAACTTATATAAAATAAGGTTAATATTAGAAAAATATAGGAAATTAAAAAGAAAAAACAAATAGTTTCCATTAATATGTGTAGTAATTGCACATACCTTTTAAAAGTTCTCCCTCATATGCTATTAGAGTCTCTATCAAGGTTGAAAATGGAGATAACATAAGTAATAGAAATATTATAAGATCTAACTGTCCTTGTATACTCTAGTTTTTATTGTTTAAAGTTATTAAAGATGTTTTACAAATACTATAAAGTGCATTTTTGAAAAAATGGTTTGGTATAACAATTGA
Source organism: Allium fistulosum (assembly GCA_030737815.1). Taxonomy (NCBI): domain Eukaryota; kingdom Viridiplantae; phylum Streptophyta; class Magnoliopsida; order Asparagales; family Amaryllidaceae; genus Allium; species Allium fistulosum. Next base: position 370,842,516 of record CM060906.1, on the reverse strand, counting down.
GGTTTTATAGGTAAAACTTAATAAATGGTTTGGGTTAAAAATTCCACTTTTTACGAAAAATCTTTTTTGTGAAAAGGCTTTAAAGGAAAAGTTAAATTGAATGACTATTCATGTAATAAGAACTTGACTCTTACTATTTGAAAAAAGGAAACGACCTTTTTAAATTAAGTTGTTAACATTTCCTTAGGACTGGATAAATAAAGTTAATTCATAAATCCTAAATTGTAGTTTTAAAAGTCAAGATCCCAAACTATTATTGATTTAATAAAAAGTTTCTATGTTTATATTTTTAAAGATAATTTTTTTGAATTAAGTACTTAAAGACTGTAAAGTTATAATTTTAGAAACAGTGGTGAAAACTAAACCAAAATTTTAACGGAGTGGATAGGGATGACTGCCTAGGTAAGACGGGGTAAAGATAAGGCTATGTATAAAATAGCGATGATTGCATATAGAATAGCAATAATGAATCTCCGTTGAATGTAAGGAATATTGGTATGAGCCTTGGAATGTTTTTGTAAACATGTGTGAAAGCCATAAAGAAGAACCCATAAAAAAATGGGAAATGGTATCAAAATACATTTGTGCGAGTTCTAGAGTATACTCGCATGGAAGATTAAAAATAAAGAAAGTATATACTGAGATTTGAGAATACTATCAAGAGGGTTGGATTGAAAGAAGATAGTAATATATTTGGCTATAATAACAAAAGTAATGAATGAACCTTATTTATTAAAAGTCAAAAAGGTAAGTTAAGAGATGTGGGTCATGGTAGAATGATATAGGGGTTTTTAGGCTCAAGGAAAAAGTTGAAGAAAAATTTAGTTTTAGAGACAACAAGTTTGCTTTTTAGGCTGAAGGACACTTTCTAGTATAAATCACAGAATGATAGTTGTAACTATCATTTTCTATATATAATAAAAAGTGTCCTTTAGACTAAAAAGCAAACTTGTTGTCCCTGAAACTAAATTTTTTTGCAACTTCTTCCCTGTGTCATTTTTTTGAATGATATAATAAAAATGTCCATTCTATTTAAGTAAGAAGTGATACGGCCACAACATCATTAATGTTAGTTGATGTTGAAGGGTAGCTTCTGGCAATTGTTTCTTCTAGGTTAGTTGGGTTGCAAACGTTAGTTGTCTCTATTTGTATAAAAACACATATGTTATTTTGTAAGAAATGTTCCTTTTTATTACAACGTTGATTTTCTAGATTGACCGCTATATATGGAAAACAGAATAAATACGGAAATCTCATGTAGACACTTACCTAATGCAAATTAAGAATGAAATTTTATAAAATAAATTAGAAAACTTATTAGCTACTAAAGTAAATAATGTTAAGTCCCAAAAGCCTTAAAATTTTGGAAAGATAAATTTTAGGAAGTGAAGGATAATGTAGGTTGTTGTGAAACCACGGGTCACTATCTCTATGCCTTAAAAGCTGAAATTTATAAATACACTTGTATGCTATGGTTGTGCTAAAATAAAAAGGGAGAGTTTTTGAAATTTAATATTAATTTCATAATAAGTTAGGATTAATCGTAGGCACTAGCCCATTAAATAAATTTCGATTATGGGATGTGGCTTGATTTATTTTAAAAAACTAAAAACATATACTTTTGAAAATTTGTTCAAAAATCTATGACTTTAAATATAAAATATTTTAGTAAAAGTTTTAAAAGGTAAGTTTTATTTTTCAACTATTTAAAATTTTAATTGAAAAAGATTTTGAACGAAAAAAGGTAAATTTTTTATTTTTGGAAGGCCACTAGCTTAGCACCGGAAAAGTTGACGGGTTAGTGAATAAGAATTTTACAGTGTCGTAGAATTTACAGTATATAAAACAAAGAGGGTAAAAATGGAAAATTTGTTTTAACCTTAGAATTTCAATTTCCGTTTCTTGTTGATAGTAGAAAAAATTGGTTTCTAAAATAATTCTAACTAATTTTTTTCCTTATGCAGGCTGTAGCTGGAAAAGTTGGAGAAGAATCGGGGGCAAAGAGAAGGTTTCTGGGTATAGTGGAATGGGTACATAAAAGAAGGATGGAAATATAGAATTCTCCATCTAAACCACTTTTCCGACATAAGAATATAGGTTTAGAAAATCAAATTTTCAAAATTTTGGATGTTAGAAATTGTATGATAGGTATTGGATAGTAGGAATTGGATGCAAAATTAGTTGAATCATACTTTTATTCGTAGAAGTGTAGGAATATTTGTGCGCGAAAACAAAGATTTTCATTTTTGAAAAGTTGCATACATATAGAATTGCTAGTATATTTGGGTTGTTTGCACCATACCTTCAAAATTGTTTTAAAGAATGCATTCATACGTCGGTTTCGTATTATTTAGCATACATATCATATACGTTGTGATACACCGTGTAGTTTGTTATCCCGCCTGTTGGCAAGGCCGTGACACCAAGACCATGACTAGAGACCGAAGACAGTTCGTCTACAAAAATCGGTTACACGCAGGTTCACTATGGATATCGATGAATTTTGTCCGAGTCTGGATCGAGCCAAAATTCATATGACACGACAAGCAAAGCTATGAGAGTCAACGTTCCAAATTTCAAGTCAATCCGAGTTCGTATGCTCAAGTTATGAACGATACAAAATTGGATGAAAACCAACCACCGGTCGAATCGCTCAGATTCGACTCGCTTCACAACCTTCAGAAGCCAACTTCGACTCGCTCCCTTCGACTCGCTTTGCAGAAGCCACCTTCGACTCGCTCAGTTCGTATCCCTCAGGAAAGCCCACTTTGACTCGCTCTGCTCGAATCCATCATGGAAGCCTACTCCGACTCGCTCCACTTTAACTCCACCTCAAAACCTCTGTTCGACTCGCTCCGCATCCTTCAGAAAACCATTGTTCGATTACATCCACTTCGCCTCCATCAGAAAGCACTAGTTTGACTCGCTCCACATCCTTCAGAGAAAAGCGGTTCGACTCCATCGATACGAAACCACAGTTCGTATCGATCACCTTCGACTCCGTCTCCTACACAGTTCGTATCCATCGTTGATCTTCTGATTGAATCCATCGTGTTGCCATATTCAAATCAATCGACCAGGGTTGAGCTTCTATCGATATGAACAAGGCAAGGTCCAGGTGCCACGTCATCGAGTCGAGCAGCGACTCGAACAAGACCGAGTAGAACAGCGATGCAGACGAGAGTGAGTCGAAGGAAACAGCCTCCCGGAAACCTCATTTCGTATTGATCATATCTCCCAATTTACAAGTCCAAATGCTATGAAATTTTCACAGAAGACTACGTACATGCTAGAGAATGACCACGTCAAATTTCAACTCCATTGGATGAAATCTTGATCGAGTCAAAATCTGTTCGTGTCGATCACGGATCGGACCAAAACTTCACGGGCTTGGGCGTGCGGGCCTGGTCACGTGCCAGAGAGGGTCTCCCGAGATCTGAGCGAAATATCAGCCTCCTACACCTATAAATAGACCCTCAAAGCCAACAGAAAAGGGGTTCTTCCTCTTTGAGATCTCCAACGCCCAGACTCCGCCAGATCCAGATCTGAACTCCATTGCTGCTGATACTAACTACATTCATTGCTGCAAATCATTGTCATTCACTGTAATTTGCTGAAATCAATTGTAAACATAAAAGAAGGATCAATAAAATCATCAACTTCAGAGTGGACGTAGGCAAGATCGCCGAACCACTATAAACCTTGTGTTTCTGTCTATCTCTCTACGTTTTAAGTTCATTATTTTTCACTTTTTATCCTCTACATTATTTAAATCTGAGATCTATGATTATATACTGCTGATTTGTGTTCATACACTGGTGCTTTCACGAAATTTGGGGTTTGTGACCATTTTTGGCGCAAACACTTTGGTGCTTTCACTGAGAACTGAACTTGGGATTCTATCATTTGGAAATTGAATTTGAAGACTTAGAGAATTCAGATCTTAAAAGCTATGACAAGGCAATCAAATAGAAGACAAAGGCTAGAGAGAGGTCAGCATGAAGGGAGTCAAGAGGCTTCCTCGGGTGCAAATCAGACATCGATCTTCATCACCAGGGATGAGATAGAGACAATGATGAAAAGACAAGAGGAAATGATCCAGAACTTGCTTCTTCAAATTGGGCAGCTTGGAGCGCAAAATCAAGGAACAACCAGAACTCAAAATGGAGCAGGACCATCTGGCACAGCCCCAAAACTAGGGGACACTTACCCAGAGCATGTTGACCCGATCCTAGGAGCAGTACTAGGAGGAGCTGCGCAGCGCGGCGTTGATAGAGAAGCGAATGCTCGTTCAGGAGAGCAGACTCCAGGAATCCCTCGTGAACTCGGGGGGGGGGGGGGGGGGGGGGCAAATCGGAAACAACGGACAAGGACTACAATATGGAGATAGTGACAGGTTGGCAGAGATGGTCAGACGAGCCATGAGAGGCGGACTGGTGAATAGAGATCTGGAGGATGTGAATAGGAGTCCCTTTGCTCCTACGATCAGGCAAGCTAGGAATCCACCAGAATTCAAGCTACCAACAGTGGAAATGTATGATGAGAGGACGGATCCTGCAGTCCATCTGACAAGGTATATGAGGCACATGGAAGTCTTGGGGGCATCATAGGAAGTCATGGCCCGGTGCTTCCCATTGTATCTAACAGACATTGCGGCGCTATGGTTTAGACAGCTGGAGAGTGGCTCCATTGGAACATGGACCGATTTGACCGAAAGGTTCATGAGGCAGTTTAAGGTTCACATTTCGAGACCCAAGAATGTGATGAGTTTGGCAGCGCTAAAGCAAAGAACCGGGGAATCTTTGAGGAACTTTCTGACGCGATTCAATGCGGCGGCATCATCGGTGGATTGACCCGATCCATCCATTGTTTTGATGGAAGCTGTATCTGGCATAGCTGATGGCACAAAATTCAAGAATTCATTGACAAGGGATCCACCTATGGATCTAGGAGAATTTTATCATGAGGCTGAGGGATTTTTGCAGTTGGAGGATGCAAATGCTAAGAGAGAGGAAGGAGAAGGAGTCGATGTTTACGCAGTCAAGGGTGAAAACCCTCCTAAAACAGATTCAGGAACCGACAGAGGGAAACGAAAAGCCCAGGATAATGATAGTGGACCAACGCGACCACGAAAGGAACCAAGATTCACCTCCTACACGGAGTTGAATGAGACTTTTGAGCAAATCTACCAGAACACCAGGGGGCAGATTCCTTAACGAAAGCCAATAAGAAGGGATCCGACCAGCAATGAAAGAAGGTCAGACAAGTACTGCTTATTCCACGAGCTGAATGGCCATAGCACGAATGATTGCAGACACTTGAAGGATGAGGTTGAGGGACATATCCGGAATGGTCTGCTATCGCAGTATGTAAGAAGGGGAACAACAACAGTGGAACGAGAGCGACCACCACCTGCACCTACTGGGGACGGCTCGGGATCGAGGCGTCAGCTTGTCATCAATTGATGGGGGTAACGACGAATACGTAGCAAACTCCACACCAACACGATTAAGTCATTTACACATGTAAAGACCGCGAACGATCCTCAGGCATGCTCTGATACGGTTACTAATCGCAACGGTGTAGGTGTTTGTACGTTGACGTCCCTATTTTACTTTTATTTCCCATTCTAATGTTTGAACTTGATTTTGTTGGACATTTCTGTTAAAAAACTCATTTTGAATAAAAAGTATGCCATTTGTGATGCCATGGCGGCTAAGCCACTTACACATGTAAGGGATCACGAACGGTCCTCAGGCATGCTCTGAGATGGCGATAAACCGCCACCACAAACAGTTCAGAAACTCACTCGAACGTGAAATCTGGCACTGATAATACTAAGTCCCCCCCGGGCACACAAAAATCGCCTTGAACGGCACCCGACCATGAACGGTCACAATTCGCCTCGAACGGCACCCGACCGCGAACGGTCACAACTCGCCTCGAACGGCACCCGACCGCGAACGGTCACAATTCGCCTCGAACGGCACACAACCGCGAACGGTCACAATTCGCCTCGAACGGCACCCGACTCCGAATGGTCACAATTCGCCTCGAACGGCACCAGACCACGAACGGTCACAATTCGCCTCGAATGGCACCTGACCACGAACGGTCACAGATCGCCTCAAACGGCACCCCGACCGCGAATGGTCACCCTTCGCCGCAAACGGCATCCGACCGCGAACGGTCACATATCACCTCGAATGACATACGATCCCGAACGATCGTCATTCGTGGTCAAATAAAACTATCAATTCCTTTGCAGGTCATCAACAGGATATGAACATCAAGCTCATGGCATTACAAAGCAACAACTTTCATCGGAGAAACGATAACTATTCAAAGTAAAGATTGAAGCATTTCAAAGCACATCATGTTTCCACAAGACGTACTTTGGGGGGCAAATGTTATCCCGCCTATTGGCAAGGCCGTGACACCAAGAACTTGATTAGAGACCGAAGACAGTTCGTCTACAAAAATCGGTTACACGCAGGTTCACTATGGATATCGATGAATTTTGTCCGAGTCCGGATCAAGCCAAAATTCATATGACACGACAAGCAAAGCTATGAAAGTCAAAGTTCCAAATTTCAAGTCAATCCGAGTTCGTATGCTCAAGTTATGAACGATAAAAAATTCGATGAAAACCAACCACTGGTCGAATCGCTCAGATTCGACTCGCTTCACAACCTTCAGAAGCCAACTTCGACTCGCTCCCTTCGACTCGCTTCGCAAAAGCCACCTTCGACTCGCTCAGTTTGCATCCCTTAGGAAAGCCCACTTCGAATCGCTCTGCTCGAATCCATCATGGAATCCTACTTCGACTCGCTCCACTTTAACTCCACCTCAGAACCTCTGTTCGACTCGCTTCGCATCCTTCAGAAAACCATTGTTCGACTCCATCCACTTCGCCTCCATCAGAAAGCACTAGTTCGAATCGCTCCACATCCTTCAGAGAAATGCGGTTCGATTCCATTGATACGAAACCACAGTTCGTATCGATCACCTTCGACTCCGTCTCCTATACAGTTCGTATCCATCGTTGATCTTCTGATTGAATCCATCGTGTTGCCATATTCAAATCAATCGACCAGGGTTGAGCTTCTATCAATACGAACAAGGCAAGGTCTAGGTGCCACGTCATCGAGTCGAGCAGCGACTCGAACAAGACCGAGTCGAATAGCGATGCAGACGAGAGCGAGTCGAATAAAAGCGAGTCGAAGGAAACAGCCTCCCGGAAACCCCATTTCGTATCGATCATATCTCATAATCTACAAGTCCAAATGCTATGAAATTTTCACATAAGACTACGTACATGCTAGAGAATGACCATGCCAAATTTTGACTCCATTGGATGAAATCTTGATCGAGTCGAAATCTGTTCGTGTCGATCACGGATCGGACCGAAACTTCACGGGCTTGGGCGTGCGGGCCTGGTCACGTGCCAGAGAGGGTCTCCCGAGATCTGAGCGAAATATCAGCCTCCTACACCTATAAATAGACCCTCAAAGCCAATAGAAAAGGGGTTCTTCTTCCTCTTTGAGATCTCCAACGCCCAGACTCGGCCAGATCCAGATCTGAACTCCATTGCTGCTGCTACTAACTATATTCATTGCTGCAAATCATTATCATTCACTGTAATTTGCTGAAATAAATTGTAAACATCAAAGAAGGATCAATAAAATCATCAACTTCAGAGTGGACGTAGGCAAGATCGTTGAACCACTATAAACCTTGTGTTTCTGTCTATCTCTCTACGTTTTAAGTTCATTATTCTTCACTTTTTATCCTCTACATTACTTAAATCTGAGATCTGTGATTATATACTGCTGATTTGTGTTCATACACTGGTGCTTTCATGAAATTTGGGGTTTGTGACCATTTTTGGCGCAAACATAGTTATACATGATTGGCTGCAAAATTGGTTGCACACTAATTGGTTGGACAGCTTAGAATGGTTGCGCACTATATAACATTATTCAGCTCTTCAGGAATTTCGGAGACGAAATTCTTATAAGAGGGAAAGAATGTGACACCCCAAAAAAATAAATAAAAATTAATGAAAAAGAGTTAACAAATAATTATTAACGCCCAAAAGTAAATTTTTTGTAAACACCAGAATTTGACACTTGCATTATTGTGTTCGTGGCGATCATCTGATGAACTTTCATATATAAAGTTTTACGATCAAAGTTCAAATGAAAATATTATTAACGTTTGAAGTTTTTGAATTGGAATTAATTTGAAACAAATTAAGGAAATAAATGTTGATAACTTAGAATTAAAATAAACATCAAATGCAAATGTAAACGTTAAAGTAAATAACTACGTAAATCTAATTAAATCGGCGCTAAAGTGGAAATAAATAAAAATTGCCGCGGGTAAAGGTAATCAACATTAACATTTAAAAAGAAGGCAATAAATATTATCAACTTATCATTTGGACAACCGTTATATATAAATGTTAATTAACAATATTAAATCATATTAATCTAAGTGTGGAAAAAATAAATGATAATTGATTAACTTAACCCAATGGAATAAAATCAGTCACAAGAAATAAAAGGAATAAAATAAACACTTAACGTATATACAAGCTAGCAATCGACTGATGGGGGTATAGCGGTCGACCTGTAGGTACTATGGCGGTGAAAATGAACCTAATCATAACGGCCCAGATTTAATAAATTAAAATCTAACGGATGAAATTGATTTGTGCGCCTATAAATGCAGGTATAACCCTTACTTTTCTTCTCATATTTTCTGAATCAAGGAGCGAAGCTCCGCCATTTTCTATTCTACACAAATTCTACGAAATCTGGAAATTATAAAATAGTGTGTGGGGGGAGAATAGCAGAAAATAAAAAGGACAAGAATAACGGGTGAATCAACTACGAAGAAGAGGTAAATTCTAAATCTAAAACTCTACAGGTACGTTTAATTCAAATCTCTTCTCAGATCTATAATCCTAATAAATACGTATACGCTTTAATATATATTTTGGTAGAAGGAAAGGTAGTCAAATCAGAAGAATGGATTTAGATCTGGAGATTTGAAAGCTAAAAGGTGAGTGGAAAATTATATATTTTTGTATAATATTAGATTAATATCATTGTGAATCTGTTCTTTTTATGCCTAACTGTAAATTTTGGAATTGTAGGCTCATATATATATATATATGTATGTATATGTATATGTATGTATATGTATATGTAGATATATACGGTAACCTAAGATCCTTGCCTACATATTCTGCTAACTGTTATCTTTAATTTAACGTGTATATATGTAAATCTGGTATGTAAGGAGTGAAAATAGTCCCTAAAAGTTATGAAAATAAGTCATAAATTATATTGTATATTAATTCCAAAATTGGTTAGTTTAATGTTATAAGTTGTATAACTTGAAAAAAAAAATCTCTAATTTGATTGGGATTTAAGTTATATTTTACTTCGTTGGAATGAAGAATGTTTTCATGTAATTTCGGTAAAATATCCAACTTTATAATTATATGTATTACATTGTGTTGTTTGAAATCATAAGGAATGTATCTAAAAAAAGAGATGTGCAAAGTAAGTAAGTTTACCATATTTTGCACTGTCTATTTCAAATAAAACAAAAAAGATAATTTCTTGTAATTCCAAACACAATGCAAATTCTCTTTTAGATCATTTATGGAAAATTACAGTGTTAACATTTCATTTTGGGAAGATGTAGTTCCAATGCATTAAAATGTAGAAATTCCTAAAGGTGAAAATTAGGGTGTTATAAATACAATTAATAATAATCCCAATGTCATTAAAAATATATAAGAAAAGAAACCATAAGCGCTAAAATGAATAAGACAATGAACTAAAGAATTGGGGAAGTTATGGTAATTTCATTAGATAGGCATAAATAGCAAAGAAGCAGTAAATATACTCAATTGTATAAATTGAAAAGAAGTAGTAAATTATATCTAGTTGTAATAATTAGAAATAGAATAGTAATAGATGTTTAATCTATTAAATTAGAAAGAAGTAGTAAATGTCATCTAATGACACTAATGAAATAAGAAGCAAATGCATGTAAAAGTAAATGAATATTAATAACTGAACTTAGGAGGCATAATAACAGCTAAATTTATATAGCCTCAAGTTTACGTTATGGAGGGTGTGAATCATTAGATCTAGTCAATGATTTAAATTAACTATAAATGAAAAAGTAATTGGCAAGGGTTCGAATGTGATGTCAGTAATGTTGCACAACAAAAGTCTTCCCTCCGAAGGGGGCTACCAGTAGTTGTGTATACGTTGCACTGATGTGGGACATCTCCAACTGTAGAACGCGCAGGAATATACGTTCGCGTATAACTGAAGGAAATATACCATAGTAGGGTTCGCTTGGATTTGAAGTGTTAAAGGGCCAAGCAGGGTCTAGTTCAATTCTTATAAGGGGTATGTGTTAAGTAACCAAGTGGGCATTTCCTTAATTGCATTATGCAATCTAAATGGGATGGTGAGCTTGGCTCGGCGCTATGTCGGCAAGGTTTTTACCATATATGTGAGAAGTAGGGTTATGCACATAGGTTGAGGCCGTCATTAGCCCTTGAGCGGTCATTAGAAGGACTCGTATTACGCCTAGATAGACTACACGTCCTACTACTGTAGGTTACGTATGGGACATGCACTACCTCAAAGTTGTTTTGTTAGTTTGCTTGTTATTGGGAGGCAAGGACAAATAACCCTTAATTGAAGTCTTTTAAGCAAAACGATTGTTTGAGGAGCCGAGTCCTCAATAATCCAAGGAGTTGAGTCCATAATAGTCCGAGGGGCGAAGTCCTCGATATGAAGTAGTTAGATAAGTCTTCGAGACGAATAAGAATATATCTAAATAGTTGTAATTCCATTACCAGGCACTAACGGGAATATCCTTAGTGTAACGACCTGCCTTTTCGACCATTAAAAGTCAACATCAAATACATCCACAGTATTCGAATGTCGAACATCCAATCTTCGAAAAGGCATATTATTAGGGTAAAATAAAAAGAATAACATGGAAAAGAATAGGGAAAACAGAATCTCACGGTGGAAAAGATAATATATAATATAATAAGACAGTATAAACTGTCACTCCAAGATACAAAGTTTATCAGAATTAAAAAACAAATCCCATTAGCTAGACAGTTATAAATTTCCGACCTTACAATTGCTGATCAATATATATATATATATATATATATATCTGTGTGTGTTAGCACCAAAATTGGTCACTAACCTCATTGAGAAAGATTATGTAGAGAGATTAATGAAGAAGATAAATTAGAACTGAAAGATAGTGTAATTCAATGCCAAAAGAACAACAAAAACGAGAACACCAGATTTATAGTGGTTCGGCGTAGCTGCCTATGTCCACTTTGAGTTTTGATCTTTATTGCTTTCCCAAGTAGTTGAATACAGATACAATCCATATATTAATGACTTAAATACAAGTTTGAACTGAAAATAATCAGTCTTGAAAGTGGCAGAGTTTCGCTAGTGTTCTCCAAAAAGGTCCTTTTTCAGCATGCCCCTGCCCCTCTATTTATAGACGAAGATGGGTTGGACTTCCCTCACGGGCCTAGGAACAAGGTACCTCGGCCCATAGTAGATGACTACTGTGCACCGTTCCATGCAAGACGGACGAGACAAGCCGGACCACATTTGGCCAAACTAGGAACTATGCGCTATCGTGGCTGAACGACGTTTGCCGAGCGAGGCATGCCGAGCGACGCCCTCACTGAAGGTTTAATGTTAACCTTTTCTTCGAACTTATGCGATATCCTGACGACGAGCGATGAGTGTAGGCCGGGCGGCAATCGTATGCCGCATGAGAGACTTGTGCCTAGTAAGGTCTGAAGACAAACGAATCCCTTCATGCCGAACGAGGTTCCGTGCCGAGCGAGGCTCTGTGCCGATCGAGGCTCTACACCGAGTGAGACTCTGTGCCGATCGAGGTTCCGTGCCGAGCGAGGCTCTGTGCCGGTCGAGGCTCTACGCCGAGCGAGACTCTATGCCGATCGAGGCTCTACGCCGAGCGAGACTCTGTGCCGATCGAGGCTCTACGTTGAGCGATGGCTTTGCATGCCGAATGGGAACTTTGTGCCGAGCCTCTCGTTACAGGGTCAAATAACCGATTAACAATATATATATGTATATATATATATATATAATACAATGGAAAATAAAAATATTACGGCAGGTGAGCATCCAGCTCTACTCCATGAGCTTTATGTGCCACCAATGAAAACCTGGAAAAATACTCGGTATGACCCGAGTATTATAATAAAATAACACCCGGATCAGTCTGGAAATCCATCGTGAGAAAACTCAAGTAATATGGTGAACATTTAATAATTCTGTGAGACCACGCCGCTAAATGTGGAATGGGTTTTTACATCACAAAAACAACTTCCATGCATGAAGAAATGTGAAACAATTCAAAGCAACAATCCAAACAAGAAAAGATAAACACAGACAAGATTAAAATCCAAACTTAAAGAGTCGACAAAATAATTAAATTTCAATAAGAGCTCTAGACACTTCTTGATGTAATTAAGGAAACAAATCAAAGGTTTGAGGAAGTCCAATCGGACCTCGCCAACCTTACGTAGAATCCAAGTATTTAACATCTCCGAAAGCATTTAGTAGAACCCAATCTAGAGTAGATATTAAGATACCCTAATGGGAATAATCCGACATAAATTGGCCTCCACTCGTTTTCTGATTTTAGTCATTTCCAATAAAGGATATCAACACACAAATGAGCAACAAATCATCTTGGGTTGACGAAATACAAAAGAAGAAAGATTAATTTCAAGGTTCGAATAGAACAAGGAAGATGAATTTATCCAACATGACTGGAAGGGTGGGCCCCCTTCACCGAAAGTATATCTCTAGATAAAATATACTTAAGAGCCCACGCCAAACACACATCACTCTCGGGAACATCCAAGCTGGACCCCGTTAAATCCACATACATCTGAATATACTCACATCAACGCATGCTACCAACAACTTTCTAGATAAATGTGAATATATCCTAATGGGTGCAACCCACATGGCTTAACTCCTACTCGCTCTTTGGTTTTAGTTTTCCATGGCATTGGATGTCAATGCTCAAAACAAGCAACAAATCGTCGTAGATTGACGAAGCACAAAGAACGATATCAAAATCGATAGTTAAGAAATCCACTATCGAAAGTAAACGAATGATTGTATATGGAAATTCGATCGCATACACTTGTCACCAGTAGACGAATCAAGATTCAAAACATTGATTCTTACTTATGTTTGATTTTCATAGTACAAATATTTCTAATATCATTTTAAAAACCGTTAACCCAAAAAACGAATCGATACCCTAGGTTGAGTGTGAAAGCACCAACCCTGTTTCTTAGAGAAAAAAATATAGAAAATAAATGTAAAACGAGCAGAAATAGTAAAGAGACAAGAAGATTTTTATAGTGGTTCAGCTGTTAATGATGCCTACGTCCACTTTACAGCTTTTATTAGCCGACTGATGTTACAAGATTGATTTGGTTTACAATATGATTGAATCGCCTAAGTTAGATCTAAATTACAAGTACTTGGAAACAATCGGAGGATCTCAATTGCTCCTTTGTAATTGTTATGTGGGTGAAGAAGAGTGAAGAATAGTAATGGCAGAGTTGTAGCAGCCAGTCCTGAGATCCCTTTCATGTTGCAGATGGGATGGTATTTATAAGGGTTGGAGAGCACTTAGGCCAGGACCATTTTGCCGAAAGCCTGTAGTCGTCATACAGAGGAAGCCCAAGAAGTTTGGATGTTAGTGGAGTAAACTATTTGGATCGGATCGGTACCGATCCAAAAGTTAAGCATTTTTTATGCTTCGACTACTTGGTCGCCTTTCTTACTTCATTTTGATGCTTTTCATGTTATTTCATAGCTTGTTGACTTGTTTTGATGATGATTCACCTGTGGGCTAGATTGAACTATATTCTGAGTCAGATGAACCTTCACCCCTTAAGCTTGGATTTTGGAGTGCTACCAAACTTGTTAAGTGAGCTTAGTAGAGGCATAGGGTCACGTTGCAAAAGGAATGAGGCATATATGAGCAACTAATTCGGATTGGTACCGATCCAGTTGGATCGGATCGGTGCCGATCGGTGCCGATTCGAAAAGTTTGCTTATTTTTAGGCTAAACTCTTTAGAGACTCTTGTCTTTCTTTCATAGGCCTTTCGATTAAGTTTCGAGTCGTTCTGTCGTAGCCTAAATGTTCTAACTTCTTTTGAATTCAACTGGGTTAAAAACTCGGTTAACATTTGCCCTCCAGAGTACGCTTTCGTTGAAAACAAGGTGTGCTCTGGAATTCACTATCTCTAAGTTTTCATTTTAAGGATTCTCATTGATCGTGTTGAGCTATCTCGTGATATGCCGTTGAGCTATTCAGCTTTCAATGTGGATCTTCATTGCTCGTGATTACTCAGTAATTTGGACTTGAGTTTTTCAAGGATGTATATGAACATCAAGGAAGTCATACTGGAGAAATTTGGTGTGGTATAGGCGAAATAATTCAGGTCAGTACTGTTATCCGGCATTCTAGCCCGGCTATATTGGACTGGTTGCACGAGTTAGATCCGACTGCTATCAAGGTTGATGACTCCATAACAATGATTGTAGGACCCAAAAGTCAAGTACAGATGGTTATATAAAGTCAGAATTGAATGGAATTGGTAGATAAATAATGTAAAATGCATAAAGTATGTAATATAGATTAGTGAATGGGAGGGATCAGTATGGGTTTGGTTTCCTTAAGAGGGTTCGGAATAATTCATCTCATAAAGGACGATCGACATAGTTGAGTAAAGGAGGGATCGACATATTTTGAATAAGATGGCTCAGCATATTTTATAGAGGGATTGTTATCCCGCCTTTTGGCAAGGCCGTGACACCAAGAGCTTGATTAGAATTCAGCAACAGTTCGTTTTGGAGATCGGCTACACGAAGGTTCACTACAGATATCGATGAATTCTGCCCGAGTCTGAATCTGGCTGCAGTTGATGAGACACGTCAAGCAGAGCCATACAAACCAATATTCCAAGTTTCGAGTCGATCCGAATTCGTATGCTCAAGTTATCATCGATGAGAAGTGGAGGGAATAGCCCTAGGTTCGAATCCATAGGTAGAGGCACCGATCGAAACCATCAAGTCAAGCTCTGTTCGAATCCATGAAGCTAAAGCCATTCGAATCCCTCGAGTTAGGATGCTTCGAATCGATGAGGCGATGGTCGTTCGGATCCATTAGTTCGACTCCCTATGGTTCAGAACCATCAAAGAATGTTCGTTCGAGTCAGTTCCTATGAGTTACTTCGAATCCATCCACGAGGCCTTAGTTCGAATCCATGAGACAGCCTATGTACGGATCCATCGGGACAAGGCCATGGTTCGTTTCCATCGAATGCGAGCCTCAGCCTCGAATCGATCAGAACGGATCACACTTCGAATCCATCGGAGCCATTCCATGCTTCGAGTCTGAGAAGTGGAAGGAGCTTCGAATCCGTCCTGTAATTGTCTTCGAACACATTACCTCGTATCCATTGAGCATTCCCATCTTCGAATCCATTCAGCAGTACAGTCTTCGAATCAATCGACTGTGGAGTGCTCTGATCGATACGAAGGGAACGTACGCTCTGTCGATTCGAAGGAGCATACCTTCGAATCCATTACCACGAATCCACGCAGTCAAAGCGGCGAAGAACATGGAGTCGACCCAGTCAATACGGAGTGAAAAGCGGATCGATACGAGGGACACGCACCACATCATCGCCTTCACGTGCAGGAGCATGGATTCGACCCTATGGATTCGAACCATATCGATTCGAACGAATCCATAGGACGAAGAACACCATCTTGAATCGATCATAACTCGGGATCTACAGATCCAAATACTATGAAATTTTCATAAAAGCTTGACCACATGTTGAAGAATGTTCACACCAAATTTCAGCTCGATTGGACAATTTCTTGATCGATTCGAACGTAGCTTCGAATCGATCCCAAAGTGGGCCCGGACTTCCAGAAAGCGGGCATGTGGGCCCACTGACGTACCAGAACTGGTCTCCCCTCGGTTTAGGCGAAATATCAGCCTCCTACACCTATAAATAGAGCCCCTGGTCATTCAGAAAAGGGGGTCGGATAATTCTAAGAGCTAAAGAGCGCCCAGACTCTGCCAGATTTACTCTGAATCACCATTGCTTCCTTAGATTCAGACTTAGCTCACAAAACCAGTTGTAGTGCGTTATAAGAAGTTGTAATCTTCAAGTGTCGAGCAATAAAATCATCAAACTTCATAGTGGACGTAGGCTACAAAGCTGAACCACTCTAAATCGCTTGTCTTTGCACTTTACTTTCTGTCATTTTGGAGTTTTTGTTAGATAATCCATAGCGTTAATTTTCATTCTCCGCGTTTATCTCTTCAAAGACTTCCGAAGAGTGTTGTGCCCATTTTTGGTACAAACACTTTGGTGCTTTCACTGAGAAAACCAGTTTTTCTCCTGCTCCTCGGATCTACCATCGATACCGGATTGCATAGATCCAAGAGGAAGATCCATATCTCTACTCCGGAATCCTTCCATTCTATTCAGATTTGTATAAAATCTAGGAAAGGAATCTACAACTCGAAATGGTTAGTACAAGAACCACTTCTACAGCTGCTGACCAAGAAGGTCGAGGTCGACAGAATCCTGCACAGTTGCCTCCATCCAACCAAGGCAACACTGCTCACTCAGATCCGTCTGGGACAGTAACCAGACAAGAGTTCCAGGCATTACTCCAGGAACTGACCCAAAGCCGACAACAGTTGGCTGAACAGTTGCGTGTTAACATTGAACTAACCAACCAACTAAACCGCCAAAGCCATAGAAAGTCCAGGAGGGGTGATGTTTCCCATGCATCTACTGGAAGTTCCGCTTTGTCTGATTATCACCACAGGTCTACCCGTCCTCGGTTAGAAGGGAGTCGCGCACAGACTACTGGATATCAACCCGCTCTGACCGTTGGACAATTAAGGACGGGGCTGTCGACCAGCTTCCAAACAGGACCGTCGACACGAGAAGGCACTGCTCCACAATACACCACGGACAACCGCGCTGCAACCGATGCGGCAGAAGTAAGGACTGATACCCGGAATCTGTCAGAGTCGAACAATCAACAGCGCGGACATACTCCTGAGCCGTATGTCCCAGAGAATGCCGAGCCAAGGAGGCAAAATACGGACCATCGACAGCGCCCGGTCCAAACTCGCGCTGTAGAACCCAACCACACCTTAGCTTAGCATGCCCAGAATGTGCCAGTGTCAGATATCTCGACCATAATACGTCAGATGATCCGTGAGAGTCAAGGGCTCACTAATGATGATTGGGGAATCTCCCATGGACGTACCCCTTTTACAGACGAAATATTACGCATTGAACCCCCTCGACGATTCAGGATGCCAACTCTCCCAATGTACGAAGGGAATAGTGACCCGAATCAACATATTTTGAAATATGAATGGTCGATGAGTGCTGCGAGAGCTGACGATACAGTGAAGTGTCGGAGTTTCCCCATCTCTCTGGGGGGAATTGCAACGATGTGGTTCACAAGGTTGCCACCAAGATCTATCTCATCGTTCGATCAGCTGGCCAAGAAATTTGTCGAACAATTTCGCATGCATGTCGCCAGACCGAAAGACGTTAACAACCTGTCTAGTGTTACCCAAGCACGTGGAGAAACGCTCAGGCGATATTTGGAAAGGTTCCACGCATCATGTGTTGAGATTAGTAATCCCAACGATAACTCAATCTTGATGGCATTAACGAAAGGAATCGATCCCGATTCCGAATTTGGAAATTGGTTAGCTGGGAAGCCACCCGCGTCATTGGACCGCTTCTACTCCAAAGCCGCTCAATTCTTGCGACAAGAGGACGCAAAATAGTCTAGGAAACAGGACGATGCGGTACCCAGAGCTGGAGGAATAGAAAGTAATGTGGCAGTTAAGCAATCCGATGAGAGTTCCGGAAAGGTTCAGTTGAACATACAGAACAAACAAACTCAGCCAAGGGGCAACAATGTTCAGGGCAGGAGAAGAGATCAGAATCGAGGCCCACAGCATAGGACCCCAATGTTTGATAATTATACGCCGCTGAATACATCGTTGGAAAACGTGTATCTGCAAACTTGCAACACTGTGCGACATGATAAACCTGGTCCGAAGCAGTCGTCGGAGAGACAAATTCAAACAGGAAAGTTCTGTAGATTTCACGAGAGTTATGGCCACAACACCAATGAGTGTCGACATCTGCAGGACCTCATTGAAAAGCTGATCAGGGAGAGAAAGCTAGACCAGTTTGTGCGGGCACCGCAGTCTGGTGGAACGGGCCCTTCAAATCAGGATCGGGCACAAAATCAAGAAGGACAGAAGGAACCCGCTCGCATGGGCGGGAGGCTAGTTATAAACACGATAAGTGGTGGTCCCCACCCAGCAGACAGAAGCTGGGGGGAAATGGAGTCGTATGCTAGTTTGATCAGGCATGCAGACTTCGAATGTTGCAGTAATTGCGAAGATGGAACTCCGGCTAAACAGCAGAAGATAATGTCTGATGATATTGTATTCAGGAGCCGAGACGCTGGTAAAGTCGAAGCCCCTACAATCGACCCACTAGTCATATCTGCCTAGGTAGGTCCTGCTTGGATGAAGAGGATCCTGGTTGACAGTGGGAGTTCTGTAAATATCTTGCTTAAACGGGCTTACGATTTAATGAAGATGGAAGTAAAGGATTTAAAACCGTGCCAATCCCGAATCCACGGTTTCAACGGGAGTGCTACAATACCCATTGGAATAACAGAACTACCAGTGGAATTGGGAGTGGGAGAACGCCGAAGAGTGCGGATGCTGCAGTTTGTCGTTTTAGATATTGATTCACCTTACAATGCATTTCTGGGCCGTCCGGCCCTGGCAGAGTTCAGGGCAGCCATTGCCCCATGGTGTCTGACTCTGAAGTTCCCTACAGATCATGGAATCGGAGTCGTCCAAGGAGACCAGGCAGCAGGAAGAGCTTGTTATGTTGCTGAACTGCGCGGGGCGCAGAAGAAAGAGAAAGGAAAGGGCGTAGAGGAATCACTCTGCGTCCGTTTTGCGGATAATTGACAATTAGTGCCTGGGCCCCGGCCCGGGCACCCCGACCAATTCCTTAAGGATCTTGACCCCAGAGACAACGAAGATAAAAACGAATCTAAAGAGAGTCAAGCTTCCCTGGCCGAACTGACTATGGACGTCCCCGTCAGTGAAGATGACAATTCAAAAGTACTAAAAGTTGGGTCTCAACTAGGAAAACAGACGCAACAGGAATTGGTTGAGTTTCTCCAAGCGAATCTCGACGTTTTCGCTTGGACACACTCGGACATGTGCGGAATCTCACCAGACATCGCAAGTCACTCCCTGAATATTGATCCGCGACACGTTCCAGTCAAGCAGAAAAGGCGTGGTATGGATCCGGAGAGATCAGCTGCCCTTAAAGAAGAAATTGATAAGTTGCAATCGAATGGATTCATCCATGATGCCTTGTATCCGGAATGGGTGTCCAACCCCGTACTGGTTCGGAAGCCAAACGGAAAATGGAGAACTTGCGTCGATTACTCCGACTTAAACAGGCTTGTCCGAAAGATAGTTTCCCACTCCCTCGAATTGACCAGCTCGTGGATTCAACAGCCGGACGTGAATTACTATCTTTTATGGATGCTTATTCTGGCTACAACCAAATACCCATGCATTTGCCAGACCAAGAACATACTAGCTTCGTAACTGATCTAGGGCTCTACCGTTACAAAGTCATGCCATTTGGTCTAAAGAACGCCGGGGCCACATACCAACGCTTGGTTAACCGGATGTTTGCCGATCAAATCGGAAAGACCATGGAGGTTTACGTGGATGACATGCTGGTGAAGTCTCGATTCTCCATAGATCACGTCAGTGATCTAAATTCAATGTTCAGCATTCTTCGAAAATATGGAATGAAGCTCAACCCGTTAAAATGTCATTTCGGTGTCGCCTCTGGAAAATTCCTTGGGTTTATCGTTAATGCTCGAGGGATAGAAGAAAATCCCGAAAAGATCTAGGCAATAAGGGACTTACAAACTCCAAGAACCATAAAACAGGTCCAGAGCCTCAATGGGAAGGTAGCAGCATTAAGCAGGTTCATTTCGAAGTCAACTGATAAATGCATTCCTTTCTTTGATCTAATCCGGAAGGGGAAGCGAAACTTTGAATGGACCACGGAATGTGAAGGCGCATTCCGATCGCTGGTTCAACATCTTTCCACACCACCAATTTTGTCAAAACCAGTTGACCACGAACAATTGTACCTCTACCTGGCGGTATCAGAGCATGCGATCAGTGCTGCTTTAGTTCGGGAGGAAGACAAAGTGCAGAAACCGGTCTACTATGTTAGTAAATGGCTAACATGGGCTGAAAGAAATTACCCCCGATTAGAAAAGCTAGCCTACTGTCTGGTCATTGCCTCAAGAAAGCTTCGACCTTATTTCCAAGCTCACCCTCTTACTGTGTATACCGATCAGCCGTTACGACAGGTCCTCACGCGGCCTGAGACGTCTGGTAGGTTACTCAAATGGAACATTGAATTAAGCCAATTCGATATCACTTATACTCCGCGGAGAGCCATTCAAGGACAAGTCCTGGCAGATTTCATAGCTGAATTTACCATTTCAGAGGACTTACCCGAAACCAGTAAATCCCCCGAATACATCTGGAAGCTACATACTGACGGTGCATCGAACGACCGATGTTCGGGTGCTGGTGTTGTACTTGAGACGCCCGAAGGCCAATCTATATGTTACGCTTTGAAGTTCAATTTTCATGCAACTAATAACGAAGCTGAATATGAAGCCCTCTTAACCGGCCTAAAGCTTGCCAGAGATTTGAGGGTTATCGCTGTGGAAATTTATTGTGATTCCCAGTTAGTGGTATGTCAAGTACGGGGAGAATATCAAGCGAGAGATCGAAGACTTGCTGCTTACTTGGCTCAAGTTCAGAAAGTGTTGGAATAGTTTGATTATTACGCCATTTATTATATACCCCGAGAACGCAATCAAAAAGCCGATTCATTGGCAAAGTTAGCTAGCACAGGTGAAACACAGCAAGAGGGATTGGTCCCCGTCGAAACTTTATCCTTCCCGAGCATCGATCAAATGGAGATGAGTTTTGTATTTGAAACCGCTCCCGAAAGAGAATCGTGGATGACTCCATATCGAAACTACATCGAGAATGGGGCATTGCATGTGCACAGAAATGAGAAGAGACAAATTCTACGAAAAGCTTCACGATTCGTCATTCAAAACGGAGTAATGTATAGAAGGGGTTATTCTGTTCCACTCCTCCGGTGTATCGCGCACGATGAAATTAAACGAGTGTTACATGACGTACACGAAGGAGAGTGTGGCGATCACACCGGTGGGCAAGCTCTCGCCAAGAAAATACTCCGGTATGGATATTACTAGCCGACAGTAAACCGAGATGCATCAAACTATACAAGAAAGTGCGATAGGTGCCAGAAGCACGCCCGAATTCCGAGAGCCCCACCTACCGAGATAACTCAAATGGTCAGTCCCTGGCCATTCGCGATGTGGGGCATCGATATTATCGGCGCTTTACCTCTGGCGAGAGGTGGTGCGAAGTACGCCATCGTCGCCGTCGACTACTTTACAAAATGGGCTGAAGCCGAAGCCCTCGCAACGATTACGACAAAGAAAGTAATAAATTTCGTAGTTCGTAATATCATCTGTCAATTTGGACTCCCGCATACCATCATCACCAATAATGGAACCCAATTCGAAAGTGCAGAGTTCAAAAGTTTCTGTCAACGGTTTCATATTCATAAAAAGTTCTCGGCAGTTGCACATCCTCATGCAAACGGACAGGTTGAAGCTGTCAATAAAGTTATAAAATCCATTCTGAAAAAGCGATTGGAAAGGGCCGGGGGCAAATGGGTTGATGAACTCCCTATGGCATTATGGGCTTATCGAACGACTCACAAGACCGCAACCGGACACACCCCGTTTTCTTTATCTTATGGCTCAGAAGCCGTTATTCCAGTCGAGATAGAAGTTTTTTCCCATCGCGTGACTTATTATGATCCGAAAACAAACGCTATATTGCTTGCTGAATCTTTGGATCTACTAGATGAGAAGCGGGAAGAGGCCGATTTGAGAGCGGCCGCACATCGGGGTCGAGTCGCCCGACTGTACAATGCCAAAGTTCAACCTCAAACTTTTGAACTCGGCGATCTCTTTCTCAAGAGAATCTATCCGGTTCCTTCACACATGAAACCAAATTGGGAAGGACCATACACGATTACCCGAAGACTCGGAGATGGCACATTCAAGCTATCGACCATTGACGGTCTTGATTTGCTAAGAGCCTGGAACAGCGAGAGTATTCGTCGCTATTACACATAACAGGCTCTATTTATTTCATTATATTTTTTCCATTTAGCAGTTTGCTTTTGCATTTCGAAATTAGAATTTATAATAAGGCAATTGACTTTGCCATATTTTCTTATTCCAGCAATAAATGCCATCTCTTCGAGCCAGAGCGGTGATTCATTAAATACAATGTACGACATCACGATGCACGAAGAGCTAAATTCCATCACGCAATGGGATTTATTCAAGAAAGGAGTGGCTGTGTTACGACCGGCCACTCGCTAAGTGAAACCCGAGCTCGGGGGCAAGCCATCACATCAGGCCGGAAAAGGGTTGATACACGACAACCCTCCACCTAACTCCGTACTCCCAGAGTGCGAGACGGAGTATAAATATTCCTTAACTCCGTACTCCCAGAGTGCGAGACGGAGTATAAACATTCCTTAACTCCATACCCCCAGAGTGCGAGACGGAGTATAAACATTCCTTAACTCCGTACTCCCAGAGTGCGAGACGGAGTATAAACATTCCTTAACTCCGTACTCCCAAAGTGTGAGACGGAGTATAAACATTCCTTAACTCCGTACTCCCAGAGTGCGAGACGGAGTATAAACATTCCTTAACTCCGTACTCCCAGAGTGCGAGACGGAGTATAAACATTCCTTAACTCCGTACTCCCAGAGTGCGAGACGGAGTATAAACATTCCTTAACTCCATAATCCCAGAGCGCGAGACGGAGTATAAACATTCCTTAACTCCGTACTCCCAGAGCGCGAGACGGAGTATAAACATTCCTTACCTCCATACTCCCAAAGTGTGAGACGGAGTATAAACATACATCAATTCCATACTCATCCCCAAGACTGGGGGCATGACCAATGCAGAGCACGCCGGTTGGACGTTTATCTAATAGAAGATTGCAAAAAAGACGACTGTCAAGCAATTAACTGAATGGACATATCCAGCACGAAAGATTGCAGTTTTACAAAGCACATCATGTTTACACAAGACGTACTTTGGGGGGAAATGTTATCCCGCCTTTTGGCAAGGCCGTCACACCAAGAGCTTGATTAGAATTCAGCAACAGTTCGTTTTGGAGATCGGCTACACGAAGGTTCACTACGGATATCGATGAATTCTGCCCGAGTCTGAATCTGGCTGCAGTTGATGAGACACGTCAAGCAGAGGCATACAAACCAATATTCCAAGTTTCGAGTTGATCCGAATTCGTATGCTCAAGTTATCATCGATGAGAAGTGGAGGGAATAGCCCTAGGTTCGAATCCATAGGTAGAGGCACCGTTCGAACCCATCAAGTCAAGCTCTGTTTGAATCCATGAAGCTAAAGCCATTCGAATCCCTCGAGTCAGGACGCTTCGAATCGATGAGGGGATGGTCGTTCGGATCCATCAGTTCGACTCCCTATGGTTCAGAACCATCAAAGAATGTTCGTTCGAGTCAGTTCCTACGAGTTACTTCGAATCCATCCACGAGGCCTTAGTTCGAATCCATGAGACAGCCTATGTACGGATCCATCGGGACAAGGCCATGGTTCGTATCCATCATATGCGAGCCTCAGCCTCAAATCGATCAGAACGGATCACACTTCGAATCCATCGGAGCCATTCCATGCTTCGAGTCCGAGAAGTGGAAGGAGCTTCGAATCTGTCCTGTAATTGTCTTCGAACCCATTACCTCGCATCCATTGAGCATTCCCATCTTCGAATCCATTCAGCAGTACAGTCTTCGAATCAATCGACTGTGGAGTGCTCTGATCGATACGAAGGGAACGTACGCTCTATCGATTCGAAGGAGCATACCTTCGAATCCATTACCACGAATCCACCCAGTCAAAGCGGCGAAGAACATGGAGTCGACCCAGTCAATACGGAGTGAAAAGTGGATCGATACGAGGGACACGCACCACATCATCGCCTTCACGTGCAGGAGCATGGATTCGACCCTATGGATTCGAACCATATCGATTCGAACGAATCCATAGGACGAATAACACCATCTTGAATCGATCATAACTCGGGATCTACAGATCCAAATACTATGAAATTTTCACAGAAGCTTGACCACATGTTGAAGAATGTTCACACCAAATTTCAGCTCGATTGGACAATTTCTTGATCCATTCGAACGTAGCTTCGAATCGATCCCAAAGTGGGCCCGGACTTCCAGAAAGCGGGCATGTGGGCCCCCTGACGTATCAGAACTGGTCTCCCCTCAATTTAGGCGAAATATCAGCCTCCTATACCTATAAATAGAGCCCCTGGTCATTCAGAAAAGGGGGTCGGATAATTCTAAGAGCTAAAGAGCGCCCAGACTCTGCCAGATTTACTCTGAATCACCATTGCTTCCTTAGATTCAGACTTAGCTCACAAAACCAGTTGTACTGCGTTATAAGAAGTTGTAATCTTTAAGTGTCGAGCAATAAAATCATCAAACTTCATAGTGGACGTAGGCTACAAAGCTGAACCACTCTAAATCGCTTGTCTTTGCACTTTACTTTCTGTCATTTTGGAGTTTTTGTTAGATAATCCACAGCTTTAATTTTCATTCTCCGCGTTTATCTCTTCAAAGACTTCCGAAGAGTGTTGTGCCCATTTTTGGTACAAACAGGGATCAGCAGGCTATATTGGAAGATATGGTTCGACATACTGCATTTTAGAAAGGAGGGCTCGGCATAGTTGGTTAAGATGGCTCGGCATGATTGGTTGCATTGGATCGACGTACTTCATTGGATAGGGGTCGGTGTTCATCAAAGTCCAAGTACATTCTCGCATACAACAATCATTCTCTCGAGATCCATGAGTTCAAAGCATATGATATTTGGAGAGCAAGGCATATGGACCCTGGGGAACATACCCTAGGGATCGCACATCAAATGGACAAAGATGGAGGGATCGGTATACATCCCATGAGATGGGTCGGCAGAAGATAGCACACAAGCAATGTTGAATCAAAGATCGTGCAATAACTTGAGCTCCTTTGGTCCAAATGATACGAGAATTGAAGGGCCAACATATTTTAGCATGTAGAAGCCACCATAGGGATCGCTGCCCAAAAATCAACCAATGAAGGGATCGATACAGATCCCTCTTCATTTGGATTTGGACCTAGTGACCCCTTTGGTGGGCCCATGTGAATAAGAAGGTCCTTTAGCCGAAGTTTCAGAGAGATTGGTGGTCGTCTTCACCTATAAATACTGGCCTAGTGGGTCATTCTGGTGACCTTTACGCTGCTTGTTGCTTTAGTCATTGTTATAATTAAGTTTTCTCTATTCCTTGCTGCTGTAATCGGATTTATAAGTGATCAATAAAGATAATCTTCAAAGTGGACATAGGCATACAACGCCGAACCATTATAAATCTCTGTATTTCTGGTTATTGCTTTTTATTTGTTGTTATCTTGATCTGTTCCTCATTTTAATTTTATTTTCTTCACTTACTTCTCTACAAAAAGTCTATTCTTGGATGTTTGCGACCAATTTGGTTGCAAACATTTTGGTGCTTTCACTAAGAACCTTGATTCTCGGCTTGCTAGGATCCCTTTGTTGCTACTGGATTGGTTAAATCCCCCAAAGAAGATCCGTAGTTATCTTTATAAAGTTGCTTATACTATTATGATTTGGAGGAATCTAAAGCAAGGAGATTGATAATGGTGAGACATACTAGATCTACTTCTCAGAACGTGGACGGAAACGAGACTACTGGCATTCAGCAAGGAGACCTAAGCAATCAACCAATAAATGTGAATGCTGATCCGATTGAAGTTCAGAATCCCAATGATTCTATTACCAGAGTTGAATTACATAATTTAATGAGAGAGTTGATGGAAAGCTGTCGACAACTAAATCAGCAAATTCAGACTAATATCAACTTGATGAACCAAATTACTCAGCAGCAGCAAGGGAAAGCTAAGTGGGAACCCACTCCTTACTCGGCATCGGAGAATTCTAGCCATCGGATGAATATCTTAGGCATAGGCGCCGCAGGATTAAAGAAAATCGCACAGAAGCTTCGGAGCATTGCTTGGCAGACCATTGTTGTCAACCAGGATTGTTCAGTGCCGATCCCTCCCTAGGGTTCGGTACCGATCCCTCCTCCAGAGGAGGAATTCCCCCTATACACTTGGGGAATCGCGCTGAAACTATTTCTGAAGGTTTAGATGATGGAGTTTGATTGAATGCTGATCAGTTACCTCCCCAAAATGATGACAGAAAGAATGTACAAGATGCGCATCGGGAAGATGGTGAACCAAGAAGGTGTGAAATGGCCCACAGACATCGACCGAACCATTCACGTGAGGTGGAGCGCGACCACTGCTTGGCACCACCCATCCAAACACCGGACTTATCAGCAATGGTTCGACAGATAGTGAGGGAGAGCCAAGGGTTAACCAATGATGATTGGGGAATCTCAAGAAGTCATACACCATTCACAGATAGTGTATTACATGCATGATACCCAAGGAAGTTCAACATGCTGTCGATGCCTACCTATGAGGGAAAACAAACCCCAGGCAGCACATCATGAGATATGAATGGTTGATGGGTTCTGCGCGAGCTGATGATGCGACCAAGTGTAGATGCTTTCCCATAACTCTTTTCAAAATAACGACGATGTGGTTTACGAGACTACCCCGCCGATCAATTTCTAGGTATGATGATTTGGAAACCAAGTTTGTGGAGCAATTCTAGATGCAAGTGACTCATCCTAAAGACGTGATGTCCCTTTCCTAGCGTGATTCAGGCTCCAGAGAGTCATTGAAAGATTATTTGGAGAGATTTCATACAGCTATTACGGAGGTCAGTAACCCAAATGACCATGCGATACTCATGGCTACGACGAGAGGGATTGATCCAGAGTCTGAGTTTGGAGATTGGTTAGCCGACAAGCCGCCCGTAGTTTGAACGCTTTTACGCAAAGGCGGCAAAATTTTTGAGGTAGGTTGAAGCCAGGTCCTCCAGAAAAAAGAATGTTGCGGGACCGAGTGGAGAAGGAGTATAGAGTAACATTGCAATCAAACAGTCTGATGACAGTTCTGGGAAAGTCCAAGTGAACGTTCAGAATAAGCCAAATCAGCAAAAGAGTGGCGAAGATAGGAACTAAGAACGAAAGAGGGATTCTGGAAGGTTGAAGCCTAGGATTCCAATGTATGATAATTACACGCCATTGAATACGTCCTTGGAGAATATCTACTTGTCTACTTGCAATACCATGCAGTATAGGAAGCTGCCTTCAAAAGAGTCAACAAAGAAGCAGAAAGAGACCGGGAAATACTGTCAGTTTCCTGAGTGCTGTGGATACAACACAAATGAATGCAGACATCTTCAGGACGTTATAGAAAAACTGATCTGAGAAAATAAGTTACAACAGTATGTGAAAGCCCCGCAAGATGGCTGAAAGGGGACTTCTAACCCTAATCGAGGACAAGCGCAGCATAGGGCTGAGGAGCCTGCATGGACTGGTGGAAGGCTGGTGATAAACACGATAGTCGGGGAACCGCACCCGGTAGATGGCAAGAGATGTTGAATGTTGCTAGAATATGGAAGATGGAGCTCTGGCAAAATAGTAACGTATTATGGCGGGTGATATTTTGTTTAGGAACAGAGATGCAGATAAGGTAGATGCTTCGGCAATCGACCCAATGGTTATTTCCGCCATGATTGGTCCTGCTTTGGTGAGAAGCATTTTGATTGATTGTGGAAGCTCGGTAGATATAATCTTCAAAAAAGCTTATGATCAGATGAGGATGGAAGCCAAAGATTTAAAACCGTCTAAAGCTCGTATACACGATTTTAATGTTGTTGCAACCGAAGCTGTTGGTTATGTACAATTACTTGTTGAGTTAGGAGAAGGTAAACAAAGGAGAGTGCGGATCTTGCCGTTTACTATTTTGGATGTTGACTCTCTATACATGTTTTTTCTAGGTCATCCGGCCCTTGCTGAATTTTAGGCAGCTCTTGCCCCATGGTGTTTGATTTTGAAGTTTCCGATGGATAATGGTGTAGGAGTTGTTCATGGCGATCAGGCGACTGGATGCTCCTGTTATGTAGCTGAGTTGAGAGAAGCTCGGCGTAAAGAAAAAGGTAAGGGTGTGGACAAGACCATCCGCATCCAAGCCATCGAAGATGACAACTAGCGCATGGCCTTGGCTCGGGCGCCATAGTCGGTTCAATAGAGAAATAAATATGAGAGATGACGAAGAAGAGCCCAAAGAGACAAAGGCTACACCAGCTGAGCTGACGATTGGTATCACGGTCAACCACGACGACCCATCACGAGTACTAAAGATTGGATCACAGCTCAGCCCCTCGATGATGAAAGAACTTGATGGTTTTCTCCGAGCGAATCTAGACGTGTTCGCTTGGACTCACTCTGAAATGTGTGGAATCTCACCTTCCATTGTGAGCCATGCATTGAATATCGATCCGAGGTATGTCCCGGTGAAGTGAAAAAGATGCGGCATGGATCCAAAGAGATTTTCCACTCTCAAAGAGGAGGTGGATAAACTAAAAGACAACGGGTTTGTCCACGACACCCACTACCCTAAATGGGTATCTAATCCTATACTTGTGAAGAAAGTGAATAGAAAATGGAGAATGTGCATTGATTAATCAGATTTGAACAAGGCATGCCCGAAAGACAGTTTTCCCCTTTCGAGGATTGACCTGCTGGTGGATTCAACCGCAGGGCATGAATTTCTATCTTTCATGGATGCATACTCGGGATATAACAAAATCCTGATGCATATCCCTGATCAGGAGCACACTAGTTTTATTACCAATGTTGGATGTACTGCTATGTAGTAATGCGTCTTGGATTAAATAATGCAGGAGCTACTTATCACCGTTTGGTCAACGGAATGTTTAAAGATCAAATTGGAAAGACAATGGAGGTGGATGTGGATAATATGCTCGTGAAGTCACGACAATCAAGCAACCACATTGGAGACTTGGCGGAAATGTTTGACATCCTCCGACATTATAAGATGAAATCAATCCTTTGAAGTGTTCTTTTGGTGTTGCATCAAAGGGAATTCTTGGGTTTATTGTCAATGCTCGTGGGATAGAAGCTAATCCCGAGAAGATTCAGGCTATCCATGTTATCCAAGCGCCGAGAACTGTTAAACAACTGCAAAGTCTGAATGGGAAGGTTGTGCCTTAAGTCGATTCATCTCCAGAGCTACCGACAAATGCATTTCTTTCTTCGATCTGATTAGGAAAAGGAAAAGAAACTTTGAATGGTAAAGACACATTTCAAGTTTTGATGAATCATTTGAAGAGACCCCATATCTTGACAAAGCCGGTGGATCATGAGGAGTTGTACATTTATTTGGCTGTATTGGTACATGCTATAAGTGACGCATTGCTTCGTGAGGAGAATCGAATCCATAGGTCGGTGTATTACGTCAGAAAACGATTAGCAGGAGATGAAAGGAACTATCCGAAGATAGAGAAATTGGCATACTACTTACTAATTGCATCATGGAAGCTCCATCCGTACTTTCAGGCACATCTGATCTGTGTTTACACCGACCAGAGGTTACGACAGGCCCTACAGCAACCTGAGACGTATGGAAGGTTACTCAAGTGGAATATTGAACTCAGTCAATTCGAAAATACTTATCTCCCTCAAAGGGCTGTCCAAGGTCAGGAATTGGCAGATTTTATAGCAAAGTTTACTATGCAGGATGATTCTCCAGAAGGCAGCAAAATCCCTACCGTACGGTGGAAATTGTATACTGATGGAGCGTCTAACGATCATTGTCTCGAAGTTGGGATCATGCTTGTAACTCTTGAAAATCGGTCAATTTGTTATGCATTAAAGCTTGGTTTCCCAGCAACAAACAACGAAGTTGAATATGAAGCTCTGATTGCTGGACTTAACTCGCTAGAGAATTTGGAATAAAATCTCTCGAAATCTTTTACGATTCGCAGTTGGTGGTGTATCAAGTTAGGGGAGATTATCAGGCTAAGGGACAACGGCTTGCCCCATACCTTACCCAAGTTTAAGAGTTGTTGATTGAGTTTGAGTACTATGACATTCGCATATTCCACGAGATCGAAACAGAGATGCTGATTCATTGGCAAAGTTTTCTAGTGCCAGCAATGCACAGAGATGGGCTCGGTTCTGGTCGAAGTATTAAATACCCCAAGTATGAACATTGTGAAAATTGATCAGACAGTGGAAGTGGAGCCTGAGAAGGAATCATGGATGACTCCAATCAAAGACTATTTACTGCATGGAGTCATACCAGATAGAAGAAATGAAAAGCGATAGGTCCTTCGCAAAGCTTCACGGTATATTATGCAAGAAGGAATTAGGTACAAGAAATGTTTCTCAGTCGCTCTACTACGGTGTGTCACTCAGGATGAGATAAGACGTGTTCTAAAAGAAGTTCATGAAGGGGAATGTGGCGATTACACTGGGGGGTAAACTATGGTAAAGAAAATACTCCGTTATGGGTATTATTAGCCAACCGTAAATCGAGATGCCGCTGACTACGTAAGACGATGTGAAAAATGCCAGATATATACAAAAGTTCCGAGAGCTCCACCAACAGAAATCACGCAAATGGTCAGCCCATGGTCGTTCGCCATGTGGGGTATAGACATCATCGGTTCCTTACCGATCTTTAAAGGTAGCGCAAAGTACGCTATCATCGTAGTTGATTACTTCATCAAATGGGCCGAAGCAGAACCTTTAGCCACGATCACAACCAAGAAAGTAATCAACTTTATTGTTTGAAGCATCATATTCCGCTTCGGTCGTCTGTGAACTATTGTAATAGATAATGGGACTCAATTTGAGAGTGCTGAATTCAATGACTTTTGTCGAAGATATCGTATTGAAAAGAGATTTGCAACGGTCGCTAACCCTCGGGCAAATGGATAGGTTGAAGCTGTAAATAAGATCATAAAGTCCATTCTAAAGATGCGGTTGGAGAGGGCTGGAGGAAGGTGGGTGGATGAACTCCCTACAGCACTGTGGGCTTACAGGACCACCCACAAGTTTGCGACTGGCCATACTTCGTTCGTCCTCACTTACGGTTCCAAAGCCGTTATTCCTGTTGAGCTCGAAGTTCCTTCTTATCGAGTGACTTACTATGATCCCAAAGCGAATAAAGATCTCCTCTTGGAGTCTCTTGACTTTATGGATGAGAAGCGCAAAGAAGCCGATCTGAGGGTAGCTGCACATCAACATCAAGTCGCGCGGTATTACAACACTAAAGTTCGACCTAGAACCTTGAAATTAGCGATCTCGTCCTGAAATGGGTTTTTCCTACCCCATCACACATGAATCCATTCTGGGAAGGACCATATGTCATTGAACAAAGGCTTGAAGAAGGAACTTTCGAGCTAGTGACTGACGATGGCATCACACTTCCAAGGGCATGGAATAGTGAACATCTTCGATGCTATTTCACTTAGTTAATTTTCCTTTACATTTCGATTGTATTTACTTTCAGAAAGCGAATTTGATTTTTGGAATGTGTAATAAGACATTTTACGTTATTCCTTTCCATTTAATGAGTAAAGTTTCAAGCTTCCTTTATATTTATGTTTGCCATTGCATTGTATGCTAATTACATAGCGAAGCTGATTGATGTCGATATGTATGAACAGGCTCCCAGAGTTTTAAATCAATCAATCATGCTAACTCCCAATGGGATTAAACAGTATGAGCTCAACCTACTTGTTCATTTAACAACTCTCATTCACAATCCAAAGGACGGAATACACAATAAGGAATAAATGTGGCTGATAATCTGATGATCGAATAACTCTTGCCCAACTGTGGAACTAAGATAAAATCAGAGCGACCATGACACGATCGATCGCTCGCTAAATCTAACCCCAAATCCTGGAGGGAAATCAAACAATCAAAGAGGGTATGATCCGACTGCTCTCCGAAATAACTCTAAGTCCCCAGAGTGCGGATTGGAGTATAAACATAAATCAGGTGTAAACCGACCACCCATGAAATAACACTAAGTCCCCAGAGTGCGGATTGGAGTATAAACATAAATCAAGTGTGAATCATCTACCCGCAAGATAATTCTAAGTCCCCAAAGTGCGGACTGGAGTACAAACATAGGTCGGGTGTGAATCGACCACTCGTAAGCTGAGTCCCAAAGTGCGGATTAGAGTATAAACATAGATTGGGTGCGATCCAACCACCCATTAACTAAATATTATCCCTAGAGTGCGGATAGAATATGAATGAATAGATGAGTGGAGTTCGACCATTCACTATTCCATGCCAGCCTGAAACGGACGGGAGGAGTATAAACCAGCTAAGGATGGAATTTGACCATCGACATCTAACCCCGCTAACCTAAAACAGGGGGCAAAAGTATAGTTGCTCAAAAACCGCAGAATTCGACAGCGTAACACTAAGGCCCGAGCCTAGTGTTTAATACGACTAGAGGCCACGACCATTTGGAGGCCTTGGGATAGAGCTAGTGGATTGTTAGCAGAATTTATGAACAAAGAACTACAAGTACATTGAATGGAACGTAATAGTTCAATTGCTTAAATAACAATTCACACAAAAACTCAACAGAAAACAAAAACTTTTATTCACATAACAAGTTCTAAGATCATAGTACAAGTTATTTCAAAAAATCAAGACTCATGCCCGTACAACCACAACTAATGAAAGAAACGACTGTGTAAACTATATACACACTGAGCCGAAGTGACGGCTATTTCTTTGACTTTCTCTCTTTTTTGGATTTTTCAGGAGTAGTGCCACTTGTCTTCTTTTTCTGGATCCCTTACCGCCTTTAGCAGGAGTGCTTACAGAGGTAGGAGGAAGTTCACTATGAATCGACCCGCCAGGTGGAATAATTTGCAGTGGCACAAGACGAGGATCGTCAATATCCACCTCGACGAGTTCGGTTTTAGCTTTTATTTTAAGAAACTCCTCCTTTTCAATCCGCTCTTTCAAGCTAATCTTATCGGTATGTTCGGAGGCACTGATGATCATTACATCATCAAATTCATCCACTGGGAGCGGATCTTCATCGTTATCGTCATCAAGAGCTCCGATGACTTAGGCATCGGGCCCTAGTACATTAGCAGCTGCCGAAACCTCAGCTGGTTTCTCCTGTTTCTCTACAGCGGCATCGCTCTAAGGTATTTGACCAAGGCCCGAAAGACCTGCAAAATTTGTTAAAACAAAGAGATGTGCTTAAAACCATTGGACGTGAAGAACAAAACTTTTCATAAACAGAGGAGTAAAATATAATACTCGCATCTAGTTGGCTCTCCGTGGTTGCTGGGGTACCTCCTTCTAAAATAGGGGACAACATCTTGGACTGGTAGTTGGGCTTGTCTGGATCATAGCCCAAGTCCTACTCTGTGTCGAGGGAGACTGACGCTCTGGCTGCTTGGGAAGAAGGGGGACCCTTAAGATCAGCCCCTGAAGATCCAGCAATATGTTCCCCTTTCTCGGTAGGTGTAGAAACGTTGAAGTGTCGAAGTTTCGCGGATGCCAAATCTAAGGGTTCATTTCCATGAAGAATCTCTCGCACCAATTCGTCTTCATTGAGCTTAGCACCACCTAATTCTCTCTTCTTCATCTCAATAATTTGCTCCTAAGCTTCGGCAAGTGATTCGAGATAACCATCGCCAAGAATCCTTAAGTCATGGTGGATGAGGACTTTGGCATTGTACTCGATGATCAATGGATCGAACAAGTCCTTGATTTCATTCCTACCAGACTCTTTAGCGGCTTCCACTTGGGATTCAATTTTTTCAATCATTTCTTTGCGGCCTTCTTCTCAAGCCTCCTCTTTAAGAGCTTCAATTTTAGCGAGCTGCTCATCAAGCTTAATTTTCTGGCATTGACGGCCTCTTCGCAGTACTTCTACGATTCTTCATGGGCTTCAATTTTCTCCTCCCTTTCTTTTTTGAGAAGCTCTTCGAGTTCCTCGACACGGGAAGCCAAGACATCCTTTTCCTTTTGCAAGGAATCTTTTTCTAGAGAAAGTGCCCCGCTACGATTGAGGGCAGTATCAAGTTCTTTTTTATGAGAAGTTTCTAAACGGCTCACCGCTTCTGTCATTTCCTTAGCCTTTTTCTCCGCTTCAGCGAGTTGTGTTTTCAGTTCTAATAATTCAATATCCTGATGTTTGATTGTGTCCTTATCGTGTATCACTTCTAACTTGAGGCGGTCTATTTCATATTGTCGCTCAATGGACATTTCAAGTTTCGCCAAATTTTGGAACGACTCATGCTACATGAACACATCATTGCAAGAGAACTCGCTTTGGCGTGTCTCGGAATTGTATGTATTGTAGGAAGAAATTTAAGTCCGTCAAAGTAGATTTTCGAAAAAGTGGCCTTGAGCTCGGCTAATTTCTCTGCTGTAGAAACATCGGGAGCAACAGCCGGCAAATGCGGATCAGAAGCAGCAATTGGATGTTTACTTGATATACGTCCGCGACACTGTTTAGAGCTTGAGGAGCCGGAATACTGCTCATGTGATGTGGCGATTTGAGGGCCACGGTAAGGAGGCTGGTCTCCGCTGTAAGCAGGAAAATTGGGATGTTCTCCTTTGCATGATGTCTGGGACTAGGACTTGCATTTAAAAGAAGAGCATTCCCTTGAATGGTAGCTTTTATCCCGTCCCTCGTCATTCTCCCTGCGCCGGCTAGATTTCGAATCCCGGCTAGATCGATAATATGGTGAAGAACCTCTTATGCGATCGAAGGCCCGGGACTGAGTCATTGCACCTACAAAGACCAAATGAGAACAAGTGAGTATTTATTGTGCGAAAGATTAATGAAGAGCGTGTAGTGAAGTGCATGTGGTTGTGAATGTCCTAGTGTTCCCCCCAGACAGACCAGTGGTTGTAGCCATGCTCATAGGCGTTCTCTCACCTTTATCAAAAGGATGAATGCCTTCACCGCTCCTAGAAGGGGAGTTGAGCCCTTCGATGTTTATATTTAGAAAGTTGTAGTTCATGATATCATTTGGAATTTGGAGATTTGAAAATCCCTTCAGTGAACTTTCCAAGTGCTGAGAAGACGATTCCTCTTCAATGGAAGTGATAACAAATTCTGGATCCGCAGTGGTTTTTCTTCTACAAAGTCCGTATGCTAGCCTTTTCTTTCTCTTGGTGGGTGTTTGAGACTGCGCGCCTTGCGATGGTTCAACCATAGGCGCCTTTCCTGGGCTTACATCAACGTCACTAGGTTTATTGGCTCGGAAATCCCTAATTTCACTCTCTTCAGTGCCATCCTGAGTCCCCTCGGCCGGGGGCATGACAGGATTGATAGCGTCCATTCCTTGCTCTGCAACATTCCTCGACAATGCTATGCTTTCGGGGAGCCCAATACTACGGCCTTCCTCCAATAGCCCGAATAAAGATAGTAACTCGTCAGTTACAAGAAGTTTGATGTCCCTATCTTCGACAAGGGTAGCGCGAATGGCGGCGACTGCTCTTGAAAAATTGACACATTCAGGATGTGGGCGGACACTTGAAAGAATCCTAGATGTTAGCGGATTTAAAAGAAAAGTTATGGCCTGGATTAGCGAACTTGAGAATAAAATGAAGGTAACACGTACGTCCTTCCAACCATCGCCTCGCAAAGCCGGTTGGATATCGTACATGGAACCATTCGTGTTAAATAAAGAAAGTTTATTCCAAGAGCCTGTCAGGACTTGGCAATTCGGGGAAGGTTCAAGAAAAACATAAGAAGGACTTCCTGACCATCGTTTGAAGTTGTAAATGAATCTTATGTCTTCGGGAGTTGGCAGATGAAATAGAACACTCATAAATAGCAAGAAGGTTCCATGTATAAAGGCGTAACTGTTTGGATGAAGTTGAGTGGGAGCTATTTCAAGGTATCTTAGCATCTCTCGAATAAACGAGTTCAAGGGTGGTACGCATCCGGCCAAGCACATAAATTTATTACACGCTGTGTATCCCGTTGGGGGCAAGTGAGGACTATCATTTATTGAAGGGACCAACACGTCTGCGAATGGAATTCCATGAATAGAACATAGCCGGCGAAGTGCAGCCTCACCAATTCGGTAGGCCTATGAGTCTAGTGGATTATTTAGAAGAATAACACCCTCTACTGCGTTAGGAGCCGGACTTATATCCTCCCCCGGGAGGACCGGAACATCGAAGAAATGGTCGACCGGTGGGCTAGAAACTTCTGACTGTTCTGCTTGATGGCTAGGAGAAATCTTACTGGATATAGTCGCAGAACTTGATTTTTCTTCGTAGTCGATGTATTGCATTGCTAGATCAGAAGTCATACTAGCTAAACGCTCTGAGAGTCTGGAATCCATAATAGCTATACTCAGTAGATAATTGAGATTAGAAAAGTTAACCTGTTCCCCCCCCCCCCCGTGCTAAGTGTGAGCTAGTGCAGTGCAGTGTATAACAGATATAAACGGTTTAAAATCAGAAAACGAAGTAAAAAGACGAGACTTAGAAGTTCGACCAGATTGACCGTCATTGCTGACCATCTTAACTAGCAAAAAGATTGATCGATTATGAAAGTTTTGGGATCGACTATTGGAGTGTGAAGTTTTTCTCTTAAGTCCATATGCAAATTTA
The DNA here is from genome assembly GCA_030737815.1 of Allium fistulosum. Taxonomy (NCBI): domain Eukaryota; kingdom Viridiplantae; phylum Streptophyta; class Magnoliopsida; order Asparagales; family Amaryllidaceae; genus Allium; species Allium fistulosum. The sequence continues at coordinate 370,805,444 of CM060906.1, read as the reverse complement.
TTAGTCAATATTAAAAGTTCTAGAAATTTGATTGTTCAATCTCAAGTTTGACGGTGAGTATGCACATTTAATTATTCATTGTCATCATATGTCCAATCTCATTAAGGTAAATTAATGGTGATTGTTCGAACAAGTAGGTTGGATTAGTTTACAAGTTCAAAGAGCCAATCTTTGACTTTATGTCGATCCCAACGAATATGCCGATCCTTAGCCCAAAGATCCTATACTGATCCCTCAGTTCAACCAGGGAATGCCGATCCTAATATTTATGTCGATCACTGTCCCATAGCTTCAATATCGATCCCTTCATGCTCATCAAGGTAGGGTTCGACTTAATAATACTTAAGTCAATACAGTTTAATTCTTTTCACGATCGGTCCCTATTCCACCACGACCGATCCCTCAGCAAAACATTCCCTATTGATCCCTCACTCGGGATCATTAACATCGATCCCTATCCTACCACAACACCACTGATCCGTACCTAACCGATCCCAGCCTCTGCAATGTTCTCGTATACCGACCTCTTTATTCTTCTACTCCTAACCTTCCTTCCATCGAAATCCCACGCCAAACCCTCATCTTTTCTCTTCCTCCCCTCTTCTTCTCCTAACTCATTCTACCGAACCCTATTCGCTAATCATTCATCTCTCCAAGGCCGCCTGTTATCACAGCCTCGAACGCCATCACAATTACCAACAAATTAGAGCACAGAAATCTCATCGTGTAATTAAAGGTTTTATTTCAAAATCTTACCTATATGAATGTTCGAATTAAGATGGAGGCGAGTGTTTGGATATGATTGAACCCGAAGGAAGATGAAGCAAATTTATGAAAGGGATGAAAGGTTAGAAGAATCAAGTTTGAGTGAAAGAAAATTTATGTTTAGGTTCGTGAGTTAAAAGTAAGAGTTTGAAGCTTTAAGCAAAAGACAAGAAATTGAAACAAGTGAAGAGGAAGGGAAGAAAGAATGTTGCTTTATATACATGGGCTAAGGGTTCGGCCCAAGTGTTGACGCGCAAAGGCTAAGGGATCGGCAAGAGGAATGCCGACCCCTATAGCAGTAGTAATAGAAAAGAAGGGGTCGGCACAGTGCATGTAGACCCCTATTAGCATAAGAGCAGTGCATGGGTCGGCATAATGTATGCCGATCCCTAAAAGTTTAGAAAAAAATGGAGAAAACCAAAATGGTTGTAAGGGTTTGGCTGTAAGCATGAACAAACAGAATATTATGAAAGTTGGCAACGACCTATAAGTGTTTGAACACGTCCGGGAGCCAACAACAAAAACATGTATATGAGCACGCCCGTGTATGACTTAAAGTTCAGTTTTTTGAAATCGATGGAAATTGAAATCAAACCTGAAACCTTCAAGTTCAGGGCTGGACCAGACAATGAAAGCTTATAATTCTTGTAGAACCGGACTTATATATATTGACAAAATATGACACTGGATTTATATTATTAGAAATCGACCAAGCGTCATGGAAATCATTGAAAAATTCAATACCTTGAAAAAATGATTCGACAAAGGAATAGCAATCATTGAGAAAGCTAGATGGACCTCTTTTCAATGATTCAGACTTGTTTTGATTCAAAGCACGTCATGTTAAGCACAAGACGTACTTTAGGGGGCAAGTGTTATCCGGCATTCTAGCCCAGCTATATTAGACTGGTTGCATGAGTTAGATCCGACTGCTATCAAGGTCGATGACTCCGAAACAATGATTGTTGGACCCGGAAGTCAAGTACAGATGGTTATATAAAGTCAAAATTGAATGGAATTGGTAGATAAACAATGTAAGATGCTTAAAGTATGGAATATAGCTTAGTGAATTGGAGGGATCGGTATGGGTTTATGTAACACCCCATATTTTTAGTAACATTATTTAGGAAATTTAGTTAGCTAAATTAAATTAAATAATGTATGTTGATTAATGGATTGAGATTTGTGATTTAATTAAGGGGTAGCCGTACCATGTTAATGGATAAACAAATGAACTAAAGAATGAAGTGTTAAGGCAAATAGAGGAGGGATAAAATAGGAAATAGAGCATTCTAATACCCTAAACCCTTAGAAATTTATTTCCATACGTTCATTCATACATTCACAAGCAAAAATTATAGGTCTAAGGCCGGCCACCATTAGCAAAGAGGAAGAAGAAAATGCTAGGATTCAAGAGGAAGAATCAAATCACTTAATAAAGATCAAATCTCACATCTTAAATCACAAAGCTAAGGTGAATAATGACTACACTCTTATTTCTTAAATGTTTCCAATTTTAAGGGAATCCGAATTTATCTTGCATAGTTTAGCCATGATTTTGAAGGACAAAATGTTTATATATGCTTGTTGATGATTTATGCTTATTCATATAGATTTTATGATATGTTTTGATGTGAAAACCCTATTTACTGACATCCAAATACCTTGCGATTTTAGATATAGATCAGAAATGATATTTTAGAGATGGGTTTCAATTTAAATAATTTTCTGAAGTACTGTGGATTTTATATTAATTTTCTAGTGAAGAAAATGATTTATTGGGTTATAGATAATTTACGGTTAAATTATAAATAATTTGGGTCTAAAATTTATATATGTTAGAAAACATATTAAAAAGGATTTTTTGGAATTTTTGTAGAATTTTCCAAAGTGTTGTGATGAATATATAAAATTATTTAAGTATGAGACTTAAATGTTTTATATATTTATGAGAGGAAAAGGGGTATTTTGTAAATGATTTAATTCTGAAATTATGGGAGTGCTTTTAGAAAATAAAAATTAATAACCAGTAAGATTTTGACAAACAAGGCAGGTTAGTTCAAATGATTACTTAAAAAGGTTAAAAACCAGTTTTTCATGCCAAATGCATGATTCGCCACTTTCGGCATCCTGCTTCCGATTGGGTAGCTTTTGACTTCGTAGTTCCGCCTCTATGCCATCGAAACCAATGCACATAGTATCATTAACTTGGTACATAGTGAATTGGACAAAAGCAGAAGGAACTGGATCGAACCAGGGGTTCCGAAGGAGGTTTCTCCAATGCTTTCGGAAGGATGGTTTCGACACCATCACTTCTTTACTTAGGTTTTGGGCTTTCGAAAAAGTTGCTTTCGACCCTGTTGTTTGTGACCCTTAGAGATTTTAAAGGTTAACCCAAAGGTTTCGAAAGAGATGGTTTTAAATTGTTTTGAAAGGTGTTTCCACATATTTTAAAATTGAACCCAAATGCTCTCGAAATGTTTAAGATTTTGATGCTGTCGAAAGGTTTTTAAGGAGGGTTTCTAAGGGGTGGTTCCCCCAATGGTTTCAAAAGGTTTAACCAATGGTTACGAAAGGTTTAAAGGAAAGGTTTTTCCAGTGGTTTCGAAAGGCTATGTTTAAAGGTTTTAAGGATAGGATGTCTAAGGTTTTTAGCTTTCAAAGGAAAAGGTATTTCAATGGTTTCGAAAGGTTTATTTAAATGGTTTCGAAAGGAAGGTTTTGGCCTTTCGACCTAGATGAAAGAAAGGGTTTATTTGGTTGAAAGGGATGCTTTCAATAGGATCGAAAGGGGTACTTTCAAAGGTTAAATGTTTTCATTAACAAAGATTTGGGTAAAGTATGTATAGCATGGCAAGGTGATTTTGAGTAAAGGATAGAGTATATATTTTCCTTGTTTAAGTTTGATTTAAAGGTTTTAAATCAATTTGAGATGAAAAGGTTTTCAAGAAAAATTTAAGTAAAATGACTCAGATATTAGAATACCAGATGGGACTGGTATAAGGTCACGCCCTATATACATTAGCTATTTGCCCCTATCTAATTTAGTCCAAGATTCCAGTGTGTTGGGCTTTGTCATAGGTAAGACTAAAATTATGGTACACACAGAAATGAATATATTTGCGCAGTGTAGGTTATTGGTGAGCCCGCAAAACCATTAGGATCAGTGGACCCTGGGTGAGAGTAAGTTAGGGACATACCATCCAGAAGACTTGTCTAACAGATGTTAGGCCATTTTCATTGTATTTGTCTGGTAGGCCCGAGTCAACCAAAGGTTAGTAGTAAGCCAAACAAAACTATAGTGTTCGGATAGATAATCCATTTGTTACCTGATATGTATGTTTACATAAAGTGCTTTACAGTTTTTAACCAGTTTTGGGTTGTAGGATTTTGATTTACAAAAGATATGTTTTAAAAGGATATTAGTGAGGGTAAACCCGTTCCGTTAAGCGGCGTGGTCTCACTTAATATCGTATATTCGAGATGTATAGTATTATTCACACCAAGCTTTACGTATAACTCGAAGTGTATGTTTTTCCCCTTAAACTCTCGGGTGCTCAAAATTGATTTGAGTAGGCTGAGGGTTGAGGATTTAAAGGTTTAGTAGGTTTGCGAATAAATCTTCCAGAGACGAGCAGGTGGCTGACGGATAGCTATTTAGTAGTTGCAGTTTGCTTCATTTTGATATATTTCCGTTATGTTTGTAATAAGTCAGTTATGACTATTTAGTACTCTGGTCAACCAACGGGGCATCATCATTTGTTGCCGTTGGCGTATTTATGTAATAATTATATTTTATCTAAACATAGGAAAGCAATGAGATTATGTAATTTGAATATGGAACATGTTTTGAAAATGTAATGCGAAAATATGTTTTTGAAATCTATGATTTTGTTTCATGTTCATGTGATGCTGATATTATGAATACCATTAACATTACCGTATTTGGTCACCGCACTACAAGAAATTATGCATTTAGTTGCACTTATTAGTTGCGTTTATAATTAAGTGCAACTATTAGTATATAAGTGGCCGATGTGAAAATTTTCCCCTTCCCACTAATTAAAACATTGTTACGTTTTTAAGTTTTCACGTTTCCTCCCATTTTTCATTTTCCCTCTTTATTCAGAAAATTTTCACCAAGTCCTGAATTATCGTCCTCTTCATCAACGCTTCATTTTCCCTTCGTCATCATCGCGCTACTCCTCTCCTTCCGCATAGTCAATCGATTCCTCTTTCTATCTACTGCCGTTTGATTGAGATTCTACACAAATCTTAAATCGGTATGGATTTTATACTTTATTTTATGAATATATATTGGTTTATGTGTTTTAATATTGATTATATAAATCGAATTGCAAAAACCCCAATTTGATTGAGATTCACGATTTTGCCATCCATCCCTCCTGTTGTTAAAACATTGTCGTTCCATGGCAGTACACTTACATGGGATCGGTATGCTCCTTTTAGCATTTGCAAAAGGTGGCTGTAGGCAGCATCCCACATCTAAATGTCCGAATTGTTTAAACCGAGCTCATGCCTCGGTGAATCTTTTATTTTTTAAATTTTTTTTGATTATACAGGTGTTAATGCAAACTATATTAGGATAATCGCTACTTTGTTTACCTGGAATAAGAATTTCATTTAGATCCAAATGTTATGTATCAATCTTTATGCATTAATTTTGATTTTAAAGTATGCAGTCCATTGATGCAATTTATTATTACTGGTGCAGTAGAGTTAAAGATGAAATGAATCAAAGGTCGGTATATTTTTTGATGGATAGATTAATGAATGTATATGTTTTAGATGAATGACTTATTTTCTCTATTTAGGAATGTGTTAGCTACATTATAATGCATATAAGATGTTTGATAAATGGAGATAAGTTTGAAATATTTGAATATAGAATATGATGTTTGATAAATGGAGATAAGTTTCGTAATGCTTACTGATCTATCCCCTCTAAAACTGAAGGATTTCATCCTTTTATCAAATGAAAATATATAGATGACTTGGAAAGAATCAGATAAACCAAGCCCTGCACTAGTATGAACATAGAAAACTTCATTGCAAAATAACCACCTTCTAAAGAAAAGAAGCTTTCAACAGACATCATATTTATATTTTTATTTATTCAAAAGTAGTGTTATATGCGAATATGTCATTTGTTCATGTTCCCTATATATATGTTAAGTTTTGATATAGTTAAATATAGTTTGAAACAGTTGGTTCATTAGGTACCGCAACATCTCATAATTACGTATGGTGACTAACTATACTTCTTCATTTTGATTTTTGAGTATGCAATGGCATGCTTTTCAATATTAGCAAGTGGTTCTGATTATAATCTATTTAATTTTACATGATGATTAAAATTTTGTTTGCAACTTTTTGGAGGATTATAAATGACAAAGCAAGCGGTTTCCCATATAGAACGCCCACATGTTTTATATTTAGCTGTATTCTTAATATTTAAAACTTGTCCTTTCTTAATGTAGGTCCGAAATCAAGATGTGATATTTGGATTAGCAGGTGTTAGCAGAGAAGGGAGGGAAGTTGCCTGGACATGGTTAAAAGCATGTTATATTTGTATTACGCATCAAGCCTGATATAACTGAAAGTTAACACCATACATGCTAGGCTTCTTAGTTACTATATATTTTCATTGCATTCATTCTCTTCAGTTAGGGAAATTTGTATGCTTTTCTCTAAACAAGTCACAACGCTTCTACTTTTGTTGTAACTCAGTAGCATATGCATTCATTAACTTATTCAATTGGTTGCAGCTCTCCATATAATTGTTTACCAAATCTTGACCCTGAGGAACGTTTACTAATTTATCATATAATGAGTTATTCTTCTCTCTGAAAATGTCACATTGATCTTTGAAATTGGAATTCATTTTATTCCATGATTTTAAGATCTGTTTATCAATTTCTATTTCTTAAGTAACTTATACAGATCATTCCTATCAAATTCTAACTTGAGATGATTCAAAAATAATGTCATCATAACCTTCTTGTTGAGACCATGCATTATTATATTTAAAATGCATTTTCTTTTGAGTATGGTAGGATGGCATAAGGATAAGTGAAGTAGACAATGGTCACCTTGATGAATGATTTAAATGCATATGATTTATAGTGAGTAAATCTGTCCAGAAAAATGGAATTGAGAAATATTCTGTCAATTCCATTGTGAACTGACAGATTCTTCCCTCTTTCCTTGTAAAAAAATCACCACACCTAAGCTTCTATGAGCGTAGATTGTTGAAAGCATATGGAGAAGTCGTCACCTAACTTAAAATTAACTTCATCCCCACCAATTCTGTCAAAAATGTGGATTATGCCGTTGAAATCATCAGCAACTATCCAGGGAAAGGTTATTTGTTTAGATTTGAACTATAAATATTCCCATAATTTTCTCATTACTATTCAATAGACAAGAAACTTACTTATCATCTATTTCAAATAGAGCAGCAGTCTAGAAGTTGGTGACCCACATGACTATTATTCTTCCTTTTGATGACTGTAAATTATTGTTAATATGAAATATAGCCAAATAATTTCTGTATTTATGAAATATCCCTTCGACTTCTCCAATCACTTAATTTTTCAAGGTTACCACTGCTTAGTTTGCAGGTTAACAAGTGATCGGGAACTGTCTGGTTGTATGCTCATGATGCCTTATTAATACTCATTGTTCTTTTTTGTTATATTGCAGGCAAATATTCTTTGTCCTTAGTAGATCCAGGCAGTTCACTTATATATGTATGAGTGTTTAAATTCCTGTTGGCCTTTGATTTTGTTTTGCCTGCAATTTTGAGATGCAAATTTTGCTGCAAAGAAAATCAAATCACTGTTGTAAGTTGACTTATTTTTTCTAACTATTATTTTTGGCATTGATGTTAACAATATTGCTTTGCTTTCCATTATTGTAGCTGAAGTTTGCATTTTTTTTGTTAATGTGATGGTAGCAGTGAATAATGAATAAAGAAGTTTCTATATAATAAGTTTCTCTCTCCTTCTATGATATCCTCTCTTAGTGATCCATCTCTAGTAGTGAATAATGAATAATGAAAATCGATTTGCTGTTTTTTAATTTTTAATCGTCTATGGATTCTTTTGTAAAAGTGAACTTGTAGCGCCATATTCAATCGATGTAGCTAAGTATCCACAAACGTATATATAAAAACTATAAGCCTTTGCTACTTGGGATTTGTTCCTAATTAAGTGAAATTGGCTCGTATATTTTCATGTCAAAGAATCACACTATTATAGGCTTACTGGACATCGTAGCAACAACAAGATGTATCTATATTCTGTCGGTCATAATTGTTCCAACTTTATGATAGATTATTGTGCGATAATTGTAAAATTGTCTCAAATTTTCATAGTCAAACAATCAAATTATTAATTATTCTTTAAAAGGGTAAAGTTAAAATGATGACAAACAAGGCGTAACTTTTGTTTATTGTCATTATTTGATATATATTCCAAAATTAGGAATAAAATTGGATAATGCGTGCCTTTTTCAAAGAGTAATTTATTCACATGCCAGGTTGTTGAACATGGCCTTTCGGCTCATGCATGTTAATTTTTCTAACTATTTACGAATAATATATTTCTTTTTTTTACCGGTTGAAATCAGGAAGCAAATACTTCCAGTTTGCTCACAGCTTCTTCATGTTTAGATGACCTTTCTCGGTTGCTTGGATTTGTCATGCGATCAATTAGATCTGTAGACGATGTTGTAGAATTGAAATTGAGAGAACTGTTAGTTGTTTGGGCTCACATGATTGCAGATTGGCATGACTGGGAAGAGACAGAGGATCTTTCTATGCATTTTCAGAGATCTTTCTATGCATTTTCAGAGCTAGTAAGTTAATGTAATTTCAATTTCTTTGTTATACATTATCTTTTGAGAATTTTGGATTTCAATATTTTGATACGTTAGTGTACTTGACAATAGTAAATTTTGGCAAAGTGGTAAATTCAACAGAAATATAATTCTTGAAACCTAACATAAGTGTCAATATTATTTATTTCAGCTTGGATCAGTTGAATTATTTCTACAAAATTCTCAGATTTTACTGTATGGAAGTGGTAAAGACAAGCCGCCTACTGAACTCATGTTTGACAAACATCAAACTAAGTGTCTTTAGTTTAACCAGACTATGCCAAAGGTTAGTTAAATTACACTTATTTACCTGTCTTCTATCATTCTGTGTGCACTACGATTCTTGTTTAAATCAATTATTTTCTTTAGCCGTTCATTGCTTCTGATTTGCATGCATAACCCTGCAAAACCTGACTTAAGTGTTTGAGGGAGTATCAGTATGATTTTCAGGCTGACTTGTATTATTCTTTTCATTACTTATTTTTGACTAATCAGAACTGTGCTGTTTAACAAGTAGATAAAGACTATGTGCATAGACGATGCTCTCTTTCTACTCAAGGCAACTATTAATTTGAAAAAAGTTCAGGAGGAAGAAAATAATGAAGCTTGAAATGAAGATGATAACGAAGAAGATGGTGACGATGGAGAAGATGAAGATGATGAAGAGTCTGACTATGATGAGGTAAGCAAGTCTTTATATTTTCATTGACATAAAAATCCCTTTAACAGTTTTGAATGCCTTACTCTCAATCAATGTTGCGTTTGTTATGATTTTTAAAATTTTTCTACATCTATAAAAAAGGATTAATTATCATAAATACTAGGATTCAGACTATGGGTACCTTGAAGAAACTGAAGAAGAGTTCTTAGAAAGATATGCAAAAGCTGCAGCTGAAGTGGAAGGTGATCTTGTTGAAGAATGAGATTCAGAAAATGAAACACATACAATTGATTTAGGTAAAACTTTACCTTTGGATGCAACTCAGTCATAATATTTACAACTTGATTTGTGATGCTTAATACAATAGTTTGTTAAACTTAATGCACGAATTTGTATTTTTTGTGTGGTGCTTGCTGGATTATGCGATTGCAACCTCACTATTTTGCAGCTATTTAAACTGCTGGATTTAACCACAGGATATCATTTATGTTTTATCTGGATTAGTTGGTTACTCACTGCATGTACTTTACTTGCGTTGAAGGGAAGCAATTGTTTTATCCTCATTTCTTCAAAGTTAATTTATCCTTCCAGGTTTAAATGATTAATGCACTAACACTATACACATATGAAATGGATGAATTTGTATGTTTTTGTTATCAATAAAATTACAAAGTTCATGTAAGTTTTTTGATTACTATAAATATGTAGTGCTTAAATACATAGCACAAGATTATATTCCTATTAAACTATGGATAAATAATGATGCTAACATGCATTCAAAAATAAAATACACATACATAATATGATACATGCGCAGTGCGCTTGCAATTGTTATGTGCATCTATATTTTCATTTCATCTCAAGCTTCAAAAGTAGACACTACCTGAGCAACAAATGAATCTTTATATGTCCTGAGCTGTCCGGCATCAGAATTACAAAAATCATCGGAAGTATCATCTCACACCATATAATCAAAATATTTTAGATTTATTGGATATTCATCAACAGGATCAACATCAGCAATAGAATTAAGTACATGTAGCTTCTCGTTATGATATGCACAAGGCAGAACCTGCTCCTATTGCATTGACATGTTGCGGCTATGAGTGTAGTTTAGGGGACTATGCATATGATAGTTTCGTGAGTACTTCTATAAGTTTAAGTTAATAGAAGTTGTTCAGACTTTTTATCCAAATAAAGAAACAATAGCTTAATTAGTAAGTATGTGTAAACATAATATGTAACGCTAATGGTTACTAACATCGTCTTTTAAGTCTTTAAACGTTTGTGCAGCCATGTAGAAAGGCATATGTGATGTAAGTGAGATCAAGTTCGATGACAATGCAATTGTTTTGGTTATCAAGCAAGAAGAGCAGATAGGTGCTCGTGTTTTCGAACCTGGAGAAGCCATTATATGCTCAATTTTGGTATTCTTTATTTCTTTATAGGTAACTGATCCTTTTACCTTAACTGTTTCATCCTAATAAAACATTTACTTGATATCTGATCATATATTTAGTTCATAGTGTAAAATAGCTTGTGAAAATGATAAATATCCAATATGCCTTATAACAGTATATTGTATAAACCACTCTATAATGTTTCTAGGTTTTTCAGTTACTTCTGGATATGTGCTATGGGTAATGAGAGAAATGCTTGTTACAGCAGACAACATGCCACAGACTTACAAAACAAGGTATATAACTAAGGTCTTTTTATAATGCAACACTTGCATTTTTAGTTGCTTTAAGCAACTCATTTTTTTAATGCAAGTGGGAATATACTACATGGTAGTGTTTAATCAGTTAATTATGAGCGGAGCTAATAGCAGCACCAATAAATCTGCCCATAGTACTGAATACACAATCTGCATATAGAATTAAATCCAGTCAGACTTCTAACCCAGTTTTGATCTGAATATCTGTATAAATTGAAATTTGTGTATTCATTGGGGAACTATATAGGATGCATATAAAAATAGAACAATTTTTGTTAATATGTGTTAATATAGAATATCGAGTTATAGATTACATGATTTTCATATATACATATATATATATACATATATATATACACATATATATTGTTTATTGTTAAACTCGTTTGCAGGTAATTAGCTATTTCGAAGCGAAGACTGTCGACAACAAAGAACTATTGGTAATCAAGCAACGAACATGAATTTAATTGTTATATATGTTGTCGTATTTTGTTAGTACCATTTGTGGAAACTTGTCTATGAATGCTTGTAGTATGTGACTTATTTTGTTGAAAAACTACTATCGAATTGATTATGGATATTATATTTGATTGTGAGGTTAGCTTGTTTTTGCAATTATTTGAATATGATGATCATATGATTGATTGTTTGTATATGCTAATTATGTGATTTAATTGTTTGTTAAAATATATGAAAATTATGCGATTGATCGTTCGTTTTAATATGAATAGTATATAAGCGATTGCTGGAAATGGTATAAACCATCAACCGTAAATAGTAGCATTTAAAATATGCTACCAAACAACCAATAACTTTTAGTAGCGTTTTTTTAACCCTACAGAAAAAACCTATAGCTGCATTTAAAAGTGACTTTTGGTAGCGTTTTTTAAATCCTACATAAAATACCTATAGTTGCATTTAAAAGTGACTTTTGGTAGCGTTTACTACAACGCAACAAAAAGTTTTAGACTTTTAGTTGCATGTCGTATAGCAGCATTCTCTAAAATGCTACCATAAGTTATGGTAGCGTTTTTTCAACGCTACCAAAAGTCTTTTCTGGTGTAGTGCCGGAAGTTAATACTATGGATGACTGCAGCATCTGTAGCGCTTAGCTTCAAGCCTCCAGATAAGGGATGTTACAACTTGGTATCAGAGCACAGTTTATGAAAAACTTTAACTATAAATGATTTTTGAAAAACATAATCCTTAGGAATTAGAGAAAAGATGTGGTATAGGATAACGCTATAGTAACGTATTTGTATTTGCTATATATAAGTATACGTTATATCTCTAGTCTCGTATCTTTATTAGGATATTCTTCTATAGCTCATGAGGTTTGAATACAGATATGGATTCGAGAAGAGTAAACCTTTGGGGGAGCACCACAACAAATGGTAAAGCGAGACCGAATACGAGAAGGAACCAAGGTCAGGCACAAGTTGGTAGTGTGGGTGCTGGTGTCCCGCAGGTTAGAATGGAAGCTATGTATCAATTTTTCATGAATATGATGCAAGCGGGAGTTGCTGCTGGAGTAATGGGAGGAGGAGTTCATGAAGCTATGGTAGTCAACAATTATGTTGTTCTGAGTAGAGACTATGTCAGGCTTGGAGGAAAGCCATTTATTGGAACTGAAGTTGCTATTGAGGTGGAGAACTGGTTGCTACATTGTGAGAGAATATTTTCAGACTTGGGGCTTAATGATGAGCAAAAGAGGAGATTGGCATCAAGACAGCTTCAGGGAGCAGCATTATTTTGGTGGAATAGTGTGACTGTGGTAGTGAACGAAGAGACGATGACATGGGATGAGTTTAGGGGGAGGTTCGAAGAGAGATTCATGTCAGTTATAGCAAAGTCTACCCTGATTAGAAAGTTTGCTGAGCTGGAAGAAGGAGATATGATTATGTTGGAGTATGCCAGAAGATTCGAGAAGTTGGCTAGATATGGATATGCCACTATTGATACTGTGCTGAAGAGAAATGAGAAGTTCATTAGGGGGTTGAAGCCTGAGTTGGTAAATGCTATATTACCTCATATTAGAGACCTTTGTGATGTTGTAGTGGAGATGGCTATGAGGAACGAGGAAATGCTTGATTTGTTGGAGAAGAGTAAGGAAAAGGAAGTCTAGGTGGGGCAGAGTTAGAAGAGAAAATTCTTTCATAAGAAGGGTGCTCAGAAAGGTGGAGCCGCGAAAAAAGGAAACTCTAAAGGTGTTTGTTATAACTGCGACAAGAAGGGGCACTTTGCTAATGAATGCCGCACAGGAAAGGCGAAGGAAGTGATCGAGAAGAAGAACATCAAGTGCTTCAATTATGATCAGAATGGCCACTATAAGAACCAATGCAAGGAACCAGCAAAGGAAGGGAGAGGAAAAGTATTTGCATTGGAACCAGCTACCTCGAGGTCAATGGCACAAGAGAAAGGGAAATCAGTATTGGGAGGTATGCTTCAGATCCATGGTATATCTGTTAGTGTTTTGTTTGATACTGGTGCATCGCATTCTTTTATATCCTGATGTTTGATAGATAAGCTTAACCTAGAACCCACATATTTAGTACTTCCTTAAGAGTTGCAAATCTGATATGAGAGTATGTGACACTTGGGATGAAGTGTGACCACTTAGAGTTTGACTTGCTAGGTTACACCTTTGTTTGCAGTTTGCATGTATTTGACTTTGTAGGGGCATGGACTAGTTAAGTAAGTACGATGCTCCGATATTTTGCCATGATAGGAAAATATCACTCAAACACCCTGATTGTAGTGATCGGATTGTAGATACCGTAGAAAGCCCTAGATGTGAGGTGAATGCTTTGTTGGGTGTTATGGAGTTAGAAGACGAGTTGAATCGAGTTTTCATGGTTAGAGAATTCACGAATGTCTTCGAGCCGGTAGTAGGATTGCCACTGAAATGAGCCATTAAGTTTCAAATAGATTTGGTGCCTGGAGCAGAACCCGTTATTAGGTCGCCAAGTAGGATGACACCTACAGAAATGAGAGAGTTGAAGGTGCAGTTGGTGGATTTGGAAGGGAAGAATTTTATCAGACCTAGTAGTTCACCTTGGGGAGTAGCAGCAGTGTTTGCTAAGAAGCTAGACAGATCGTTAAGGTTATGTATCGATTATCGTAAGCTGAATGAGAAGACGATAAAGAATCGATATCCATTTCCTAGAATTGACGATTTGTTCGATCAATTGAGTGGAGCCAAGATATTTTCTCAGTTAGATTTGGCTACAGGTTTCCATCAGCTTAGAGTAGTAGAATATAGTATACCTTTGATGGCGTTTAGGACCAGATATGGATCGTATGAATAGTTAGTTATGCCATTCGGACTAACTAATGCGCCGGCATTCTTCGTAGACTTGATGAACGAATTTTCAGAGAGCACTTAGATAGATTCGTGTTGGTGTTCATAGATGATATTTTGATATACTCTAAGGACGAGAAAGAGCATGAAGTTCATCTTAGAGTGGTTCTTGAGACTTTGAGAGAACATCAGCTGAAGCCGAAGTTTTCAAAGTGTCATTTCTGGAAGAAGGAGGTGAAGTTTCTTGGTCATGTAGTTTTAGAAAGAGGATTGACAGTAGATCCAACTAAGATCGAAGCAGTGAATAGTTGGAAAAGACCAGAAACAGTGACTGAGGTAAGAAGTTTTCTTGGATTGGCTGAATATTATCGGAGGTTTATAAAGGACTTTTCATGGATAGCAGCGCCGATGACCAAGCTAACGCGAAAAGATGTGAAGTTTTTTTGGACCGATAAGTGTGAGGAAGCATTCTAGAGCTTGAAACACTTATTGACCCATGCACCTGTATTGGTTGTTCCGGAGGGGAATCAAGATTTTGTAGTTGATACAGATGCGTGTGGAACTGGATTAGGAGCAGTGTTAATGCAGAGAGGTAAAGTGATTGCCTATGCTTCTAGAAAGCTTAGACCGCATGAGGTTAGATACCCGACTCATGACTTGGAGTTAGCTGTAGTTATTTTTACTTTGAAGGTGTGGAGACATTACCTTTTGGGAGAGAGGTTTGAGCTTTATACGGATCATAAGTCGTTGATATTCTCTTAGAGGGAGCTGAACATGAGACAACAGAGATGGTTAGAGTTTATTGTTGCTTATGATTTTGGAATTGAGTACACACCAGGGAAAGGCAACAAGGTTTCAGATGCGCTTAGTAGGAAGCATCAGAATGCATTGTTGGCTATGATAGCAGAATGGAAATACTTGGAAGCATTGTCGACTTGCAGAGTGTAGTGGAGATCCGAGGCTGGGTCTAGTGGAGAATCTGCTATGTTATCTTGTTTAGAAGTCTGACTGATATTGATTGAGAAGATTGCTTCTAAATAGGATGAGGATCCAGTGTCAACTGAAAGGGTATGGAAGTTAAGGGATGGAACAGAGAGCGATGACTTGAAGGATTTCAGCCTTGACCAAAGTGGGTGGTTGAGAAAGAAGGGTAGATTATGTGTTCCAGATGTGGGAGACACAAGGAAGGAAGTTTTAGAGGAATGCCTTCGTTCGAAGTTCACTATTCATCCAGAAGGAACGAAGATGTATCAGGATATGAAGGGAATTTTCTTCTTAGAAGGAATGAAGAGGGATGAAGGCTTATGGGTGAAACAGTGTTTGAACTGTTAGCAGGTGAAAGCCGAGCATCAGAAGCCAAGTGGGTCGCTTCAGCCATTGGATATTCCGGTATGGAAGTGGGATTCTATTTCTATGGATTTCATAGATGGGTTGCCGAGATCTAATAGAGGAAATGAAAGTATATGGGTCATAGTGGACAGATTGACCAAGAGTGCCCATTTCATTCCCATTAAGTCAAATAGGACGACACCTGTATTGGCTAAGTTATTTATGAAGAATGTGGTTAGACTGCACGAAATTCCTAGTAGTATTGTTAGTGATAGAGATTCCTTATTCACTAACGAGTTCTTGAAAAGTATACAGGAGGGTTTAAGAACCAAGCTCAAGATAAGTACCGCTTACCATCCGCAGACAGATGGGCAAACGAAAAAGGTTAACAAGATCTTGGAAGACTTGTTAAGAGCTTGTGTATTAGACTTCGAGGGATCATGGGAAGACCATCTACACCTAGTCGAGTTTTCGTATAACAGTGTTATCAGACTAGTGTAGGAATGGCACCGTTTGAAGCATTGTATGGAAGACCATGCAAATCTCCCGCATGTTGGTTAGATACCAGAGATAGGTTAGTCCTTGGTCCCGATTTGGTAAGAGAAGTCGTAGCGAAGATTGAGCTGATAAGGACGATAATGAAGGAAGATCAGTCCAGGCAGAAGAGCTATGCAGATAGAAGACAGAAAAATTTAGAGTTCTCTGTTGAAGATCACGTTTTCGTCAAAGTATCTCCGATGAAAGGTGTTATCAATTTCAGGAAGACATGGAAGTTAGCACTGAGATTCGTAGGACCATTTCCTATTTTAGAGAGGATCGAGAAACTCACGTACAAAGTAGAGTTACCGAGTAGTTTGGCAGGAGTCTACGATGTTTTCCATGTATCTCATCTGAGGAAGTGTGTTAGGGATCCAAACACTACTATAGCACCGACTGTGTTAGAGGATTTAGTAGTGGAACCAGACTTGACTATGTTAGGAAACCTGTCCGGATAGCCGCGAGAGATGAGAAGAAGTTGAGTAACAAGACAGTCAGATTAGTGTAGGTCCAGTGGGGTGACAATCATAGAGACTGTACTTGGGAGGATGAGAGCAGGATTAGAGACGCTTATCCTGATTTGTTTGATGATATGTTTTACCTTTGATTGTTTGATGTGTACCTTACCGTAATTTCGAGGACGAAATTCTTTACGGAGGGGAGTTGTAACACCCCATATTTTTAGTAATATTATTTAGGGGATTTAATTAGCTAAATTAAATTAAATAATGTAGCTTGATTAATGGATTGAGATTTATGATTTAATTAAGGGGTAGTCGTGCCATGTTAATAAATAAACAAGTCAACTAAAAATGAAGTGTTAAGGCAAATAGAGGAGGGGTAAAATAGGAAATAGTACCCTTAGGAATTTACTTCCATATGTTCATTCATACATTCACAAGAAAAAATTATAAGTCTAATGCCGGCCACCATCAACAAAGAGGAAGAAGAAAATGCTAGGATTCAAGAGGAAGAATCAAATCACTTAATCGAGATCAAGTCTCACACCCTAAATCACAAAGCTAAGGTGAATAATGACTACATCTCTTATTTCTTAAATGTTTTCGGTTTTAAGGGAATTCGAATTTATATTTCATAGTTTAGCCATGATTTTGAAGGACAAAATGTTTATATATGCTTGTTGATGATTTATGCTTATTCATATAGATTTTATGATATGTTTTGATGTGAAAACCCTATTTAATGACATCCAAATACCTTGAGATTTTAGATATAGATCAGAAATAATATTTTAGAGATGGGTTTCAATTTTCATAATTTTCTGAAGTAGTTGGATTTTATATTAATTTTCTAGTGAAGAAAATGATTTATTGGGTTATAAATAATTTAAGGTTAAATTAGAAATAATTAAACATATTAAAAAGGATTCTCTGGAATTTTTGTAGAATTTTCCAAAGTGTTTTGATGAATATATAAAATTATTTAAGGTATGAGACTTAAATGTTTTATATATTTATAAAAGGAGGAGTATTTTTTAAATGATTTAAGTTAATTAATTCTAAAATTATGGCAGTGCTTTTAGAAAAGAAAAATTAGCAACCAGTAAGATTTAGACAAACAAGGTAGGTTAGCTAAAAAGATTACTTAAAAAAGTTAAAAATCAGTTTTTCATGCCAAATGCATGTTTCGCCACTTTCGACACCCTACTTCCAATTGGGTAGCTTTCGACTTAGTAGTTCCGCCTCTATGCCATCGAAACCAATGCACATAGTACCATTAACCTGGTACATAGTGAATTGGACAAAAACGGAAAGAACTAGGTCGAAACCAGGGGTTCCGAAGTAGGTCGAAGCGTTACTCTGCTTTAAATTGAAAATGCGTCTGCTTTGCTTTCGACTATATTTCTTTTGACTTGGTTGTCTTCCGATTGGGTCAAATGGTTTAAATAATGGTTTTAAAAGGTTGCGCCTTTGTTTTAAAATAACCGCTTTCGACTAGGTCGAAGCCTTAGCTGTCGCTTTCTACCTTCGAAGCAATGCCTTCTAAAGGGTTGAATTTGTTTTATAAAAACCCTACCGCTTCTCAAATGCTTTCGAAAGGATGGTTTCGACACCATCACTTCTTTACTTAGGTTTTAAGCTTTCGAAAGAGTTGCTTTCGACCATGTTGTTTGTGACCCTTAGAGATTTTTAAAGATTAACCCAAAGGTTTCGAAAGAGATGGTTTTAAACGGTTTCGAAAGATGTTCCCACATGTTTTAAAATTGAACCCAAATGCTTTCGAAAGGTTTAAGGTTTTGATGCTTTCGAAAGGTTTTTAAAAGGGGTTTCTAAGGGGTGGTTTACCTAATGGTTTCGAAAGGTTTAACCAATGGTTTCGAATGGTTTAAAGGAAAGGAATTTCTAATGCTTTCGAAAGGCTATGTTTAAAGGTTTTAAAGATAGGATGTCTAAGGTTTTAAGCTTTCGAAAGAAAAGGTATTTCAATGGTTTCGAAAGGTTTATGTAAATGGTTTTGAAAGGAAGGTTTTGGCCTTTCGGCCTAGATGAAAGAAAGGGTTTATTTGGTTACGAAAGGGATGTTTTCAATGGGATCGAAAGGGGTACTTTCAAAGGTTTAAATGTTTTCATCTACAAAGATTTGGGTAAAGTATATATAGCATGGCAAGGTGATTTTGAGTATAGCATAGAGTATATGTTTTCCTTGTTTAAGTTTGATTTAAAGGTTTTTAATCAATTTGAGAAGAAAAGGTTTTCAAGGAAAATTTAAGTAAAATGACTCAAATATTAGAATACCAAATGGGAACTAGTATAGGGTCGCGCCTTATACATTAGCTATTAGTCCTAGCTAATTTAGTCCAAGATTCTAGTATGTAGGGCTTTGTCGTAGGTAAGACTAAAATTATGGTACACACAGAAAGGAATATATTTGCGCAGTGTAGGTTATTGGTGAGCCCGCAAAACCATTAGGATCAGTGGACCCTGGGAGAGAGTAAGTTAGGGGCAGACCGTCTAGAAGACTTGTCTAACAGATGTTAGGCCATTTTTATTGTATCTATCTGGTAGGCCCGAGTCAGCCAAAGGTTAGTAGTAAGCCAAACAAAACTATAATGTTTGGATAAATAATCCATTTGTTACCTGATATGTATGTTTACACAAAATGCTTTATAGTTTCTATCCAGTTTTAGATTGCAGGATTTTGATTTACAAAAGATATGTTTTAAAAGGATACTACTAAAAGGAAACCCGTTCCGCTAAGCGGCGTGGTCTCACTTATTATCGTATATCCGAAATGTATAGTATTATTCACACCAGGCTTTACGTCTGACTTGAAGTTTATGTTTTTCCCCTTAAACTCTCGGATGCTCAAAATTAATTTGAGTAGGCTGAGGGTTGAGGATATACAAGTTTTAGTAGGTTTGCGAATAAAGCTTCCAGAGACGAGCAAGTGGCTGACGGATAGCTATTTAGGAGCTGTAGTTTGCTTCATTTTGATGTATTTCCGCTGTGTTTGTAATAAGTTAGTTATGACTATTTAGTACTCTGGTCAACCAATGGGGCATCATCATATGTCGCTCTTGGCGTATTTATGTAATAATTATATTTTATCTAAACCTAGGAAAGCGATGGGATTATGTAATTTGAATATGGAACATGTTTTGAAATGTAATGCAAAAAGTTGTTTTTGAAATCTGTGATTTTGTTTCATATTCATGTGATGTTGATATTATGATTACCATTAACATTACCGTATTTGGTCACCAGAAGTTTAATACTATGGATGACTGCAATATCTGTAGCGCTTAGCTTCGGGCCTCCAGATAGGGGATGTTACATTTTGGTTCCTATAGAGGGTTCGGTATACTTCGTCTCATAAAGGAGGATCATCGTAGTTGAGTAAAGAAGGGATCGGCATATTTTTAATAAGATGGCTCAGCATATTTTATAGAGGGATCGACATGCTATATTGGAAAATATGGTTCGGCATACTTCATTTCAGAAAGGAGGGCCCGACATAGTTGGTTAAAATGCCTCAACATGATTGGTTGCATTGGATCGGCGTACTTCATTGGATAGGGGTCGGCGTTCATCAAAGTCCAAGTACATTCTCGAATACAACAATCATTATCTCGAGATCCATGAGTTCAAAGAAAATGAGATTTGGAGAGTAAGGCATATGGACCCTAGGGAACATACCCCAGGGATCACACATCAAATGGACAAAGATGTAGGGATATGTATACATTCCATGAGAGGGGTCGGCAGAAGATAGCACACAAGTAATGCTGAATCAAAGATCATGCAATAACTTGAGCTCCTTTGATCCAAATGATATGATAATTGAAGGGCAAACATATTTAAGCATGCAGAAGCCACCACAGGGATCGCTACCCAAAAATCAACCAATGAAGGGATCGGTACCGATCCCTTTTTATTAGGATTTGGGCCTAGCGACCCCTCTAGTGGGCCCACATGGATAAGAAGGTCATTTAGCTGAAGTTTCAGAGAGATTGGTAGTCGTCTTCTCCTATAAATACTGGCCTAATGGGTCATTCTAGTGATCTTTACGCTGCTTGTTACTTTAGTCTTTATTGTAATCAAATTTTCTTTATTCCTTGCTGCTGTAATCAGATTTATAAGTGATTAATAAAGATAATCTTTAAAGTGGACGTAGGCATACAACGACGAACCACTATAAATCTATGTGTTTGTGGTTATTGTTTTTTATTTGTTGTTATCTTGATATGTTCCTCATTTTAATTTTATTTTCTTTACTTACTTCTCTATAAAAATCTGTTCTTGGGTGTTTGTGACCAATTTGGTTGCAAATAGGTTCCGATCCGATTGGGTTGGATCGGTACCGATCCAAGTACTTGGATAAATTTTTGCCACAGAACACAATTTTGTTAGGATGTTTTAGTTCATCAAACGCCCTTTTCCTAAAGCCATTTTATCGCTTGCTGCAGGAATCATATCTCATGGTCTTTACAACGATCTTGATCGAGTTTTGGATTCTCAATGTCCGCAGAGACACTCTTCATGGTACCATGCTCTCCGGGAGACTGACGAGGAGAGGAAAAGGAGGAAGGAGAGAGAGGGGAAGAGCATTGCCATGCTGAGAAAGATTAAGGCGGAGATAGGAGAAGTGGCTTCAAAACGAGGAAGAGCCCAACTGAGCAGGGAGATCCGTCAAAGAGGCTGAAAAGAGACCAAGAACGAGAATCCGCTTCACAACCTCCTGCTTCCACTGGGATAAATGTCCCTGCTTCGAGTGTCGTGACATCTTCCATTCATACTGTCATAATCGCCACTCTATAGATTTCTAGGTGTGTGCCTTACATTCTTCCTGATGGTCCCCTACATCTACGAGCTGCATTCCCTAATTTGTTCTTAAGGGGGGTTGTGTTTGATAAGCCCAATCTGAAGTCATTTCGTGTCGAACCTTACTCACTCCATTTCCAAGCAATTCAGAGCGATTTGGAGCAAGCTGAAGGGTGGAAAAAATTATGCATATAGCTGTCTACTATTAACCGGAACAAGTACAAGGAAATCCTCTCGTATGAGTCCGAAAAGGATGAGTACGAGAAGCAGCTCGTAGATTGTGATGCAGAGATCGAGTGGCTAAAGAAAGAGAGAGATGATGACCTCAAGAGGGAGAGCAAAAGTGCTTCTTTGCTTAAGGAGCTAAAATAATCCACTGACCGAGCCACAATCATATTTAGAGATGAGATAAAGAAGTGCCATATGGATGAGGCAGCTTTAAAAGAAAAGTTGAGGATAAGCGAGATGATGGTTGAGATGCAGAAGAAAACCATCGCCGAGCAGGCTCAAGAAATTGCCTCTCTTCACGATCATATTTCGAATTTGGATGCTGAGAAGAAATAGCTGGCGGTAGAGAAGGCTAACATGGATGCCAGCTTTTAAGAGCTTCAAGATACCTTTACAAAGAAAATGGAAGGCTTGGATGCTACTATTTTGGGCTTCTTTGTCAACTTCGTGCTGCATTAGGGGAGTCTAAGTTACTTAGGTTTGGTGTTCCCTCGTACGCTTGCCATAGTCTAGGAAGAGATTCTAGCCCGATATTAAGACATTGGTGGTGGTTATACCGAAGAGGAGTTGGTTCAAGCATATCCCAACGAAGAGTCCCACCAAGGTTTAAGGGAGGGCAAGGAAATACTGAGACTGGAGAGGGAATGAGAAGCTATTGAGGCTGCGGTTGTCGTTAAGGCTATAACCGAGCATTTTCCTTCGGGCCCTGGTGAGCCGTCTTCGCATCTTCATGCTGAAGAGGGTATTGTTTCTACTTCTTCTTTGATTATGCAGCCATCAAAAGAGGGCAACGACGAGGGCTTCGAAGTTGTGGCGCATGAACAAACCCCCACAACAGGTAATTTTCTTATCTCTCCCATGTTTGAAGACTTCCAATTTACGCCGGATGAAATTGCCGAGATAACCACCCTTTATTCCGATATATAGATCAACCCTCTCTTCCTGCCAAGTTACCTCCTCCTCACAGTGCCGGATCTACTGCCATTCCGACCGCATCAACCGTCGTCTCTACATCTGGCTCGCAACCCGTTTCGCACTCCAAGTAAATTGCAGCGCTGCATGGTTTAGATGACCCCTCTTTATCTCAAGAGGAGAGTTTGGCAGCTGCTGACACATGGGAGCAGGAGGATCAAGCTAGATTACCAGACAAAGTAGAAACCGAGCAGTTGATGACCGAGCAGCAGTGAAGAAGGAGAAGGTTGAAGAGGAAAAAAGGTTGTCAAAGAGTTCTCACAAATCCCGCAAGCATAAAGGCAAAGGAGGGTCTGCCAGTGGCAATGTTTCAGAAAGCGAGATCACCTCGGGAGGGGAGAAGTTTGAGAAGTTGCTGATCCGAGGTGGGAAAGGCAGCAGGGGAGGTAGTGACAAGAAGCTATGATCCGTCCATGTATCTGTGAAGTGGAGCTTTTGCTTTTGGTCCCTTTTGTACAAGTGCAGAGTCTGCACTTAGCATTTCTTCTTATTGCAATAATGGTGTTTGTATTTTTCCTTTCTTTGGCCAATGTTGTGCGGGTACAGCGCCCGTAGTTTGTTGTTGTACATGAAAAACATTATAAGTAATAAAAGTATTGAAATTTTGATTGTAACTTACTTGTCTACTTATCTACATTCCATGCACTGTTGCCTTTTTATACTACTGTTTTTTATGCAGCATGATTTTGTATATGTAAGTAGTCATTGATATTTTTTCTATACTGTTTTATTTAGTACCGTAATTACTGCCAAAATTCTTTGTTTGGGGTAACAAAACTTTGATTTTTTTCTACTTTGGTTGAGTGTTGGTGAGTGTGTGCCCTCTAGTTCACGGGAGTGTTTACTCCGAACGCTTGATACGAGATTGGGTGCCCATTGTGGTCTTCCAAATGTCCCCAGTCGGATTTATACTGCAACTCCTATCTTTGGGAACTTCTGGTTTTATTGTCCTTATTTTAGATATCCCATTTTGATTTATGACTTAAGATATCTGTGAAGATTTTTTTAGTAGCCTTACGGCGAGTGATTTATGCACTTAAGAATTTTACTAAGTGATTGGTGATGCCAGAGCAACACCGACACTTGAAATACTATTAAGTGATTCTGTCACAATGCTAACGTTCAGGCTATTGGGCACACATGTTGCTCCTTAGAGTGCTATTTTCTTGGCTCCGGAGGCAGTGCGTGACTTTTTGTAATATGAGAGTTCCTCGCCTTTTGATGCAATTTTGCTGATCCAAGTAGTGGTGTGTGGCTTACGAAATGCACACAATGGGATCGAGGCATGCCCGGTCGTAGTTTTGCGAACAAAGAAGCGATGTGCAGCTTACGAGATGCGCAGCTTGGGTAACCA
Organism: Allium fistulosum; assembly: GCA_030737815.1. NCBI lineage: Eukaryota > Viridiplantae > Streptophyta > Magnoliopsida > Asparagales > Amaryllidaceae > Allium > Allium fistulosum. The sequence continues at coordinate 370,781,396 of CM060906.1, read as the reverse complement.
TGTTCGCTTGGATATGATTTTGTAGTCCAAGAGACGGTGCGTGGTATATGAAATGCGCGGCTTTGATTCGGACTTTCCCGTGTTACCAGAGCAACACCAGTTCTTAAAAGGAAAGGATCGAGTTCCATCGATCCAACGGTTTGATTCGATTTGCTTCCATCGACTCGGCGAGTAGATGGGGCATACTTGAGCATGGTTCCACTATCTCAAGCAGCGATCGGATGGTTTTGAATCAATTTAACCCCGTCGACTCAGTATGTTACTTATGCAAACATGGTTTCATTGGTTCAGAAAGCAAAGCAATTTCATTAATTGAAATAAAAGTTGGGCAAGTTCTGCTTATTTATAATGCCTTTGATATCCTAAAATGTCTTATTTGCATAAAATAGGAAATACATAAGATAGTCTTAGATAAAGTAAAGACGCAACGATTCGCTGTTCCAAACACGGGGAATTTGGGTTCCATCAACGGTTGTTAGCTTGAACGTGCCATACACTAGCTTCTGGCCGATCACATAGGGTCCTTCCAAGTTTGGTCCTAATGCCCTTAGTAGTTGGTACAGGGTAGACCAGTTTGGGGACAAGTTCTCTTACTTCGAAGGTACGGTTACAGATCTTGGAGTTGAAATGTCATGAGACCCTTTTCTAGTGAGCACAGTCCTTAGCTCAGATTCTTCGCGCTTCTCATCAAACACGTCGTGCAATTCAAGCAGGAGCTGCTCGTTCTACTGTTGATTGAAGTTTTGCCTTCGATGAGAAGGGACCTCCAGTTCAACTGGGATCATTGCTTATGAACCATATACCAAGGCGAACGGAGATTGACCAGTTGTAGATTTGTGTGTTGTTCCATAAGCCCATAGTGCAAGTGGAAGTTCATCAACCCAATTTCCTTTAGCTTTAGTTAGCTGCTTTTTGATGGTGGACTTAATGATCTTGTTTACTACTTCCACTAGCCCGTTTTCCTGCGGACTTGCAACAACGGAGAAGCTTTTCTTGATTCAGAAGCGTTTGTGGAAGTCTTTGAATTCAGCGCTTTCGAATTGAGTCCCATTATCCGTAATGATTTTTGTAACACTCCAAACCTGCAAATAATGTTTTTAGTGACAAAGTTAACAACTTTCTTTGTGGTAATTGTGGCCAGCGGTTCTGCTTCGGGGTATTTGGTGAAGTAGTCAACAGCAATGATAGTTTATTTAGCTCCTCCTTTGGCTATCGGCAATACACCAATCAAATCGATTTCCCAGATCGCGAATGGCCATAGGCTGACTATCTATGTTAGCTCAACTGAAGGAGTTCTTTTGATCTTGCCAAATCTTTGGCATTGGTCACACCGTTTGGCATAATCCACTGTATCGCGGTTGATCGTTGGTCAAAATACACATATCGGAGAACTTTCTTTGCAAGGGTTTGCTCGCCAATGTGATCTCCACTGTCGCCTTCATGAACTTCCTTGAGGATTTTCCGAGCTTCACCATTGGTCACACACCTGAGAAAGAGGGTAGAGAACGCCCTTCGGTAGAGTATTCCATCATATATTACGAACCGAAGTGCCTTTTGAAGGAGATTTTTCCATTGATTCCTATCCACGAGGAGTGTTCCTCTAACCAGATAGATCGGTCTCACCCATGTCTCTGGTTCTTCGGTCATTCCAAAAATCCAATCGATATCTATCTCGCATATACTTGAGGCAGTTAGAAATTCAAATGGGACCAATCCCATTGACTAAGATTCTCCGGAGCTGGCCAGTTTAGCTAGATATTCCGCCTTCATGTTTTGTTCCCTCGGGATATGAGCTATGGTGTAATGCTTAATGTCGTTCAGCAATTCCATCACTTTGGATAGATCCAAGGCGAGGTTCTCTCCTCGGGATTGATATTCGCCTCTCACTTGACAGACGACCAGTTGAGAGTCGCTATATATATGTATGGACTTTATCCCGGGTTCCTTTACAACTTTCAGTCTGGATATCAAAGCTTCATATTCTACTTCATTGATTTCTGCAAGGAATTCCAAGCGTAAGGCATAGCAAACGATTCGTCCTTTGGGAGTTTCAAGCATGACTCCCGCTCCCGAGAAAAAGTTGTTTGATGCACCATGACGAACAACCTCAAGTGTGTCTCCACTTCTGAAGTAAATTCTTCTTCGTTATCTCGTATTGTAAATTCGGTAATGAAGTCTGCTAGTGCCTGTCCGTTGATCCCCCTTCGAGGATGGTAAGTGATTTCATATTGACTCAATTCAACGTTCCATTTCACAAACCGTCCGGAGGTCTCAGTGCAGAACAACACCTGCTTCAAGGGTTAATTTGTTAGTACTTTGATTGGGTGCACCTGGAAGTATGGTCGCAATTTCCTAGATGTGATCAAGAGGCAATAGGCTAGTTTTTCCAACTTCGGATAATTCTTCCTGCTCCAGTGAGCCATTTACTGATGTAATACATGGGTCACTTGACCCTAGCTTCTTCACATACAAGCGTGGCACTTAATGTGTGGGGCGAGACTGCTAAGTAGATAAATAAGTCGTGTCTGTCCATAAGCTTGGATAGGATTGGCGGAGTCTCCATATGTCAAGGCAGTTCTTCAAAGGCAGTCTGACAAGCCTAATTCCATTCGAAGTTCTTCGTTTCCTTCTTTAGCGCGTCAAAGAATGGTATACATTTATCAGTTGCTTTTGAGATGAACTGGCTTAGTGCTGCAACTTTTACATTCAAGCTTTGTAACCCTTTCTTGTTCCTTGGGGCCTCGACTTCCTGTAAAGCGGTAATTTGTTCGGGATTAGCTTCGACGCCTCTGACACTTCCAATGAATCCTAGGAACTTTCCAGAGGCTACCCCGAAGTGACATTTAAGTAGACTGAGTTTCATTCTATACTTACGGAGTACCTCGAACATTTCGACGAGGTTGTCCAAGTGATTTGCGGCTATGCATGATTTAATTAACATATCATCTACATAGACTTCCATAGTCATCTCGATCTGACGTTTGAACATGGAGTTCACCAGTCGTTGCTAAGTTGCCCCAGCATTTTTCAAGCCGAATGACATCACTTTGTAGCAGTATAATCCCAGATCAATGATAAAAATGGTGTTTTCCTGGTCTGGTTCATAAATCATGATCTGGTTGTATCCCGAGTAAGCATCCATGAATGATAGCAATTCATGTCCTATTGTCCCATCCACAAGCTGGTTGATTCTAGGCAGTGGAAAGCTATTCTTTTCGCATTCTTTGTTTAGATCTGAGTAGTCGATACAAGTTCGCCATTTTATATTGGATTTGTTGACCAAGACCGGGTTGGATACCCATTTGGGATAGGTTGCATCGTGAATAAAGCCATTCGCCATCAGCTTATCCACTTCTTCTCTTAGCGCTTTGGACCGTTCGCATCCTAGGCTGTGCCTCTTCTGTTTCACTGGTGTATACTTGGGATCGATATTGAGTGTGTGGCATGAAATCTCCGACGACACACCACACATATCAGAATGCGTCCAAGCGAATACATCTAAGTTGGAATGAAGAAATTGATTAGTTCCTGTCGCATCTTGTTTCCAAGATGTGACCCAATTTTTAAGACCCGAGTTGGGTCATCCATATCGACTGGGTCAGGCACCATCAATACGACCGATGCTGCCCGATCCTCCCCTGAACTCTTCCTCCTAGGGTCCAAAGCCTTGTCGAATCGGCTATGGTCCCAAAGCCAGGGGGCCCTGTAGTTGCTATGTAGTAGGTTCTCGAATGTGGAGAGTTCTCCCTACATTCTTCCCCTTTTCTTTTCTTCTAGACTCGCACGGTTCTGCGATGTAGCATTCTCTAGCAACACTTTGGTCTCCTTTGATCACCCCAACTCCATTCTCTATTGGAAATTTCATGGTTAGACACCACTGAGCTAAAGTAATCCTAAACTCTACCAAAGCAGACTGATCTAAGAAAGCATTGTGGGCAGACGTTTCATCTACGATCACAAAGGTCTGGACGAGGACGACTCTTCGGTCGCCTTCTCCAAGTTCTACGGGCAAATCAATTGTTCCGACAGGTTGATTAAGTTCACCAGTGAATCCCTGGATCTTTGTTCGATAATAGGGTATGTCTTTCATACTGATCTTCATCTGATCAAATGTGTGTCTGAGCAGGATATCGATAGAGCTGCCATTGTCCACCAATACTCTTTGGACCATGGATGGTCTGATTCCTACCGTCACGACCATGGGGTCGTGGGTCGGAGCTTCTATTTCTTTAATGTCTCGATTTCGGAATACTATATCATCATTTAGAGTTCTCTACTACTTAGCAGAAGTTCCATCTTCAATCGCAAAGCATGAACCTTTCAGAACATGTTTCAATGAGCTTACATATCGCTCCATTTCTCCCCAACTCTTCCACGTGGGATGAGATCCTCCAAATATTGTTCTGATGATGAGTCTTTGGTTGGTCCATCTGGATCCCTCTTTGTTGGTTCCAACTTGGTTTCCCTGGTCTTTAGGAGCTTGGGGTAAAGCAGACTGATCAAGATTTTGTGGTTTCCTCATATACTACTGAAGCTTGTTTGCCTGAATCAGCTCTTCAATAAGGTTCTTCAGGTGTCGGCACTCATTTGTGTTATGACCATGTGTTTTATGGAAGCGACCAAACTTTCCAGAATGCTTTTCCTGTTCAGTCACTTCCTTTTAGGCGGCTTCTTGTACTCCTCTGTCCCTTATGTCGCAAGGTAGATGTTTTTTGGAGTATAATTGGGCGGGTTGTAGCCTTTGGGCCTCAAGCCTTTAAGTCGCTTGTTACCTCCATTTCGATTGTTGAAGTTCTTCTTTTCTGGCACCCATCCTTCCCCACATTTCCTGCAATAGTTTTGGAAGTGTTTGCGCCTTGGTAAGCTGCCATGCCATTCTGGCTAGCATTGGTTGGTTGTGGGTTAGCAGGTTTTCCTTTTAGCTCCTCAACCTCTTCCAATCTCAAGTACGAGCTTGCCTTTCAGTTAAAGTCCTTCCTAGTGATTGGTTGTTTCATTTTGATCCATTTTCCAAATTTAGTGTCGAGGTGGATAACTCAGATCAGGTCCATAAAGACCATATCTTTGTTTGGGTTACTTACTTCAGTTACCGCGGTGTTGAACCGACTCATGAAGGATTTCAAAGATTCATTTCGTCCTGGAATAGGCCGGATAAGGACATCATGTCTTTTGGCTGTGCCGTGTGAAGCCTAAACAGATCAATGAATTTTGTTGCTGATTCATTGAAAGTGGAGGTGGATTTTGGTGGGAGCCTGGTGAACCACATATAAGCAATTCCCTCTAGGATGACAGCAAAACATCTACATTGAACAACATTTGAAACATTTGCTCCATCCATGTACCAACTATACTTGTACAAGTAAGGTTTCGGATCTCTAGTTCCATCGTAAGATGGAATAGTCAGCATACTAAACTTTTCAGGGTACCGTTCATTTAAAATGTCATAAGTAAAGAGAGCCCGGCTTGGAGCGGATCCCATTCATCATCTCTCCTATCCTTACTTTCTTCCATCAAGCACTTGATCATATCATGATATATGTCTTTGATCTCCGGTAGTACGTGGGTCGACTGTCAGTGACTATGCAAGTGTTTGATTTGGCAAACAATCTTGGTAAGTGGGCTGAAGTCTAGGCTCTCCTGTCTTCATAAGAGCCACTCCCTCATAGTTCTGTTGGCTTGCGGTTGGTCGAGAATGGGCAATATGGGCCTCCCTACCGGTATTGAGTGCATTAGAATTTTCTGCCAACTTGCCATCGTCAAGTTGCTCACCATTTTCAGAGTTAGAGAGATCCACCACTATATCTTCCCGTGGCACTCCCATAGATTCAAGTTTGTAGCAGGTTGCTTTGAAATTGGTGGAGAGCTTGTGTTTCCTTCTATGATGATTCATGTGGCTCCATCCACCACTCCTTTCTGCTTCATGCTTTCTGTTTCTTCTGTTTAGGCCAAAAATGGAAGAGTTTTCCTACTCGGTGGCAGCCGTGGGTTCTGGCATGGTTCTAGGAGCAGCTAGTGATTGCAAAGTTAGGAGAGTATTTAATTTATCCATAAGAGCTTTTTGGATATTCTCAATCTTTTGGTTGATTTCATTAACCATATTATTCGATTCGCCTTTAGTGATGACTTCATGCTGGGTAGAAGATCTCGGCACCTGATCTCCGGTGTTAGCTCCTGCACAAGGATCAGAGATATCCTTTCGAAGCAGCATACATCCCTAGTGATGTACCATTGGAAAAACATGGCTGGTCTCACTAAGACCGAGTGCATCACCCCATGCATGCATAACAATAATAAAAGACATATATGAGGAGCCGACTACACCCTATGGGTTTGCCAACCCTACTGGCCATGCCTTCTATCTGTGGTTTTAATCATTCCCGCTAATGAGGCTACGTCCGGCATCCAACTTACGCACCGCCACCAAAATAGATCACGGAATCCCACATAGATTCCAATACCCCAACGGGTCTCGGAATCACACAAGGATTCCCATATCTCAATTAGATCTTGGAATCACATCCGTATTCTCATACCCCAACTGGTCTCGGAATCACATATGGATCCCAACATCTCACTATATCATGAATCTCCTCCATAGAACCGTAAATGGTTTTTGGAGTAGTTACAAGTTCGAGTCATCTCTTATGAGTACACTCTTCCATTTCTCGGGTGCTCCACAAAAACAAACGTCGATTTCTGGAATGCTCAATACCGGTTCTTTAGGAAATAATCAGACAATACATACGCACAGCGATCACCCCTTAACCGTTAAAGTGGACGGATCTCCTTATCATTTGTCCTAGAAGAACGAAACAGGTTTATACGTACAGTATAGCACCCCCGATGGTAACTGTACCGTATAATTCCCGTGTTTCCCCTAGATATTTCCAAAGTTAAAATCCTTCGGTGTTAACGAGGGAATAACTCCATACCACCAAAATTAAGAAGGATTACATATTTAGGCCAAGATTTGATAGTTGGTTATTTAACTATCAAATAAATAAGCATTCAAACAAGATTACATTTCCCATAGAAATCAATAAGCCTCTTTAAATAAATCTTTTATTAATTTAAATTCACATTTCAGATACTTGGAAATAACTTCTATATACTTATCTCAATAGGATAAGTATATTCACAGACCCTTTCATTTTCAAAAACTTGCAAACTTGAAAATTATTAAAAATAGATACTGAAAAGTACCGCTCAATATCGACCATGGATCGTAGCTTACACAATTACGTCGCTGTCCCTGTGAATCCATAGTAAACTGTAGGCAATCCCTGTCCCTTGAATTACACCACAAGTATCAACCATTTCTTTCCAAATTCCATTATCTTATAAATATTTCCAAATCTATTTATAAAGCTTCTTTATAAATCTCCAATCTATTTATAAAACATTCTTTATATATCTCAAAACTCCATTTAGAAAACTTCTCCTTTCCAATCCTTTAAAACTCATTTATAAATCCTTTTATAAATATCCTAACCATTTATAGAACTCTTCCCATATTTAAACAACTTATTTAATAGACTCTGCAAGTCCATAAAGTCCTCTTGATAAACCATACCTTATTTAAAATAACTTAAAATAATTAGTTATTATTTAACATCCTATATTCCATTCACTTTAATTCTCTTTTAAAATAACAACTTTAAAATCTCATTAATAATGTATTAAATTAATTTTAAAACATTATTGTTGTATAGATAAGTTAACTTCAAAATAATATCAAGATAATAATTAATTAATTTTAAAATGTTATAAAAACAGTAATTAATTAACCTTAAACTAATATTAATATCAAAATTAATTATCCTTTAAATATAATTAAATAACTTAAATCAATAAAATTAATTAACTTTAATTAAAAATTAAAATATTGTTAAATCATTTTAAATAAGTAATTAAAATATAATTAAATCATTTTTAAACCATAACTAAATAACTTTTGAATAGTAATTAAACATTTTTAAATAACATTAAGAAATAACTTTTAAGGATCTTATTAATAAAATAATTAACTTTAAATCATTATAAAAACAATTATAAATTATTCTTAAAATATTATTACTAATAAGTTATTACCTTTTTAAATCTTATTACTAAATAATAATTATCTTTAAACCTTACAAATAACATAATTATTCTAAAAAATAGCTTTCAACTCAATAGTTAGCTTTTCAAATTTTAGGGAGGCTTCACGATCACCATGATACTTAAACAAGCTACCATGTTATTTAATTAACTTTTCAAGTTAATAACATATATTCACATAATCAATGACAACGTAAATAAATTCAACACTTAACCATCATTGGTTAATATATCACTTATTCAAGGTGGATTATCAATTTATGATATATAATCAAACGTCCAAAACTATAAAATAACAGAACGGGGATTTATTCTGCTAATTAACTACCAAATTAATTTAATTAGCGGAACGGTGGTTTATTCCACTAATTCAATGTCCAATTACCATATTCAATCCAATTTAACTCAACAGTATTTTATTTTGCCAAATAAATATCAATTATTAAAGTATACAAAAATTTAACCGACGTTATTATTTAAAATAACGTAATTAAATTCTGTCCATATTAATATGTCATAAATTTATACTTATCCAAAGCTATTAACAGGTTGCACTAAAATGTTATACTCGTTCATACAAGTGCAATGCAAAAATCCGCAAGCGGAACGGATTTCAAACGAACGAATTATCATGTTTCAAAGTTTTAGCATATTCAAATATTTAACAAATCAAAATATTTCCTCACCATATCCAAACGGGCTGAGCCCACTAGATCAATCCATGCCCCAAACCCACGTTTACTACTATCGCCTCATCTTCTTCTCCAGACTTCGTTCCTCCTTCCAAAAACCTTAAGGAACAAATCATGCACGAACGTGCATGTGCACGTGCACCAAACCCCAGAGCCACTAACGACCAAGCCGAGATCACCAGAAAACTCCCCGTTGCCACCTCGACGCGCTGCCATCATTTTCTTGGCCTCTGATCGACTACATTGAAATGTGACCATCTTTCCCCCAATCGACATGTGCTCCAGTTCGAACCCCGTCACCAAAACAAGCTCGCTCTACCTCCCTACTCCTCGCCTACACCTACCACCTACGCCAACAGAACCCCACCCATGCTCTACCTTCCGGGCACCTTGCGATCGACTCCGACATCCCCAGATGATCACCGTTCATCAAAACTCGAAACCAAAAACTATGACCCTTAAACCCTAAACCAAACAATCCATGACAAACCAAAGCCCAAATCAAAAATCGGTCTCGGTCATGAACTCCGCCTCGATCCTACGCTCCTTCCCGACTCCTTCAATCGTCCCCTCGACCACTGGTTCACCGGAAATCATTTTTCGAACCAAAATCGATCAACTCGTCCTCCTCGAACAACCGAGCCATTAAAAATCATGCGGACACTTCTAAAAATCCCCAATCGCCGATATGAACCGGACCATATCATTCGTTCGTCAATCCGCGATCGTCGAAAATGGTTGTTTTCTCGACCACTTGCTGTTATATTCTAATATCTCTCAAACTACTCAATGAAGACCAACGAAACTATTTTTAAAAATAACTATACTTGATGGCGAACAACTTTCATGTTGGACGATTGGGTTGAAACTGGGTAGATTGGGAGTATTTGATTTTTGAATGTTGAGGGAAGTTGTTTTTCTTGATTTTTGACATTAGAGGGAAACAAATATGAAGAAGAAGGAGAATATGTGCTTCCTGAACATATCCATATATACACACATGCTTACATCCCTATAGCAAAATCAAAATCTATATCCATCTTAAATCAAGGGGACAGAGAAACCAAAAAGGAGGAGCACGCAAAAGAGAAAACCAAATTTCGGCTGAGGGAAAAAAATAGTGTACTTAGTGTACTGGGTGTATGATGATTTTAATTTAAATTCCAGTACCCCACCATACCAGATAGCGTCCGATTATGAACCGCGATTGACAGAAAGTAAAGTACGATCGCATATAACAACGTTACACGATTACAAAGAAAAAGTAAAATAGACAAGTTATTACTGTGAAGTTTCAAAATGCCAGTGTTTGCCTTAAAATACGTCAAACGAGAATTTGTTTATTTTCCAAATTAAAAATTATGGAAAAATTCTAAAAATCAAACTAAAAATACGTCATTGAAAATCAAGTCTAAATTTGAAATATAGATTTTATTATAATTTTAATTCAAATTCGAGTATTTAAACAAATCAAATATCCAAATTTGAAGACCCAAAAATATGGGTCGTTACACTCTCCCCCCTTAAAAAGAAGTTCGTCGTCGAAATTCCATCACAAGAACACTCAATACTATACATAAGCCTGCATGATGTTCACAGATCATTTATATACAAAATAAGATTCGATCACTACTCGAATACATAACTCTTTCCAAACTAGTATTGCTTACTCGATTTTCTAGTGCGGATTCTGATCAAGCTTCTTGATTAGAAACCTCTGTTCTCCTTACATAGCCACAAACTATGATAGAAAACCTTGGTCTCGTACCAAAAATCCTCATCAAGTACTCGCCGCCAAAAATCGAGTAATAAATCCTTATTTGGAACGGTGTGAAACACCTCAAAGTCTTGTACTCAAATATTAGATCAAAACTATATGAAGAGAGAAATGATCTATGTCCACCTTCGCACTTATTTAATTGGTTATTCCTAATACCAATTTTTATTCCCATATTTGTGAAAACTTTCATAAACCCCATTTAACTCCCAAATTTAGATAATATTCTATCATACCCCAGAGGCATACACAACCATCTAATTCAAACTTTTATTTTGAATTCACTTAAGAATTTAAAACACCCGATTTCTATTCAAAATACTTTTTGAAATGATACTATATATTTTGGAGACTTAAGGGTCAAATACTTAGATATTTATTTCAAAAACGTTTATTTGGCAAAGCCAGCGGGGTTGAATGACCCATACCATTTATTTATATCAATAAGCATATACTTACAATATAAATAAGATACAAGGAAGCAGAGAATATAGAAAAAAGAAGAAAAAGAAAAGAAAAAATAAGAAAGACTGGAGGAAAGGACACAACAGTCAAGCTAGGACCACCTAGCAATTGTGACTGCATCAAAAGGGTGGGAAGACATGGATATCATAGAGTGAATTTTACTACATATCTAATAATATATCTGCATACGATTCTTGCTCTGATGAGTGAATATTCTCTGATTCCTTTCATGCCGAATTTCTAAGACCGTAACTTTCAGCAATATTAATATCTCATATGAAGATGTATATGCTCATCCATTCAAGCTTACTATCAATCTGAGATGAACCAAATCCACCTCTTATCTTTATTTTAGTCCATAAGAATCGAGTGAAGGCACAGCTAAAGAACAAATGATGAATATCCTCATCCACAGATGAACAAAATAAGCACATAGTCGAGACAGCTATACCTTTCATTGCCAAATTACCCAGAGTGTGCAGAGCATTTCTAAGTACCTTCCAGAGAATAAAATTAAGCTTACCATTCGCATTTATGTTCCAGACTCTTTTGTACCAAGGGAACAAAGGAAGATGTTTCTCTCCCGCAATGGCAGTGTAGACAATATGAGTAGAGTGGTCTTTAAGGTTATCTGGCCATTTATATTCTTCTTTTTGGCTATAGATATAAGTTTTATCATTAAATAATATCCATAATGCATTTATTGAGGAATTACTTGTATGAGGAAGAGATATTTTTCCGTTGGAGATACAGGATGTGGCTCTAACATATAAGGATATGCCAGACTGGATAATACTATCAAGAGAGAGCATTCTTTGGAGTATCAAGCCATTTTTAATCCATGGAGTAGACCAAAATTTTGATTTGCTCGCTGAGGAAAGGATAAGTTTAGTATGATAAAGCAATATATCCCATATTTTTATCATTGTTTTCCATACCCAACTCTGAGCCTGTTTAGGGGAAGCAAGCCATATTTCATCTGACATTAATTTATTTCTTATGCTCCATTGTACCCATAGCGCATCAGTTCTAGAAACAAGATTATGAAAGTGCTTAGTTAATGCTGCAATGTTCCAATTCTTCATATTTTTTTATTCCCAATCCTCCTTTTCTTTTTGGCATTTCTAATTTTCTGAAAGCTATTGGAGACAGTTTATTAGAGTGTATTGATCCAGACCATAAGAATTTTATTATAGCAGATCTTATAATGACTATAAGCTTTGTTGGCAATAAAAAAGTTCTACTCCAATATATTGTCATAGAAAGTATGAAAGCATTTATTATTACAAGCCTCCTAGGTTGAGATATATACCTATTTTCCCATCTATTGAAAACTGCTGTTATCTTTTCAAACAGAGGAACACATTGAGAAATTGTAATTCTCTTTGTATCAAGAGGAATTCCAAGGTAGGCCATGTCAGATTCCAGAGGAAGCATATTTGTGATGTTCAAGCATTCAGAGACTAGATTACTGGACAATCCAACTATTAATATATGAGATTATTCAAAGTTAGTTTGAAGACCAGAAAACTTGTAGAAGGAGGAAAGGGTATTCATTATTTTTTGAAGGGACTTGGCACTAGGTTTGGTGAATATCAATAAGTCATCAGCAAAAGCCAGCGTCGTCACCATGGGCTTTCTACATTTAGGATGAAGATCATATTTATGCAGAGCAATTTGCTTCTCAATTGCTAGTGAAAGTTTCCATAATATGATGAATAGATAAGCTGATATGGGATCTCCTTGCCTCAAACCATTATTTCCTTTGAAATACCCAATAGTATAAGCATTAAACACTAGAGTATATCTCACAGTCGAGATACACTGACATATCCAATTGCTGAAAGCAGTGGGAAAGTTCATCATGTTAAGAATGGACATGAGGGCTGACCATTTGATAGTATCAAAGGCTTTTTTGATGTCTATCTTAAGAATGGCCCTTGGTGATATATATGGTGAAGAGTAACCATTCAGTAATTCATGTGTCAAGAGGACATTGTCTAGGATGCTTCTATTGGGGAGGAATGCAGCTTGGTTGGGAGAGATGATTGTTTGAAGGACTAGTTTAAGTCTGGAGGCTAATATCCTAGATATGGACTTGTAGATGACATTTCAGCAAGTTATCGGTCTGAATTGAGAAACAACAATAGGATTAGCTGATTTAGGAACTAGACCAAGGTTGGTAGAATTAATTGAGGAAAGCATTTTGCCTTTGTTGAAAAAATTGTGGACAGCTTTATACACGTCAGAGGAAATAATGGACCAGCAATGTATAAAGAAGGTAACTGTGAAACCATCAGGCCCAGGAGAAGCTGATTTCCTCATTGTAAAGATAGAGTTCTTAATGTCTTCATTAGATATTGGTTGAGTAAGAGAAGATTGCATTTCTAATGAGAGTTTGGGTATTTCTAGGTTATTAATAAAAGTGTTATCTGAAGGAGAGGGAAGACCTCCAAGAAGAGAAGTGTAATAGTTGAGAAAAGCAGCATCTATCAGAGGAGGGGATGAATGGGCATCTCCTTGCATATCGGTGATCTGATGAATAAATGTTTTGGCTTGCCTGATTTTTAAAGAAGCATGAAAAGTTTGGAATTCGTATAACCATAAGTAGACTAGTTATGCTTGTATTTTTGCAATACTATTTTGGCTTCAGTATTCAAGGCATGCTCAAGTTGTGTGATGAGATCAGTTTCTTTTTGGTATAAAAGAGGATCAGAGCTAGAACTGAGTATCATATTTTGTACCTATTCAAGTTAAAGGGTTATATCAGTAGATAGTTTTTTACCTTCACCATAAATGCTTCTAGCCCAAGATTTTAGTGCTGCCTTTGTGTTCTTTAATTTCTTCTGCAAGATGAGCATAGGATTACCAAATGTTGTTATTTTCCATGCTTCATTGACTACCTGCAATAAACTAGAGTTTTGAGTCCATTCATCACAGAATTTAATATTGACCTGTTTGTTAATGATAGATGATCCAAATGATAGGATTAAGGGGTAGTGATCTGAAAGGAGTGGCATAGGGATTTGAATGTGTATAGAAGGCCATTACAAAAGAGTTGTATAGTTCATAAACCCATGATCAATTTTAGAGAGGGTATGAGGTCTGTTTTGACTTTTGTTGTTCCATGTGAAATAGGAGCCAGAGGAAGGAATTTCAATTAAAGATGCATCTTGAATGGTGTTGTTTAAAGGGGAAAGATCATATATGGTAAAAGGGTTACCACCACATTTATGCAAAGAAAGGAAGGAGCAATTGAAATCTCTAATCAATATCCAGGGATGAGTAGATTGACTAAAGTAAGGTATGTAGTCATGCATTTTTTTTCCTTATATGTGGATAGTTTTCAGCATATATGAAAGTGAAGTACATTGAAGTTGCAGAAGGCAAGTGCAATGCATGAGAATGAGTAAACCAACTGCCATAAATGATAGGAGAAAAGGAGAAGATAGTGGGATCATATAGGACAAGTAGTCTACCATATGGGGAATGAGAATGATTTATGATGTGTTTCCAGTTAGAGTTAATATATTTAGCAGCTCTAAAGGATTGATTTGGATCGAGTTTTGTTTCAAAGATAGAGATGAGGGAAAGATTGTTATATAGGATTAGAGACTTTATTTGATCAAGTTTTGCATTTTTGTGAGCTCCTCTTATATTCCATGCTGCCATTTTGCACATCATAATTAATACTTGGAGGGATTTTTGTTCAAGCTTATTGTTCTTCTTCCAATTGAAGATGGGGTGTTTTCTAGGAATAGAAGCATTGTAGTCTTCGCATCTGAATCATTATCAGAATCTAATGGAGAAATGGAAGGAGGTGTTTGAGGAATGATATTCTTCAAGTTGTCCAATGATTTTATCTTTTTTTTTCTTTTGAAGAACTTATCATGATAGAGGGTTTCTTTTTGTTTGAATTATGCTTGCTTTTGGGTTTGGATATTTTGGAGGAGGAAGAAATGTTTGTAGAAGGAATAGGATCAATAACAGAGGGGTTACATTGCACAGAGGGTAATGAGTGATTGGTTACTGATGATATATTACAATCTGGTGTGGAGAAGATGCATTTGTTACCTATATTCATCATTTCATTTGGAAGGTATAAGATATTGGATGTATCAGTAGATATCATGTGCATGTGTGCACGTATAGGGGAAGAGCACAACGATGGATTGTAAACAGAAAGAGAAGGCAATAAGGGAGGTAAAATGGAAGATGAAGTATGTTTATGAGAATGAGGATGTATATATACTACAACAGGAGCAGATTTTGAAAAGATGGATGAAATTCCTAATATCATATGATTTATGAATCTCCTTTACTTTTGGAAAATGGAATGTTCTAGCGGATGCATTAAGGCTATATTAAGTTCTATGTTTATTTAATGGAATAGTATGGAGTATATTTAGGAGTTCGATTTTTAGCCCTCCTATGATGCCCCAGTCTGCTGGCAACATTGGAAGTTAGACCTACACTAATCGATCGGATCAGTTCTAGCAAAAGACTCAATGAGAGCATCATAGGGATCTTGGACCAGATTGGAAAGGATATAAGTCTAACCATATTGATGGGTATTCCATCGACTCAAAGGATTGAATTCATAAGGATGGTAGTTGTGAGTTCCTAAAGTGAAATTTTTGATCAATGGAGTAATTCGAGAATGTTATCTTTCTACGATTATTATTCGTCCCGATGGAAAAAAAATGTATAATAATATGAAACACACTTATTATTGGAAGCACGTAAAGAGGATGTTTCAAAGTTCATAGAAAAGTGTGACTTTTCAACGAGTCATGGCTAAGCAAAAGAAGCCCGATGACTTATTAATTCATTTGGAAGTCTCGCAAATGGGAACATATTTCCAGGAATTTCATAGATGGTTTGCCTGAGGAGTCGGAGGGGAAATAAGAGCATATGAGTGATTATAGACGCTTGACGAAAAGCTCTCATTTTATTCTCATGGGTATTTTAAGAACCACTCCATCTCTAGAACAATTATATGTACGTCAGATAGTGAGATTACATGGTGTACCCTCTAGTATAATGAGTGATGGAGATTCACTCTTTCAAATGAATTTTGGACAAGCTTGCAACATTTATTGGGTTCGAAATGAACTTAAGTACAACCTATCATCCCTAAATAGATGCCAAAACCAAGAGAGTAAACCGTGTACTTGAACACTTGTTGAGAGCTTGTATTCTTGATTTTGGAGGATCATGGGAAGATCCCTTACATCTTGATGAGTATGTATACAATAATAGCTTTCAAGCTACTATCAACATGACACCATTTGAAGTTTTGTATGGAAAACCTTGTAAGTCGCATACATATTAGTGGGATATGACCAATAAGGTGATACTTGATCCGAATATGACCATGAGACTTTAGAGAAAGTCAAGTTGACATTGATGGATGAAAGCATCTCAAGATCAACAAAAGGTATATGTTGACAAGAGATGTGTTGACCTTGAATTTATAGTTTGTGATTTTAAGTTGGGGATTTGATCTTTGTGAAAGCATTTCCTTTAAATAAGGTTGTGAGGTTTGGAAGTTCGTAAAATCTAGCACCTAGGTTCTTTGGGCCATTTCTTGTTATGGAATAGATCAGAGAGTTTGCATTTGAAGTTAATCTTCCTGACAAGATGTTCATGGTACATAACGTGTTTCATGTCTTACACTTATGCAAGTATGTGCATGATACAGGTTTAGTTTTTGAGCCAAGTCAATTGGAGGAAGCGCAATTGAAGGTTTCTATGCCTAGAGGACCTCTTAGGATTATGAATAGTAGCGTCAAGAGACTTCAAAAAAAATTTGTGAAGCTTATTCGAGTCTACCAGGGCACAGAATTTGGAAATAGTACCTTGGAGCCAAAAGAGAAGATGCATGCTTCCAATCTAGAACTTTTTACTGATATGAATCTATTTACTTTAAGTGTTTGTTTCCATTTAGTTGAATAGAATTGTATGTTAGTATAGAATTTGATTTATACTACTATGATTGGTTTTCTAGTTTTGTGTTACTATGATGATAGCACTACATCTTCGATACCCAGTATACCTATATAGTGTGTTGCAGTGGTACCTGATCGAAGTAAAGTGATAGTCAAGGTGTTATAGTAGTAAACATTCAAAGCGGAACCTATCGTATATCTCATAGTGCATACGATAACGTGCATAAAAAAAGGAAAGACGGTAAATATAACTAGATGATTCAGAATCAAAATAGAGTGCAGAAGATCCATCACAATTATACAAGAAGATAGTAGAGTTTATACATAAACTAACAAACTTAAAGTAAATTGTCTTAGATAAATATAGCGTAGCATAGATAAAGCCCTATAGTGATGCACAACAAAAATATAGTGATGGTAAACTCCAAAAGTGTATATATATGAAAAGCGTAGCCTCTTGCTCATCCGTTGAACAACTCAATGTGCTAAATCAGACCTATTATATAGTCTACTCATTTAAGAGTACCTGAGAGAATAAGAAGTAAAGCATAAAACTTCAAGGCAGAGAACAATTTGCTATGAGTGATCTACAATCTCAAAGTACTATAAAAATCGATATAGTAAATAGGGCACAAAGTATATAGAATCATACCCAACCTATCCCTGCTTCCAAAGAGTCAGCACATAACATCATTATATGCTCATCTACTACCATCGCCTGGGTGTACTAAAATTCAAAGTACAATATTGAGGTGTCTAGGCATCTAAATCAACATACCTTCATCATATGATATCCTCAACAAAACAGAGTAAACATAGCAACCATGAAGAAATCCTCGCATCACTCACTAAAGTGCATTGGATATATAATAGCGTGTATAACCATGTCAACGGTCAAACACTATACAACATCTCAATTTCTTGGTGCTCTACTTTATGCTACTTTATAAGGCTAGGAACTTGACTTAACAGCAAAAGGTCCAAACTAAGACGAAACACATCAATAATTTGGGATCAAGATAAAAAATCAAAGCGAGCGTCCTGACATACCCCCTCTTTATGAGCACTCTCTAAACCGTCGAGTATGAATGATTACTTTGCATACATCTGCATAATATAACACATCAATGTTCCATTCCATATATCTCTATAGTGGAACACATCAACTTTCGACACCACAAGTTTACGTCAATGAACTTGTCATTATGGATTATCATTATAACTCCATCATCAAGTCGTTGGAATAACTCTAAACATCCATCAAAAGTTGTAGAGTCCCTATATCAAAGTCCAGAATTCACCTCATAAAATCCCTAAGTAAGTCCTAGAGTAGCCATACAAATCGCCTACATAATGTCGGAAGTCACCAAGTCAATACATTGCGTCATTTCTCACTTGCAAAATTGTTCGTCACAAGGCCATAACTCCCAAACTAACATCAAGCGAGAATACGATGACTCATACATGCCTCCTCATAATATGTACCAACACCCACCAAAAATAAGATCGCTAGGTGTCGACTATAAGTCAACGTTGCTTACCGATATCCATTGTACTTAGCCATTTTTGGCTAAGTACAAAGGAATTCCACTCAACCCACATCCCCTTCCAAGGTGGCCCAAAGTCAATCTTTATGCAACCTGAAGCAAGTACACCCTAGTCCCTAAGTTAAATGCCCATGCTATCAAACTAGTTGGTGTTGACCATAACCTCTCAATGGTTGTGCTTTCGTTGCTTCTCATCACTTGAACCCCGAAGTCCACAGTCTAAAACCCCAAAGTACATGCCTTAGAACCCTGAAGTACTCGTTGCCGACTACATTTTGCTCCACCACCGGCCACTCCACCAATTGGCCATAACTTCATAATTTTGGCTCCAAACCCAAGCGACCACAAGCATGTCACATCATATTTCGAGCAATTTGATCCCTCGATTCACTCAAAAGCATACCAGTCATGTAATATGTCCAAACAAATCAAAAATACATTAAAAAACATATAAGAGCATTACATAACATACAAACACCATATTAAGTAATACAATCACAAACCATACATTTATAACATTCTAAATTAACCATATTGAAAAAAATGAGTGGTATGGTCAAATAGCCAATTATGGATTAAAACCAACATATAATCTTTTAAATTCATTTTAAATCCGATGTCAATTTTAGATCTATCGTAAAATTCATTTTAACATTCAAAATCATGTTAAAAATATCATTTTTAAATATATAAACAAGTATAGTATATTAGGAGCATAAATCACTCACCTAGATCCCAAAAGGCACAAATACCAAGGCAAATACGAGACAAACATTATTTATCACAAATTTCAAGTCACCTACAAATCTATTTAAAAACTTTCTAACTTCAAATGGCTGTCCCATTAGGCACAAATCCCAAAATGGGTTAATAGGTCAGTCCAGGCCTAATTGTCACCCACTAATCTATTTAAAAACTTTCTAACTTCAAATCGCTATCTCTCTTAAAACATAAATCCAAAAATATTTTATGACCACTATACGAAAAGAGAAACCATCATATCTTTCATTCGGGAGTATTTTCAAACACTTAATCGACTCCTATCAAAAGTTATAGGCCTTCCAAGTTTTCAGGCTCAAAATTATCCAACAAAATTTCTAGAGCTCAAAAATGTCAATACTTAACATTCCCCAAATTTAGAGCCTTATATGGCCCAATTTGGATTTTTAAATAATATTTTATGATCCTTCGATATGTAAAATACGAGTCATTACACTCTCCCCCACTTTAGGAATTTCACCTCCCAAATCCCATCAACAGGGTAAAGTTAAACAATATAGTTGCCCCACACTAACAATAATAAGCAATCATAACAAACATCAAACATATACATAAGCAAAAAATAAAATTTATGCCTACCCCAGCATGCAAGGTACTAAATTAGGTAAACTAGAATACCAAATGTGATAGCAAATGGGAAAAATAATGATAAATAGAAAGTCTTACCAGGTAAAGAGCTCCGGATAAGTAGTCCTCACATTCTTTTTAGTCTCCCAAGTGTAGCTGCTCTCGTTTTCAATCAATTGAACCTTCACTGACTTCACTGTCTCTCTTCTAAGCTACTTAGTATCATGCCCAACCATATAAATAGGTTTACGAGGTCTCAAAGGTTCTAGTTCAATCTCGATATCATCTAGTTGGTCCAATGTCACTACTACGCTTGAGCTGTGCATATACTTCTATAAATGAGAAATGTAGAATACATTGTGCACACCTATTATCTTCTGAGGTAAGTCGACTATGTATGTTAGGTTCCCAATCTCTTGAGTATAAAAAAGGACCTATGAATCTTGATGTCGATTTCCCCTTTGTACCACTAACGAAGAACAACATATCGCTGACATAGAACTCTAAATCAGGTCCTCTCTTATCAGCATATCTCTTATGTTTATCTTGAGCAGCTTTCATTCATTGTCGAATGATCTTGATCTTCTCTAAAGTCTCTCTAATCATATCAAGCCCAAGTATTAGTTTTTTGCCCACTTCCTACCAATATGAAGGAGAGTTATGCGGTCGACTATATAATGCCTTAAATGATGCCATACTAATGCTAAACTGGTAATTGTTGTTGTATATGAACTCAACTAGATGCAGACGATCATCCATGAGCCTCCAATATAAAGTATACAATCTCGTAGGAAATCCTCTAAGAAACGATTAATTCTCTTGGTCTGCCCATCGGTTTGTGGGTGATAAGCTGTACTCAAATGTAGCTTCATCCCCAACACTTCATGTGAGCCTTTCCAAAATCCACTAGTGAATAATGGTTCTCAATCGCTTACAATGCCCTTAGGCATACCATGAAATCATACAATCCACTTCACATACAACTTGGTCAATTTAGAAGTCACCCTATTAGACTTTATGGGTATGAATCAAGCACTCTTCGTTAATCTATCAACTATTACCCAGATGCTATCATACACTCTTCTGCTCCTCGTTAATCCATTGATGAAGTCCATTGATATCTGTTCCCACTACTACTCGGGAACTTTAAGTGGTTGCAGTAAACCGCTTGGCTTCTTCTACTCCACTTTCACTAATTGGCAATTCATACACTTCGATACAAATATTTTGATGTCCTTCATCCCTTCCTAATGAAATGTTTGCTTCATATCTTGAAACATTTTATTTCTTTTGGGATGTATAATCAATCTTGAATGATGGCACTCTCGCACCTCACCCCGCAACCCACCGATGCCAGGTACAAATAATCTTCCATCCTTATGAAGCCAACCATCACGGTTGAGTCCATACTGTCTCATCTATTCAAACCCTCCTCCGATCTCGAGCATAGCAGTGGTCTTTGCCAGTCTTGCATCACATCTTTGGCTAGTACCGGTCCACTTTATTATAGTATGTCTAACGGTTAGGCTCGCAAACATCTTTGGCTCTAGCTCGCATCGAGGCTGGAAATCATAAACAACAATATACTCAAGTTGCTTCCACTCTAGAATATTGTTCCTAAGCTGGCATGTCTCATACTCAAAATCTCAATGACTATATTTCTTTTACCAGGCTTATAGAAAATGTCAAAATCATAGAAGTCCAAGAACTCTAACCATCGCTACTGACAAAGGTTAAGGTCCTTCTATGAGAAGAGGTACTTCATTGATTTGTGGTTAGTGAATAGCTTTAAATATCCATTAAAAGTCATAGAGTTCCCACATCCAAGTCCCGAAGTCACCTCATAAAATCCCTAGGTAAGTTTCAAAGAAGTTATACGAATTCTCTAGATCAAGCCAAAAGTCGCCAAGTAAAGACATCGCATCATCTCTTCACTTGCAAAACCATTTTTAACAAGGCCATAACTCCTAAAATAGATATTAAACGAGCATGCAGACACTCATACACCCCTCCTTATAATGCATGCTACCTCCCACCAAAAATAAGATCGGTCAGTATCGACCATAAGTGGTTGGTTCCGACTGGTTTCCATTTGTACTTAGCCATTTTTGGTTAAGTATAATGTAATTCACCAACCCACCCTCCCCAAGGCCCATGAAGTCTAGCTCTATGTGACCTAAAGCAATTATGCCCTAGTCCCAAAGTTAAAGTCACATGCTATAGATCTAGTCGGTGTCGACCATAACCTCTCGATGTTATGCTTTCCTTGCTTTACATAACTTGAACCCTAAAGTCCATAGTCCAAACCCCGAAGTGCATGCCATATAACCTCGAAGTACTTGTTGTCGACTACATTTTGCTCTACCACCGACCACTCCATCATTTGGCCATAACTTTGTCACTTTGGCACCAAACCCCATGCGACCAGAAATATAGCATCCTCAGGCCATCCTAAACTCTCCATATCAGTCGCATCGCATGTCGAGCATTTTGGCCCCTTGTATCACTCAAAAGCACACTGGTCACTCAATACATCCAAACAAATCGAACATACTATCCAAACGACCATATACAAGAATTACACACCATACAAGCATCATACAAGAAATAAAATCGGAAACCAAACATTTATAACATCCTAAATTAACAATATTGAAAAATGATGAATGATAGGGTCAAATAGCAAAAAAATGATTTAAAATCAACATTAAATCTTTTAAATTCATTTTAAAACTGATGCTAAGTTTAGATCTATTGTAAAATCCATTTTAACATTCGAAATCATTTAAAAACATCATTCATAACTATATAAACATGTATAGTATAATGAGAAGCATAAACCAATCACCAAGAACCTAAAATTCAAAAATACCAATGCAAATTCGAGATGAAAAGTAATTATCAAGAATTCAAGATACCTAAATCAGCAATTTACTACTCTTCTACTATTCCTCTTGCTAATCCTTTTATTTGGCTAATTAAGTAGAGATTTGGTTGCTTTTGGCTAAAATGTAAATTAATGGAGGATTAGAACTGTTTTTGGGAAATATGATAGTGAAAAGAGGCTATCCCATCAGCTTGATTAGGTACAAATTTCGAAATGGGTTAATAGGCCTAATCCGAGCCTAATTAATTACGCACTATTTTATCCAAAAACAATCTAACTTTGAATGACCATATCTCCTAAACTATAAAGCCAATAATCTATTATGAGCACTTTACAGAAAAAGAAACTATTATTTTTTTCATTTGGAAGTGGTATTAGACTCTAATTCATTTCCTATCAAAATTCTAGGCCTTATAAATTTTCAAGGTCAAAAACATCTAATAATATTTCTAAGGGTAAAAAACGTTGATACTCAACATCCTCTAAATTTATAGCTTGATATGACCTAATTTGGAATTTAAAATAATATTTTATGATCTTCCGATACCGAAAATACAAGTCATTACAATTATGATGCTAATGTTTATGATAGGGACATGTTATTGACAATTTGATAGATTATTCTACTTTTGATGGTTCTGGGGGTGAAATCCTTTTAGGGAGAGAATTTAATAATTCATAAATTTATGCTTAGTAGTTAGTTGTAATTAATCGTTTAATTGAAGATTAAGTGAACTAATAACTTAAAAGAAGAATTTGTTTAAAGATAGACAAATTAAGACTCGAGACTTACTATCGCATTTGTTATCATTTATATATGTAACATCCTCCCATTTTAAGGCCTGAAAATAAGCGCTACTAATGTTGCAGTCATCAATGGTATTATTTTCTGATGACAAAATCAGATCAGTTAATTGTACATATAACATCAAGAGCACATGACTATGAAACATTTCAAAATACATTTCATTAATAACTTTCATATTCATTACATCCCATGACATAATCCCATCAATTCAACATTCAAAGAAAATATAATAATAAATACAATTATATTCCAAGAGCAACATACGAAGATGCCCCCTTGGATGATCAAAGTTTAACTACTTGACAGTTATAATCCTATCATAACATCCATTCAAACATAGCATAGACTTTAAACAACACGATGAAAATAAACTCTTAATATTAGCTAGCTTGCCTCTTGCACGTCTTCGGAAGCTTATTCGTCTAACCTGAAAATCCCTACTCCCGACCAACTCAAATGGGTACTCGAGAGTTTAAGAGGGAAAAAATTCGAGTCAGAATAAATGTCTGGCGTGAATAATAATATGCTATCTTGAATCAAAATAGTTATCTGGTGAGACCACACTACTGAGTGGAATGGTTTTTCCTCTCACTAGTATCTTATCTGAATATGTCAATCACAAACCATGTACATGCGACCACATTACTTAGAATATCATAATATAATCATATGTAGGCATGCAATATGGGTAAGTCTGACTAATCTATCTTCATAGGGTTATGCACTCCCACAACTGACCCAATCTCATAAAATGGACCGACTATCCCTAATCTGTGGACCATCTCTCTCAAATTAAATGGACTATCTGTATCAACTCATATGGACTACCCATCTCACATATTATATGGACTATCTATCTCAAGTCATGTAGACTATCAATCACACATATCATAGTTTTCCTAGGGTTACTATGAACCAATTAAGAATCATATGAACTATCCATCACATATATAATAGTTTTCCTAGGATTACTGTGAACCTATTAGTTTTCACAGGTTAACCAATAACCTACCTCCCCCTACAATAAGAGTAAACAAGTAGTCTTTTGATCTGTTCGAGGCACCCTAATGCAAATTTGATCTACCCGATATCCTAGATGCAATTCTTCTCGCTAAGGAGTTTGGTCTGACAATGCTCACTACTAGGTCAACCTAACTGGTACTTTTTGCCCCTACACCCTTAAGATAAAATGTTGGGTCATGATGATGTGAGTATGACAATGCAAATCATATAAATACAACCGATCATATGGTAACAAGAACATTTAACATTATTTATTCAAATATGCTTAATCAATAGTCATTGGCATCACAAAATTACTTAATTCAAGTAATATTGTTCTTAGCGAAATCTTTGTAAAACTTGGTCTAAAACACCATTTTATTCCCTTGAAAACATTTATCTTTGCAAATGATTAATCCCTTAAAATCATTCTTTAAAACAAGAAAAACAGGCCCTTTACTTAGCCAGAATTATATGCCAAAATACGATCATCTCTAATTAAATTCTTTTAATCATTCAATATTAACGAAAACTCGATTTAACTTGTTTTCTACCCCCATAACACCCAACAAAGCATTAACTTCAAAACTATAATTTTCTATGGAATATATAATCTGATCACGATAACTAGGCTGTCTAAGTGATATTTTCCTATCATGGAAAAATATCCTAGCATCGTACTTACTTAACCAATTCATACCCAAAATGATTCTGAACCCTAAGAAGTCAAATACATGCAAACTACAAGCAAATATATGATCTAACAATTCAAACTCGAAGTAGTCACATCTCATCCGAAGAGTCGCATATCCTCCTATCGGATTCGCAACCCTTAAAGAAGTAACTAGGTATGAAAGTTCTAGGTTAAGCTTATTTACCAAATAATGAGATATAAAAAATGCGATGCACCAGCATCAAATAGAACTCTAACTGATACACCAAGAATCGAAAGCGTACCTCCCAACGTAGCTTTTCCTTTCTCCTCTGCTGTTGGTCTCGAGGTAGCCGGTTCCAGTGCAAACACTTTGCCCTTTCCATCCTTGGCCGGCTCCTTACACTGGTTCTTATAATGTCCAATCTGATCACAGTTGAAGCATTTGATATTCTTTTTCCCGATCACCTTCTTTCCATATCCTAAGTGACATTCAGTAGCGAAACGCCCTTTCTTATCACACTTGTAGCAGATGACTTCTATCTTTCCTTTCTTGGCAACTCCACTCTTCTGGGCTCCCTTCTTATGGAAAAACTTTCCTTTCTGGTTCTGCCCACCTTGAGTTTATACTACTATACTATTAAAGAAAGTAGGCATCTCCTCATTCCTTAAAGCCATCTCAATAACTACATCGAACAGATCCCTAATATGTGGTAAAGTTGCTTTAGAAGCTCGGGTTTCAATCCGCGGATGAACTTCTCATTCCTTTTGATAACCGTATCAACCGTAGCATATCCGTACCTCAATGCTCCTCAAATCTAGTAGCATACTCTAGCACTATCATGTCTCCCTACACCAACTAAGCAAACTTCCTGAGTGGAGTTGACTTGGCGATCTCCGACATGAATCTTTCCTCAAATCTCCTTCTAAATTCCACCCAAGTAATGGTCTCCTCATTTACTCCCACTGTTACACTATTCCACCAATACAGTGCTGCTCCTTGCAACTGTCTAGAAGCAAGCCTCCTCTTCTGCTCATCATTAAGCCCCAAATCAGCAAAACTCCTCTCGCAATGAAGCAACCATTTCTCCACTTCAATATCGTCCTCGGTCCCGATAAACGGCTTCCCTCCAAGCCTAGCATAGTCTCTACTTAGTATTGCATGGTTATTGATCACCGGAGCTCCCTGATTTCATTCTCCTACATTTCCTCCAACTAATCCCACAGTAGCTCCAGCTTGCATTAGGTTGACGAAGAACTTATACATAGCTCTCATATCCGGCGCTTCCGCACCCACATTAGCAGCTTGCGCCCGACCTAGATTCCTTCTAGTGTTTGGTCTATCATTTCCATTAGTGGTGGTGCTTCCTCCACTAAGGTTAACTCTTCCATTCCTAGAATCCATATTTTACTTCCTTAAAATCTGCATTCGAACCTTTCTAAGATATAGAAGAATAACATAAGAAAGATGGGAGAATAGAGACAAAGCGTATACTTATATATAGCAAATAAAAGTACGTTACTATAATGGTATCCCATACCCTAATCTTTTCTCTAATTCCTTAGGATTATGTTTTTCAAAATCATTTTAGTTTTCGAATTTCTTTTAAGTTTTCATAAACCTATGCTCTGATACCAAGTTGTAACACCCCCTATCTTGAGGCCCAAAGCTAAGTGCTACAGATGCTGCAGTCATCTATAGTATTTAACTTTCGGTGACAAAATATCATTATTTCATTCCCTTAACTATCTACATTATTTCATTTAATTTATCTAATTAAATATCCTAAATAATGTTATTCAAAATTAGGGTCATTACCACAGCTCCCTTTACTTAGCCAGAATCATATGCCAAAATACGATCATCTTTAATTAGTTACTTTTAATCATTCAATATCAAAATGAAGTTGTCGAGCCTCTAAAAGAAATGGCTCATCGAGACACTAAATAAAGCTATTCAATTTATAAACAAGTGGCATCTATGCTGCTAAAAAAGAGCGTCGAGCCTCTATATGGTGTCTCTAAAACATATGGCCAGAATGCCGAAGATATATGGTTATCGACTTTCTATAATACATATGTTATCGTACCTTTAAAATATAGGTTTCTGGTTTGCATATCGTAAGGCTTTCGAGCCTATAAAACAAAGATACCGATTTTATAAAATTACGGCTACTGTGCCACGAACATAGGTATAAAAAATGTAGGAGACAAGAGGTTCCGAGTAAAATACTTAGGGTCGTTAAACGCTTAAAATTTTGGGGTATCGTGCCCCTAAAACTCATTGGTGTTGGTTCTTTAAAATCTTGAGGGTGTCGAACCCATAAACAAAAGAGGTGGCAAACTTTTTAAAATAATGGTGCCGAGTATCGAAACCATATGATGTCGAGTCTTTACAAACCAGAGATACCGAACCCCTAAAACTTGGTGTCGAATCTCTATAAGAGTTGATACATCGCATATCTACAAAGTAGATATCACATGCATCATCCCAAATAGATGTCGAATTTATAAATTTGATACCTCATATAACTATCAGATGGTTATTCCAGGTATTGGCTTTCATAGATGTCGAGGGTAAGGAGCAAAGGTACAGAACCTCTAGGTTTAGCTAACACTATGGCTTTTCTGTAAATAAATATAAAATTGATTATTTTAAAAGACAAATCTTTTCACCAACTCTTCTCTCCTGTCGAAATATGATTAGTTAACAAATTACCTTTTATACTATTTTTCGAAATTTACTAGAAGATTAAGTTTTAACTTCCTAAAATAATTAACAAAGCCTTGTAATTAACTTCATTAATTAATAGATTTTCTACCATGAATAGCTCATAGAAAATCATAATTGTTTGGGATAAATCCCCAAAAATCATCGAAAATCAGAATCCCATCTTCTTTTTCATATAAAATTTTTGGGGCCAAAATATTTATTTAATTATTCTTAATAATTAAAACCTGAAATAAACTTCTTTTTCATCTTAGGAAATTCGTATAAACTTGGAAAATTATGAATTAAAAAACCATCTCTAAAATAATGTTTTACATAACATATTTAAATTTTGAATTAATTGGAGATTAAAAAACTTAGGTGTTTCCTTTAAAACCTATTAAAAGAACTCCATAAAAATTCCAATAAATCATCATTCAATCCAAAAATGATAATCATCAATCAAGGCATGACATATATTCACAGCAAATTCAAAAATCATTCCTAGATCTGAAAACAAGCATAAATAAATGAGATGGATACTATTATTCACCTTAGATTGGATAAGAGAGACTGAAATTTGATGTTGATTAATCCCCTTAAGATTTTCCTTTGATCCTCTTTAGATTTCCCCTTCTTTTCTTCCTAGGTAATGGTCGGCCTTCTTTTAGTTTTCTTTATGAGTTTTGAAAATAAAAGTGAGAATGAATGAGAGATGAAGGGTTTGGTGCCTTTATCGTATTATACCTCTCTCATTACTTTCTTTCTATTTTATGTTCAAATCAATCCTTAAAGCACAAATATATTAGTTAACAAATCTTATTCTCCTTATCACACCATACATTATCCTATTGAATTTATCTAATTAAATCACTTGAATAATGATTAAAAAACTAGCAATGTTATAGGCTCCCCCTTAAAGAATTTTGTCCTCGAAATTACGATAAGGAAAACAACAAGCATATCAATCATGCAAATATCTGTGATAATCACATAACAATAATACTAGTATATCCTACTAACAAAAGTTCAATATGACAAATATAGAACATACCTTCAAAACAACTCAGGATAAGTTTCTATAATCCTATCCTCTGTCTCCCAAGTACAGTCTTTCTCATTGTCACTCTACTGAACTTTCACTAATTTGACTTTCTTGTTTCTTAACCTCTTCTTGTATCTTGCTACAACACGAACTGGTTGTCCAACAAAAGTCATATCTGGTTCCAATACTAAATCTTCCAACACAGTCGGTGCAATAATAGTCTCTGAATCATGCACATACTTCCTAAGATGAGAAACATGAAAAACAATATGGACCCTTGCCAAAATATTCGGTAACTCTATTCTATAAGCGAGTTTCCCGATCCTTTCTATGATAGGAAACAGATTAACATATCTTGTGCCAATTTCCCCGACTTTCCAAACCGTACCGCACCCTTTATCGATGATACTTTAACAAAAACATGGTCTCCAACTGAGAATCTAAATCCTTATGCCTCATATCTGATTTCTACCTATATTGAGCTTCCCTCATCCTTTTTTGGATCAACTCAATCTTTTCCATGGCTTCTCTCACCATATCTGGACCAAGAATTAGTCTATCTCCGGTCTCCAACCGACATGTCGGTGTTTTGCATGCCTTTCCGTATAGACCTTCAAAGGCACCATTCCTGTACTAGTTTGATAACTATTATTATACGAAAACTCGACTAAGTGCAAATGTTCCTCCGATGACCATCCAAAGTATAGTACAGAAGCCCTTAACAAATCTTCAAGAACTTTGTTAACTCTTTACATATGCCCATCCATTTGTGGATGGTAAGCAGCACTCATATTTAGCTTGGTACCTAACACTTCTTGCAGACTTTTCCAGGATTCACTAGTGAATAAAGTATCTCCGTTGCTGACTATACTATTAAGAGTCCCATGTAGCTTATAGTATTCTTCATAAATAATTTCACCAAAGTAGGTGACGTCCTTGTGACTTAACGGGAATAAAGTGTGCACTCTTGGTCATTCTTTCTAACACGACCCAAATGCTTTCATTTCCCCTATTCGATCTTGGCAACCCATCAATAAAATCCATAGATATAGAATATCATTTCCAGAGCGGTACTTGTAAAGGTTGAAGTAACCCACTTGGCTTCTGATGCTCAGTTTTTACTTATTGACAGTTCAAACATTGTCTCACTATAAGCCTACATCTCTTTTCATTCCTTCCTAGAAGAAACTTCTCTTCATATCCTGATACATCTTAGTTGCTCCAGGATGAATATTAAACTTCAATCGGTGACACTCCCTAAGAACTTCCTTCCTTAGGTCATAAACATCTAGAACACACAACAATCCCTTCTTCCTTAACCATCCGTTTTGGTCAAGACTAAAATCATTTAAATCATCAACCTCAGTTCCCTCATCGAGTCTTCTTATTAGTTTAGCTAGTAATAGATCATCTCTCTATTTAGAAGCAATTCTTTCGATCATTACTGGTCGAACTTCCAAACAGGACAACATTGCGGTATCCTGACAAGAACCAACTGTCGATCTTAACCATACACTGCATGTAGTTAATGTCTCTAAGTCTTTCCATTCAACTAACATAGCTAACACCACATTATGATGGTTTCTGCTAAGTGCATCTACAACTTTATTTCCTTACCCTGGCGTATACTGAATACCGAAATCATAACATGCCAAAAACTCTAGCCACGTTTGCTGTCTCATATTCAACTCCTTCCGAGAGAATAAATATCTTAAAGACTTATGATCCATAAACCACTCGAATCATTCTTCCAAAAGATAGTGCCCCCACTCATTCAAAGCAAAGATCACCACTGCAAACTCTAAATCATGGGTGGGATATCTAATTTCATGCGGTCGAAGCTGTCGAGAAGTGAAGGCAATCCTTTTACCTTTTTGCATTAACACAGCTCCTAACCCTGTCCCGCATGCATCAGTATACACCACTAAATCTTGATTTCTATCTGGAACAACTAACACAGATGCATTGGCTAATAAATGTTTCAACTTTAAGAATGCTTCTTCACATTTATCAATTCAAACAAACTTTACACCTTCCTTGTTAATTTAGTCATAGGCGCTGATATACAAGAGAAATCCTTGATGAATCTTCGGTAATAGCCAGCTAACCCAGAAAAATTCTTATCTCGGTCATAGTCTCGGGTCTTTTTCAATTATTAACAGCTTCAATCTTAGCTAGATCTACCAATAACCCTTTTTATGAAACAACATGACCAAGGAACTTAACCTCTTTCTTCCAAAAATGATATTTTGAATACTTTGCTTTTAGTTAATCCTATCTCAATGTTTTTAGCACTATTCTAAGTTGAATCTCATGATCTTGTTCATTCTTTAAATATATTAGAATATATCTATAAACACTAACATGAATCTGTCCAAATGCTCTCGGAAGATCTGGTTCATCAAATCCACAAAGAAAGCAGACGCATTAGTTAGTCCAAAGGGCATGACTAACCATTCATACGAACAATACCTCATTCGAATGTTGTCAAAGGAATACCGTCCTCTGCCACTCTCGATTGATGGAACCCTATCTCTAGATCCAATTAGGAAAATACTTTGGCTCCACTCAACTGATCAAACAAACCATCTATTAACGGTAAAGGATACCGATTCTTTATCGTCTTCTCATTTAACTTACGGTAATCAATACACATCCTCAATGACCCATCCAGTTTCTTCACAAACACCGCGACTGCTCCCCAAGGCGAATTGCTTAGTCTAATGAAATTCTTCCCTTCTAAGTCCGCTAGCTCCACCTTTATCTCTTTCATCTCTATAGGTGTCATCCTGTTGGGTGGTCTACTGATGGGTTCAGCTCCAGGTATAAGATCTATTCGAAACTCAATAATTCATTGCGGCGATAGGTTTGTAACTAGCTCAAAGACATCTACATACTCTCTTATAACAAAAAACCGATTCACTTCATCTTTCTCTTTCATTGCTCCTAGTAAAGCACATATGTTGAAACTAGAATTTTTTACTGAGTATATAATTCGATTACGGCTATTAGGGTGTCTTAATGATATTTCCTATCCTGAAAAAATATCCTAGCATCATATTTGCTTAATCAATCCATATCCAGAATAATCCCAAAACCCACAAAATCAAACATATGCAAATTGCAGGTAAATGCATGACCTAACAGCTCAATTTCTAAATGGTCACATCTCATCCCAAGAGTTGCATAACCTCCTATTAGATTCACAACCTTTAACGAAGTAATAAGGTATGATGGTTCTAGATTTAACTTATCTACCAAACAATGTGAGGTAAAAGAATGTGATGTGCCAGTATCAAATAATACTTTAATAGGTATACCATGAATCAAAAGCGTACCTCCCATCACAGACTTTCATTTCTCCTCTGTGGTTGGTCTAGAAGCTGACGGCTCCAGAGTAAAAACTTTTCCTTTATAAGCCTTGATCGCTTATGGACCTTTATTCTTGTAATGCACCACCCGGTCGCAGTTAAACCCGTCATGTTCTTCTTTCCCACAATCGTCTTTCCATCACCAGATCGACACTCATTAGCAAAGTGCCCTTTCTTATCACACTTATAGCAAACAATATCAGCTTTAACTTTTTTGGTAGCAACGCCCTTCTGAGCTCTATTCTATTTTAAGAAATTTATCTTCTTGCCTTAAAAACCTTGAGTCTCCACGGGCTCAAATGTCGTAAGAATTTACTCGTTCCTTATCGCCATCTCTACTACTACATTACATGGATCTTTGAGATGTGGCATTGTTGCTTTGGCAATCTCCGACTTCAAACCACGGATGAACTTCTCATTTCTTTTGATTATAATGTCAATAGTAGCATGTTTGTATCTGGCTAACTCATCAAATTTAGTTACATACTCCAATATTGACATCTCTTCTTACTTTAATTCCATAAATTCCTCGAGCAAAGTTGGTTTGGCTATCTCAAACAAGAACCTTTCCTCAAACCTCCTTCTAAAAATAGCATAAGTCAAATTTTCCTTTGGTATTTCTACCGTCACATAGTTGCAACAATATAAAGTAGCTCTTTGCAACTGTCTAGATGCCAACCTGCGCTTCTTCTCATCATTCAAACCTAAGTCAACAAAGATCCTCTTGTAGTACAACAACCAATTCTCAACTTCAATAGCACTCTCCGTTCCTAGAAATTTTTTTCCTCCAAGACTGGTATAATCCCGACTCAATATAGCATGGTTGTTGTCAGCCGGTACCCTAAGATTAGCTCCTCCTGCATTAGCAGCATTACCTCTAACCAAACCAAGAGCAGCTCTAGCTTGCATTATATTCATAAATAACTGGTACATAGTCCCTATATCTACTAGTGGGGTTCCAGCACCCACATTGACATTTGCTTGTCAACCCGGGTTCCTTCTCGTATTGGGTCGAACGTTAGCATTTGTTGTGGTGGTTCTCTTACCTAGATTCACCCTTCCATTTCCTGCTTCCATACCATTCTTTCTCATAATCTCCATATGAGTCTTCATAAGATACAAAAGAATGGTCTAACAGAGAGGGGAGAATAGAAATAGAATACATACTTATATCTATAACAAATAACAAGTTGTTACTATAGTGTTATCCCATACCTCAATCTTATTATCTGATTCATGTGGATCATGTTTTCAAAATCTTTTAGTTTTTACATAAACCTATGTTCTAATACCAAGTTGTAGCATCCTCCCATTTTAAGGCCTAGAAATAAGCGCTACTGACGTTGTAGTCATCAATAGTATTATTTTCCAATGATAAAATAAGATCAATAATTGTATCTATAACATCAAGAGCACATGAATATGAAACATTTCAAAACACATTTCACAAATAATTTTCATATTCATTACATCCCATTACATAATCCCACCAATTCCACGTTTAGAGAAAATACAATAATAATTACGATTATATTCCAAGAGCAACATATGAATATTCCCCTCTTAGGTAATCAGAGTCTGGCATTTGACAGTTATAATCCCATCATTACATCCATCCAAACATAACATAGACTTTAACAACACGACGGAAATAAACTCCTAATATTAGCTAGCTTGCCTCCTGCACATCTTGAAAGATTATTCGTCTAACCTAAAAATCCCTACTCCCGAGCTACTCAAATGAGTACCACAGAGTTTAGGAGAAAACTTCGAGTCAGACAAAAAGTCTGGTGTGAATAATAATATGCCATCTCGAATCAAAATAAAAATATAAAGAGACCACACCGCTGAGCGGAATGGGTTTTCCCCTCATTATTGTCTTATCCAAATATGTCAATCGTAAATCATAAATCATGTACCTGCAACCATATTGGTTAGAACATCATAATATAATCATATGTAGGTATGTAATGTGGTTAAGTCCGACTAATTTGTCTTCATAGGGTTATGCACTCCCACAGTCTACCTAATCTCATAAAATGTACTGTCTGTCCCTAATTTATGGACCATCTATCTCAAATTAAATGGACTATCCATCTCAACTCATATGGACTACCTATCTCACATATTATATGGACTATCTATCTTGGGTTATGTAAACTATCCATCACACATATCATAGTTTTCCAAGGGTTACTATGAACTTATCAAGAATCATACAGACTATCTGTCTCATATATCATGTGGACTATACATTGCACATATCATAGTTTTTCTAAGATTACTATGAACCTATTGGTTTTCATAGGTTAACCGATAATGTAACGCCCCACTCCGAGACCCACATTAGCAAAGAGTATTACAAGG
Organism: Allium fistulosum; assembly: GCA_030737815.1. Lineage (NCBI taxonomy): Eukaryota > Viridiplantae > Streptophyta > Magnoliopsida > Asparagales > Amaryllidaceae > Allium > Allium fistulosum. Next base: position 370,746,675 of record CM060906.1, on the reverse strand, counting down.
TAATACTGTCTGCTAATGTGAAGAATAGAGCTGGATAGGAGCGACCATCATAGCCTTGTCTTAAGTATCTACTGAATACATCGATAAATGTAGCTTATAAATTTTTTTTCCATGTGGATCGACATATCCAATAGATACTTAATACAAAACTATAATGGATATAAGATCTAACAGAACAAAATATAACAACCAAATGAAAAACACATCACAGAACAGTAGATCATCACATGCATATACACATATACCGGTACATCACAGAGTAAAGAAAATGATACATGTCAAGTGGTGTAGCAATGACAATATACAGGCGAGTCAAAAGAATGTACATATCAGAGTTACAAACAAAAAGGACTACACAAAAAGCTATAACAAAAGGAACTAGTAGAAAAGTCCATTCAGAAGCAGAATAGGCTAAGTCCAAATGTACCTAACCTGAAACACCTCGGTCTGACCCGAGTATAAAATACATGGGTCAGTCTAGCTAAACAAATCAGTTAGATAAGCTAAATGATAATGAACATGCAAGGTCATAAAGTACCACAATAATCTCTAAAAGAAATAACATGATCATCTAACAAGAGATGAACCATAACAAGCCTCATATCATTGGCAACTCAAATAAACAAAGGATATAAATATCCCAAATCAAGCCAAAAAGGAAAATAACAAATACCAATGAAGGTAACACAAGTTTCCACAAGGTAATCGCTATGTATCGAGTGGTTCAAAAGACCTACTCCGAAAGGCAATACTCTAGGGAAATATAAATATCAATGAAACAAAAGATGCACGTGCTTAGTACTGTATAAACATGGATCCACAAGCCCGAAGGCGAGAAACCCAAGTATCCCTTGAGCGGTGACGAAGGACCAACTCCAAAAGCGATACTATAGGGCAACAAGCCCAAAGGCACAAGCCCGAAGGCACAAGCCCGAAGGCACAAACCCGAAGGCACAAGCCCGAAGGCAACAAACCGTAGTGCCGAAGGTCCGGAGGCCCAATACTGGACACCACTAACTGGCAATATGTGTCACAAACTCTCGGGAAGGAACCCGAAAAGTGTTAACGTGTGTCCCATACCACACGTTCGCACTAAACGGTTTACTAACCGTTAGTCAGTTTCACACTAAAAGCAGTACAAAGTTTACCTCATCTCATCGGTAAACCAGACCCGAAGGTCAAAACGATCAAATGAATAAATTAGGAATTAACTGAAAAGATAAATGCACGTGTTCATAGCACGCGTTTTATCTAATCATTTAATTCTCCTCCCTCTTCGCTCGAAGTGCAAAATTGTGTGTTTTATATAGAAATTAGCTTGAAGAAAACGAGTTTTAGGAACGCTTCAAAATCGCTTTAGAAATTGCCTTTGAAATTCTCCTATTATGGAGTAATTAATTTAATACTTAAAAATAATATTAAATAATAATTTCAAAAGTCAATTTGCTTGAAAAACACTTTGTAATACTTTATAAAACCCGTGCACGAAATCTAGAGAGAAAACTCAAGAATTCGGGAAAATATAAAAAATGGCGGAAATTATTCTTAAGTATAGAAATCGCTGAAATCAAGCTGTGATCACTAGTTCGACATCAGGTTTGGACCTGAAAACAGAGTCCAAATGACATAAAATTTGGCAGGAATATAGTTCAACATTCCTAATTCAATCTGCAAAAAGAATCATTCAAATCCGATTTGAAACGAAGAATCTGCGTCGTTTCAAAGTCGGACCAAATCAAGGTAAAATCGCTGAATTTCAGCAGGCTATGGGTTCAAGTTCGACAGCCGTTTTGAAATAGCAAACCAACCCAGATTGTTATGAAAATTTTGTAGTTATAAATCAATACTCCTACTTTAATCTGCAAAAAGAATCACTCAAATCTAATTTAAAACGAATGAGTTATGCTGTCTCAAACATGAACTCAGGCCATGTTTGCAACAGTTCAAAAACACAAAAATGTGCAGGCCTAAAACCCTCCTGGACTCAAATTCCATGCATGAAATAGGGGCTCAAATAGAATTGTATTGAGCTCAAAATTGGTAAGCATGCTGTAAAAAACTTCATCTTTCAACTAAAAAGGAATGATGCAATTTGGATAAAATATGAGAAAGCTGCGATGTCTCAAAGTTGAACCCAGACAGTGTTTTCACTGTTGAACTCTAGGCAAAAACATGGTTCAGGTCAATGTTTGACAGCAGATTTATATAAGCTAATTATGTCAAAATGACCTAAAATTTAGTATGCCTAAAGTAGAGAACTTCATCTTTCAAAAAAAAAAAGAATCATGAAATTTGGTTAAGAAATGAAAGAGATATGATGTCTCAAACATGGACTCAGACCATGTTTGCAACATCTCAGAAAACAAAAATGTGCACAGGATATTTCCAGGCTGTGCACTGATTTTGCAGCGACGATTTGAACACTCAAATGACCATATTATTCAACCAAAATTTTCAGAAATGAAGTTCAACATGTAAGCTATCAAATGAAATAAATTCGGCAGTATTTCGTTGCCGGAATCAAAAGTTATAAGCATTCAAAGTAGCAACCAGAGAAGTTTTTGACGCAGAAACAAAATTGAAAGTAAAAACGAATTACAAAGCAATTTTGGTGATTTTGAGCTTGGCTCAGCTAGTTTTTGTGAGTTTTGTAACTCACATTGCTGTTTAGATGCAAAAGCTCGAATTAATGCAGCAAGATTGAAGCTTTGGAGGAGAAATTGGCCTCTAGGAACCTGTAGAAGGAAGATACAATACATGCAAGCAAAATATACAGTAAATTAGAAAAACCACTTTCACAAACCAGAAATTTTGACGAAATTGTGGTGTTTGGAGATAGATTACCTTTGTATTAACACTCTAGGCTGAAAAAGATTGCAATTTGTTGAATTAATTTGAAGAAATTTTGGATTTTCAATTTTGAGGAAGGTGGGTTTTGTTTACAGGTTGAAAGAAGAAGATGATGAGGGAAATGAACGTACAACTATTGTTTTCTCATTTTTCAAACCTGGTTTAGCACTAATGGGCCTAATGGGTTCCAAAAATTAAAAGAAAATAAATGGCCTAAGTTTATTATTCACACCTATATTATAAAGGCTTCATATTTACACTAATTACACAACAAAAATGCATTTTCTTTCAAACTTTCACACAACAAAGTATGAAATTTTACATACTTATGAAGTAACATATTTTTATACTATATAAAAAGATTAATTTTAAAATTTTAAAACATTTTTATTATTAAAATCCCTTATTTTACAAAAATGCACAATTTACACAAATTATTGCACAAATCCTTATTTTTAACTTCAAAAATTCCCCAAAAATATTTTTCCTGCTTAGAAAAATATAACTAACCATTCTAAACTCAAATTTATAATTAAAGCTCATTTTTAAACCAATTTCCACCTTTTTATTTAAATAAACAACCTTTAAAAATCAAATACTTCTTTTAAAAATCATTAGAAGAAGTAATTGGCAATAATTAATAAAATTATTGCATTTTCTCTAAATAAAAGTCATTTTCCATTCATTATTAACCCAAACAAACAAAATAAAGTTTACAAACTTTATTTTCACATTTTATTACCAAAATTCATTGTTTATTCCAAATAAACAATTTAATTTCTCCAATTTTATTTTAATTCACAATATTAAATCATAACTACCGTTATAATTTAATATTTACAGGTAATCTCCAAAACTAGGGTTGTTACAAATAACCCACCTCCTCCTATGATTAGGAGTAAACAAGTATTCTTTCGATCAGTTCAAGGCATCCTAACAAAAATTTGATCTATCTGATCTCCTGTATGCAATTCTACTCACTTATGAGTTTTATCTGACTATCTCACTACTAGGTCAACCTAACTGGTAATTTCTACCCTTACACCCAAAGAAATAATGTTAGATCATGATGATGTGAGTACGACAATGCAAATCATATATAGCTGATCATAGGGTAAAAAGAACATATAATATTATTTATTCAAATATGATCAATCAACAGTCATAAGCATCACAAAATTACTTAATTCAAGTAATTTTGTTCTTGGCAAAATCTTTGTAAAACTTAGGCTAGAATACCATTTTATCCCCTTGAAAACATTTATATTTACAAAAGATTAATCCCTTAAAATAATTCTTTAAAACAAGGAAAACATAGCCCCTTTAGTTAGCAAAAATCATATGCCAAAATACGATCATCTTTAATTAGCTTCTTTTAATTATTTGGTATCAAAGTGAGGTTGGCGAGCCTCCAAAACATATGGCTCATCGAGCCACTAAATAAAGCTATTCAATTTATAAATATTCGACATCTATGCCACTAAAATAAGGGGTTAAGTCTCTATATCGAGTACCTAAGACATATGGCCAGAATGACGAAGATATATGGTTATTGAGTTTCTATAATACATATGCTATCGTACCTTTAAAACATAGCTTTCTAGTTTGCATATCATAAGGCTTTCGAGCTTATAAAACAAACAGGGCCTATAAACATACGGCTACTATGCCACAAACATAGGTATCAAAAACATTGGAGACAAGAGGTTCCGAGTAAAACACTTAGGGTTAATTAACCCTTAAAAATCTGGGGTACCGTGCCCCTAAAACTCGTTGGTGTCGGTTCTTTAAAATCTTGAGGGTGTCGAACCCATAAACAAAAGAGATGCCGAACTTTTTAAAAGAAGGGTGTCGAGTATCGAAACCATATGATGTCAAGTCTTTACTAACTAGATATACCGAACCCCTAAAACTTGGTGTCGAATCTCTATAAGAGCTAATACATCACATAACTACAAAGTATATATCGTATGCATCATCCTAAATAGATGTCGAAATTACAGATTCAATGCCTCATATAGCATCAGATAGTTATTCCAGGTATCAACTTTCATAGATGTCGAGGGTAAGGAGAAGAGGTATCGAACCTCCAGGTTTAGCACTATGGCATTTCTGTAAATAAATATAAAATTGATTTTTCTAAAAGACAAATCTTTTCACCAACTCCTGCCTCTTGTCAAAATGTGATTGGTTAACAAAATTATTTTTGTATTCTTTTTAGAAATTTACTAGAAGATTACGTTTTACCCTTCCAAAATAATTGCCAAACCCTTGTAATACACACAATTAGTTAATAGCCTATCTATCAATAATTCATATAAAATCATAACTATTTGGGAAAATTCCCCAAAAATCAAAATTCCCATGTTCTTTACATATAAAAATTTTAGGGCCAAAATATTTATTTAATTATTTTTAATAACTAAAACCTGAAATAAACTCCTTTTCCATCTTAGAAATTTCATAAAACATTTATATAAACTTGGAAAATTTTGAACTTAAAACTCATCTCTAAAAATAATTTTTTACATAACATATTCAAATTTCAAATCAATTGGAGATTAAGATCTTAGGTTTTGCCTTAAAACCTATTAAAACAACTCCATAAAAATTCCAATAAACCATCATTCAGTCCAAAAATGTTAATCACCAGTCAAGGCATGACATATGTTCATATAAATTCAAAAATCATTCTAGATCTAAAACAAGCATAAATAAATAAGATGGATACTATTATTCACCTTAGATTGGAGAAGAAAGATTGAGATTTGATGTTGATTAATCCCCTTAAGCTTTTCTTTTGATTCTCTGTAGATTCCCTTCTTTTCTTCCTAGGTAATGGCCGGCCTTCTTTTAGTTTTCTTTTTGAGTTTTGAAAATGGAAGTGAGAATGACTGAGAGAGGAAGGGTTTGAGAAAATGAATAAAGGAGATATTCCTATTATGCCCCTCTCATTACTTTCTTTCTATTTTATGTTCAAATCAATCTTATTAGTTGATTACTTAAGGCACAACCCATATTAGTTAACAAATCTCATTCTCCTTATCACACCATACATTATTTTACTTAATCTAACTAACTAAATCTCTTGAATAATGTTAAAAAATTAGGGGTGTTATAATATATGAAATATGTATTAAGTTTGTTAAAATCAAATAATATTACTTAAATGGGAAAAAAAGGAACAGGGGCAAAATGGTCATTTGACCATTACTTCTCTTTATAATTCTTAAACAAGCTCCTTCACTTCATTACTTTCATTTCTCTTCTTCTTTTCCATCTTCTTCAAAAGCGAACAAGGTTTTCTAATTTTTAAATTATGTGTTATAAGAAGAGGAACTGCCAATGAAAATGAAGTCTATATTTCTTATAAACATTTAGGACTATTATCATCATCAAGGACAGTTGAATGTCACTTAAAGGTGTTACATTATATATATTAAATTCATGTATTTATACCAAATAATGGCATAAATACTCCATCAATAGTCGAATGGCATCGAATATGCTCTTAAATAGGATATTCACTTAACTTCCATAAGAAATAAAAATATGACCCATAAAGATAGATACCAGTAAGCTTTAATGAATAATGGGTATGCATGTGGGTAGGATACTACTTGTTGTACTTTAGGCTAAAGGTAACGATCTCATCATAAAGTTAGAGTCGCTTACCCGGCCTTACCTCAATCATGTTATAATTTTGATCATTTTCTAGAGAAGTTGTGAACTCGTCCATCATATTCTTTTTCTTTTCTAGAAAAGAATATGGGACTCCACTGATAGTCAGCACTTAATGAGGCATAGGTGGAGGTCCATATGCTCTACTTGTATTTGGTTCTAGATTATTACCCAATGGCTATAACTTTTGAGGAGTTTGAAATTTTAGTTGTGTGGCATATGTCCTTGAGGCCTTGCATATTGTTGGAGTTGAAGTTGTTTAATTAACTCCTTTGCCTAGTGCATGAGTTATGAACAATCATTTGTATAATGTCTTGACAACATTTGGAATCGATAGAATTTTCCATATTTCCTTATCTTTATCAGTCTCCTACTGAGGTGAGGTACTTTAAAAGATTCTACGATGTTGAGTAGCAAAGAAAATATTCTTCTTTGAATCCGCCAGATCTGTATATTTAGAATATTTCAATGTAAATTTGTTAAGTTGCATTTGCTTTGAATCTCCATTACCCCTTTTAGGTCCACTATTATTTCTTCCATTATGGTTTTGGTTACCTGATGCCATTTCTTGATGATTTGCCATCCCTGAGGGTTCTATAGGCCTTCCTCGTCCATTACTTTATCTAAATGCCTATAATATTATGCTTTCTCATTGAAGTCATTTAAGTCAATTGTCCTTCAACGTTAGTCTTTCAGTGAATTCAGTATTTTTCTTACTCCATCAATACAAGCATAAATTTTATAACTATTATCTACCCCTTTCACATTCGAAGTTGCAGCATTGAACGAATTAACGGACTCCTTAAGCGTCTCTTTCTCCTTTTTCTTAACATCAATTGGGGCTATAACATCCTTTAACTTTTCTTTTTAGATCCAAAAGTGTTGACTGAATTTCCCCATAAATGAAAGCCATCATCCTATGATGGATATTTCAAACTATAGTACCATTTTGAAAATACGATTTTAGCATCTTGACGATAATAACTATATAACAATGCTACTAATATGTTTATTGAGTAATTTCAGATCAATTAGTTATATAATGGATGATAAAATTTATACAAGCTATATTGAATAATACAAAAGGAAAAATAATAAAAGCAATGGGAATCGAACTCAACCAAGAATATTAAAAGAATAAAAAGATAAAGAAATGGTTGAAGCAAGACTCAAACCTAGGTGGCTGCATAGGATCACACATGCTAACCAACCACCCCATACCACATTTGTAAAGATATAGATAGGGTAAAATATTATGCAGGGGAAAATGGAAAGTTAAATTGCTAAAAAAGAATGAGGCCAGATCCGACCTGTGGCCAATAAGAGGGAATGCAGCATACTTACTAACCACATTGTAACTACTTTTGGTTAAATGATGGTTTGTAATAATTTATTTTCGACCGCCAAGTTTAGACAAATAACTTATTCAAAAAATTGGTGAAAGCGGGATTCAAACCCAAATTCTCAGGGAAGGAATAGCACATGACTACCATTGTGCCATACAAGATATTGATTTGGTATTTCTTGATAGAGTTAGGGGTGTGCCCTAGGGGCAATTATGTAATTTGTTACATATATCTAACTCGTTGACCAATCTTGTTCGAAATAGAGGTATTTTCTTTCTATTACATACATGATATAATATGGTTATATTAATTAATCAATTTAATTAAAAGTATATTTAATAGAAAATCCATAAATGGCATGTTTTGTGATAGTAGTTACAAAGTGTTGTAACAGTGAGTAATTTACCATAATGAAATGAACATACCATTTTAAATGTTCCTAGTCAAGATGCACGAGACTGGATATCGTTGTATCCGTTGAGACTAGAGTACATAACGCTCTCCAAATGTTGGGCAATGTATTACTCATGACTGTTGGGGGAACCAAGGGGTCATGTACCGATAGTTATTGGATAATTATGAAATGACTCACTCGATAGTTTACCGTTGGTTAATATAATTAAGGTCAGATAGAGAATATCGATGTGACTAATTTACATAGTTCTCTCGACTTGAGAATATTGTTGATCTTCAATGTGGAAGCTCCGCTTTGATTATACATAAATCGTGGCATGGCGTCCATCGAACGACTATAGTTGGGTTGAGTGAAAGCATTGGAAGTGAAACACAACTCAAGATATGATTCTTCTCCTCGGTTATATGAGGTTAGTATCACAGTCAACTGAAGTCAACCCAAAGTCAAAGTCTCTAGCCAGAGCATTTTGATTAATAATAATTGTTATTATTGAACCAAGGACTTCGTGTTTGGACTATAAATTTGAATGTGGATGATAATGGAATTTTGCCCATTACCAAATTCCATAAATCCAAAGTGATATAGTTTTGACGAAGAGAATTGGTGTAAATAATTGTCACTATTAGGTACCGCTTATAATAAGTAAAATTGGATTTTACCAAAAGATGTGTGAGTGATAAATTCAGCCAGAATGTCACAACACCTGCTAAGTGACATGTGAACGTTAATATTTGAATAGTTCGATATTAATCGCTGACTAAATTTACACCTTTGGGTCGCACAATCATAATGATGAATATTCTGAATAAACCACAAGATTTAATTAATTTATAAATTATTGTAAATTAATCAAATTAATTAATATTTATGAAATGTTAATTATTAAACTTCATCTGATTTGTTTGAATAACATTAGCACTTAATAAAGTGCGTCTATAAAAGTTATAAACTTCATCTGATTTGTTTGAATAACATTAGCTCTCCTCCTCTCCCTTAATGGCCTCCATGAAATAAAAATTCTATAAAACAAATTCAAACAAAACAAATAAATTCAAGGTGGTTCTTGTCTCTAGATACTACCAAAATTTGGAGGCTGATTTCTGAATCAGGGAGTTTTGATTCATTATTCAAGGTGTGATTTATTGGCTACATCTAAAGATAATCTTTAATTAAATTCACTTAAAAATTCATATAATTAATATAATTATATTTCACTTATATATTCATATAATTAATATAACTAGATTTCCTATGATTTACTTCATGTTTCAAATTTTCATCTTGCAACGTGTAAATTATATATGCCTTATGCTTAGTTTGATTAAATCATGTTTATTATATTATTTTTATTTAGATCTATATTTTTTCATCAATTCCTTTTAATGTAAGTTTATGATAAATTGGCATGTTTTGATTCTCATATCACTTTTAATAAATAATCATCATTTTCTGTATTGTTTAGATATGTAAATTCTTATCCTAAATTTGCATATATCTGCCTTGTTCAAATCTCTTTTATTTTATTTTGGAAACTTATGAAATTGAAAATTGAGATTAAATGAGATTTTATGTATACAATGATATAACATTCACTTATTCAATTGCTAATGAATTACATATATTTTAAGTTGTTTTCCATTCCTTGAAATTGATCTTATTCATATGTTACATTCATGTATACAATTGTTTCGATCTTTGTTTTTTTAAAAGGGGAAACTTTGACTTAAGATTATTGAATGGACTTTAGTGCAAATTATAGTTCTTTATTGTTTTCTATATTTAAAGTTTCATGTAAAATTTAAAGTATTGTTTAATTCCTATATTAAAAGTTTAATGAAAACTGTTAACTTCAAAACCAAAAACCATTTATGAAAATGTATATATAAAATATCATATGCTACAATGCTTGCAAATGTATGTTGTTCAGATCTAAATTATTGAATTGTAATTATCATATGGAATATAAATGTTTTAGTTAATTCAACCTTGTACAAAAATTATGAGCAATAATGTAACATTTTAGTTTTTAAATTTTTCTTAATTAAAATCATATCGATTAATGTTAATTTTGGACTATAATTATTTAAAAATGGATAGTTTTTCACTTTATATGCATGTATGTATGTATGTATCTGCAATTATTATGAATGTATGCATATATTTCATTAATAAAATTTAGATAACATAGGCATGTGTAAATTTGATTTATAAGTAATAAATTTTATTTAATATATTAATTGTTACAGTTAAATAGGGTAAGAAATGATTGGTTTCCTTCTTTTCATATTCTACCATATCTTCTGTAACGACCTGGCATTTCGAACCATTCGCATCCGCACATGTCAGACTTGAATTACTCAAATTAATATATTGTTAATTTATATTTGGCAAAACTCAACATATACAGTAAATAAATCAATCACAGAATCACAGACACAGAGTAATACAAACATAAGCAATGGAATAGATAAATAGTAGTTCATGAAGCTACTATATAAACATCAGAGTTAAACAAAATACAACAGAATATCTCAAATACAATGCAGTCTCGAATACAAACAGATGACAAGTCTGAACAAAACAACTGAATAGCTGAAAGCTGAATAGATATAGATGGATCTCCAAGTGAAGCTCCATCCCCAAAGATGAGTCTCAAATGTTGTGACACTCAGTCTAACCCGAGCATAAAACAAAACATAAAACACTCGAGTTAGGTTTAACATTCTTATATCAATAAATTCAACTCAAGTGAAATGTCAACTGAAATACAAGTAACTTAAAGGATACTTGGGGTTTACATCCTCTAAGGATCCGTGGAACTATCTACTATGTAGTAATATACGCTATTATAATATGTCTATAGTAAAGTAGAAGTATTATAATAGCGTTAAGGCATTACCCATATCCCCCTTAACACATTTTATATATTCCCGTAGTCTATACAATGTCATACGCTCCACAAAACCGGTGGTTTACCCAGAGGACACCACATAGGTACGGTACAAAACAAACTCGTAGAAGGCGCTCTGGGGCATGTGAACACAGCACTCGAGGCAATGCCAGGGTAGATTTACAAATTGCAGAACCGAGCTGGTGGTAACGCATAGCAGCTACTACCACCCACCTCGGAACACACTCCCAAATCAAAGGGGCACCCAATCAAATCGTTCGCCAAACCACCCTACTTCATTTCTGGAATCTCCACCACATACACAGTTGTTAAAGTGGTTTTCGGTATTGGCAGAGAGTATGACAATATCCGTTCTCGGTCTCTTTAACAACCAAATGCTTAGTTCACACCGTGGTCATTTCATTTCAAATAGTTCATACTTCATATCAAAATATTATATTCATTTCAAAACCATATCAATTCAATATCATTATCCCCTTTAATAATATTCATTTTCAGAATCGTAACACTTTCAAAATTATAACACTTTCGAAACCACAACACTTTTGAAATCATAACACTTTGAAATCATAACACTTTTGAAATCATAACACTTTTGGAAACATAACACTTTGGAAACCATAACACTTCCGACTTAAACACTTTAGATATTGAAAATAGTATATATAATAAATAGTTATAAATTAAAATAGTTTATATATTAAAATAATGTATATTAAAATAGTTTATATATTACAAATAATTTATATTAAAATAGTTTATATATTAAAAATACTTTATATAATAAAATAGTTTCCCCCAATTTCGCAAATTGATTCAAATCATCTTAAATTCCAAAAAATGCAATTTGAATCAATTCTAGTTTAACCATTTCAATTTAAAGTTTAAAGATTCAGGTTTAAATATTCAAACATTTACAATATATAAATTTCATTTATATTTCAACATTTAACATTAATTTTTATTCAAATTGGAAAATATTCACTTAACCATTTTAATAACAATTTATTTAAATCCTAATTTATATATTTAAATCAATATTAAATATTCAGTCTCAATTTTATTTAAAGTTGAGAATATTCATTTAATCACTTTTTATCAAATCAAGTTATAAATCATATCTTTCAAAATCTCAAAACTTATAAGTTCAATTCAATTCTTATTTAAATTCAATTTTTAACTAATTTAAATTCCAAGTCAACATTAATTTATCTTCCCAACCTTTATTATTAAAGTTATAAAAATCTATTTTTTTAATATTAATACAAATTTAAGTAAATACTTAAACATATTATATACTAATTAAATTAAATTTTATTAAATTAAATCTTATTATTAAATATTATTTTTATATATTTTAAAATAGTAAAATTATAAGTAAAATCTTATATTTATCAAAATTAACTTATAAATTAAAATTTTCAAAACATATTATTTTAAAAATATAAATTTTAGACATATATAAATATAACATTTATACATATTATATATATTTTTTTTGGCAAGGCCGACGGGGTTAGATGGACCCCGACCATTTTATTGCAGCACCAAAGGAACAGAACACATACAACAAAGAGCTAAGCTCTTAGAAAACAAAGGAAAACACGGTGCCACAAGCACAGAGGAAAAAAACACAAAAAACAGAAAACAAACACTAACTAATAATTTTGGAAGGAGGCATATATCCCTGGATCAATGCAAAAGGTTAGCATCCCCACTGATTGTTTTATCTCATGTATTATCCAGTTTTTGAACACAACATTAGATTGCGCTTTGCTGGCTTCAAACACTCTGTTATTTCGTTCTTTCCAAACAGCACTGATGAAGCTCTTCATCACCACAGTAAAAAATCTCTTATTTTTGTTCTTGGACCCAGTTTTAGCATGAATTATTTCCCACTCGACATGGTTGTCATTAGAGACGTTATATCTTTGTAGCTTTGCCATTACAACTGTCCAGATTTGCTTAATATTTGGACATTCGAAATACAAATGCTCAACAGTCTCTGGTTGTATACAGCAGAAAGTACAGTAGATATTAACGATCATTCCCATGCATGCAAGTTTGGCTTTAGTATGGACAGCATGATTTAGCACTTTCCACAACATTAAATTATCTCTGAAAATACTGTCCAAACTCCAAGTTCGCTTCCACCATTTCCATTTTGGGATCGATCCATTATTCATCAAGTATTCGTATCCATTTCTAATACTGAACTCAGCTTTTTTATCTCCCCAAACTACTCTATCAGTTGAAGAAGACAACGGAGAAAACCTTCTAATGATGTTCCATATGTTTTGTATTCTAGGATTGGATGAATTGCAGCTAAGCCTGTTAAGATTGCAGAGAACATCTCTAGCTTTAGTGGCCGAGTGAATACCAGTTTGCTGTATTTCATTGTACGATAGGTTACGTCTGAGAATGAACCCTTTATCTAGCCATGGATCATCCCAGAAACTAACACTGAATGTTGGGAAGGTATTCATTTGTATTAGCGGAAGGAAAGTCTCCTTTATTTTGAATAAACTTTGCCAAGTCCAGCTCATGTTTTGAGGTTTAGTCATATTCCACAAACTCCTTCCTTTAATCACATTTCTTTCCGACCATATTGCCCATAGGCTGTCTGTACCATTAAAGTAGGTATCAATATGCTTCGCAAAAGCCGCCCTGTTCCACTGCTTCAGATTGAATATGCCAAGACCCCCCTTGTTCATTGGCCGCTCAAGTTTGCTAAATTTTATTGGAGCTATGTATTTACCTATAGTTCTGCCTACCCAAAGGAATTTCATAAATGCATTTCTGATCATGTTAATTAGTTTATATGGAAGAATATATGTTCTAGCCCAGTACACTTGCATTGCAAATATGACCGACTTAATCAGAGTTAGTCTACCAGCTTGACTTAGGGACCTAGAGGTCCAGCAATTCAATCTGGCTATTATCTTCTCATAGAGAGGAAGACATTGATTAATTGTAATTTTTGATGATGATAGAGGCAGCCCCAAGTATGACACCGTGTCAGGGTTGATGGACATACCAGTAATTTGAGTAATTTGAGCATACTGTTCATCGTTAACACCTGCCAAAATTAAGTCTGACTTGAGAAGATTTACCTTTAGGCCCGTCATGGAATAAAACTGATCAAGAGTTCTCATAATATTCGTGAGAGTGTTGCAGTCAGGAGTACAAAACCCAACCAAATCGTCAGCGAACATTAAAGCAGTGATTTGTGGGTCTTTGCAAGCTGGATGAAGTTTGAACCTGTTATGGATAATTAAATTGTCTAACATCCTCGTTAGAAGTTCCATTACCAGGATGAAGATGTAAGCTGATAACGGATCACCCTGTCGTATACCTTTCTTACTGTCAAAGAAACCAGCTAACTTCCCATTGATATTGACAGAAAAGGTTGGAGTGGAGATACATTCGTATATCCAAGAAATAAAGTGAGGCGGGAAGTTCATGTATCCCATGATTCGAACAATACTATTCCATTGCAGCATGTCAAAAGCTTTCATTATGTCAAGTTTTATCATGGCTTTCGGGGGAGCATTTTTACGCTTATATCCCTTTAGAAGTTCATGGGAAAGAAGGACATGGTCAAGAATATTCCTACCAGGTAGGAAGGCTGCTTGATTTTTCGAAACAATACTTGGTAGGACTTGTTTAAGCCTCGATGCTATTACCTTCGAGATGCATTTATATAGAGTATTACAACATGAAATAGGACGGAATTCATTAACATTTAGAGCATTCGTACGTTTAGGAATTAGGGCTATATTGGTATAATTGTACGACCTGAAAATTTTACTCTTCTTGAAGAATAGCATTATGGCATTGCATACATCAGCAGAGACAATCGACCAACAAGAGGTGTAGAAAAGAGCGTTCAACCCATCAGGACCACCACATGAGTCAGTTTTCAATGAGAACATTGCTTGTTTTATTTCTTCAGGGGTAACTGCAATGCTAAGGAAGTTAACATCATCAGTACTTAGTCTTGGGAGGATATTATCGGGGATTTGGTTGATATTAGGAATGAAATTATCAGAGTTGCTGTACATAGTTGTGAAGTGATTAACAAAAGCTTTCTGAATTTCCGCAGGAGAGGTTTGAAGAACTCCATTAATATCGTAAATAGAAGTTACGTTATCTCTTCTCTGATTCTTCTTGAGACTAGCATGAAAGTAAGCACTATTTATGTCTCCTTTTTCCTTCCATTTAATTCTCGACTTTTGCCTAATCATATCACTTTCTTTAGCTAAAGCTTCAAGGTACTGCTGAGACAAGGAACTTTCAATCGAAGAGAGGTTAGCATCATTCACATTATTCATCATGGCAGTTTGGACTTCAGAAAGCTTGACTTTGATAGAAGAGCTCATTTTTTCACCTTTGCCAAATCTTTTATATGACCACAGTTTCAAGACTTCCTTCACTTCCTTAATTTTTTCCTGCAAGACAAAAAGATGATTACCATTTTTATCTTTGCTCCATGCTGTTTTTATAATAGCTTTGAAATCAGGTTTAAGAACCCATGAATTAAAAAGTTTAAAATTTGTTTTCCCTCTCATGTCTGCCTCACGAAGATGGATAATTTGGGGGGAGTGGTCAGAAAGGAGGGGCGGTGGGAGATGGGAGAAGAGAAGAGGCCATTTGGTTAGTGCTGATTGATTGGAGAAGGTGTGATCAATTCTAGAGAAGGTCCTACAACCTTGTCTTCTTTTATTGTTCCACGAGTACTGCATTCCTACAGATCTGACAGGAACTATATCTGCATCGATCAGAGTTTCAGCAAGAGGCTGTATTTCATTGATAGATAGGGGATTTCCTCCTACTCTATCAGAGAGAGAATAACAGCAGTTGAAATCACCGAGAGTTAGCCATGGATGGGTGGTTTGCCTCAGAGTTGGAATGACAGTTAATAAAGAAGTTCTTGAAGCAGCAGAGTTATAAGCATAAACAAAGGTGATATAAAAAGATGAGTTATCAGCGAGATCATGCGCATGACAATGTATTAGTTGGGAAGTGGAAAGGATGGGAGAAAGTTGGACATGAAGGGGGTTGAAAAGAATCAATATCCTACCATACGTAGCTTCATTCAAGTTGTGAAGGAATTTCCAATTAGGATTAATATAGTCTGCTGCCTTGATTGTCTTGGTCAAATTTAACTTTGTTTCAAGTATTGCTAAGATAGATAATTGATGTGTATTGATAAGCTGTTTACATTCATCCAACTTGTTTGCTTGGTGTCCACCACGTATATTCCATTCTCCAATGCTTGACATCATTGAGAAACATGGGCATTTAGCATTTCAATCTTCATTCTCCTCGTTACTGCCTGAGAAGAGGACAAGTAGTTAGGGATTGTTGTTGATAGTGGGGTAACTTCCTTATTGGTTGTTACATTTGGAGAGGTTGTGAGAATAGGTGTATGAGGAGTGGAAATTTGAGAGGGAGAGAGAGTTGCCAAAGGGGGAGGAGGTTTGTATGCCGAAGGCGGTTTGATTTTGGAGTAAATATGAGTTGGAGGAGGATTGGGAGATTTGTCAGTTGCTTGGGAAGGAGAAATGGTTGTTTGGTTATCATGCTGATAAGATATGCATGCTTTTTCTTCCCTGTGCATATAATTATGCTTTGAAGATGCATTTCTTTGTCTTTCTATCGATTTTTTGTTATTCCTGTTTTTCGCACCACTCGAATTTGATTCTTCTTCAGTCTTACCGTTACTGTATATACCGTCTTCATTACTTTCTTCATCACTTGCTTCAGGTTGTTGTGTAACTTTCATTTTTTCTTGTTTTCGCTTTATTTGAAATTCCTTTCCCTGTGTCCTTACCATGTTACTTTTTTCATTTTGTTTTATTTGTCCTTCTGCAACTTGCTGCACTACATCAAGTTTCTCTAGAGATGCCTGTCCTTGATTTTCGACTTCTTGGTTCTCTTCAGTCAAAACATTCATATTTCCTTCCTCGTCTAGATTAAGGAGCGCATCAAATTTATTAGTAATTAAGAGTTTTTCTACTGTGTAATCATAAAGAGTTCTTCCTTCTTTTACTTCCATATTATCCATGTTCTCGTCTACAGCATCAGCTTGGGGTTTGGCAGTAGCACCTTCGATTCTATCTTCGTTGCTTGCATTTTCGTTGTCACGTTGTTCATTTTCATGGTCCACCTTATTACCCTCTTCTTTTCTTTTATCTATATCATTTTTGACTCGCTCTGTTTCATTCTCCTTTTCTTCGTTGCTCGTCTACATATTATATTTTTAAAAATCAACATTTATTAAAACCCATATATTTCCTTTCAAAACTTTGGAAATCATTTTCAAAATATAGACCAACGGTGTCCATATATAATTTTCAATCCTATGGTCAAGTGATACTGATATTTATCATTTCAATCCGCAATTTAAATATCTACGGGTATATATCATTTCAACCCGCAATCCCAAAATTTAAAATCAATGAAAATCGCTTGGGTTTATCATTTCAACCCATAACGATTTTCCCCTATTCTACAAGATCGTTCGGGTATGTATCATTTCAACCCATGGGGAATTCTAAATTAACAGGGGGCTTGCAGAGTGAGAACAATTATAATAAAATATAACATATCAATAACAGGCATATATCATCAGTGATAAATTAAATAAAATACATATACAACAGGATATGGAGTCATATATCATAGGTGAACAATTTCACATAATGGTATATCATATTTAAAACTTAAATACCTAGCAATTCAAATTTAACAGCATATTTCAATTGTCGTTTCAAGTGAAATCAAATTTACTAACTATAAGAATGTTAATCGTGAGTGATTGCTCACCTTTCGAGGCTAGATAAACAAGAAGGTGACACGGACACGCACACAGATACAGACGCGAATTAGCGGGACAGCTACAAGCTAGGAATTGCTGCGATGATTTCGATATTGAGAAAGTAAGTCGAGATAGACTAAAGATCGATGAAGCAAAATATATGTTATATATATATATATATATATATTTTCAAAAAATCAATTTAAAACATATATTTAAAATAAAATCTATATATTTATTTTCAAATCAATATTTAATCCCAACACTTATAAAAATAAAATATATACATATATATATTGAAAACCAAATTCACGTATACTTATATATAAACTAATATATAACATATATGCAAACTTGCATACATGTTTATATTTTAAAAACAATATATATATCATAAAAGTCAATATCAACTTACTTTATTAAATGTATGTATAAACCTAAATAATCATCCATATATACAATTATATAAACTTACATATACAACACCCAGATTATATACAGCATTAAAATATATAGGAACCGTTGGGAACATACTGAACATACATTATAATTTACATATATTAACATTCTTATATAAATATCATTCAAATACATTATAATATAATACGAATACACTTTATATTATATGCTTTAGAAATATATGCTACTAAAATATATCTATACTATTTTATTACATTATAATGTAACCAGATTATATATGTATACTTTACAGTATTATGCCAGAGCAAGGAGTCTCATGCGGCAATGGACCACGGCTACATGCGGACAGGCAGGCGGTTCAAGGCAATGGTCGAGGCAGAGTCTGGACATGACAGCGGCTTCAGCTAGGGAGAAGAGGCCAGAGCTTGGTGGCTATGGAGTATGGTGGGCGAACTGTGTAGGCTTGCGCAAGGAGAGAAGGCGGATGACGTGGATGGGTTTGAGGCTTTGGTCGGGAGGTGCGAAGGGAGTGGGTAGTCTCGGTGGCAGATGGAAGCGTGGAGGGGCAGCTGGTGGGGAGGCACAAGCTGATGGGAAGTTTAGGCTAGTGGTTCGGTGGAGGGAGTCCATTGAAAGAAAAACAAATTTATAAGCTACAAGAATGAGAGTGGAAAGTTTTTCTGAATAAAACCGAACTAGAATATAATCTAGATTTATTTTTCTCAAATGAATGAACGGAGGTAGACAAAATGAACCGGCACAATATTGGAACCAGTGAAAATAAAAAGTCAGGCGTTGATTTCTGAAAATAATAAATGTCAATGGTTGTTGGGTTTAACACAGTGGATAACGAATGGACAAGGAATTCAAAAGGTTCAAAATGGTACCGATACGGTTAGCCGTTTCGCGGTTTCACCGTGTACCGGACACCGAAACATACATATGAATATATTATGGAGATCAGCAAGACGAGACGATCAAAATGGTACATAGATATCAATGATATGAACATTTTATCGAAAGTCGATATTCGGTGCCGAAAATGCTGCTAAAATGTCGAAAATAAGATAAACGGGGCTAGAGAAATCCAAATTTGACGAAACGAATTATGACGTCTCACTCAAAAAATAGTTTACATTTTTAATATATAAAAATATTCCGATTTCAATAATATCTTATTTACATCAATTTTAACTGACTTAATTTAAATTTGAAATGACACAACGACACTAACTTCCATATTTTTTAGATGAAAATTTACCATTTGCTATGTTTAAATAGACGCATCTCAAATATTGAATTTTCATTGCAAAATTTTATGGTTTTAAATTTCATAAAAATTCAGTTAATTTCGTTATTTAAACCGTTAAAATTTCCGGGTCGTTACACTCTCCTCCACTCAAAACTTTTCATCCCTAAAAAGAAACGAGGTAGGAGAATATGAACAACCAGAAAGAATTGAAATATATATTATCAGATACACAACAAATTTAAAACCATATAAATTTCATCAGTTTTTTAAATTGATTTATATTCAACCAATTTGGTTGCAATCCATTTTATTAAATCAATAATATTTGTTTATATTCATATTTTGTTGATTTCAATTCAAGCTATTTCCATTTAATTTGATTTGTTTCAATTTATTGATAATTGTTACAAAATTTTCTTTCAAAATAAAATTTGTTTGATTTACCTCATTTATTAAATCTATTTACCTTCAGTTGAGTTGATTTCACTTAAAATTCAATTTCAACTATATTTTAAGTTCACATTTATTTACTTAAATAGCCTTCCTTTTTTTCATTTAATTTATTCCACTTGACCTATTTTACAACATATATTAAGTGTATAAACCCTTTATTATTCAACCAATTAATTCTCTTTTTATTGTTTAATTCATTATTCAATTTATTATCTGTAAAACCCCTTAACAAAACATCATCTTTGATATCCTATTACTTATATCATAGTGCAAACTATCCAATTATATTCTAATTATACTTAAACTTTTCTAGGTAAGTTATATTAAGGTTCTGAGTGTAATTAAATACTATACAAATTTCCCTTTATTTACAACATTTATATTAAGCCAATTCTTAGTTTGAACAATTTATTACTTAAGTTTTCTTCTAGTATAACCTTTAATTATATATTCACCCTAACATTTTAAATTTTTTGAATATTTTAGGTAAGTTATATATATTGGAATGCAATTTAGTATTATACAAATAAATTTATCCTATTTTATTCTTTAAGTCGTTAAATTTTCATTTCTCTTTTAGATTCTCCAATTTTTCAAAATTTTGCTAAATTTCAATAATTGAAAATCATCACTTGACATAAAATTTTAGAGTTAAGTTCCCGGTTTCACTTCAAATTATTTTAAGATAAATATATACATATATATTTTATAATTCAATTATATACAAGAAATTCAAACCAAATTCATTTTTCCAAAACAAAAGTGTAGCAAAGCCACTAAGTGGTCTCTCCACTTTGAAACTCGAAAATGGATGTCGATGATGCTGCAGTCATCACCGAAATTATTTTCCAGCGACAAACGAAGAGAGTACAGACTTAATTCTTTAAAATTATTCTTTTGAAACAATTTCCATTCGAAAATACTTTCAAATAGAGTACTGTTTTTTTCAAAGCTTTGAAAAAATCAAATTTGAAAGCACCGAAATTTAGTTCTAAATTCTTTAGTTTAAATCCATTTCATTTACAAATCAGACTTATAAACCATGTTTTCTTTTTTTTCTTTTTTTCATCTTCTTATAACATATAACAATAGTTAATGGTTTCCAAAACAATAAATGATAATCTAGTATTATCATTTCAAGCACCAACTCATTTAACTTCAGAAAATTATACTTATATATATAAAATAAAATCATACATAAATTATATTTCATTTACAAATTTCGAAAACAATATTTTATCAGTTTGCTCTATTCAAGTGTTTTGGAATTTCCATCGATAACGTTGGCCAGACGAATCGATCGAAACCAAAAATTCAAACTTAACAACTCAAACAACATAATATAAAACATTTTTATATTAATAAAAAATACACTCCCTCACACGATGATTTAAGAATGGATTCTGAAACTAGGATAGAGATTCAAGTTTAGATGAACCCTAGTCAAAGAGAATTCTAACTATGAATAAAGACTCGAAAAGAATATAAGATAATTAAATGACAAAAGATGAAAGATGGATAGATTTATATTAATTGCGGCGACCTTAACCAGTCAACCGAGATTTCAGGAATAAGATCGATGCGGAATTAAATTTCCTGCTTATGAGATAAGGGAATAACTTTACCAAAACATCAGGATATTCCCTGACTATCTGGACAGAATCCAGATCACTATGCTGAGAATCAAACAAAAAGATAAACTGCCTGCAAAATCTTAGAGCAATCGACATCCAATAAGAAGAGAATTACCCGGGTTGTCCACTAAGAGACGATTCGGGCTTTGCAAGGATAACAACATCGAACCCG
Source organism: Allium fistulosum (assembly GCA_030737815.1). Lineage (NCBI taxonomy): Eukaryota > Viridiplantae > Streptophyta > Magnoliopsida > Asparagales > Amaryllidaceae > Allium > Allium fistulosum. The sequence continues at coordinate 370,724,718 of CM060906.1, read as the reverse complement.
AGGATATAGAAGTTTCCAGTGAATCGACGCCTGTTGTAAAGGAGTTTCACCCCTTTACAAATCACACTAAGGTTGTCGGAACAGAAATGGAGTTATGGGATGTTCCCGTATCAAAATAACACAAATAGGAATAGAAAAGAATGGATTTCCGAACAAAGGGGAGAGTTCCAAAATTCAAAGGAAACCCGAGTTAAAGAGGAAGAAACTCAAGCTCGAACGAAGGTGATTCTGTAATTAATTTTTTTACTCCATATGTTAAGTTTTTCCTAAACCAGAGCTCCAATACCAACTGTAACGACCTGGCATTTCGAACCATTCGCATCTGCACATGTCGGACTTGAATTGCTCAAAACAACAGATCGTTAATTTATATTTTGCAAAACTCAACATATACAGTAAATCAATCAATCACAGAATCACAGACACAGAGTAATACAAACATAAGTAGCGGAATAGATAAATAGTAGTTCATGAAGCTACTATATAAACATCAGAGTTAAACAAAATACAACAGAATATCTCAAATACAATACAGTCTCGAATACAAACAGATGACAAGTCTGAACAAAACAACTGGATAGCTGAATAGATATAGATGGATCTCCAAGTGAAGCTCCAACCCCAAAGATGAGTCTCAAATGTTGTGACACTCAGTCTGACCCGAGCATAAAGCAAAACACAAAACACTCGAGTCAGGATTAACATTCTTATATCAATAAATTCAACTCAAGTGAAATGTCAACTGAAATACAAGTAACTTAAAGGATGCTTGGGATTTCCATCCTCTAAGGATCCGTGGAACTATCTACTATGTAGTAATATAGGCTATTGTAATATGTCTATAGTAAAGTAAAAGTATTAAAATAGCGTTAAGGCATTACCCATATCCCCCTTAATACATTTTATATATTCCCGTAGTCTATACAATGCCGTATGCTCCACCAAACCGGTGGTTTACCCAAAGGACATCACATAGGTACGGTACAAAACAAACTCGTAGAAGGCGCTCTAGGGCATGTGAACACGGCACTCGAGGCAATGCCAGGGTAGATTTACCAATTGCAGAACCAGGCTGGTGGTAACGCATAGCAGCTACTACCGCCCACCTTGGAACACACTCCCAAATCAAAGGTGCACCCAATCAAATCACAAAGTAATAGAATGGTATCGAAGAAGCATGTCCGATCGGAGGGATGACCTCACTTGGCCCAGGTGTAGCTCCTGTTTTAGTCACATCTAAGCTGACTCACGGGAGCCAGGTTCACGTCAATACCTTATACAGAAATCGTTCGCCAAACCATCCTACTTCATTTCTGGAATCTCCACCATGTACACAGTTGTTAAACTGGTTTTCGGTATTGGCAGAGAGTATGACAATATCTGATCCTGGTCTCTTTAACAACCAAACGCTTAATTCACACCGTGTTCATTTCATTTCAAATAGTTCAAACTTCATACCAAAATATTATATTCATTTCAAAATCATATCAATTCATTATCATTATCCACTTTAATAATATTCATTTCCAGAATCGTAATACTTTCAAAATTATAACACTTTCAAAACCATAACACTTTTGAAATCATAACACTTTTGAAATCATAACACTTTTGAAAACATAACACTTTGGAAATCATAACACTTCCGACTTAAACAGTTTAGATATTGAAAATAGTATATATAATAAATAGTTAGAAATTAAAATAGTTTATATATTAAAATAATTTATATTAAAATAGTTTATATATTAAAAATAATTTATTTTAAAATAGTTTATATATTAAAAATACTTTATATAATAAAATAGTTTCCTCTAATTTCGCAAATTGATTCAAATCATCTTAAATTCCAAAAAATGCAATTTGAATCAATTCTAGTTTAACCATTTCAATTTAAAGTTCAAAGATTCAGGTTAAAATATTTAAACATTTACAGTATATAAATTTCATTTATATTTCAACATTTAACTTTAATTTATATTCAAATTGGAAAATATTCACTTAACCATTTTAATAACAATTTATTTAAATCCCAATTTATATATTCAAATCAATATTAAATATTCAGTCTCAATTTTTTTTTAAAGTTGAGAATATTCATTTAATCACTTTTTATCAAATCAAGTTATAAATCATATCTTTCAAAATCTCATAACTAATAAGTTCAATTCAATTCTTATTTAAATTCAATTTTTAACCAATTTAAATTCCAAATCAACATTAATTTATCTTCCCAACCTTTATTATTAAAGTTATAAAAATCTATTTTTTTAATATTAATATAAATTTAAGTAAATACTTAAACATATTATATACTAATAAATTAAATTTTATTAAATTAAATCTTATTATTAAATGTATATTTTATATTAAATATTATTTTTATATATTTTAAAATAGTAAAATTATAAGTAAAATCTTAAAATTTTATATTTTTCAAAATTAACTTATAAATTAAAATTTCCAAAACATATTATTTTAAAAATCTAAATTTTAGACATATATAAAAATAAAATTTATACATATTTTATTTTTAAAAATCAACATTTATTAAAACCCATATATTTCCTTTCAAAATGGAAATCATTTTCAAAATATAGACCAACGGTGTCCATATATAATTTTCTATCCTATGGTCAAGTGATACTGATATTTATCATTTCAGTCCGCAATTTAAATATCTACGGGTATATATCATTTCAATCCACAATCCTTAAATTTAAAATCAATGAAAATCGCATGGGTTTATCATTTCAACCCATAATGATTTTTCCCTATTCTACAAGATCGTTCGGGTATGTATCATTTCAACCCATAGAGAATTCTAAATTAATAGGGAACTTGCAGAGTGAGAACAAATATAATAAAATATAACATATCAATAACAGGAATATATCATCAGTGATAAATTAAATAAAATACATATAAAACAGGATATGGTGTCATATATCACAAGTGAACAATTTCAGATAATGGCCTATCATATTTAAAATTTAAATAACTAGCAATTCAAATTTAACAGCATATTTCAATTTTCGTTTCAAGTGAATCAAATTTACTAACTATAAGAATGTTAATCGTGAGTGATTGCTCCCTTTTCGAGGCTAGAGAAACAAGAAGGTGACATGGACACGCACACGGATACAGATGCGAATTAGCGGGACAGCTACAAGCTAGGAATTGCTACGACAATTTCGATATTGAGAAAGTAAGTCGAGATAGACTAAAGATCGATGAAGCAAAATATATGTTATATTTTTTTTTCTAAAAATCAATTTAAAACATATATTTAAAATAAAATCTATTTATTTATTTTCAAATCAATATTTAATCCCAACACTTATAAAAATAAAATATATACATATATATATTGAAAACCAAATTCACGTATACTTATATATAAACTAATATATAACATATACGCAAACTTACATACATGTTTATATTTTAAAAACAATATATATATATCGTAAAAGTCAATATCAACTTACTTTATTAAATGTATGTATAAACCCAAATAATCATCCATATATACAGTTATACAAACATATATATACAACACCCAGATTATATACAGCTTACTTTAAAATATATAGCAACCGTTGGGAACATACTGAACATACATTATAACTTAAATATATTAACATTCTTATAAAAATATCATTCAAATACATTATAATATAATACGAATACACTTTATATTATTCGTTTTAGAAATATATGCTATTAAAATATATCTATACTATTTTATTACATTATAATGTAACCAGATTATATATGTATACTTTACAGTATTATTGATGCACCAGCGGATAACGAAAATATATGAATCGGTGAAAGTAGCGATCGATGGAGTAGAAGATACCGAATGGCCCAAATCCGTTGATCCAAAAATACCGGATTCTAGCTATCTCAAACACGTTGATCGTGCACGATACCGTGTTTAAAGATCTACGATTCTTTGACGTTGATCTAGCACACTAGATTCCGTGAATCGGCTTCAACGATCATTGATTTAAGCACACTTGAATACCGAAGGTGGAGATAGGAGATCACACTCAACTACTAATTGAAGAAGTGGCACAAAGCACACAAACAAAATTTTATTCAAAATCAACTAAACTATTACAAATGACTCAACCCCGCTATTTATAGAGTTTACAACACACACAACTCAACATTTGAGAACACTTAGGTCGGCCACGACCTAACACTTGCGACCTAAAACAAACACATCACAAACATTACAATACACGACTTAAGATAGGTCGTTAACGACCTAACCTTTACAACATCAAACGACTTAAAACATTACAACATCATACGCGACTTAATATGTACAACACAATGACTGAACGACCTTGTGTCTTCAGAGGATATGCGGCTTCCAGAATCTACGACATAAGTTTCAGTAGCACGCTTGCGACCTAAAGATCCAGGCTTCAGCGACCTATGGTAGGTCATTCGCGACCTAAGAAATAGCACGCATGTGACCTAAAAATGTTCGCGACCTAGTTGCTTGCGGTATTGTCTCTTTCACGACCTAGGGCGGAGCTTCTTACGCTTCATTACTTCAACGACCTTGGTGTTAGGTCGCTCGCGACTTGAGGAAGCGGAGTTAGGTCGCTCGCGACTTAGGGAGGTGGAGTTAGGTCGCTCGCGACTTAGGGCAGAGGAGTTAGGTCGCTTGCGACTTAGGCCAGTGGAATTAGGTTGCTCGCGACTTAGGGCAGAGGAGTTAGGTCGCTCGTGACTTAGGCCAGTGGAATTAGGTCGCTCGCGACTGAGGGCAGAGGAGTTAGGTCGCTCGCGACTTAGGCCAGTGGAATTAGGTCGCTCGCCATCATATCTTGTTCGACTTAAGGCATGTGGTTCGTTAGGTCGGCGCTTGTAAGGTCGAAGCTCGTTAGGTCGGAGCTTTTTAGGTCGGGCTTCATAGCTCGTTTGCGACCTAAAATTGCGCGATTTAAAGAATAAAGTGCTAGGTCATTGCTTAGGAAAGTTAGGTCGTTGGCGACCTAAGTCTTCGTCAATCTGGGCTGCATCATCCTCCCCGGGTTGGGAAAAATTCGTCCTCGAATTTAAAAGCTCTTCTTCTTTGAAAAGTTTGTGTTCATGGTACGAAATCAAACGTTTGAACGATCTAAAACCCAACACTTTAGATAGCAGGTGCGATTCATCATCTTTCTCATTAGATCGTGAACGACCTAGGTCCTTTGAGCGAGATTGCGCGGTATCTTCGACCTCTGATTGAAATGAATTTGTCCCGAATTCATTTTCTTTTCTTCTTCGCGACGCTGTCTACCATTCATTATCTGGTTTGTTGCGGCTCTAGTGATAACCACTCTCGTGATTAATCTTGTTTTGACTCTTTGATGATGTGGCTCGACATAAGGAACGTATTGCATAAAACAGTCGTGGCATTAGACATGCGGCATAAGGAAGTGATCTGAGGGAGATGACATATGAAAAAGTGTGGAATGATCTAAGCACTAGGTGCCATCTCAAATTCATGTAGCACAGAACTTCATGAGAATAGTGTCGTATACCATATTTCTTGTGCCAATAGGCAGAGGTGATATAGAACCAAAACGTGTCGAAAATGTGAGACGTTATAAGGAAGTTTAAAATCACGGAACGACTTAGGAAATCACATCTGAAAAAGTGTGAGGGCTTATGCTCAGATTCTCGTCTTTCCTTATCTCGTTCAAGTGTGTCCTCATTTAGAATCTTCCCTTGATGCGTTGCCTCAATTTCCCCTGACTGAAATGAATTCCCACTCGCTTCTCCTTCAACATGTTTATTTTCATGAAACGATTCCAAGCAATTGACGTTGATAACGTCAGCAATGCGGACATGATCTGGCACTCCCAACGGACAATCATTCTCTTCATCCTGTCTTATCAACTCTTCCTGTTCTTTCAGATTCTGAAGGTCATACGATCCCTGTAGTAGTATAGCATTTGATACCAGTTCAGTGTGAGGTTGGATGTCCTATAGTGGTGGTAACTCTTCGGGTAGTTCCTCAGGATATTCGTCTTCAGATTCATCGAATTCTGAACCAACTTCCTCAAAAACATCGAGATCTTCACTCGTTCCTTGCTCGGTCAACACAAACAATTCATTATTACTTTTCACCCTTTCGACAGACCCTTCCAAAAATACAATACTAGTTTCTTCAGACAGTTCCTCAGAAATCTCATCCTTAAACTCTTCGAATACTTCAACCTCTTCAGGTGTCTCTAAATTAGAATTTTCCCTAGATTCAATCAACATTGATAATTCATCACAAGCTTTCATGCTATTGACGAACTCTTCCAAAGATAATAAACTATATGATTCTGCTTTCTCTTCTGTTTCACTTTTATTTTGTTCGGGCTTCTCGGAGATTATGGAATTAAAATTTAGCGGGCTCTCATCCATAATCTCAGGTGTTAAACGAGAATCCTCCATCATCAAGTAATGTCCTTCAATTCCGAACACAATTTCTTCCTCCATACTATCGACATCAAACTTCGACGGTGAAGAATATTCGATTTCTACATCCACATACTTTGACTCAATTTCTTCATCATCATCAAATTTCGGCGGTTGATAAAAGTCAAATTCAGCAGTCCTCCACAACGAGATACATCCTTCATCTTCCGTCAAAACTCCTTCATCGTTGTCAAATTTAGGTGGTTGATAAAAGTCAGATTCAGCAGTCCTCCTCAACAAGTTATATCCTTCATCTTCCGACAAAAGTCTTTCATCGTTGTCAAATTTCGGTGGTAATTCTTCGAACAATTTGGTAGGACCGACCTCTTAAAATTCTTCTAACATTGGTTTAACCTCCTCGAGAGTTTTAAGCTCTTCACTTGCCTCATACCTAACCAACGATTCAGCACTACCTTCCGTTTCTTCAACACTCTTACTGAAAGATAACGGACTAGTTGGTTCCTCTTCCTTTTCCGGTTCGCTTTCGGTAGAATCATCCACATCCTCGTTTTCCCATTCTTCGACAACTAATTCTTTCCTCTTGGGCTCCGTACATTCAATACTTCTATGGCCAGACTCCTAATAATGATAGCGCTTAATTCGGTCATCAACATTTGTCTTAGTGCTGCCATGTACAACTGGTTCGTTGACTCCCTTAGAAACATTTATACTGCAATTAACGTCTCTATTCTGATTTTTGAAGTTTGTAACCACACCCTTTCCTTGACTCCCTTGTCTCAACTTCTGCACTTGTTGGTTCACACGTGTTTGATAATTGTAAGGTAAGAAATTTGCCTTCATCATCCTTTTCATCTTATCCCATGTGACAACTTTGAATTTCCCCATTCTCTTTCTGGTTGATTTAGTTTGTTGCCACCAATCCATAGCTCGTCCTTTCAGTCTTGTAGCAACTAATTTAACTTGACGATCTTCAGACACGTTGTTGAGTTCAAAAATATTTTCAACCGTTGATAACCAATCCAAGAATTCCTTTGCTTGTAGACCACCTCGGAATTCTGGAATCTCCGTATCTTTCCTTGATTTCCGTGTATAACCATCCTCTTCAATATTCTTATATCGATTTTGCCCTTGACTGGAATATCGAAAATGAACACGATCACCATAACTATCTTCTTCAAAATTAGATAAGCTTCGATGTCTATTCTAAACATTGACTCTTTTATGCCCATCCACGTCCTCTCTACTTCTTCTTTCATCATCACCATATGGCTCATGCTCATAACCACGATAAGCTCTTCTTTCTTCATTCTGATAATCATGATTGTCTCGATCTCCACGATCTCGATTTATGGTCAAAGATGATTCTCTTCTTTCTCTATCATAACGTGGCGACACTTCCTTTGATTTTGATTCATGTCAGACTTCATTCTTTCCACTCTCTCGAAACCCTTATTGAACCTTTCATCGATATGTTGTTTCATTTGTTCAGGATCTTTACTCCCATACAAATCTACAACACTATGATGACGGTTAACATATCTCGGAGACATGACCAAATCTTCAACAGATCTAAACACAAACTTCACTTTGATCCAAAAAAAATTCGACTCAAACTTTCCCACTTGTTTGAAATCTCACGAACACCCCAAATAAACAAACAACTTAATTTGAACTCCAAAACTTCAAATCTCAAAATTGACGCCCAATGAACTTGAACAAATCTCTCACAAACTTGAACAAGTTCGCTTCTAGCTCACGACTTGACTCTACTCTTCTCCTTGGCTCGGCTGAAATTGAAAAAGCATTTCTTCTCGGTCCAACAGGCTCGTCTTAGCTATGATTGGCTAAGTCTCGCTCTGATACCAAATGATGCAGCATCGGATAAAGAAAATCTATGAATCGGTGAAAGTAGCGATCGATGGAGTAGAAGATACCGAATGGCCCAAATCCGTTGATCCAAAGATACCGGAGTCTAGCTATCTCAAACACGTTGATCGCGCACGATACCGTGTTTAAAGATCTACGATTCTTCGACGTTGATCTAGCGCACTAGATTCCGTGAATCGGCTTCAACGATCGTTGATTCAAGCGCACTTGAATACCGAAGGTGGAGATAGGAGATCACACTCAACTACCAATTGAAGAAGTGGCACAAAGCACACAAACAAAATTTTATTCAAAATCAACTAAACTATTACAAATGACTCAACCCCGCTATTTATAGAGTTTACAACACACACAACTCAACATTTGACAACACTTAGGTCGGCCACGACGTAACACTTGCGACCTAAAACAAACACATCACAAACATTACAATACACGACTTAAGATAGGTCGTTAACGACCTAACCTTTACAACATCAAACGACTTAAAACATTACAACATCATACGCGACTTAATATGTACAACACAATGACTCAATGACCTTGCGTCTTCAGAGGATATGCGGCTTCCAGAATCTGCGGCATAAGTTTCAGTAGCACGCTTGCGACCTAAAGATCCAGGCTTTAGCGACCTATGATAGGTCGTTCGCGACCTAAGAAATAGCACGCATGTGACCTAAAGATGTTCGCGACCTAGTTGCTTGCGGTATTGTCTCTTTCACGACCTAGGGCGGAGCTTCTCGTGCTTCATTACTTCAACGACCATGGTGTTAGGTCGCTCGCGACTTGTGGAAGTGGAGTTAGGTCGCTCGCGACTTAGGGAGGTGGAGTTAGGTCGCTCGCGGCTTAGAGCAGTGGAGTTAGGTCGCTCGTGACTTAGGCCAGTGGAATTAGGTCGCTCGCGACTGAGGGCAGAGGAGTTAGGTCGCTCGCGACTTAGGCCAGTGGAATTAGGTCGCTCGCCATCATATCTTGTTCGACTTAAGGCATGTGGCTCGTTAGGTTGGCGCTTGTAAGGTCGAAGCTCGTTAGGTCGGAGCATTTTAGATCGGGCTTCATAGCTCGTTTGCGACCTAAAATGGCGCGACTTAAAGAATAAAGTGCTAGGTCGTTGCTCAGGAAAGTTAGGTCGTTGGCGACCTAAGTCTTCGTCAACCTGGGCTACATCAATTATGCTAGAGCAAGGAGACTCATGCGGCAATGGACCACGGCTACATGCGAACAGGCAGGCGGTTCAAGGCAATGGTCGAGGCGAAGTCTGGACATGACAGCGGCTTTAGCTAGGGAGAAGAGGCCAGAGCTTAGTCGGCTATGGAGTATGGCGGGCGAACTATGTAGGCTTGCGCAAGGAGAGAAGGTGGATGATGTGGATGGGTTTGAGGCCTTGGTCGGGAGGTGCGAAGGGAGTGGGTAGTCTCGGTGGCAGGTGGAGGCATGGAGGGGCAGCTGGTGGGGAGGCATAAGGTGATGGGAAGTGTAGGCTAGTGGTTCGGTGGAGGGAGTCCATTGAAAGAAAAACAAATTTATAAGCTACAAGAATGAGTGTGGAAAGTTTTTTTGAATAAAACCGAACTAGAATATAATATAGATTTATTTTTCTTAAATGAATGAACGGAGATAGAAAAAATGAACCGGCACAATATTGGAACCAGTGAAAATAAAAGGATAGGCATTGAGTTCTGAAAATAATAAATTCCAGTGGCATTTGGGTTTAACACAGTGGATAACGAATGGACAAGGAATTCAAAAGGTTCAAAATGGTACCGATACGGTTAGCCATTTCGCGGTTTTGCCGTGTACCGTACACCGAAACACACATATGAATATATTACGGAGATCAGCACGACGAGACGATCAAAATGGTACACAGATATCAATGATACGATCAATTTATCAAAAGTTGATATCCAGTGCCGAAAATGCTGCTAAAATGTCGAAAATAAGATAAATGGGACTAGAGAAATCCAAATTTGACGAAATGAATTATAACGTCTCACTTAGAAAATAGTTTACATTTTTAATATATAAAAATATTCCGATTTCAATAATATCTTATTTACATCAATTTTAACTGACTTAATTTAAATTTGAAATTACACAACAACACTAACTTCCATATCTTCAGATGAAAATTTACCACTTGGTATGTTTAAATAAATGCATCTCAAATATTGAATTTTCATTGCAAAATTTTATATTTTTAAATTTTACAAAAATTCAGTTAATTTCGTTATTTAAATCGTTAAAATTTCTGGGTCGTTACATCTTCTCTCTATTAATTGAATAAGGTAAGGTGGGAAAGAAATGAAATATTTCCCTCCTTTTATATTCTGCCATATCTTCTCTTTATTAATATAATAGAATAAGAGAGAGAAACAAATGGTCTCTTTCTCTTAATTCATTTGTACATATTTCATTTATACACCACTTGTATATTGCACTTACATTTCACACAAATGAATGTATTCGATGCATTCATTATAATACCTATAAGTTGAAATTAAATTTAAAATTTCTTTTTGCTAAATAAAATTAAATATTCATTTTATTTAAAAGAAACTTAGAAAAACTCTAAATGAATTTAGACTTAATAGGCCCATTAAAAATCCAAATGGCTAAAATTTCTGAAATTCACCAATTTCTTTCGTTGCGGGCTGGCCTGGTTCCAACAATGGTTTCAGAGCCCAATAGTCTATGCTCTCTAAACTAGTCATGTTAGGGCTAACTAATTAAGCTTACACACTTAGTACAGTGTCTAGAAATGTGATGTCAAGGATTAGAATTGGGTAATCAAATACCATGTCCTACCTGGTTACCTGTCTGTCCTAAAAGGTGAAATAAACCCAAAGGTTGCCCCTGATATAGAAGGCCCAATTTGAATTGGGCCTTTGGCTAATTTTCAAAATAGTTTTTGAAAATTAAGACTGGATTTTAAATTTAAAAGTTAAATTAAAATAAAAACATGTTTATTATAAAAGGTTACAATATAACATAAATTTTCAAAATGTTTGAAAATGTAATGAAAATTTCAAAATGTTTGAAACTGTTTAAATATTAATTTCGAAATTTGAAGTTTACTAATAAGATTAATAAAGTAAATTAATTAAATGAGGTAATTAATTAATACTTATATGCATGTATTATATATGTTGATAAATGTTATGTTATTTAAAGTGTTTAAGTTAACATAAGTATACATGTATGTAAGATAAATTTTGAAATTGATATAATTTAATTAAAATTGCTTAATTACATAAATTAATTAATGGTTAATTAATCAAATAAAAAATATGCAAATATAAGATACATGTGTTATACTATAAAGGTTATAGTAGATATGTCCAATATAAAAATCATATTGGAGTACTAATTTAAAATTAATTAAAGAGTAATTAATTAAAATTAATTAAATAAGATTTAATTAATAAAATATTTTACATAAGACTATTATATAAGTAATATGAAATATAAAAGCTATATAATAGTAAAACTTATATGATATGAATGTATAAACTAAAGGTGGAACATTATAGAAACCCAAATAGACTAAAGGAATAAATACACACATATTTTATGTATACCGTGATTTCAGATGTGTTTGGTACTTGAATCACGAAGGTATTTCATAAGTAATACATTATTCCATAAGTCGATATCACTTAATTTAATATATTGAAGATTATGAATCTTCAATATAATGTTGTTCTCTACCATATATATATATATATATATATATATATTAATAAATTATTTGCATACTCCTTAGTTGTTGAGCACACTCAAGCTAGTGATGTTATGTCTGCTATTATTAATATATCGAGGTAAGATAACTATATGTATTTGTTGAGCAAACTCAAGGTACATATACTATACTTAGGTCACCACGATAAGGTAGGTACGAGTGAATAATCACTTACAATTTCTTGAGTAAACTCAAGGTCGAAATGAGATTAGGACAAAGAAACATGGGTTAGGAGTTGTATGTGATACAATCGATAAGGAGTTATCCATCGTTTGTAGAGCTATGATTTATTGAGCAAACTCAAGGTCAGAATACTAAGACAGACGAGTCCTAACACCCATTAGTAAAATTGAAAGACTTTTATGTTTCATCTTAGGGTTTGGAGAAACATAAAAGACTAGTGGGAGCCTTATTAGAAAAATAAAATGGTAACATTTAACATGTAACGACCCTGAATTTTGAACAATTTAATTTGAGAATATTTAATTAATTTTAAATATTTGAATGATGATTTGACTTGAGTTTCCAAATTATCAGAATAAATTGGCGATTAAATTTTAGAATTTAATCTATTGAAAGTTGAATAAAATTTGAATCTTCAATTTTAAGCCGGTTAAAAATAATTTAAAGGTTTGTGAAATACATTTTGATAATACTGAAGATAATAGAAGTTTTAGAATTGAATTTGAAAGCGATTTGTTCAGTTTGAAATTGTATCGTTTAAATTTAATTTAAAAATAGCCTTCCGAGGCACAGTCTCGGAATTTGACGAAACCAGTTCCATTGGGTCCGTAATATTGATTTATTACTGGATTTCAATTTTCGTATTTATCAGAATTGTTGTGTGAACACACGACGTATAAACGCGTAAAGATTTAAATTGAATTCAATTTGAATTTCGGTAACAACCGGGGTTTTTGCATCGATTTGATATCATCGTTAAACGATTTCTCTGCTAGGTAATTGCTTATAGGAGTTTCGATTCGAATTGGGATTCGTTTAATAAAAAAATTGTTGTTGGAATTTTTGAATCGGTTAAAATTCTTTTGAAAAGAAAAAAATTGTGAAGTGTTGGTGGGCTTTGAAAAAAAATAAAATAATAATACTGCCCTTATTTTCTTTGATACCGTGATAAATCCAAACCCGTTTCCCTTTACCCATTCATTCCAAAACCCTAGAAACGAAATAAGCGAGAAAAGAAAAAAATGGCGGCAGGCGATTTTCTTTGTTCAATCTGAACTGTCGAAACTTTGATTTATGTTTGTTCACTAGCTCAGATGTTATTCTTCTTTGATCTGGATCCTTGCGACATCGTCTTCTCGAAGCTTTGCAAAAATTAGGGTTTCGATTCGTGATTTGCTCGTCCTTGCTTACCGATCAAGTTGTCGTGCTCGTCAAAGCTGAGGTGAGTAATTTTATTACTCACATCTAATTTAAAGTCCTATGATCTTTTGTTTCTGATTTCCATGGTTTTGATTTTGTTGGAAATTGTTGCCTTGAATTCTCTGGACTTCGAGTTGATTATATTGGCCTTCGGTCATTTTTTTGTGAAACTTCTGCATGTTGTTTAAAAATAAAATTTCGAATGGCATGCCTGGGAATACACATATACAAGTCCTTGTTCCTAGTTTACAGGCTTTCAAACCTTTGATCTTAACACTATTGAATCCAAGTTTCAAATGAAATTTGTTTGTTAAGTCATAAACTTCAGCTTTATATTGTACTTAAGTGGAAAATTCAAACTTTTAAATCCCTGTTCTCTGCTTTTTCAAAACAGACAGGTGAGCAAACTGTTTCTTTAAAGCCTGATATTGTTGATTCTTTCCTTCTTTATACTTTGGTATCTTTGGAAATTCCTTTCAAAGCACGGCTTCAATTTTGTTCTGTTCGATTTTCTTGTTTCATACGGCATTAAAACTTTCCTCTTTTTGATTACTTTGACTATTTCAAAGAAAACCTTACGCACTTGATTTTTTTCATTTGTGAATTTTGAATTCGACTTTGAGTAGAGGCGAATATTTTGAACTCGGTCGATTTATCATTCTTTCTCGTGAATTTGTTGGTTGGCTTTTATTGTATACTTGCATCATCTCTACTTGATATTGATACTGTCTAGTCCATCTTGTAGATATGAACTTTCTCAGCTTCAATTTGCTGACTCCATTATATATGAACAATTTCATATTGAGGTCCACTGCTGGCATTTTTTTGTCTACTGCCGTGTAGCCTTCATGACTTCACTTGTACTTGTCTGCATTGCACTACTTCATGTATGCTTGTCCTCATATTCATGATATTGGTATCACGTTTCACCGAGTTTTGGCATTTGTTTGTCTGGCATCTGAACTGCTGCCATGTTGCCTTTGCATTATTTGGAGTCTAATTTGAAGCAGTCTTCATTTTAAAGTCACTTCTGTTGCATGTTTAGAACTGGACTGACCATATGTACATTTTTGAAATACTTGCATTCAATTTGACCTTGTTTGTGGGGTTCCTGCTGCATACATGTTTGAAGCTTGTTGTTTTGACTTGCCTCGAGTTTCACTGCATTCATATATATACTTGTTCTTGATCATCTCTGAGTTCTTCCCTGTTAATCTGTTGTGATAACTGTTGAGTCTGTTTTGTTGTCCAGTGTATTCATGTATGTTGTCATTTTTTATGATCTGATTACTTGTAACTTTTGGAGCTGTGCACTTCATTGTTTGGTTGCATTCATTCTGTTTTTGAGTCACTTTAACCTGTGCATTCATGTACTTGAAGTTACTTGAACTTGTTTGTTCACTTATGACCAGTTGCATTGTGTAGTTGCCACTGTCTTCACTTGAATTCGTTACCCACTGATGTTGTTTTGATTTTCTGGTTGATTGTTCTATGTAGCTTGTTGTAGTAGTCTGATGACCTGATATTTGTAGCTTATGTACCCTGAGTAGCTCTGGTTACTTGATCATCTTGTTCAATACTGTTTTACCTGAACATTTGCCACTGACTGTCTGCATTGCATACAATTGATATTGCAGTTTATTGATGCACTGTTTTTTTGAGTTGCTTGTTTATATAGCTGTATCCAATTTACTTTATATAAACTTGAGTCTGCATTTGAGTTCACCCTTATTTCTATTGTTGCAGTATCATGTTGACAGACTTGATCACTTGAGTTTGCCTGCTTGGTGGCTTTTGTTGTTGTCCAGTTTGCACTTGTCTTGTTGAACTTGTACATGCATTTTCATTGTTGCAGTTACACTTTG
Source organism: Allium fistulosum (assembly GCA_030737815.1). Classification (NCBI taxonomy): domain Eukaryota; kingdom Viridiplantae; phylum Streptophyta; class Magnoliopsida; order Asparagales; family Amaryllidaceae; genus Allium; species Allium fistulosum. The sequence continues at coordinate 370,709,403 of CM060906.1, read as the reverse complement.
AATTTTGATCGAGGCCATTTGCATTTGTGTTGAATCATATTTTGATTTAGATTAAATTGATAATTTTTGTTGTTAATCGCCGTTTTTCGGCAATTCCATTCTTTTCTAAATCATCTTCATTTAGAAATCTTTTCATCTATCTCTGTTGATGTTTTAAATCTGCTGATTTATTGTTTAACACTGTTTAGTGTTAAAATTTTCGTTATCCGATTTCTTTGTTTAAAGAGTCGGATAGACGGGAATTATTGCGACTGTCGTCTATTTAAATTATTACTGCTTATATGCACTAATAACTGGTTTGAATTAGACTGACCTGTGTATTATTTTCTTTTGAATGTAATACTCGGGTCAGACCGAGTATTTTTACAGCTTGAAGATTTTCGAGCAGCGAAGTTAGAGAGAGAGTAAAAGAATCATTTAGTTCAGGAAAAATTGTATTTTAAGATATTCCGCTGTATTAGTTAAATACATTGTATAAACTCTGATGTATGTAAAAAGATTTATAGTAATGAAATATTATTATTCTGTGTTTCTGTGGCTGATTCTGTTTAAATTTCATAAACTAAATAACAATTCGTCTTTTTGAACGTTTCGAGTTGGTTTAATTACCGACTGGAGGCGGTCAGAAAGGGGGAATGTTATAGAGTGGTATCAGAGCTTTGGTTTACACAAAGCTTAGTTTATGATGTTTAATATGAATAGTTACTAGAAACACTTTAAAAGAAAATGTTTTTCAAATCTAAAAAAGTATAAAATTGTTTGAATGGATTTGAAATTTAACTTAAGAAAAGTTAAATAAATTGAACTGGATTAGATAAATTATTGAGATGGAAATTTAAACTTAAAAGATAAGTGATTATATAATATGAATTGGGAAGTTTAAATTAATAAGTTGTATAACTTATAAAATGAGAAAATTTAAGTAAAACCAATTGTTAAAATGGTTAAATAGTTTTTGTTAAGTAAAACAAAATCTGAATTTTGAATAGTGATATGAATTTGACTTTAGTAAAAGTTAAATAAAATGACTTTAGAAATGAAACATAGCTTAAGTAATGTTGAATGAGGTTGAATTTGATATCAAAATGAATTAATAAAGTGAAGTAATGAATATGAATTTGAGTTATATAAAGGAAATTCTACTTTAATTTTAAAGGTGAATTAGTGAATAAACATGGAATAGAAATGTTGTTAAGAGTTGAATAAAACTTAAGTTAAGAAGTTGTGAATATGGTGAGTATTAGAATTCAATCTGAACTAGAATATAAACCAATTGAAATTAAGTGTGTTAAACCAAATTGAATGTAAGTAAAGTAAATAAATTTGGTTTTGCTAGTTGATTGTATGGAAATTCATTAAGTATTAATGAAATTGAATTAATGGAAATTGGAAGCTAAGTAATTGAATTCAAATTGAAAGATAAGTAAATTCTTATAGCCGCTAAATGAAGTATATTCACGATTTTGGACAGTGAATATATTATTGAATAAAATGGACATGTTTTGGGAAAGCGATATTTTAAAACGAAGTTAATGGTTTTAAAAGATGTTTTCAAAGGCATTGAATATCGAAACCATAGATTTCAACATTCATTGTTGAAATAGACGTTTTCGAGATAAAAGGAAATGGTGGACTATAACACTGTTGTTATAGTAAATGATTTCCGAAAGGAAATGTTTTGTATAGTATTGGGATTTATACATCTATCTAAATTTCGAATCCTTACACTAGTGATTTTGAGTTGTCGTAACGATGTTTTACGTAACATTCGTTTTAACTCAAATAAATATGTGAAAGAGAATGATTTCCTTAAAGAATGAAATGTATACTTAATTATGATTTAAGCATATCGAATATTTTCAAATGTTGAAAATAATTAGATTTGTGAATTACTTATTTTTAAATAAGTATGGAAATGTTTTTCCAAAAATGAAAAGTTGTGAATATATTCCGTAAGGAATAAATGATTTGAAATTCATTTTTGAAGTCGAAGTTGAAAAGTTAAATGAGAGAATTTGAACAATTAGTTCAATTTGAAATTTTTCAAAAAGATTGAATCGTTAAGTTAAATTGAGTTTAACTTCGACATTAAAGACAATATAAGTTGAGTTTTGAATTTCAGATGATGGTTTGGATTGTATGTCTAACATTGTGAATTGATGACATAGCAATTGATCTCTATTAAATATATATCTGTTGGTGGCGGAGAATTTATTCTCTTAGCTTAACACCCATCTCTGAGACGTACGAGCTCAGAGGTTATATATCGATAGACATCAATTCTGTGTTGAGAATTGACGATGTAACGTGTAATTCAAATCAAGTGTGAAAGTCGATAATAAATGGAATTATGAATATGAATTAGGTTTGAGATAACCTTAAATTTCCAAATCTACTAAGAGGAAATTTTTGAAATCCTCTATTTTGTTATGAATATGGAATATGTAGGTTTTCAGAACTTATATATATATGAATGCGGTAAATTTGAAAACCGTTAGTTTGGAAAGTCATTGTTATGGAAATCTTATGTAAGTTTACATGGGTATGATATGTACGAAATGTGAAATGAAGTACTACATATATATGATATTATGTTTTCCAAACTGAGGATATGGAAAAGTACCTTCCATTTATTATTTGTGAAGGTTTTGGAACTCATGATGAGTGTCCATTTGAAATTCGTAGCTACGTAGAATTTTCCATAAGTTGGAATGTCCATTTGGACTATAATCCCTCATGATGGGATCATGTTGATTATGATGTATGTTAGCGTAATTTGAGGGGCGAGATGCCCACAGTTACAAGCGATTCCATTGGGATAATGGCGCAACCGCCGGGTAAACTACAATCTAGCGCCAAAGCGAAATTTGAGGGGCGAGATGCCTACAGTCACGAGCGACTCTATTGGGATAGTAGCGTAACCGCCGTGTGTACTGCGATCTATGGCAACAACCATGGCGTAATTCAAGAGAGATGTGAAATCTACAGTTACAAGCGATTCTACTGGGATAGTAGCGTAACCGCCGGGTAAACTGTGATCCATGGGGTAACGTGCTTTCCATATCCATTTTTAAAAGAATTTTTAAAGTATTTTCACTGGAAATTGAAGCAAGTATATTTAGTACTTGGAGATTTTTAGACCTGCGCCTGGCCAGCGTATGCCTAATGTCTGTGAGAACGACGATAGACTTGTTAAATTTCGAGTTAGCAAGTATTTTCAAACTTTAAATATCGAATCAATAGTTTGAAATTAAAATTTCAAAATTCCTACCTAATAAATTAAGAAAGAGGATCTTTGAAATGTTTTGAAAGTCTACAGCTTTGGAAGAGATATATAATGCAAATCTCTAAAATGAAGAATTTTAAAGTTTAAATCTGAGTTTTATAAATCGAGAATTTTGGTAAAAGACTTTTGCGTTTTGATTGTAGAAATCAATAAACAAAAGAGATAATGAACAAAGCTAGTGAGATTAAACAAATGGAATAAATCATATATTCATTTATTTGTAATAAGTTCAAGCTTAGAAAAAATTTAGTAGGGTATAAATATCGGTGAAATTTTAACGACCTTTCCATTTCGAGGACGAAAAGTTTTAAGGAGGGAAGATTGTAACGACCCTGAATTTTGAACAATTTAATTTGAGAATATTTGATTAATTTTAAATATTTGAATGATGGTTTGACTTGAGTTTCCAAATTATCAGAATAAATTGGCGATTAAATTTTAGAATTTAATCTATTGAAAGTTGAATAAAATTTGAATCTTCAATTTTAAGCCGGTTAAAAATAATTTAAAGGTTTGTGAAATACATTTTGATAATACTGAAGATAATAGAAGTTTCAGAATTGAATTTGAAAGCGATTTGTTCAGTTTGAAATTGTATCGTTTAAATTTAATTTAAAAATAGACTTCCGAGGCACAGTCTCGGAATTTGATGAAACTAGTTCCATTGGGTCCGTAATATTGAATTATTACTGGATTTCAATTTTCGTATTTATCAGAATTGTTGTGTGAACACACGACGTATAAACGCGTAAAGATTTAAATCGAATTCAATTTGAATTTCGGTAACAACCGGGGTTTTGCATCGATTTGATATCATCGTTAAACGATTTCTCTGCTAGCTAATTGCTTATAGGAGTTTCGATTCGAATTGGGATTCGTTTAATAAAAAAATTGTTGTTGGAATTTTTGAATCGGTTAAAATTCTTTTGAAAAGAAAAAAATTGTGAAGTGTTGGTGGGCTTTGAAAAAAAATAAATAATAATACTGCCCTTATTTTCTTTGATACCGTGATAAATCCAAACCCATTTCCCTTTACCCATTCATTCCAAAACCCTAGAAACGAAATAAGCGAGAAAAGAAAAAAATGGCGGCAGGCGATTTTCTTTGTTCAATCTGAACTGTCGAAACTTTGATTTATGTTCGTTCACTAGCTCAGATGCTATTCTTCTTTGATCTGGATCCTTGCGACATCGTCTTCTCGAAGCTTTGCAAAAATTAGGGTTTCGATTCGTGATTTGCTCGTCCTTGCTTACCGATCAAGTTGTCGTGCTCGTCGAAGCTGAGGTGAGTAATTTTATTACTCACATCTAATTTAAAGTCCTATGATCTTTTGTTTCTGATTTCCATGGTTTTGATTTTGTTGGAAATTGTTGCCTTGAATTCTCTGGACTTCGAGTTGATTATATTGGCCTTCGGTCATTTTTTTGTGAAACTTCTGCATGTTGTTTAAAAATAAAATTTCGAATGGCATGCCTGGGAATACACATATACAAGTCCTTGTTCCTAGTTTACAGGCTTTCAAACCTTTGATCTTAACACTATTGAATCCAAGTTTCAAATGAAATTTGTTTGTTAAGTCATAAACTTCAGCTTTAGATTGTACTTAAGTGGAAAATTCAAACTTTTAAATCCCTGTTCTCTGCTTTGTCAAAACAGACAGGTGAGCAAACTGTTTCTTTAAAGCCTGATATTGTTGATTCTTTCCTTCTTTATACTTTGGTATCTTTGGAAATTCCTTTCAAAGCACGGCTTCAATTTTGTTCTGTTCGATTTTCTTGTTTCATACGGCATTAAAACTTTCCTCTTTTTGATTACTTTGACTATTTCAAAGAAAACCTTACGCACTTGATTTTTTTCATTTGTGAATTTTGAATTCGACTTTGAGTAGAGGCGAATATTTTGAACTCGGTCGATTTATCATTCTTTCTCGTGAATTTGTTGGTTGGCTTTTATTGTATACTTGCATCATCTCTACTTGATATTGATACTGTCTAGTCCATCTTGTATATATGAACTTTCTCAGCTTCAATTTGCTGACTCCATTGTATATGAACAATTTCATATTGAGGTCCACTGCTGGCATTTTTTTGTCTACTGCCGTGTAGCCTTCATGACTTCACTTATACTTGTCTGCATTGCACTACTTCATGTATGCTTGTCCTCATATTCATGATATTGGTATCACGTTTCACCGAGTTTTGGCATTTGTTTGTCTGGCATCTGAACTGCTGCCATGTTGCCTTTGCATTATTTGGAGTCTAATTTGAAGCAGTCTTCATTTTAAAGTCACTTCTGTTGCATGTTTAGAATTGGACTGACCATATGTACATTTTTGAAATACTTGCATTCAATTTGACCTTGTTTGTGGGGTTCTTGCTGCGTACATGTTTGAAGCTTGTTGTTTTGACTTGCCTCGAGTTTCACTGCATTCATATATATACTTGTTCTTGATCATCTCTGAGTTCTTCCCTGTTAATCTGTTGTGATAACTGTTGAGTCTGTTTTGTTGTCCAGTGTATTCATGTATGTTGTCATTCTTTATGATCTGATTACTTGTAACTTTTGGAGCTGTGCACTTCATTGTTTGGTTGCATTCATTCTGTTTTTGAGTCACTTTAACCTGTGCATTCATGTACTTGAAGTTACTTGAACTTGTTTGTTCACTTATGACCAGTTGCATTGTGTAGTTGCCACTGTCTTCACTTGAATTCGTTACCCACTGATGTTGTTTTGATTTTCTGGTTGATTGTTCTATGTAGCTTGTTGTAGTAGTCTGATGACCTGATACTTGTAGCTTATGTACCCTGAGTAGCTCTGGTTACTTGATCATCTTGTTCAATACTGTTTTACTTGAACATTTGCCACTGACTGTCTGCATTGCATACATTTGATATTGCAGTTTATTGATGCACTGTTTTTTTGAGTTGCTTGTTTATATAGCTGTATCCAATTTACTTCATATAAACTTGGGTCTGCATTTGAGTTCACCCTTATTTGTATTGTTGCAGTATCATGTTGACAGACTTGATCACTTGAGTTTGCCTGCTTGGTGGCTTTTGTTGTTGTCCAGTTTGCACTTGTCTTGTTGAACTTGTACATGCATTTGCCTTGTTGCAGTTACACTTTGAATTTTGATCGAGGCCATTTGCATTTGTGTTGAATCATATTTTGATTTAGATTAAATTTATAATTTTTGTTGTTAATCGCCGTTTTTCGGCAATTCCATTCTTTTCTAAATCATCTTCATTTAGAAATCTTTTCATCTATCTCTGTTGATGTTTTAAATCTGCTGATTTATTGTTTAACACTGTTTAGTGTTAAAATTTTCGTTATCTGATTTCTTTGTTTAAAGAGTCGGATAGACGGGAATTATTGCGACTGTCGTCTATTTAAATTATTACTGCTTATATGCACTAATAACTGGTTTGAATTAGACTGACCTGTGTATTATTTTCTTTTGAATGTAATACTCGGGTCAGACCGAGTATTTTTACAGCTTGAAGATTTTCGAGCAGCGAAGTTAGAGAGAGAGAGTAAAAGAATCATTTAGTTCAGGAAAAATTGTATTTTAAGATATTCCGATGTATCAGTTAAATACATTGTATAAACTCTGATGTATGTAAAAAGATTTATAGTAATGAAATATTATTATTCTGTGTTTCTATGGCTGATTCTGTTTAAATTTCATAAACTAAATAACAATTCGTCTTTTTGAACGTTTCGAGTTGGTTTAATTACCGACTGGAGGCGGTCAGAAAGGGGGAATGTTATATAACATTTCTAATATTATAAGAACATATGCTAAATAATGTTATAATTATCTATAATGATAAATTTGTGCATTTAATATGATTGATAAAATGTTTATCAATTAATATATACAAATGAAATAAATTGAAAATTGACAAATAGAAATATAACATATACTTACCAATAAAAGCTTATTGCATGTAAACGTTTCAACACCCATGCAAATGCATGATTCAACAACTACTAAATACATTCATAGTTTGGTCACTTACGCGTTTATTTGGTCGAGATCATGTATTGCATTCTATGAGTTTTGAACCCTAAAATCAATACAAGATTATGGATATTTGATCCATAAACAATCGCATATAAATGTTATATGGTGAATGGTCGAAATTTGTAATTTACAATGTTTCGATGAAATTAGTTCATCCGAAAAATCAAATAAACCTTACTGTTTTAGATCGAGTATTCGATTTGATTGATTACAAAAGGATCATATCATTTTAAATGTAACACTAGACCAAAACTACAATATAAATCTAAGAACTCGATTACTGAAATGTTAGTTTGATCAGTTTATGCAAAGCGCAATATCTACGATGTCTTTAAAAGTTAAGGATAATCAAATGCACTTTTGTAAAGAGTTCATTATGATATTGTAGTAAGGGTTTTTCTTTTGAATGGTTTGACCATTTAGAAAGATTAACGAATATACAAGAGTATATGTGATTTAAGGTATAGTTGGGATGAAGAGAATGAATGATCAATTTTGCTTCATAAAGAAACATCGGAGACAAGAATTATAATGATAATAAAAGATACTTAACATTGGAATAAGAAATATGATTGCTATTCCGAAATGTATTTTTGTATTGAAAATTGTTTTCTATGAGATTTATCTATGTGTTCAAGATATTTGATCAAAAAACTCTCTACTGCAAAATTATTGTAGTATATGAAATAAATAATCTATATTAAGTGAATGATGGACCTCCAAATTAAGTACATTATTATAGTAATGGCAGAAATAGTGGGAGCATGCCATATAGCACTTATTAATTGCATAAAATGACGAAAATTATTTTCGTAAAACATACCGAACATTATTTATGAAATAATGACTATTTTTTGATGTCGACTTAAAAATAGACATAGTTATCTTTCATTGTGAATATTCGTTATGAAGTAAAACTGTAATGTGGTATTTGTTTTCACAACAAAAGTGATGCATTGAAAATACATAAGTATCTAAAATTATTTATAATTATTTTGGAATTATAGACTAAGCCATAGTTTTGAGAAATAATTTTTATTATATGATTATGAATCATATGACAATGGTTAATTATATCTCAAAGAATTGAAGAGTTATGCACCCAATTAGTGGGAGCATCATAATAGCTGATGAACTCTTCGAATTGATACATATAGATGTATGCAATCGTAAGTCTATTAATACCAAAACGGTTCCAGTACTTCATCATATTCACCAATGAGCTATCACCGACATGGACACGTCTATTTGATACACATGTAGTATGTTTATGGTAAACTCGTAAAGTACAAAACAAAACTAAATAAAATAACATGCAATAGAAATGATTCGATTTGATCGAATGAGTGAGTATATTGGAAAAGGTTCCAAACATATCTAAAATTGAATATAGATTCAATCTCAAAAGTCACTCCTTTATGTGATATATAATGATGCATCGATAAGAAGTAATTGAACTTTGTTAGATAATGTGTGATTAATTGTGAGTGAAGTTAAGTTAGTTTCTTTTTATAAGGTCATGTACTTAAAAGTAGTACACAAGGTTAACATTATTTCATCTAAATAATAGTTTACAAAATCACACAAGATGAGAGTTATAAGAAACCCCAACATATCCTAGGCCATGGAGTTGGGAGGTTGTGTGAGTCGAAAGATTGCATGTAATAATTGTTCGTAAGGGATCTTGTATGAATCTCCTCAAAAGAGTTTTTGGAAGACTGTCATTGGATGACATATTTATGTTTTGAACATAAGTTTTGTAAACTAAAACTAAATCAGTTTTATAAATAAAGAAAATCATAAAACATTTACGAATACCTATTATGTTGCACTGAGAAATTATTGTTGTTTCAAGAAATACCAACTTCATCGTGAAGAATTTTTTTTGAGGAATTACTGGCAGTAAAATAGAATTGCATACGATCCATGGATAGAATTGATTAGATGAGTTGAAATGGAATTAACTAACCTAAACGAACATAATGCATTAGAGTGTCTAATAAGTATTCTTGTACATTGAAGAGAAACTATGAATTTCTTTTCAATATCGAAAATATATAATCCACGGTTGTTTAATGGTTTGAAACTATGAGTTTCTTATCAATGTCGAAAATATATAATCCACGGTTGTTTAATTAAACCATTAAGAGTGTTGACTCTATGGTATGATGCATAAATCTAAAAGAATTCCATGTACGCTACCAAAATATGATTTTGGTAGTCACAACCGAATGGATGTTGATCCATCGGCCGCGACTGTGTCTTCATGAGCAAGACTAATGCAATTGGAATTGAATGAGCAATGTTGATAAGAATAATATCGCATATTTCATTTGTTGAAATTAGCGTAATAGATTTGGTATTCAACATTGTAATGACCCGGAAATTTTAACGATTTTAAATAACGTAATTAACTAGATTTTTCTTGAAAATAAACAATTAAATTTTAGTGATGAAAATTTGATATTTGGTATGCGTCTATTGAAGCATAACAAGTGGCAGATTTTAATTGGAAAATATAAAAGTTTGTTTGGTTGTGAAATTTCAATTTAAAATTTAAATCAGTTAATTTGATGGAAATAAAATATTTTTGAAACCTGAATATTTTTACATAAGAAAAATGTTAACCTTTTTTTGAGTGAGACGTCGTATTTCATTTCGCCAAATTTGGACTGCTCTAGCCCCGTTTATATTATTTTCGATGTTTTAGTAGCGGTTTGGCAGCGAAAATCAAGTTTTGATAGGATTGTTGTATCTCTGATATCTGTGTACCGTTCTGTTCGTCTCATCGTGCTGACCTTTTATTTGTGCATTTTGGCGTCTGGTACGCGGCAAAATCTACGAAACGGTTAGCCGTATCGGTACCCGTTTTTGAACCTTTTGGTTTTTCATGCGACCATTCATTGTCCACCATGAGAAAATAAATGGTCGCTTGCTTTTAATATTTCCTGGAATAGTCGCATGACTTTTGTTATTCTACTATTTTTGAATATATTGTCGTGTGTCCCTTCATCCTCCACTTTCTCTTCTCTTTTTATTATTCTGTTCTTGAAATTGAAAGAAAAATAATATAAATCTTGCTTTCATATTGCCTCAAACCTGCTTGTACCTATAACCTATAACATGCCTACTTCTTCTTTGTCCTTTGGCCGCACGCAAGTCTCCCTAGACCCGACAACGTCCACCACCTACCCCATCTTCCACCTTTTCTATAGAAGCCCACCACCCTTTTCCTTCATCCATCCTTTGCCACCGCTCCACGCTTCCTGCCGAATCACCTTGCCCTCTTCCTCATCCGCCTGTGCTTTCCCTCTCCATCCACAAACCCGAACGCCCTGCCACAGCAACCCTCCGCCCTGACTGCCTTCTCTCTCTCGTCACCCAGCAACTTAGATCTGACTTCACCCATACTCCATCACGACCACAGCCAATCAAAGTAGCGTTGAACTCCCTCTCCAACCGTTGTCCCTTCCCACCTTCCACTTGCCACCACACTCACCTAAACCGAGCAGCCCACACACCATTGTTATTTTCGCCATCCGCCTTTGCCGCCACAGTAGACTCCTTGCACGACCTGACAACCACCTTGCTTTCCAAGGCCATCCCACTGCAGCCTCGCCTTCATCCGCCATACTCTCCTCCCTCTCTATCGAGTCTCCCCTCCTTCTTTGTCGAGCAACCACACAACAACCCTCCACCACAACTTGACCTTCCAAACTCTCCACCCACTTCCGAGTACCCAGCAGCTCCTGACCACCGAAGCCACTTTCCACCATTTCTCCGCACACGTGCGGCCTTCTTTCTTATTATAAAAAAAATGGGTGAAAGCATATAATTCCTGAAGCTTGCATTCGTTTTTTTTATTTGCCTAAGTATAGTTCGTATGTATGTTGCTTGAGAAGAAAACTGCTTGCGACCTCCCTCCGCATCTCATCACAACAGCCGTATCACCTATCTCCTCTCCACGTAATAGTAGATCAGCCTCCTCAATTATAAAAAAAAGAGGAAAAGGTATATATATCACATATATATATTTGTTTTTCATCGTCGTGCTAGCTTTGATTTGTTTTCATTGCTGTCCGGTGATTTTTACAGCAACTCGTGGCTTGTCGTTGTTCTGTTGCGTGTGTGCGTGTCCATGTGCACTAGTTCGTGTCCGTATCCGTGGATCATCGCATCTTGTTCTCGTTATTTCTCTAGCCTCGAAAGTTGAGCGATCACTCACGATTAAAATTCTTATGCTTAGTAAATTGATTTCACATGAAATGATGATTTAAATATGTTGTTAAATTTGAATTGATTAGTGATTTGATCGTTACATGGGATATGTTGATATTTAAAATTGTTCACCTTTGTAATTGACATATGACACCATAACCATGTTGTATATACATATATTATATATAAATTGTTAATTATGATCCATGTTGTAATTGATATGTTATGCTATTTTATATTATGATTTTATTGTTCCCATTTTGCAAGTTACCTATTAGTTAGGAAAATCCCTATGGGTTGAAACGATAGATACCCAAACGACCTTATAGATTAGGGAAAATCATTATGGGTTGAAATGATAAACCTAGGCGATTTTATTGATTTGAAATTTTGGGATTGCGGGTTGAAATGATATATACCCGTAAATTTTAAATTATTGCGGATTGAAATGATAAATATTCGTATCACTTGACCATAGGATAGAAAATTATATACGGGCACCATTGGTCTATTTTGAAAAATGATTTCCGAAATTTCGAAAAGAAAAAAATATGGGTTTTTATAAATATTGATCTTAAATATAATATATAGATTTTATTTTAATATATGTGATAAATTTAGATTTTTAAATTATATGTTTGGAAATTTTAAATTTATAAGTTAAGTTTTGAAAAGAGTATATTTTAAGATTTTGCTTATAATTTTATTATTTTTAAATATATATAATATAGTTTAATATAAAATAAAATAGATTTTATAAAATAAGATTTAATTTAATAATGTTTAATATAATAAAATTTAATTTAATGTAATTTAATTGGATAAGTAAATATATTGTATTTAAAATTTATATTAATATTTTGAAATAGATTTTGTAATAACTTTAATAAATTAAGGTTGGAAAGATAAATTGAAATTGAATTGTAATTTAACTTGTTTAAGAATTGTGTTTAAATGGGAATTGATTGAACTCATAAATTTTGAATATAATGATATGAGAATTGATTTGAAACTTATTAATTTTGAGATGTTAAAGATATGTTTTTATAACTTGATAACTTGATTTTGATTAAAGAGGATTAAATGGATATTTTTAAATTCAATAAAATTTAAATCGAATATTTAATTTTGATTTAAATTTGTAATTTGTAATTTTATTTAAATGGTTATTAAAAATGATTAAGTGAATATTTTAAAATTTAAATAAAATTAAAGTTTAATTTTGAAATACAAATGAAATTAATCAAATTGAGTTATTGTAAAATGTTTGAATATTTAAACATTGAAACCTATTGAATTGGAAGTGGTTTAAATTTGTATTTCAAACCTGGATTTGAAATCGATATAAATTAAAAATGGTTTTAATGAGAATTTGAATTGAACCTTTAACCTTTTTAATTGAAATTGTTGAACTGAGATTTATTTAAATTGAATTTTGAAACTAAAGTTGATTGAATTGATTTGTGAAATTGGAAGAGACAATTCTAATTTGAAACAATTTTCGATATGAACTCTTATATATATACACATACACACACACACTATTTCAATGTATAAACTATTTAATCTATAACCTATTTTGAAATATAAACTATTTTTAATGTATAACTATTCCAATATATAAACTACTTTCAAATATTCAAACTATTTAAGTTGGAACTGTTATGATTTAGATTTAATGGATTTAAATGCGAATACTTTGATATGATGGTTTAACCTATTTTGTGGTTATGATTTTGAAATGAATATGATTTAAAGTGATATGATTTTGAAAGTGATATGATTTCGAAAGTGAATATGATTTTGAAAGTGATATGATTTTGGAATGAATATGAAATTTTGATATGAAGTATGAACTGTTTGAAATGAAAGACGACCACGTTGTGAAATAAGCATTTGGTTGTTAAAGAGACCAGGATCGGATATTATCATACTCTCTACCAATACTGAAAACCGCTTTAACAACTGTGTACATGGTAGAGAATCTAGAACGAAGTAGGATGGTTTGGCGACGTCTATATGAGGTATGAACATAGCCCTGACTCCCGCGAGTCAGCTTGATGTGACTAAAACAGGAGCTATACCTGGGCAAAGTGTGGTCGCACCTCCGATCGAGCATGCTTCTTCGATACCATTCTATTACTTTGTGATTTGATTGGGTGCACCTTTGATTATGTTAGTGTGTCTCGAGGTGGGCGATAGTAGCTGCTATGCGTTACCACCAGCCCGATTCTGCAAAATGGTAGAGTCCTACCCTAGGCATTGCCTCGTGTGCCTTGTCGCATGCCTTATCATGCCCACTACGAGTTTGGTTTGTGTCGTACACTGTAGAGTGCCCTCTGATAGCCTTCCCGTTTATGGAGGAATTACGGTACTGTATAGACTACGACATTTATATAAAATGTGTTAAGGGGGATATGGGTAACACCTTAATGCTATTTTAATAGTTTACTTTACTATAGACATTATCTATATAGGGGATTGTACTATATATGTATATAGTTTAATGGATCCTTAAAGGGTGGAATTCCAAACATCCTTTAAGTTATATTGCATTTCACTTGGACATTTCACTTGAGTTGATTTACTGGCATAAGAATGTTAATCCTGACTCGAGTGTTTTGTGTTTTGCTTTATGCTCAGGTCAGACTGAGTGTCACAACATTTGAGACTCGCCTTTGGAGCTTGGAGCTTTGCTTGAAGTTTTGTCTTTTATCTATTCAGCTTTCAGTTATTTCCAGTTTTATGTTCAGACTTGTCATTTGCTTATGTATTGAGACTTCCATGTATTCGTGATTTCTATGGTATTAGTTTTGTACTATGATGTTCTGTAGTAGCTTCATGAACTACTATTTATCTATTCCGCTGCTTATTGTTATATTACTCTATGTCTGTGATTGATTTTTACTATATATGCTAAGTTTTGCCAAATATAAATTAACAATCTGTTTTTTTGAGCAATTCAAGTCTGACATGTGTGGATGATTGTCGATTTGAATGGTTCGAAATAGCAGGTCGTTTCAAACATGCCCAAATTAATTTGGATTTCTTCACAAAATTACCACTTAGTATGACTTTATGATTGGTACGTATGTATTGAAATAGAAAATTCTAAATAATGATTTAGAGTAAACAGTTTACAAAACCAAAAAATCACGAAGTCAGTGGGAGCGATATTGATTTTGTGAGTCTTTGGATATGATCTAAGAAATGATAGAAAGTATCATTTTAAGCATTAAAATTGAACAATTATTTTGATAGAAATATCAAATAATTTGATTATCAATCAAAATGTAGAGGAAGCATGTGTTCATAAGAAAGAACGTTAAATGGTATTTTGATATTTCTAAAACAAGTGAACAAGATGTTGTTGATTTTAACGATGTACTTGTGTTAAAATCAACCTTAGTTGTTTTGATACTCAACTTTGGATTGTAAATGATGTCTTCTATAGTGAGTATAAAAGATATTGGGAATGTCCCAAATCTATATGCAAAGTCACCTTATTAAATTGTTTAATACGGAACATGTGAGATTAGTTCCTTATGCATTAACAATAGGAATTATCATACATGTTATGTTGTCTATGATAACGTTATTTGTTTATGGATTTGATAATTGAAATACATATCAAATCCAAACTAATATCACTAAATGGTTATTTGAAGTGTTCTCGTGAATTTATGAAATACTAGAGAATTGTGTACAGAAATAAAAACTCCTTAATAAGGAGTGTTCAGACTCAAACTTCACAAGTGATACTGAGTATAGTATGTCAATAATAAATTCAAGTTAAGAATCTTTAAGTTGAAAATGTTCCAAATGAAATACCATGGATGATTCAATGAAAAAGGCTAAGTACATCGCCTTGAATAGCGCTGCAATAAAAATAATGTATATAAAAATATAAGTGCACAAATTTATAACTGAGCCGATACCAAATGTTGAGAACCTCATAACATTGTTGTATGATAACAATGTCACGGTATAGTTTGTAACAGAACTTATAGCTCACTAGAAGTCGAGAGACATACTCCCAATTGTTCCACATGATAAAGCAGTCTATCACCATCGAAGAGAGTTGATTGACAGAGTAGATAATTAAAACATAATAGCATGCCCATTCTAAAAGGGACTGACCCAATTAGTTTTGAGAAAACCGATTAGAGAAGTTGGAATAAGATTCCATAATTGACCCCAAGTGCAAGTGGGAGATTGTTAGAGTTAGAGGTATGCCCTAGGAGCAACTATGTAATTTATTACATATATCTAACTCGTTGACTAATCTTGTTCGAAATAAAGGTATTTTCTTTCTATTATATACTTGATATAATGTGATTCTATTAATTAATCAATTCAATTAAAAGTATATTTAATAGTAAATCCATAAATGGTATGTTTTGTGATAGTAGTTACAAAGTGTTGTAACCGTGAGTAATTTATCACAATGAAATAAATATACCATTTTAAATGTTCCTAGTCAAGATGCATCAAGACTGGATATCGATGTATCCTTTAAGACTAGAGTACATAACGCTCCTCAAATGTTGGACAGGATATTACTTACGATTGCTGGGGGCACCAAGGGGTTACGTACTAATAGTTATTGGACTACCATGGAATGACTCACTCGATGTTTTTTGTTGGTTAATATAACTAAGGTCAAATAGAGAATATCGATGTAACTAATTTACACAGTTCTCTCGACTTGAGAATACGGTTGATCTTTAATGTGGAAGCTTCAATTTGATTATAGTTAAATCATGGCACGGCGTCCATCGAACAACAATAGTTGGGTCGAGTGGAAGCATTGGAAGTGAAACACTATTCAAGAGAGGATTCGTCACCTCAGTTATATGGGTTAGTATCACGGTCAACTCAAAGTCAAAGTCTTTGGCCAAATCATTTTGATTAATAATAATTGTTATTATCGAACCAAGAACTTTGTGTTTGGACTACAAAGTTGAATGTGGATGATATTGGAATTTTGCCCATTACCAAATTCCATAAATCCAAATTGATATAATTTTGACGGAGAGAATTGGTGCAAATAATTGTCACTATTAGGTACCGCTTATTATAAGTAAAATTGGATTTTACCAAAAGGTGTGTAAGCGATAAATTCGGCCAAAATGTCATACCACGTGCTAAGTGATGTGTGAACGTTAATATTCGAATAGTTTGATATTAACCGATGACTGAATTTACACCTTTGGGTCGCAGAACCGTAATGATGAATACTATGAATAAACCACATGGTTTAATTAATTTATAAATTGTTGTAAATTAATTAATATTTAATTTGTTTGAATAACATTAGCACTTAACAAAGTGCATCTATAAAAGTTATAAACGCATGTATTGATATTCGATATCAATAAAGTATTTAAATTGGATTTAAATAGATTAATTGCAAACTATTATTGGAATTTTTTATTGAGGCCCACATGTTTAATGAAAAAAATGAAAGTGGTTTCAAATGTGGTCTGAAAATCCAAAGGAGGAATTAAAAGAAAGAAATAAATCTCCTCTTTATGACTTATTAAAATATCCTTTTTTAAATGAATTTTGTCCTTTTCTCTTTATGTCTATTTCTTTTGACATAAATAAGAATAAGGGAAAAAGGTTTTGGTGAGATTTAATTTGGAATTAAATAGGGAAGGTTTTAAAGAGGAAATTGAAATGTTTCAAGTTTTTCCTTTAATACATTTCTCTCTCTCTCATTCACTTGACATTCTAGTCAGATAGACAATTTTCTTTCTCTAGCTCTCCTCCTCTATTTTAATGGCCTCCATGAAATAAAAATTCCATCAAACAAATTCAAACAAAACAAATAAATTCAAGGTGGTTCTTGTCTCTAGATCTTTGCAAAAACAGGAGGCTGATTTCTAAATCTGGGAGTTATGATTCATCATTCAAGGTGTGATTTATTGGCTACATCTAAAGGTAATCTTTAATTAAATTCACCTATATATTCATACGATTAATATAATTAGATTTACTATGATTCACTTCATGTTTCAATTTTTCATCTTGCGACGTGTAAATTAAATATTCCTTATGCTTAGTTTGATTAAATCTTGTTTATTGTATTATTTTTATTTAGATCTATGTTTGTTTATCAATTCCTTTTAATGAATGTTTATCATAAATTGACGTGTTTTGATTCTCATATTACTTCTAATAAATTATCATCATTCTTTGTATTATTTAGATCTGTAAATTCTTATCGCAAATTTGCACATATCTGCCTTATTCAAATCTCTTATTTTATTTTGAAAACTTATGAAATTGAAAATTAACATTGAATAAGATTTTATGTATATAATGATATAACATCTACTTATTTAATTGCTAATGAATTACATATAGTTTAAGTTGTCTACCATTCCTTGAAATTGATCTTATTCATATGTTAAATTCATGTGTATAATTGTTTCAATCTTTGTTATTTTTAAAAAGGTAAACTTTGATTTAAGATTATTGAATGGACTTTAGTGCAAATTATTGTTCTTTGTTGTTTTCTATATTTAAAGTTTCATGTAAAATTTAACGTATTGTTTCATTCCTAAATTAAAAGTTTAATGAAAACTGTTAACTTTAAAATCAAAAACCTTTTATAAAAATGTATATATAAAATATCATATGCTACAATGCTTGCAAATGTATGTTGTTTAGATCTAAATTATTGAATTGAACTTATCATATATATGGAACATAAATGTTTAGTTTAATTTATACAAAGGTTATGAGCAATAATGTAACATTTTTGTTTTTAAACCTTTCTTAATTGAAATCATATCTATTAATGTTAATTTTGGACTTCAAATTATTTAAAACCACGGATAGTTTTTCACTTTATATGTATATACGTATGTATGTATGTATCTACAATTATTATGAACGTATGCATATATCTCATTAGTAAAATTTAGATAACATATGCATAGGTAAATTTGATTGATAAGTAATAAATGTTATTTAATATATTAATTATTACAATTAAATAGGGTAAGAAATGATTGGTTTCCTTCCTTTTATATTCTACCATATCTTTTCCCTATTAATTGAATAGGCTAAGAGAGGGAAAGAAATGAAATGTTTCTCTTTTATATTCTACCATGTTTTCTCTCTATTAATTGAATAGAATAAGAGAGAGAGAGAGAAACAAATAGTCCCTTTCTCTTATTTCATTTGTACATATTTCATTTATACACTGCTTGTATACTGCACTTGCACTTCATACAAATGAATGTATTCGATACATATATTATAATACCTATAAGTTGAAATTAAATTTAAAATTACTTTTTACCAAATAAAATAAAATATTGATTTTATTTAAAAGAAACTTAGAAAAGTTATAAATGAATTTTGACTTCATAGGCCCATTAAAGATCTAAATGACTAATTTTTTTTAAATTCACACATTTCTTCCACTACAGGCTGACCCAGTTCCAACATGCTATCATATATATATATATATATATATAACCATTGCAAAAGGACTAGTTCAAATGGCCATTCAAATATCTTTTCAAAATGTTGCAAACTATCAATGGATACATATTTTCTAATCTGAATTTCTGAAGTGTCATGCATATTTGATGGCTTCCTATATATAGACCTTCCACCATCTCAAAAGCAATCACTCAATCCCATGCTCTCAAATTATTCTTATATTGCTTTCTAAAGACCTAAACTCTATATTCATTCCAAAAGCAAACTTATACCAGCGCTCTTTTACCCCACAATATTTGAGTCCGGTCCTAATTCACTTTCTAACCTCTGCACGCTAACTCTGCATCATTCTGAGGGTTATTGAAGTTTGTACTATAGTGTGACAAGTCAGTGTATTGAGACATAAATATTGTCGAATAAATTTATATCCTACTTTGTTGTAAAAGTCCGAGGAGTCGGCAAAGTCAAGTCCTAGAAGAGAATCTTCAAGTAGTGTTGTTGTAAACTTGTTCCTCCAGGTGAAGTGAGGGTGTTAGCTAGTGAAAAGCCAGAATAGAGATTCTAGGATTGGACGTAGAGGTCTGAACCAGTATAAATCAACTGTGAGATCTACCGTTATATTTCCACTACATTTATATTTTCTCTTATACAATGGCCATCTTTGATCCCTTGCATAGTGACTAACAAGTGGTATCAAATCTTAGTGTTCTACTGATCGTACAACATCCTAGAAAAATAGCCAAAAGAAGATCCAGTCGAAGCAGGACACGTTATAAAGACTGTCATGCATGTTACACTGCTACAAACACCACTGCAAGCGAGACTGAGGATGAATGCACCACCACACCAGACATAAATGAGGTATTAACTACTTATAATCAATTATATAACATTTGTGGTGTTTTTCTTAAAAAAGTTTAAAAATGAGCATAAAGAATGTTTGGATAAAATAAATAAATATGAACTAGAAACTATTACACGAAAAAATGAAAAACATATTTTAGAAAATGAAAATAGCTCCATAAAAATTTCTTTGAAAAAATTTGTTTCTAAGTTAGAGCATCTTGAAAAATTAAGTGATTCCTTAGTAATGGAAAATGAAAAATTTTCAAAGAAATTTGACTACTGGAAAATTGATTTTAAAATTTCTTTAAATAATCCAAATTTTCAAATTTTGACTCTTGAAAATGAGAATTGTGCTTTAAAGGATGAGAATTTAAATTTAACTAAAGAAATCGATATTTTGAGAAATAAAATTGAAATTTATGAAAAAGAGATTAGTGTGACTATAAAGTAAAAATTGGTAAAATTATTGAAAAAGTCATAAATTTCAATAAAGGTCAAAATGATTTAAATTCAATTTTATCAAATTCTAGTCCCTTTAATGATAAAAGTGGTTTAGGACAAAAAAAACTAAGTATAGAAATAGAACTAGATACGCTTTCATGTATAGTAAAAATATTAATGGTAGTACTAGATCTCCAGTAAAATCTAAATCCAATTTCTATAGAAATTCAAGTACTTCGGTGACTAGTAATGTTTTTAATGTATCTATAAGTACAAAACC
The DNA here is from genome assembly GCA_030737815.1 of Allium fistulosum. Taxonomy (NCBI): domain Eukaryota; kingdom Viridiplantae; phylum Streptophyta; class Magnoliopsida; order Asparagales; family Amaryllidaceae; genus Allium; species Allium fistulosum. The sequence continues at coordinate 370,688,844 of CM060906.1, read as the reverse complement.
ATTAAGAGAAAACATGAATAAAAATTATCTAAGTATTCGGGTTCCTATTAATTGGAAAATAAAGAAAAATACCTTGATGATTATTTGATACGGTAATCAATAATGAAAATTTTATTTTCAAAGGTTCCACCAAACCCTCTTGGGTATGGTTCTCATCTAACCTCTTGGGCCCTAACATAAGAAGTGGGTACCAAAATATAGAAATTATTTTTTGTAGGTACCCAAGAAAAATAAAAGGTGAGATGGATTTCGAATAGCAAATGTGAAAGTCTATAGTAGAGTGGATCGGTTATGCAAATGACAAGTATGTGACTAATTTAAACTATATTGTAACAATATTAAAGTATGTAAACAAGAATAATCACACCAGAGATTTTATACTCGTTCGGACCTCCCGTCCTACGTCCAGTCCCGAAGCTCCTCTTCGGAATTTCCTTTTACCGAATAACCCTCATTTCACCCGTAGGAACAGGTTTACAATAGCAGAGTTTCTTTGTCAACTATGTGTTCTCTATTACACGGATTTTGACTATATAGTGCAAATGCTTCCAATATATATCTAGAATGGTTGTCTGTGAGGAACTGTATATTTGGAAGACTAGAGTACAAGTATAGATTGCTAGAGATCAAGAATATATCAGAGTATAAGAGTAGAAAGCGCAAGTAAGTCAGGTGGTTCTTCTCTTGGATCCTTGATGCTATTTATAGTGGTAGAGAGATTCCTTGAGTAGTTGCATCCATTAGCAAGTGTTCTATGGTCGCTCCTGATGATGATGAAGAGTTGCAACGAAGAGAAGCGAAGATGTCTTTTCAATTGTGACAGTTGTACTTTGAATGGTAGCAGCCGAGTTCAAAACCAAACGTCTGGAACATGTTTCAGAGGTCTGTCTTTTATATATTTTTGCATATGGTTACTTTTCAGACGTCTGGTATCTAAACCAGACGTCTGATTCTGTCTAATTTGCGAACCAGAGAATTCAATCAGACGTCTGGCTAGTGCACTCAGATGTCTGGATTTGTGCATGTTGCTTTTCCTGTGCCTATATCATTCCTCTACCGATTCTATCGACTTGTAGCCTCTTGATACTTCTTTTGAGTCTTGTTCTTGTCTCTTTGGTGATGTTACTTTATCAATTACCTGTAAATATAGATATATATATATATATGCATATTCGATTTCCATTGTATAGTTGTTATCATCGAAACCATATAATTGATTTCCTAACAATCTCCCCCTTTTTGATGATGACAACTATTCAATGTGCTTATATATAGATTATAAATCTCCCCCTGAATATGTGCTTATTTTTAATGTTTTATGATTATACTTATATTTCTCCCCCTTTGGCATTATCAAAAAGAATTATAAAATTGAAGCCAATTGTAAAAAAAGAAAGTTTCATTAAACTTGAAGTGTGATTACAAAAATAGATTTGTACAAAAATTGATATTCCAAAAACCTAAAGTCTATGATTCCCAAAATCTATGATTCCTTTGGAGAAGCTTTATTTTGATCATCTTCCTTTGGTTCTTCTTTTTCAGAAGTGCTAGCCTTTGTAGGAGATGTCAAAGCTTCCTTGAGAGGTTCATCCCCAGAGAGTTTGGAATGTTTTGCGGGAGGAGAAGGTACTGGGGTTGGCCAATCTTCAAAAGGTGTTGTTGGACCGCGAACCCGTTGTAGTACTTCTTTAAGAACCAACAAGACAGTGGAAAGGGATTCTTCAACTATGGTTAGGTGTGTAGCAAATGATGTTTCGAAGTTGTCAATTCGCTTAGCCAAAAGCTTTTGATTTTGAGATAGAATTTGTTGGTTTCGAAGAGTGAGATCTCGAACACTTTCGTTTGGATTTGTATCCGTTCGTGTCTCCATAATTTCATCTTGTCCCGGATAATCAAATGGTGCGGGAGGAGGAGGAGTGGCTTCTCGATGTTGTTCCTCCTCTTGGGATGGATCAATGTGTGGTTGAGGAGGAGGCTCAACTCTTCTAGATTGATGATTGTGCGTACAATCTTCGAAGGACATGAATTCTGGAGGGATTTCGGGTAGGTGCATCAGAGAGAAGAATTTGGTGGAAGCATATTTAGGCGAGATTTCTTCGAATGTCGATAGGTAGGATGGAATGTTATGTGCACGAAGAAGTCTCATAATATAAGTTGGGTAAATAATTGACGGCCTTGATCGAGTCCAAAAATGCTTTAGCTCATCGAAGATGAATTTGGCCCAATTTACTCTTGTTCCACTAAATAGAGCATATAGGGCTTTGTGCTCTAATTCGGTGATTTTCTCGTGACTTCCCATTCGTGGAATAATTGTGTTAATTATCATTCAAGTTAGGAGTCGAGCTTTTGGACGTAGAAATTTGGAGGCAAATTTTGGCATTTCGTCCTCCCAAATTTGATGAGTTATACTGTTTCATGGCTTGAAGCGCATATCCGGAATGTTGTATAAATCTTCCCCTGTGTCAGAGCATCCTAGGGTTCGACCTATTATGCCTGGAGTTAATCTAATCGTGTTTCCATACATGCTAGACCAGAGACAGTTATCCTCATTTTCAGTGTTCCACACTGAAGTACTGTCTAAATTTGCATAGAATAAAAATATGGCTAATTGGTCTATTTGGACATCATTAGAAGTAAAAGAAATTAGGGTTTCCAACCCGGCATTTTCACATAGTTCATCCAAATCATACATAGGAAACTTAAGGAGATTGTAGAATGGACCTATGTGGAGTTTTTTCTTTTGGATGTCTTCATACCTTTTGATGGAATGCGGCGCTTTATTCATCCACCTTTCGATCTGTTCATCGGAGCAAACCTGAGAATTTGAAGATGAGGTCGGTTGGTCTTGTTTTCTTTTTGACATCTTGGGATTATTAGTGCGAGGAGGCATTATGATTAGATTTGCTTAAAGATGATGCTTTGGAAAGAAAATCGTCTTTGAGAAAATCGTAGGATATAATAATTTTTGAGATAAAAGGAAAAAATGACGTTGTCTGGGCGAATTTAAATGGTCGATTGGGAATCAGACGTCTGGTTTTTGCTGTAGACGTCTGGTTTGATCGAATTTGTAAAATTGGAGAGGCAAAGAGTTTTATCAGACGTCTGGGTATAAAAAACCAGACGTCTGGGTATAAAAAACCAAACGTCTGGTTTGGTTTATTTTTGAAAGACTTCGAGGTAGAGAACTAAGGCAGACGTCTGGATTTTATTTCAGACGTCTGAAATGCTCTGATTTTTATTTGGAGAAGACGGAGCAAAATTTTAGACGTCTGGGGGTTATATCAGATGTCTGACATATGCACAGTGCTTAAATTTTAGACGTATATCATTGTCTCTGACGTCTGAAAGCCATAGCCAGACGTCTGAAATAAGCAGTGTGGCTAAAAATAGCCTAAAATTTGATGGTTTTGCTTATTTCTCGAATTTTTTTAACAAGTAATTTTATTGTTGTGAAATAAAATAACAAATAAGCATAGATACATACAAATATAATTTATTTAGAAGGCGATGGAGTTTTGCGATCTCCTGACTTGTCATCCGTCCATGGTTTAAGTGGAGACCATATATTTCCACGTTCATGAGTTCTCGGAGAGCCAGAATATCGTCTTGGTGAAGGGTCCGAAGGAGTACGATATAAAGATGAGGGATCCAAAGAACTACAAGGTTTTGGTAGTGGTTCATGGATATCTTTCTTCCGTGACGAACAAAACTTCATCGCTACTTGCTCCAAAAAGCTTAGGCGACGTGCTGTAACTTTTTGTTCGAAATATAGTTCTCGTTGAAGATCTATCTGTTGTTTCTGATAATGATGAATTTCATCAATTTTCTCCTTTGTGTTAGGAGAGACAAACAGAGATCTTTTGGTCTTCTTGTTGTCGGGAGTAAAACCCGTATGATACGAGGACCACCTATTCGCTGGCTCTTGTTTTGGTGTAGGTGTAGGAAGTCGCTGGGGTGTATCAACCGAGCTATCCGGCGTAGGCATCAAGATGGAAATATAAGAGTTATCAGAAGTCATGGCTATATTTTGTTTGTTGAGGAAAATATGAATTGTGTGTATATAATTTTTCTTGAAGTATAAATGTTTATATATACATTAAAGATTTATTTATAGAGAAACTAACTATCTAAAAAACAAAGGGTGTATAAATTTAGTGATTATAATTTGTGGAACACTTGACTAAATATAGGCTAGATGAAGTAGGAATTATTCAGTAAGAAGATCATGAAGAGAGCAAATCCCTAAATCACATCGGAGTTTAATAAAAGTTTGTTCATTTAGTGGTTTTGTAAAGATGTCTGCTATTTGATTCTCGGTATTTACGTATTCTAATGAGATATTTCCTTTTTCAACATTGTCTCATAGAAAATGATGTCGTATATCTATATGCTTAGTTCGTGAGTGATTGACATGGTTTTTTGATAATATTATTGCACTCGTGTTATCATAATATATTTGAGATTTATTGATAATTTTTCCGAAGTCCGTAAGTGTTTGTTGCATGTATATTACTTACGCACATGCTAGAGCTGCTGAGATGTATTCGGCTTCGCAAGTAGATAAAGAAACATAATTTTGCTTTTTGCTAAACCATAAAACTAATGATTGTCCAATAAAGTGACAAGTTCCACTAGTACTCTTACGATCTGTTCTACATCCTCCGAAATCCACATCACTGTATGAAACTAGTTCAAACGATGATCCTTTCGGGTAAAAAAAACCATAATCTCTAGTACTAGATAGATAACGTAAAATACGCTTAACAGCTCTTAGATGAGATTCTTTTGGTTTTGCTTGAAATCGAGCACAAAGACATACACTCATCATAATATCGGGTCGACTAGCCGTCAAATAGAGTAAGGAACCAATCATGCTACGATATAATTTTTCATCAAAATCTTTTCCGTTATCATCTTTTTCTAAGTGAACAGTAGTACTCATCGGTGTTGGTTTGCTTGAAATTTTATCCATTCCAAAGCGTCGTAATAGGTCGTTACAATATTTTTCTTGATGAATAACAATACCATTTTCAAGTTGTTTTATTTGTAAACCTAAAAAGAAATTTAATTCTCCCGTGTGAGACATTTCAAATTCATTGGTCATAATATTTGAGAAATGGTTACAAAGGTTTTCATTAGTTGAACCAAAAATAATATCGTCTACGTAAATTTGCACAACTAAAATATCGTTATCTTCTCGTTTAATAAATAAAGTTGTATCGATTTTACTTATTTGAAAACCCGATGTAATTAAGTGATTTTTAAGTCGTTCATACCAAGCTCGAGGAGCTTGTTTTAAACCATATAAAGCTTTTAGTAATTTAAAAACATGATCAGGATATTTTTCATAAGTAAATAAAGGAGATTATTCAACGTATACGTTCTCTTTAATAAAACCATTTAAGAAAGCACTTTTGACATCCATTTGAAACAGTTTAAAATTGTGATGATTTGCAAAAGCGAGTAAAGTTCGTATGGCCTCGAGTCTTGCAACTGGTGCAAAAGTTTCGTCGTAGTCGATACCTTCTTCTTGATTATAACCTTGAGCAACTAAACGTGCTTTATTTCTAACAATATTTCCATTCTCGTCTGCTTTGTTTTTAAATACCCATTTTGTTCCTATAACTGATTGGTCTTCAGGTCTTGGAACTAGTTCCCAAACATTATTACGTTCAAATTGATTCAATTCTTCTTGCATAGCCATTATCCAAAAGTTATCATTTGAAGCTTCTTTATAATTTTTTGGTTCAAGATTTGACACAAATGCTATATGGCTTATTTGATTAAGTTCATTTCTAGTTATTCTAGAATTGAGATCTCCAATGATATTATCTTTTGGATGATTCTTAAGAATTCTAGGAGATGATATTAAATTGTTATTTTGCATATTCGTTTCATTATTAATAGAATTTGTTGGATTTGTTATTGGAATAATCTCTTCTTCATCATTAGTACGATGGTTAAATAGATTTTCGTCGAACGAAACATGTAAACTTTCTTCAATAGTATTTGTTATGAAATTAAAGAGGGAAGAAGAAGTTTAAAAACCAAAGTATTATTCACTTACATTTCATTACATTATACTACAGGCTCAGTTATACTTATATAAGAAAATGAGAAAGAAAGCCCAACACATAGGCCCAAATATAACAATCAAGTCCAGGAAAGAAACACATGAAAAATAAGAAATAACTATGTTCAAATGAACTTGAACTATGAAGTAAGGAAAAGCAATTAGCACAGTATTCTCATAACACTCCCCCTCAAGTTGGAGCGTATAGATTTATCATGCCCAACTTGCTGCATAAGTAGCTAACTCGTCTTCCATCTACTGCCTTTGTCAAAATATCAGCAACCTGATTTTATCTTCATCATTTTTAATATTTCCATGACAGAAAGTAAATCGATTATGGATGTGATGCCAGTGATGTCAAAGATCACTGATCCTAAATTGGGGGATTCGAATTATTTCGACTGGAGCAAAACCATTCTCTTGTATCTCAGAAGTATTGACAAGGATGACCATCTTCGAAAGGATCCACCGAAGGAAGACTCAGTTGACAAGGATGAGCAGATGTGGCTCAGAGATGATGCTCGGTTATTTCTTCAAATTCGAAATACTATTGATGGTAGTGTTATTAGTTTGATTAATCATTGTGGATTTGTAAAAGAATTGATGGATTATCTAGAATTCTTATATTTAGGAAAAGGGAATTTAAATAGAATGTATGATATTTGAAAATCATTTTATCGAGCTAAAAAACAAGATCTGACACTAATGAATTACTTTATGGATTTTAAGAAAACCTATGAAGAATTCAACCTATTACTCCCAATTAGTTCAGATGTGAAGATGAAACATCAACAACGAGAGCAGATGGAAATTATGAGCTTTCTTAGAGGTCTTCCATCAGAATATGAATCAGCTAAAGCACAAGTGTTATCTGGATCAGATATTACTTCATTACAGGAGGTGTTTAGTCGAATCTTGAGATCAGATAGTTTGAATGCACAAAATACTCAAGTTTGTACATCTAACAGTAGTGTTTTAATGAGTCAAAGGAATCAGGGTGAAGCAAGCATATCTGTACCAAATACACATACACAGTCTGGAAAATGAGCAATGACCCCAAATTCTTGTACATATTGTAAGAAGCCAGGTCACAAATATCAGAATTGTTGGAAGTTACAGGCAGCTAGGCAAAGACAAAACAATGGATCAAATAATCAATGGCAAAACTCACCAAATCAAACAGTGAATGTTGTAAAGAGGAATGATGATGGATCTGTTCTTATTTCAGCTGATGAGTATGCAAAATTCTCTGAGTATAAGGAGGAGTCAAAGAAGAACTCAAATCCAGTTTCAACTGTTGTCAAATCAAACAAATGGATTATTGATTCAGGAGCAACTGATCATATGTCAGGTAATCCACATCTTTTCTCAGTTTTTCAAAATGATAATTCTACTCAAAATGTTACACTTGCTGATGGGTCATTATCCAATACCAAAGGAACTGGATCTGTTTGTATTGCATCACAAATATCACTTAACTCAGTTCTATATATACCAAATCTAGCTTTTAATTTGTTATCAGTTAGTCAATTAACTAAAAGGTTGAATTGCTGCATATCCTTCTACCCTACACATTGTGTATTCCAGGAATTGACAACCAAGAAGATTATTGGTAAGGGACATGAATCAGAAGGTTTATACATTTTGGATACTTGGTTATCAACTCCAGTTGCATGTACGAGCATTAATCAAGCACTCAAAGAACATTGTCAGTTAGGTCATCCTTCTTTGTTTGTCTTCAAGAAATTGTGTCCTCAGTATAATTCTATACAATCTTTAGAATGTGAATCATGTCAATATGCAAAGCATCATCGTATAAGTTCAAGTCCAAGAATAAATAGAAGGGCTAATTCTATGTTTGAACTTGTACATTCAGATATTTGGGGGCCTTCTTCTATTGTATCAAAACCTGGTTTTAAATACTTTGTTACTTTCATAGATGATTATACTCGTGGTACTTGGTTGTTTCTTATGAAGAATAAGTCTGAGTTGTATTCCATATTTTGTAAGTTCTGTGCAGAAATTAAAACACAGTTTAGTTCTACAATTAAAATTTTAAGAAGTGACAATGCTAAAGAGTATACATCAGAGTTATTTCACACATTTATGAGCAACAATGGTATGATTCATGAGACTTCATGTGTAGATATAGCATCACAAAATGGTGTAGCTGAGAGAAAGAATAGACATCTTTTAGAAACAGCTAGAGCTCTATTGTTTCAAATGAATATGCCTAAGTGTTTTTGGGCAGATGCAGTGTCAACAGCATGCTTCCTTATAAATAGAATGCCCTCATCTGTATTGAATGGTGATATCCCATATAAGCTTCTACTTCCTAATAGACCCTTATATCCAGTCAAACCCAGGATGTTTGGGAGTACATGTTTTGCTAGAGATGTAAGGCAACAATTATCTAAACTTGATCCTAAATCAATCAAGTGTGTCTTTGTTGGATATTCTCGAGTACAGAAGGGTTATAGATGCTACTGTCCTAGTCTCAATAAGTATTTAGTATCTATTGATGTGACATTCCATGAAGATATTCCATATTTTCAATCATCACAAGGATCATCTGAATCAGTTCAACCAGACAATGAAGACTTTCTCATTTATTCACTTAGTGATACTACTCAAGAAATTATTCCACCTGACAATCCTATTGATAAATCTGCACTGGTTCTTGATCCAATTCCTTATGTTAACCCCGAACTTGATCTACCCATTGCACTTAGAAAAGGGAAACGACAGTGCACATATCCTATATCATCATATATGTCATATAATCATTTACCATCTACCACTTGCTTATTCCTTAAATCACTGGACACTGTTTCTATACCTAAGACAATTAATGAAGCATTATCAAGTCCCAAATGGCATGCTGCAATGACTGAGGAAATAGATGCTTTAAAACTTAATAAAACATGGGATTTGGTTCCTTTACCTAGTGATAAGAAAGTAATTGGTTGCAGATGGGTATTTTCAGTTAAAGTGAATCCAGATGGAACTGTTGATCGTTATAAAGCAAGACTTGTTGCGAAAGGATATGCTCAAGTTTATGGGATTGATTATCTAGAAACCTTCTTCCCAGTTGCTAAGTTTACCTCAATCAGGATATTTATTTCACTTGCTGCTGTTCAGAAGTGGAAGTTGTACCAATTGGATATCAAGAATGCATTCTTACATGGTGATCTCCAAGAAGAGGTATATATGATGCAGCCACCTGGATTCACCATTCAGGGGGAGAATGAAATGGTATGCAAGCTTAATAAAACTTTGTATGGTTTAAAGCAAAGTCCTAGAGCTTGGTTTGGAAAGTTTAGTGTAGCTATTGAATCATTTGGAATGACCAAGAGTAAATTCGATCATTCGGTTTTCTATAAGAATTCCGCAATTGGACTTATTCTATTGGTAGTGTATGTGGATGATATTGTTAAACAGGGAATGATGAAGAGGGAATTTCTTCACTTAAAGCTTTCATCCATACACAATTCCACATAAAGGACTTAGGAGAGTTGAAGTATTTCTTGGGTGTTGAAGTTACAAGAAATGAAAGTGGAATCTTTCTATCTCAAAGAAAATATACTCTTGACTTGTTGAGTGAAATAGGAAAATTGGGTGTTCGACCAAACAACTCACCAATGATGCCAAACAGTAATCTAGCAGTAGATGGAGAACCATTTGAAGATCCAGAAAGGTATAGAAAGCTTGTTGGGAAACTGAATTACTTAGCAGTGACAAGACCAGACATATCATACTCTGTTAGTAAGGTTAGTCAGTATATGGCATCACCAAGCAAACATCATTGGAAAGCACTAGAGTATATTTTGGGATATTTGAAGAGAACTGCAGGGCAAGGTATCATGTACTCGAATCGTCATCATATCAGAGTAGAATGTTTCTCAGATGCTGACTGGGCAAGCTCAAGACTGGATAGAAAATCCACTTCTGGCTATTGTGTGTTTGTAGGAGGTAATCTAATCTCATGGAAAAGTAAGAAGCAAAGTATAGTGGCTCTGATACCATGTTATGAAATTAAAGAGGGAAGAAGAAGTTTAAAAACCGGAGTATTATTCACTTACATTTCATTACATTATACTACAGGCTCGGTTATACTTATATAAGAAAATGAGAAAGAAAGCCCAACACATAGGCCCAAATATAACAATCAAGTCCAGGAAAGAAACACATGAAAAATAAGAAATAACTATGTTCAAATGAACTTGAACTATGAAGTAAGGAAAAACAATTAGCACAGTATTCTCATAACAGTATTATTTCATTTATTAAAAATTCTATATGCTTTGCTACGATCAAAATATCCGACAAAGATACCTTCATCGGCCTTCGGGTCAAATTTTCCTAAGTTATCTTTTGTATTTAATATAAAACATTTTGAATCAAAAGTTTTAAAGTATGATACTTTAGGTTTTCTTCCAAAAAATATTTCAAAACAAGTTTGTTTAGTCATAGGACGTATGGCTACTCGATTTAATACGTAACAAGCTGTGGCAATAGCTTCTGCCCAAAAGTGTTTTGGTAAACCACTACTATTTAGTAGTGTTCGTGCACATTCTTGTAACGTACGGTTTTTTCTTTCTACTACACCATTTTGTTGAGGTGTGCGAGGAAAAGAAAAATTATGACTTATTCCTTTCTTATTGCAAAACTTAGTAAAAAGATTGTTTTCGAATTCTCCTCCGTGATCACTTTGAATATTTTTAATTTTCAAGTCCATTTGTGTTCTAATTCTTTTAGAAAATATTTTAAACATTTCCAAAGTATCACTTTTATGTTTTAAAAACAAGGTCCATGTATACCTCGAAAAATCATCAACTATGACGAAAACATATTTGTTGTGATTTATAGATCGTATTTGTGTTGGACCAAATAAATCTAAATGTAATAATTCTAATGTTTGTTTTGTAGAAATATTATTTTAAGATTTAAAAGAGGTTTTCTTTAGTTTTCCAATTTGATAATCGTCACATAAATTTTCTACTTTGTGATTTATTTTAGGTAAACCTCTAACTAACTCATATTTTGCCAATTTATTAATACTTTTCAAATTGATGTGACAAAAACGTTTATGCCATAACCATGGATCATTATGTTTAGCGGTTAAACATAAATTTGAATTTTTATTTATATCCATGTTTAATACATAGATATTTTTGTTTCTAAAACCTTCAAATATAAGTTGTTTGTTATTATCTAAAATATTACATCTATCTTTTTCGAAATTTATTTGAAAGCCTTTGTCACATAATTGACTAATGCTAAGTAGATTGTGTTTTAGATTTTCTACTAATAAAACATTTGTAATAATAGGAGAGTTAGATATACCATAATTGATGACTTCTCTGGTGCCAACGACATATCCTTTTGAATTATCTCCAAAGGTTACCGTTCCACCATCGATGTATGTTATATTTGATAACATTTTTGAATTTCCGGTCATATGCTTGGAGCATCCGCTATCTAGTATCCATTTCTCCTTACGTTTTATTTTGGGTACCTGCAAAATAAAAGATGTTTTAATTGGTACCCATATACTTTTGTTAGGGTCCTAATTGTTAGGAGAAGATAGCCATATCCATGATGGTTTGGTACCTTTATAAATATAATTTTTATTATAGACTACATTCTCTAAGAAATTATTAATATGTTTTTGTTTAATCAAATTATTATTTGTCTTAGGAATCCAAATTTTCATGGTTTTGGTATTCATACTAGACATAGGTAAACCTTTAGTTTTTGTATACAAAATTTTTTTTGCATCATTTTCTTTTTGTTTAGAAATATTTTTAAATCCTATTCCATTTCTATTGCCTGATGGTTTTAAAGTTTTGATAAGATTTTCAAATCTTGTTTCCCTTTATTGAATTTTGACACATTATTTGTAATTTTATCTAATTTTTCTTTTAATTCTAAATTTTCAATTTTCAATATTTCAATATTGCTTTTCAAGTTGACTTTTTCTTTTAGTAAATCATCCTTTACTATTTTAGTGTTTTCAAAATCAATAGTAATAGCCTTACTTTCTATCAAATTATTTTTAATTTTTTCTTGAGATAATTCTAGTTCTTCTTCTAAGATAATTTTTTCATCTTTTAACATTCCTACTTCAAGTTATAATCTATTTAATTTAGCTATATATTCTTTGTTCAATTTTTTAATTTGTCTAAATTTATCATCTAATTCCATGCTAAGTTCTAATAATTCATCGTAGTTAAGTTCCGGACATACCTCATCAGTTTGTGCCATAAAACACACATTAGCTTGTTCTCCATCACTATTACAATCACTTTCAGATGATGAAGAATCCGAGTCTTCCCATGTTACTTTGAAAGCCTTCTTCTTTTTGAATTTTTCAAATTTGTTCTTCTTTTTATCATTATTGAGTTTAGGACAATCCTTCTTCATATGTCCGTATTGATCACATTCATAGCACTTAATTTGAGATAAGTTTATTGTGTTGGACTTCCCTTCTTTTTGGAATTTTGTCATCTTTCTAAATTTCTTGAATCTGTTATAATTCTTGGCAATGAAGACTATCTCTTCTCCATCTAAATCAGAGTCATCATTTTTTGTTGTTGGAAATGCTATGTTCTTCTTTTCTGAATTTTGTTCTTTTCGTGCCTGCAAATTAGTTTCATATGACATTAAATTTCCTATCAACTCTTCAGTTTTAAGAGTAGAGAGATCATTAGCTTCTTCAATAGTTAATACTTTCTTTTCCCAATCTGATGTTAAAGAGTTGAGTATTCGAGAAACTAAATCAAAATCGGTAAATTTAACTCCTAATGCCATAAGATCATGTTGGATAGTTTGAAATCTATAATACATATCAACAATAGTTCCATTTTGCTTCATTTTAAATGACGAAAATTGATTTTGCAAAATTGAAATCTTAATTTGTTTGACCTTTGTTGTACCTTCGTGTGTAATTTGTAAAGTACGCCAAATGTCAAATGCAGTAGTACATAACATGACACGTGAAAATTCATTTTTATCTAGAGAGCAAAATAAAATGTTCATAGATTTAGCATTGTTTGATGCTGAGGTCTTTTGTGCATCAGTCCATGTGTTCATAGCAGTAGTAGGTGCTTCATATTTATTTTGAGTGGCTGACCAAATTTCTAGACCATTAGCTTCCATAAAAATTCTCATACGTGTTGAACAATATGCATAGTTAGAGCCATTAAAAAGTGGTGGTCGTGCTGTGGATTGTCCTTCTTGAAAAATACTTGCCATATCAAAATGATTCAAAAACGTGTTACTGTAATTTGATCAAACCTCGCTTTGATACCAAATAAAAGTCTATAGTAGGGTGGATCGATTATGCAAATGACAAGTATGTGACTAATTTAAACTATATTGTAACAATATTAAAGTATGTAAACGAGAATAATCACACCAGAGATTTTATACTGGTTCGGACCTCCCGTCCTACGTCTAGTCCCGAAGCTCCTCTTCGGAATTTCCTTTTACCGAATAACCCTCACTTCACCCGGAGGAACAGGTTTAGAATAGCAGAGTTTCTTTGTCAACTGTGTGTTCTCTATTACACAGATTTTGGCTATATAGTGCAAATGCTTCCAATATATATCTAGAGATTGTTGTCTATGAGGAACTGTATGTTTGGAAGAGTAGAGTACAAGTATAGATTGCTAGAGATCAAGAATATATCAGAGTATAAGAGTAGAAAGCGCAAGTAAGTCAGGTGGTTCTTCTCTTGGATTCTTGATGCTATTTATAGTGGTAGAGAGATTCCTTGAGTAGTTGCATCCATTAGCAAGTGTTCTATGGTCGCTCCTGATGATGATGAAGAGTTGCAGCGAAGAGGAGCGAAGATGTCTTTTCAATTATGACAGTTGTACTTTGAATGGTAGCAGCCGAGTTCAAAACCAGACATCTGGAAAATGTTTCAGACGTCTTTTTTTTATATATTTTTGCATATGGTTACTTTTCAAACGTCTGAGTATCTAAACCAGACGTCCGATTCTGTCTGATTTGCGAACCAAAGAATTCAATCAGACGTTTGGCTAGTGCACTCAGACGTCTGGATTTGTGCATGTTGCTTTTCCTATGCATGTATCATTCCTCTTCCAATTCTATCGACTTGTAGCCTCTTGATACTTCTTTTGAGTCTTGTTCTTGTCTCTTTGGTGATGTTACTTTATCAATTACCTGTAAATATAGATATATATGCATATTCGATTTCCATTGTATAGTTGTTATCATCGAAACCATAGAATTGATTTCCTAACAAAATGTTTCGTACATATGATGGAGAACGAGCATTTATGGATAATGAAATTGACACGATCTGGTATATCTAACTCATTTTTTTCCTTATTAATGGGTTGGAGTTAGTACTTTTAATTTTAGAGTATCACGAAGTAATGGTTTTTAAAAAATAAATTAGGCACTCTTTCTATATAAGACGTTGCTTTCAAAAGTGCCATAAATATTTAAAACATTTTCATTTATGCTATATGAGCGTGAAAATTTATTTCAAGGAAAATAAAAATACTTTTTAAAAGAAACATGTATTTTTAAAAGGTATAGCTATGCTTAATATTGTATAAATCATTTTTTTATACCTACCATCGGCTAATATTATGTCCATTTTATTAAAATATTTTCAAAATTAACTAATAATTACATATTTTTGGAAAAAGCTTAGAAGGTAGAATTTATATTCAAAAAATCTTATATAAGATAGTGCTAAAATATATAATATCACACATTTAAAATTATTCTTTCCTTATACCAAACAGTTAAAAATTATGAAGAAAATACAAGGGTAATTTTAGTCAATTGTAAGCATTTTCAAGAAAATTATTTTTGACTAAATTAATATACGATCCAAAACCTATGATTTTCAACCTTTTTGGTGATGATAGAAGGGAAGAAAATTGAGCATACCGATAGGGGGAGTATATGAATTTAGGGGGAGCAAATATTAAGGGGGAGCAATATAATATTATTTTAAAAGTTTATATAGTTATTATCATCAAAAAGTGGTTGAACGTTGAAAATACGATTTTAGCATTTTGATGATAATAACCATATAAAAATGCTGCTAATATGTTTTATTGAGCAATTTTAGATTAATTAGTTGTAGGATGGATGATAAAGTTTATACAAGCTATATTGAACAATACAAAAGGAAAAACAATAAAAGCGATGGGGTTCAAACTCAAGCAAGAATATTAAAAGAACAAAAGGATAAAGAAATGGCTAAAGCAAGACTCGAACCTAAGTGGCTGCATAGGATCACAAATGCCAACCAACCACCCCACATTACATTTGTGAAGATATAGTTAGCATATAATATTATGAGGGGAAAATGGAAAGTTAAATGCTGAAAAATAATGAGGCCAAATTTGAACCGTGGCCAACAAGGAATGCAACATACTTACCAACCACACTGTAACCGCTTTGGTTAAAGGCTAGTTTGCAATAATTTATTATTGGCCGGAAAATTCAAAAAATAAATGATTCAAAAAATGAAAAAAGCAGGATTCGAACCCATATGCTAATGGAAGGAAAGTCACATGACTACAATTGTGTCACACAAGATATTCATTTGGTATTACTACCATGTATATATGATCATTGCAAAAGACCAGTTCAAGTGGCCATTCAAGCATCTTTCCGAAGTGTTGCAAACTTCCAACAGATACATTATTTTTAATCCGAATTTTTAAAGGATCGCATCTATTTAATGGCTTCCTATTGGTCCTTTATAGACCTTCCACCATCCCAAAAGCAATCAGCCAATCACATGGTTTCAAATTATTCTTGTAGTGCTTTCTAAAGCCCTAAACTCTATATTCATTCCAAAAACAAACTTCGACTAGTGCTCTTTCACTCCATAATATATGAGTCTGGTCCTAATTCACTTCCTAACCTCCGCACACTCACTCTACATCATTTTGAGGGTTATAGAAGTTTGTACTATAACGTAACAAGTCAATGTATTGAGATACAAAATATTATCGAAGAAATTTATATTCTACTTTGTTGTAGAAGTACGAGGAGTCAGTAAAGTCAAGTCTTGGAAGAGGAGTCCTTAGAAAATGTTATTGTAAACCTGTTCTTCTAAGTGAAATGAGGGTATTAGCTAGTGAAAATCCAGAATAGAGATTCTAGTATTGGACGTAGGACGGAAGGTTCGAACTAGTATAAATTGACTATGTGACCTACTATTATATTTATGCTGCATTTATATCATCTCTTATATATTGGCCATCATCGATCTCATGCATAGCTTCTAACACCATATGTAGTAAAAGTTATTAGGAGTATCCAACATCGAATGGGATTTGGAGCCACGCCATCTCCATTGCTACGGTAAAGACCCATTGGTGATCTATTGGGCTAGTGGTGCCATCGTATTGGGAAAGCTTTGGAGTTTCTTACCCTTTTGAATTAGGATAATTAGCAGTGTGCGGAACCAAGAAACTTGTGTAATCCTCATAAGAGTCTTAATCTCTTTTGGCTCGCCTCCACTATTCCATTGGATATAAATGCCTTCATAATAGCAGTGCTTCTTCGGCTTATGCTAAAGATGCTATACTAGGACTTCTACTCAATCTAGGAGAGTGTTTCATCCGATAAGTAATTGTGCCCTTCGATTTCGTCTCGGAGGTGGATTTTATTGTTTGTTTCATAATTTTCATGGTAGATCCCCAAGGATGCTTTCCATCGCATATCCTCTTATCTCTAACTCATTGTCAATGAGTTTAATGGCCTCTAAGACCTTTGGTTCGATAGCACATATGTGGCTTTACTCGATTGCTTTGTTAGACCAAGTTTCGACTGCTATGTGTTAGATTTCAAGTGCTTAGAGCATCTCCAACGAGAGATTACAAATTGTAATATCCAACCCCAAGCAGCCTTCCAACGGAGTTTACAAAATGTAATTGGTTACAAATCGGGGTAGAAGGTCGAGAATCTGTAATATGCTTGGACGCTTGTTGAACAAGCGTCCAATCAGCAGGCGCTTGTTAAACAAATGTCTAGTCTGAAGACGCTTGTTAAATAAGCGCTTGAAATCATATATATAATTTCAAGTTTTAAATTGTGAAACTCAGGCGCTTGTTGAACAAGCATCTAGTGTTATTTTTATTGGAGAAATCAACATGCTTACATTTTCTAACCTGACAATGTAACTTTGGACCAAAAATTTGTTGGAGATGCTCTTACGGGTTCATCTAGAATGCCATGATCTACTAATTCGAGAATCGCTTCTCGATTGGGAATTTTGGCTACTAGTGGATGAGTTCGAGTAGTGGTCTTTCAAGTGACTTGGCCTCTAACTTTAACCCATTCACTTTGACGGACCACATCATTTCAAACACCTTAGTCGAGTGCTTCACTCTAATTCATCGCCCTCATTTTGATTGCCTTCAGCTGTATCGTAAACGGTCTCAGGTTGGATGTTTTGACTGCATCTTTGTAGGTTATTTCGACTGCGAACTTCAAAATTTTGAATCGGTAGTTCCTGGTCATCTGCTTGATTTTGCCTAGTATTTTAAGGGGCTGTGACTTAGTCTCTATTTACTCGATTTCTAACTCATGGTTGGATCGATAACTCCTCGATCAGAGCTATTTTTTCAGTTTGCTCTAGGTCTAGGTTATGGAGCTTATTGACTACCTCTGCATTAATTAGCATAGAGGTTTGTCATAGGGCTGGTGGCTCTGGTAGTGGCTCATAAGCTCAAACACTTTGTTCCAAGTTTTAAGTTGCGTATTCACCATGATTGAAGTTCAGAAAACCATTAACTTTTTCCTAGAAACTTATGTTTGGTTTATCCTTTTTAGTTTAGGATTTTTGTCCATATAAATTTGTGCACGAAGCATGTATATTATGGAAAACGATTAATTTAGAAAGCAAAGTTAACATACAAAATATAAAACAACTTTTTTTTTCTTGTTTTGAGAAATAAAAGAGGCATGAGAAACAATTCATCCTTCCATCGTTCCTCCATCCCCTCCATGGTCCCCTCCATCTTTCTTCCATCCTATCCGTCGTCCCTCTACTCCTTTCATATTTTGTACTTAATGTTGGAAACTCAAAACACAAAACTTATTTTAAACCAAATGCTACCTTAACTTTCTTTTAAATCAAAATCGAGAGGATTTGATCATTCTCAATGAAACCACTTAGTGTTTGCTTCAATTTTGAATCAAATACCCTAAGTTTGTAATCCTTAAACCTTAGTTTTTGGATCTAAAAATTATCTCAAATGATTTGTATACCCGAACTTCACTGTTATTTGACAATAATAGATAAAAGCAAGATCACATAGCAGATAAACAGTGATATATCAATGAATAAAAGATCAAAACAAAAAAGCAAAATAAGGTAGAAAATTTAAAGTGGTTTGACATAATTTTTTGATTACATCCACTATTATTTATTGATTTTGAGCACTATAGCCTGAGTTACAAATGTTCATGAAGTACAATGAAAATTCAATCCAAAAAAACTAACACAGTCTAGGTTATGAGTGCTTAAGAGAGGATTCTTTTTCTCTTTAGGTTTCTTGATATTTATAGAGATCTAAACTCAAAAATATCGTTTGAAAACTGGATATCTGAGTTTAAATAAGAATTTCATCAAATGTCTCCAAGTTTGACCGAGCATGTGATGAGTTTTAATAGACAAGGATTCTGGTATGGTATATCTTTCAATCGCCACATATCAAGCCATATGCTCCTTATTCGACTGCACTTACCTTCCACTTCAACCACTCATATTGAGCTTGATCTGACTGCCATGTTCTCCTTATTTTGGCTGTTATTTTCAGAAGAATTGATCGCCATTTCCTGCAAATTTTATACCAAACTTAGAGCATTTCTTTGAGAAATTATTTGATTAATTTTTGAGTATACTTCTGAGTATAACTTCAATTGTTATAACATGATCTTTGAGTAATTTTGGTGGAATGTAAGTGATTTGTAATCTTTGTTTTCAAGGAATCTCACGACAACATGATATGTGACTTCCTTGCATCATCGACGGTTGTTAAAGTTGTGGGTTGATTCACTTGTTTTTGTCTTGTGATAATTTCTATTCTGAGTAATTGCTTTTCATTGATTCACACCTCCTTTGCACTCTATCTCCATTTAAACTCCATAGCGCACTCTTTTACTACCTCTTTTAATCCACTCCTGCACTAGCTTCAAATCCAAAGTCATCGGTTTTGTCACGTACGGGAATTTTCGACTTTCGAAAATTCGACATCGATACTCACTTTATCGACTGCCGAGCAATCGAGTGCCGGAAACTCCAATAGTGAGGGTTTTAAGAAAAAGAAAAAGTAGAAGAAGAAGAAGATAGAAGAAAAAGAGAAGAAAGAAAGAAGAACAACAGAAAAACATCAGAATGACATCAATAGAAACACAGAACAGAGACAATATCAGAATCTCACATATCGCAGCGGAACAATATATAATAGATAAATGAATAATCTTTAAAACAAAGAACTATATCATTTTATACATACATCAATCATCAGAGTCAAGATACAACAATGGACAGTTATATAAACTTGTCCTCATACAGAATACACAGCGGAATAAATACTATCAGATACAAATACTACGTCCCGTCATCCAGCTTATCTCCAAAGCTCCAGAATATCCTGATAACATAACTCTAGGCTGCCCGTGTGGAAATTGGTGGGCACCCAGAGTTTAGAAGTGAACAATAAACTCCGAGTCAGTCATGGTGACTGGTGTGAGATCGTAAAACAGTTATTCTTTATAACAACAAAATAATTTTAAAGTCAATTCGAAATGCTTTTGGAAAATGAAACTACCATAAGACCTCCCGCCACACACACAATGCAAACGCAGAATTGGAGGAGATTTCTTCTTATGATAGTCAAAGATGCTTACTACGCAAAATCAAATCCTTTTTTATATTATTATTAGTGCATAGTGTAGAAAACATTTCGAAAGTATAATATTAATCTTAGCCAACATACGACCAGTATCGTATGCCTACTATAGCTACTATGTTCAATAGCAGGTTACCGCCACATTCCATAGCAGGTAATACAACTAAAACCGTACAAGTCACGTATTGTTTCTTTGGATTTCCAACAAATGGTCAGGCTAAGGAACTTCCTATCCACGATGGGTACGTCCCTGGAATAGACGACCCGAGAACCTAACCGGATCTCTGCCAACACAAGGCCGGGTTACCTCTGCAAAAATAGGTAACTACTGACACGCGTATGCCATCCCCCGATCGTAACCGATCTTCCCGAGGATCCCCGATTTCCAACAAACCACATAGATAATAATGCAGCAACCACATAGGTTAAGTATCTGGGCTCCATACCATGATACCACCTCTATCCAGAAGGAATGACATACACTAAGGGGCGCTACTCCCTAGAACCTTGCTGCATTTTTCCTGTTTTGACCATTTCCGGGGTGTGAGGCTCGACGAAGTCTCGTCCACAAAGCTACGCTTTCTACAATGCCATGCTTCGGGTCAAACAAAATGATCAACCTATGATCACAAAGATATAAGATCAAACAAATGATCATATCGCAAATGATCAAACACTGATCATTTCACAGCAACACTCAGTATGCCACGTTACCAAATTGGGAGTATATCGCTGATAAATTTCAACTACATAACCTCTGAGCTCGTACATCTCAGAGAAGGGTGTTAAGCTAAGAGAATAAATTCTCCGCCACCAACAGAAATGTATTTGAAAGAAATCAGCTTTATATCTCAAGTTGTAACGTCAGACATACAATCCATACAAGTCTGTTCCGGGATCGAACAGAACCAAAGGCACTTCTCACGAAGCCCTTGCATATCCGGATAAATTTCTAATCACGTCCGGACTTCCCGTCACTAAGGGTGATAAAACCTCTAAATCGGAGATCAGCCGATGTAGAGTAACTCGACGGTAATCCTTCCGTTTTCAAAAATATCCGGTCTTCAACACCGGTCTTCAAATGCAATTCATAACGACGTATCACATATTCGGAATGGGTTATACGACCCCATGGTCCTTTCCCGGCTAACCCGAATAGTGAGCGCTTATTCAAAAATAAGTGTGGCATTCAAATTCATCCAATTCACAACAAATATCATTCAAGGTAATTATTGATAGTCGGTTATTTAACTATCAATAAAGATGCGCAACATCATCAGATTCCAAATAATTTTCCAAATTATTTATCTTCAAAAATATCTTTACTAGATATAAAATTTTCCACACTTCAAAAATAAACCAACGTTTATTTTTTCTAAACAGTTTCCCTTTCTTTTATAAATTCCATAGTGAATTTATATTTTCAAAATATCTACTGATATACGATTCTCAAATCGATTTCAAATATTCAATTTCATTTTATCTTTAAGAAGATAAAATCTCAAAACGTTTCATTTCATATTGGAAAAGAAATTCCATACTTATTTAAAAATAAGTGTTTCCCAAATCATTTATTTTCAACACTTGGAAAATATTCGTTATACTTTAAATCAAAATTAAGTATACCTTTCATTCTTTAAGGAAATCATTTACTATAACAACATCTATTTGAGTCAAAACGAATGTTACGTAAAACATCGTTACGACGACTCAAAATTATTAGTATAGGGATTCAAAATTTTGATAGATATATATAAATCCCAATACTATATAAAATATTTCCTTTCGGAAATCATTTACTATAACAACAGTGTTATAGTCCACCATTTCCTTAACTTTCTCGAAAACTTCTATTTCAACAACAAGTGTTGAAATCTATGCTTTCGATATTTAACACGTTTTAAAAACATCTTTTAAAACTATTAACTTCATTTTTTTATATCACTTCTTCGAAAATAAATCCATTTTACTTAACAATATATTCACTGTCCAAAATCGTGAATATACTTTACTAACCAAATTTCAGTCTTTTCTACACATCTATTTTAAGGATAATTCGCTATCCAAAATCGCGAATACATTTCCTTTAATAACCTTCTATATTTAATTTTATCAAATTCAATTGATTTCGAATTTATAAAACAACGTTTATAAATTCTATTCCTACTTTATAACAACTTCGATTTGTAAATCTCCTTTATTAACAAATTTGATCAATATTTCATTTGAAGGCAAAAATCCAATCTATAAGTTAATTTCTTATAAATCTTCTATTCTACAATTTCATTCATTTTAACTTCCCGATTTATACATCTATAAATTTCATCCTTTTTCCAAATTCGTTTCAATTTGCAATTAAATTTCTAATTGGACTTCCCACTTATTTCTTTTCTAAATAAATTCCTTTTAAAGAAAATAAATTCCTTTATCTCTTTCAATCTATTTAAAAATCCAAATTTAAATTAAATTCTTCAATTTATAATCACTGTTTTATGAAATTCATTTATTTAGCATTTTCACTTTATTCTGGAATTTATTCAATAAGATTATAAAAATCAGCTTTTATACTTTTAAATTCTTTTCTTCGAATTTATTCAATTTCTAAAAATTTATTTACTTAAAAATTTCTATTTTGATTTCAAAAATCCAATTTCATTTATTTTTGGAATCCAATGATATCAAACATCCATTCAGCTAAATTTTAGCTTCAAACAATTTCCAGATATCAGTATGATTAATAACATCAATATAATCATTCACAGATTCATATCACAGTATAAATAAATTCAATCAATGTGAGGGGTCCAGTTGGATCCCTCCAACCTGTTTCCCTGCATCCAAAGATGTTAGCACAATACCAATTCCGCTCCAGTACGGAATTATCGCGGTATATGGGTTTTATAAAAATCCGCTTACTAACGGCGCAATAGGGTCTCATCCGCTATACGAGGCGGGAAATCAATCAATCCAATATATACATATGCCAATATGTATATATTGCTATATATAATAGATATATCCTACTATATCTAATACCACATCCAATAGCAATCATCAATCAATAACTGTAAAATCAAATTTCCTTCGAGTGAGAAAATCTCACCTTTGCTATTTAATTTGCCATCCATTTTCCAATTTGACCATTTCTCCAAATTTTGACCCAATCCCGGATCGCCGATTGAAATCGCGGCTGCAACTTCCCTCACCGAGCTCCCCCAAATCGATGCTTACGTGAAAACCCTAGAACCACCCTAAGCACGAAGCTGCAGCCTCCATGATCTACATTGCTGCTCGACCCCACCCAGTTGATCTCGCAATGCCACCCTAAGTCGCCGCCAAATCGTACGCCTCCCCCCTGAACGCGCGCGCGCCTGCTCGTTGCCATCGCGAAACCCCAAGTCGAGACCACTGCTTCAGCCCTTAACCCCTCCGGTTTGTCGCCGACTTCCATCGAACCACGTCTTCGAGCACGCGAAACCCTAGTCACGTCGTCACGGTTGATTCGAACTTGAGATAGAGAACGTCACGATATTGACAGCATCACGTTCGAACGCTTTTGGCCACCATTATTTTGTTTAGGGGATTTTGATTTTCGAAACTGAGAATGAGAATTGAGAGGAGGGGGACTTAAACATAGCTCGGTCATCCCCATTTTTTTAGAACGAAGAAAGGTTTCGTTTATATTCTTTTACCTCGTGCATTTTAATAGAGAAGGTAGGGGAGACAGAAGAACGTGATTGCACGATCTTCTCCCGTGATTATAGGCGCGAGTTCAGGGAAGACAACGTGCTCGCATTTGACCAGATTTAAAATTTAAATTTAAAAATTTAAATTAAACTCGATTAAATTTCAACGCGTTTACTCACCGTACGGTCACATATCAACTCCGAAAAATACGAAATTTGAAATCCGATAATAATTCAATATTACGGACCCAATGGAACTGGTTTCGTCGAATTCCGAGACTGTGCCTCGGATGGCTATTTTTAAATATCGATTCGAACGATATAATTTCAAAACTGAACAGATCAATGTCAAATTTGATTCTGAAGCTTCTATTATCTTCAGTATCATCAATATAAAACTTGAAAGCTTTTGAAATATTTTTCTTCAGTTTAAAACTGAAGATTCAAATTTTTATTCAACTTCAATCGATTAGATTTTAAAGTTTAATCGCAGATTTCAAAATTATATCGGGGATTCAAATTAAATCATCGTTCAAATATTTAAAATTAATTAAATATTCTCAATTTAATTTGTTCAAAATTCTGGGTCGTTACAGACTTCCCTCCTTAAAAGAATTTCGTCCTCGAAATTACAAGTTAGGGAAAAAATGGTCCTTAACTCGTCTACTATTTTTCACAATCTAATAGTTTTATCTAATTTTCCAAAACAAATCTTTCTACTAAAGATTCGTTATTATTCATACTAAATTTTCAACTTCAACTATAAGTTCCAAACAACATTGTTTAACTTCTCAATTCAAATTTAAATTCAAATTCAAATTTAAGCCTTCAAAATTTTCTCAAAAATTTTCTAACGCCCTAAATTTCCAAAAAATTTCGCCAGCGTCTCCTTTGCGCGGCTAATACGGCACGACTACAAACCATCCCTACGGACTCTCAGATTTCAAAAAGAAAAAGAAAAAGCCAAACGGCTAGACAAGAAATCATCAAAAACTCATATTATAATTCAAATACTTACCTTTTGTCGAGCAATTCAAATTCTCTTCAAAATTAAAATCCCAATTCCTTTATAACACCTGTATATCCTACTAGCCATAATATCTAGTTGCATATATTCAAACCATTTTGCACATTTTATTACAAAATTTCAATATAAACTGCTTATACATTCAATTTTACATTTCACATTCATTTGAATTCAATTCACAATTCCAATCTAATTTGGATTCAGTTTAACTTCTGAATATTGAATTTTCATCGATTAACTTTCATTTATAACTGCTTATTTTGGATTAGTTTCAATTACTAATTCAAATTGATATCAATTCAATTTATTTTAATTCTACTTATCTTTAAACTGGATTTCCAATTTCCATACGAATTTTAATTCATCTTTCATTTACAATTATTCAATTCAACTCATTTGCTTACAAATTCGAAATGAGTTTCAACATTTAATTTCACTTTCATCAAATTGATTCGCTTGTATTTACATTCATTTAACTTCATTCTTTAAGCTTTACTTACTAATTTTAGTTTAACTTCACAAATCAAATTCAATTCCAGTTATATTCACTTATACTTACTTTGATTTAACTTCATTCTTTAAGTTAAAATTATTCTATCAAAAATCAAATTGTATAAGTTATCAACTTGATAATATTTCATAAATATCTTTATATAGCATTCCAGAGTTTACCAACATTTCAAAGCCATTTTGAAAACAATTCAAATTCCATTTGAATTTCCAAAACAAAAACCCAAATTTTCCAAACACTTTCCATTATAAAAAATTTGGCAGCAATTCCTCTTTTGGAAACCCGAAAATGAACACCAACGATGCCGCGGTCATCATCGAAGTTATTTTCCAGCGACCTAAAAGAGTTTAGAGCTTTCATTCCTTCAAAACATTTTCCAAAATCCTTTGAAATTCATTTTCAAATCAAAAATGATTTAACTTTCCAAATCTCCAAGATTTTCAAATTCTTTTCAAAACATTTCCAAAAACTTCTCTGGAATTCCGTTTTAAATTACAATTCACATTTACAATTTACATTCTTTAATTTCATTTGTATATGAATTTTATTTCTTAACCTTGGAGTTATGATTACAATTTCTTATTCAGTTTCAATAGTAATGATAACATTTCAATATTATCACTTTCCTAACATCCATGCATCCATATACTATGATAATTCATAGAAAAATCATTTCTTTTCTATACAAAAATAGTTTTGGGCAATGTTATCCCGCCTTTTGGCAAGGCCGTGACACAAAGGATTTGACTGGAGACCGGTGACAGATCGTCTCGGAAATCAGTTACACACAAGGATCGCGATGGATATCGATGGAATTTGTCCGAGTCCAGATCGGGCTGCAATTGATAAGACACGTCAAGCAGGGTAGTATAAACCAGTGTTCCAAATTTCGGGGCAATCCGAGTTCGTATGCTCAAGATATCACCGACGAAAAATGGAGTAGACAGTCCTTAGTTCGAATCCATAGGCGAAGACTATGTTCGAATCCATGAAGGTCGAATCCATCAAACATACGTGGCCTCGAATCCATGGGAAGTCAGCTTACTTCGAATCCCTCGATTAAACCTTTGCCTCGAATCGATCACGACGAGCCTTGCCTCGAACCCATCGGAATACGCTTTGCTTCGAATCCATTGGGCATCCTTTCCTTCGAATCCGTAAAGGCTACTCGCTTCGAGTCCATCGTCTTCGAATCCACCGAACGAAAGTCCTTCGACTCCATACAGTTGAAGGAACTTCGACTCCACACCACGATTGTCTTCGAATCCCAAAAGACAGAGGGTACTTCGTATCGATCAGCTATGACCTTCCACGATCGATACGAAGGAGCGCGAATTCGATCGATTCGAAGGAACCACCTCTTCGAATCGGTGACTTCGAATCCACCAAGCAGGCACAGCTAAAACCCCGGGTACGACTCAGTAAAACTCGGAGAGAAAAGAGGGATGACCCGAAGCATGCGCGCCACGCCGTTGTCTTCGCATGAAGGAGAGTCGATTCGAACGAATCGATTCGAACGAATCGATTCGAGCAACTTCAGAAAACGGAAATCTTCAACTTGAATCGATCATATCTCAAGTTCCACAAGTCCAAATGCCATGAAATTTTCACAGAAGCTTAAACACATGATGAAGAATGTTCACACCAAATTTCAGCTCGATTGGATGATTTCTTGATCGATTCGAACCAAGGGTCGAATCGATCCCAAAGTGGGCCCGGATCTCCAGATTTCGGCCATGTGGGCCCCCTGACGTACCAGAACTGGTCTCCCCTCATTTTAGGCGAAATATCAGCCTCCTACACCTATAAATAGAGCCCCTGGTCATTCAGAAAAGAGGTCGGAGAATTCTAAGTACTAAAGAGCGCCCAGATTCTGCCAGATCTACTCCAGAACACCGCCGCTGCTTTAGATTGAGACTTAGCATAAAAATTCAGTTGTATTACATTATAAACTACTGTAATCTTCAAGTATCGAGCAATAAAATCATCAAACTTCATAGTGGACGTAGGCTACAAAGCCGAACCACTCTAAATCGCTTGTCTTTGCAATTTACTGTCTATTATTTGGAGTTTTTGTTAGATAATCCACAGCGTTAACTTTCATTTTTTCGCGTTTATCTCTTCAAAGACTTCCGAAGAGTGTTGTGCCCATTTTTGGTACAAACACTTTGGTGCTTTCACTGAGAAAAAACCAGCTTTTTTCTCCTGCTCCTTGGATCTACCATCGATACCGGATTGCACAAATCCAAGAGGAAGATCCAGATCTTTGATTCACAGTCCTTCCATTCTACTCAGATTTGCATAAAATCTAGGAAAAGGATTCATCATTCAAAATGGTTAGCACGAGAACCACTTCTACAGCTGCTGGACAAGAAGGTAGGGATGGACAGAATCCTGCTCAACAGCAGCCATCCAACCAAGACAACACTGCCCACTCAGATCCGTCTGGGGCAGTCACTAGACAAGAATTCCAAGTATTACTTCAAGAGCTGACTCAGAGTCGGCAGCAATTAGCCGAACAGTTGCGTGCCAATATCGAATTGACAAACCAACTGAACCGCCAGGGCCGTAGGAGGTCCAGAAGGGATGATGTTTCCCGCTCATCCACTGAAAGTTCTGCTTCATCAGACTACTATCACAGATCTACCCGTCCTCGATTAGACGGGGGTCATGCACAAACGACCGGATATCAACCCGCTTTGACTGTTGGACAGTTGAGGGCAGGACCGTCGACCAGCTTTCAGGCCGGGCCCTCCATACAAGGAGGCCCTACTACACAGCATACCGCGGACAATCATGCCACAGCTGCCACAATAGAAACAAGGGTTGATACCCGAAATCTTTCAGAGCCAAATAATCGGCAACGTGGGCGTACTCCTGAACCGTACGTCCTAGAGGACGCTGAGCCAAGGAGGCAAAATTTGGACCGTCGACAGCGCCCGGTCCGAACTCGCGCTGTGGAACCCGACCACACCTTAGCTCGGCAAGCTCAAAATGTAGCAATGCCAGACATCTCGACTATGATACGTCAGATGATCCGCGAAAGCCAAGGCCTTACCAACGATGACTGGGGACTTTCCCGTAGTCATACTCCCTTCACAGACGAGATACTGAACGCTAAACCTCCTCGGCGATTCAGAATGCCAACCCTTCCTATGTACGAAGGAAATTCTGATCCCAATCAACACATCTTGAAATATGAATGGTCGATGAGCGCCGCAAGGGCTGATGATGCAGTAAAATGCCGAAGTTTCCCCATCTCTCTAGGTGGAATTGCAACGATGTGGTTCACGAGATTGCCACCTAGGTCTATCTCTTCATTTGATCAACTGGCTAAGAAATTTGTGGAACAATTTCGCATGCATGTCGCTAGACCCAAAGATGTCAACACCTTATCCAGTGTTACCCAAGCTCGAGGGGAAACGCTAAGGCGTTACTTAGAGAGATTCCATGCGGCATGCGTGGAGATTAGTAATCCCAACGACAACTCAATCTTGATGGCATTGACAAAGGGGATTGACCCTGATTCTGAGTTTGGAAACTGGTTAGCCGGAAAACCACCCGCATCGTTGGACCGTTTCTACTCCAAAGCCGCACAATTCTTACGGCAAGAGGATGCGAAACAGTCTAGGAAGCAAGACGATGAGGGACCCAGGAGCGAAGGAATACAGAGCCATGTAGCAGTAAAATAGTCCGGTGACAATTCCGGAAAAGTTCAGTTGAACATACAGAACAAGCAAACGCAGCCAAGAGGTAACAATGGTCAGAATAAGAAAAGAGATCCAAATCGGGGTCCACGACGTGAGGCTCCAATGTTCGATAATTACACACCATTGAATACATCGTTGGAAAATGTGTACCTACAGACTTGCAATACTATGCAATACAAGAAGCCGGCTCCGAAGCAATCGTCGGAGAGGTAGATTCAAACAGGGAAGTTCTGTAGATTCCACGAAAGTTATGGCCACAACACCAATGAATGTCGGCACTTGCAGGACCTCATTCAGAAGTTGATCAGAGAGAGGAAGTTAGATCAGTTTGTGCGGGCACCGCAGTCTGAAGGGGCGGGCCCCTCAAATCAAAATCATGTACAGAATCCAGAAAGACAGGAAGAACCAGGTCGTGTCGGAGAAAGACTGGTAATTAATGTTGTAAGTGATAGTCCTCGTACAGCGAAGCGAAGCTGGGGAGAAATGAAATCATATAACAACTTGGCTAGACGAACAGACTTTGAGTACGACGATAACTTGGACAATAAACCTTCGACCAAACGAAAAAGAGTGACAATTAACGACATCACTTTCCGAGACAACGATACTGATTATGTCGGAAGCCCGACTACCGACCCACTCGTGATATCGGCACAAGTAGGTCCAGCTTGGATGAAGAGGATACTAATTGACTGCGGGAGCTCTGTGAATATCCTTTTTATACATGCTTATAATCAAATGAGGATGAATCCCAGGGATTTGGAACCTTGCCAAACTCACCTACATGGATTCAACGGTAGCTCTACCGTACCTATTGGGGTGGTGAAGTTACCAGTTAGGTTGGGATCTAAGGAACATAGGAGAGTTCGAACATTACAGTTCACTGTGTTGAACATAGTCTCGCCATACAACGCTTTCTTAGGACGACCTGCCCTTACTGAATTCAGAGCCGTAATTGCCCCGTGGTGCTTGACCTTAAAGTTCCCTACCGTCAACGGAGTTGGAGTCGTCCAGGGCGATCAGGTTGACTTGAGAACAGTCATACGCCGAAAACGAGTCGCCCGATTACGCAATGCCGAGGACCGACTTAAAACTTTTGAACGCAATGAGATTGTCATTAAAAAAGAATACCCAGCACTACTACACATGAAACCAACATAGAAGGGATCACATGAGATTAAGCAAGAGCTCGGGGATGATATCTATGAGTTAACGACCGCTGATGGTCCAGCTTCACCAAAGGCCTTGGATGGCGAAAGTCCTCGTCGCTATTGCACATAACAGGCTATGTTTATCTATTTAGTTTAAATTCTGTTTTAGAATTTGTTTCTGCATTTCGAAATTAGAATTTGTAATAAGGCAACTGACTTTGCCATGTTCTCTTGTTTCAGCAATAAAATGCCATCTCTTTGAGCCAGAGCTGTGATTCATTAAATACAATGTACAACATCACGATGCACGAAGAGCTAAATTCCATCACACAATGGGATTTATTCAAGTAGGGAGTGGCTATGAAGCAATCAACCACTCTCCAAATGGAACCCGAGCTCGGGGGCAAGCCATCACATCAGGCCGGAAATGGGTTGATACACGACAACCTTTTTAACTAACTCCGTACTCCCAGAGTGCGAGGCGGAGTATAAACATTTTCCTAAATCCCAGAGTACTCCGTGAGCGCGAGCTGGGTATAAATATCAACAAACTCCAGCTTCCGAGAGCGCGAACTGGAGTATAAACATTAACTAACTCCGTACTCCCAGAGTGCGAGGCGGAGTATAAACATTTACAAAATCCCAGAGAACTCCGAGAGCGCGAGCTGGGTACAAAACTTTTTAACTAACTCCGTACTCCCAGAGTGCGAGGCGGAGTATAAACATTTACAAAATCCCAGAGAACTCCGAGAGCGCGAGCTGGGTACAAAACTTTTTACTTAACTCCGTACTCCCAGAGTGCGAGGCGGAGTATAAACATTTTTCTAAATCCCAGAGTACTCCGAGAGCGCGAGCTGGATACAAAACCTTTTTCCTAACTCCGTACTCCCAGAGTGCGAGGCGGAGTATGAACTTTTTAACTAACTCCGTACTCCCAGAGTGCGAGGCGGAGTATAAACATTTTCCTAAAACCCCAGAGTACTCCGAGAGCGCGAGCTGGGTATAAATACCAACAAACTCCAGCTTCCGAGAACGCGAACTGGAGTATAAACATTAACTAACTTCGGATTCCGAGAGCACGAACCGGAGTATAAACATCAACAAACTCCAGCTTCCGAGAATGCGAACTGGAGTATAAACATTAACTAACTCCGGATTCCGAGAGCACGAACCGGAGTATCAACATCAACAAACTCCAGCTTCCGAGAGCGCGAACTGGAGTATAAACATTAACTAACTTCGTACTCCCAGTACGCAAGGCGGAGTATAAACATACATCAACTCCACACTAATCCCCAATACTGGGGGCAGAACCATAACACATAACAAGTTGGAGACAGAAGTGAATACATTTTCATTTCCACTATCAACAAAAAGAATCTGATTACAAAGTGTTTACGAAAAATTCTGCTAGTGGGAGCCGAATCCACATCTATACACGGCTATAGAAAAATCAACAAAATGCTACCCTACGCAACAGAGATTTAGAGAAAGAGTTCAATCTTTCTTCTTCCTTATCTTCTTCTTCGGGGTAGCTCCACCCGATCCGCTGCCCGATTTCTTCCTCAATCGCTTGCTCTTTTCGGGCTTGCCCTCCGGCGGCGATATAATGTCAACGTCTTCCTCAGAGCTGGGGGCGACGGAAGTTCTTCTAGGAGGACGAGCTGGAGGCATAGGAGTAGTAGCAGGAGGAGGGACAGGAGCGATCTCGATCAATACAGTACCGCCCGGTGAAATCACCATTAACGGGGCAGGCCCGGGCGGACTAGCACCAACATTCCCTGCTGCCATCTCGGCAGCAATCTCAGCAATAACGTCGTCCTCACGAGATACTTGGGCCGCATCGGATGTGCCAATAGCTGGCATAGATAAACTAACGGCCGGAGCAGCCTCACTCACAGCATCGGACGGGTTGGCAGAGGGATCGATGGGTTCATTGAGAAGCTCCTCAATCATTTGAGCGCTGAAAGAAAACATATTTGCATCCCCCTCCTCGCCAATCAAAGTAGAAGTCGTGATGGCTTCAGAAAAAACAACCCCTTGTGTTTGATGAGGAACTGATAAAGCAAGGGGCGCAGAAACAATAACTTCGGTCACTGAAATACGACAAAACGAAGATTGTTAGCCAAGTGTGTTGCTTAAGATTCTTCGCAACTAAACTACGAGAAGCGTTCAAATACCTCCCTTGGTCGGAACCGAAACGTGGGCAGAATCCTCGGCAGAAGATAATAATGGTTGGTCAGGATTATAGGCAGGAACAGATTGGGGATCTACCGTACCAGTGGTTTCGGGCAATGTTGGAATTACAGCTCCAACACATGTCCCGTGATGCACGACCCCCGAGCCTTCGCCTGTCTCTAGAGATTGGACGCCGAGCTTTTCTTTCGCCATAGAGATTACCACCTCATGAAGGGTCTTCCTCTCATCCTCGGTAAGCAGACGCATCTCCAGTTCAAAGTCGTCGAGTGTTCCATCTGGATGCGCTGCTCTTTTCTCATTCACCAGCCGGGTCCAGGCATTGTACAAAATCATGGAGTCATCTCCCAACCACGCTAAATTTCTGTGTTCCAGCACATTAGCGTTATACGTGACTAAGAGATCGTCAAACTCAGCATCTAGCCTAGACCTCTCCTCCAAGATCTTTTCCTGAATCTCTGCTTCCACAGACTTAGCCTTGACCGCCGCCGCAGCAAGTTCGGCCCTGAGAGATACTGCTTGGTCGCAAGCCTCTTGAGCAGTGGCGTTCGCATCATCCTTCTCCTTCACCATTTCAGCGAATTTGGCCTTGAGCTCATTCAGCTCTTTAACGGCTAAGTCTCGCTCAGCTGCAATGGTGGTATTGCGATGGCCCATCTCTTCCACTGTGGCGCAATGTTCTTGCTGCATCCTCGCTAGTTTGGCCACGACACCCTCGTGTTTCTTAAGTGTTTCAAGCTCTGACTTTCGGGACGTTTCCACTTCGGATTAAAGAACTTGAATGATGCGTTTCTGCTTCGCAATGTCAACATCACGTTCAGCAATGACCTTCGCCCTGTCGAAAGCTACTCTAGAAGCCTTCACGGCTGCCATATACCACTCCTTGTACTGAGCATAGAAGTCGTGGATGTAGTTATGAGCAGTGGTCTCAGCCTCCGGAGGGATTCTTTTAAAGTTAGGAGGGAAGATATAGCCATCCATGCAAATTTCCGGGTAGTCATTTTTCATTTGGGCGAGTTTAGCAGCTCCCTCGCTTGTCAACTCAGCCGGAGCTTGTTCAATTATAGCGGCTGCCGTTGGTTCCATTCTTGGCCGTTGAGCATCAGGCCGAGAAGATTGAGAAGGCAACTATTGCTGATGAGATGGCCCTGGGAGGTCTACTGGAGCCCTGGGAGGCGGAGGAGAACGAGATCGGGGTCGGTACTGGTATCCCTGGTCTCTGTCAGAGTAATCATAGCCAGAACGGTTACGCGAGTAATCTCTGTCTCTATCATAACGTTCTTGACTCGAATAGCCTCGCCCATGATCCCTATCTGTCTCTCTCCTACGGGAATCATAAAATGGAGAAGATTGGCGCACATTCCGAAGCCTATCTAGAGTAGAGCCGCGTCCTGACATCTCACCTGCGATAAGAAAGAATTACGGATTAAAATTCCATAAAGCAATGTTTACCATGCAGAAGTCATGAAGTGCCGTGGAAGTGTGTGTAAATGTGTAAACCCCCAAACCGACCGGAAGTGTTGACCGCACTTAAAGGAAAGGGCTCGTTCATGTTTAGGACATCTTGCAATTCCTCCAACCCAGGATTATGAGAAATCGATATATAATCTGGGATAGGAATGTCGTCAAGCCCTTTGAGAGAATCTCTCGAATGAGAAGGGGCGGCCTCAGAAATCATAACTCCGGAAGCAGGAAGAAACACGTATACAGATTTTCCCCCCTTTGACTTAAGTTTTTTGGAAACGGCGGCCTTGCCTTTCCGTTTTTCTCCCGATTCCTCCAAGTTTCCCGAAAGGTCAGCCATTGGCTCTGAATCCGTATGGGTTCTTTCTTCGTCACTCGCCTCGATTATTTTGATTCCGAGTGACTTCTTCGCTTTTCTCTTCCTGAGTTTCTTCTTAATTTCCTTCTTGGAGACGGACTTTGAAAATCCCTCAACAACTATGCTTTGATTGATGTCGATCAAACCCAGAACTCTTAAGTTGTAATCATTCAACACCGAGTCAATATGCCTCAGCTCGCTTGGGACTTCTTGAAGACTCCGGACGGTACCCTTGAAGCGCCCTCCATCGGGCCTAGAGATAATAGCTGTAAAAGGAATGAAATGTCAATTTTAACACCGAAGAGCTATTGGTCAAGGAAACAGGTTAAGGCGCTTACGTCTAGACAACCATCGCCTAGCGAAACCCGGAGGGCACCGAACGTAGAACCACTCGTTCTTGAAATAGCTCAGTCGAGTCCAAGCTCCAACTACAACTTGGCAATTCCTAACCGCCTCCAAAAATGTAAAAGACGGGCTATCACCCCTACTCTTGAAGTTAAATATGTGTCTGATCTCGGAGGGCCTCGGCGGGCGAAAGAGACAGTCCATAAATATGATAAAGGCACTGTTCAGCAACGCGTGCCCGTTAGGATGAAGTTGTGAAGGAGCGATTCCTAAATATGATAGCATCCCTCTGATATATTGATTGAAAGGAGGAAGAGTTCCAGCCGCACAAGCATGACGGTAGAATGCTGTATATCCTTCAGGCGGATTGTGCGGTCTATCAGTGGCACTGGGCAATAATACATCACCTAGAGATATGTTATGCTTTAGGCATATTCGTCCCAATAAGGATTCAGAGATGTTAGACTGAACTGAATCAACAGGGTCCTCAATGAGTATAGCCTCTGGCAATTCGTCTGGAGCCGGATCGATTACATCGGCAGGGATATCAGGAATCTCAAGCACAGGAGGAGTCGAGCTCTGCACCTCTTGTTGTTGGGAGCTCGAAGATTCCATAATTAGCTAACTCATCAGAAAGCAACGTTAAGTTCATAACCAGCCCATGCATGCCCCAGTATAGTGTGTGTATGAACGTGTCGTGCAGTGCAAGTGCAATGCATCACTTAAGCAAATTTAACAGAATAAAACAAGATGTTCGTACAGCATATCTTGGGAATTTGAGAATGAAGATGACCGTCATCGCTGACCGTCACTTCCACAACATCCAAACGCTACGAACCAACCTCGTGTATAAGTCAGTTATATTGTTGGTTAAGTCACAGTTCCATCAACGAGCTTCAAAAAGGAGGTCAAATCCTTCGGTCAAGTTCGACTATGCAAGGCCGAAGCTCGTCGGAGTCAAGTATGCTAAAGTTCATTATGTTCGTCAAAGTTCAACTTGAGATTGGTCGTAGCTCAGATGTTGGAGCAAATCAGAAGAACAAGTGTTAGAATGTTCGAATCGATCGATTCGAATCGACATAAGTCGAATCGATGATGTTCGAATCCATACGCCTCGACTCCATTAAGGTCGACTCGGTGAAGCCTTAAGATGGAAGAGCACTTCGAATCCATAAGCTCCGCGTAGCTTCGAATCGATCAGCAGTCGATTCCTTCGAATCGATCAGGATGACATTAGCTGGGCATCGAATTGATCGAGTCGAAGTAACGATGCTCCTCCATTTTAGCACTCAAGATCGATGCGACGCGAACGGACTCGTTCCTCAGATCCATCGAGTCGACCCACTCCCAACTGCACAGTTCCTCATAATTTTCGAGAGGAGTTGAGATTAGTAATAAAGGTTCCAGTTTTATCTTTCATTGTTCGAATCGATCCCTTGTTTACCTGGTTGAATTCGATTACAGATGAAAACTTGAAGGAATTTGATCAACTCGTGCAAAACGCAGAACTTTGAAAGATCGATTCGAAGAAAGGGCTCTCGCAACAGTAAGAAAGTAAAAAATGAAAGTGAAAAAGATCCCGGTATATATAGGGGATTGCGAGACGATTCGCATCCCGGTCAGATGCAACCGGTGAAAATGGCTCCAGCCTATCGATTCGAACGAGTATCTTCGAATCGATCACTAAAAAGCATCCATCGATTCGAAACTGACAGAATGGTTTCATCGATTCGAACTCAGAGGTACGTAGGTTACAAATCATCTTCGAATCCATTCCTCCGAATCCATCCATACAATATCAATGCGAAGCTTCATCGATTCGAAGCACAACGTCAGAAGAGTCAAGGGAACGTGCGACACCATCGATTCGAACGACCACTTTCGAATCCATCAATTCCGAACCCACCAACTCAGAAAAATTCAAATCCACGCAATATCGATTCGGAGAACCATCGATTCGAAGTACCCACTTCGAAACCCTCAACTCGAAGCGGATCAAAAAACATAGCTTCGCATCCATCAAATACCACTGGTCAAATGGACGAACCGTTCCAATGTGAAAAATTGCTTGTCTACTCTTTATACCGATTCAATAGAGGATCGATACGAGAGGATGATCGTAGACAATCATAAAAGCAATGTTTTAACTCAAATCTCAAATCGGTTCAGGAGAGGACCGATGCAGATTTCGATAGCGAACCAAACAGACAACAACTTGCGATCACGCAACGTTAACCAAGGTCAAGATAGTACACATATGCACGTATTTTTTGACTAATGTTTTGGTCTTTATCATCAACAGGAATCAGATGTTCATCTCGTCATGACTCAAAAGCCTAACAGTCGATCATGATCATACAACGATTGATTACAACAGCAAAAAATACAATTTTCGACAAAGCATGTGATAACTGTTCAATAAGGGACTGTAGCTTTTCAAAGCACGTCATGTTTACACAAGACGTACTTTGGGGGGCAAATGTTATCCCGCCTTTTGGCAAGGCCGTGACACCAAGGATTTGACTGGAGACCGGTGACAGATCGTCTCGGAAATCAGTTACACACAAGGATCGCGATGGATATCGATGGAATTTGTCCGAGTCCAGATCGGGCTGCAATCGATAAGACACGTCAAGCAGGGTAGTATAAACCAGTGTTCCAAATTTCGGGGCAATCCGAGTTCGTATGCTCAAGATATCACCGACGAAAAATGGAGTAGACAGTCCTTAGTTCGAATCCATAGGCGAAGACTATGTTCGAATCCATGAAGGTCGAATCCATCAAACATACGTGGCCTCGAATCCATGGGAAGTCAGCTTACTTCGAATCCCTCGATTAAACCTTTGCCTCGAATCGATCACGACGAGCCTTGCCTCGAACCCATCGGAATACGCTTTGCTTCGAATCCATTGGGCATCCTTTCCTTCGAATCCGTAAAGGCTACTCGCTTCGAGTCCATCGTCTTCGAATCCACCGAACGAAAGTCCTTCGACTCCATACAGTTGAAGGAACTTCGACTCCACACCATGATTGTCTTCGAATCCTAAAAGACAGAGGGTACTTCGTATCGATCAGCTATGACCTTCCACGATCGATACGAAGGAGCGCGAATTCGATCGATTCGAAGGAACCACCTCTTCGAATCGGTAACTTCGAATCCACCAAGCAGGCACAGCTAAAACCCCGGGTACGACTCAGTAAAACTCGGAGAGAAAAGAGGGATGACCCGAAGCATGCGCGCCACGCCGTTGTCTTCGCATGAAGGAGAGTCGATTCGAACGAATCGATTCGAACGAATCGATTCGAGCAACTTCAGAAAACGGAAATCTTCAACTTGAATCGATCATATCTCAAGTTCCACAAGTCCAAATGCCATGAAATTTTCACAGAAGCTTAAACACATGATGAAGAATGTTCACACCAAATTTCAGCTCGATTGGATGATTTCTTGATCGATTCGAACCAAGGGTCGAATCGATCCCAAAGTGGGCCCGGATCTCCAGATTTCGGCCATGTGGGCCCCCTGACGTACCAGAACTGGTCTCCCCTCATTTTAGGCGAAATATCAGCCTCCTACACCTATAAATAGAGCCCCTGGTCATTCAGAAAAGAGGTCGGAGAATTCTAAGTACTAAAGAGCGCCCAGATTCTGCCAGATCTACTCCAGAACACCGCCGCTGCTTTAGATTGAGACTTAGCATAAAAATTCAGTTGTATTACATTATAAACTACTGTAATCTTCGAGTATCGAGCAATAAAATCATCAAACTTCATAGTGGACGTAGGCTACAAAGCCGAACCACTCTAAATCGCTTGTCTTTGCAATTTACTGTCTATTATTTGGAGTTTTTGTTAGATAATCCACAGCGTTAACTTTCATTTTTTCGCGTTTATCTCTTCAAAGACTTCCGAAGAGTGTTGTGCCCATTTTTGGTACAAACAGGCAAAATTATCTCATTCACCCTATTTTAAAACAATACTGTGTCGGTTTATCTTGTTTAGAGTTTAGAAACCCCTATCGATTACAGTTAGCTAGACTGCACCGACCAGAATCTATAAACAATCAACCGATAAGTCAACACAATACAAAACAATTTCATATTCACTAACAAATACGCACTCGTATATATTATTACACTCACACTCTTTCTAGAGTACTACTGACTCTATCTCTAATGAGTAACACCCAACAGAACAGGGTTGTCGCTTAACCATATGCTCTGATACCACGCTGTCACGTACGGGAATTTTCGACTTTCGAAAATTCGACATCGATACTCACTTTATCGACTGCCGAGCAATCGAGTGCCGGAAACTCCAATAGTGAGGGTTTTAAGAAAAAGAAAAGGTAGAAGAAGAAGAAGATAGAAGAAAAAGAGAAGAAAGAAAGAAGAACAACAGAAAAACATCAGAACGACATCAATAGAAACACAGAACAGAGACAATATCAGAATCTCACATATCGCAGCGGAACAATATATAATAGATAAATGAATAATCTTTAAAACAAAGAACTATATCATTTTATACATACATCAATCATCAGAGTCAAGATACAACAATGGACAGTTATATAAACTTGTCCTCATACAGAATACACAGCGGAATAAATACTATCAGATACAAATACTACGTCCCGTCATCCAGCTTATCTCCAAAGCTCCAGAATATCCTGATAACATAACTCTAGGCTGCCCGTGTGGAAATTGGTGGGCACCCAGAGTTTAGAAGGGAACAATAAACTCCGAGTCAGTCATGGTGACTGGTGTGAGATCGTAAAACAGTTATTCTTTATAACAACAAAATAATTTTAAAGTCAATTCGTAATGCTTTTGGAAAATGAAACTACCATAAGACCTCCCGCCACACACACAATGCAAACGCAGAATTGGAGGAGATTTCTTCTTATGATAGTCAAAGATGCTTACTACGCAAAATCAAATCCTTTTTGATATTATTATTAGTGCATAGTGTAGAAAAAATTTCGAAAGTATAATATTCAGTGTTTTAAATCTCGGATTTTGGCCAATATCTCGGGAAAATATCTCGGCTATCTCGGGCGATATTTAAAACACTTATAACTAAATAGGCTGCCAAATCTCGGATTTTGGCTGATATCTCGGATTTTTCATCTCGGCCATCTCGGGGAGATTTAAAAGCCTGATAATATTAATCTTAGCCAACATACGACCAGTATCGTATGCCTACTATAGGTACTATGTTCAATAGCAGGTTACCGCCACATTCCATAGCAGGTAATACAACTAAAACCGTACAAGTCACGTATTGTTTCTTTGGATTTCCAACAAATGGTCAGGCTAAGGAACTTCCTATCCACGATGGGTACGTCCCTGGAATAGACGACCCGAGAACCTAACCGGATCTCTGCCAACACAAGGCCGGGTTACCTCTACAAAAATAGGTAACTACTGACACGCGTATGCCATCCCCCGATCGTAACCGATCTTCCCGAGGATCCCCGATTTCCAACAAACCACATAGATAATAATGCAGCAACCACATAGGATAAGTATTTGGGCTCCATACCATGATACCACCTCTATCCAGAAGGAATGACATACACTAAGGGGCGCTACTCCCTAGAACCTTGCTGCATTCTTCCTGTTTTGACCATTTCCGGGGTGTGAGGCTCGACGAAGCCTCGTCCACAAAGCTACGCTTTCTACAAAGCCATGCTTCGGGTCAAACAAAATGATCAACCTATGATCACAAAGATATAAGATCAAACAAATGATCATATCGCAAATGATCAAACACTGATCATTTCACAGCAACACTCAGTATGCCACGTTACCAAATTGGGAGTATATCGCTGATAAATTTCAACTACATAACCTCTGAGCTCGTACGTCTCAGAGAAGGGTGTTAAGCTAAGAGAATAAATTCTCCGCCACCAACAGAAATGTATTTGAAAGAAATCAGCTTTATATCTCAAGTTGTAACGTCAGACATACAATCCATACAAGTCTGTTCCGGGATCGAACAGAACCGAAGGCACTTCTCACGAAGCCCTTGCATATCCGGATAAATTTCTAATCACGTCCGGACTTCCCGTCACTAAGGGTGATAAAACCTCTAAATCGGAGATCAGCCGATGTAGAGTAACTCGACGGTAATCCTTCCGTTTTCAAAAATATCTGGTCTTCAACACCGGTCTTCAAATGCAATTCATAACGACGTATCACATATTCGGAATGGGTTATACGACCCCATGGTCCTTTCCCGGCTAACCCGAATAGTGAGCGCTTATTCAAAAATAAGTGTGGCATTCAAATTCATCCAATTCACAACAAATATCATTCAAGGTAATTATTGATAGTCGGTTATTTAACTATCAATAAAGATGCGCAACATCATCAGATTCCAAATAATTTTCCAAATTATTTGTCTTCAAAAATATCTTTACTAGATATAAAATTTTCCACACTTCAAAAATAAACCAACGTTTATTTTTTCTAAACAGTTTCCCTTTCTTTTATAAATTCCATAGTGAATTTATATTTTCAAAATATCTACTGATATACGATTCTCAAATCGATTTCAAATATTCAATTTCATTTTATCTTTAAGAAGATAAAATCTCAAAACGTTTCATTTCATATTGGAAAAGAAATTCCATACTTATTTAAAAATAAGTGTTTCCCAAATCATTTATTTTCAACACTTGGAAAATATTCGTTATACTTTAAATCAAAATTAAGTATACCTTTCATTCTTTAAGGAAATCATTTACTATAACAACATCTATTTGAGTCAAAACGAATGTTACATAAAACATCGTTACGACGACTCAAAATTATTAGTATAGGGATTCAAAATTTTGATAGATATATATAAATCCCAATACTATATAAAATATTTCCTTTCGGAAATCATTTACTATAACAACAGTGTTATAGTCCACCATTTCCTTAACTTTCTCGAAAACTTCTATTTCAACAACAAGTGTTGAAATCTATGCTTTCGATATTTAACACGTTTTAAAAACATCTTTTAAAACTATTAACTTCATTTTTTTATATCACTTCTTCGAAAATAAATCCATTTTACTTAACAATATATTCACTGTCCAAAATCGTGAATATACTTTACTAACCAAATTTCAGTCTTTTCTACACATCTATTTTAAGGATAATTCGCTATCCAAAATCGCGAATACATTTCCTTTAATAACCTTCTATATTTAATTTTATCAAATTCAATTGATTTCGAATTTATAAAACAACGTTTATAAATTCTATTCCTACTTTATAACAACTTCGATTTGTAAATCTCCTTTATTAACAAATTTGATCAATATTTCATTTGAAGGCAAAAATCCAATCTATAAGTTAATTTCTTATAAATCTTCTATTCTACAATTTCATTCATTTTAACTTCCCGATTTATACATCTATAAATTTCATCCTTTTTCCAAATTCGTTTCAATTTGCAATTAAATTTCTAATTGGACTTCCCACTTATTTCTTTTCTAAATAAATTCCTTTTAAAGAAAATAAATTCCTTTATCTCTTTCAATCTATTTAAAAATCTAAATTTAAATTAAATTCTTCAATTTATAATCATTGTTTTATGAAATTCATTTATTTAGCATTTTCACTTTATTCTGGAATTTATTCAATAAGATTATAAAAATCAGCTTTTATACTTTTAAATTCTTTTCTTCGAATTTATTCAATTTCTAAAAATTTATTTACTTAAAAATTTCTATTTTGATTTCAAAAATCCAATTTCATTTATTTTTGGAATCCAATGATATCAAACATCCATTCAGCTAAAGTTTAGCTTCAAACAATTTCCAGATATCAGTATGATTAATAACATCAATATAATCATTCACAGATTCATATCACAGTATAAATAAATTCAATCAATGTGAGGGGTCCAGTTGGATCCCTCCAACCTGTTTCCCTGCATCCATAGATGTTAGCACAATACCAATTCCGCTCCAGTACGGAATTATCGCGGTATATGGGTTTTATAAAAATCCGCTTACTAACGGCGCAATAGGGTCTCATCCGCTATATGAGGCGGGAAATCAATCAATCCAATATATACATATGCCAATATGTATATATTGCTATATATAATAGATATATCCTACTATATCTAATACCACATCCAATAGCAATCATCAATCAATAACTGTAAAATCAAATTTCCTTCGAGTGAGAAAATCTCACCTTTGCTATTTAATTTGCCATCCATTTTCCAATTTGACCATTTCTCCAAATTTTGACCCAATCCCGGATCGCCGATTGAAATCGCGGCTGCAACTTCCCTCACCGAGCTCCCCCAAATCGATGCTTACGTGAAAACCCTAGAACCACCCTAAGCACGAAGCTGCAGCCTCCATGATCTACATTGCTGCTCGACCCCACCCAGTT
Source organism: Allium fistulosum (assembly GCA_030737815.1). Taxonomy (NCBI): domain Eukaryota; kingdom Viridiplantae; phylum Streptophyta; class Magnoliopsida; order Asparagales; family Amaryllidaceae; genus Allium; species Allium fistulosum. The sequence goes on along the minus strand of CM060906.1, from coordinate 370,645,993 downwards.
GATCTCGCAATGCCACCCTAAGTCGCCGCCAAATCGTACGCCTCCCCCCCTGAACGCGCACGCGCCTGCTCGTTGCCATCGCGAAACCCCAAGTCGAGACCACTGCTTCAGCCCTTAACCCCTCCGGTTTGTCGCCGACTTCCATCGAACCACGTCTTCGAGCACGCGAAACCCTAGTCGCGTCGTCACGGTTGATTCGAACTTGAGATTGAGAACGTCACGATATTGACAGCATCACGTTCGAACGCTTTTGGCCACCATTATTTTGTTTAGGGGATTTTGATTTTCGAAACTGAGAATGAGAATTGAGAGGAGTGGGACTTAAACATAGCTCGGTCATCCCCATTTTTTTTAGAACGAAGAAAGGTTTCGTTTATATTCTTTTACCTCGTGCATTTTAACAGAGAAGGTAGGGGAGACAGAAGAACGTGATTGCACGATCTTCTCCCGTGATTATAGGCGCGAGTTCAGGGAAGACAACGTGCTCGCATTTGACCAGATTTAAAATTTAAATTTAAAAATTTAAATTAAACTCGATTAAATTTCAACGCGTTTACTCACCGTACGGTCACATATCAACTCCGAAAAATACGAAATTTGAAATCCGATAATAATTCAATATTACGGACCCAATGGAACTGGTTTCGTCGAATTCCGAGACTGTGCCTCGGACGGCTATTTTTAAATATCGATTCGAACGATATAATTTCAAAACTGAACAGATCAATGTCAAATTTGATTCTGAAGCTTCTATTATCTTCAGCATCATCAATATAAAACTTGAAAGCTTTTGAAATATTTTTCTTCAGCTTAAAACTGAAGATTCAATTTTTTATTCAACTTCAATCGATTAAATTTTAAAGTTTAATCGCAGATTTCAAAATTATATCGGGGATTCAAATTAAATCATCGTTCAAATATTTAAAATTAATTAAATATTCTCAATTTAATTTGTTCAAAATTCTGGGTCGTTACAGGTTTTGTGCTTTTCACCTTCAAACTAAACTTATTATTCCTTCCCACCTCCTACGATGGTCCAATTGGTCTCTTGACTTTACTATATTCACTTAAAATCCAACCTGGATATTGTGGTTTTTCCTATTGATTTGGGATTTTTGTCCGGGGCTATTGAGAATGGCGTTCGGATTTTTCTAGTATTGTAGAAATTCAATTCCATTGCATTATATCAAAACTGGTGTACACTATGTTCAAAATTTGGTTTGCACTGTGATAAGTTAACTTGCATTACATTAGTTTCGATTGTATTCGATCAACTTGAACTTGTATAAATTATATTACACCTTACATGTCAATTTTATAAACTTTTCATGTATACATAATACAACATAATAGTTATTGAGAAAACAATTAGTTAGATTTAAACCAAAAATAACAATATTTAGAAGACTCTCTACAAGAAGGCACACGATTTTCGACAGTTGAAAACCGTCGGGGCCGTCCGTAGCCGTCGGAAACTGACGCAAAAAACCATAGTAAGTTGTCTCGTCGCCGCACAGTTTTTCTGACGGCTTCCAACAGCATCCATCGTACAATTTCCGACGGATGCCGATAGAGAACCCGATGGCGCTGGACGGCCGTCGAAGACACGTGGCCGATTAAGAGGAAGCAACAAACGGCCACTCGCCGTCGGAAGCCGTCGGAAACTGTTTACCTGTAAGCCGTTGCCAGCCATCGCAAACCGTCGGAATACCTAAAATATTTTTCCATAATTATGCTACATGCTATCCTCACATATATAATTCAGAAATATAATATAGTCACACACAACCACATATCGAATTCAGATATTCAATATAATCTCAAATCATACAAATATACTCAAATCACATAAAGAAAATTAAACCAACCATATAACATTAAACCAACCAAAACTTCGTTAACATAATATACATATATGTCATCATACAATATATACACCGTGAAACACCAACAAATCTCACACCATCAACAACTCAAATATCACCATCAACAACTCACCACCATCAACTCACAAATGTCAAACTGACCATCACCAAATGTACCATCAAATAATATACAAAACAAATCTCAATGTATCATTAAAAAATACCAAACAATGTCGAATAACAAAAAAACATACCTATTACTCCTGTCAATCACCCCCAGAACCTATGAAACCAGCTGAAGATGGAAAGCGGCCACCATACCGCTGCATGTACTCGGCTATACGCTGGTCCAGCGGTTATGTCATCTCAATGGCCTGTCGACGGTTCTTGTAACGAAGAGAATTTTGCCCGCTCGAAAATCGACATCCATAATTTACATCGTACTCGAATGCCATAGATTCGACCATTCAAATCCGAGTCGCCGGAGCTTATAACACAGTTAAGTAAATAACACAGCGGAAGAAGAAGAATAATACATTGATATACAATATCTGATACAATATCTGATACAACAGAATGATACAATGAATATCAATATACATCAGAGGTATGATACAAGAAATAGCAGCGGAAAGAAAATAGATAACACCAGCAGCAGATAATCTCCATCTCCAAAACGCCAATCCGGAAATAGCTTGAACTGTCAATAACGATGCACAAAGATAAGCAAGTGCAGTCCGATCCAAAGACAGAACTAGCTCCAGAAAATCTACTAATCCTGACTATCTGAAAAACCCAACTCTAGACTGCTCGTGTAGAAAAATTTTGAGCACCCAGAGTTTAGGAAAGAAACAATAAACTCTGGATCAGTCATGGGACTGGTGTGAGCAACAAAAACAATTTATCTTTAAAAAGAAATAGCAAGAGAATTTTAAAGTCAATTCGCAATGCTTTTTGAAAATGTAACTACCATAAGACCTCTTACCACACACACAATGCAAACGCAGACTTGGAGGAGATTTCTTCTTATGTTAGTCAAAGATGCTTACTACGCAAAATCAAATCATTTTTGATATTATTATTAGTGCATAGTGGAAAAAGTATTTCTAAAATAGAATATCAATCTTAGCCAGCATAGATGTTTAGGAAAGAAACAATAAACTCTGGATCAGTCATGGGACTGGTGTGAGCAACAAAAACACTTTATCTTTAAAAACAAATAGCAAGAGAATTTTAAAGTCAATTCGCAATGCTTTTTGAAAATGTAACTACCATAAGACCTCTTACCACACACATAATGCAAACGCAGACTTGGAGGAGATTTCTTCTTATGTTAGTCAAAGATGCTTACTACGCAAAATCAAATCATTTTTGATATTATTATTAGTGCATAGTGGAAAAAGTATTTCGAAAATAGAATATCAATCTTAGCCAGCATAGATACCATTATATTATGCCTGCTATAGCTGCCTCCTGAGGAGACAGGTTATACAATTGAAATTGTAAAGGCTCGTATTGTTTCTTTGGATTTCCAACAAATGGTCAGGCCAAGGAACTTCCCATTGCCACATGGAAACGCCTCTGGAAGGACGTCCCGAGAACCTAACCGGATCTCTGCCAACACAAGGCCGGGTTACCTCTAACTGGGTAACTACTGACACGAATATGCCATCTCCCAGTTGTAACCAACCTTTAACCGGGGCCCCAGCAACAAATCACAAAGTAAGATATATATATATATACTTGCGACATCCACATAAGTTAAGTATCTGGGCTCCATACCATGATACCACTTCTATCCAGAAGGAAATGAACATACCCTAAGGGGCGCTACCCCCAATAACCTTGCTGCATCTTTCCTGTTTTGACCATTCCGGGGTGTGAGGTTCGACGAAGTCTCGTCCACAAAGCTACGCTTTGTCACAAAGCCATGCTTTGGGTCAATGATCAAAGAAATGATCACAAAGATAAATGATCAAACAAATGATCATATCACAAATGATCAAACAATGATCATCACACAGCAACACTCAGCATGTCACATTACCAAATTGAGAATATATCACTGATAAATTTCAACTACATAACCTCTGAGCTCGTACGTCTCAGAGAAGGGTGTTAAGCTAAAAGAATAAATTCTCCGCCACCAAACAGAAATGTATTTGAAAGAAATCAGCTTTATATCTCAAAGTGTAATGTCGGACATGTAACCATACAAGTCTGTTCCGGGTTCGAACAGAACCGAAGGCACTTCTTACGAAGCCCTTGCAAATCCGGATAATTTTCTAATCACGTCCGGACTTCCCACCACAAAGGATGATCAAATCTCTATACCGGGGACCAGTCGATGTAGAGACATTCGACGAGTTGTCCTTTCGTTTTAGAAAATATCTGGTCTTCAACACCAGTCTTCAAATGCTATCCATATACGATGTATCACTATTCGGAATGGGTTATGCGACCCAAAGGTCCTTTCCCGGTTAACCCAAATAGTGAGCGAAATATTTAAAACATATGGATATGGGATTTCAATTAAGCCACAACTTAAAACCCAAAACTTTCTTCCAAAATAGTTTAAACCAATCATCATTTCAAATCTTTAAATAAAAAAGATTTATTTCACAAAGTTCACCCCGTTTCACAAAGATTCATTCATAGGTTTCAAAACAATTTCCGTTTCAATTGGATTAACTCGTTAAATCTTTAAAACAAAGATTCAACTTATAGCTTTCAAAACAATTTCATTTCGAATGGTTTAAACAAATCATCATTTTAAATCTGTTAAAAATAAACAGATTCAATTCATAGCTTTCAAAAAGAATTTATTCATAACTTGGAAAACCATTTTTTTAATTCAATCTTGAAATTCCTTTAATTAAACAGGAATTTCATTTCTTATCTGAAAGCTTTTATCTTCTGAAAACAAACAGTTTCATTTCATAAAATCTGATTCATTCATACGAGTTGAAATCCTTGGGTTAAATCCAAATTCTCAAACAATACTTTTAAAAGTGGTTTAAATTCATATAACTTGTACAGCATCTTAAATCCCTAGTTTCGAATCATAGAATTCAATTTCAAACTTGAATTCAATCAAATTATTTAAATTTCAAAACTTAATCAAGTTATTCGAAAATAAGTTTTATCTTTGAAATTCCATTTCAAAAGCTTTTCACTTTAAACCCAATCCATACCCAAAACATTTGAATTCAAATTGTCTAAAAATTATTTCAAAAATCCGTGACTTAATAGATTCCCTCGTGAAATCCATATTTGTGTGTGTAGGGTGTGGTCCAGGGGTTTAACACAACAGTGCAACATCATTCAATCATCACATATTAAAACACAGAAATATAGTTGATAAGCGATATTAACTATCACGCTTATAGTTCATTCACAGATCACAGATATATATATCACAGATAAGTAAATTACAGATCACAACATAAATCAGGGTATATCACAAAGCATCACATATCAGGGATATCAAACAATTCACATTCAATAGAATCCAAACATTCATAAGTAAGGTCAATTTATATCTGATTAAAATTAATTTATACCAGATTAATTACTTATGAATAAACTACAAATCTTGGTTAATTAATCATTAATTAATTATAAACCATTTTTATTAATTAACCTTTAAATCATTTATTAATTATCCTCAAATTAATTACCTTAATTTATACATCATACTAATTAATTAACCTTAAACTAATTACTTAATTAATTAACCCCTTAATTGCTTTCATTAAGTAATTAACAATTTACAATTGATTATCTTAATTTATAAGTCTTATTAATTCAAATCAAATTTAATCACATAATTTAATTACTTAATAATTTCTAGTTAATTTTCTTCATTAACTAATAACATTTCTTAAATTACTTTCTTAAGAAATTATCTTAGATTAATTCATCATTAATCATTTCTAATTTAAAATTAAATCTAAATTATTTATTTATAAATTAAATAAGTTATTCTTTAATTACTTTATTTCATTAATCCAAATCATAAATAAAATCATCATTAAATTTTATTAATTTATGATCTCTAATTATATTTAAATTAATTACTTTCAGTTTAAATTCAAACTCAAATACTTTTATACTTAAAAGTTTTAAACCCAATTTAGATTTCAAAATTTAAATTATTTCAAACCTCAGATTCAACTACTTTGAATTCATATTCAATTTCAGATTTTAAACTTAGTTTAAATTTCCAGTTTGCATTTAAACTTTACTTTAAATTTAAAAACAACAGAACAGGTTTCTGTTTTTATTAAAACGTGAAACAACATCAACACTCAAGCAACTCGAATTTTACTTCGAGACAAAGCCTTAGCTGCTTCGAGCTAATCCTCAACTTACTCGAGACAAACCCGAGTAAACAAAACCCCTCAACCCAAACATTCACCAGCCTCCAGACGTGCACATGCACGTGTACGAACGCCGCCGACCACCGGTGATCCTTGCGACGCTGCTCCACGACCCCACGATCTCCTTCGATCACGAAGACGTACCCAGATTTCATGAATACCCACCGAGTTGAAATCGAGATAAAATCTTGACCAAACAGCATAGCCATGGCCAGAACTTCGCCCTTCCCCATCGCCTCCGTTCTCGAAACCACTGGCCACCTTCACCGAAGCTGCGACAAACCTTCCAGCACCCATTCCCCCACTCGCGATCCCCTCCGACCACCCATCAACGCCGGAAATGCCCCGAGAAGCACCACGATAAATGCTAGGTATAAAACCTTATTTCATCTTCAATCCATTTCTCCAACCATAAAAAAATTTATAATCATTTTTCCTACAATCTATCCTATATCATCTCCCTCCATATTAAATCTGGAAGTTTGATTTTTTTCTTGATCGATGGAAATTGACCTTTTTGTCAATCACGTTCAACTTGAAAATCCAGACAATTCTTGAATCTGAAAATCTTGAAACTATATTCTAAAATCATGATTTTCTGTTACGAATCGTTTCCTGAGATCCAAACGAGAAATCATAATCAATGGTTTTATCTTGAGTTAAATTATTACTGTCATATTCAAATTGCAGGTAAATTACTTAATAATTTTACTTGTTTTTATTTTTAGAATTGGTATTACCTCATTACAACCAATTTCTTTTTAAACATCACATTTTATAATGATTTAGATAAAGAGTTAAAAATTATTCTTGAAAAATCTTAAACCTGTTAAACAACAGAGCATGCCTATACAAGTACCCAGGCATGCATACTTACCCTTGTGTCCCCAGAAAAAAAAACATTTCCCAATCATCATTTTCACTCATCATCACAGGCATTTTTAAGTAAAGAAGATCAAGTTTTAAGGTGAAGTTTACTCACAAACAAACATACAGATTCAAAGTAGAAAGTTTGCTCACCTGAAAAATGCAGAGCTTTTGAAAAAGAATTGGGAAGTTTTGAAAATTTGCATGCTTGATTTCTTTAGAACTTAAATGCTTAATTCTGAAAACTCGAAAACTTAGATCTTTGAAACTTGATTCCAGGCCTGATAAAATGGCTACAGAGATTTATTTCAGTTTCTGGTTGAAGGTTTTAGAATGTTTTGAGGAAAAAGGTTTCATTTGATTTTTTTGGTTTGCATTTGTTTTAAAAATGAAAAGAGAAGATTGATATATGTATAAAAAGATAATTCGTGAACAGGTATGCATTTCTTGGCTGGTACAACATTTTTTTACAGTGTGATATTATTTGTTTGTACAATACAAGTACATATATATTTTTATCTTTTTATCAAGTCAGAGATTTTTCTCTTGTTTGGCCGGCTGAAATCATGCTTTGTCTACTTTATATTGTTTTCTTTCTTTAGTTTATTAAACGGGATCTCGGCTGATAAGATTTTGTAATGGCATGCATTAATTGCCATTGTCCTTTGCTTTAGTTAAATATATTTGTTTGTACAGATTGAATACATTTTATTTCTTTTTGCTTGCATACTAAACTTCTTTACATGCTACATACTTTATGTCAATAGATTTTCCTTTTACTTTGTTTATTTGTACAAAAATGTGAATTCTTAGCATGTTTGCATTAATGAGGTTATACAAATCATACTTTCCCTCCTTCATTTCAGCTGCACAAAGGTATGTGAAGACATGGTTGACTTCTTCCTTTATAAACTTTTTGTTTTTCATGTGTCTTTGCCCTTTTGTTTATTTTTAAATTGTCTTTATAATTGAATGTGTATTTTTAGTCATTGGTTATAGTTTTTAACTTATGTACAAATATACTTTTTACTTTATTTTACTTGTGTTATTTGTTTGCAAGTTATCCTTATGTACATGAATAAAATTTATTCGTTTTGCTTGTTGACTATGCTTTTATTTCTATTCATAGCTTAAGTATTAATTATTACTTTATAAAATAATAAAACTTCTATTTTATCATACTTTATATTTTTTTATAAACTCAAATTATTATTAAACCATTTACTTGAGATTTTTATTCCAAATCCAATATATACATATATTTTCTATTTGAATCGGGGAAACTCGCTTCACTTTATCGATTTATTTTACTATTTTTATTCAAAATTCAATAAATTATTAATTTAAATTACATAAAAATCTGGGGTCGTTACAAACTTCCCCCCTTAAAATAATTTCGTCCTCGAAATTCGCAGGCATGAAAATAACACAGAGATAGATAGATTCGATCTCTTATAATTCCTCAAACTTACGATATGAATTCCAAACTCAAGTCAGAATATCTCAGAATACATACCAATTTGTCCCTCTTCGGACTTTGGTATTCACAAAAAAATTACAATAGAATTTCAAAATTTGGTTTCAAACGATATCGTTTTATTGATTCAATTCAAGTTTATCCTCATATTCTATTAACCAATTTACCTCAAATTAAAATTTCCAATTCCAAATTCATTAAAGTTTAAATCAAAAAGCTGATAAGAAACCGATGAAGATACGAAGTAAAAATTTCCTACAACGGTTCGTAGAGCCATCATCACACCGAAACTTCTTCTTGTAGCTGGTACGAAGAAATGAAAAGAATTTGGAATCGAATCAAAGAAGATTAATAGAGAAAGATTGTTTCCACTGTTGCATGGTACTGACCATTTATAGTCGTATTCCCTTGTCCCCTATCTCGTCCTCTTCTTGCACTCATACTCACTATCAGTGGATAGTAAGAGAATTTACTGAGACGTTCGAACAGATATCTTAGGGATACACTCATTCTAGGGATACTTCACCCTATCTCTAATGAGTTACTTAATGTGTTATACTCATAAGCTAAAGTTCAACCTTAGCTCTGATACCAAATGTAATAGTCCAAAAACAGTGGTCACAACCGGTAGGCTTTTCAACCATCCCAGCCCCACCGTGGCTCACACTGGCACCTCGCATTTACTTTTACGGCCAGCCTCTCGACTGTCACGGCCTCTGCCTAACCAACCCATCCCTCTCAGGGACATGTAGGGGTAAGAGTCTCCCGTTCGCCACCAAACCGCGAAGCGAGAACCCCCTATCATGCTGTAATATAGCAAATGCGATCCATATACGACGTATCACTATTCGGAATGGGTTATGCGACCCAAAGGTCCTTTCCCGGTTAACCCGAATAGTGAGCGAAATATTTAAAACATATGGATATGGGACTTCAATTAAGCCACAACTTAAAACCCAAAACTTTCTTCCAAAATAGTTTAAACCAATCATCATTTCAAATCTTTAAATAAAAAAGATTTATTTCACAAAGTTCACCCTGTTTCACAAAAATTCATTCATAGGTTTCAAAACAATTTCCGTTTCAATTGGATTAACTCGTTAAATCTTTAAAACAAAGATTCAACTTATAGCTTTCAAAACAATTTCATTTCGAATGGTTTAAACAAATCATCATTTTAAATCTGTTAAAAATAAACAGATTCAATTCATAGCTTTCAAAAAGAATTTATTCATAACTTGGAAAACCATTTTTTTAATTCAATCTTGAAATTCCTTTAATTAAACAGGAATTTCATTTCTTATCTGAAAGCTTTTATCTTTTGAAAACAAACAGTTTCATTTCATAAAATCTGATTCATTCATACGAGTTGAAATCCTTGGGTTAAATCCAAATTCTCAAACAATACTTTTAAAAGTGGTTTAAATTCATATAACTTGTACATCATCTTAAATCCCTAGTTTCGAATCATAGAATTCAATTTCAAACTTGAATTCAATCAAATTGTTTAAATTTCAAAACTTAATCAAGTTATTCGAAAATAAGTTTTATCTTTGAAATTCCATTTCAAAAGCTTTTCACTTTAAACCCAATCCATACCCAAAACATTTGAATTCAAATTGTCTAAAAATTATTTCAAAAATCCGTGACTTAATAGATTCCCTCGTGAAATCCATATTTGTGTGTGTAGGGTGTGGTCCAGGGGTTTAACACAACAGTGCAACATCATTCAATCATCACATATTAAAATACAAAAATATAGTTGATAAGCGATATTAACTATCACGCTTATCGTTCATTCACAGATCACAGATATATATCACAGATAAGTAAATTACAGATCACAACATAAATCAGGGTATATCATAAAGCATCACATATCGGGGATATCAAACAATTCACATTCAATAGAATCCAAACATTCATAAGTAAGGTCAATTTATATCTGATTAAAATTAATTTATACCAGATTAGTTACTTATGAATAAACTACAAATCTTGGTTAATCAATCATTAATTAATTATAAACCATTTTTATTAATTAACCTTTAAATCATTTATTAATTATCCTAAAATTAATTACCTTAATTTATACATCATATTAATTAATTAACCTTAAACTAATTACTTAATTAATTAACCCCTTAATTGCTTTCATTAAGTAATTAACAATTTACAATTGATTATCTTAATTTATAAGTCTTATTAATTCAAATCAAATTTAATCACATAATTTAATTACTTAATAATTTCTAGTTAATTTTCTTCATTAACTAATAACATTTCTTAAATTACTTTCTTAAGAAATTATCTTAGATTAATTCATCATTAATCATTTCTAATTTTAAATTAAATCTAAATTATTTATTTATAAATTAAATAAATTATTCTTTAATTACTTTATTTCATTAATCCAAATCATAAATAAAATCATCATTAAATTTTATTAATTTATGATCTCTAATTATATTTAAATTAATTACTTTCAGTTTAAATTCAAACTCAAATACGTTTATATTTAAAAGTTTTAAACCCAATTTAGATTTCAAAATTTAAATTATTTCAAACCTCAGATTCAACTACTTTGAATTCATATTCAATTTCAGATTTTAAACTTAGTTTAAATTTCCAGTTTGCATTTAAACTTTACTTTAAATTTAAAAACAACAGAACAGGTTTTTGTTTTTATTAAAACCTGAAACAACATCAATACTCAAGCAACTCGAATTTTACTTCGAGACAAAGCCTTAGCTGCTTCAAGCTAATCCTCAACTTACTCGAGACAAACCCGAGTAAACAAAACCCCTCAACCCAAACATTCACCAGCCTCTAGACGTGCACATGCACGTGTACGAACGCCGCCGACCACCGGCGATCCTCGCGACGATGCTCCACGACCCCACGATCTCCTTCGATCACGAAGACGTACCCAGATTTCATGAATACCCACCAAGTCGAAATCGAGATAAAATCTCGACCAAACAGCATAGCCATGGCCAGAACTTCGCCCTTCCCCATCGCCTTCGTTCTCGAAACCACCGGCCACCTTCACCGAAGCTGCGACACACCTTCCAGCACCCATTCCCCCACTCGCGATCCCCTCCGATCACCCATCGACGCCGGAAATGCCCCGAGAAGCACCACGATAAATGCTGGGTATAAAACCCTATTTCATCTTCAATCCACTTCTCCAACCATAAAAAAAATTATAATCATTTTTCCTACAATCTATCCTATATCATCTCCCTCCAGATTAAATTTGGAAGTTTGATTTTTTCTTGATCGGTGGAAATTGACCTTTTTGTCAATCACGTTCAACTTGAAAATCCAGACAATTCTTGAATCTGAAAATCTTGAAACTATATTCTAAAATCATGATTTTCTGTTACGAATCGTTTCCTGAGATCCAAACGAGAAATCATAATCAATGATTTTTATCTTGAGTTAAATTATTACTGTCATATTCAAATTGTAGCTAAATTACTTAATAATTTTACTTGTTTTTATTTTTAGAATTGGTATTACCTCATTACAACCAATTTCTTTTTAAACATCACATTTTATAATGATTTAGATAAAGAGTTAAAAATTATTCTTGAAAAATCTTAAACCTGTTAAACAACAGAGCATGCTTATACAAGTACCCAGGCATGCATACTTACCCTTGTGTCCCCAGAAAAAAAAACATTTCCCAATCATCATTTTCACTCATCATCACAGGCATTTTTAAGTAAAGAAGATCAAGTTTTAAGGTGAAGTTTACTCACAAACAACCATACAGATTCAAAGTAGAAAGTTTGCTCACCTGAAAAATGCAGAGCTTTTGAAAAAGAATTGGGAAGTTTTGAAAATTTGCATGCTTGATTTCTTTAGAACTGAAATGCTTAATTCTAAAAACTCGAAAACTTAGATCTTTGAAACTTGATTCCAGGCTTGATAAAATGGCTACAGAGATTTATTTCAGTTTCTGGTTGAAGGTTTTAGAATGTTTTGAGGAAAAAGGTTTCATTTGATTTTTTTGGTTTGCATTTGTTTTAAAAATGAAAAGAGAAGATTGATATATGTATAAAAAGATAATTCGTGAACAGGTATGCATTTCTTGGCTGGTACAACATTTTTTTACAGTGTGATATTATTTGTTTGTACAATACAAGTACATATATATTTTTATCTTTTTATCAAGTCAGAGATTTTTCTCTTGTTTGGCCGGCTGAAATCATGCTTTGTCTACTTTATATTGTTTTCTTTCTTTAGTTTATTAAACGGGATCTCGGCTGATAAGATTTTGTAATGGCATGCATTAATTGCCATTGTCCTTTGCTTTAGTTAAATATATTTGTTTGTACAGATTGAATACATTTTATTTCTTTTTGCTTGCATACTTAACTTCTTTACAGGCTACATACTTTATGTCAATAGATTTTCCTTTTACTTTGTTTATTTGTACAAAAATGTGAATTCTTAGCATGTTTGCATTAATGAGGTTATACAAATCATACTTTCCCTCCTTCATTTCAGCTGCACAAAGGTATGTGAAGACATGGTTGACTTCTTCCTTTATAAACTTTTTGTTTTTCATGTGTCTTTGCCCTTTTGTTTATTTTTAAATTGTCTTTATAATTGAATGTGTATTTTTAGTCATTGGTTATAGTTTTTAACTTATGTACAAATATACTTTTTACTTTATTTTACTTGTGTTATTTGTTTGCAAGTTATCCTTATGTACATGAATAAAATTTATTCGTTTTGCTTGTTGACTATGCTTTTATTTCTATTCATAGCTTAAGTATTAATTATTACTTTATAAAATAAGAAAACTTCTATTTTATCATAATTTATATTTTTTTATAAACTCAAATTATTATTAAACCATTTACTTGAGATTTTTATTCCAAATCCAATATATACATATATTTTCTATTTGAATCGGGGAAACTCGCTTCACTTTATCGATTTATTTTACTATTTTTATTCAAAATTCAATAAATTATTAATTTAAATTACATAAAAATCTGGGGTCGTTACAAACTTCCCCCCTTAAAATAATTTCGTCCTCGAAATTCGCAGGCATGAAAATAACACAGAGATAGATAGATTCGATCTCTTATAATTCCTCAAACTTACGATATGAATTCCAAACTCAAGTCAGAATATCTCAGAATACATACCAATTTGTCCCTCTTCGGACTTTGGTATTCACAAAAAAATTACAATAGAATTTCAAAATTTGGTTTCAAACGATATCGTTTTATTGATTCAATTCAAGTTTATCCTCATATTCTATTAACCAATTTACCTCAAATTAAAATTTCCAATTCCAAATTCATTAAAGTTTAAATCAAAAAGCTGATAAGAAACCGATGAAGATACGAAGTAAAAATTTCCTACAACGGTTCGTAGAGCCATCATCACACCGAAACTTCTTCTTGTAGCTGGTACGAAGAAATGAAAAGAATTTGGAATCGAATCAAAGAAGATTGATAGAGAAAGATTGTTTCCACTGTTGCATGGTACTGACCATTTATAGTCGTATTCCCTTGTCCCCTATCTCGTCCTCTTCTTGCACTCATACTCACTATCAGTGGATAGTAAGAGAATTTACTGAGACGTTCGAACAGATATCTTAGGGATACACTCATTCTAGGGATACTTCACCCTATCTCTAATGAGTTACTTAATGTGTTATACTCATAAGCTAAAGTTCAACCTTAGCTCTGATACCAAATGTAATAGTCCAAAAACAGTGGTCACAACCGGTAGGCTTTTCAACCATCCCAGCCCCACCGTGGCTCACACTGGCACCTCGCATTTACTTTTACGGCCAGCCTCTCGACTGTCACGGCCTCTGCCTAACCAACCCATCCCTCTCAGGGACATGTAGGGGTAAGAGTCTCCCGTTCGCCACCAAACCGCGAAGCGAGAACCCCCTATCATGCTGTAATATAGCAAATGCGATCCATATACGACGTATCACTATTCGGAATGGGTTATGCAACCCAAAGGTCCTTTCCCGGTTAACCCGAATAGTGAGCGAAATATTTAAAACATATGGATATGGGACTTCAATTAAGCCACAACTTAAAACCCAAAACTTTCTTCCAAAATAGTTTAAACCAATCATCATTTCAAATCTTTAAATAAAAAAGATTTATTTCACAAAGTTCACCCTGTTTCACAAAAATTCATTCATAGGTTTCAAAACAATTTCCGTTTCAATTGGATTAACTCTTTAAATCTTTAAAACAAAGATTCAACTTATAGCTTTCAAAACAATTTCATTTCGAATGGTTTAAACAAATCATCATTTTAAATCTGTTAAAAATAAACAGATTCAATTCATAGCTTTCAAAAAGAATTTATTCATAACTTGGAAAACCATTTTTTTAATTCAATCTTGAAATTCCTTTAATTAAACAGGAATTTCATTTCTTATCTGAAAGCTTTTATCTTTTGAAAACAAACAGTTTCATTTCATAAAATCTGATTCATTCATACGAGTTGAAATCCTTGGGTTAAATCCAAATTCTCAAACAATACTTTTAAAAGTGGTTTAAATTCATATAACTTGTACATCATCTTAAATCCCTAGTTTCGAATCATAGAATTCAATTTCAAACTTGAATTCAATCAAATTATTTAAATTTCAAAACTTAATCAAGTTATTCGAAAATAAGTTTTATCTTTGAAATTCCATTTCAAAAGCTTTTCACTTTAAACCCAATCCATACCCAAAACATTTGAATTCAAATTGTCTAAAAATTATTTCAAAAATCCGTGACTTAATAGATTCCCTCGTGAAATCCATATTTGTGTGTGTAGGGTGTGGTCCAGGGGTTTAACACAACAGTGCAACATCATTCAATCATCACATATTAAAATACAGAAATATAGTTGATAAGCGATATTAACTATCACGCTTATCGTTCATTCACAGATCACAGATATATATATCACAGATAAGTAAATTACAGATCACAACATAAATCAGGGTATATCACAAAGCATCACATATCAGGGATATCAAACAATTCACATTCAATAGAATCCAAACATTCATAAGTAAGGTCAATTTATATCTGATTAAAATTAATTTATACCAGATTAATTACTTATGAATAAACTACAAATCTTGGTTAATTAATCATTAATTAATTATAAACCATTTTTATTAATTAACCTTTAAATCATTTATTAATTATCCTAAAATTAATTACCTTAATTTATACATCATATTAATTAATTAACCTTAAACTAATTACTTAATTAATTAACCCCTTAATTGCTTTCATTACGTAATTAACAATTTACAATTGATTATCTTAATTTATAAGTCTTATTAATTCAAATCAAATTTAATCACATAATTTAATTACTTAATAATTTCTAGTTAATTTTCTTCATTAACTAATAACATTTCTTAAATTACTTTCTTAAGAAATTATCTTAGATTAATTCATCATTAATCATTTCTAATTTTAAATTAAATCTAAATTATTTATTTATAAATTAAATAAATTATTCTTTAATTACTTTATTTCATTACTCCAAATCATAAATAAAATCATCATTAAATTTTATTAATTTATGATCTCTAATTATATTTAAATTAATTACTTTCAGTTTAAATTCAAACTCAAATACTTTTATACTTAAAAGTTTTAAACCCAATTTAGATTTCAAAATTTAAATTATTTCAAACCTCAGATTCAACTACTTTGAATTCATATTCAATTTCAGATTTTAAACTTAGTTTAAATTTCCAGTTTGCATTTAAACTTTACTTTAAATTTAGAAACAATAGAACTGGTTTCTGTTTTTATTAAAACCTGAAACAACATCAGTACTCAAGCAACTCGAATTTTACTTCGAGACAAAGCCTTAGCTGCTTCGAGCTAATCCTCAACTTACTCGAGACAAACCCGAGTAAACAAAACCCCTCAACCCAAGCATTCACCAGCCTCCAGACGTGCACATGCACGTGTACGAACGCCGCCGACCACCGGCGATCCTCGCGACGATGCTCCACGACCCCACGATCTCCTTCGATCACGAAGACGTACCCAGATTTCACGAATACCCACCGAGTCGAAATCGAGATAAAATCTCGACCAAACAGCATAGCCATGGCCAGAACTTCGCCCTTCCCCATCGCCTCCGTTCTCGAAACCACTGGCCACCTTCACCGAAGCTGCGACACACCTTCCAGCACCCAATCCCCCACTCGCGATCCCCTCCGATCACCCATCGACGCTGAAAATGCCCCGAGAAGCACCACGATAAATGCTGGGTATAAAACCCTATTTCATCTTCAATCCACTTCTCCAACCATAAAAAAATTTATAATCATTTTTCCTACAATCTATCCCATATCATCTCCCTCCAGATTAAATCTGGAAGTTTGATTTTTTTTTTGATCGAAGGAAATTGACCTTTTTGTCAATCACGTTCAACTTGAAAATCCAGACGATTCTTGAATCTGAAAATCTTGAAACTATATTCTAAAATCATGATTTTCTGTTACGAATCGTTTCCTGAGATCCAAACGAGAAATCGTAATCAATGATTTTTATCTTGAGTTAAATTATTACTGTCATATTCAAATTGCAGGTAAATTACTGAATAATTTTACTTGTTTTTATTTTTAGAATTGGTATTACCTCATTACAACCAATTTCTTTTTAAACATCACATTTTATAATGATTTAGATAAAGAGTTAAAAATTATTCTTGAAAAATCTTAAACCTGTTAAACAACAGAGCATGCATATACAAGTACCCAGGCATGCATACTTACCCTTGTGTCCCCAGAAAAAAAAACATTTCCCAATCATCATTTTCACTCATCATCACAGGCATTTTTAAGTAAAGAAGATGAAGTTTTAAGGTGAAGTTTACTCACAAACAACCATACAGGTTCAAAGTAGAAAGTTTGCTCACCTGAAAAATGCAGAGCTTTTGAAAAAGAATTGGGATGTTTTGAAAATTTGCATGCTTGATTTCTTTAGAACTGAAATTCTTATATCTGAAAACTCGAAAACTTAGATCTTTGAAACTTGATTCCAGGCTTGATAAAATGGCTACAGAGATTTATTTCAGTTTCTGGTTGAAGGTTTTAGAATGTTTTGAGGAAAAAGGTTTCATTTGATTTTTTTTGGTTTGCATTTGTTTTAAAAATGAAAAGAGAAGATTGATATATGTATAAAAAGATAATTCGTGAACAGGTATGCATTTCTTGGCTGGTACAACATTTTTTTACAATGTGATATTATTTGTTTGTACAATACAAGTACATATATATTTTTATCTTTTTATCAAGTCAGAGATTTTTCTCTTGTTTGGCCGGCTGAAATCTTGCTTTGTCTACTTTATATTGTTTTCTTTCTTTAGTTTATTAAACGGAATCTCGGCTGATAAGATTTTGTAATGGCATGCATTAATTGCCATTGTCCTTTGCTTTAGTTAAATATATTTGTTTGTACAGATTGAATACATTTTATTTCTTTTTGCTTGCATACTAAACTTCTTTACAGGCTACATACTTTATGTCAATAGATTTTCCTTTTACTTTGTTTATTTTTACAGAAATGTGAATTCTTAGCATATTTGCATTAATGAGGTTATACAAATCATACTTTCCCTCCTCCGCGGGTAGTGAGAAATATGACGGTTGCAAAACTTGGGTTAAAACGCCGTAAAAATCATTTATGTGATTTTTTGGATCATCGCTACCTTTAACAAATACACCTGTATTATTAGTTAATTTTTCAGCACCATATTCTTTGGTGTTAAATTTATATCCATTGACGAAATATATTGGATATGTCTTGACATTACTTTTTGGTCCCAACGTAAGATGTTTCAATCCTTCGTCGACCACACAATTTTGTTGTTCATAAACTTACTTTGAAAACCAATCAGAAAATTCTTTACTAAGATCTCCGAGTGGATGTTCTCTTTCATAAATATTGCATATATGGATAAAATATTGCATTAAATTCTACATGCGCATGCATTATTGAAATGAATAAATCAAGAATTATTATTTCATACCTAACAAATGGTGCAACCTCAGCACAATTAAGAAGAATATAAGTGTGTGCTACATGAAGATCTTTATCGTCTAACCATACATCTACACAATTTTCAGAAGGTCGATCATGTTGTCTAAAAATAGATAACATTATTTGAGAGGACTCTTGTTCATCGCCTTCATCATTACGTTGAACACTTTCAAATGATATATTCACATTGTCATTGAAATAGTGAGAGAAATAGAACCAAGCTTCTTCTTCGATGTATGATTTACAGATCGAACCTTCAACTCGTGCTTTTTACCTCACTTTTTCTTCAGATGATTTAAGTATCTATGAAAAATTAATTTACATTAACTTTAACTTTCGAATATAATTAAATTAATCGATATCATATTTCATGCCTCTCGAATGGATACATCCATCCATATTGCATAGGACCTCGAACTCGTGCTTCAGATGGGAGATAAACAGGTAAATGCTCCATTACATTAAAAAACCTGTTGGAAATATTTTCTCCAATTTGCAGGGCAATATAGGAATATCTTCTACAAGTTTACGTAAACGTTGAACTTTTAACGTAGTCGAACAAAGCTCTTTGTAAAATAGGCTAAGTTCCGTTATTACCTTCCAAACATTTAAGAGCAATAGTTCTTTGAATATGACGGGTAATAAATTTCCATCATTATGTGACAGCCGTGCCTTTTCATTCCACTCAATCTAATATTTTTAAAGTCAACACATCTACGAAGATTTGATGAAATCCCATCAGGAAATCTTAATCCTTCCACCCATTTTAACACAACTTTAAATTGATTAATATCTAACTCATAACAAGCTTTGGATTTTTTATTGTTGTTTGGTTTCATATGAAGCTCAGGCGTTTGCATAATTCTTGTATATCGCGTCTTGATTTCAAATCGTCCTTAGTCTTCCCTTTGACATTCAAAATTGTGTTAAAAACATTATCAAATACATTTTTCTCGTTGTGCATCACATCAATATTATGACGAAGAAGAAGATCTTTCTGATAAGGAAACTCCCAAAATATACTTTGTTTGCACCAATTATGAATAGTCGATTTACCTGCAATTTCAGTTTATACTACAGTTTCACGTATCTTTGGATAGTCCCTTACAAGTTCATATATGTTTTCGCTTGACCATATCGTTGGTGGTTGCCTGGTTTCTATTCTATTAGCTAAAAAAATTTCTATCTCCTCTGGAGGGATGACTGACATAGAGAAAACATCGATGGAATGCAAACCATGAAATTTTATTACCATTCGGTAAAGAAAATGCCCATGTTTCTTCCATGCAATAAGGACAAGCTAGACGATCGGATGTACTCCATCCTAAAGCATTGCATAAGCAGGAAAATCACTTATAGTCCACAACAAAGAAGCAAACATACGAATTTTTTTTCGTTGAAACGTAGTATGTTTCTACTCCTTTGTTCTAGATTGTTTTTAACTCCATAATCAACGGTTGTAAATAAACAACGATTTCTTGTGTCGGATCGTCGGGGCTAGGAATAACAACAGTAAGAAACATACATGGAGTTTTCATACAGATCCACGGAGGTAAATTATAAGGTGTGATGATAATGGATCAAGGCGAATATTTAGCACCAAATTGAAAAATGTTGAAAAACCATCCGTACATAATCCAAGTCTAACATTATGACTCTCTGCCGCTAAAGTGAGATAAGTTTTGTCAAAATGCTTTCATGCTTCTCCATCGACTGGATGTGTCAACGTACCTTCTTTCTCTGTTCTCACAATATGTCATCTCATATGAGGTGCAGTTACAGAAGATGCATATAATCTTTAAAGCCTAGGAGTGATGGGCAAGTAATGCATACGTTTATATGGAACTTCCTTTCACTTCTTTTTTCTTGGTTTGTTCCTTTTCTCGTTATATATTCTACACTTCCTAAGGGTGATGTCCTCTTTCCAAAACAACATGCAGCCATTTAAACATGTATCTATTTTTTGATATGGTAAACCAAAAGGCGACATAAGTTTTTTAACTTCATAGTGATTTTCACGCATTAAATTATCGGACGGCATATGTCGTCTTGCAGCTTGTACAATAGCTGTAAATGCAGCTTCTGTGATGTTGTATTTTGACTTCATCGCAATGTATTTGGGATTACGATAGCTCAGTGCCGCTTTTACAACCATCCCAAAGAGGTTTCTTAGCAGCATCCAATAAATCGTAAAAATATTGCTTCAATATTTGTTTCTTCAACATTTACATCAACTTCAACCATAGGGAACATTGATCGTGCTGCATCTTCAACCATATTTTCTATACGATTTGTCATAACAATTTCATTAGCAGCCACCTCTAATTCAGACTCTACAGGATCATATGCTACGACTTCTCCATGACGATCCTAAGCATAATACTCCGGTATGAAACTGTTTTTGCACAAATGAACTTTCACAATATCTGGTAACAAATACTTCAAATTTTTACACCTACTACACGGATAACGAATTTCTACATCGTTTCCGTTATTACTTAAAGCGAATTCAACAAATACGTTTATACCATTATAAAAATCTTCCTTTATTGAGCCTCTCAGTCCCTTCTTTGATACATCCATCTTCTCCGATCAACAAAATAATCGATCATTTTTCCTATTTAAAAAAATATGTCACAAATTTAAAAATAAATATTGGCCATTTTACGAATCGATATTTATTTTTCAATTTATTGATACATAATCTTATACGCATCAATTTAACCCAACTTAAGAATACAATATTGAAATATTGGTTTATGGTTTTATATTTTGATGGTCAGTCATCCTACTTCCCAATACAAACACAGTAAACGATTACATTTCGTAAATTATTTCGTCTTAAATGATTCAACAAAATTCGACAGCATTTCCTCTTTATTTCCTATATTGTACACAAATGCGTGTACACAGGAAACAAAAAAGAAAATTGACGGTGAAATTTTGTGCACCGTTTAAAACGAAATAATGTACGAAATGTAATTGTTTACAGTGTTTATAACTTGTCCAATACAGGGACAAATCCAGCAAGTTTTGTACCAGATGAATATAAATGTCCATTTTATGACAAAAATGAATATTTATATAACGATAATGTACAACACTTATGGGACCGGGCCAAAAACTCTCTAAGTGACGTAATAAAAAAGTAGTTTATACAAAAATTGGAAATTTTATAGTTTGTCTTCTTATTTGTTATATAATATATTATTGCTTGTAAACGGTTGAAAATTTACTAATTTTATATATTTCAAAAAATTATTAATTTACCACATTATTCCGCGTATTTTATAGAACAAGGTTAATTTAGCGTATTATAGTAGATATGTAAATTATTTTTTTACGACGTTTTCGATAGAAAATAATTTATTTAATTATTAGTATGCGTGTGTCTGTGTATATATAATGATTAATACATATACACACACATATATGAACACATAAACACCTCAATTAACACAAGACAATGCTAAAAATAACACATATATAATGGTTTACACATATACACAAATTCACGAATTATACATACTTTTCACAATTTAATGCTAGTACATGAAATAGTTATTCCATGGGATACTATAAATCATCATTAGCATATTAGAAACAATTAGAATCACTAATTAGCCCTAATTTATCAAATTAGGCAAATCTAGATTTAGGTCAAAAATTAGGATTTTCGCAAAAATTAGAGATTATACCTGAGATTGGAAGCAATAGAGAGTTATTAAGGAGTAGTGCAAGGTCCGAAAGCTTGAATTTGGGGTTTGGAAGCTTGAGAATGGATTTTAGGAATTTTAGGATATAATTTTCGTTCAACTGAAATGAGAAAGAAAGGTCTCGGCCGGGACCTGTATAACGCGAATTTTCGACGGCTTCCAACGGCCGTCAACGGCTAATTTCAAATGGCTTCTGATGGCCCGTCGTAAGCTGTCGTCAAGGGTCGTCGGTATTTCAAGCTTTTCTTATAGTGACTATTTGTAAGAAACAAAGAAAACTAAACTTACTAATATGAAAACATAGTTCGACTAAAAGTAACAATTGAGTTTTCATTTTTTTATGATTCTCGTTGCAAGAAATATAGTAGTGCTTAGTATACTGATCATTACATGAAAGAATAGATCACATATAAGAAATGATTCACGATTTACCTAACGGCATGAAACTAGAATGAAATGAAACTAAAAATAAACTTAGTTCCATCCATAGTTGCAGAACTTAAGTATGAGAGAATATTTCCAAGATAAGGGTAAATTCATAAGAATAAATAATTATTAGTAAGCTGATCAACATCTCCATCACATACGGACAAATTTTCGAAGTGGGCCAATTTCCGAAACAATTTCGCGATTAGTGCTGGTTTTGAAACTTATTATCAAACAAGGCTAGTTTCTGCCCCGTCAACGTCCAGCTCTATATTTTGTAACTGCCTAGCCTATGAGTTGCGCCTAATTTTTATTTATTTTTGTATCGGCGCAACTCCTAGTTACACACACTCAAATAATTTTATAAGAGCCTAGCCCTTCACTTTTATTCACAAAATATTTTGAAAACACTAGCGAAGCTCTGTCAGTTCATCTCTTCATAGATTCAGAAAACTTCATTAGGGTTTCAAGTAAGAAATCCTATATATCTATTTTGGTTTATTGTTTATTTTCTCAACCTATTCTTCTCGAAACCTCTAATTTTCTGAATCTAACGTATATACAGATCCCTTACTGTATATATCAAAAAGAAGAGATCTGAAAAGGTTCGTTGAAGTCATGTCAAATCAAAAAGAAGACAAAGCCAAGGACCTACTGTGAGTGGAAATCTTTGTCTTTCTATCTTAGTAATTGATTAGTGTAGTTTAGATTTGAATTTTTCCTTGGGGAGTTTTGGTTCACGAAAACATCAAATTAAAAACCCCCCCATAGCACTTGTCAATTCTAGTTTGAAATATCAATTGTTTATATTAAAATAATGAGAATTGTGTGGATTTGCAATTTTATTATTTTTACTTTCTATTCCACTTCTTATTCTTTTTCTTTGTATTTGATTAAGGGTTTTGATTAGAAAATGGTGTATGAGGTACGAATTCTTATTCGTAGTTTGCACCGCTTATTTCCAAAATTTTATTGGAAATTCCCTTTTTCTAGTTTCACCTAAAAGAAGTTGAATAGAGCATAGAAAGGAATTGGAATTGTTAGTTTATTAATTTATTCTATTATTTTAATATAATATGTTGAATTTAAATTTTATTTGTATACAGGTCTGTTGATTTGATTGTTGAATATTAGATTTATGGTATTTGGTGGTATAGAATTGAGACTTGTATAATTTTAAAAGAGTTAACATTTAAAACATTAGTTAGGACGTAAAATCCGCATGCTTAGAAATTCCTAGGCGTTTATTTGTGTGTGTGTGTATCCCTGTGTGTGTGTGTAAATATTAACATAAATGACGCATAATTAAAATGTATTAATTATGTAGTAAATAGACAGTCAATTATTATTAAATCCCTATAGGAAAGTAATTAGTGGTAAAAGTGAAATAAAAAGATTCTTATAAGGCCTTAATAACTACGAGATGTGTGCTAATATATGTAGAGAGTGTTTAGATTATGTCTAAGTTGTATGTATGCGATGTCAGTCAAAAGTTGTAACAACCGAGATTTTTGTAAATTGTAATTATCGACAAAATGACGATTTAATCTAGTTGACAATTGATATTGAGTTTTAAATTGTATTTTAAATTCTTTAATAAAATTGTTATTCGTGGTTAGAGATTTTAAATCAATCTGAAATTCATTTTTCTTTTGATTTGTATAATTCTCTATTAAACATTGTAAGTAGAGTAAATAATATTGTGAAACGTTGTTTGGGAATTTGAATCAAATTGATATTCTTTTAAACAATTTTCAAATGATTGAAATGGGCTTTTGAATCTAGCCCATGTTTTTATTCCTTTGTTGCCGTTCTCTTTTGTCAAGGAGAAACCCAACCCCTCCATTCATTCATTCGAAAACCCTAGGCTAAGAAAACGAAACGTAATAATGGCGGCTCCCTTTCGTTCCTCTCCCTTTCGAGATTAGGGTTTCCAGATCAGTAGATAGCGACCGTTAGTGCTCGATTCAACTCGATTGCTTCATTGGGAGATCGTCTCGGGTTATTTGGCGATTGCTGCCTTCTCTCCACTCGCATATGCTTGAATTCATCGAGGCAAAGTTGAGTGATACATATCACTCACATCTAATTCGAACTCCCTGATTCTTCTATTTCTTTCCTTTGTATAAATCTGTTACTGCTTAACATGACTTTGGTCACTTGAGTCTCGGTTGTTAAATTGTGGTTCGATAGTGTGTTTCTCTCTGTTGTTTTCAATTCGCTCGGGTTGAGTACTTGATGGACTTTTGGCTTTGGATTGAAACTGCTACAAGTAAATTTATTTGGAGATGTTAATTTCGTTGTGACCACCAGGATTTCGATTCCTGTAATATCGGTCACTTGATTTTGATTCAATGTTGAGAGTATCTCTGATTTTCTAGTATATGTTTTGTGATGCTTGCTTATCGATTTTCATAGTGTCAATTTCCTTTGACTTCGGTCTTGATCGGTGGTTCGCTGCTTTGATTTTGAACGTTCGATTTTGCTTGATGGTTACGACATTAAAACTTTCCTTTTTCTATTTGTTTTGACTTTTTCAAAGATTGCACACACTTGATTTTTGACATGGTTAACACCTGCTTTGACACGGCTTCGGCCATCTTTGTGTTCATCCCTATCTTCGTCTCTGGCCATCTTCTCTGGTCTCCACTTGAACATTGCATTCGTGAATATGATGTTGTCTGGTTGTTCGAACTTGTTCATGCGATTTCATGTATCACTGCACTGATTTTCTTCAATTCTCTGGCCTCTGCATTCATTGACGTGCACCCTGGTTTGAACTATACTTTGATTCACTGTTTCGATCTGTTGCATTTGCTTGATTCATCTGGTTGAGTTCACCTGCATGCACTTGTTGTATTCCAGTCTTGGTCTTTGTTGTTGTAGCATTCATGACTTCAGTAGACCTGCTGTTGTTGACTTCAATGTTGTTTCCAGTCTTCATGTTGCTCTTTGCATACTTGTCTTGTACACTTGAATGTTGCTGTGTACATGCTTTGATTTTGATCATTTGTTCATCACTAGCCACTGATTAGTTGCTTTTGAGTTCCCTGTATTACTTTGTTCACTCGACCTTCACTTCCATGCTTGTTGGTATTGTTTGAGTTCCCTGGGTCACTTTGTTCACTGGACGAGTTCTTTACTTGATGTTACTTGATTGTTTCATTTGCGTTGTACCACTTTCTTTTGCCTTCGGGTATGATACATCTGAATTGCCCCATGCTGCAGCTTCGAGTAAAGTTGGGCTGCGTTGACTTTATGCATGCTTGATGTCTTGATTTTCAGTTTCTTCACTGGGATTTGTTACGGTGATATCGTATTTTTGGTGTCTGCACTCATTTGATTTTATACTTTGTTCAGTGTGGCTTCATTCATGAGCATTGCATAGATGTACATCACTATCACTTGCTCTTTGTTTTGGACTGCTATTGATTTTAAGTTGTAGTTGTTGTTCTTGGTTTCGGGATGCACTGCCACATGATGCATGTTCGATTCTGACTATGTTTTGTGTACTTTGGCAAGTACAGTTATACCTCATTGGTTCACTGTTCTTGATGACTTGGGCTTGATTATGTTTAATTTGGGTTTGTTCCGAATTCACTTGAGTTGAATCCGCTATGGTGGGTTTGACCTCGTGTTCGTTGGTAAGTTTCAATGTGTACATACGTGTGCGCATTTTCCCTGTCTATCTGCTTTGACCATTGAGGTCGTGGCATTGAGATTTGAATCTTCATTTGATTTTGGGTTCGTGATCTTTTATGTATTTCGTGCAGTAGTGGCGAGGCAGTATACGCGTGCGTATACTGCAGCCCTAACTGATTTGACAATTTTAAATTGATGTTTCGATTTGTTGAATTGTTTCGTTGGTAAATTTCAATGTTTTGAAGTTGTATTCTGATTTGGATTTGCTGATTTGCTGATTAACACTATTTAGTGTTATATTTATCGTTATCCAATTCTCGTATCGAGAAGTTGGATATACGAGATTTCTGTGACTGTCGTCTATTTGATATTGATTATTATTGCTACTGTGCATTAATAACTGAGTTTGAATTAGACTGACCCGTGTATTATTTTCTTTTGAATTTAATACTCGGGTCAGACTCGAGTTATTTCAGGTCGTAGATTTCCTTCTTTGAGTTGCTGTTCGGGATTTGAAGACTTTTCACATCTTCTGAAGTTGTCAGTGTCATTTTGTAGTAGTCGTGTCATTGTATAGAACGATATGTATTCATGTATATTAGTCGATAATGTACTTGTATATATAACTTCTAGAGTCGACAGTTGTAGTTGTATCATATGTATTGTGTCAACTATGTATTAACTGACATCAGTTATATATATATATGAGACTTTTGTTTTTATCTGTGTTCCGCATTTACATTATCTGTGTTATTATTATATTCATTGTCCTAAACTATTATGAACCGTCGTAGTTTGTTTTATACTGGTAATTGGATATGTCGATGGGAGTAAATATAATAGATGAAAAATAAAAAGTATATACCACTCCTATCGAGATAACCAATATTAGTGTAAGGCCAATTACGGATGGTCGCTCCTATCCAGCCTTATTCTTCGTAATAATAGACAGTATTTCTTTTAATACTCTTTATTATTATGAGCGAAGAGGTGGGGCGTTACAGTTGGTATACAGTAGTCTGCCCAGCAAATCTGGCTATTAGCAGTGTGACTTGGGACTGATGTGAAACCTTGCCTATAATAAGTAACTACAGTTGACACAAGATTAGTCCCAAATTATGTAGGATAAAACCGTCCAGCTAATTTGGCTGCCAGTGCCTAAGGATAATTAGACTAATGTGAGACGTCACTGTGGGGTACGGGTCATAATACAAATGATCTGCTTCAGGAATTGAAGGTATTAAGTGGTTGTGTGAGGGCCCACTTCTTCCCTAATGTAGGAAATAATAAATGATTGGGGTTACGGGTTAGGCACGGTAGAGGATATCCCAAGAAGGTGCCCACTTTTATATGAAGTATTAAGTGGTTGAAGAGATACTTGCAATGTCGGCTAGATAATTACTGTTTGATGTGTGTTTAGTGTTTGATGATAACAAAATATATATATCGAATTTTTAGATGTGTTTGCAGATTTTACTATACACATACAGGAATAAATATTCATTTGAGTAATAATACTATTGCACAGAATTTAACAAATTCAATCAGTATTTTATTCAATATAATATTTTATTCAGTACAATGTTTTCAGTTCATACACTGATTTCATACAGTACACTGATTTCATATTTACAGTTCACTCTCACTCATACATTTTCACATTTACATTTCTGTCCTCACTACATCACTCATACACTCAGTCTTCTGCATCTGCATTGTCCAGCTCCAGTATTTGTCCTGTCTCCTGTGTACCTGTATAATTAAAAATCTACAGCAGTAATCTGAAAAGAAACAAATTTAATTTGCAAAAATATATAATTTGTTTTTATAGCTGTCTCAGATATATGGGTTATCGTCATCATCTTTGATTGTGTAATATCTGTGCATATCAGTATTCATATCAGGGACAGGTAATTACCAGTGGCTGTAGTACACACGTATGCACATGTGCACTGCCTCGCCAACTCTAGTGCACAAGGTCAAATCAAAATTAGATTCAACACAAGTGCAAATGGCCTCGACCAAAGTTCAAAAAATGGCAACTGCAACAATATGGCAATACAAATGAATCAGACTACACAAATATCACAAGGTCAAGTCTAACAGCCAAAGTTCAAATGACTCAAGTGAAGGTCCAAGACTACAGACCAGAGTTCAAGTAATTTCAGAAGAAACAACATGAACAAATGATCATCAAGCTACTGCAAAGAAAAATCAACCCAGTGCAGCAGTTCAACAACAATTCAACAATATATGCATACAGACATACATATGTATGTATGCATCTATAATGCAGACTTATGAATGAACCAGGATCAAGTGACAAACACTATCAACCAAATGGCAACCGTGAAGACTACAGGCAACTGGTCACAAGTGCACCAGTTCAAAAAAAAATGCACAAGCATATGAAATGCAGATACATGAATAATGAAGACTGCATATACATCAAGTGATGAACAAAGATGAATCAACAAGCACTACAGAGAGCTACATGAACAGAGGGAAGTAAAACAAGAGATTCAAGTGCAGCTATAGTAAACAAGTACAAGTCCATGTTCAAGTACAGACATAAATGATTGTACAACTACAATGGCAACAACATGCAACTATAACAGATCAGATCAAAGTATATATGAAGACTACACTGACGAGTTCACAGCTACAGGTAACCAAATGAACAACATGCAACATAGGTGAAACAGAAGTGATGTCAGAAGTCATACAATACAAGACTACAGCAAAATGCACAAGACAAAGTGAATACATGAAGATCATATTATAATGCATCGAACCATCGAGCAAGTGCAACCAGACGAATACAAAACAAACAAGTTCAACAATCAAAGTCAGGTACAAGATCATCAGAATTCAACATCTCAATGCAGACTAAAGCTCACAGGCCAGAAGCAGGTGAAGACTCAATATATAAACAAGTCAACGATTCATGTGAGTATGCAACAGGGAGCCAGAATATCATCACCGAATGAATGATCAAAGTCAGGGATAACCACTGTAATAACCAAGTGATCGAAATGAAAAACATAAGTCGAACAAATCGAGTATGCTACAGATCAGACAACTAAACTGTCGAAGTCAACATTGAACAAGTCAAAGTTAAAGACGTAGTCAAGAAATCAAAGTCGTATATATATTAATCACGTTTACAAGTTGAAAAAGTCAGAAGAATAAATTAGGAAAGAGTCTGAGATATAAATCAAAGAACGTATCGAACGTTCAATAATCGAAGCCGTGCTTTAAAAGAAATTTCCCAAAATATCAAAGTGTAAAAACGGAAAGTTTTAACAACGTGGGGATCAAGGAATCAAATCATACGCATATATAAAGAGACCCAAAATCATCATCGACTGTGTGGTGAAGAGCAGAGAAAATAAAACCCAATCATCACCGACATAAGACTCAAGCATTCAAGTATAAATCAGAGAAGAATCACATACCAATTCCAGATTGAAGAAGCCATAGCTCCAAACTAGAATCGCCAGAGACGACAAGCCGAAGTCCTAATTCAGAGCAATTCATCGAGTCGAATTCGATCTACAATCGAGAAGCAGCCAAAGCAAAGCTACACGAAGCATCCATCGATAGAGCGAAACGCAAATTCCTATCGATCGATCAAATAGGAACAGCTTCGAAAGCCCTAATTTTGGAACAAAGAAAAGAACGAGCAAGCCGCCATTTTCACAAAAAGGAACCGGCCGGAGATAAAAAGAGAAAGGGGATAATCATTTGTCACTAATAGTTTTGGGTCGGTTCAATTTTCTTTTGGGCATGGAGTATTTATCAATTAGGTTTTTAAGTTTTAGTTTAAATTCTTATTGGGCCGGGTTTAAATAATTTAGTTTAGGCCTAGTTTATTTGAGGGCAAAATTGTTTTAAAATTGTCAATCTATATTTTTTGCCCTGGGTTTAAATCTGTATTTTGTTTTTTAGTTTATATTTTCAAAGTCCAGTCAGGGTAAATCACCACCTAGGGTTTAGGTAGTGTCAGATTGTCTAGTTAGGGTTAGTTCAGTGAGCAGGGTGTGCGAGTTTACAAAGCTCTATAGGCGGAGCAGGGTGTGCGAGTCTGTAGGAGTGTTTGTAAGCGGGATACTGTTTAATCCTAATAGAAATCTGGGAATGCAGCAGTAGGCAGGGGTTGCCGAAGCTGGGTAAATTTTGTGTGTGATTTACTTTTCTACATATTTAATTCTCTGCAGTTTGATTACGTGTTTAATTCGTTAAAATTTGCTATAACCCTATTCACCCCCTCCCCTCTAGGGTTAATCTAGATCCTACAAGTGGTATCAGAGCGAGGTAAATTTTTTCTTTAACTCTAGAGTCATGAATCTATCAAATAATGCTTTTTCTGAGGGGCAATCTATTGCTAGGCCACCAATGTTTAATGGTAATGATTATGCTTACTGGAAAGTTAGGATGAGTATCTATCTTAGTTCTGTTGATTACGATGTTTGGGATATTATTGAATCTGGCTATAAAACTCCCACTATAACTGTTGGTGATACTGAGATCCCTAAACCTAAGGAGAGGTGGGATGCTAACGATAAGAAATTGAAAACCACAAATGCTAAAGCCATGAATGCTTTAATCTGTGCTCTTGATAAAACTGAATTTAATAGAATTTCTCATTGTAAAACAGCACAGGAAATTTGGCATGCTTTGGAGGTGACACACGAAGGAACTTCTCAAGTCAAGGAGTCTCGTCTAGCCCTGTTCAGCAATGAATACGAGAACTTCATGATGGACAAAGGCGAGAGCATAAAGGATATGTTTGGACGCTTCTCAACCTTGGTGTACAATG
This sequence comes from Allium fistulosum, assembly GCA_030737815.1. Lineage (NCBI taxonomy): Eukaryota > Viridiplantae > Streptophyta > Magnoliopsida > Asparagales > Amaryllidaceae > Allium > Allium fistulosum. The sequence goes on along the minus strand of CM060906.1, from coordinate 370,614,735 downwards.
CAGCAACTTGGTATGATGAGGAAGGAGAAGAAGTTTCGAGTGATAGCTCAAAGGAGGCCAACTTGTGTCTTATGGGAAAATCAGACTCAGAAGCAAGCTCAGAGGAATCTAGTGAGGTCTGTTGGCGGGCTAAGGAACAACAAGAATGGTTTCTAGATTCAGGTTGTTCTAGACATATGACAGGTGATAAATCGAAGTTCCTTAGCCTAGAAAATTTTAAAGGAGGAAATGTGATCATGGGAGACAATAGCAAGTGTAAGATTATTGGTAAAGGTGAAGTAGGTAACGGTACATTTTCTTTGACTAATGTTTTATACGTTGATAATCTGCGTCACAATCTCATTTCTATTAGCCAACTATGTGACAAAGGTATGAATGTGGTTTTTGATAGTGATACTTGCAAAATAATTGATAAATCTTCTAATAACATTGTTTTTACGGGCAAAAGAAAAGGAAATGTTTACTCGCTTTCATTTGATAATTTAAATATTTCTAGATGTTTGGTAGCCACTGACGAAGTGGCATCTTTATGGCATAGGAGACTTGGACATGCTAGCATGAGCCTCTTAGAAAAACTTGAAACAAAAGATTTAGTCAGAGGGTTACCACATCAGAAATTTAAAAACAATAAAGTGTGTAAAGCATGTTCCTTAGGTAAACTTAGTCGATCATCATTTCGCCCTAAAAACATTGTTAGCACATCAAGGGTCCTTAAATTAATTCACATGGATTTATTTGGACCAAATGAAATTGCAAGCTTAAATGGAAAACGTTATTGTTATGTATTGGTCGATGATTATTCTAGATTTACATGGGTTTATTTTTTAGCCAAAAAATCTGAATCTTTTGATTATTTTTCAAAGTTTGCAAAACTTGTTCAAAATGAAAAAGGAGTTTCAATTAAAACTTTGAGAAGTGATCATGGAGGCGAATTTGAAAATTTGGAATTTGAAAACTTTTGTGAAGAAAATGGTTTAAAACATGAATTTTATGCTCCACGAACACCTCAACAAAATGGGGTGGTTGAAAGGAAAAATCGTACATTACAAGAATTGGCTAGATCCATGTTAAGTGAGTATAAACTACCTCTAACCTTTTGGGCAGAGGCAGTGAATACTTCGTGCTATATAATGAATAGAGTGATGATTAGACCAATACTTGACAAAACATCTTATGAATTGTGGCATGAAAGGAAACCTAACATTTCTTATTTTTGTGTGTTTGGATGTCCTTGTTTTATTCTTAACACAGGTGATCAACTTGGAAAATTTGAATCAAAGGCTGATGAGGGAATTTTTATGGGCTATTCAACAAGGAGCAAGGCTTACAGGATATACAACAAACGAACAAAGACAATTGTTGAATCAATCAATGTGAAATTCGATGAATCTGATCTGGAAAGGACGACTGAAAAGGCGATTGACGATGCGGTAGATCAAGAAGGCATTGAAGAAGGAACATCTAGTGAGAAAGCTAAAAATAGGACAATTGATGCTGATAGACTGAAGTTCAAATCCAATCATCCTCCTGAATTGGTTATAGGTGATCCTACGGAAGGTATACGTACTCGCTCTTCATTTGATAAAAATTTGTGTGCATTCTGTTGTCACAGTGGTTTGTTTCTGAAAGTTGAATCTGATTCTGTTAAAATGGCTCTTAATGATGAAAGTTAGATGAACTCAATCAAAGAAGAAGTTTTTTAACAAACCCCTGGATTTGAAAATCACGTTTTTCCAAATCATGTGTATAAGCTAGAAAAAGCATTATATGGTCTTAAGCAAGTTCCTAGAGCTTGGTATGACTGTCTTTGTACATATCTTTTGGAAAACGGTTTTAAAAAGGGAAGTGCTGACACGACACTGTTTCTATTGCATAAAGAAAGTGATTTCTTGATTGCTCAAATTTTATGGATGATGCAAACTCTTTCTGATTTTGGCTTAGATTATAAACTAGTTCCATTAAACTGTGATAGTAAAAGTGCAATAGACTTGTCTAATAATCCTGTTCATCATTCACGCACGAAACACATTGATGTGAGACACCACTTTCTTAGAGATCAGATTGCTAGGGAAAACATTTGCATTGAATTCATTTCAACTGAGAATCAACTTGCTGATATTTTCACAAAACCCCTCCCCGAAGACAGATTTTCAAGATTACGTTTGGATTTGGGGATTATGGAAATTGACTAATCATTTTACAACTTTTGGTTGAAATACTCTTGAATATTTATTTTCAACTTCATTTTCTAGAATTCAAATCTGTTTTGGATATCATTCAAAGATTGATTGGAATATGGTATTCAGTAGTGGATATACGTTTGGTTTATGAAATTTCATAATATGATTAATTTGGTAACTTATTCCACGACCATTTCTATTTCTACCATCTTTCTATCATTCATAATGGTTTTGAAAAATGAGAAGAGTGAATTGCTTTTTAAATTAAAGAAAAAATTTAAAAAATATTTCTCATGCATTCATTCTCATTTAAAAGTCCTTATGGTTATGCATGGATGGATCATGTGAGGTTATCATCACTCCATTCTCATTTAAAAGTCCTTATGGTTATGCATGGTTGGAGCTTGATAACTAATGAGTAACTGCTAATCCCATTTAAAAGTCCTTATGGTTATGCGTGGTTAGTAAGTGCTTATTTCTTTTGTGCTTAAATGTCAAATCTTTTTAAAATTATAATAAATAGAATAAAACATCTCTCTTCTCATTTTAAAAACCAAATCATCGATCCATTCTCTAAAATGTGGAAATTGTTATCTTGTTATGAAATATTATGGTTTTTTCCTTGTTTTTTCCAATTGTTTTCCCCTACTGTTTCATTATTTTTTGTCAGTCTTTTGATGATAACAAAAGGGGGAGAAGAATAAGATTTTGATAAGGAAATAAGTATTTCTGGAATATTTTACTAAATTTGTTTAATGTTGTTAGTTATCTTTCTATAATTCTTTATTCGTCTGTAATTTACTAAATCTTCTAAGGGAGTAGTCTCAGTTGTAGGGGGAGCATACATATGGGGGGAGCTAAATTTTTTCATGATTAAACACATTTACTGGAATTTCAAAATCTTTAATATATATGTTTGTCATCATCAAAAGGGGGAGATTGTTTGATGTGTGTTTAGTGTTTGATGATAACAAAATATATATATATATATATCGAATTTTTAGATGTGTTTGTAGATTTTACTATACACATACAGGAATAAATATTCATTTTGAGTAATAATACTATTGCACAGAATTTAACAAATTCAATCAGTATTTTATTCAATATAATATTTTATTCAGTACAATGTTTTCAGTTCATACACTGATTTCATACAGTACGCTGATTTCATATTTACAGTTCACTCTCACTCATACATTTTCACATTTACATTTCTGTCCTCACTACATCACTCATACACTCAGTCTTCTACATCTGCATTGTCCAGCTCCAGTATTTGTCCTGTCTCCTGTGTACCTGTATAATTAAAAATCTACAGCAGTAATCTGAAAAGAAACAAATTTAATTTGCAAAAATATATAATTTGTTTTTATAGCTGTCTCAGATATATGGGTTATCGTCATCATCTTTGATTGTGTAATATCTGTGCATATCAGTATTCATATCAGGGACAGGTAATTACCAGTGGCTGTAGTACACACGTATGCACATGTGCACTGCCTCGCCAACTCTAGTGCACAAGGTCAAATCAAAATTAGATTCAACACAAGTGCAAATGGCCTCGACCAAAGTTCAAAAAATGGCAACTGCAACAATATGGCAATACAAATGAATCAGACTACACAAATATCACAAGGTCAAGTCTAACAGCCAAAGTTCAAATGACTCAAGTGAAGGTCCAAGACTACAGACCAGAGTTCAAGTAATTTCAGAAGAAACAACATGAACAAATGATCATCAAGCTACTGCAAAGAAAAATCAACCCAGTGCAGCAGTTCAACAACAATTCAACAATATATGCATACAGACATACATATGTATGTATGCATCTATAATGCAGACTTATGAATGAACCAGGATCAAGTGACAAACACTATCAACCAAATGGCAACAATGAAGACTACAGGCAACTGGTCACAAGTGCACCAGTTCAAAAAAAATGCACAAGCATATGAAATGCAGATACATGAATAATGAAGACTGCATATACATCAAGTGATGAACAAAGATGAATCAACAAGCACTACAGAGAGCTACATGAACAGAGGGAAGTAAAACAAGAGATTCAAGTGCAGCTATAGTAAACAAGTACAAGTCCATGTTCAAGTACAGACATCAATGACTGTACAACTACAATGGCAACAACATGCAACTATAATAGATCAGATCAAAGTATATATGAAGACTACACTGACGAGTTCACAGCTACAAGTAACCAGATGAACAACATGCAACATAGGTGAAACAGAAGTGATGTCAGAAGTCATACAATACAAGACTACAGCAAAATGCACAAGACAAAGTGAATACATGAAGATCATATTCTAATGCATCGAACCATCGAGCAAGTGCAACCAGACAGAATACAAAACAAACAAGTTCAACAATCAAAGTCAGGTACAAGATCATCAGAATTCAACATCTCAATGTAGACTAAAGTTCACAGGCCAGAAGCAGGTGAAGACTCAATATATAAACAAGTCAACAATTCATGTGAGTATGCAACAGGGAGCCAGAATATCATCACCAAATGAATGGTCAAAGTCAGGGATAACCACTGTAATAACCAAGTGATCGAAGTGAAAAACATAAGTCGAACAAATCGAGTATGCTACAGATCAGACAACTAAACTGTCGAAGTCAACATTGAACAAGTCAAAGTTAAAGACGTAGTCAAGAAATCAAAGTCGTATATATATTAATCACGTTTACAAGTTGAAAAAGTCAGAAGAATAAATTAGGAAAGAGTCTGAGATATAAATCAAAGAACGTATCGAACGTTCAATAATCGAAGTCGTGCTTTAAAAGAAATTTCCCAAAATATCAAAGTGTAAAAACGGAAAGTTTTAACAACGTGGGGATCAAGGAATCAAATCAGACGCATATATAAAGAGACCCAAAATCATCATCGACTGTGTGGTGAAGAGCAGAGAAAATAAAACCCAATCATCATCGACATAAGACTCAAGCATTCAAGTATAAATCAGAGAAGAATCACATACCAATTCCAGATTGAAGAAGCCGTAGCTCCAAACTAGAATCGCCAGAGACGACAAGCCGAAGTCCTAATTCAGAGCAATTCATCGAGTCGAATTCGATCTACAATCGAGAAGCAGCCAAAGCAAAGCTACACGAAGCATCCATCGACAGAGCGAAACGCAAATTCCTATCGATCGATCAAATAGGCACAGCTTTGAAAGCCCTAATTTTGGAACAAAGAAAAGAACGAGCAAGCCGCCATTTTCACAAAAAGGAACCGGCTGGAGATAAAAAGAGAAAGGGGATAATCATTTGTCACTAATAGTTTTGGGCCGGTTCAGTTTTCTTTTGGGCTTGGAGTATTTATCAATTAGGTTTTTAAGTTTTAGTTTAAATTCTTATTGGGCCGGGTTTAAATAATTTAGTTTAGGCCTAGTTTATTTGAGGGAAAAATTGTTTTAAAATTGTCGATCTATATTTTTCCCTGGGTTTAAATCTGTATTTTGTTTTTCAGTTTGTATTTTCAAAGTCCAATCAGGGTAAATCACCACCTAGGGTTTAGGTAGTGTCAGATTGTCTAGTTAGGGTTAGTTCAGTGAGCAGGGTGTGCGAGTTTACAAAGCTCTATAGGCGGAGCAGGGTGAGCGAGTCTGTAGGAGTGTTTGTAAGCGGGATACTGTTTAATCCTAATAGAAATCTGGGAATGCAGCAGTAGGCAGGGGTTGCCGAAGCTGGGTAAATTTTGTATGTGATTTACTTTTCTGCATATTTACTTCTCTGCAGTTTGATTACGTGTTTAGTTCGTTAAAATTTGCTATAACCCTATTCACCCCCCCCCTCTAGGGTTAATCTAGATCCTACAATTACTAGCAGGGAGTCTACCTTGAAGTAGGTATTAAAAGATGGGGACTTGCTTTAAAAGTGGTATTAAATGGTCAGAGTCTGCCTAGTTCCCATTAAAAGGTATTAAGTGACTTGGGTACTATCTCTTACATTGATAGGACATTATTGACGATAGACATAGGTTATTGGGTTGAAAGCGAGTTAGTTATAGGCTATATTTGGAAAGCCTTTTTGGACTTATTTGGAAAGACTTAGGATATGGATAAATACGAAAGGTATATTCCTATTTAAATCATACTACCCAAATACTACTATAGTAAGGCTGGAGATTTTATTTACCAGACATATGTTGTTCTGACTCCCTGCTCATTACAACACAAGTTAGGAAAGATGATGATGTAGTTGGATTTTGTCTTATGGTTTTGATGACATTTTGAATTTATGACAAAATGGGTATTGTTGTTATTATATTTTATCATTATGTTGTAAGATTTGAATGTGTAGATAGATAGCTCTATATATTTTTCTTTCACTACAAGAATAGCTTGAAATACTGACGACTCTTGGCGACGGCTTCCGACGGCCCAGGTGCAATGGTTTTTGACGGGCCGTCGAAAGCCATCGGGAATTCGCGTTATACAGGTCTCGGCCGAGACCTTTCTTCCTCATTCTAGCTGAACGAAAAAAAATTCTAAAATCCCTAAAACCCATTTTCAAGCTTCCAAATCCCAAATTCAAGCTTTCGGATCTTGCACGGCTCCTTAATCATTCTCTATTGCTTCCAATCTCAGGTATAATCCCTAATTTTTACGAAAAACCTAATTTTTAAGCTAAATCTAGATTTGCCTAATTAGATAAATTAGGGCTAATTAGTGAGTCTAATTGTTTCTAATAGCCTAATGATGGTTTATAGTATCCCATGGAATACTTATTTCATTTGTTAGCATTAAATTCTAAAAAGTAGGTATAATTCGTGAATTGGTGTATATGTGTAAACCATTATATATGTGTTATTTTCAGCATTGTCTTATGTTAATTGGGGTGTTTATGTGTTCATATATGTGTGTGTATGTGTTAATCATTATATATACACACACACGCATATTAATAATTAATAAATTGTTTTCTATCGAAAACGTCGTAAAAAAATAATTTACATATCTACTATAATACGCTGAATTAACCTTGTTCGATAAAATACGCGGAATGTGGTAAATTAATAATTTTTCGAAATATATAAAATTATTAAATTTCAACCATTTACAAACAATAATATATTATATAATATATAATAAGTCAAACTATAAAACTTCCAATTTTTGTATAAACTACTTTTTTATTATGTCCCTTAGAGAGTTTTTGGCTCCGTTCGACAAGTGTTGTACATGATCGCTGTATAGATATTCGTTTTTTTCATAAAACGAACATTTATATTCATCTGGTACAATACTTGCTGGATCTGTCCCTGTATTGTTTGATGATACATTGAGATGGTGCGGTTGGATACTTTGAGATGTTTTGTATATTATCTGATAGTACATTTGGTGATGGTCAGTTTGACATTTGTGAGTTGATGGTGGTGAGTTGTTGATAGTGTGAGATTTGTTGGTGTTTCACGGTGTATATATGTATGATGACATATACGTATATTATGTTAACAAAGTGTTGGTTGGTTTGATGTTATGTGAGCTATGGTTGGTTTAATTTTCTTTTTGTGATTTGAGTATATTTGTATGATTTGAGATTACATTAATATCTAATATGTGCTTGTGTATGACTATATTAAATTTTTGTATTGTGTATGTGAGGCTGGCATGTAGCAGAAATCTGGAAAAATGCTTCAGGTATTCCGATGGTTTCTGACGGCTGACGACGGTGTTTTGTTGCTTCCTCTTGATCGGCCACGTGCCTTCGACGGCCGTCTAGAGCCGTCGGGTTTTCTGTCGACAGTCGTAGGAAATTTTACGACCGAGGTTGTTGGAAGCCATCGGAAAAATTGTGCGGCGACGGGAAAAAGTGCAACGGTTTTTTGCGACGGCTTCCGACGGTCGTCGATGGTTTTCAACCGTTGAAAATCGTATATTTTCTTGCAGTGTTTTTACCAACCAACAACCAGCTTTGAAATGGGTGTAAATTTCGATTGGCCTTTTCTGGATCGGAATTTATGTCCGTTTCAGGGCGAGTTGTTATAAGGATGGTATTAGCCTTTTGCAACTCCGAAATAATTAAGAAAATGGTAGGAAGAGAATACGTAATAGGAAAATGTTACTTAATGTGTTTTATACAATGTAGCAAATAAACATGCATGTTTTTTTACCTAGATAACATTGGCACTATAGTATGAAAACCTATTAATTGATTATGATTGATATCCTACTTGTACCATATATATAAAAAAATGAGACATGAACATAGTTCATTAGAGAAGCAACAATTGAGAGTATCAACAAAAAGTCTCGTATTGTGGTAAGGTAGTGCACACTTGATAATTTTAATTACCACAAATATGTTATGGTAATCTAGAGCTTCCACCTAACATCATTTGAGAAAATTCAATGTGAGTAAGAGTACCTGTAATTCAGACTTCTTAAGTGTTACTTGATTATGCATATTCATAACATGTCTCTAGTTAATTCAAATCAGATGCATGAAAAAGACCATAACCATTATTAGTAATAAAGAATGATGTTCCTTATGGGCATGCTCAGTCTTGTCATATTGGCCAAGCACCATGGTCTAGAAGAATCCATATAAATAGGATAGATCTAACCGTTTTTTTGTGGAAAATGAATACTAGCAATAAACGTTGTACATATCCTTACCATTGGACTGGCAGCATTTTGGAAGTAATTTACATGAAAATGCATTTTTTTATGTGAAGTTTACATTTCAATACATCTCTTATTTGTATGCATACTAAAATGGAAATTTTCTATGCAAAATATTGATAAAGAGGTTTAACTTTGCATATTAAGCAACACCCAATATTTAAAACATGAAGAGGTATATTAATAAAAAAATATAAAGTATCAAATGTAATATAACAAGTGGAAACCCGTGTGATGCACGGATGCATAGGTTATTGAGTGTCATAGTTGATAGGTATGAATAGATGGTTGGAACATTTTTTATGGTTGTAATATTTCAAGTTATGACCATGTTGTTTACCTTGTTGTTTGGAAACTTGCTCACAAATTGAAGACTATTCATTAAATGCAAGATTAAAACATAGAATAAAATAGAACTGTCCAAAATAAGTTAAGGTCAAACTATGTATTAGATAAAAGGAAATACACCGGTTTATGAACACAAAAAATGGTAGTAACACCAGCCTACAATAGTAAGTCCTCGTGATGACATTATTGATTTTATTTTTTCCATAAATGATCGATGGATATGAGTATAGCCAGTTATGAGTTAGTAAAGAAATAAATTGGAATCAACAACCTCACAACTCAACTGGTTTTAATATATTGGCCGACATTGAGAAATGAAAGCATGAATAATCATGGGTAGAATCTTGTACAGTAAATTTGTCATCATTTTAAAAATCAAACTGAATGTTGTTTTGTCCGAAAAACAATATTGAGTAAGTTTGAATATAGTATTGCATAAGTTATGATATTATTTAAAAGGGAATAATCACAGTCACAACTGACAAAAGATAGCATTCAATAATCACACGGACATCGAATGATGTAATCTCTCCATTTTTTAGACTTAATCTAAACCTTTGGCGATTCAATAGGAAACAACTCGAGTCCAATAGTAAAATAGTGAAATTATATTTTATATCATTGCTACTGTAGTAAAACTGCAACTATACATCAATGAGAATAAATGGTAATAAGAAGAAATTAATTAGTTACCAAATTTGAATTGAAAAAAGCAAGTAGAAATTAGGGAGTTGTAACTCATGGAATGAATGAAATATAGGTCATATCAAATTAATTTCAATATATAATATAGTAAATGACTAATTAAAAGATTATAAAATTACCATATAATATATGGAAGAAGTATTTACTGGCAGATAGTATTTTATATTTAAAGAACAATGATCAAAATGTCAATTATACTTTATTTAATCAAATATTTTTTTTCCTTGATTTTAGACTATAATTACTGGTAGCAGTAATTTATACAAAGTAGATATTGCACATATGCTAATTTTTATGAAGTATTCTAGTTATATATACTATCTATCAAGAATCAATCATATTCTAGCATTAATTATAATATATTGAATATGAAGTTGTGAGAATTGTAAGGAAATATAATGGTCATAAAATATGAGGTCTTCTTATTCGAAATAAAAAAGGAAGATGAAATTGGGTTTTTGCTAAATTGATTGAATATAAAATAAGTGTGCAATAAATAATATGAAATAAGCTTCAACTTGCTTTCCTCTTGCAAACATTAGCTTTGATTAAGCGACGAGAAAATGAAAACGTATTTTTACATGAATTCTCTATTCTAATGTAGCATTATCATTCAGTTAGATTCTCTAATATGTCATTATCATATGCCATATTTCATATAATGTAAAGACTATAAAAGAAAATAATTTTTTATATAATGAAAGTGTTATAAAATACAAAAGTTGTCATGTGTACTTGCGTCAATAAACCTCTTAACAATGCATCGGATTTATTCCCAAATTAATCCAAATTGTATAACAGTATACGAAATTTTAGCATGAAAAAATAACTTACCCTATATACGGTGCATCAGTCATCAGCTTTATTAGCAGAGTAATCCAAATTATATAGTTAACCAACTTGTGTATAAAATGAGAAAATATATAAACTTGTCAATCAAGCATGATATAAACAAACTATAAATTTTTGGTTTAAAACAATCTACCACTACAACAAAAGAGACATATTACAATGGTGGAACACAGTTGTAAAAGATATATCACAACGGTGGAACCACAGTCGTATTTTAAGAAGTTGTAAAAGACTATCAATTTTTTACAACTGTGTTCTTTAGTTGCATATAACCGTTGTGATATTGTATATTACAACTGTTTCTTACCCTTGCAAATAACCATTTTACAACTGTTGGTAACTCTTGTAGATATGTAACATTTCGTGCTGTAGCAAATATACTTTAATTACAACCACATCAATTGCAATTTAAACCCAAAAATATAATTGCATGCACCATTTAATAATTTACCAAAACTATAAATATACATAACTGAATCAAATTCATTCATAAATATTAATATTTATATAATTCTAACAAAACACAATACATACCAAATAAAATAATCTAAAGTATTCGTTCACATCACCAACTAAAACAGTACCAAAACAACATTCTCACATAACCATTCCAAAATAGGATACAACACAAAATACATAAGATAGATAAAGTTTTGTATCGCAAAACACATACCCTAAGGAAATACACTAGTCGAAGGCAACGAAGTCTTTATGCCAAGCCATGGTCGATCCAACTGCTTCTCCAATAGTACACATCTCGGAACTCGGCCTCCACAAGAAACCTTGACAGCACATTTAAATACAACGTAAATAAATATTTCAATGTTTGAGATTTTGGTTAAGTGATGTATGTTTCAATATATTTTCATTCTTTTCTTTTTCAAAGCTTAAGAACATATTAAAAATTAACTATGTTATTTTATTATGCCTTTGAAAGAAAAAGAAAAAAAAGTACTAACCTGAAATGAAGAAGATAGATTTTGAATATCTTCCTGCTCTTCCTCAAGTTGCTTGATGACACTGTCAAAGCTAGTCGTTACAGTTATGAATCTAACCTATCAATATTTGAAGCAATTAAGTACTAGTCATGCAACTAGATGATTTATGGAAAGGGTTTGCTGCTCAATGCTTTTATTGTATATACGATATAGTTGATTGGTTTACTTATGTAGGGATGCTTACTGTTATTTAACGAATGTGTAATGCAATCAAGACTTAAATCTACATTAAGAACCACTTTTATACGCACAAATTTTGAAAACTACAGTACATGAACAAATACTAAGAACTATAGAATCATTCAAATACTGATCGTCCAAATAACCCATTCATAATGTAGTTTATTATCCAACTGAGTGTATAATAAGACATTCATAATGTAGTTAGTTATCCATACAACTTATACTACCTTAATAAACTATGGCTCATACTACTCCACCAACTACTTCATAGTCTATTTTAAAAGACAAACAGATCTGTATTCCTTTTGCAATGCAAAAATTAAAAGATGGATTGCAAGATAAACATATCCAAAGTGTCAAAACTACTAATTAGTCAATATATTAAATCACTATAATACATGAAATTATTTGATGCGATGCATACACATGCAAAATACTTATAGGCTCTCAAAGTCACCAATTGTAAAATTTAAATTATCAATCATTTTCTTACCTGAAAGTTTCTTGTTACAAACATAATTTAGAGGAGTGCTAATTTGGCTGTCTGTGTTTTCATATATTTTTTAGCTTCTGCCTTCTGTTATTGATAAATTAACAATAAGATACGCAATATAAATCACACTAGTAGAACCAAGCTTAAAAAACATGCATGCACCCGAATTACAGTATTTGCGTACATGTGTTAATGATAGCATGTGTGTTAATTTCAGTTTTGAAATTAATATATAATGCTTACTTAAGAAAATTCCGGTCATGAATCGATTGTTGATGCTCTATAACTTAGGTATTGCTCATGGTAACTGCCATGAATTCATTCTTGATATGCAATTAGAGTAAGCATGTTCCAGGCGCTGACAACCATTTCATGCAAATACAAATTATCAACCTAAAATATTGGAAGACAAATAAACTCAATGAAGTTTTCAAAACGTGGAATAATCAGCTCCTTCTGCAATTTAAAAAAACCAAAAAGTGGAAACTTCCTCCACTGAGCAGCAATATTATCTCTTTACATGCTCAATTGCACTTGCCAACTCAACATCCATCCTAAGTTACGTTTCTGTTATTCTAGGTTTCAAATTCTTTAAATACACATCGTAATCTTTTTCTGGAGGAGGGTTTGAAGTATCAACAACAAATGGTTCACAAAATGGAACAATACTTTTAACTTGACACTTCAACAAGTTTCATGAACTAATAATGCAGCACATTATATGATATGACATGCTTATATCTAATAACATGTGATATATCTACCTTCAAAAACATAGTAATTTACTTGAACAAGTATATATAAAGAGTGTTTTTACCTTGAAAGAGTTATCACATGCCTATGGGCTTCGAAGCATTGCAACACATATCCATGCTACTTCTTCCCCTAATATTTTACCCAGTTACTAATGAAAAGGTTTACGATTGTTACTCTTATATTCTAACAACACAGCAGCCCAAATTAATATGGATAGTGAACTTTGGCACAAAAATATAAACATTGACATTTCATAATACTTTGCTGGATCTTTGATCTAAACATACAAATATCTAGTGCACATATCCACTTTGGATGTGTACATTGGAAAAAAAAGTACAATGTCATTGCGTTTGATTTACACTTGCACAACATAAAGCTTTAAACTACAGATAAACTTCAGATAAACTAAACTCTTTTCATTGTCGTCCACTGTCTCACGAGTTGTATAAGATATGTTCGTTTAGAAAGTATAATAATTTAGTAACATGTCCCAGATCATAATCTGTTCAGATAAAGATTTCGATTTTTATTTGCACCCTGGACATGTACATTTATACAAATAAAAATAAAATTACAAATACCTATTACTGGAAATAAAAAACAATTGAGAATGGTAAATCAATTGTAAAGAACAATGTTGTTTTATCACTTTGTTACCTATGGTGAAGGATAGATTGTAAAACCAAGCTTTGATTTTTTTGCCATAGTCAACAGAAAGGCATTCCAACAACCAGGATCCCATACCAGGACTAGTACCACCACCAACAGCACTGAAAACCAAGAAACCTTGCAGACCAGTGCAATTGTCTGCTAATTTTCTAACATGGTCTAGACACAAATCTACAATATATTTTCCCACTGTAAATTACATTCAAACGAATAATAATTAACAATGACATACCTTATATAACAATCTGTATATGTCTTTATATTTCTAAAAGTAGTAATTAATATGTCACTTGCTATATTTAGGTTAAAGGTCTAACAACTTTAAATTATTTCTCCCATTCTGTAGATCATAAAATAATTCAAGTGATATAGACAATAATTGGTGTTTCATCACAATAAAATTTTACCTTATCATTCAGTAATTGTGTATACAAGAACAAAAATACCCAAATAAAAAAGATAGAAAGGATTGTGATACCCATGTAAGGTCCTCTAGCAAAGTTATTGGTAGCATCCTCTTTTCTAGAGATGAGTTGTTTTGGGTTAAACAGTTGACGATATGTTCCTGTTCTAACTTCATCAATTAATAGTTATATAATGTTTAAACGAATACAAAATAAATCAAGGATTTAAGCAAGCGCTCTCTGCTAGTTATGTAATGTCCATCGTGAGTACTGCTAGAACTGTTTCTCAAACTTTTACTTTCAAGCATTATTTCCTTTCATTTAATCAAATCAATATGTAAAAAAATGAATTGAAAATACTGTATGTACCATCAAAATCACACATCAAACTACTGTGAATTATATGTATTCTGGATTTTATTATGTACCAACAATCTAGCAAGTTAAGCATCATTTAATTAGAAAAAATACAGATGCAGATGGCAGTGAAATAGTAACAACATTCAATGGAACGAAATGAATGAAATCATTAAGCAATAGTGTACCTTAAGTGTAGGAGATTTGGAGGATCGAGGAAGCAATTAACTCTTTGACATCGACGTTAATGTGAGGAAGAAGACGGAAATAGTGTTCCATCAATATCCAGCAGCGGTTTTGCGGAGCAGGTTAGGTTATTTTTGGAAATTTGGGGTTCGCGATTTGAATCGGCGGTTAGGTTTAGTTTTGAGAATTTTTGACCTATTAATGAATTGAGCGGCCAACGAAAATTAGAGAGGGAGATTGTAATTTTGGGGGGCAGCAAAGTGACATTGGGAGAAAACTGATAAAAACAGTTGTTATAAATAGCTTTTTACAACTTGCGTAAATCAGCAGTTGTTAAAGAGGCATATTACAACTGCTATACAAGTAGAGTTGTTAAAAGTATCTTTTTTACAACTGTTAAAAATGAATAGTTGTTGCAAACTACTTATTACAACTGCTATTTTGTGTTGGTTGTAAATGGAAAGTTGTAATATGATTGTTTTGTTGTAGTGTACTCTAATTTTGATGTGTACTAATCAAACAGAAATATTCTTTAATTTCCTAGAAAAATAGACTACATCTGTATAGTTTAGTATAAATCATGAGGTTGACGTCTATATTCATAATAAATTGTCAAAATAGTGATAAAGGAATCAATTCTTTTGACTTATAGAATTTCTTCTTCATATATTCTTACCATCTTTATTTGCCAACTTATGAGCATCTAACGAAAATATTCTTTGTTTATTCTTAGTATGACATAAATATGAAAAGAAACATGATTTGGTTATTATAATAAAGAGAGTAGGAAATTAGGGTGTAGATGGAATGGAAAACAAAATACTTACGATTTATGGAAGATAAAACAGGAAAGAGTGGAGGTGTGGGATAAGCAGTTAGCCCCTATTCGAAAATGTGGATGAAATTCCATTTTGACTAAAGTATTTAAAAAGGAAAAAAATATAAAATAAGTATTTGTTCTGGTATCTATGTGAAATTGAATATTAGTTAAATACTACAAATGTTAAAGTTTATTTAAATATCAAATAAGATATGTTAAAAACAATTTTAGTTTCAAATAAGATATATTAGAGAATTATGATATCAAAATAACAAATGAATATTAAAAGCATATACATTGCAAGGTTCAAATTTCCGCTTTCCGTTTCCATTCCGCTCATTGATAATTTACAAGATTTCGTTTCCATTTCGGAAATTCCGGAAGTTTCGCTTTATTTTCGGTTTTCGAATTCCGTTATTGTTTTTGATATAAATGGTTAAATATGTAAAAAAAATGTAATACTAACTTAAATTTGTGCTACATTCTTTAAGTTACATTCTATTATAAACTAAATTTATTTATAAAAATATTTTAGTTGAATTATTAATTTGAATTCATTTATTATTATATTCTATATATAAAAAAGCTCAATACTAACTAATATAGCCCATACTCTGTTGAATTAATAAAAAAAATCTCATTTTTAATACTGCAAAGCTCATTGTACCATGTTTGTACTGCTGTACTTGCTACTAGTATGTTCGCTTATTTCCAAAGTGCAGCATCCATCTTCCAAATTAGATTAAAATTTCACTCTTTTCTCAAAATGAACCCATGCCAATTCGAGATTGCAACTACAACATCATTGTTCTTCGCTATTTTCTCATTTCAAATGGATGAAGCCCTAAGTTTCGTATCCTATTCACATCAAAAAATACAAAGAACCCAACGAATCTGAAATAGGTCTCATCGAAAGAGGAAAAAGAAAATTGAAGGTAATAACTCAGTATTTGTAGCTTTTGAGTTTTTTCTCAGCGATTTTCTTCACCGCAATGTCTGAGCACGTTCCGGTCCGGTCAGTGCCAGATCCGGAACAGAAACGACGAGATTTCGGGGTGCCGGCCAGAAGTTGAAACCTTGATACATTGTTAAATATGAGAGGAAAACTAAAACTATCATAGCAATGAATAGAATGTCATAAACATAGCTGCACATGGTAGAAAGTAATTGATGTCATTAAAATTCAAAAGAAACCAATGTCATGTTAGTATAGAAGGAATGCGGCAAACCCATTAAACCACATAAATTTAATAACTCCATGACAACCACATCTTTCAAGATGTACGGGCCTACACTATAGCTTCTCAGTCATCATATGCAGAAGTTCAAATTGTTGAATCTGAAGAATAAAATGTAATCAAGGTGTTTCTTTATGACTACTGTAACTGCATCGTCATCAATGCAATATATATAGAGCTTATTATCTTTCTTTGTAATAAATGGATTACCTACATTGTAGGAGTGATTACTGTTATCAAGTTTACATCAAATCCTCTTATACAACTTTTAGAAGACTGCAAGCATTATTAGAACTATATTTTAAAATATTTTAAATGAGAATAGTTCAAAAAAAACATCAAAATTACTCACATTGAATGTCAAGGGTGAAAACCAACTGAAATTAGTGGGATTAATATCCAACAACCATTAGCTCAACTTCCACTGCTAAGTTGACAAAGAAATTATATCTTCAGTACTTGTCCGATAACATATCAAAGTAATAAGTGACAAACAGTAGCTTGTAATAATGACAGTAGTTTTAAAAAGAAAATTAATTACCGATACAAGTTTGAATGCATTACGTATTAAATTGAATCGACAATAACTAAAGTGTAAAACTTGGTAATTTTAGTTGTGATATTAGGTTTTTTATGACCCAACAAATAGTAGTCGCCCTTTTAGATTTGCATGTAATTCTCAATATTTATATATATATAATATATATATATATATCTGTGTGTGTATGTGTGTGGATACTTAATATTTACTTTGTATAAGCTGAATTTAATATAGTTATAACAATGGTACTGATCATTGATATAATGCCATATTTGCTCTCCAACTATATGAGGAATTCTAATATATCCATGTCAAAATTTAATTTCTATATGTGTAAAAAAAAATTATATATCTGACTGCCAAATATAAGGAATCTTGGTTCAAATTGCATAAAATAAAGTAAACAGCAATTAAATGGAAGAAATTCTCTCTCTCTCTCATCCATTAATCTTGTGAAACTCGAAATCAAGATAAAATTATTAATTATTATTTTAAGAAATATATAGTAGTATAAATGGCCTAATCAAAAACGCATATATGGTAGAAGCATATTTTTTAGATGGACAAACACAATTATGTATATATATTTGTTCCTTGATTTGTAAAATATAAAATATGGTTTGTGCTATACCTAGCACAACAATACATTATTTAACATGCGAAGGTAGAATTAAAGTAACAAAATATTTCAGGATTTAGATGGACAAACATAATTGTGCGTGTGTGTATTTGTTGCTTGATTTGTAAAATATAAAATATGGTTTGTGTTAGACCTAGCACAACAGTGCATTATTTAACGTGCAAAGGTGGAATGAAAGTAACAAAATATTATGGTAGGAAAAAACAGAAACAAACTTAATCATAGGTGTAATATAATGGTGACAGTAGAAAAATTTTGTACATACCAATGATTAAGAAGATCCTTCACATGAATCATCCTAGTCATATAAAGTTGCAGACTTTTCCATATCTTAAACACTTCCATACTTTTCCTTTGCGACTATTGGTAGAGGGTTAGCTACATTGTGTTAAAAAGTTTTAACCACCTTATTTTCTTTAGTTGACATCTTGGTTCCTCCTCACCTACAGTCAACTTCAAAAAATGAAAAAAAAAATGATGTTCATTTGAATTAATTGATGAAAGTAATAAAGGAAAAAAAGTTTGCATTATAACAAAACCATTTATACAAACCTGTCATGTGCCTAAATAATGTAAAATAAGAGAAAATGAGTATAGAGGAGGAGAGAAATACTTTATTTAGTAGTCTGCGTACAGAATAGATTGACTGGTTTTTAAATAGATATTGATATAATTAATATTCTGCTGATCAAAAAACAATATCAAATCCAATTAGATAAACATCTTTTAATCAATAAATCAGAGATCATCAATCAGCCTCATTTAGTCAGTTTCGAAAATGTGTGCATCTCAGGTAGCCTGTTAGTGTGAGTTTGTTCCAGATCATCTTTTGAGGGTTGAACTATCTTGGTACTTGTGAAATTGGATGAAAATGCAAATTCAAGCGTGGAGTTTTCTGTTAAGTTGCAATATGGAATAGCCAACATCTAGCAGAAGATTTTGTAATCGACTTTGCAGTATGGAGTTCATTGTTATTGCTCACCATGGATTTAACTGCAATAGTAACATATATTTTTTTAGGAGAAGAAAGTAGTTGAAGTTTGTAGAGAAGAAATGAAAACATGTAAATTCATTAAATTCGAGATAGATGGAGATGGGAAAGTGGACAAACATGGGTCGGCAGTTCCACTAAAAGGGGATGCAAAGTTAGTGGGTATAATAGGTAAACGGCATGAGGAGTTAACAGTAACAGAAGTTGAACCTTTGATGAGATGGATAATCTATGACCTTCTAATATCTTTTGTTTAGTTAAATCTGGACTGCTCCTTGTCTTTTCCGTTAAATCCCATGCTTTTTGTTATATAGATTAATGAATTTTGAGTCACGAACCCTATGCCTATCCTTACCTGATGCGCCAAAATTAACTACATCCCATTCATCATAAGTATTTTGATATTTTTCTTAGTAAACATGCATCGCAAAATCCGTTGTCATGGTAAATTAACCAAAATTACATCAAGTATGTCATAGTAACCATTCTTAAAAAAATCGTATCGACTTGTTTGATAAGTTATAAGCCCATATTATTATGGAAGACCCATCAGAAAGAATGCTTAATATAATGAATGAATAAAACGCTTTTGATGGTAATATGCAAATTGGTTGTATACTTTGTGTCAGAAAAGTGAAATATTGAATCTTATTGAAGTTGGGTAGTGCTTTCCTTCTCATTTGGGACTGTAAAAGAGATAACGGTGATATAGATAAAGGGTATCATGACTTGACCTGCATTTGAACAAAAAATGCATGTTACCATATGAATCCTCCATATCATTTGTGGATAATAAATTAACATATTTAAACTTGAAATACTTAGACGCTAGATCAAAATATATATGTTTGAAAATTTTAAAAATACATCACGTTTTATTTGCCTAACAAAATGTTGAATGTGACAGAGGGAACCTTAATGAATGAACTATTATTCCTAAAGAACACCGAATGTGAAACTTATTTCTAACAACATATTTATCATTTATGCATTAGCTGAAAATTTAAGTTATGTTTAGTTGTTTTTAACGGGCATCCAATTTAAAGTCTTTATGGTGGGAACCATCTAGTATCAATGTAAATACTAATTTAAGATAATAACATTCAACTAAGAAGAGAATTTACCAACCCGTCTTTTTCAACCCACTGATTTTACGTCCAAATCGATGTTCAAACCACGACTGCCAAAAACAATGGATCGTTAGGAGATGATAATAGGAAACAAAATAATATTTATAATTATATCTTTCTAAACTTACGGCAAAAGGAACAATTTATAATATCATAAATTAGTTATATATTCAGACCATATAATGTCAATCATATCATATCATTTCATAAGTTTATACAATACCATTCATAAATCCACACCACACTATATACAAATCATATGATGTATTTACAATATGTACAATATTTAAATAATAAGCTCTTTGACGCCATGTACTCCACAACTTTATGCTACATTAACCTAAACAATAACAAATATATAAGAAAAATGGAGAGGGCCTGACATAAGCTTCGATGAGGGAAACATGTCTACCCTATATATACTACAAAGATACTAGTATAACATAATCAATTTCCAACACATACGTAAACACTTCCTCGATCTACCCAGATCGTGTTACAACCAACTAATCAATACATATGTAAACACTTTCAGGACATGCCGTATGTGCTACAGGATTATGTTACAACCAACTATGAAATACATAGATAACTCAATGAAATGTGTCCTTTTCTCGTACTCCTTCGTACCGTGACACAGGTGCTAGCTACAACAAAAAATCTAGGGATACCAGTCTCAACAACAAAGCCTGTTATATAGACGCCTCCATTCTCTCAATGATACAACCGTCTGTGTGATCTCATAATGCCATGGTAAGTCATAGGAGAAACTAATGCAATCACCATCCGCATCAACTATGTGTAATCCATGTAACAATAATAACATATCACTGAAAGGGACGCGGAAGATGATCTTAAGGCTATTTAACACTAGAGGGGGGGGTGAATAGTGTTTTAAGAATTTCTTTAAAACTTCTTTGATTTAAATTGATTTAACTAACTTAATGCAGATACACAATCACAGATCAAATCACAGAATCACAAACAGATGCAAATATAAATAAAAAGCAAGTAAAGGAAAGAACACACCAGGAATTTTATACTGGTTCGGTGTTACCCTACATCTAGTCCTGCACAACTCGTACGGCTTTCTATTCAATAATAATCTAGATTACAATCCCTCGATTCCAAGGCAACGAGGTACACCCTCCAGATTCTCAGGTCTCTGGGTAGAACCACTTGATTCACAGGACACAAGTTCACCCGATCGATTTCCAAGGACACGATCACACCTTTATAACCCTACACAAGTTTCTTTGAGTACAAATGTATCTATAACTCTGATAAGCACTGAGATTCTTTGGAGAGAGTGGCAGAGAATCAAACTAGAGATATTCTGGTTTGATTCACTTAAGATTTCGGCAGAATATGGATATGATGATTAGAAAATAAGATAAGAGAATAAAGAGGAGAGAAACTAATGAAAGTAGTTACTGGAAAACGTCCATAACAGTCTCTATTTATAGAGAATGAATGGATGTGTCCATTCAAAGAGATTTAAACGAATAGACACTTCTTTTGAAAACAACCTTTGCTATAACGGGAAGCATGTCGACATGACGAGTAACTATGATGTCGACATGGTCTATTAAAAATGATGATTTGCTTTTCTTTGAAAATGATGATTTAAAACATATGCAACTTTATTCAAATGGACTCTATGTATTTGTATAAGGTATTTAGAAGTAGAAATACTTATGAATATATATATGTATATATACTAAAATATATTTAAAATCAAGGTAAATAAACTAAAGTAAATATAATATTAAAATAGATTTTGAGGCTAAAATATCAAGGACAATTTTGAAATCAAAATATAACAAAATGATAAATATGATTTTGAGGCTAAAACATTTTTGGAAATACGAACGAAGGTTTTTCTTTTGAAAAGGAATATTTGAAAATCATTTTATGAAACAAGAGATAATTTTGAAAATCATTTTGAATCAAAATTAGTGGATAACAAAATAGGGCTACTATCCGTTCCACTAGATATTTCGTGAGTTCCATCTCACTAGGGTTCCATCCCTTTAACAAGAACGAAGTGGATTCCATTCCACGAGTAAATTGGATAAAAAAGAATGATAGTGCTTTCAAGGAGTTTTAACAAATATCTAACCTAACTATATTATTTGTCTTGAACTCTTGAATATCTTGAATCTCATGAGTCTTCAATCTTGAACTCTTGATCTTTGTCTTCTTTACTGTACAGTCTTCTTTTGTTGATACCTGCATATAGATTTCCTGCACATATATATTTTATAACACTTCTATAGTTGTTGTCATCAAAACCATTATCCTATAGACTAACATTCTCCCCCTTTTTGATGATGACAACCTTTGTTTATAAAATATTTATATTCTCCTTATAACTCCCCCTAAATCTAATAACTCCCCCTTAATCTATGCCTAACTAACCTATTTTATACTTCTCCCCCTTTGTCATCAACAAAAAATGACACTAACTCTAAACTATATAACTCCCCCTAAAACTTATCACTCTATGACGTGTGATTATAATGATAGTGTTATCATAAATAATAAACACTTAGATCTAAAACTAAAACTTAGTCCTAAACCACTAACTATAAAACTCCCCCTTAAACTTAATACTAGAACAAAGTATAGTAAATGAATTGTGAAAGATATTAACTTAATTATACTATAATTATTCAATAAATATGTATAAATATATTTCAGACAATATAATCAACACATACATCAAAACCAATCATGTCAGACAAGTCAAACAAATCAATCAATTCAAACAAGTTAAACAAGTCAATCAAGTCAATAAATTAAACAAGTCAATCAAGTCAAACAATTCAAACAAGTCAATCAAATCAATCAAATCAACCAAAAACTAATAATCCTATATTATAAGACAATACTACAAACTCCTCCTAAATAAGATACACTTGTTATGTATACATGTATGCAATATGTAGTTTGTAAAACAGTATGAAGTGTATAACATATGCAATGTAGCATGAGATAATATGCGAAATGAAGTGCGACTTGTGATGCAAATGATTATGATATGCATTGTAATTTATGATGTAATATGCAATGAAATGTGATATGAAATATGATGCATAATGATATGTAATAAAATGGTAATGAAGTAAAATAATTTGCACAATGATATGATGATATATATATACTATGGTAAGAGATATTCAGACTATAAGGTAAACATGAGTGATAAATAATATCTAATTGGCAAGCATATATATATATATATATATGTGTGTGTGTGTGTGTGTCTATATATGTATGTATTCATATATCAAACTATTTATTATACTTCAACCAAACAAAGGTAAAACACACCAATTACTAAACCTAAGTTAAGGAAACTAATGAATGGGATAGAAAGAGTTGTAAAGTAAGAGTTTAAAGGTAATAAATGGTATTAAAACTATAACATATTCATGAAAGGTAGTAATCAAACTCAATATCAAAATTAAATTGCTAAGAGATATGGACCTAAACTATATATATATATATGATCAAATATAAAAATTAATAGCCTACTTAAATAATTATTTTAACTTGATTGTTTTTATTTTATTTTTATTTTTAAGAATCCAAACTTCCGTGTTTATAAAATACTTAACTTACTAATTAAAACCTTTATATTAAATTTTTATTGACTAAAATATTTAGAAACATGTTTAAACATTTTTTTTAAAAAAAAATATCATAATGAAATATTAAAAACAACAAAGATTAAAAAACTAAAATAAACATATGTTATATTAATGCCTCTTTCATTTAAATTTTAATTAATTACTAAAGAATATCTAAACATTAATTTTAAATATTCTAATATAAGTTAGAAAATAATTTCTAAAAAGAATAGAGAAAAATACTTAGTTTAAATATTGTTATTTTATAATTTAAAGTTTTAAGTAGAAGAGACAGCATTTACATAATGCTATAAAAAGTTTTTGCATTAAAATATATATACAAAGCATTATAAAACAGAAACTGCGGTATTTACTAAATGCTGTGAAAAGTTTCAGAAATACTACAGTGTTTCAAAGCACAGAAATGCTATAAAAACGTATTTGCAGTGTAACAAAAGCAAAGACAACATTTCAGAAATGCTATCTAAAGTTCTGGGCAAAAATGGTGATTTTTGGCCCAATTTTTATAGTAGTTAATATAATTAAAGTACAAAAAAAATAATAATGAGAATACATGTGTAAAGATACTTGGCATTATGCATGTAAAAAATGCTTTTATTAAAATGTATGTCACTATCTACTTATATGATAAGTATCATGTGATGTGATGCAATCTTATTAATTGAAGAAATCTATAAGTAAAGCCTTATTCTAACAATCTAAATTCCTTTTACTAATTTCTTAAAAATATAAAATTAGTATCTTAAAAGAAATATAGTACGAGAAATAAAAACAACATTAGATAAGTTAAAACTACGAATGAAGGTATGCTTACTTTCTTAATATAGTTGTAATAAATTAGTTGTAAGATTTTATTAGAAAGAAAACACATTTTAAAAGACTTTTAAAACATTAGACTTGTATATTGATATTTATACTATGGTGTGTCAATATATGGACCAAAATATCAAAACTTATAAAAGTGATAAATTTCTATACCTAACTAAATGCATAGATATATATATATTCCTAAATGCAACAATAAAGATGAAATAATAGTAAAGCGTACCAATTTTTGCATTCCATCTTTCTAACTTTGTCGTTCCTCCATTGTCGTGATCCACACATTTATATCTTTCCGAATTCGACGACGAAATCTGTTCTATTGCGACGGGCTCGTTTTTCTGATCAGCGTAGTATATTCATTTGCTGAATTTGAAGACCATATGAGAAAGATACAGATGATTTAGTAGATTGACCAACTTGGCGCCAAAACTTTGAATTCGAATTTTGAATGAATGGACACTTCAACCACTATAAATAAGCCCAACGGTCACCACTTTTCATAAAAATTCCTCCTCTTCATCTTCTTCCCGTTTTTCTATATACTATCAAACTTCTAGAGGGCATATCTCCTTCGTTTCTTAACGGAATTGGATGAAACCAGCGGCAAATCGAAGAGGAAGGCAAGGACTATGATCTAGTAGTAGTTTGGTGTCGAATTTGGATGGTATTGTGATGCAACAGGCCGAACAGTAGAAGAAATGTTGAAGATCCCGTACACAGTTTTTCAGTTTTGGATAGCCAACTTCAAACTTTCATATCTCACTCAATTTTGATCGGAATTTGATGATCCACCCATCAAAATGACCACGAGAACAAGAACTACAATCTGAAAAGGAGTGGGAACAAAAATATTCAAATCTCTGGATGAATTTTGAAGAATATCTTTGACGGATTTGCCTTCTTTTTCTCTTTGTTCACCAAAACTTCATTTGACCATAACTTGGTCATTTCTTGACGGATTCTCACGAAACCAGTGACATTGCGAAGCAGATAGAGAGAAGTACAGTATCAAATCAAGTTGTAGATGAGAACCCAAAGTTTTGAATTGATCTGGTACCCATTTCTTTGTCGATTTCCATTATATATCCATTTGTACATAACACTTCTCCTGCAAAACAAGATAACAATTTTTAAAGAATCAAGTGACTTTTCAAAATAACTAAATATAATTTTAAACAACAATATCATGATGATTCTGTGACATATTCAAATGAAAACAGTGTTAATAATTTTATAAAAAATTGCCATTTTAAAAATTTTAAAAATTCAGATTATGAAACTTTTGAAAACCTTGCTCTGATACCAAATGAAAGGGACGCGGAAGATGATCTTAAGGCTATTTAACACTAGAGGGGGGGTGAATAGTGTTTTAAGAATTTCTTTAAAACTTCTTTGATTTAAATTGATTTAACTAACTTAATGCAGATACACAATCACAGATCAAATCACAGAATCACAAACAGATGCAAATATAAATAAAAAGCAAGTAAAGGAAAGAACACACCAGGAATTTTATACTGGTTCGGTGTTACCCTACATCCAGTCCCGCACAACTCATACGGCTTTCTATTCAATAATAATCTAGATTACAATCCCTCGATTCCAAGGCAACGAGGTACACCCTCCAGATTCTCAGATCTCTGGGTAGAACCACTTGATTCACAGGACACAAGTTCACCCGATCGATTTCCAAGGACACGATCACACCTTTATAACCCTACACAAGTTTCTTTGAGTACAAATGTATCTATAACTCTGATAAGCACTGAGATTCTTTGGAGAGAGTGGCAGAGAATCAAACTAGAGATATTCTGGTTTGATTCACTTAAGATTTCGGCAGAATATGGATAGGATGATTAGAAATAAGATAAGAGAATAAAGAGGAGAGAAACTAATGAAAGTAGTTACTGGAAAACGTCCATAACAGTCTCTATTTATAGAGAATGAATGGATGTGTCCATTCAAAGAGATTTAAACGAATAGACACTTCTTTTGAAAACAACCTTTGCTATAACGGGAAGCATGTCGACATGACGAGTAACTATGATGTCGACATGGTCTATTAAAAATGATGATTTGCTTTTCTTTGAAAATGATGATTTAAAACATATGCAACTTTATTCAAATGGACTCTATGTATTTGTATAAGGTATTTAGAAGTAGAAATACTTATGAATATATATATATGTATATATACTAAAATATATTTAAAATCAAGGTAAATAAACTAAAGTAAATATAATATTAAAATAGATTTTGAGGCTAAAATATCAAGGACAATTTTGAAATCAAAATATAACAAAATGATAAATATGATTTTGAGGCTAAAACTTTTTTGGAAATACGAACGAAGGTTTTTCTTTTGAAAAGGAATATTTGAAAATCATTTTATGAAACAAGAGATAATTTTGAAAATCATTTTGAATCAAAATTAGTGGATAACAAAATAGGGCTATTATCCGTTCCACTAGATATTTCGTGAGTTCCATCTCACTAGGGTTCCATCCCTTTAACAAGAACGAAGTGGATTCCATTCCACGAGTAAATTGGATAAAAAAGAATGATAGTGCTTTCAAGGAGTTTTAACAAATATCTAACCTAACTATATTATTTGTCTTGAACTCTTGAATATCTTGAATCTCATGAGTCTTCAATCTTGAACTCTTGATCTTTGTCTTCTTTACTGTACAGTCTTCTTTTGTTGATACCTGCATATAGATTTCCTGCACATATATATTTTATAACACTTCTATAGTTGTTGTCATCAAAACCATTATCCTATAGACTAACAATCACATTTTTAATCATCAAACAACATCATCTAATAGTGTAAGCTCGTTTCATCTCCACGTAGTCACATTGGTTTAAAAACCCCAAATAATAGTTTAGGGAAGTCGAGAAAATCCCACATAAACACTTTCTCCTCTTTGATACGGCCATGTCTGGGTCTAGGTTCAAAGAGCGCCTAGACAGCATCCACTGGTCGATCGATGGCTAAGTGATCGATCGACGGACGTTGACAAATGACGAGTGTTGTACACTCATCCATTTCTCCAATTTTGTCCATTTTGGTTGATTTTTTATGTTTAGGCTCTTTGTTTTGGTTTAATCACTTAATATGATGGTTTATACAATTTCTACGTTGTATTATAATCATTATACAATTTATAGTGGATTAGAATCAAATTATATCAATATTGTTTACTAAACCCGACTTATATACATTCAATTGATTTATATCATTTTAATAATTAATTAATCATACTTAATTCAAAATTAACCCTAGGAAATATCACTAATCATTATTATATCAATATAGCTGCATTATACGATGGATTGAACAAGTTTTACTCACATTTGTTGGTCGTTGCCTCCGAAATGAAGAAGAATCAATGATTGGCTCTGATGTCCTGCAAGTTAGGACCAAGAAATATCTAAAATCAACCATGAAACTACTATCAATCTGTAGCACTCCTCATGCCTTCATTTCGGCAACAAATTTGCAAATTTTCATTAGGTGATTTGGAAGATATGAATTTAAGAAATTAGTGGTTGATTTGAAAATTTGGAGAACGAAAGAAGAAAATGAAATTTTGAAATGGAACGTAAGATTTTTCTAGTTTATGTAGTTAGAGCGAAATGAAATGATATGTTTTTCAGATTCAAATTATTGGACCCAACGCCCGCTAAAGCCCATTTAAACCCATAACTTGTACTTCCCATTTCTTCTCTGTACGATCTCAAATTCGGACAGGTTTATAATCGGTCAAAAAAACATGCTTTACGCAATGGAATAACTCTCGTCATCAAATCTTAATATTTGTAAAAATGACATTTGCCCATATTATTTAAATTGACCAAAATAGCCTCTTAAATTTATTACTAAAATATTGGGGTATTACATTATCTTCCCTTAAAACAATTTCGTCCTCGAAATTTCCAAGGATGAAGAATGCAATTCGCAAACTCCCTTATCACATATCATATGCATGGAAACACATATATACAAACATTCACAACACATAAAATCAACCATCTTAACAGTCATCCATACACAACATACAACATCAATTACTTAAATAGTCATAACGTATACTTAGGTGATCTAAACTTAGCAAACATATGATGTAACAAAACAAGCAAGCATAAGTAATGATCATGGAATATGTCTTTATACTAAATGCAAGTATATACCTATTGGAACCTTCTCATATGACGAAATGACATGACATATCAGTTATGTATCATGGTACATATAAGTTCTATATGTGTGCAACAATCATTTAATTCAACATATTATAGGGTGAACGCATAAATTAGTAAGTTATAAAATAAAGGCATATAAAACACATCAAAATCAAACAAGCACTGTTCATATCATAAATGAAACAAACAAATCATTTGAATCAAACAATTATATACTAAAAAACATTAATAATCTATAATAACCATCCAACCATATCTAGATTAACCAAGTACGCCAATAAACAAACAAATGAAAAAATATTCTGGGAAAAAGTTGAAATGAAAATATCAGATTCTCTCTTCCACTTTCCAAGTTGTCTCAACTATATCGTTTTTCCTAAATCAACTTAACAAATTCTACTACGAATATATACTCATCTCGAAGTACTAACCTCAAATGTACATGCATAACTACACTATTGCAATTCATGCTAACTCAAATAAACCGATGCCCAAATTCACAACAACCAATAGTCTTGGCATAAATATGCCCAAACTGAAATGCACTCTCATGCAAATCCTAAATGCACATACACAATACTTAAATCATCCCAGTAGTGAACTCGTCTCTTAGAATTTGGAACGGAATCAACTGTCAAAGTGTAGGATTGGTTGGATACATGCGAATGCATCTTTGAGGATATGGAGATAGATGATGCGATGAAGAGGAAGCTAGCCTCTAGACAGCTTCAAGGGCGAGCAATGCGGTGGTAAAATGCCATCAAGATTACTACTCTTGAGGGCCAGATTACTTAGGAGCAGTCTAATATAAGGTTTGAAGAGAAGTATATACCAATTGCTCAGAAGTCGATGTTCTTTTGGAAGTTTGCTTATTTGAGATGGGGGGATATGTCTATGTCAAGGTATGTAGCCGAGTTCGATATGTTATCAAAGTACGGTATATCTATTATCGATATTCCACTCAAGAAGAATGAAAAGTTTATTATAGAATTGGACGACTACTTAGGAGAGAAGTTAGTAGGGGCATATTAACGAGTCCTTTGAGAAGCTAGTGGAGAAGGCTCTTCGACATGAAAGCATGTATCAAAGGTCTAGGTCGGTTGTTGATTCCAAAGATGGTCCAAAGCCATAAGCGGGCGGGGAGGCAAGAAGAAGTAGAACAACAACAATAAAAGGAAGCAGCTTTAGAACAAGGGTAGCCAGAAGAAGGGCAAATGGAAGCCTGTTTGCTATAATTGTGGGGAGAAGAGCCGACTTATTAGAGACTCTAAGGCAAAAGGCATGAAGTGCTACAACTATAACAAGACTGGGTATATCAAGAAGGACTGTCCAGAACCATCGAGGAATAAGCAACTTGTATCTGATTACGTTTTGAATGTTGTTCTGGCTTTGTCAAGTGCTCCATTGGCAAAGGAGATAGGGAAGAGTGTTGTTATACGGGGTACGATTTCTATTTTTAGTATACATGTATGTTTTTTATTCGATATCGGAGATTCATATTCCTTCATATCTATTGATTTAGTAGATAGATTAAGATTGAAACCCGAGATAGTTGACTAACCTTTAACTATTACAAACCTTATTGAATGATCGACTAGCCTTTGCATGGTTTTTCAAGAATTATCATTATCGGGTCATGAAAGTTTGTTTGTTTATGATTGCTTTGCATTGGGTTTTATGGGGTTCGATATTATTCTCGGGATGGACTGGTTGTAGAAATACGGGGTAATGATAGACTATGATAGGCTATTGGTGACGATAGGGATAAATGATTGCGCGGATTGGAGTTAGGTGGCTTAGTTAATGATGAGGTGATAGTTAGCTTTTTGTATATGCTTGAGTTCCCACATGATGAGTTGTCATATGTGCCTATAGCTAAGGAGTATCCAGACATATTTGAGGAGGTGATTGGATTACCACCTCACAAGGAAATTGAATTTTGCATAGTTTTGGTGAAGGATGCCAAATGGATTGTTATGACATTGAGGCATAAGGCGTAGAGGGTACTAAAGGTGCAAGTAAATGACCTATTACAATGAGGGTTCATTTAACAAAGTATATCTGAGTGGGGGGCACCTGTAGTATTCGCCACTAAGATAGATGGCTCTTTGAGGTTATGTATTGATTATCGTGAGCTAAACAAGGTAACAAAGAAGAACAAGTATCCATGCCCGCATATTGATGACTTGTTTGATCGACTCTATGGTGCTATGGTGTTCTCTCAGTTGGACCTTGTGATGAGGTTTAATTAATTGAGAGTGGCGAAGGAGAATGTGTTGATTACAGTATTTCATATGTCATTTGGATTCTATGAGTAGTTGTGTATGTCGTTTGGGTTAACCAATGCACCGACATACTTTGTAGATCTCATGAACCATGTCTTCAGAGATCAACTAGATAAGTTTGTACTTGTGTTGATGGATGATATCCTTGTTTATTCAAGGATGGAGGAAGAACACAATAAGAACTTGAGTATTGTACTCAAGGTGTTGAGTAGGCACCGATTGAAGGTAAAGTATTCCAAATGTCACTTCTGGAGGAGAGAAGTGCTATTCTTGGGTCATGTTATTTATGAGAAGGCCATTGTTGTAGATTCCATAAATGTGGCAGCATTACATGATTGGGATCGACCTAAGAATGCTATAGACATGAGAAGTTTTCTTGGACTAGCGGGATATTATGGACGTTTTATCAAGGACTTCTCTAAGGTAGCAGCGTCACTAACCAATTTTACGAAGAAGAATCGGAAGTTTTTGGGACTTGAGGTGCGAGCATGTATTCATGAGTTTGAAGGAGAGGTTAAGGAGTGCATCAGTGTTAATCATTCTGAGTGGGAATAAAGAGTTGATAGTATAAATAGACGCCTATGGTACTGGACTAGGTGCATTGTTAAGGCAGAGGCAATCGACAACTAAAACCTCACAAGAGAAGGTGTCCAACTCATAATTTGGAGTTGGCAGCGATAATATTCACTTTGAATATATAGAGGAATTATTTACTTGAATAGAGGTTTGAGTTATTCATGGACCATAAACCGTTAAAGTACCTCTTCTGCTGGAAGGACCTTAACCTTCGTCAGCAACGATGGTTAGAGTTCCTGGCCTCCTATGACTTTGACATTTCTAATATGCCTGGTAAGGGAAATGCAGTCACCGATGCTTTGAGTATGAGACAGACCAGTCTAGGAGCATGTTCCTAGGGTGGAAGCAGCTTGAGTATATTGTTGGTTATAACTTCAGACCTTGATGTGAGCTAGAGTAAGGATGGGAGATTGTTTGTACCTGATATTGATGGGTTGAGGGATGAGGTGCTACGAGAGTGCCATCATTTGAGGTTGACTATATATCTCGGAGGCAATAAAATGTACCGTGATTTGAGGCTAACATTTTACTGGGAACGGATGAAGAAGGATGTTGGCATTTATCCTGAAGTGCATGAATTGTTAACTAGTTAAACCCAAGCACAAGAAGCCGAGTGGTTTGCTGCAACCGCTCGGGATTCTCGAATTGAAGTGGGAATTTTTTTAATGAATTTCTTCGATGGATTGATGAGGACCAGAGGAGGGTATGATAACATCTAGGTCATAGATGATAGATTGACGAAGAGTGCTAGATCTATACCCATAAAGTCTAGCGAAGTAGCATCCAAGTTGGCTGATTTGTATGTGAAGTGGATAGCACGATTGCATGGTGTGCCAAAAGAGATTGTGAGCAACCAAGACCTGTTATTCACTAGTAGGTTTTGAAAGAACTTATAAGAGGTGCTGGGGACAGAGCTGCATATCAGTGTAGCTTACCACCCGCAAACTGATGGACATACCGAGAAGGTGAATCTTATCTTAGAGGGTCTCTTATGGGCTTGCATTCTCGATATTAGAGGCTCATGGGACAATCGTTTGCATTTGGTAGAGTTTGCATACAACAACAGTTATTAGTCCAGCATATGTATGGCACCATTTGAGGCGTTATATAGCCGATTGTGCAACGCTCCTTCATGTTGGTGGGAAGCGGCCAAGAAAATGATACTTGGGCTAGATATGGTTAGAGAGACTTAAGAGAAGATCAAGATCATTCAGAAATGAATGAAAGTTGCTCAAGATAGACAAAAGTGCTATGCTGATAGGAGAAGATGAAATATAGAGTTCCTTGTCAACGATATGGTATTTATAAAGATCTCTCCATTGAAGAATGGTTTTAGGTTTGATACTAAGGGAAGTTGGTGCCAAGGTTTGTTAGTCCTTTCTAATACTCGAGAGGATTGAGAACCTCACTTATAGAGTAGACTTTCTCTAGAAAATGGTGGGCGTGCATAATGTGTTCCATGTTTCTCATTTGCGAAAGCTAGTGCACGGCTCGGACATGATATTTGAATCGAAT
Source organism: Allium fistulosum (assembly GCA_030737815.1). Lineage (NCBI taxonomy): Eukaryota > Viridiplantae > Streptophyta > Magnoliopsida > Asparagales > Amaryllidaceae > Allium > Allium fistulosum. The sequence goes on along the minus strand of CM060906.1, from coordinate 370,581,525 downwards.
CAGCTTGATGATATCGAGATTGAAGCAATAGCTTCGAGATCTCGTAGGCCTTTTTGTATCATAGGATGAGATATGATGCAGTTTAGGAGGAAAACTATGGAGTGAGTGAAGGTTCAATGGAGTGAGAGCAAAGGCAATTGCACTTGGAAAACTGAAAAGAGCATGAGGACCGCATATCTGGAGCTCTTTACTTGGTGAGACTTTCTATTTATCATAGTTACTTTCACTATCGATATCATATAGGTAGTTTAGTATCCTTCATGCTAAGATGGCATAGATTAAATTTCTTGCTTATGTGTGCATGTTTGATATTTGATATGCTTGCTCGTGATTTTTAGGCATACTGGGTAACTACTTGACTTTACCTTGTCTTTATTAGTTATTTTGTAGGTGAAATTCCTAAAGGAAGGAGAGTGTAACGACCCATATTTTACGTATCGGAGGATCGTAAAATATTATTTTTAAATCCATATTGGATCGTATGACACTATAACCTTAGGGAATGTTGAGTAGTGACATTTTTGACCTCGAAATTTTTTATCAGACGACTTACCCTTGAAAACTTGTAATGGATAAAACTTTTGATAGAAGCCGAATTAGCTCCTCAAACTACTTCCATTGAAAAGTTATGATAGTTTCCCTTCTCGTAGAATGATTATAATAGTGATTTGGACGTGCCGTTTGGAAGATATGGTTGTTTGAAATTAGATGGATTTTGGGAAAGCTTAATGAGTAATTAGAGAGGTTTGGGGCAAGCCCAATAACCCATTTCAGGATTTGGGGTTAATATGGCTGGAAAGTCATTCCAAATTCATTATTCCATCTTCACAAATAGATCTAAGCCTCCATTAATCTTCTTTTAGCCAAAACTTTCTCCGTTCTCTTCCAAATCAAATCTAAATAATAGATTAATGATAAAATAGCAAGAGAGTTTCAAATATATTTTTTTTGGGAGGAAACTTTAGATCTTTGCTAGGTATTTTCTAATTTACCTCGTTTTGCATGTAAATCTTAGATTTTTCGATGTTTGGTAAGTGATTTATCAACTCACATCATATAATATATGTATGTATAGGCTTTAACATGTTTTGAACCCATTTTGAAAGTCAGATTTATGTTTTGAAATTTTTTGAAACAATATATGAAGTAAAAACGAGATTTAAATGGTCCAAAGTATTTTAATCATGTTATTTGGATGTGTAATTTCCTTTATATGTGCTAGGGTATGTTATAGATACATTATACGATGATTTGCCATAGTTTGATGTATGTTTGGATGTTGATTGATGCAGGTATGGTATTTGTTTATACGCTTGAATGGTTGAAAACGCTCATTGGAACGAAATATAGATGATGAACGATTCAACGGCTGAGGGTCACCGTGTAGAAGGAGTAGCAATATGCTCTTCGATTCGATATACAAGCGATGAGAGATTCTTAAGCGTAGAATCAAACTTCGACTGATAGGCCCTAGGATGTTTGGAGTTCTATCGAACCATAGGGAATGCACGCAGGTCAAAGTATAGAGTGTAGCGATGGAATTGACGTGAAATTGGAGTTTGGAGATGCTACAGTGTTTTTATTGGTGGCCTTGGTCCAATGGTAGCTTGCTTCGAGGTCGACTTCGTGTATGCTAGTAGTTGGCTCGGGGTATGCTTCGGTCCAGTGATTTGAAGACCCGGACAACAAATGTTGTTCGGTAGTGCTATTGAAGACCAAAAGGAAAACCATATCCAGTGGTGTTGTTGTTAGGGGGTCGGATAAAGAATTAGGTATGAGGATGCTTTGTGGACGGCTTCGAGGTTTGGAGGTTATGGTTTCGGTCTGGTTGTGTGGTTGACCTAGACAGGAAATAAGCAATGGTGTGTCTGGAGTGACTTTGGGTTAGCTCAAGGGGACTTCGGGTTTATTGAGGGGTGAATTCAGATCTCTCCTAGGGTCACTTCGAGGATTTGAGAAATAGCTTGGAGAGAGGGTGTATGACTCCGGAATGACTCAAGGTGACTTTGGGACTTGTGTGGCGACTAATGAATGATGGCATGACACTTCGACATGGTGTCTTTGGAACTTTAGTACGATGGCTCTACGACTTACGATGGGTGTCTAGAGTGTATCGATGACGACGACTCAACGATGAGAGTTGTGATGGTGATCCATAAAGACAAGTTCAACAATGGGGACTTGTAAGTATAATTTGCAACTGTGTTTTACCATGGAGATACCTATAATGGAATAACGATTGAGTTCCATTATAGAGACGTGTGCAAAGGGATCTTTGATAACTCGAAGGTTTCTAGTGTGCTTGTACAGAAGGGTACATGATGATGCCCACCTGGATTTACGACCGTATTTAGATCTTTACGACAATGGATTACCCTGGACTTTTACGAATGTGAGTCTGGTTCATATCCTTATGAAGTGGAATGGATTCAAGCACCAAGAAATTAGGATTTGATTGAGCCTTTGGATTGCGATCGTGCCATACAAGTTACCATATATCTAATGCACATGAGTGATGGTAAGGATTGTTTGATGGATGCTATATTTCCCATAGTTGTTTAACACTCTAGGGTGTCACACGATGTAGGTATTATCGACTGCATACCTAGACACCGGATATTGTGCTTTGGTTGTAGTGCATCCATATGATGCTGATGATAGTAGATTAGCATATATCCATTGTTATGCGCTAACTTTTTGGATGCACAAGCAGGTCAGGTATGGTCCTACTTACCCTGTATCTTTATTATTATATACGATTTTTATAGTATTTCAAAAAGATCTATCACTCACACCAGACTATTATCTAATCCGAGGTTTTAGGCATTGCTTCTTATTATCTCAGGTACTCTTAAATGAGTAGATTAGGAATAATAGGTCTGGATAGCGCATGGAGCTGTATGGAGTAAGAGCAGGAGGTTATGCTCTCATATATCTATATTTTGAAGCTTACTATCACTTAGTCCACTGTGCGGTGCTGTGGAGTTATAATAATACTTGTATTACTTCAGAGATAGTTATAGAGTTTATTTGAGAGATTTGGGATGTATAAACTCTATTATTTTAGTTTTGTATAATTTGTGAACCTATTGCACTTTGATGTTCTTAATTATGGTTCATTTGATTATAAAATTGTCTCGTCTATTTTATATCTATTTGATTATTATATTTTATCTATGCGTTATGGGATGTTCTACAGGTTCTATGTATGGATTTTCATTATTTTACTCTCTTGACTATCATCCTGCATCGTCCGCCTCCACGGTGCACTCTACATGTATATTAGGTACTGTAGGTATATGGCAGTCATCACATGGCATGTCAGTGGGCCTAGTGAGTTTTATTTATCCTCGTACTATTAGGATCACAATAGACAACAAGATCATGCCAGATCATTACTCCTCGTTCAAGCGACAATTACCATTCATTATCATCCTATAACTAGTCATCCAATTTTTCCAAAATCAAACCATACCCTAAGAAACCTAGTATATATGCATCACTGAAGGACTCCATATTGTGAATAACAAATTCCAAATAATGGAGATCATAGTTAAATGGATTGATCCTTTAGATGGATTCGACACCACGGTAGGTTCAAGCATTATGTGAGATTTAAATTCTAAACTATCAACCATAACACTCTGCATCCAAAAATAAACTCATCTTCAATCACGATCTACTTCCCCTTCTCCCTTGAGAAGATGGTTCTATACTCACACTTGGGGCCACTTTCAGTGTGTAAGCTTTGTCTATTTGACCTTCCCTTTTCGCTTTCTAACCGATCAAAACATATTTAAAAATATATATAATTTAATTATTTGATATTCCCTTTCCATATTTTAAAATAATAATAAAATGATTTACCAACCGGGGATTCGTTAAAATACCAAAATGAAAACTTTCATTTGCCTTATAAAAAATTCAAAATATTAATTTAAAAAATTTCATATTTATTCAAAAGCCATACACCTCATCGTTTTGAAATAAAATTTTAAATATTTTTGTAAAAATCCTTCAAATATCCTTACAATCTTATATTAAATAAAATATATGCTTATAAACCTTTTATAAAAAAACACTATAATTTCAACTTCCAAAACTATTTTCTTTTTAACAATTTTAAAAATATTGATTCTTAAAAAAAATATTCAACTTCCAAAACTCAATTCTTCTGTAAACTTCATCACCTCCTTATCCAGTGTATCTGTCAAATCAAATCCAAAGGATTGAATATTTTCGCAAGTGATTAGCCATACCCGCATCGCTGAATAAGGTTCAATTCCGACATAGGGCTACCCACCCAAGCTAGAGAAATCCTTGCACATCTTCGGGAAATCAACGGCCTGGGGTGGTCGAATAGGAACCACTCCTCATATAGTAAGTGCATGTACTAGAGGGTTTGCACTGGTCTGGCTAATGTAACGACTCGGATTTTTGATCGTTAATTTTGAACATTTAATTCATTATAAATGTTGAGTTTTGGAATGTGAATGGGATTTCAATATGAAGTTTATCGATCAAAAATAGTGTAATAAAAACTTAAGTTCCAAGTATAGTGATTTAATTTATAAATTTAATTGTTGAGTTAATAATTAGAAATCAATTAAATAATTTTAAAAAAAAAACTCAACCCAGAGCCCTGATGAAATCGAAGGGATGAGAGGAGCTCCCCCCTAGCCTGGTCCGACCATAGACAGGAGGGTTTTAAGCCAGCCCAGCACAGAGATTTAATGCCCCTCACCCGTTTATAGGTTTTCTGGGGACCCACCTCCGCGCCTTGAAATGGGAGTAGGGCAGACGGGAATCGAACCTACGAAAATCAATTAAATAATTGAATTAGAGTTGAATATGAAACCGAAACAATTTCTAATGTTGATATAAATTCTATTTAAATTATAATTTAGTTAGTAAGATTTTAAAACTAAAAATTTAGGCGATTTCGGAATTTTCGAAATCATCGATTTAATCGACGTGTTAAAATAGCGATCTGGGGCACAGTCTTAGAATTCGACGAAACTAGTTCCATTGGATCCGTAATAATGTATTATTAACAGATTTCAAATTTTGTTGTGTTTGGAGTTATCGTTTGGTCATATGGGATATAAACGCGTTGAAATTAATATCGAAATTTAATATAATAGTTGGGTCCAAAAAGCTATCTTCTCCATACGATCGAATTAGGACCCAAAACCTTTTCCATTGCGTTCGAAATAGGGGTATAACATTATAAATGCCTAGCGGCATGCCTCGATTGGGACTCGAGATTTTGAGTTGCGTAAATCGAGACGTTTTAAAATTTAAATAAATAATTGCCTGGTCAAACATTTACATCGGTTTTATTTTCACCTTTCAAAACACTGTACCATTACCTATTCAAACACGCTTCCCTCCCTACGTTAAATCATGTCCCCTTTCTTCTCAGTTAAATCCACGAAGATAAATCATGCCATCCCTTTTTGCTTTAAAATCATGTATACTTCTCCTTCTTCTTCAAGACAAAAACGAAATCAAATCGTTCGATAAAAAAAACCGCCATGCTCGAGTAACGGGCTAGGAAGCTCAGAAACTTCTACCTCCAAATCCCCTCAATCCGGGCATTGTTGCACTTCGATTTCTACTACAGAATTGTAGAGCTACACGAGCTCTACAATGTGGACAGCTGCCTCGACGCCATTCGAGATGATGGAGGCGTAGCAGAGCCACGTTCGTACAGGCTTCGGCGGGGGATTTAGCGACATTGGAAGGAGGAGGTGGGTACGGTCTATGATTGGAAGCGAGGTGGATCTCGCGCTTCATGCCGGTGGTCTCCGATGATCGCCTGGTGATCATAGGGAGGTTTGGCGGTCAAATTCGAAGAGGCGATGGGTATCACGGTCTGGAGAGGACGATAGTGGCTGCGGCAGTGGGTTGGGGTGTTTGCAGTAAGGTCGTTGTGTATGCAAGGCCGAGTGGTAGAGGAGGTGTTGGAATCGTGGTTGATTCCGGTCAGGCCGAAGGTGGAGGCGATGGCTATAGTCGGGGTGAGGCAGCGTGGAAGTCAAGTCCTCCGTCGTGAGCGCGTGCGGTGGTGTGGTATACATTGTATTTAAAATTTAAATTTTATAATTAGTTTATTAAATTAAGAGTTTAAAATTTTGAAACCGCTAATGAAATTTAAATTAAATTTGTATACAAGGTCTAAAATTTATATATAAAGCACAATGAACTCAAGACAGCAATCTACGAAATAAAGTATATTTGGACGATCAAAAAATAATAAAAAATCAAGGTGAGAAAATTCTCACTCATTTGGATTACCAATTTAATTTTAAATAGTTAAAATTAATTCTGGATGTTTGGTTGAATTGATTGTCTATTGAATGATATAATATATATATATATATAGTAGTATATATATTAGTATTTGGAGTGATATTCCCACACATTATAGTGGATGAGACCCTATGCGCCCGCATAATAGTGGATGACCCTATATACCGTGATATCCCCCTCGAAGTGGGATTGGTATTTTTATTGTTGACTAACATCTGTGGATGTAGGAAAACAGGTTGGAGGGATCCAACTAGATTCCTCGAAATGTTGATTAATTTTCATATATAGTGATATATGATTAGTGTGAATAATCAATTATAGATTATTGCTATGATATTGAATTATTAAATGCTATAATAGTACGGACCTTAAATTTGGTATTTTAAATACCATAAATAGTTATTTTTGAATTTGAAGGAATTAAAAAAAATTGAATATAAAAATATTTATAGGAAAATTTGGATTATTTTAAAGGAAATTAAGTGGAATGAGGAAAAATTATATAATTTGATTTGGATTATACTTAACTATTCGTAAATTTGTTTAAGTAGAGATTTTTAAATAAAATTATATAAAGGAATTTGAAAATGATATTTTGAAAGTATGGGAAAGAGTTGGAATCGATATTAAAAAAAGATTTGAAATTAAAATGGGATTTATTAGGGAAGGGATTTATAAAATGAAATTTTATAAATAAAATTTGTTTTATAAATAAGTGGAACCCAAAGGAGTTTATAAATTTATAAACGAGGTTTGTAAATAAGGGAAAATGATATCAGTGGATAAGTTAGAATATGAGTTTACGATGTGAATTTATATCGAGTTATGGGAATCGTTTTGGTAAAGGAATGGTGGAATCCATTTTTGAGTATGAGAATAGTGGTAGAATTGAGATATAATCGATGTGATACGAATCGAGAGGGATTTATAAATTGAAATTGGGAATATTGGATTTTTAAAATAGATTTTTGTCGAGAAATTAAAAATTGTTTAAATGGGATTTTTAATTACTATGCTATATAACTTAAACTATTATTTAGATTTAGAATATTCTGAAAGATTAGTTATTATAATATTAAATATTTATTGAAATAAATTCTTATTTTATTAATGATGTGGAGATTGAATGGTGGAAGAAGGACAAGCTGGATGTATAATAGCAGGAGAAGGAGATTTTGGATTGTTTGTAACTGTATGTGCAGATATTGCATGCATTGTTTCAGATACTGGTTGCCTGTCTTTGTTATGAAGGGTTGGTTCATTAGCATTAATGCTCACTGGTGCACACTTATTCAATTCTATTAGATGCTCATTGTTTTCAACAGTATTTTTTCTTGTTGCAAAATCTGTTGTCTTGGTTCCCCTGGAGCATTCACTTCTTTTCTGTTGACAGTAACTTCAATTTCATCATGTTCTTTTTCTACTACATCATTCATGTATTCATCGTCCGCATTAATATCTCCTTCCTCTATCATTTCAAGGACAAAGAATTTATTTCTCATAAGCATATCCTTCACTTTTTTTCTCATTCATAGTATATTTAGCAATCTGACTATTATCTATTATTTTTTCCTTCCCGCTTTTTTCCTCTTCAGTTTGAACATTATCTATACTATCTTTTATTGAGATGACATCAGCTGGACTTATTTTTTTTGAACATTAATCTTTCTTCTTCCTGTAGCAACTTCTTGCCAAACCATGTTTTGTTCCACATTTTTATTCGGTCTGTTTTGTTTTGTCCCAACCACCTCATCTGACTTAACACTTTGCATCTTATTTAACTCATCATCTTTATCACCAAGCTTTTCTGTAATAGGCATAAATTGGCAGTTCAAGGTTCTGTGTCCAAATACATTGCAATAAGTACAAATATATGGTTTCCAGAGATAATTAACATATATTATCTGAGTTGTACCATCTGTGTTTAGGGCAGGGAAGGAAGAAACAAGATCTTGATTAGGTGATATTTCAATAATACACTTAGCATGTTGAATACATTGAAGTGATTCAGTAGCTTCATCTAAACACACAAGTTTACCAAATCTATTGGCTAACCAGTTAATACCCAGAGGAGACCATAGGAAAATGGGTATGTTCGAGAGTTGCACCCAGATAGGAACAGATCGAATCGAATCGAACCACAAACATTACTAGTTGTAGGATCCCATTGTTTAATTATAAATAGGTTGTTCTTTATTACAATAGGGTCGCTACGTATAATCTTATCTCTGTCAGAGGCATCGGAAAGGAGAAAAAGAAAGATGGAACCATCTGACTTAACTTTAATATTACTTTTTAACTTCCATCTGCATTTCAAATGCTCAATAAAGTAAGTATATGACAGGGGCTTATCAAGAAAGAAACCTACCACATAGTCTTTCAATATAACTTCACCAGCAGCTATTACAGAGGAAGGAGGCACCATAGCTTCACCATTAAATGATAGATCCAAATGAACAGGTATGTACGTTCCCGCGTTACGAGGTAGATGCTTAAATAGAGAAGTCCATACATGTTCGGATGAGGAAGGAGGAGAAGAAGGAAGAGCAACGAATACTAGAGAGCTAGAAAGATTGTTTGAAGAAGAGGAAAGATAGGAGGATTGAATAAGAGATGGAAGGACAGGTACAGATTGGTGAGAGGGAGAAAATATGGCTGGGTCAGGAGGACGAAAGGGAGGAGATGGAGGAGGAATAGTTATAGGAGGGATGGCGGAAGAAGAGGGATGAGAGTACGATGAGAGAAGGGACAGGACGGGAAAAGGATCATATGCCATTAAAAAAATTGAAAAGGAGGTTTGAAAAATGATTGAAATGATATTATATATATTTTAGTCCATAATATATATATATATATAGTCCGAGTAATCCCAAAAGTACACCAAGGAACTGGGTGCTACCAAACAGTATCATATATTTCCTTACTAGAAGGATAATACTCAAGAGAACGTTTACCATCTGAACGTATCTCTACCCATTTTTAGTTATTTTCGAGCTACTCGAACTAGTTAACTTAAAACTACTTCTTCTTTCAAACTCATTTTGAAACAATATCATAAATATATATCCAGCGAAATATTTCAACAAAATATCCAATTCCAATTTGCTTTGGATTCGTTCGGATTCGAACTCGTTCCGACCGTACAATGACAAAGAGAATAATTTACTAAGTGCAAATACCATTTTCCTAAACAAACATCTGATCGTCACTTAGAAAATTATTCTAATCATCACAAAACCAATCGGGACTCATTTTCTGAACCAATCAAAAGAAAATATACCTCTTTCTTTTTAAATTCTCTTTTCAAAAGAATTATACTTAAAATATATTTTTAAATGACTATTTTTACCATTTCCAAAATCATTTCTTCTCTAAAACTATCTCAAATAAAACTATTATTTCTTTTTCCACAAATCATTTAAAATGATTATATACATATTTACTCTATGGTAAATCAAATCATACTTTTGGAATCAAATCAAAATTTATTTTATCTAAACAATTACATTGCAAGGTCCTAATGGTAGCATTCCCCTACTTACAAATGTTTTCATCCTAAGAACATTTTCAATTACTATTATTAACCCTTTAACCTCGAAAACCCTTTTTGCCAAAATCAACGAATTTAAACTCTCGAATTCCTTTTATTTATAAACACATTTGTATAAATCAAATTTGTAAATATCTCCTCTTAAAGGGAATTATTTCTTAAATATTTATTGTGAAAATAATCTAGCTTCCTTAATTATATAAATCATTTTTCAAGTATTTATTTCAAAAATATTTTAGTTTTCTTTAAATAAACTTCTTTTATAAAACCCCAATTTAATACAACCAACTTTTATATTCAATAATTTCCTAAATATTTATTTCAAAATAATCCAATTTCCTTTTTATAAAACAACATTTATTTAAACTTGATCAAATCAATCTTTATATTTCAAAAATATTCATTCCAGAATATTCAAAATTTTGTTTTAGATAAACAACCTTTAGAAATCAAATTTTAACTCAACATTATCAACGAACGTTTTATATTCAAATTGTGAAACTTAATTCACAAGGTATTTGTTTCAATGTTCCCAAATTTCCTATCTATCCAAACCAGGTTTCAAAAAGGAAGATCCAAGATACGTTAATGGATAATAGTCAATGCTTAGAAGTGGACTAGCATGACCGATCAAATCCTAGATGATAATGATGGAATATTATTAGTTCCTAACAACCAAGCACAACCAAGAATAACTATATTAAATTTTTGAAAATTTATCCTTTTATATATATAAAATATATTTTTAGGTAAAATTATTTCATTTACTCAAATTTTAAAACAATATTGTGTTGGTTTGGTCTTGTTCAAGTGTTTAGGAAATCCCTATCGATGATGTTGGCCAAACGCATCGACCAGAATTCTAAAGCCACTAAACAAATAAAACAACACAATATAAAACATTTTATATCACTAACAAGTACACACTCTTATATATATACTCACAAACTCATTCGAGGGTATCACTTACCCTATCTCAAATGAGTCAACCCCACCACAGCCTAGGTGTTCGCTCAACCTAAGCTCTGATACCAACTGTAACGACCCACTTTTCCGTACAGTTTAAGCTGACAATAAACCATACATATCCAACTCAAATTGAATGGAAAGGCGGATAGTTAGGGAAAAGAAAGAAGACAAGAAGACAAGAAGAAACTAAACAAACACATAATCTTACAACGAAACAAATGATCTATAATAGATAACAAATATTTACACAAAACGAAACATTAATATATGTATATACAGACATCAATCAGAGTACACTAACCTATTCAGCCCGAACAGTTATACAACTGTCCTCACAATTACTGATAAATACAGTCATGAATGCAAATGAAAAATAAAACTATACGTGAATACATCTCTGGGCCTCCAGCTCATCTCCTGAAGCTCCAAACATCCAAGTAAACCTTGAAATATGCTCGGTCTGACCCGAGCATTATAGAAAAACAATGCCCGGGTCAGTCTGGTAAAACCAGCGTGAGAAACACAATCAAATGGTTTCTTAAAGTTTAAATAACCTTTCAAAAACAAAGGTATCTCGTAAGACCACGCCGCACATAAACACGGACGGGTTTTTACCTTACGATAACCAAAAATCTTTATATCAAAAAATCCAGTGATATTATAATAATGTCTAAGGGCGAAAATAATAATAATAATCAAGTAGTTGTGATGCTTGTGAGTGTACATCACAGCAATACTAGGTATATAATCGAAAATTGATAAGGCGCGCTCACTAATTGTGTAGGATTTCCATGGAGGTTCCCTCGATACTTCGAGGAATGGTCCTCCTGCGCAAGGATCAGAGATATCCTTCTAAAGCAGCATACATCCCTAGTGATGTACCATAGGAAAAACATGGATGGTCTCGCTAAGACCGAGTGCATTGCCCTATGCATGCATAACAACTATAAGTGACATCTAGGAGGAGCCGACTACAATTTTCATTTGTAACAGTTATAACCATTGGGAAAAGGTAATTCTGGTGTTGTGTTATATAAATCATTTTTCAAGTATTTATTAAAAAATATTTTAGTTTTCTTTAAATAAACTTCTTTTATAAAACCCCAATTTAATACAACCAACTTTTATATCATTTCCGAAATATTTATTTCAAAATATTCCAATTTCCTTTTTATAAAACAACATTTGTTTAAACTTGATCAAATCAATCTTTATATTTCAAAAATATTCATTCCAGAATATTCAAAATTTTCTTTTAGATAAACAACCTTTAGAAATCAAATTTTAACTCAACATTATCAACGAACGCCTTATATTCAAATTGTGAAACTTAATTCACAAGGTATTCTTTTCAATGTTCCCAAATTTCCTATCTATTCAAACCAGGTTTCAAAAAGGAAGATCCAAGATACGTTAATGGATAATAGTCAATGCTCAGAAGTGGGCTATAGCATGACCGATCAAATCCTAGATGATAATGATGGAATATTATTAGTTCCTAACAACCAAGCACAACCAAGAATAACTATATTAAATTTTTGAAAATTTATCCTTTTATATATATAAAATATATTTTTAGGTAAAATTATTTCATTTACTCAAATTTTAAAACAATATTGTGTTGGTTTGGTCTTGTTCAAGTGTTTAGGAAATCCCTATCGATGACGTTAGCCAAACGCATCGACCTTCTTAACCCACTCAACAGATCAAACAACACAATATAAAACATTTTATATCACTAACAAGTACGCACTCTTATATATATACTCACAAACTCATTCGAGGGTATCACTTACCATATCTCAAATGAGTCAACCCCACCACAGCCTAGGTGTTCGCTCAACCTAAGCTCTGATACTAACTGTAATGACCCACTTTTCCGTACAGTTTAAGCTGACAATAAACCACACATATCCAACTCAAATTGAATAGAGAGGCGGATAGTTAGGGAAAAGAAAGAAGACAAGAAGAAACTAAACAAACACATAATCTAACAGCGAAACAAATTATCTATAATAGATAACAAACCTTTACACAAAACGAAACATTAATATATGTATATACAGACATAAATCAAAGTACACTAACCTATTCATCCCGGACAGTTATACAACCTGTCCTCACAATTACTGATAAATAAAGTCATGAATGCAACGGAAAAATAAAACTGTACGTGAATACATCTCTGGGCCTCCAGCTCATCTCCTGAAGCTCCAAATATCCAAGTAAACCTTGAAATATGCTCGGTCTGACCCGAGCATTATAGAAAAACCAATGCCCGGGTCAGTCTGGTAAAACCAGCGTGAGAAACACAATCAAATGGTTTCTTAAAGTTTAAATAACCTTTCAAAAACAAAGCTATCTCCTAAGACCACGCCGCACATAAACACGGACGGGTTTTTACCTTACGATAACCAAAAATCTTTATATAAAAAAATCCAATGATATTATAATAATGTCTAAGGGCGAAAATAATAATAATAATAATCAAGTAGTTGTGATGCTTGTGAGTGTACATCACAACAATACGAGGTATATAATCGAAAACTGATAAGGCGCGCTCACTAATTGTGTAGGATTTCCATGGAGGTGCCCTCGGTACTTCGAGGAACGGTCCTCCTGCGCAAGGATCAGAGATATCCTTCCGAAGCAGCATACATCCCTAGTAATGTACCATAGGAAAAACATGGATGGTCTCGCTAAGACTGAGTGCATTGCCCCATGCATGCATAACAACTAAAAGTGACATCTAGGAGGAGTCGACTACAATTTTCATTTGTAACAGTTATAACCATTGGGAAAAGGTAATTCTGGTGTTGTGTTATATAAATCATTTATCAAGTATTTATATCAAAAATATTTTAGTTTTCTTTAAATACATTTCTTTTATAAAACCATAATTTAATACAACCAACTTTTATATTCAATCATTTCCTAAATATTTATTTCAAAATATTCCAATTTCCTTTTTATAAAACAACATTTATTTAAACTTGATCAAATCAATATTTATATTTCAAAAATATTCATTCCAGAATATTCAAAATTTTCTTTTAGATAAACAACCTTTAGAAATCAAATTTTAACTCAACATTATCAACGAACGCCTTATATTCAAATTGTGAAACTTAATTCACAAGGTATTCGTTTCAATGTTCCCAAATTTCCTATCTATCCAAACCAGGTTTCAAAAAGGAAGAACCAAGATACGTTAATGGATAATAGTCAATGCTCAGAAGTGGGCTAGCATGACCAATCAAATCCCAGATAATAATGATGGAATATTATTAGTTCCTAACAACCAAGCACAACCAAGAATAACTATATTAAATTTTTGAAAATTTATCCTTTTATATATATAAAATATATTTTTAGGTAAAATTATTTCATTTACTCAAATTTTAAAACAATATTGTGTTGGTTTGGTCTTGTTCAAGTGTTTAGGAAATCCCTATCGATGGCGTTGGCCATCGACCGGAATTCTTAAGCCACTCAATAGATCAAACAACACAATATAAAACATTTTATATCACTAACAAGTACGCACTCTTATATATATACTCACAAACTCATTCGAGGGTATCACTTACCCTATCTCAAATGAGTCAACCCCACCACAGCCTAGGTGTTCGCTCAACCTAAGCTCTGATACCAACTGTAACGACCCACTTTTCCGTACAGTTTAAGCTGACAATAAACCACACATATCCAACTCAAATTGAATGGAAAGGCGGATAGTTAGGGAAAAGAAAGAACAAAGAAGACAAGAAGAAACTAAACAAACACATAATCTTACAGCGAAACAAATGATCTATAATACATAACAAATCTTTACACAAAACGAAACTGTAATATATGTATATACAAACATCAATCAGAGTACACTAACCTATTTAGCCCGGACAGTTATACAACCTGTCCTCACAATTACTGATAAATACAGTCATGAATGCAACGGAAAAATAAAATTGTACGTGAATACATCTCTGGGCCTCCAGCTTATCTCCTGAAGCTCCAAATATCCAAGTAAACCTTGAAATATGCTCGGTCTGACCCGAGCATTATAGAAAAACAATGCCCGGGTCAGTCTGGTAAAACCAGCATGAGAAACACAATCAAATGGTTTCTTAAAGTTTAAATAACCTTTCAAAAACAAAGGTATCTCGTAAGACCATGCCGCACATAAACACGGACGGGTTTTTACCTTACGATAACCAAAAATCTTTATATAAAAAAATCCAGTGATATTATAATAATGTCTAAGGGCGAAAATAATAATAATAATAATCAAGTAGCTGTGATGCTTGTGAGTGTACATCACAACAATACTAGGTATATAATCGAAAATTGATAAGGCGCGCTCACTAATTGTGTAGGATTTCCATGGAGGTGCCCTCGGTACTTCGAGGAACGGTCCTCCTACGCAAGGATCAGAGATATCCTTCCAAAGCAGCATAAATCCCTAGTTATGTACCATAGGAAAAACATGGATGGTCTCGCTAAGACCGAGTGCATTGCCCCTTGCATGCATAACAACTATAAGTGACATCTAGGAGGAGCCGACTACAATTTTCATTTGTAACAGTTATAACAATTGGGAAAAGGTAATTCTGGTGTTGTGTTATCTAAATCATTTTTTAAGTATTTATTTCAAAAATATTTTAGTTTTCTTTAAATAAACTTCTTTTATAAAACCCAAATTTAATACAACCAACTATTATATTCAATCATTTCCTAAATATTTATTTCAAAATATTCCAATTTCCTTTTTATAAAACAACATTTATTTAAACTTGATCAAATCAATATTTATATTTCAAAAATATTCATTCCAAAATATTCAAAATTTTCTTTTAGATAAACAACCTTTAGAAATCAAATTTTAACTCAACATTATCAACGAACGCCTTATATTCAAATTGTGAAACTTAATTCACAAGGTATTCGTTTCAATGTTCCCAAATTTCCTATCTATCCAAACCAGGTTTCAAAAAGGAAGATCCAAGATACTTTAATGGATAATAGTCAATGCTCAGAAGTGGGCTAGCATGACCGATCAAATCCCAGATGATAATGATGGAATATTATTAGTTCCTAACAACCAAGAACGACTATATTAAATTTTTGAAAATTTATCCTTTTATATATAAAAAATATATTTTTAGGTAAAATTATTTCATTTACTCAAATTTTAAAACAATATTGTGTTGGTTTGGTCTTGTTCAAGTGTTTAGGAAATCCCTATCGATGATGTTGGCCAAACGCATCGACCAGAATTCTTAAGCCACTCAACAGATCAAACAACCCAAAATAAAACATTTTATATCACTAACAAGTACGCACTCTTATATATATACTCACAAAATCATTCGAGGGTATCACTTACCCTATCTCAAATGAGTCAACCCCACCACAGCTTAGGTGTTCGCTCAACCTAAGCTCTGATACCAACTGTAACGACCCACTTTTCCATACAGTTTAAGCTGACAATAAACCACACATATCCAACTCAAATTGAATGGAAAGGCGGATAGTTAGGGAAAAGAAAGAAGAAAGAAGACAAGAAGAAACTAAACAAACACATGATCTTACAGCGAAACAAATGATCTATAATAGATAACAAATCTTTACACAAAACGAAACTGTAATATATGTATATACAGACATCAATCAGAGTACACTAACCTATTCAGCCCGGACAGTTATACAACCTGTCCTCACAATTACTGATAAATACAGTCATGAATGCAATGGAAAAATAAAATTGTAAGTGAATACATCTCTGGGCCTCCAGCTCATCTCCTGAAGCTCCACATATCCAAGTAAACCTTGAAATAAGCTCGGTCTGACCCGAGCATTATAGAAAAACAATGCCCGGGTCAGTCTGGTAAAACCAGCGTGAGAAACACAATCAAATGGTTTCTTGAAGTTTAAATAACCTTTCAAAAACAAAGGTATCTCGTAAGACCACGCCGCACATAAACACGAACGGGTATTTACCTTACGATAATTAAAAATCTTTATATCAAAAAATCCAGTGATATTATAATAATGTCTAAGGGCGAAAATAATAATAATAATAATCAAGTAGCTGTGATGCTTGTGAGTGTACATCACAACAATACTAGGTATATAATCGAAAATTGATAAGGCACGCTCACTAATTTTGTAGGATTTCCATGGAGGTGCCCTTGGTACTTCGAGGAACGGTCCTCCTGCGCAAGGATCAGAGATATCCTTCCGAAGCAGCATACATCCCTAGTGATGTACCATAGTAAAAACATGGATGGTCTCGTTAAGACTGAGTGCATTGCCACATGCATGCATAACAACTATAAGTGACATCTAGGAGGAGCCGACTACACCCTATGGGTTTGCCAACCCTACTGGCAATGCCTTCTATCTCTGGTTTTAGTCATTCCCGTTGATGAGGCTACGTCCGGCATTCCAGCTTACGCACTGCCATCAAAATAGATCATGGAATACCACATGGATTCCAATACCCCAACGGGTCTCAGAATCACACAAGGGTTCCCATATCTCAATTAGATCTTGGAATCACACCTGGATTCCCATACCCCAATGGTCTCGGAATCACACATGGATCCCAACATCTCGATATATCATGAATCTTCTCCATAAAACCATATATGGTTTTTGGAGTGGTTACGGGTTCGAGTCATCTCTTACGAGTACACTCTTCCATTTCCCGGGTGCTCCACAAAACCAAACGTCGATTTCTGAAATGCTCAATACATGTTCTTTAGGAAATAATCAGACAATACATAAGAGTGGGGATCACCCCCTAACTGTTTAAGTGGACGGATCTCCTTATCATTTTTCCTAGAAGAACGAAATGAGTTTATACCTAGAGTATAGCACCCCCGATGGTAACTGTACCATATAATACCCGTGTTTTCCCTAGATATTTCCAGAGTTAAAAATCCTTCGGTGTTAAGTAGGGAATAATTCCATACCACCAAAATTAAGAAGGATTACATATTTAGGCCAAGGTTTAATAGTAGGTTATTTAACTATCATATAAACAAGCATTCAAACAAGATTACATTTCCCATAGAAATCAATAAGCCTCTTTAAATAAATCTTTTATTAATTTAAATTCACATTTCAGATACTCGGAAATCACTTCCATATACTTATCTCAATGGGATAAGTATATTCACAGACCCTTTCATTTTCAAAAACTTAGAAACTTGGAAATTCTTAAAAATAGGTATTGAAAAGTACTGCTCAATATCGACAATGGATCGCAACTTACACAATGGTTACGTCGCTATCCCAGCGAATCCATAGTAAACTATAGGAAATCCCTACCCCTCGAATTACGCCACGAGTATCAACCATTTCTTTCCAAATTCCATTATCTTATAAATATTTCCAAATCTATTTATAAAGCTTCTCTTCAAATCTCTAATCTATTTATAAAACATTCTTTATATATCTCAAAACTCCATTTAGAAAACTTCTCCTTTCCAAAACTTTAAAACTAATTTATAAATCCTTTTATAAATAACCAAACCATTTATAGAACTCTTTCTATATTTAAACAACTTATTTAATAGACTCTGCAAGTCCATAAAGTCCTCTTAATAAACCATAACTTATTTAAAATAACTTAAATTAATAAGTTATTATTTAACATCCCTCTATTCCATTCACTTTGATTCTCTTTTAAAATAACAACTTTAAAATCTCATTAATAATGTATTAAATTAATTTTAAAACATTATTGTTGTATAAATAAGTTAACTTCTAAATAATATTAAGATAATAATTAATTAATTTTAAAATGTATTAAAATAGTAATTAATTAACCTTAAACTAATATTAATATAAAAATTAAAATATTGTTAAATCATTTTAAGTAAGTAATTAAAATATAATTAAAACATTTTTAAACCATAACTAAATAACTTTTAAATAGTAATTAAACATTTTTAAATAACATTAAGAAATAACTTTTAAGGATCTTATTAATAAAATAATTAACTTTAAATCATTATAAAAACAATTATAAATTATTCTTAAAATATTTTTACTAATAAGTTATTACCTTTTTAAATCTTATTACTAAATAATAATTATCTTTAAACCTTATAAATAACATAATAATTCTTAAAAATAGCTTTCAACTCAATAATTAGCTTTTCAAATTTTGAGGCTTCACGATCACCATGGTACTTAAACAAGCTACTATATTATTCAATTTAACTTTTCAAGTTAATAACAGATATTCACATAATCAACGACTACGTAAATAAATTCAACACTTAACCATCATTGGTTAATACATCACTTATTCAAGGTGGCTTATCAGTTTATGACATATAATCAAATGTCCAGAAATATAAAAAAGCAGAACGGGGATTTATTCTGCTAATTAAATGCCAAATAAATTTAGTTAGTGGAACGGTGTTTTATTCTGCTAATCCAATGTCCAATTATCATATTCAATCCAATTTAACTCAATAGTATTTTATTTGGCCAAATAAACATCAACTATTAAAGTATAAATTTTTTAACCGACGTTATTATTTAAAATAACGTAATTAAATTCTGTCTGTATTAATATGTCATAAATTTATACTTCCAAAGCAATCAACAGGTTGCACTAAAATGTTATACTCATTTATACGAGTTCAATGCAAAAACCGCGAGCGAAACGGATTTCAAACGAACGAATTATCACATTTCAAAGTTTTAGCATATTTAAAAATTTAACAAATCAAAATATTTCCTCACCGTATCCAAACGGGCCGAGCCCACTAGATCAATCCATGCCCCAAACCCGCGTCTACTGCTATCACCCCATCTTCTGCTCTAGACTTCGTTCCTTCTTCAAAAAACCTGAAGCAACAAATCTTGCACGAACATGCACGTCCTTGTGCACCAAACCCAAAGCCTCCAACGACCAAGCCGACATCACCGGAAAACTCCCTGTTGCCACCTCGACGCGCTGCCATCATTTTCTTGGCCTCCGATCAACTACATCAAAATTCGACCATCTTTCTCCCAATCGACATGTGCTCCAGTTCGAACCCCATCACCAAAACTAGCTTGCTCTACCTCCCTGCTCCTTGCCTACACTTGCCACCTACACCAACAGAACCCCCACCCACGCTCTACCTTCCGACCACCTCGCGATTGACTACGACATTCCTAGATGATCACCGTTCATCAAAACCCGAAACCAAAAACTATGACCCTTAAACCCTAAACCAAACGATCCACGATAAACCAAAGCCCAAATCAAAAATCGGCCGCTGTCACGACCTCCGCCTCGATCCTACGCTCCTTCCCGACTCCTCCAATCGTCCCCTCGACAACCTGTTCACCGGAAATCATTTTTTGAACCAAAATCGATCAACTCCTCCTCCCCGACAAACTGAGCCACTAAAAATCATGCGGACACTTCTAAAAATCCCCAATCGTCGATACGAACTGTTGATTCATGAGTGTTGATTCATGACACAAGCTTTAGAGATCATACGACGAGAATACTATATGAAAGCGACAAAAAGAGAATAAGTGCATACCGTGCACTACAAAGGAGATGATCTTACAATCCAGAGATTAGTATGGATATATTATTTTATTTGAGTCTTAGAATAATGTTAAAATCATTCCTCAAATAGTCACACACGCACACAAAACATTTTATATCAAAATTGTGTTCACTGTGCATATAACACCAAGTCGGTCGACCGACCAGGATCCTCGGTCGACCGACCCTGTATCATATGCACAGTGACTTTCTGTTTTGAATACGTTTTTAAACTCAGCTGACCGGCCAGGTTTTCCGGTCGACCGACCAGAGAAAAACGGCCAGTTTTCTGAAGAGACACGATCATTTCATGAAGAGGAATGTCCTCTATTTCAAGAGGTATGGACACAACTGTTAACAAAAACTCTTCATGAAAGATTACAACTCTTCTACAACTATGTAAACATATTCAATTCACTTCTACAATCACCGATTCTTGTTTTATTTCTGAAATCTAATCTCTATTCATCTGCAAATAAAAGCATTCATTCCTATTTAATATCACTATAATCCTTGAATTTATTCATATACTTCGATTCTACGTGATTATCTTCCTTCTAAATCTTCACACACATATATACTCTTGAGGATTTGATTATAGGAAAGTTGTACTATCAAAAGACAATCAGTGTTATTCAGAACACATTCGTCAACAAACTATTTGTATTAAGTTGAAGTCCTCTTCGGCTGTTGAGGCGGAAAAATTCCTGTTCGGCTGCTCAGGTGTCGTATACCTATTCCTCCGGGTTAAGTGAGGGGTTTAGTTTAAATCCAGAGGGTATTCTGGGACTGGACGTAGAACGGGAAGTTCGAACCAGTATAAAAATTCCTGGTGTGCTTACTTTAATTTGTACTTTACTGTTATTACCAGTTTCCGCATTAACATACCATATTACACGATCCTTAGTACTACACGTGTACTTTCATTTGGTATCAGAGCTAGGTCATCTTATAACCATCACAAAGTTATTTGATATTTACTTATTTCTAGTAATATGGCAACCACACAAATTAACGATGTTAACACTCACACTAATTCTAGTTTCACAGAAGGTCAATCGACTTCACGACCTCCACTTTTCAATGGTATAAATTACAATTACTGGTCAACTAGAATGAGAATCTATATGCAATCAAGTGGATTTGATATCTGGAATATTATACAAAGAGAATACACAATTCCTACTGGAGAATACTCGACTTGGAGTAACACACAAAAACTAGATGCTACATCAAATGCTAAGGCTATGAATATTTTATTTTGTGCATTAGATAGAAATGAATTCAATAGAGTTAGCATGTGCACTTCCGGCTATGAAATTTGGAGAACTCTTAAAGTTTCACATGAAGGAACGAACAAAGTTAAATTGAGCAAAATTTCTATGCTGAAACATCAATTTGAAAATTTTAAAATGAGGCCAAATGAATCTATAAATGACATGTACTCTAGATTTTAGGATATTTATCATGCTTTATTATCACTAGAACAAAAGTTTACTGATTTTGATGTTGTTACAAAAATCTTGAATTCTTTAACGGATGAATGGGAACGAAAAGTCCTAGCTATTGAAGAAGCAACTGATTTATCAACATTAAAACTAGAAGAGTTGATAGGTAATTTAATGTCCTACGAAGTAAATTTGCAGGCAAAACGAAATGGAGCACAAGAAAAGAAAATTGTAGCATTCCAAGCAGAAAAAGATGATTCCGACTCAGATAATGAAGATATGGCAATGATCGCTAAAAATTTCAAAAAGTTTTTGAAATTCAACAGAAACAAATTCAAGGGAAACAAAAATAATTCCAACAACAATTCCAATAGCATCAAACCATCATCTTCAACAATGGAATGTTATGAATGTCATAAGAAAGGACACATGAAGAAAGATTGTCCAGATCGTAAAAAGAATAACTTCAAGAAGGATAAAACCAAACGAAAGGCTTTTTCAGTCACTTGGGACGACACTGACTCATCATCCTCATCAGAGAGTGAAAGTGATAATGAACAAGCAAATGTATGCTTCATGGCTTCGTCAGACGATGTACCACATAAGAGAGAGGAAAATGGATTTTAGATAGCGGTTGCTCAAAACACATGACTGGAAACAAAGAAATGTTGTCAAACATTATATACTCAAATGGAGGAGCAGTCACCTTTGGAGATAACTCAAAAGGATATATCATCGGCAAAGGCAATGTCAATAGCAACAGTACATCTAATTTACCTCTCATTACTGATGTTTTATTAGTTAAAAATTTAAAACATAATTTATTAAGTATTAGTCAACTATGCGATAAAGGTTTTAATATAACTTTTTCAGAAAATAAATGTAACATTTTTGATAAAAATCACAACATTATTTTCGAAGGAAATAGAGATAAAAATATTTATATCCTAAATATGAATGTTAATAATGATTCAAATTTGTGTCTAGTAGCTAAAGAAAACGATTCTTGTCTTTGGCACAAAAGATTTTGTCACATCAATTTTAATACCATCAATAAACTTGCTAAAAATAAATTAGTTAAAGGGTTACCCAATATAAAATTCGAAACTAACATATTTTGTGATGCATGTAAATTAGGAAAATTAACAAAATCTTCTTTTAAATCAACGAAAGTAATATCTACAGAACAACCACTTGAACTTTTACACATGGATCTTTTTGGTCCAACTCAAGTGCAATCTATTAACCATAATAGATATGTTTTTGTTATTGTAGATGATTTCTCTAGATATACTTGGATTTTCTTTTTGAAAAATAAAAGTGATACTTTTGATAATTTTAAAGTTTTTGTTAAAAGAATTCAAAATATTAAAACATTGAAAATTAAAAATATAAGAAGTGATCATGGAGGCGAATTTGAAAATGAAGTTTTTGAACAATTTTGTAACAAGAAAGGTATTAATCATAATTTCTCTTTTCCTAGAACACCACAACAAAATGGAGTTGTAGAAAGGAAAAATAGAACGTTACAAGAATGTGCAAGAACTTTACTAAATGGAACAACTTTATCGAAACATTTTTGGGCAGAAGCTGTAGCTACTGCTTGTTATGTACTGAATCGCGTTTCTATTCGACCATTAACTAAAAATACCCCATATAAACTTCTAAATGGAAGAAAACCAAATATTTCATATCTAAAAGTTTTTGGTTCCAAATGTTTTATTTTAAATACTAAAGATCAACTAGGAAAATTCGATCCAAAATCCGATGAAGGTATATTCGTTGGATATTCGGAACGAAGCAAGGCTTATCGAATTTATAATAAACGAACTCAAATTATTGAAGAAAGTTTACATGTTTCTTTCAACGAAAATTTTAAAAATGTAAATCCAAGTGTTATTATTGATTCTGATGATGAATCTACTCAGAATGAGAATAATAGTACAAATGAAAATCTTGATATTCATGAAACCAATACAAACGTGACTTCTAATATAATAAAAACTCCACCTAGAATTTTAAGAGATCATCCTATGCAAAATATAATTGGAGAAGTTAATACGAATGTTAAAACCAGACATCAATTAAATCAAGTTGGTCATGTTGCTTTTCTTTCTAACATAAAACCTAAGAATATAAAAGAAGCTTCAACTGATGACTACTGGATACTTGCCATGCAAGAAGAATTAAATCAATTCGAACGAAACGAAGTTTGGGAACTCGTTCCTAGACCTAGTGATCAATCAGTCATCGGTACTAAATGGGTTTTCAAAAATAAAGCAGATGAACTAGGAAATATAACAAGGAATAAAGCTAGATTAGTTGCACAAGGATATAATCAAGAAGAAGGTATTGATTACGAAGAGACGTTTTCTCCAGTCGCCCGACTTGAAGCAATACGAATATTATTAGCTTATGCGTGTTTTCATAATTTTAAACTATATCAAATGGATGTTAAAAGTGCATTTTTAAATGGATTCATAAAAGAAAATGTTTTTGTTGAACAACCACCTTTGTTCAATCATGAAAAATTTCCGGATCATGTATATAAACTTAAAAAGGCGTTATACGGTTTAAAACAAGCACCACGTGCTTGGTATGATCGTCTTAAAGGTTATTTATTAGAATCTGGTTTTGAAATCGGTAAAGTAGATCAAACACTTTTTATTATGAAAACTAATAAAGATATTTTAATAATTCAAATATATGTTGATGATATTATTTTCGGCTCGACAAATGAAAAATTATGTCAAGAATTTTCAACTATAATGACAAATGAATTTGAAATGTCTCATATGGGAGAATTGTCATATTTTCTTGGATTACAAATTAAACAAATTGAAAATGGAATTTTTATTAATCAAGAAAAATATTGTTATAATTTAATCAAAAGTTTTGGTCTTGAAAACACTACTGCCAAACCAACTCCTATGAGTACAACAATTCATCTCGATAGAGATGAAGATGGCAAAAGTGTTGATCAAAAGTTATATCGTAGTATGATAGGTTCTTTACTTTATTTAACAGCGAGTCGCCCCGATATTATGATGAGTGTCTGTTTGTGTGCTCGATTTCAAGCAAATCCCAAAGAATCACATATGAGAGCAGTTAAACGCATTATTCGCTATCTAACTAAAACCAAAGATTTCGGACTATTTTATCCGAAAGAATGTCCTTTCGAATTAGTTTCCTATAGTGATGCTGATTTTAGAAGAAGTCGGACGGATCGAAAAAGTACTAGCGGAACGTGTCATTTCATTGGACGTTCCTTAGTTTCTTGGTTTAGTAAGAAACAAAACTGTGTTTCTTTATCAACATGTGAAGCAGAATATATATCTGCTGCTTTGGCATGTGCACAAGTCATATATATGCAACAGACATTACAAGATTTTAATTGTCATCTTGAAAATTCAATAATTTATTGTGATAATACCAGTGCAATAAATCTTTCTAAAAATCCGGTCAATCACTCACGAACAAAACACATTGATATTCGTCATCATTTTCTTCGTGATTGTTTGGAAAAAGGATTAATAAATCTAGAATTTATCAACACTGAAAATCAAATAGCTGACATTTTTACTAAACCACTAAATGAAAATACTTTTATAAAACTAAGACGAGATTTAGGTATAATGTCGTTTAAAGACTTATGAATAAAAATATGCAAAAATATGGAAAAACAAAAATTATTTTATTTCTGACCAAGGCGGCACTCGAACCCATGACTTCTGACGTATATGTTAAATGTTGTAGTATAGCCACTTGGGCTATGGGTGTTTCTTGTTCCAGCTCTAGTTATAATTTGTACCATTAAAACTTAATTTCAGAATAAACTATTTTTGACTCTAAAGCATTGTATATCATTCATTTACAAACAGTTTTTGTTTAAAAAGTTCTGTGATTAAAACTAAAATTTGTTTTTAAACCACTATTTTTTTAGAAAATAAATGGTTATATATACGTACACATGTTTATTGAATAGAACATAAAATACAAAACTCTTCTTACAAAACAAAACTTGAAACAAAAATGTCTTCTAACAATGACGTCTACAATTCTGAAAATTCTCATCTCTCTTACACATCTCTGGACGACGACTGTTCTGATTGCATCCCCGAAGATGGTCCTTATCCTACCTTTCCAATGCCTAACCGTGTCCTAGAATTATCCTCTTCGGATAATGACCCCCGACACAGGTGGAAACCATGGGAAGACTCCCATACAGGCTATACACCTGATAAAAAGAAAGGGAAAAAGGAAATGGTAGTATCTCCATCAACAAAACAAAAGATTGATGAAATTCATCACTACCAACATCAACAGATGAATATGCAAAGGGAACTTTATTACGAACAAAAAGTCACGGCAAGACGTTTAAGCTTCTTTGAAAAGATTGCCATGAAATTTTGTTCATCTAAGAAAGATGATGTTGCTGAACCTTCTTACAGAACTCCATCTCCTTCTGACCATGTTCAATCTCCAATAGCTCCAATATGGTCACCGGTAGAAAACGTTCCATCTCCAAATTCATGGGAACGTCGATGCTGATGCACCATGGCTATAAGTTAATATATATATATGTTATTTTTTTAATAAGATGTATAGATATGTATGATGCAATAATATAATTATATTTCTATAATTCTTGTTTGAAAAACAGCATAAACTTGTCTGTTCACATGCCTCGGTCGACCGAAAAATCTGAATCGGTCAACCGAAGCTGTCCCGAGAAAATTTTAAAAACAGATTTCTTACAACTCGGTCGACCGAACAACCTGACTCGGTCAGCCGAACTTGTTCCCCGAATGATGTTAGAACATTTTTTTTAAAAGTCGGTCAACCGAATACCCTGCACGAGTCGACCGAAGCTCTTCCCGAAAGTTTCAGCACTGTTCTGAACTTCAACTCGGTCGACCGACCCAGGAATTTCAGCCGACCGAACGAGCTTTTCTGCTGAAATTGCCTACATATTTTAACCCATCCATTCACCTTTTTATCTCACCTCTTCACTTTACTCTCCCAAAATAGATTTTAACCCTAGCCCCCATTACAACCTTCCTAAACTTCTTCAAATTCTTCAAAGAAAAATGGCCCCCAAGAAGAAATCTAAGACTACTGCTGGCCAATCTTCCTCAACTCCTATAGACTCTTAAATTGCTTCTTGGCTAGTAAGTGAAAAAGCTTTAGAAAGATGGATAAGGCTTCAAGATGCCAAAATCTTTGAGTAGTCTTTTGTAAGTTATCCTGATTTTACCTCCTACGGTGTTGAAAATGCCGCTCTTGAAAGTGGTCTTGATGCTTTTCTTGACCATAGGAAAAACAACTTGAAAATTAATCATATAATGGTCAAGTTATTCCTAGCAAATCTCAACCTTGTAAATCCACCGAGAAACACTGAAAATTGTGTTTGGACATCGGTTTGTGGCACTTCGATTTTTCTCTCCATTGATCGAATGAATCATATTTTAAATGCTCGACCGGGTGGAATATCATTACATGATGTAGACTGTAATACATCAACTCGTGACCGCCTAAGTCATCTATTCTTTGAAGATGATGCTACCGATTTAAGGCAAACTTCATCTCTCCGACCTAAAGCACGACTTTTTCATCGATTCATGATGAAGTCTATTGTTCCAAGAGGAGGGTCATACCACTTGGTATATCCCGAAAACTTCAAGGCGTTATATGCTATGTGTGGAAATATTCGGGTAAATTGGACACAACTTCTTATGGATGAATTCCTTACGTTCAATCAAGGAAAAATGCTCCATATTTATTATGGAGAATACATAATGCGGTTGATTAATAACTTTGTCACCCATGCTCCGGAATCCGAAACATCCAAAGTTCGTACCTTTGACTCACGAACAATAAAACTAATGAAGTTACCCGATGCACCGTCCCAAATTTCAACCTTTCAGCAATGGCGTACCATTCCACGAGAACAACTACGTCGCAGCTATTCTACACCTCATCCATCTACTCATTCTACAGAACGTATAACTCGTCAAACCTCTATCCAAAGACCACCTCCCGGTACTAGCACAGCGGCTGCCATTGATATTTTGGCCCAAAATCAACTAGCTTTGGATTCTCGCCTTCGAAAAATTGATGGGCGTTTCAAGAAGATCAAAGGCTTCTTCGTAAATTTATGGGATGCCTTATCATGTACTTCTGAAGCCGGTGCTTCATTTGTTGCTCCTGGAAAAAGACCAGCACCAAATTTTTCTTGGTCTACATCCGATAACACAAGTTCCAGCACATCGGCAACTCCCGCACCTACTACTCAAAGACGGGGTAAGGAACCAGCTCCTCTAGATGAAAATATTCATCCAGAAGAGTGGGATACCGACGAAGATGAGGAGTAATTATAGTATTTTACAATTTATTTACTTTCAAGAATTTCTTGTACTTTATTTTATTTTATTGTTATGTACTAAGCAAACATCATTAAATTATTTCTATTTAGGCTTAAATATGTACTATGTAAATTTAAATGTTTCGCATTACTTTAATATGTTATAAGTATTCTTTTTTGTCGATGACAAAGGGGGAGAAATGTATGCAAACTAACGAATTTTTGCAGAAAAGTCGCCATATATTCAGGGGGAGAACTATAATATATATGTCAATATTACTTCGTCACATAAGTATTGTCATCAATCAAAAAGGGGGAGAATGTTGATTCATGAGTTTTGATTCATGACACAAGCTTCAGAGATCATACGACGAGAATACTATATGAAAGCGACAAAAAGAGAATAAGTGCATACCGTGCACTACAAAGGAGATAATCTTACAATCCAGAGATTAGTATGGATATTTTATTTTATTTGAGTCTTAGAATAATGTTAAAATCATTCCTCAAATAGTCACACACGCACACAAAACATTTTATATCAAAATTGTGTTCACTGTGCATATAACACCAGGTCGGTCGACCGACCAGGATCCTCGGTCGACCGACCCTGTATCATATGCACAGTGACTTTCTGTTTTGAATACGTTTTTAAACTCAGCTGACCGGCCAGGTTTTCCGGTCGACCGACCAGAGAAAAACAGCCAGTTTTCTGAAGAGACACGATCATTTCATGAAGAGGAATATCCTCTATTTCAAGAGGTATGGACACAACTGTTAACAAAAACTCTTCATGAAAGATTACAACTCTTCTACAACTATATAAACATATTCAATTCACTTCTACAATCACCGATTCTTGTTTTATTTCTGAAATCTAATCTCTATTCATTTCTGCAAATAAAAGCATTCATTCCTATTTAATATCGCTAGAATCCTTGAATTTATTCATATACTTCGATTCTACGTGATTATCTTCCTTCTAAATCTTCACACACATATATACTCTTGAGGATTTGATTATAGGAAAGTTGTACTATCAAAAGACAATCAGTGTTATTCAGAACACATTCGTCAACAAACTATTTGTATTAAGTTGAAGTCCTCTTCGGCTGTTGAGGCGGAAAAATTCCTGTTCGGTTGCTCAGGTGTCGTATACCTATTCCTCCGGGTTAAGTGAGGGGTTTAGTTTAAATCCAGAGGGTATTCTGGGACTGGACGTAGAACGGGAAGTTCGAACCAGTATAAAAATTCCTGGTGTGCTTACTTTAATTTGTACTTTACTGTTATTACCAGTTTCCGCATTAACATACCATATTACACGATCCTTAGTACTACACGTGTACTTTCACGAACCCGACCATATCATCCGTTTGTCAATCTGCGATCGTCGAACACGGTCATTTTCTCAACCACTTGCAATGATATTCCGATATCTCTCAAATACTCAATGAAAACCTATGAAACTATTTTTAAAAGTAACTATCCTCGATGGCGAACAACTTTCATGTTGGACGATTAGGTTGAAATTGGGTAGATTGGGAGTATTTGATTTTGAATGTTGAGGGAAGTTGTTTTTCTTTATTTTTGACATTACAGAGAAACAAATATGAAGAAGAAGGAGAATACGTGCTTCCTGAACATATATATACATATGCTTACATGCCTACAGGAAAATTAAAATCTATATCCATCTCAAATCAAGGTGACAGAGAAACCAAAATGTAGGAGCACGCAAAGAGAAAACCAAATTTCAGCTGAGGGAAAAAACAGTGTACTGTGTGTACTGGGTGTATGATGATTTTAATTTAAATTCTGGTACCCCGTCGCACCGAATCGCGTCCGATTATGAACCGCAATTGACAAAAAATAAAGTACGATCACGTATAACAACGTTACACGATTACAAAGAAAAAATAAAATAGACAAGTTATTAAATTCTGTGAAATCTCAAAATGCCAGCGTTTGCCATAAAATACGTCAAACAAGAATTTGTTTATTTTCTAAATTAAAAATTATGGAAAAATTCTAAAAATTAAATACGTCATTGAAAATCATGTCTAATTTTAAAACATAGATTTTGTTATAGTTTTAATTCAAGTTCGAGTATTTAAACAAATCAAATATCCAAATTTAAAGACCTAAAATTACGAGTCGTTACACCCTATTTCTCAGAGCAAACAATATAGAGAATAAATGTAAAAAGAGAAGAAATGGTAAAGAGACAAGAAGAATTTTATAGTGGGTTGTTAATGAAGCCTACGTCCATTTTATAGCTTTTATTAGCTGACCGATGTTACAAGATTGATTTGGTTTACAATATGATTGAATTACCTAAGTTAGATCTAAATCATAATCACTTGGAGGCAACCGGAGGATTTAAGTTGCTCCTTTGTGACTGTTGTGTGGGAGAAGAAGAGTGAAGAATGGTAATGACAAAGTTGCAGCAGCCAGTCCAGTGATCCCTTTCATGTTGTAGATGGGATGGTATTTATAAGGTTGGAGAGCACTTGGGCCAGAGCCACTTTGCCAAAAGCCTGTAATCGTCATGCAGAATAAGCCCAAGAAGTTTGGAGGTTATTGGAGCAAACTATTTGGATCGATACCGATCCAAATATTTAAGCATTTTTTATGCTTCGACTACTTGGCTTCCTTTCTTACTTTGTTTTGATGCTCTTTATGTGATTTGTAGCTTATTGACTTGTTTTGATGATGATTCACCTATAGGCTATCGAACTGTATTCCAATCCAGATGAACCTTCACCCCTTAAGCTTGGATGATTGGAATGCTACCAAACTTGTTAAGTGAGCTTAGTAGAGGCATAGAGTCATCATGCAAAAGGAATGGGGCATATATGAGCAACTAATTCAGATCGGTACCGATCCAATTGGAGTGGATCGGTGTCGATTTGAAAAGTTTGCTTATTTTTAGGCTACACTCTTTGAAGACTCTTGTCTTTCTTTCTTAGACCTTCCGGTCAAGTTTCGAGTCATTCTGGCTTAGCTTGAATGTTCTAACTCCTTTTGAATTCAGTTGTGTTAAAAATCCATTTAACAAAAACACTCTTTAAAAATATTCTTTTAAAAGGGAAAATTATATTTCAAAGTGTATTGCAAAGAAGGGTCAAAACACTTGTCATTAAAACACCGTTTATTATAACCCAAAACAATTTACACTCAACTTTATTTTTAAGTTCTCCATTTTGAAGGATTTTCTCATCTATAAACTATCAGGGGTAACTTTTAAAACAACATTTACTATTCCGAAAAATTAATAAATAGATTTAAATACTGTCGTTAATTTCAAACAATGTTAATCATCCTAAAAACAAATTGATATAAATCTTTTATAAATTTTAAAACCACATTAATTATTCATAGAGACCATAAATCAAGTTATAATCTTTTTATATATATCATAACCCATATTAATTATCACCAAGGATAATAAAACAAATTTATAATCTTTTTTAAATTTTAAAACAACATAAATTATCCGGAAAGGAAATTAATCAATTTATAATCATTTACAAATTCAAAACAATATTAATTATCCTGGAAGATAATAAATTAAAGTTATAACCTCCTATATAACTTTTTAACTAAAACTTAACATTTATTTCCAAAATCCTCAAATATTTGAAAATATGGTTTAAACAATTTTCAAAGTGCAAAAACACGACCAAGCATTTATTTAGTAAAAATACTAGCACAAGTTCGACCCATACAAGGGTTTAAAGAGATGATATTTCATAAGTGACGGTATTGCGAAAATTGCTATGACATCACTTATGCAATTCAAATGGTATATCATAAATATTTCAACCAAACATCAATATAAGTAATGAAAGAATATAAATATGATGCAGACAACAGTAAACAAGTAATGGTGAGAAACCCTCTTTTGGGTCTCTCTACAAAAGTCCCATGTAAATCACACATATGTATGTGTAATTTTCGAAGTGTTTTGTAGCGACTTATTCGCTATGAAAAGCACTCTGACTTCTCCTTTTTTTCTCTTGCAACAAAATGGTTATTTATGTCATCCGCGATCAAGCGGGAATTCAAAACCAAAACAAACGGTCAAATAATAATGATATTTTTACTTTGCAAACACAAAATCGTGATTTATTCTATTCAATTTTTATTATAACAGAACGGAGTTTTATTGTGCTAAATAGATGTTCCAAATGAGGTATAATTAATTTAACTACGTTAAGCGTAATTAAATTGAATCGGGATGATTTTGTCACTAATCTATACTTTGTTAAACTATCAATTATCATCCAAGCATTCGATAACAATCTACAACGACACAGATGTCATATAATTTATCTAAAGGCGAGTTAACTCATAGAAATTCTAGTTGACGCTTTCGCATTCTGGTTTGGTCTAAAATCGAACGATCGATTTTAGCCCAAAATTCAACTAGCTTCAAATCCAACAAAATCAGTTCCAATGCAAAGCTAACGTTCCTACGAGTCCAATGCAACTAACCACGTCCAAATCCGACCTTGTACGGAATAGTTATTCAATTTGTAAGTTTTGAATTTAAATAATTAATTAATCACTTAATTAATTACAATTTATTAACTAGTTACCCAATAAGTAACATTTAAATCCTTCTGCCCTCTAGATTAGTGCACCATGTACACTAATACTTTAAGAATCCCATGGCTGTATCTTCCACCAACTCTCTCTCACTCAATACTCTGCTAAACGACACACTGCCTTCACCGATCGACTCCTCCTCGTGATAGCTACCTCCCCGACCTCACTGTTACAAGCTCGGTCAAGCACACAACATCGCGACCTGGGTGCTCACAGAACCCAAATATCGTACTCGTCCTTGGTTGATCGGGTTTCACAAAATTTTGCGGTATGATACGCATCAGCAAGGAAAACACAATGGCACACGACTCGCCCCCTAACTCCACTTAGATCACTCTCCAACCTAAACCCTAGTTCGCTGACTAAACCATGGTCACTACCAAAACGGCGACGTTGGCCACGCAAAGCCTATAGGTTTGTAGATCCCGCTCATACGAACACAAAGAAACAAACTTTATAATTTTAAGTGGATTGTAGATGATGATATTAATTTTGTTGATGTGGATGCCATTATTATTGTATATTGTTAATGTGAAGAGGAAGAACGATGTTGTGAGACAAAGAAAAAAATGAGATGGAGTAAGAAAATGGTTAAGTGTTTGACCTTGTTTTTGATTTTACAAACCAATTAATTTAATTTGCTTAAATCATAAGTAAACCCATTTTCACAAGTTTTACAATATTCCCAAGTAACTATCATCTCAAAAGCACCTAAAGTTGTTTTGAAAATTTAAAATTTTGATTTAAAAAGATTTTGAAAAGAAATATTTGCAGCACTCGGCCACACAATATCCCGTTCGTGTACGAATCGCAAATGACAGAATTAAGAATATGATCATGCACCAAAATATGACACGATCACAAATCGATAATAAAATACACAGATTATTTAATTCTGTGAAATTTTAAAAATACCATCATTTTTCGTAAAATTGTCAAACGATAATTTAAATATTTCCCAAATTAAAAATATGGAAAAATCTAATAAATTCAATTAAAAATACAATAATAAAAATCAAGTCGTTTTATTGAGAATTAATTTTCTTAATATTTATTCGAACTACTTATTATTGCAAATAGATTTACAAAATGAATTTACCATTATTATTTATTAGTTAAAAGGAGTTAAATAAAACTATTAAATCCATTGAATTAATATTTAATTTACAACTCAAATATTTAAATAATTTGTATATTTGAGTATAAGTTATTAAACTCTAAAATAACCAATTATTTAAATATTCAAAATCAAAACGATAAAAATTCGGGATTTTACATTCTTCTCCCATAAAAGAATTTAATCCCCGAAATTTCGTAAGGAAAAAAGTTTCTCCAAACCCTTAAGGTTTAAAATCTATGAATTAAAATAAGTTATCAAACTTTTAAGTCCTCTGTATTTCAAAAAATTTTGTTAGCACCTCCTTTGCACAACTAGATCCAAAAAACTACACTCACCACAACTAGCCCAAATCAACCAAAAGAAAACAAAAGTTAAGTATCCTCACATATTTAGAGCATAAAATCATCAACCAATCTCTAATTTTTAAATCTACTATGTACCTCTTTTGCATTTGATTTTCATTTTAGCAACCAGTTCGCTATCTCGATGCAACTACAGGTGTGCAAGAAATCAAATAGAAATATCTTGCTTCCCTATACTTATCTCATACTCATAATCCATACCTAAAAATATTTGAAAAACCTATTCACAAAACTCCTTTCAAATACTACTTCACCAAAAATTTCAAAATAATAATATTATTATTTCTTTCGCAAATTTTTTTCGGAATCACTTTTTTTTCAAAAGCATCGGTATTTAAGTCCTAATAAACAAAAACTTTATAAACCTTAGTCTATAAAGCACACTATCAATTAATTAAATTCCATAAGGGAATAAACTAACACTCAACATTATTTAAAATGTCAAACGACTAACAAAAAAGATTAAAATTTTGCTTAGACTTACACTTTCTTAAGTCACACGCTAAGTATACAAATATATTAAAGATGGTATGATATACATAAATCATCTGTATGCTATATTTGATCTGATCACTTACTCGGATACATACAGTATTACTTCCGAACTAGTATCGCTCATTCGACCTCTCTAGTGCAGACTCTGATCAGGTTCCTTAATTAGAAACCTCTGTTCTCTTTACATAGCCATATAATATGATAGAAAATGTCGGTATCATATCGAGAATCTAAATTAAGTGTTCGCTGTGTCAAGTGAGAAATCCTTTTTTAGACTGGTGTGAATCACCCCGAAACTATGTATTCGAAGCCTAGATCCAGAACCATGTGAATAAAATGATTTACGTATAACTTACTTACTTAATTCGATTGGTTTCTTAATTATACCAATCTTTTTTGTAAATCCCTTTCATTTTCACTTATATCTTTCATGTATAGTATTTCATTCAATACTAAAATTATTTATGAATTATTTCATAATTTTTCACTTAATTTTACTAACATTTTATAAAGTCGCATCTTTATAAACATTAGATAAAAACTTATTCCACTCTTATTTACCTGTATAATACTCCTCTACATCCTAAGAGTATATACAAAATAAAAATGTTATTCTATTTATTTTATTTACTTTTATTTTTCCCAAAATTCAAATGGAGGTCCAAACAAGATATGGACCTTAAAATTAAGTCGACTGCTCCGATCCTTTTTAACTTAGAGTGTTCGAAGAAAAAATGTTTACAGGTTGGCCCAATATCACCAAATATTTTAGACAACTTAGATAATTAGAAAAACTACGGTTTTAATAAAACAATGCTTATTAAAACTTTCCATCCAATTTAACCCATTTAAAACTTAAGTTCAATTATCTCTTTTCTATACAAGAGTTTAAAAAAATATTATTTATCATATTATTTATCAAAATACCTTTTTTTATTTTAAATCACTTTCCTTTAAGGAAACTTAAGAGCTAAATACCTGATTTTCATTTCAAATCATTTTTGAAATAATAATGATATACATATCTCCCTTTTATATATCAAATCATACTTTTGGAGTTTAAAACAAAATTTGTTTTACCAAAGAATCTTATAGAAAATTACTATGGTAGCATTCCCCCATTTAGAAACTTGAAAATGAATGACGATGATGCTGTGGTCATCACTGGAATTATTTTCCAGTGATAGAAGCGAGTTCAGTGCTTTCATGCCTCTTTTAAAATATTTTTAGAATATTTCTACACACAGATACTTTTAAATAATACTATTATTATTTCCTCCAATACTTTGGAAACAACTTTCAAAAACACCAGGATTTAAGTTCTCAAATTCTCTACTTAAATCCCTTTTTATCTATAAACTCTATTTATAAATTATACTTATATAATTTCACTTTGAAATATTTATTTTCGTAAATACGTTCAAGTAATATTGTCATTAATTTTCTCAAAACTCCTTTTGAAATTATTTTCAAACAACTCTAGAATTCCAATTCAAAAATCCTTTTCAAAACACATTTTATAAACAAAATTTACATAAAGTTTCCTTTGTATAAACTTGTCTCATATTATAATAATTCCCTTTTATTATAATTGTCAAAAATTTATTCTCTAAATGTCTTACCTTCCCATTTAGATTTTATTAAACAACTTTTATGAAAAGTTTACTTTTAACTCAACGTTATTAAAAGATAACCTTTAACTTAACATTTTCTCCGAACATCTTATAGTTAAATTGTGAAACTTTATTCACAAGGGGTTCATTTTAATATACCCATAATTATCAAAACAATAAAAGCCCAAAACTGGTCGAGCATAAAATAACAATCAATAAACAATAGTTAATGCTACTAAATAAGCTTAGCATAATTTAACAATCAACCAACAACGGCCAATGCTTCTAGACTATCAGAGCATGACATGTCAAGCAACAATGACAATAATAAATATTATAATTTTCAAAAAACATACCATAATAACTATATAAATTTTAAAATTGTTCCTATATATATAAAATATATAATCCTAGGTAAAATATTTCATTTACCAATTTTCAAAAATCAATATCGTGTATGTTTGCCTTGTTCAATTGTTTAAAAATCCCTATCGACATCGTGGCGTCCCACTTCTCAATCAGAATTCATAAACCACTTGATAGACCAATTAACACAATATATTTTTATAACATTAACAAATATGCTTTTGTATATAATATACTCTCAAACTCATTCTAGGGTGTTACTTACCCTATCTCTAATGAGACATACCCTGCCAAAACCAAGGTTCT
Source organism: Allium fistulosum (assembly GCA_030737815.1). Lineage (NCBI taxonomy): Eukaryota > Viridiplantae > Streptophyta > Magnoliopsida > Asparagales > Amaryllidaceae > Allium > Allium fistulosum. The sequence continues at coordinate 370,544,441 of CM060906.1, read as the reverse complement.
CATTTAACCTTCAGCTCTAATACCAAATGTAACGACCCGCCTTTTCGACCATCGAAAGTCAACAATAAATACATCCATGGTATTCAAATGTCGGACATCCAATCGTCGGAAAGGCAGGTTGATTGGGTAAAATAAAAAGAACTTGGAAAACAGAATCTCACAGCGCAAACGACAACATATAATATAATAAAGACAGTATTAACTATCACTCCAAGATGCAAAGTACACTAGAATTAAAAACAAATCTCATCAGTTGGACAGTTATAAATTTCCGACTTTACAATTACTGATAGGTATATATAATATAGCAGAAAATAAATACATTACGGCGGGTGAACATCCAGCTCTACTCCATGAGCTCCATGTCCCAACAACGATAACCTAGAAAAATACTCGATCTAACCCGAGCATTATAATAAAGTAACACCTGAATTAGTCTGGAAAACCAGCATGAGAAAACTCAAGTAATATGGTGAAAATTTAATAATTATGTGAGACCATGCCGCTTAACGCGAAACAGGTTTTTACCTCACAAGAACAACTTCCATGCATGAAGAAATGGGAAATAATTCAGAACAACAGTCTAAACAAGAAAAGATGAACACGGTCAAGATCCAAATCCAAACTTAATGAATGGACAAAATAATCAAACATCGAAAAGATCTCCACACACTTCTTGATGCAATTAAAGAAATAATTCAAAGATTTGAATCAAGTAAGGGAAAGGCAAATTTTCCAATAATGACTAGGAGGGTGCGCCCCCCTTTATCAAAAGTATACCTCTAGACAATATACTTGAGAGGGTGATTTTCTTTGTAACTTCTCTTGGGAACTCCAAGTCGGACCTCACCAAATGTGACGACCCACCTCCTCGGCCCTCAGAAATTGACATTAATACATTCTCGGTATTTATATGCCGCAAATCCAAGTGCCAGAGAGGCGGATTATCATGGAGCAAAAGAAAATAAAGACAGAACAAAATCTTACATGAATGGAATAACATATATTATTTCAATACATATCTTTACGGCAGACATTTTAAATACATTTATCATAGTCTATCCTACAAATCAGCCTGGACAGTTATAAATCTTTGTCCTTAAAAATGCTAAATATAATCAGTAAACTGATGCAGTGGGAATGGAAATGGAGAACTATCTACAAGAACATCTTTAGCTCTAGACTTCAATCTCCATCACAATGCTCCAAATTAAACCTGACTACTTAGCTGCTTGAAAAAATAGGGCATCCAGAGTTTAAGGGAAAAGAAAATAAACTCCAGGTTAGTCATGGGACTGGTGTGAGAAACTCAAAATACGGATATTTGAAAACAAAGGGTATCACATAAACCATGCCGCACATAAACATGGAATGGATTTTTACCATATGAAAACCAAAATCTTTATTACGCAATATCTTGTAATATTATTTTTAATGACATTCTTTTGAAAACACTTTTCAAGTAAACTTATATAATCTTAGCCGAATTATTACATTATTAAATTCCAGCATACTAGGCTCTACAATCAAGTCCGAAGGCACTTATTGGTGGATTTCCATATAATGGCAGGTAAGGAACTACCTTCTGTACAGTACATCTCTAGAGGGATGTATCAAGGAACAACACCTTTGAAACCTCTACACCTGGCAAGACCGGCCCATCCGCAGACCCATTTGGTGGCAGATATAACCGAAATGACATCACCCCGGTCATTCCCGACCAATCTGAAAGCTCTCTTAGCATACGCAACATACCTGATATATAAAGAGTAATCTAGAAAGTGATGACTATACCCTAATGGTTGCAAACCACATAGCCTTACGGCATGCTTGTTTAAGCCGTTTTCGGGTAATGAGGTTTGAGGTAACGATTACCTTTCACATAGCACATTCTACTTTGAATGCCACATTGCCAATTCCATCACACACTGTTGATTTCCACAAATGTACAACCTTTGAGCTCGTATGTCTCAGAGAAGGGTGTTAAGTATAAGAGAGTTGCCTCCTACACCACCAAAGAGATGTACGTTTGTAAAAATCAATGTACATGTATATTAGAAATGCAATGTCAGACATTCTCTATACAAGTTGTCCAGAAATAGGATAAATGAAGGAACTCTCCTACCATATCCTTTCAGGAATCACCCCTAGGATTAGTAGCTAGCAGCTCTTGCATCGAAGATCAAATGAAGATACTATTGCCATATATATATGATATGGAAATTCTCCCAAGGTAGGTGAGAAACACCTTCGAATGTGTAAATTTATTCGAACTGGTTTTTAGACAGGGATCCCCAAATCCAACCGCGGTTCCTTCGAACTAATCATCGATAAAAAGATGTTAAGTGAATAGGTGCTTATCATTTGATTAATTACTTTCTCTTTATAAAAAATATCTCCTAGAGATATATATCTTTAAAACATTTCTTTCTGGTATATATGGAATCATTATCCTCTCTTTAATTTTGGAAATACCAAATCCAAATCATTTCTCATAAATCACATTGCAAAACCCTATTAAGTAAAAACGGTCGATATAAATTATACTAATTCTACTCAACATCAATTTCTGTATTCAATCTTTATTATCCACGAATAATGGTGAAATCGCATTTTAAATTCACATGGATAGTACGGGTTCCCTCCTCGGAATTTAATACCAAGTATAAGAAGATTATTTCTATACAATCCAAGTTGTACTAAATTTGGAAAAATAAATCTTTTATACTTGTCTCGTTTCCAACATTTCGACCTTATCTATTCCTTGCTCAGGAAGAGGCCAGGTGATCCAGGGGACTGGTTGCTCCTGAACATCTCCTTAGTTTAAGCACCTCACTTCCAGATCTCACGAATAAAAAAATCCAGTATATTCATCGGCTTTTAGAGTCAAGATTAAATCACTTGATTTTATTAGCTTTTCTTTAAATCATTTATTCAAACTCTTTTTAATTTAATTATAAAACCTCCAAATCATCTTTAAAATACTTATCTATTTATTTGAAAACATTTATAAAAGCTATGGGATAAAATACTTAAGTATAAAGCCATATTTCAAAAGTTGTTAAATGTGCTGCAAAAAGTGCTGCGAATAGTGCTTTTAAAGCTTATTTGATCAAAAAAACTTTTCTATCATTTAGAAATCCATTTTTATAACTAAATTCTCTTTTAAAATATTTATAGAATTTATTCCATATTTTCGAAGAATTAAAAATATCAATTTTAAAGTATTTATCACTTTGGTTTCTGAACTGTCAAATCGCGAGTATTTTGAAAACTTGATTTAATCTTATTTCAAAATCTACTAAATGAAATCTCGATCCTTTTCTTTTATTTTAAAACTATGATTATAAGAGTTTGGAAAATTCTTATTCCCAAGATTTCTAACTCTGAATTCATCGTAAAAATGGATTTAACTTTCCTCGGCGCGAAATCGCAAACTGCGGTTACGCGACGCGCCTATTTTTGACTCAACTTTCATAACTTGTCCAAACTTCACCAAATTGGATTTTAGCGTTTATAAAACATTTATAAACTATTTTAAATCATTTTAAAGGGGTTTAATGATTCCATATCACTTTTATAACTTGATTCGAAAAGTGATTTCCTGGTGCAATACCGACATGTATTTAATGTGACTTGTTTACATAATTAAACACTATATTAAAACAAACAATACTTGATGATCAAAACATAGTAAACATCCATAAAAATCATATCACATCATCATTTTATATATATAAATAGATTTTTTCACCTTCTTTGGTTTCTAACTTTACAAAAATTTGCAATAGCTTCGCTACGATCGAATCAAAGCTTATGGAATCGAGCTCGGGACCTTTGTATATATGCTCGGCCTTGGTTGTAGGAGGTGGTGGCCGTGGGTTTTGAGGGGAGGATGGAGTGGTTTTGAGCTTGTTTTTAAGTGGATTGCATATGTATATATACTTAATAAATTTATTTACTTTTTGCTAATTTTTCTTCATAATTTCCTTAAGGTAGAAGCCATTGAAAAGCTTGAGAATGAGGATGAAGTAGAATAGTGTGTAAAATTATGAAGAGAATGGTAGGTATTTATAGAAAAAAAATTGGAAATAAATATCCAAATGTGTAATTACTCTTTTGCCCCTTGCCCACACCCCTCCGTCACCTCAAGGTGCACACGGTAATGCCACCCCCTTGTGCCTCCATGTGTATGGTGATGATGGTGTGTAGGTGAGATGATGTTTGCTTTTAGGGTAGAAAATATCTTGGATATTTGTACTTTTTACTATATGTAAATTCCAGTAAATGGAAAGTATATTTTTACTTTTCTACATGTGTTAATTGCGTATTATGTGTTAATGTATGCATATGTATGTTAGATATGTGTTCAAGTGATAGAAACAACGTTGTACAACTTCTATACGTTAAACCGTTGAAAATCGAGAAGCCGGTTCCCGGTCATATTTTCACTTATAAATTAAATTACAAATAAATGTAAACAAAATTTGAAAACTAATTTCTTATCATTTTTAATTAATTAAAACGATCTTATTTGAATTATAAAACTATATAAATTAATATTAAACAATTGTTTATAAAAAGTGATGTTATATCAATAAAGCGATATTAATTTTCCTTATAATTTCAAAGCAAATATATATCTCTTTATAAAACTATTATAAATGATTTATTATCACTTTAAACTAATTAAAATGAATTATTCTCATTTAAAAAAAATTATTTGAATAACTAAAATAATTATTAAATCATTAAACCTCAATTTAAAATCATAAATCAATTATTAAATATGATGCCATTATTGATGATGTCATAAATAAATTTTATTTCCTAAATATAAAATAAATAATTTTATTTCATATTCTTGTTTAAATGGATAAATAAGTGTATGTATCCAGCTCCGTGCGCAACTTTTGATAATTATAGAGCTGTTTAGTGATAAAACGGTTTTCGACCATTTTATCGATATTTTTCCAAAGTATATATTTCTGTAAATACTTGTTCAAAATAATACTACCATCATTCTTGTTCAAAACATCATAATCTATGTTTTAAAAAGCTTAAATTTGAATATTTTAAAATAAATATAATTTATCAAATTGATAAATTTGTTGGTCGTTACACCAACCTTACCGAGAACCGAGTATTTCACATCTTCGAAGCATACAACCGAACCCAATCTAGAGTAGATCAGAAGATACCCTACTGGGAAAAATCTCACATAAGTTGGCCCCCACTCGCTTTCTGGTTTTAGTCATTTTTGATAAAGGATATCAATGTTCAAATGAGCAACAAATCATCTTGGATTAATGAAACACAAAAGAAGAAAGATTATTTCCAAGGTTCGAATAGAACAAGGAAAATGAATTTATCCAACATGACTAGAAGGGTGCGCCCCCTTCACCGAAAGTATATCTCTAGATAAAATATACTTGAGAGCCCACGCCAAACATGCATCACTCTCGGGAACTTCCAAGCTGGGCCCCATTAAATCAATAGGCATACGAATATACTCACATCAACGCATGCATGCTACCAACAACTTTCCAGATAAATGTGAATATATCCTAATGGGTGTGACTCATATGGCTTGGCTCCCACTCGCTCTTTGGTTTTAGTTTTTCACGGTGTTGGATGTCATTGCTCAAAATGAGTGACAAATCGTCTTAGATTAAGGAAGCACAAAGAACGATATCAAAATCGATAGTTAAGAAATCCACTATCAAAACTAAATGAATGATTGTGTATGGGAACTAGATTGCACACACTTGTCATCAATAGACGAATCAAGATTCAAAACATTTGATTCTTACTTGTGCTTGATTTTCACATCATAAATATTTGTAAAATCACTTTAAAAACACTCTCAAAAAATATTCTTTTAAAAGGGTCAAATTATATTTCTAAGTGTATTGAAAAGAATTGTCAAAACACATATCATTAAAACATCATTTATTATAAACCCAAAACAATTTACACTTAACTTTATTTTTAAATGCTCCTTTTTAAAGGATTTTCTCATCTATAAAATATCATCGGGAACTTTTAAAACAACATTTATTATACCAAAAAAGTAATAAATAGCTTTAAATACTATCGTTAATTTCAAACAATGTTAATCATCCTGAAAATAATTAATATAAATTTTTTATAAATTTTAAAACCATATTAATTATTTCCAAAGACCATAAATCATGTTATAATCTTTTTATATATTTTAACCCATACTAATTACCCAAAGGATAATAAAAGAAATTTATAATCTTTTATAAATTTTAAAACAACATAAATTATCCCGAAAGGTAATTAATCAATTTATAATCATTTATAAATTAAAAAAATATTAATTATCTTGGAAAATAATAAATCAAATTTATAACCTCCTATATAAATTTTTAACTAAAACTTAACCTTTATTTCCAAAATTCTTAAAATATTAGATAATATAGTTTTAATAATTTTCAAAGTGCAAAAACATGACCAAACATTTATTTAGTAAAAATACAAGCACAAGTTCGACCCACATAAGGGTTTAAGGAGATGATATTTCATAAGTGACGGTACTATGACCTATTCCCTCCAAGGAGGGGCCTCCAACCTCATGTATCATCACTAATTTACAGGCAGGAACCACGCTCGCACAGCACTACGAGATGATCGAGGGGAAGCCCCTCCCCTCCCCCCACCCAGGAGGATAATTATATAAATTTTATCCTACAAGATAATAAATCCAATTAATGACTTCCTACATAAATTTTTAACTAAAACTTAACCTTTATTTCCAAAATTCTCAAAATATTTGAAAATATTGTTTAAGCAATTTTCAAAGTGCAAAAACATGACCAAACATTTATTTAGTAAAATTACAAGCACAAGTTCGACCCACATAAGGGTTTAAGGAGATGATATTTCATAACTGACGGTACGATGACCTATTCCTTCCCAGGAGGGGCCTCCGACCTCATGTACCGTCACTTATTTACAAGTAGGAACAACGCTCGCACAGCGCTATGAGACGATTGAGTGCCTCTCCTCCCTTTTGCCTCACCCTCCCCCACCCACCCAGAAGGGGCCTCCGAACGGTTTTCCAGTTGGGCCAGTCGTGATCCGTGCCCGTCTCGGCGCCCGAACTGGAGGTCGACCCAAAAATTTCTGCACACAAGTGCGCGCAAACGCAGACAGGAACCATGCTCGCACAACGTTACAAGATGATCGAGGGGAAGCCCCTCCCCCTCCTCCTTCCCCATCCACCAAGGAGGGGCCGCGGCACCCGAACAAGAGGTCGACCCAAAAATTTATGCACACAAGTATGCGCGAACACAGGAAGGAACCACACTCGCACAACGCTATGAGACGATCGAGAGGAAGCCTCTGCCCTCCCCCTTCCCCACCCACCTAAGAGGGGCCTCTGGTCGTTTTTCCAGTTGGGCCCATTGCGATCCGGGCCCGTCTCGATGCCCGAACCAGAGGTCGACCCAGAAATTTCTACACACAAGTGCACGTGAACGCTGCCAGGAACCATGCTCCTACAGTGCTACTAGACGATTGAAGGGAAGCCCCTCGCCCTCCCCTACCCCCACCCACCTAAGAGGGGGCCTTCAATCATTTTTCCAGTTGGGCCATCGCAATCCGGGCCCATCTCGGCGCTCGAACCGGAGGTCGACCTTGAAATTGCTGCACACAAGTGCACGCAGACGTTGGCAGGAACCACACTCACAGCGCTATGAGCTGATCAAGGGGAAGCCGCTCCCCTCCCACCCCCACCCCATCTAGGGGCCTCCGATTGTTTTTCAGTTGGGCCCATCACGATACGGGCCCGTCTTAGCTCCCGAACCGGAGGTCAACTCAGAAATTTATGCACATAAGTGCGCGCGAATGCAGGTAGGAACCACGCTCACACAACACAACAATCATTATTTATCCATGGTACATCAATTTTAAAATACAACATTTTCCAATGGGTACATCAGAAAGCAACATGAATATATAAATTGATAAAATGCTACAAGCTTCCTCCTCGCCTTCGCCTTCAACATCGTCATTCCTAACCTGTGTTGTAATTAGGAGGGAGTCATAACAACATATGTCTTGCAGAAAAAATCTCGAATCTTACTATAATAGTACTTGGGCAGTATGGTTTAAGTAGGAATATGTCTTTCATATTCTGACTACATTATAATTCTTTCCAAATATAAGTCCAACGGGTTTCCAAGTACGCACCAAAAGGCTTTCCAAATATAAGCCCATAGCTCTCATGCTTTCAACCTAATATCCCAAATCTATCGTCAATAATGTCCTATCAATGTAAGCGATAGTACCCAAGTCACTTAAGACCTTTTAGTGGGAAGCAGACTCCGACCATTTAATACCTCATTTAAGGTAGGTCCTTGTCATTTAATACCTATCAAAGGCGGACTCCTCACTGGTAGCTATCTAGCTGAAATTGCAAGGAATCTCTTTGGCCACTTAATACTTCCTATCGAAGCAGGCCCTTTCTCGAGACATCATCTACCGTGCCAAACCAATAATCTCGACCATTTACTACTTCCTACATAGAGAAGAGGCGGGCCCTCACATAGCCACTTAATACCTTTAATCCCTGAAGCAAGTCCTTCGTATTATGACTCGTACCCCATTGTGATGTCTCACATTAGTTCGACTATTCATAGGCGTTGATAGCTAGATTAACTAGGCAGGTTTACCCTATATAATTTACGACTAACCTTGTATCATCCATGGTTACTTATTATAGGCGATGCCTCGCATCATCTCTAAAGTTACACTGCTGGTAGCCAGATTAGCTGGGCGGACTTCTGTGCGCTTTTAACTGACCTCCCATTTCTAAAACTTAGTCATAATTCATAACTCTATATATATATATATTATCACACATCTCATTGAATCCATTATTTAGGCCTTATAAGAAATCTTTCTTATTCCGCCTCTACAATTAATTACATTGCTAAGGGGGATTTAATAACACTTAATAGCCTAATAACTCCGAATTAACATGATAATTATACATTATTTACGCTAATATATATTAACATAAGTACGCGCCTAGTAATTTCTATGCGTTCGGAGGTTATGCCCTAAACTAGCTTTTAAATGTCGACCCTTTCAAAATAATACAAGTCTCATTTCCATATTATCAATATACCATAAATCCAATATCCAAAAATCTAATCAACGGACTTGTATATAAATAAAATTCAAACTTAACCTATTTTATGCTAAAACAATGGGATGAAACAATAATAACAAAAACTTACAATTTCAACTATTTTTACGCTCTATTCGACTTTTTTACGTAAAATTAGACAAGGGACTTTCTATTCAAATTGTGGAAATAAGCGATGCAAACTACGAATAAGGATTCATACCTTACATATCATTTACTAACCAAAACACTTAATCAAATTCAAAGAAATGGAATAAGAAGTGGAATAGAAGGTAAAACATTAAAATTACAAATATACACAATTCCCATTATTTTAATATAAAAACAATTGAGATTCCAACCGAAAAATTAACATTTCACTTTGGGGAATTTTAGGGGTTTTAATGTGATGTTTTCGTAAACCAAAACTCCTCAAGGCATATATCAAATACAAACTATACTAATTAATTACTAAAATAGAAAGACTAAGATTTTCACTCACTGTAGGTCCTTAGATTTTCCTCTTTTTTTGGATTTGCCACGCCTTCTATAATCTCTTTCAAATCCTAGCCGCCATACGACCACCGGTCGGCTGCCTTTACCCTACTGGTCGACTGCTCCTTGGGAAGCTATTGATCGTTATGTTGTTTTAGGAAAAGAATTTTGTGCCGTTGTTTTTATTTATTTTATTCCTTAATTATAACTTAACATTATCGTTAATTTTTGATGTTTACTTAACCCCCAAGCCTAATTGCTATTAACTTTCAAATTTAAGAATTATTTAATTATTTGAATTTAAATTCTACTTAAATTATTTGAATCCGAAAACTTCAAACATTCGTAACTTTTCCGTCCGAGCTCCGTTTTTAACATGTTATATATGAAAATTGATCAAGATTTTGCCATGAACACAATGACATAACTTTTATGGTGAAATTCCGACTTTTGCAAAATTTTCATTTTTATCTCTATCTTAATTAATTACTTTATCCAATTTTATTTATTATTGATTTTTATGGGGTGTTACATTCTTCCTCTTAAAAAAGATTTCATCCTCAAAATCTTTTCAAGGGGCGAACAGCGTAACGTGCAATAAACATCCATGTTATACAACCAAGTTATCTACACAACCTCTACTCAATCAAAAATGCAATGTGATTATGTGTGCATATATACTATATGTAAGTTCAATCCTAGAGTGAGTGTATGGTCGTGACATATATTATGTATATAAAACACCCTGAACATGCATAAAATTTCAACATGAGTGCAAAGTGATAGTGAAAAATGTAGCAACCATCTCCTAACATCCAATCTAGAAACCACAATGCGACTAAAACTTAGTTTTGGAGAGAAAAGTTTACCAGTGAAAAGCTCAGGATGAGAGATCCTCATCTTATCTTCAGTTTCCCATGTGCTTTCCGTCGGGTTGCCTCCCCATTGTACTCCAACCAACCTAATTTATTTGTTACGGTCCTTCCTAGTTTCGTGCTTCACAATGTGTGCGGTGGCATGGGATGCCATTGGCTCCGTCTCTATATCCTCCAATTGATCAGGCTCTACCATAGTGATTATTTTATCAAGGCATTTCCTTAAGTGTGAAACATGAAATACGTCATGGACTCCTGCCAATGTATCTGGTAGCTCTATGCGGTAAGCCTGTTTTCCAGTTCTTTCCAAAATTCGAAAAGGCCCAACAAATCTTGGTGTCAACTTTCTAGTTTTTCCAAATCTCACAACTTTCCGGAGATGGGAAACTTGGATAACATCATGTCTCCAACTTCAAACTCCAACTCTTTCCTTCTCTTATCCCTATAGGATTTCTAGCGGCCTTGTGCTGCCTTCATACGCTGCCTAATCAACTTAACATGTTCCGCAGTTTCACGAATTAAATCTGGTCCAAGTAGAATTTTGTTGGTGGTTTTCCACCAACAATTTACACTACACCAGAAAAGGCCTTTTGTAGCATCGAAAAAACGCTACAAAAACTTTTAGTAGCGTTTCGATAAACGCTGCGATACGGCATGCAACTAAAAGTCTGAAACTTTTTGTAGCGTTATAGAAAACGGTACCAAAACTTGACCTATTGTAGGGTTTTAGAAACGCTACAAAAGGTTTCTTACTTTTAGTAGCATGTCGTATCGTAGTGTTTACTAAAACGCTACTAAAAATTTTGGTAGCATTTTTTCAACGCTACAAAAGTCATAGCGCATCTATTTACATTTATTTTAGTAGCGTTTTCAAAATGCTACTAAAAGTTATTAATTGTTTTGAGCATTATGTACACGCTACTATTTCATCTTAATGGCTTGTATCATTTCCACCCATCGCTCACATAATAGTCTTATTACAACCAGCAATCAATCACATAATCTTTGTATTCAAACAATCAATCACATAATCATCATATTCAAACAATTAAAAAAACACATTAATCACATAATTAAATATAATATCTGTAACCATTTCGATAATAGTTTTTCGACAAACCGAGCAAATTCACATGAAATCCATAACCATTCATAAACAAATTTACACAACAAGTACTAACAAAATGTTATAGTATATATAACAATTAAAGACATGTTCATTACTTGATTACCTACAATTCTTTGTTGCAGCTGGTCTTTACTCCTAAAAAGCTAATTACCTGTAGACAAGTTTAACAATCAACAAATGATTATGAAACTGTTTCATATTTAAAGTATATCAAACATCCTTAGTTGAACTTTTCTTAAATTTAAATAATTTTAATAATAGTTTTACCTTTAAAAATATATTTCCCCTCTAATTACGTCATTTTTGGTTTGGCAAAGAACGTTCATCACGTTTGACTGACTAAAGTGTAAGATTTTCAAACTTTTGTTTAATTTTATCTTTGATTTGTTTAGTTTGAAATGCGTTTTTTTATCTCCCTAATACTTTTTTTAATCTGAGTAATTCAGGCTTGGTAAGAATATGACTAGTTCAATGATTCAACCTGGTAATTCCATCCGTGACTCACCTACAGCTCAACTGCTCCAATCATCTCAACATACAGTCCAGCCTGCATTCAACTTTTAACATATGCACGTGTAGTCTAGTAGCTTGTAGCCTTTGGTCAATATGCAGTATTAGTCTACATTTCTTTTTCATGCAGCAGTCCGACAACTCAATGCAACAACTCTACAACTTCCACATGATGGTACAAATCAAAGCTCGCATTTTAAAGCTATCAGCCAAACCTGTATTCACATACCCAATCCTTTATCCCAAAGCATGTAATTCCTGCAACATCAGCATAAATTTCAAGCAATTGAATAAAAAATTAGCTACAAAGATTTTATGAAAGTGCACAAAAATGCACGTTAAAATGAGCTTTAGTCCATTGTCCTATTAAAAATTTGTAAAAATAATGACATTTTCGTAGAGATACTAAAGAACTTACAAGTGCACGATGATGAAATGGCCTAGTAAAACTATGAAATTCAAGTGGCCACAAAAAGCTTTAAAGCCTTTTCCAAGTCTGAAATAGAGGCTTCTTTGATAGTTTCAGCCATTAACTACTTCACCAAACATGTAGTTATAAAGATCATGAAACTGCACTTGAATCTAATCCAATTTACACTAAAACATATAGATAATCACATTGATTATTGAATATCTATGGAACTAGAATAACAGTGTAAACGGTTATTGAATATGATCTACCTACTATGGATTCCATGTTAACCAAAAATTGATGTGAATTTGATATCTTTGGCACATTCATTAATTTTCATGTTTTTTGGGCTCATGATCTATGGCACATTCATCATAATTTCAGTCTATATATATTTTAAAAAATATCTCTGGTTATTCATACTTTAAGATTACCTTCAATTCTCTAAAGAAGCTTCTCATCAGATATGAAGATTCTGTCAATTTATTTGCCAATTTTACCCTTCCACATCTTTGCTAACTCATTCTTCTTTATGGCACACGCAGGTCCTTATGTTGGTCTTCACATTTCTACCCATGCAGGGACAATTACACAGAGTTTAGACCGGAAGATTCGCCTTGATTGGATAGAGTAACACCCCCAATATATATCACTCACTCACTTCTACAAGCAAGCTCAAAGTCCCCCTTTTCTTACTTGGAAATTAATATAACCCCACTGCACTTAAGCAAAGACTGCATTCAAGTCAACAATTGTCTCCCCGTAATAGACTCACTTCTCACTCTACAGCAGTTGGAGCACATGTTCAGTTTTTCCATGAGGTTCCTCTCTTACTGTGTCAGGTTCGCACTTTACACCGGGTTTTTCTTCTTAGTTTTTAAGCTCCTGCGAGGTCTTACTGCTGCTACATCACTAATTTGCATTTGCACTCATTGCAGCTGTATTTTTTTCTACATCACCTGCAAGAATCACATCTGTGGCAACAGCTTCAGTTAAGCAATTCCTCTTCATTGCATGTCGAGATCTCTACCCTTCAGCTCTAGCCACTAAGTTCAACGCTGAAGTCTGCATTGACTTGTCTCTGTCCAGTCCATCCTTCGAACCATTTTACTGCCTATGTTACTTCAGTTCATCACTTTAGTTTTGTTGTGAAGACCCAAAAATTTTTGAGAATAAAAATTACTCTAAAATAAATACAAGAATGAATAAAGTAAATAAGAATGGGAGAAAAATAGCTTGATATTAAATATCAGAAGTGAGTGAAGAAATTATGCAAGGAATAAATGTTTTAATACAGTGATAAAAGGAAAATGATTAAGTATAAAATAAATTCAAAAATTCACATGATTTGAGTAGGTGTGAATATTGTATAAAAAGAATATATACATATGATCAGAGAAGTATGGGATGTTAATAATAAAAATCCTTTTGATAATTAAGTTGCATAGAAATCAGTTAAGAAATATTTATGAGTGAGAATGTATTTTTGAAATAAATATCAAAAAGGGAATAAATATTTCAATAAATAATAAGAAGAAAAATAAATAAGGTATGAATGAGTTTTAATACACATATCTTATGGATACTATAAATTTATATGGCCAGAAAAATATTTGGGTAGTAAAATAACTTCTTTTGATAATTAAAATGTATACCAACTAGTCAAGTAATATTTCTGGGTATGAATGCATTTTTTAAAATAAACCAAGATAGATGATAAAAATTTGTTAGCTAAAAATCAAGCTTACAAAAGAAATGAGAAAAAGAAATATAAGGCTGAGTCACATAAAGATAATGTGCAAGGAAATCATGCAAATAGCATGTGCACAGAAAAGCAATAAGGCAACTGTTTTACTGAAAATGGAAACCAAGAGAAAATGGCACTTTTAGCCATAAAGATGCATACATGAATCTCTGAGTAAGGTGAGGATAGAATGGGTTTTTCCTCCATTTAAACCCTAACAGAGTGATTTAAATCGGGGGGGAACAATAGTTGTCCAGGAGAGAAAAAAATTAAAATAGAAAATAAACTCACATTGCCTTCAGACCTGAGCATTCCCGGAGAGGAGCAAAGGAAGGTGAGTGATTAATCAATCTCATGAGGCTAAGGCATTAAGACCCAAGTTAAGGGCAGCCATTTTATTTGTGGTGTTTGATCAATTTGTTTTCTCTGAATAGATTAATACTGAGAATGGTTGTTGTTTTGATAAATCTTTGGTTGATGCTTTGTTTTGTTTGTTCGATGGTTTGATAAGAAAAATACCATGATCTCTTATATGAATCCAGTACCTTAAAACCTCAGTTTGTAAATATGTTTAGAAAGATAAATACATTTTATTATGAAGTAGGGTATTACTGGAAAATAAGCTAGGCAGTGTGAACAAAGGAGGTTCATGCTTATGTCTAGATTGTTTTAAAATTTGAAATGAACAATGCAATAAAATATTTATGTGCTGATTTGTTCAGATCAAAAGCTACAATGTTTTATGGGTTTTTCTTAAAAACTTTACCCAATGTTCATAATAGAATTGAGTATAAGAATTTTTGTATGATTCTACTGGATTTGTTTAAGTGATCATGATATTCTGGATATGCAAGTGTTAAAACAAATTTTGAATAAAACAACTGGAAAAATGAAATATAGCATTATTTTCATGAATGAAAGTATGGTCAGTTGAAATCCCTGAGTGAGTCTAATTCTCTCTGATTCATGGAGAAAGAAAGAAAGAATGAAAAAGCATTTCAAGAGTTAATAAATCTTTCTGAAATAAGAAATGAGACTGGTCACTAGATTATAAAACTAATCTAGGAGAGAAGCCTTGATCTATTCATCATAAGGAGTATGATTGTCACGTACAGGATTTTTCGACTTTCGAAAATTCGACATCG
The DNA here is from genome assembly GCA_030737815.1 of Allium fistulosum. NCBI lineage: Eukaryota > Viridiplantae > Streptophyta > Magnoliopsida > Asparagales > Amaryllidaceae > Allium > Allium fistulosum. Next base: position 370,528,971 of record CM060906.1, on the reverse strand, counting down.
ATACTCACTTTATCGACTGCCGAGCAATCGAGTGCCGGAAACTCCAATAGTGAGGGTTTTAAGAAAAAGAAAAAGTAGAAGAAGAAGAAGATAGAAGAAAAAGAGAGAAGAAGAGAAGAAGAAAGAACAGAAGAACAACACAACAACATCAGAACAGAAAACAATATCAGAATCTCACATTCGCAGCGGAACAATATATAATAAATAAACACTAGTCTTTTAAAACAAAGAACTATATCAGTTTATACATACATCAATCATCAGAGTCAATATACAACAATGGACAGTTATATAAACTTGTCCTCATACAGAATACACAGCGGAATAAATATATCAGATACAAATACTACGTCTCGTCATCCAGCTTATCTCCAAGCTCCAGAATATCCAGAATATCCTGATAATCTAACTCTAGACTGCCCGTGTGGAAATTGGTGGGCACCCAGAGTTTAGAAGGGAACAATAAACTCCGAGTCAGTCATGGTGACTGGTGTGAGATCGTAAAACAGTTATTCTTTATAACAACAAAATAATTTTTTTTAAAGTCAATTCGAAATGCTTTTGGAAAATGAAACTACCATAAGACCTCCCACCACACACACAATGCAAACGCAGAATTGGAGGAGATTTCTTCTTATGATAGTCAAAGATGCTTACTACGCAAAAATCAAATTCTTTTTGATATTATTATTAGTGCATAGTGTAGAAACATTTCGAAAGTATACTATTAATCTTAGCCAACATACGACCAGTATCGTATGCCTACTATAGCTACCATCTAAACAGTGGTGACCACCGTACGTAAATGGCAGGTTCTACAACTAATACCGTACAAGTCACGTATTGGAGTTTGGATTTCCAACAAATGGTCAGGCTAAGGAACTTCCTTTTCCACGATGGGTACGTCCCTGGAATAGACGACCCGAGAACCTAACCGGATCTCTGCCAACACAAGGTCGGGTTACCTCTGCAAAAATAGGTAACTACTGACACGCGTATGCCATCCCCCGATCGTAACCGATCTTCCCGAGGATCCCCGATTTCCAACAAACCACATAGATAATAATGCAGCAACCACATAGGTTAAGTATCTGGGCTCCATACCATGATACCACCTCTATCCAGAAGGAATGACATACACTAAGGGGCGCTACTCCCTAGAACCTTGCTGCATCCTTCCTGTTTCGACCATTTCCGGGGTGTGAGGCTCGACGAAGTCTCGTCCACAAAGCTACGCTTTCTCAAAAAGCCCTGCTTTGGGTCAAACAAAAATGATCAACCTATGATCACAAAGATATAAGATCAAACAAATGATCATATCACAAATGATCAAACACTGATCATTTCACAGCAACACTCAGTATGCCACGTTACCAAATTGGGAATATATCGCTGATAAATTTCAACTACATAACCTCTGAGCTCGTACGTCTCAGAGAAGGGTGTTAAGCTAAGAGAATAAATTCTCCGCCACCAACAGATATGTATTTGAAAAGAAATCAGCTTTATATCTCAAATTGTAACGTCAGACACACAATCCATACAAGTCTGTTCCGGGATCGAACAGAACCGAAGGCACTTCTCACGAAGCCCTTGCATATCCGGATAAATTTCTAATCACGTCCGGACTTCCCGTCACTAAGGGTGATAAAACCTCTAAATCGGAGATCAGCCGATGTAGAGTAACTCGACGGTAATCCTTCCGTTTTCAAAAATATCCGGTCTTCAACACCGGTCTTCGAATGCAATTCATAACGACGTATCACATATTCGGAATGGGTTATACGACCCCATGGTCCTTTCCCGGCTAACCCGAATAGTGAGCGATTATTCAAAATAAGTGTGGCATTCAAATTCATCCAATTCACAACAAATACCTATCTAAAGGTAATTATTGATAGTCGGTTATTTAACTATCAATAAAGATGCGCAACATCACCAGATTCCAAATAATTTTCCAAATTATTTAATTTCCAAAAATATCTTTACTAGATATAAAATTTCCACACTTTAAAAATAAATCAACGTTTATTTTTCTAAACAGTTTCCATTTCCTTTATAAATTCCATAGTGAATTTATTTTTCAAAATATCTACTGATATACGATTTTCAAATTGATTGTCAATATTCACTTTCGATTTATCTTTACTGAGATAAACTTCAAAACATTTCATTTCGTTTTGGAAAACATTTCCATACTTATTTAATAATAAGTAATTCACAAATCATTTACTTTCAACACTTGGAAAATATTCTATATACTTAAATCAAATTTAAGTATAAATTCATTCTTTAAGGAAATCATTTACTATAACCACATTTATCTGAGTCAAAACGAATGTTACGTAAAACATTGTTACGACGACTCAAAATCACTAGTATAGGGATTCGAAATTAAGATAGATATGTAAATCCCAATACTACATCAAAACATTTCCTTTCGGAAATCATTTACTATAACAACAGTGTTATAGTCCATCATTTCCTTATTCCTCGAAAACGTCTATTTCAACAATGAATGTTGAAATCTATGATTTCGATATTCAATATATTTTAAAACATCTTTAAAATGTTTAACTTCATTTTTAATATCACTTCTTCAAAACATATCCATTTTACTTAAAAATATATTCACTGTCCAAAATCGTGAATATAATTCACCTAACCCAATTTCAATCTTTTCCACACAATTAATTCAAGAATAATTCGCTATCCAAAATCGCGAATATATTTCCTTTAATAACCTTCTACATTTAATTTATCAAATTCAATTGATTTTGAATTTATAAACACGTTTATAAATTCTATTTCCATTTTAATAACAACTTCGACTTATAAATCTTCTTTTATTAATTTCTATATTTAACTCATCAAAATAAGTGATTTCGGATTTATAACCAACTTTTATAAATTTCAATTCTATTTATAAAAACTTCAATATCAATTCAATTTCAATATTGATTTCTGAATTTATTCTCAACTTTAAATAAAAGATTCCATACTGATTTCTCAAAAGTTCTTTTCCAAATATTAAATCAATTACAGATTGATTTCTAATTTTATTTATCCCTACTAAAATAAATTCCTTATTTTCCTTCAAATCATTCAATATCCTGTTTTTAAATGGATTCTTTAAATTGAACTCATTTTACATTGATTTCCCAAATCGTTTCAATTTACCAATTAAATTTTTAACTGGATTTCCAACTTATCTCCTTTTAAATAAATTCCTTTTTAAGAAAATAAATTTCAATTGTTTCTTTCAATCTATTTAAAAATCCAGATTTTAAATTAATTTCCTCAATTTAAAATCACTATTATACGAAATTCATTTATTTAACATCTTCACTTTATTCTGGAAATAAATTCGATAAGATTATAAAAATTAACTTTTTTTATACTTTAAAATTCCTTTCTTCAAAATTTATTCAATTTCTAAAATTAATTCACTTAGAAATTTCTTATTTTGATTTCAAAAATTCAATTTCGTTTATTTTTGGAATCCAATGATGTCAAACATCCATTCAGCTAAATTTTAGCCTTCAAACAATTTCCAGATATCAATATGATTAATAGCATCACTATAATCATTCACAGATTCATATCACAGTATAAATAAATTCAATCAATGTGAGGGGTCCAGTTGGATCCCTCCAACCTGTTTCCCTGCATCCAAAGACGTTAGCACAATACCAATTCCGCTCCAGTACAGAATTATCGCGGTATATGGGTTTTATAAAAATCCGCTTACTAACGGCGCAATAGGGTCTCATCCGCTATACGAGGCGGGAAATCATCAATCCAATATATACATATGCCAATATGTATATATTGCTATATATATATAGATATATCCTATCATATCTAATATCACATCCAATAGCAATCATATCAGTCAATAAATAACTGCAATATTAAATTTTTTCCTTCGAGTGAGAAAATCTCACCTTAGCTTTTTATTTGCAATCCATTTCCCATCTTGACTTGTTTTCTTGATTTTTAACCTTGTATAAATAATTATACAATTCTATTAATACTCGAATTAAATCCAACAATTAAATTATCGTTTAATCTATTTACTTATATAAAATATATCCATATAGATTTCAAAAACAAATTTTAACATAAACTTTCAAACCTTATTAAAAATATATATACATATATTTACTGTGAAAATATCAATTCCCAGCAAAGAATAAAATCTGGAAATAAATTTATATATATATTTATTCTATGTTTTCTTCATTTTACAAAATCTTTACTGTTAAATTTCTAATAAATTAAATCATAAACCAGCAAATTTACTTTAAATTTCTGGATTCAAAAATCAAATCTAACCCCTAAACAAAAATTAGGTTATAAATAAAATATACCTTACAAGCTTCTCAAATTGGTCGACTCAGAACCCAAACTATCGAGTATCTCGGCCTACCCTCACGCGAACCCCTCTCCATCGTCGCCGATGCCACCGACCATCATCAATTCGCGAAACTGCTCGCGAATCCCCTACCACCCAGTCACGACGCCAAGGCGCACGCCTCCACGCGACCATCTCCTGCGAGGTTCGCCTGACCAGAAAAACATCGCGACATTGAAAATCCCACATGTGCACGAAACCCAAATTGAATGCCGCAGTCGCCCTCGGTCGCTGCCTCACCACTGCGCCACCACGAGTTCGCGATCGACAACGGCCACATCATCACCCAAAGCATCCAAATCCTCGAACGAAATCGCAGATTTCGCGAATCACGAACCCAGCTACACGCCGCCCTCCCCTACGCGAGCCACAGAACCCAGCCGCAGTCGAAGTCGAACTCGACGAAACCCTAGCTCGCGACTTGCCTTCAATTGCTCGCAACCAGAAATCGATTGCCTCCATCCTATCAACATCGCGATTTTGATCGCGAATTGGTTCGCGATGTCTTGCCTTTGAAACGAACCGCGTGGTCACGAATTTGAACGAGATAAGGGTTTTTTTTAGTTTTAAGGTGAGGAGGAAAACAAATTTGAATATCGGCCATTGCTTTGAATTTGTGAACGAGAGTTTTAACTTTAAACGAAATGATTTCCTTTCGCGTATCTTAACAGAGAAGGAAAGGGAGACAAAGGTACGCATTTTACAGAGAAAGATCGGCATTGAAATGAAATGGAGCCAGGAATCTCTGCTGCGTTGACAAAGTTTAAATTTTAAATTTAAATTGAATTTGATTTATTTTTAATGCGTTTATTCACCGTACGGTTACATAACAACTCCAAATACTACGAAATTTGAAATCCAGTAATAATTCAATATTACGGACCCAATGGAACTGGTTTCGTCGAATTCCGAGACTGCGCCTCGGACGGCTATTTTAAAATATCGATACGAACAATTAAATTCAAAACTGAGCAAAACAGTTTAAATTTCAATTCTGAAGCTGCTGTTGTCTTCAGTGTTATCAATATAAATTTTTACAAACGTTTGAAATATTTTTCTTCAACTTTAAATTGAAGATTTAAATTTTTATTCAGCATTTAATAGATTAAATTTTTTTTTAAATTTAATCGCCAATTTCAAAGTAAATTTGGGGATTCAAATTAAATCATCGTTCAAATATTTAAAATTAATTAAATATTCTCAATTTAATTTGTTCAAAATTCTGGGTCGTTACAGACTTCCCCCCTTAAAAGAATTTCGTCCTCGAAATTACAAGTTAGGAAAAATGGTCCTTAACTCGTCTATCATTTTTCACAATTCCATAGTTTTATCAAATTTTCAAAACAAATCTTTCTACTAAAGATTCGTTATCATTCCAACTATATTTTCAACTTCAATTACAGATTTCAAACAACATTGTTTTCTTAACAATTCAAATTTAAATTCAAATTCAAATTTTAATTTTCAAAATTTCTCAAAAATTTTCTAACGCCCTAAATTTCCGAAAAATTTCGTCAGCGTCTCCTTTGCGCAGCTAATACGGCACGACTACAAAACGTCCCTACGGACTCTCAGATTTCAAAAAGAAAAAGAAAAAGCCAAGCGGCTAGACCAGAAAGTCATCAAATCTCATATTATAATTCAAATACTTACCTTTCGTCGAGCAATTCAAATTTATCTTTGCAATTCAATTCCAATTCCTTTACACCTGTATATCCTACTAGCCATAATATCTAGTTACGATATTCAAATCATTTTGCAAATTCAATTACAAAATTTTCAATACTTATTTCTTATATCATCTTTACTTCACTATTGAAGTTATTTATCTATTTTCATTCAATTTTGCATTTCCCATTCATTTGTATTTAGTTTACCATTTCAACTAAATTTGGATTCAATTTACTTTCAATTCTGAAATATTGAATTTTATCAATTATCTGTCATTTACAACTGCACTATCTTAAATTAGTTCCAATTACTAATTCAAATTGATATCAATTCAATTTATTTTAATTCTACTTCGATTAAATCTACTTACATTTAAACTGGATTTCCAATTTCCATACGAATTTTAATTCATCTTTCATTTACAATTATTCAATTCAATTCATTTGCTTACGAATTCGAAATGAATTTCAACTTTCAATTTCATTTTCATTTAATTGATTCACTTATACTTGCTTTGATTTAACTTCATTTTTTTAAGTTAAATTTATTCTACCAAAATTCAATTGGTATAAGTTATCAACTTAGTAATATTTCATAAATATTTTTATATATAGTATTCCAGAGTCTTTTCAACCTTTTCAAAACCATTTTTGAAAACAATTCAAATCATCCTTTGAATTTCCAAAACAAAACTCCAAATTTTTTCCAAACACTTCCATTTAAAATAATTTGGCAGCAATTCCTCTTTTGGAAACCCGAAAATGAACATCGATAATGCTGCAGTCATTACCGAAGTTATTTTCCAGCGACCGAAAAGAGTTTAGAGCTCTTCATTCCTTCAAAACATTTCTCCAAAATCTTTGAAATTCATTTTCAAATCAAAAGGATTTAAACTTTCAAATCCTCAAAATTTTCAAATTCTTTTCAACATTTATAATTTACATTCTTTAAATTTCATTAGTATATGGATTTATTTCTTAACTTTGGAGTTACAATTCCAATTTCTTATTTAATTTCAATGATAATAGATTAATATTATCACTTCTAACAACCATGCAACCATATACTATAGTACTTCATAGAAAAATATTTCTTTTCTATACAAAAATAATTTTGGGCAAAATTATTTCATTTACCCTATTTAAAACAATACTGTGCCGAACTGTTCTATTCAAGTGTTTAGAAACCCCTTCGATACAGTTTTGCAAGACTGTGCCGACGAAGGTTCATATGCCACTCAATAAACCAATCATCACAATACAAAACAATTTTATATTAACTAACAAATACGCGCTCATATCTATTATTACACTCAAACTCATTCTAGAGTACTACTGACTCTATCTCTAATGAGTAACACCCAACAGAGCAGGGTTGTCGCTTAACCATATGCTCTGATACCACGCTGTCACGTACGGGATTTTTCGACTTTCGAAAATTCGACATCGATACTCACTTTATCGACTGCCGAGCAATCGAGTGCCGGAAACTCCAATAGTGAGGGTTTTAAGAAAAAGAAAAAGTAGAAGAAGAAGAAGATAGAAGAAAAAGAGAGAAGAAGAGAAGAAGAAAGAACAGAAGAACAACACAACAACATCAGAACAGAAAACAATATCAGAATCTCACATTCGCAGCGGAACAATATATAATAAATAAACACTAGTCTTTTAAAACAAAGAACTATATCAGTTTATACATACATCAATCATCAGAGTCAATATACAACAATGGACAGTTATATAAACTTGTCCTCATACAGAATACACAGCGGAATAAATATATCAGATACAAATACTACGTCTCGTCATCCAGCTTATCTCCAAGCTCCAGAATATCCAGAATATCCTGATAATCTAACTCTAGACTGCCCGTGTGGAAATTGGTGGGCACCCAGAGTTTAGAAGGGAACAATAAACTCCGAGTCAGTCATGGTGATTGGTGTGAGATCGTAAAACAGTTATTCTTTATAACAACAAAATAATTTTTTTTAAAGTCAATTCGAAATGCTTTTGGAAAATGAAACTACCATAAGACCTCCCACCACACACACAATGCAAACGCAGAATTGGAGGAGATTTCTTCTTATGATAGTCAAAGATGCTTACTACGCAAAAATCAAATTCTTTTTGATATTATTATTAGTGCATAGTGTAGAAACATTTCGAAAGTATACTATTAATCTTAGCCAACATACGACCAGTATCGTATGCCTACTATAGCTACCATCTAAACAGTGGTGACCACCGTACGTAAATGGCAGGTTCTACAACTAATACCGTACAAGTCACGTATTGGAGTTTGGATTTCCAACAAATGGTCAGGCTAAGGAACTTCCTTTTCCACGATGGGTACGTCCCTGGAATAGACGACCCGAGAACCTAACCGGATCTCTGCCAACACAAGGCCGGGTTACCTCTGCAAAAATAGGTAACTACTGACACGCGTATGCCATCCCCCGATCGTAACCGATCTTCCCGAGGATCCCCGATTTCCAACAAACCACATAGATAATAATGCAGCAACCACATAGGTTAAGTATCTGGGCTCCATACCATGATACCACCTCTATCCAGAAGGAATGACATACACTAAGGGGCGCTACTCCCTAGAACCTTGCTGCATCCTTCCTGTTTCGACCATTTCCGGGGTGTGAGGCTCGACGAAGTCTCGTCCACAAAGCTACGCTTTCTCAAAAAGCCCTGCTTTGGGTCAAACAAAAATGATCAACCTATGATCACAAAGATATAAGATCAAACAAATGATCATATCACAAATGATCAAACACTGATCATTTCACAGCAACACTCTGTATGCCACGTTACCAAATTGGGAATATATCGCTGATAAATTTCAACTACATAACCTCTGAGCTCGTACGTCTCAGAGAAGGGTGTTAAGCTAAGAGAATAAATTCTCCGCCACCAACAGATATGTATTTGAAAAGAAATCAGCTTTATATCTCAAATTGTAACGTCAGACACACAATCCATACAAGTCTGTTCCGGGATCGAACAGAACCGAAGGCACTTCTCACGAAGCCCTTGCATATCCGGATAAATTTCTAATCACGTTCGGACTTCCCGTCACTAAGGGTGATAAAACCTCTAAATCGGAGATCAGCCGATGTAGAGTAACTCGACGGTAATCCTTCCGTTTTCAAAAATATCCGGTCTTCAACACCGGTCTTCGAATGCAATTCATAACGACGTATCACATATTCGGAATGGGTTATACGACCCCATGGTCCTTTCCCGGCTAACCCGAATAGTGAGCGATTATTCAAAATAAGTGTGGCATTCAAATTCATCCAATTCACAACAAATACCTATCTAAAGGTAATTATTGATAGTCGGTTATTTAACTATCAATAAAGATGCGCAACATCACCAGATTCCAAATAATTTTCCAAATTATTTAATTTCCAAAAATATCTTTACTAGATATAAAATTTCCACACTTTAAAAATAAATCAACGTTTATTTTTCTAAACAGTTTCCATTTCCTTTATAAATTCCATAGTGAATTTATTTTTCAAAATATCTACTGATATACGATTTTCAAATTGATTGTCAATATTCACTTTCGATTTATCTTTACTGAGATAAACTTCAAAACATTTCATTTCGTTTTGGAAAACATTTCCATACTTATTTAATAATAAGTAATTCACAAATCATTTACTTTCAACACTTGGAAAATATTCTATATACTTAAATCAAATTTAAGTATAAATTCATTCTTTAAGGAAATCATTTACTATAACCACATTTATCTGAGTCAAAACGAATGTTACGTAAAACATTGTTACGACGACTCAAAATCACTAGTATAGGGATTCGAAATTAAGATAGATATGTAAATCCCAATACTACATCAAAACATTTCCTTTCGGAAATCATTTACTATAACAACAGTGTTATAGTCCATCATTTCCTTATTCCTCGAAAACGTCTATTTCAACAATGAATGTTGAAATCTATGATTTCGATATTCAATATATTTTAAAACATCTTTAAAATGTTTAACTTCATTTTTAATATCACTTCTTCAAAACATATCCATTTTACTTAAAAATATATTCACTGTCCAAAATCGTGAATATAATTCACCTAACCCAATTTCAATCTTTTCCACACAATTAATTCAAGAATAATTCGCTATCCAAAATCGCGAATATATTTCCTTTAATAACCTTCTACATTTAATTTATCAAATTCAATTGATTTTGAATTTATAAACACGTTTATAAATTCTATTTCCATTTTAATAACAACTTCGACTTATAAATCTTCTTTTATTAATTTCTATATTTAACTCATCAAAATAAGTGATTTCGGATTTATAACCAACTTTTATAAATTTCAATTCTATTTATAAAAACTTCAATATCAATTCAATTTCAATATTGATTTCTGAATTTATTCTCAACTTTAAATAAAAGATTCCATACTGATTTCTCAAAAGTTCTTTTCCAAATATTAAATCAATTACAGATTGATTTCTAATTTTATTTATCCCTACTAAAATAAATTCCTTATTTTCCTTCAAATCATTCAATATCCTGTTTTTAAATGGATTCTTTAAATTGAACTCATTTTACATTGATTTCCCAAATCGTTTCAATTTACCAATTAAATTTTTAACTGGATTTCCAACTTATCTCCTTTTAAATAAATTCCTTTTTAAGAAAATAAATTTCAATTGTTTCTTTCAATCTATTTAAAAATCCAGATTTTAAATTAATTTCCTCAATTTAAAATCACTATTATACGAAATTCATTTATTTAACATCTTCACTTTATTCTGGAAATAAATTCGATAAGATTATAAAAATTAACTTTTTTTATACTTTAAAATTCCTTTCTTCAAAATTTATTCAATTTCTAAAATTAATTCACTTAGAAATTTCTTATTTTGATTTCAAAAATTCAATTTCGTTTATTTTTGGAATCCAATGATGTCAAACATCCATTCAGCTAAATTTTAGCCTTCAAACAATTTCCAGATATCAATATGATTAATAGCATCACTATAATCATTCACAGATTCATATCACAGTATAAATAAATTCAATCAATGTGAGGGGTCCAGTTGGATCCCTCCAATCTGTTTCCCTGCATCCAAAGACGTTAGCACAATACCAATTCCGCTCCAGTACGGAATTATCGCGGTATATGGGTTTTATAAAAATCCGCTTACTAACGGCGCAATAGGGTCTCATCCGCTATACGAGGCGGGAAATCATCAATCCAATATATACATATGCCAATATGTATATATTGCTATATATATATAGATATATCCTATCATATCTAATATCACATCCAATAGCAATCATATCAGTCAATAAATAACTGCAATATTAAATTTTTTCCTTCGAGTGAGAAAATCTCACCTTAGCTTTTTATTTGCAATCCATTTCCCATCTTGACTTGTTTTCTTGATTTTTAACCTTGTATAAATAATTATACAATTCTATTAATACTCGAATTAAATCCAACAATTAAATTATCGTTTAATCTATTTACTTATATAAAATATATCCATATAGATTTCAAAAACAAATTTTAACATAAACTTTCAAACCTTATTAAAAATATATATACATATATTTACTGTGAAAATATCAATTCCCAGCAAAGAATAAAATCTGGAAATAAATTTATATATATATTTATTCTATGTTTTCTTCATTTTACAAAATCTTTACTGTTAAATTTCTAATAAATTAAATCATAAACCAGCAAATTTACTTTAAATTTCTGGATTCAAAAATCAAATCTAACCCCTAAACAAAAATTAGGTTATAAATAAAATATACCTTACAAGCTTCTCAAATTGGTCGACTCAGAACCCAAACTATCGAGTATCTCGGCCTACCCTCACGCGAACCCCTCTCCATCGTCGCCGATGCCACCGACCATCATCAATTCGCGAAACTGCTCGCGAATCCCCTACCACCCAGTCACGACGCCAAGGCGCGCGCCTCCACGCGACCATCTCCTGCGAGGTTCGCCTGACCAGAAAAACATCGCGACATTGAAAATCCCACATGTGCACGAAACCCAAATTGAATGCCGCAGTCGCCCTCGGTCGCTGCCTCACCACTGCGCCACCACGAGTTCGCGATCGACAACGGCCACATCATCACCCAAAGCATCCAAATCCTCGAACGAAATCGCAGATTTCGCGAATCACGAACCCAGCTACACGCCGCCCTCCCCTACGCGAGCCACAGAACCCAGCCGCAGTCGAAGTCGAACTCGACGAAACCCTAGCTCGCGACTTGCCTTCAATTGCTCGCAACCAGAAATCGATTGCCTCCATCCTATCAACATCGCGATTTTGATCGCGAATTGGTTCGCGATGTCTTGCCTTTGAAACGAACCGCGTGGTCACGAATTTGAACGAGATAAGGGTTTTTTTTAGTTTTAAGGTGAGGAGGAAAACAAATTTGAATATCGGCCATTGCTTTGAATTTGTGAACGAGAGTTTTAACTTTAAACGAAATGATTTCCTTTCGCGTATCTTAACAGAGAAGGAAAGGGAGACAAAGGTACGCGTTTTACAGAGAAAGATCGGCATTGAAATGAAATGGAGCCAGGAATCTCTGCTGCGTTGACAAAGTTTAAATTTTAAATTTAAATTGAATTTGATTTATTTTTAATGCGTTTATTCACCGTACGGTTACATAACAACTCCAAATACTACGAAATTTGAAATCCAGTAATAATTCAATATTACGGACCCAATGGAACTGGTTTCGTCGAATTCCGAGACTGCGCCTCGGACGGCTATTTTAAAATATCGATACGAACAATTAAATTCAAAACTGAGCAAAACAGTTTAAATTTCAATTCTGAAGCTGTTGTTGTCTTCAGTGTTATCAATATAAATTTTTACAAACGTTTGAAATATTTTTCTTCAACTTTAAATTGAAGATTTAAATTTTTATTCAGCATTTAATAGATTAAATTTTTTTAAAAATTTAATCGCCAATTTCAAAGTAAATTTGGGGATTCAAATTAAATCATCGTTCAAATATTTAAAATTAATTAAATATTCTCAATTTAATTTGTTCAAAATTCTGGGTCGTTACAATGATGGGTATGTGCATGACTTGTTTAAGTCCTATAGGCCTTTGTGTAGGGGTTAACAGAATTGAGTCCCTTGCAATGCACACATGGTGTTCAATGGCAAAGAGATATGACCAAACTAAATTAATAAATCAAGATTTAGAGCTGAGTTGTGGAATTAAAATGAGTTAGTTCCATAAGAGTATGTGTACATGTATACTGTATTGAATGATTGAATGGTTGCTTGTGTTCATGAGTGTAGTAGGAGTTTAGATATATATATATATACTCAGTTACATTATAAATCCAAAGTGCATTTAGCACAATTCTGCAAAACAATGTAAAAATGACAAGTTATTATATGATGATTTCACTCATACCAGAATTTTATTCTGACCCTATTTATTGCCTTTGCAATATTTGGGGTGTCTCATTTCTATTGAGGCAGCTCAAAATATTGTTGCTGCATGAGTAGATTGCTTACTTGGGAAGTTAGAAGACTTGCTTGAGTTTCTTTTTAAATATGATGTAGTTCATTGTAATAAAGATAACTAGGCAAACTTTCTTAAGTCTATGTAGACCTTTCAGCATTGTAGTGGCTTTGTTTATTTGAAAAGAAGTTGTAAAACTTAAATATTATATGTGTCTGAAGTTACAGATCTAAGTGACTGAATTTGATATTTTCTGATAGACTATGATGGGGAAAATTATGCCATGTAATTTAATATGTGGACATGCTTTCTTTATCAAGGGTTGTTAAACTTTTAAATAGAAAAGTTGCATTAGTTTATGGATAAGCATGTAGCTAAAAATTGTTAAGTGATATTGAGTCTGGCATTGGCTAACCAGAAGAGCTTGACCATGACTTATAACTGATATAGGATCATGAGAAGCTTGAAATCTTAACCTGAAAATCCTCTTTGAACATCTGATTTTACAATGAAGAATTGGCATGGTATTGTTTAGTAAAAATGAAACATATATGCTTAGTACTTATAATCTGAATTGCAACTGTATTGAACTGAGCCTATCTGACCACCTACTTGGTTTAAGTCAGGGGAGTCTGGTCTTTAACAAGTTTGCTAAACTCACAAAAATGCATTGCTATGTAGTCTACCTAGATGTTAAACATGCTAAAAATCCCTCTGTTTGATTGATCACTTTCAACTGTTCTATAATCTGAGAGCTTATCAGTACTCTTCTCAAAATGTTCATCTGAAAGTTTACATTAGGCTGATTTTGATATTGCTTCAATCATTATATTCATGCAAGTCCATATCTGGTATGCTAGATTAAGTTAGCATTTTAGCTTGTCTGTAGTTTTTCCTCTGCCTGACTTAAAATACACTGATCACCAAATGTTCAAAGAACACTATAAATATTTTAAGACATGAGTATAGTTACTTGACACAAACATTGTTAGAGTAAGCAATAAGCACCCCGGGATAAAATTCTCAAGCTTGAGTTGTTTTAACACTTAATATGGAATTCAAAAGAAAAACTATAAGTGTTAAACTCCTGGTTTCACAAATGAAAGGAAAGTATTGACTAGAAATCTGGAAATTAATCAATTGGATTAAGAAACAAGCTAATAAATAGAATAAGAAAATATTAAAAGAATATTATTTAAATTAAGAAAGAATTTAGCTTGTTAAAGGAAAAAAAATTAAAACCTGAAGGAAGCTATGTGACATAACATCTCTCAGATATGAGAATATTATGTGGTTGATTTTTCTTTGCAATTTTAATTACTCTGATGGGCAAAGGAACATTTATATATCTTCATATATATAAATGACATGTTTTGATTCATGTACTAATATTTTTATATTGGTAAGATTTTGGATCTTGGGGAAAATGAATTAATGAATTAAAGAAGTGATCACTTGTTTTAAAAAAAAACTCACTAAAAATCACATAAATTAGAATCTGAAAGAAGTGGGTCACTTCAGTTGGTATCAGAGCTATGTTGTTAAAACATAGCATAAATCAATTATCCAATTTTCTTGTAGGGATAAAATTCAAAAATAAAAATAAATATATACAATAATGATGGAAATAAATATCCACAGTAGAAATAAATTGCAGAAAATAATTAAATTAGAAATATGACTAACTAGCTATGCAATTGAATAGTGAATCATGGTAGGAAGACCACCAAGTCATGGAGCAGGACCCTCCAATACAACACCAATGGTCAACTTGCAAGATTTGGTGAGGGCATTTAGAGAAGGAGTAGTGCACAGGGAAGAGAATCCTCATGAGGAATTAGCCAAACTATTGAAGACATTTTCAAATTTAGGAGGTAGGGATTTTAAAGGCACTGAGGGAGTTATGGAAGTGCAGACATGGTTGAGAACTTTGGAAAGGATATTTGCAGATATGCAAATTAATGACCAAAGGAAGAGGCAGATAGCTTCAAGGAGACTCAAAGGAGCAGCCTTAGATTGGTGGGAGGTGATCATCACAGGAAGGCCAAAAAATGAGATAACATGGGATCAATTCAAGGAGATGCTTGAGGCAAGATTTGTTCCAGCAACAGCTAAGGCAACATTGCTTGAGGAATTCATAAGGCTGAGGCAAGGACCAATGAGTGTGACTGAATACACTCAAAAATTTGAGAGCTTGTCCAAGTATGGAACTATGCTCATAGGAGATGAAGAATCAAAGAATTCAAGATTTATCCAAGGATTAAATGCAGGTCTGAGTAGAGCAATGTTACCATACAAGGATAAAACATTTGATCAAGTCATAGACCTTGCTCTTTCTTTTGAACAACATGACAATGCAAGGGAAAAATTTAGGAGCATGAGGGCTAACCATCAAAAGAAGGGGAAAAATAGAGTACATCCCTATGACAAAAAGAATGTGGAAAAGAAAATGGAGGGAGCAGCCACTGGGGAAGCTAAGAAAAAAATTACTTGTTATAATTGTGGCAAAGAAGGACACATGAGTAATAAGTGTCAAGCAGCCAAGAAGGCACCATTCAGCTGCTATAACTGTGGGAAGGAAGGTCATATTAAAAGAAACTGCCCAGAATTCAAAAAGGGAGCAAAGGTAGGAGCACTTGAGGGAAAAGCAAAAGCAACTGCAGTGGGAAGTTCTGGACAATTGGAAGATACTTCTAATTAAAGATCACCCCATCTCAGTTATATATGACACTAGAGCAACACATTCATTAATATCCCAAGACATAGTGAATAAATTGACTCTCACATGCTATTTAGTTGATAATCCCTTGTTTATTCAAAGCCCACTAGGTAGCTCTTGTTTGCTAGGATTAAAATGTTTGGGAGTGGAATTAAACATAGGAGGAAATGTGTTTAAATCTGATTTGTTTGTATTGAAATACCCTGGAATAGGAATTATTTTAGGGGTAGATTGGTTGAGCAAATTCAAAGCAATTTTGAATTTGGAAAATTTCACTATTTCTCTAAAAACAGAAAATAGTAAAAATATTATAGTCGTGAGTGAAATTGCTAAAATCAATTATTGTAACCAAATATGTAGCATGACTGAGAAAGAATTAGAATTGGAAGACATAAAAATTATAAATGAATACCCAGATGTCTTTGGTGAAGTCATAGGTGTTCCAGAAAATAGGCAAGTAGAATTTCAAATAAGACTAATCCCAGGAGCAAGTCCAATCATCAAAAAGCCTACTAGGATGGGTCCTAAAGAACTAGTGGAGTTGAAACATCAGTTGGAAGAACTGGAGCAGAAAGGCTTCATAAGGCCTAGTAGTTCAAACTGGGGTTCTCCAGTTGTATTTGTGAAGAAGCATGATGGTACTTTGAGGATGTGCATTGATTATAGGGAATTAAACAAAGTCACCATTAAAAACAAATACCCACTCCCCAGAATTGATGATCTATTCGATCAATTAAATGGAGAAAAGGTCTTTTCAAGGCTAGATTTAGCCTCTGGGTTTCATCAGATGAAGGTGGAGGAAGAAAGTATTAAGTATACTGCCTTCAACACAAGGTATGGATTATATGAATTTTTGGTGATGCCTTTTGGATTGACAAATGCACCATCATATTTTGTAGATTTAATGAATAGAACATTTAGAGATTTTCTAGACAAATTTGTGGTTGTCTTTATTGATGACATATTAGTGTATTCAAAATCAGAAGAAGATCATGCAAAACACTTGCATCTGGTTTTGTCTAGACTGAGGGCACATGATTTAAAAGCCAAATTCTCTAAATGTACATTTTGGCAGAATGAAGTAAAATTTTTGGGGCACATTGTATCACAACAAGGGGTTAGTGTAGACCCAAATAAGGTGATGGCAGTGCAATCTTGGAGTAGACCCAAATCAGTAACTGAGGTGAGATCATTTTTGGGAATGGCAGTCTATTATAGAAGGTTTATAAAAGACTTTGCAAGAATAGCCATCCCATTGACCAAGTTAACTAAAAAGGAGCAACCATATGTGTGGACAGAGAAATGTGAACAAGCTTTTGCATCACTAAAGAAAGCACTGGTGGAAGCTCCAGTCTTACAGGTTCCAGAGGGTAATGAAGAGTTAGTGGTTTACACAAATGCTAGTGGATCTGGGTTAGGGGCAGTGCTTATGCAACATGGTAGAGTCATAGCATATGCATCAAGGCAACTCAAGCCAAATGAAACTAGGTATGCTACACATGACTTAGAACTAGCTGCTGTGGTATATGCATTGAAACTATGGAGACATTACTTATTAGGTGCTATGTTTGAATTGTTTACAGATCACAAGTCACTTAAATATTTGTTTTCCCAAAAAGATTTAAACATGAGGCAACATAGGTGGGTAGAATTCCTAGCTGCCTATGACTTGATATATTATACACCCCAGGAAAAGCTAATAAAGTGGCAGATGCATTAAGTAGACATCAAGCAAAATTGGCCAGCTTAATGATGACTGAGTTTAAGGATTTAACAATCCTTAGTGAAGTAGAGATGAAGGAAGGAATTAGTGCACCAGATAATGTGCCTAATGATATGATTGAATATGGTAAACTAAGCCTCATTTCTTTAAAGTCAACTCTGGTTGATAAAATAGGAGAAATGCAAAGTCAAGACTTAAATTTAAAAGAGAAAAAGAACATGTTATCACAAGGCATGACAGTAGAGAATTATGAAGTAGATGATAAAGGATACTTAAGGAAAAAGGGGGAGCTCTGTCTGCCAAATGTAGAGGAACTAAAGCAAGAAGTTATGGATGAGCATCACAAAACAAAATATACTATCCATCCAGGTGGTACAAAAATGTACCATGATCTCAAGAGAAATTACTGGTGGCCAGGAATGAAAGGAGCAGTAGCAAAATATGTGGCAAATTGCTTGACATGCCAACAAGTAAAGGCAGACTATCAAAGACCCTCAGGCCTATTGCAACCTTTGGAAGTGCCTACTTGGAAATGGGAGAGTATATCAATGGATTTTGTGGATGGTTTGCCAAGAACAAGGAGAGGCAATGATAGTATTTGGGTAGTGGTTGATAGACTCACAAAAACAGCACACTTCATCCCAATAAGTTCAAACAGAAATGCTCACAAGCTAGCTCAATTGTTTGTGAAGGAGATAGTGAGATTGTATGGCATCCCCAAGACTATCATTAGTGATAGAGATACTTTGTTTACTTCAAGGTTTTGGAGTAGCTTTCAAGAAGCTATGGGGACAGAACTAAGCCTAAGCACATCCTACCACCCACAAACAGATGGGCAAACTGAGATTGTTAATAAAGTTTTAGAGGATTTGCTGAGAGCATGCATACTTGATTTTGGAGGCAACTGGGAGGATCATATTTATTTAGCTGAGTTTGCTTATAATAATAGCTACCAGTCCACTATAGGAATGGCTCCATTTGAGGCTTTGTATGGGAAGCCTTGTTTATCTCCCGCATGTTGGATGGAGGCTGGTGAAAGGGTGTTGCTTGGACCAGACCATGTAAAAGAAACTTCTGCAAGAATTAAACTAGTGAGGCAAAGAATGAGAGTAGCTCAAGAGAGACAGAAAACCTATGCAGATAAAAGAATAAGACCAGTAGAATTTGAGGTGGGAGACTATGTATTTCTCAAAGTTTCACCAATGAGGAAAATATTGAGATTTGGCAAAGCAGGGAAACTGTCACCAAGGTATATAGGACCATATGAAATTGTTCAAAGAATAAGGACTTTAGCTTATAGGTTGAAGTTACTAGAGGAATTGAGCAAAATACATGATGTATTTCATGTATCCCAATTGAGAAAATGGGTGCATGATAAAGAGTCCATTCTTGAATCTCCTATACATGTTGAAATTCAAGAAAATCTGGTATATAAAAAGGAACCAGTGGGCATTGTGGCTAGAGAAGAAAAGAAACTGAGAAATAAAATAATTAAACTAGTTAAAATCCAATGGAGTTTGGATGGGAATGATTTCACTTGGGAGGCTGAAGAGAGGATGAAGGATAAGTATCCTAATCTGTTTTCTGCTTAAAGGTATGTTTAAAAAAAATTCATGATGAGACCCTAAAATTATTTATGTATGTTTGATTGATTTAGAATGAATGAATTTCTGAAACTTCATTCAATGGGGATTATGCTTTGTATACATTTGGATGGTAATGTATGAGAGAATAATTGTGGGACACAATTCCTTTTTAGGGGGAGAGTATGTGAAGACCCAAAAATTTTTGAGAAAAATTACTCTAAAATAAATACAAGAATGAATAAAGTAAATAAGAATGGGAGAAAAATAGCTTGATATTAAATATCAGAAGTGAGTGAAGAAATTATGCAAGGAATAAATGTCTTAATACAGTGATAAAAGGAAAATGATTAAGTATAAAATAAATTCAAAAATTCACATGATTTGAGTAGGTGTGAATATTGTATAAAAAGAATATATACATATGATCAGAGAAGTATGGGATGTTAATAATAAAAATCCTTTTGATAATTAAGTTGCATAGAAATCAGTTAAGAAATATTTATGAGTGAGAATGTATTTTTGAAATAAATATCAAAAAGGGAATAAATATTTCAATAAATAATAAGAAGAAAAATAACTAAGGTATGAATGAGTTTTAATACACATATCTTATGGATACTATAAATTTATATGGCCAGAAAAATATTTGGGTAGTAAAATAACTTCTTTTGATAATTAAAATGCATACCAACTAGTCAAGTAATATTTCTGGGTATGAATGCATTTTTTAAAATAAACCAAGATAGATGATAAAAATTTGTTAGCTAAAAATCAAGCTTACAAAAGAAATATAAGGCTGAGTCACATAAAGATAATGTGCAAGGAAATCATGCAAATAGCATGTGCACAGAAAAGCAATAAGGCAACTGTTTTACTGAAAATGGAAACCAAGAGAAAATGGCACTTTTAGCCATAAAGATGCATACATGAATCTCTGAGTAAGGTGAGGATAGAATGGGTTTTTCCTCCATTTAAACCCTAACAGAGTGATTTAAATCAGGGGGGAACAATAGTTGTCCAGGAGAGAAAAAAATTAAAACAGAAAATAAACTCACATTGCCTTCCGACCTGAGCATTCCCGGAGAGGAGCAAAGGAAGGTGAGTGATTAATCAATCTCATGAGGCTAAGGCATTAAGACCCAAGTTAAGGGCAGCCATTTTATTTGTGGTGTTTGATCAATTTGTTTTCTCTGAATAGATTAATACTGAGAATGGTTGTTGTTTTGATAAATCTTTGGTTGATGCTTTGTTTTGTTTGTTTGATTGTTTGATAAGAAAAATACCATGATCTCTTATATGAATCCAGTACCTTAAAACCTCAGTTTGTAAATATGTTTAGAAAGATAAATACATTTTATTATGAAGTAGGGTATTACTGGAAAATAAGCTAGGCAGTGTGAACAAAGGAGGTTCATGCTTATGTCTAGATTGTTTTAAAATTTGAAATGAACAATGCAATAAAATATTTATGTGCTGATTTGTTCAGATCAAAAGCTACAATGTTTTATGGGTTTTTCTTAAAAACCTTACCCTATGTTCACAATAGAATTGAGTATAAGAATTTTTGTATGATTCTACTGGATTTGTTTAAGTGATCATGATATTCTGGATATGCAAGTGTTAAAACAAATTTTGAATAAAACAACTGGAAAAATGAAATATAGCATTATTTTCATGAATGAAAGTATGGTCAGTTGAAATCCCTGAGTGAGTCTAATTCTCTCTGATTCATGGAGAAAGAAAGAAAGAATGAAAAAGCATTTCAAGAGTTAATAAATCTTTCTGAAATAAGAAATGAGACCGGTCACTAGATTATAAAACTAATCTAGGAGAGAAGCCTTGATCTATTCATCATAAGGAGTATGATGGGTATGTGCATGACTTGTTTAAGTCCTATAGGCCTTTGTGCAGGGGTTAACAGAATTGAGTCCCTTGCAATGCACACATGGTGTTCAATGGCAAAGAGATATGACCAAATTAAATTAATAAATCAAGATTTAGAGCTGAGTTGTGGAATTAAAATGAGTTAGTTCCATAAGAGTATGTGTACATGTATACTGTATTGAATGATTGAATGGTTGCTTGTGTGCATGAGTGTAGTAGGAGTTTAGATATATATATATATACACTCAGTTACATTATAAATCCAAAGTGCATTTAGCACAATTCTGCAAAACAATGTAAAAATGAC
This sequence comes from Allium fistulosum, assembly GCA_030737815.1. NCBI lineage: Eukaryota > Viridiplantae > Streptophyta > Magnoliopsida > Asparagales > Amaryllidaceae > Allium > Allium fistulosum. The sequence continues at coordinate 370,507,157 of CM060906.1, read as the reverse complement.
AAGTTATTATATGATGATTTCACTCATACCAGAATTTTATTCTGAACCTATTTATCGCCTTTGCAATATTTGGGGTGTCTCATTTCTATTGAGGTAGCTCAAAATATTGTTGCAGGTAGAGATGCATGAGTAGATTGCTTACTTGGGAAGTTAGAAGACTTGCTTGAGTTTCTTTTTAAATATGATGTAGTTCATTGTAATAAAGATAACTAGGCAAACTTTCTTAAGTCTATGTAGACCTTTCAGCATTGTAGTGGCTTTGTTTATTTGAAAAGAAGTTGTAAAACTTAAATATTATATGTGTCTGAAATTACAGATCTAAGTGACTGAATTTGATATTTTCTGATAGACTATGATGGGGAAAATTATGCCATGTAATTTAATATATGGACATGCTTTCTTTATCAAGGGTTGTTAAACTTTTAAATAGAAAAGTTGCATTATAGTTTATGGATAAGCATGTAGCTAAAAATTGTTAAGTGATATTGAGTCTGGCATTGGCTAACCAGAAGAGCTTGACCATGACTTATAACTGATATAGGATCATGAGAAGCTTGAAATCTTAACCTGAAAATCCTCTTCGAACATCTGATTTTACAATGAAGAATTGGCATGGTATTGTTTAGTAAAAATGAAACATATATGCTTAGTACTTATAATCTGATTTGCAACTGTATTGAACTGAGCCTATTTGACCACCTACTTGGTTTAAGTCAGGGGAGTCTGGTCTTTAACAAGTTTGCTAAACTCACAAAAATGCATTGCTATGTAGTCTACCTAGATGTTAAACATGCTAAAAATCCCTCTGTTTGATTGATCACTTTCAACTGTTCTATAATCTGAGAGCTTATCAGTACTCTTCTCAAAATGTTCATCTGAAAGTTTACATTAGGCTGATTTTGATATTGCTTCAATCATTATATTCATGCAAGTCCATATCTGGTATGCTAGATTAAGTTAGCATTTTAGCTTGTGTGTAGTTTTTCCTCTGCCGGACTTAAAATACACTGATCACCAAATGTTCAAAGAACACTATAAATATTTTAAGACATGAGTATAGTTACTTGACACAAACATTGTTAGAGTAAGCAATAAGCACCCCGGGATAAAATTCTCAAGCTTGAGTTGTTTTAACACTTAATATGGAATTCTAAAGAAAAACTATAAGTGTTAAACTCCTGGTTTCACAAATTAAAGGAAAGTATTGACTAGAAATCTGGAAATTAATCAATTGGATTAAGAAACAAGCTGATAAATTGAATAAGAAAATATTAAAAGAATATTATTTAAATTAAGAAAGAATTTAGCTTGTTAAAGGAAAAAAAATTTAAAACCTGAAGGAAGCTATGTGACATAACATCTCTCAGATATGAGAATATTATGTGGTTGATTTTTCTTTGCAATTTTAATTACTCTGATGGGCAAAGGAACATTTATATATCTTCATATATATAAATGACATGTTTTGATTCATGTACTAATATTTTTATATTGGTAAGATTTTGGATCTTGGGGAAAATGAATTAATGAATTAAAGAAGTGATCACTTGTTTTTAAAAAAAAACTCACTAAAAATCACATAAATTAGAATCTGAAAGAAGTGGGTCACACTTCATTTGTCGATACTCTTCAATTCTAGACTTGCCTTCCACCTACTTTGCTATTTCTATCATGATATGCCACTACTTACTATTCCTCTTGATGTCATGTTCTACTGATAGTGCTTACCTATCATAGACTTCTACGGTAAATGCACTCCATGCCGCAACTACAGTTTCTCCCCTGTCTCCACAATCTACATCTATTTCACGCACCACATGCCTCTGCATCCCTTTGTAATATGTTTCATGCTTTAGTTTCTCACTCATTTAGCTCTAAGTAATTTGATTATGTTGCCAGCCTGTTTTGGACAAGTAGGCGTTACCCAAAATGGAAAACTTAACATGGTCGGATTCTCCGCAACATGTATGCTCACGTAAATGCCATAGACACACTTTGTGCTGACTTAATCATTAACTTGGAGCTTTCACCACATTTGGAGTGGGGCTAGCATGAGCATTTACTCTTTACGCTTTTTCTGCAATGTTTCACCTCAGTATAGTCTGGTGTAGTGCTCGTTCCAATCTCAAGCTGCAGTGGTGCTCATAGCATAAATCATTCCCACATCTCCATATTTGCTTCTCATTTCAAAGCCCTCTTCTGGTGCATGCGTTCCACTCCTCAGCCCAGTTTCATAGTTGTTCAACTTTCAGTGCTCATCAGGAGAATAGATATAGTTGATGTGTACTTTAATGAATCTGCATGCATTTATGGAAAAACATTCATATACATGATTGTGCTGAAATATAGGAAGTGAAATGAAGACAATTAATGGCTATAGTTGACTTAATTAATTACTGATTTTCTTTAAAAGCACAAGCGAAAAAAGAACAAGCAACAGGGTTAAAAGCAAAGAGACTTCACGGGAATTCCACCAGCACTCTTGTCCAAACCATTACACTGATAAACTAGTTGATCCGCCTTCTGACTTGTTGCCTGCTATCACATCTCATGTTTATCAAACCATAACCGTTAATTAACTCAATTTATATGTAGTTAGTATTTTTAAACACAGCTAAATCAAGCATAGTGTTTATACACATGTAATGAAAATATAAAGGACTACTCACCAATGATCTGATAACTATATTATGTAGTTAGTTTCAGAAATATTGTCAAGTTAGCTTTATGAATATGGTCAAATGTATAGTCATTCAAACATATATGAGTATATACAATACGCATTTCTCAAATAGTTTGAAAACAAATTTCTTTAACTACCTGCATTTAATGATGATTTGATAGACATACTTGCATTACACAAGGACATCATCAAAAAGGCTATTTGCATATACCATGGGACAAACAATATGCACCATTGTAGAAGTCATGTTGTATATCAAAAAAGTAAACTAGTTCAAAAGGAGAATCCTTAAGAAATTCTATTTATCAAAATCTATATGGGTTAACATTTCATTTGAACCAATAAATATCATAAAGGGAATCTTTTTTTAATGCGCTGCTACATTACAGCAGCAGCCTACTTGCAGCTGCATGGCGCTGCTGCACTGCAGCAGTCTACTGTTGCCTTATAGGCAACATATTTTATTTGTTTGAACCTTCATGCACATAAATCCTCATGTACATGCACAAATCTTGTTCACTTGTCTATCCATTATTCAAATTCATATTCTACTCATTTTATATGTAGGCAGCACTTGTACATTCGAAGCATTGAAATTTGAAAGAACAAGACAAGTTTCTCATGCAACAATTTCATGATGCTATTCGAAAGTGTTGTTTTCAATAATGAAGGTATTATATATATATATATATATTATATATATAGACACACAGTGACTTTGATGTAACTTTTAGCCAACATTTTTGTATTCTGTAGTGAATGCGTTTAATGTAACAGCACAGAAAATGAAGATCTGTTTCATGTGACTGTATGTGTTGGTTGTACTCTGAAGGTTTATCTTTCGTTACATACAAAAATAAAAGATTTTTAAACTTTTCTGGAGGAAATGAATAGATTCGTTCACATCCTTCAAAGCACCTGCTGCATTAGATGTCATGTTAATAAACAACAGAGGAGTTGTGTGTTTTTTAATACCAATGTCGTCTTAAAAGAAAAATTAACTGAAACATGATTACTCTGTGTCCTTTTTAAATTTCATAATTAGTCATGCACTTTGTTTTTCATTTAAAAAGTTTATCTACAATAGCGTACATGTATATATGAACGTTATGCTGCTGTATTCTTTTACCAGTATATATAAATTTTAATTTGGCTTATTGAAAATATGTTCGCAAGCAACTATAGAACACCATTGCATGTGGATCCATTTTATGGTCATATATATATATCATCTTCTTCCCGCAACAGATGACCCCTATTATCGGGCTAAACTATTTTTTCTTCTATGATTATTTTCTTTCTTTGGTTAAAAAATTACTAACAAGGCACTGGCATATCTCGGTTAAAATACAACTTGGACCTTCAACTATATATATCGTATCTGTTCCCAGTGCATGAAACATTTTGACCATTATGTACTCTCAGTTTTATTACATCGTATTCATAATAGACATGAAGCCACACTTCCTAAAATTGGTTGTAAATCGGTGAGGTAGTAAACTTTAGGGTGAAGCACATTAGAACCATTTTCTAATGTGTTCACTCATACGATTACATTTTACAAGATTCATAGCTCCTTTAAGATATTAAATAAATTTCATAACTAATTAGAAGGTAATAATATATGTTAACTTACCTAATTTGTCGCCAACATGGAATTCCTGGCTTTGAACCTATGCAGCGTAGTCAACGCCAATTGATCATCCTTTATCATCACATACAACATGATCCATGCTCATAATTTCTTCATTTAGTGGAAGGCCAATAGCAATATTAACTATCATCGTCGTAAGGAAAAAAATCACTATGCATTTATATGCCATAGTAGAGGCAATATCACTGCAAAAAATTTGAGAGAAAGAAGAAGGTAAACATAAATTTCAATATCGGAGTTTGTGATATATATTACTAATCTAATACTATTTACAATTCATTAATAGACTGCATCATCATAACAAAATTTTCAAGTTGAAATGGTCTTGATTATGGCTTAGACTAAGCATGGATCCATAAGACAAGATAAAATAAAACAAATGAATTAGATATAATTTTAATGATGTATAAACAAATGTTTCTTGGCTAGCAAAAAAAAGTTGGAAGGAGAAGCGCTATAAAGCACATTGCATTTGTTGGTATAAAATACAAGGTAACAAGAATAAAATAGTGAAAGGTTAACTAAATTGAAAAAAGGATGTGACAGCATTAGCATTTTGTAGATCGTAAGATAAAACAAAGGGCAAGATTATAATTAGTAAACTTATCCGGGCTTAGTCCATGAGGTCTAAAAGAATATATGCTAAGATACACAAGGATGGTTACATTTGGTTTTTGGTCTTAGCCATGAGCTTCGCAACTTGATAAAGAGTAGGTATAGAATAGTTTCAACTAAGAGCCTAGAGATTTCATTTATGTACAGTAATATTGTTAACGTTTGTAAAACGTTTATAAAATCAAGTAAGAAGAAGAAGAAGAAGATAATGCATATTATTCAGCAAGACGGCTGAGCAAGAAGATTGATTACATTAGGGTTACAGAGATAGGTTTATATAGATAGAAAACAGATTAAAAGGCCAAATAGATAAACAGGCCAAATAGATAAACATGCCAAATAGATATGCTAACATCCCCCCTCAAACATGCGATGGTACAGTAAGAAGCATCGAGAGTTTGCCAATGAAAAATCTATGACGTTCGATAGTGTGAGCCTTCGTGAAGAAATCTGCAAGTTGCGTCGATGATGAAGTAAAAGGCAGAGAAATGGTTCCATGCAGCAAGTGATACCGAGTGAAATGACAGTCAATCTCAATATGTTTGGTGCGCTCATGAAAAACAGTATTATGAGCAATTTGAATAGCACTCTTATTGTCACAATACATAGGAGTGGGAGAAGAAATCGAAACACCCATATCTTCCAATAGCCAGCGTAACCAAATGATCTCAGATGTAGTGGAGGCCATAGCACGATACTCTGCCTCAGTAGAAGACCGAGAAACAACATCCTGTTTCTTGCTCTTCCATGAAATAAGGGAATCACCTAAGAATATGCAAAAGCCAGTTGTGGATTTTCTATCTGTTGAATCATCAGCCCAATCTGCATCAAAGAAAGCACGAAGCTCCAAAGATGAGGTCGATGGAAACAATAGACTCTGATAAAGTGTTCCTTGCAAGTAACGAAGAATGCGCATAACAGCAGCCCAATGAACAGAGGTAGGGGAAGATACGAACTGGCTAACAATGTGAACAGCATAGGCAATATCTGGACGAGTGATGGTCAGATATACAAGGCAACCAACAATAGAACGGTATAAAGTGGGATCAGAAAGAGGACTCCCATCTGTCGGAGTATATCGGGCATTTACCTCAAGTGGTGAATCAACATGTCGTGTATCAGTAAGACCAGCACGATGAATAATGTCAGTGGCGTATTTGGATTGGGAAAGAAGATAGCCTTTTTCAGAAGAAGCTACTTCAATGCCTAAAAAGTAACGTAGATGACCCAAATCCTTCATATCAAAACAACGAGACAATGTGGCTTTAATGCTCATAATACCATTACTGTCATCACCTGTAATGATCATATCATCTACATATAGTAGAAGAAGAATACGGCCTGCAGAAGTTAATCTGACAAAGAGTGCTGAATCATGGGGACTAGAGGTAAAACCAAGTGATGTAACAACATTCGAAAATCTCTCATACCAAGCACGAGGTGCTTGCTTAAGACCATATAGAGCTTTCTTAAGCCTGCAAACCTGACCTGGAGCATGAGAAACGCCAGGTGGAGCAACCATGTAAACTTCTTCCTTAAGATCTCCATTAAGAAAAGCATTTTTAACATCCATTTGAGAGATGTCCCACTTACGACTGGACGCAACGGCAATAAGAACCCGTACAGATGTCATCTTAGCCACAGGAGCAAATGTCTCCTCATAATCCATGCCATACTCTTGGGCAAATCCTTTAGCAACTAAACGAGCTTTATATCTCTCAATAGAACCATCTGACTTGGTTTTAATTTTATATACCCATCGACAACCAATAGTTTTCTTCCCAGTAGGAAGATATACAAGATCCCAGGTACCAGTTTTGTCTAAAGCAGACATTTCCTCAGACATAGCGCGTTGCCATACAGGAGAACGAACAGCCTCCGAGTAAGAAGAAGGCTCATGGAAAGTGTCAATGGAAACAAGAAATGAAGCAAAAGCCCGAGAGTAACAAGAGTAAGCAAAATCTGATAATTGAGTAGATTTACGTGTGCGAGTGGGATAGCGAGGTTGAACAGGATCTGTCATCACAGGAGGTGTTTGAACAGTCGTAGTAGCAGGAGATAAAGTGTCACCTGCAGAAGGAGGAGGAACAGAGGGTATGGATGGCGGTGTTTCAATGGTAATGAGTGGTGAATCAGAAGGGTTATCAGCAGGAAAAGGATCAATGTGAATGAGATCAGATTTTGTCATATTATGAGGACTAGCTGGAATAGAGTAGAAGGGAATATGCTCAATAAAGGAAACATGACGGGAAACATATAGTTTATTAGAAGAAGGATCATAACAACGATAGCCTTTTTGTCCAATACCATACCCAAGAAAAACACATATAGCAACACGCGAAGATAATTTTGTACGCTCTACGTGCGGACGAAGAACAAAACAAGTGAAACCAAAAACTTTTAGGTGTGAGTAATCGGGGGTTTGACCAAACAACTTGGCATGAGGAGAAATACCAGAATTATGAGAAATTGGGATTTTATTAATAAGATAAACGGAAGTAAGAACAGCTTCTTCCCAAAATTCTTTTGGAACACTAGCTGAAAGAATCATAGAACGGGCAGTTTCAACAATGTGTCTATGTTTTCTTTCAGCAACACCATTTTGTTGCGGGGTATCAGTGCAGGAAGACTGATGCAAAGTACCATCAGCCGTGAATATGTTAGAAAGGTCTCCCTTAGTATATTCCCCCCCTAAATCAGAACGAAAGCATTTAACAATAGCAGAGTGTTGTGTTTTAACATATGCTTGAAAGGCAGTATATATATCAATAAACTCAGAACGACGTTTCATCAGAAAAACCCAACAATAGCGAGTATAGTCATCGATAAAAGAGACATAATATCTGCACCCACCTTTTGTGGGGATGGGTGCTGGACCCCAAACATCAGAGTGAACTAAATCAAAAGGTGCAGTAGAATTAGAAAGACTTTGATTAAAGGGTAAAGCAGAAAATTTTCCAAGTTTACAACCACTACAGTCTGAAATATCATGAGAACGTAAGTCTCCCAAAACACCAGAATTACATAAAAATTTAAGACGAGAGCTTGAAATATGACCAAGTCTAGAATGCCACAAATAAAACTTAGAGGACAATGGAGTTAAATGAAAAGAAGAAAGATCAATACTAGCAGCAGCGGCATGACTTGGAATGTGTAAGTCATCCAAAACATAGAGACCGCCCTGCCTACGGCCTGTCCCAATCACCTTCTTGGAGTTGGGATCCTGCACAGAGCAAGTGGTAGAAGAAAAATGAACAAGATATCCAAGATCACAAAGTTGTCCGACCGACACAAGATTCATAGTTAATTTAGGAATGCAATAAACATTTGGGAGGGAAACGTGTGTGGTTTGAATTGTACCGATTCCTGTTAATGGCAAAGGTGTGCCATCAGCAGTCAAAATAGAAGGTGAGCGAGAATCAAAAGATATAGATATAAATGATGAACAATCATGGGACATATGATATGAAGCACCAGAATCCAAAATCCACAAAGGAGAATTCAAACCTGATATGGAGGGAGCTGACATGGCAAAATGCTGAGACTGAGGAGTAGTCATGTTTTGAGACAAAGACTGGCTAGCAAGGAACTTCTGAAATTGTTCTGCAAGAGAGTCCATAGAGGAGTCCACACTTGATTCACTAGAAGGATGTACCAATGCAGCAGTCTTGGAACTACCACGTGACTGTCCATATCCTTGTGCAGCAGAGAAGGGCTGTTGTTGGCTACCACGTTGTTGCTGTTGTGATCTATCACCTTGCTTTTGATTTTTTTGACGAGCTAATAATTCAGGACATTGATTTTTCCAATGGCCTGGTTGTTTACAGTAATTACAATCACGACCATTCTTGATATTTATTTTGTTGCGTTGAGATGGGATCGGTAAAATCCCTGTAGCAAGAACAGATGCAGAAGAGGTCTGTGCAACTTTCTCAGTTTGAGACTTCAAGCGAGTTTCTTCAGCTAATAATTCATGTAGAACAGAGTCAACAGAAGGTAAAGGAGTGCGATGTAGGATGGACGCACGACAATGCTCATACTCTGGTCGAAGAGCCATCAACAATTGAACAAGACGTTGTGCGTCCCTACGAGCGATATATGGAGCAAATGACCTAAGCTCAGCGTCCTCAGTCATTGCCAATTGATCCCAAAGAGCAGTAATTTCAGAATAAAAATCTTGAATATTTCGATCATTCTGAGATAATGACCGAATATCAGCCTCTAATTGATATTGAACGACAAAGTTAGAGCGCACAAAAAGTCGCTCCAAATAGTCCCAGACTTGCTTAGCAGTATCAAACTTAGCCAATTGCATATCAATTTTATTCTCGACGGAATTATTAATCCAAGTAATGATCTTTGAATTGTTGGTATCCCATTTCTCCAATGATTCAACATTAGTAGTTTCAGGAGCCACAATAACACCAGAAATATATCCCCACATCTGTTTTCCTTTCAGAAAATTTTTCATAACATAACTCCAATAAGAATAGTTTTTTCCATCTAAACGAACACTAATAGCATGTAATGAATCATCACCTCCTGCCATATTTCAGTGTGCTAGGGTTTCAGGTCAAGTCTGGTATCAAATGGGCTAGGGTTTTGGTGTTCTAGGGTTTCGTTGGGGACACGGGCTGCAGGGACGAGGGAGGCAGGACCTGGGGCTGGAGCTGGGGAGGTCGAGCTAGGGCTGGGGAGATCAGTCTGGGGCTGGGGAGGCAGGGGCTGCGGCGGCAGAGGCTGGGGAGGCAGGGGCAGCGGCGGCAGAGGCTGGGGAGGCAGGGGCGGCGTCGGTCTGGGGCTGGGGAGGCAGGGGCAGCGGCGGCAGAGGCTGGGGAGGCAGGGGCGGCGGCAGCAGAGGCTGGGGCTGAACAACAAAGCTAGGGTTTCGGGCTGAGGCAGGCTAGGGTTTCAGGTTGAGGCAGCGACGAAGCAAAAACAAGTAAGAAGAAGAACAGGCTCTGATACCATGTTAACGTTTGTAAAACGTTTATAAAATCAAGTAAGAAGAAGAAGAAGAAGATAATGCATATTATTCAGCAAGACGGCTGAGCAAGAAGATTGATTACATTAGGGTTACAGAGATAGGTTTATATAGATAGAAAACAGATAAAAAGGCCAAATAGATAAACAGGCCAAATAGATAAACATGCCAAATAGATATGCTAACAAATATAACTTACTAAAGCATTGATGTTCACTACACGTGTGCTCCATGAACTGCTTCAACAATCGGACATCAGTGTCCACGCATGTACCTGATTTCTATGAACTCATCGAAAAATAGAAAAACATATGTCTCTTTAATATGATCACTTTATTATCATCATAGAATATTAAAAAAAATTCCAACTGCTAACCAAAACTCTGTCCATGGAATACTATCATATGTTCTGCAATGCCTTTCAGCTCTGTCCACCGATACTTGCAACATGCGCCCATGCACGTCTCATACCAGCTTCAGTATATAAGTTTTATGTAACCAAAGCCTTTCAACTCTATTTAAGCTTCACTTAGAATCATGAAATATGCAGTACTAGCGTGAACAAACTGGCTCTATGGTAGCATCGTGCCTGACACATTAATTGCCTGCACACTCCATAATGCTTGCACATTTCGGTTATATTCAACAGCAGTTATTTCTGTATAATATGACATGTATCAATACCTTAAAACTATAACACCAGGAAAGATCAAAGACATGGACATAGCAGTAGTTGATCCAATGACTGTTCAGTGAAATTTGTTAGAAACTCGGTGCCTTTGTTGTGCTATTGAAGAGTGCATATAAAGCCATTGCAGAACTTAGCAATTCAAAAACCACGGCAAGGAGAATGAATATGGATGATGTGTACTTCAACGAATCTGCATGCATTTATGGAAAAACATTCATATACACGATCTTACTTTTAACTATTTCAACCAAGTAGTATTACAAGTAAGTTTGTGCTTCCGAAGTAAGATATTGGGAGAATAAGCAATAAACATTACTCTATAATTGTATAGAAATATCCCATTTTGAAATCTACAATTATAGTAAACACTCTAGTGAAAATTTCTTGAAATTAGATTTTTTTAAAGACAATTATATATGTATATATGAGACTCTAGTAAGATATAACTTATTTGTAACTTGCAGATTTTAGAAAAGAGCTTGCCTTTTGTGTTGACATGAATAATGTAAATTAAACAATTACAAGTATAGCCTATGAAGACGTTCCACGAATTGAATGTAGAAAAAATTATCAACAAATATAGTTCAAGAATCTTGCTGAGATTCTAGTATTGCAACAAAAAGACTGTAAATTTGAAAATTATTCTTCAAGCAAAAGAAACAGCGGAAGAAGAGAGGATGAATTATTATTCATTATGGGTTCAAAAAGAATCCATTAAGAGAAGGCATGACTTCAGGAGACCTGTTTCAGACATATTTGCGAAGGTTATGCGGAGCATATCTTTCTCCTTCGGAATGGTTGTCAAGAATTCCCACAGCTCTGTTTTCTTTATTCATCATGTCCAACAATTCCCAGTTTAAATAACAACAAAGCTCAAAAGAATAACAACAGAATAAGGTTCTATGCTATAGTACACTAATGAGTATTTAATTAAAAAGTTATATTAAAAAAGGAAACGAAGAAGAAGGAAAAACGATGATTGAGCATTGTTTGTTTTGCTTTTCCATAGAAAGGTAATAATGCTACAAAATTAAAATTTTAAGCTTTGCGCCTAATTGGTGTGGGTCTTATCATCATATATCCCAATTAGATTTATTATTTGACATATCAACTAGGAATTAGTTAGCTAGCTAGCCTAAGACGGTAATATTTTCTTTTTTTCCTACACTAATACAGATTAGTACTACAGGTCTTTTGTGGTATACATCACACTACATATCAATATTTTTTCAATGGTTCAAATCACACTATGCAAATTTCGAATCTGTGACCTCTTGTATCAAAATCGAAACTCTTAACCACTAAGACACTGGTGCTATTATATAACTTGACCCAAGTGTAAATTCAATCGATTTATTGAGACCATAAGTCCATCTTTATTGTAAAAAAAATGGTGGTTGTGTCTAATAGAATTAGACTACCATCCATTATACTTGTATCAGCATGACATAAACAAACAAGTGCGCTCTACGGTTCCTTTTTTTCACTTCTTTTAGTCATCATATACATAAAAACAAAACTGAGTATTATAAATTATATATATATATATAGCTTTGATTTTTAAGTAATATATTCCTGACTTCAGGATTAGTAGTAATGTTTCTGATCAGTTGCATTCCACAGATACCGATAGCAGTCCAACCACTAAAAATATTGGATATACCTATTTCATTATGTAAAAAAAAAGCATGAAACCTTTCTATTATTATTATTATTTTACATCACATAAATCTCGGTCTTTCATAGTATATACTGCTGCTCCTTAAATTTTGTAAGAAACAATTTCATGGTAAGAAATTTGGCAAATTTAAATATTAACATAGCTTAATAGAAGAATTTATTATTAGCTAGTTAAGATAATGAATCTGAGAGATGTATCATAACTTTTTAAAATTTCATTATTTACCATCAACTCGATGGAGGAATTTGGACCTAGTAATTAGTTTACATATACATGATCTCTGAATCTTTTTAACATTAAATTTCAAAGTATATCAAGGACAATATAAAAAACAAATTAACAAAAGATTATCTTTTATAGTCAGATCAATATTTTGGCAAGCTCAATCCTTTTCTAGCTCCAATTCATGATTTGAACCTCTATTTTTGCATTAAGTGCATGGAAAACTTGAATGATCAAAATGGTTATAGATATTTCCTCATATTTGAATTATGCAAATAATAACTTATGAAATCTGAAATCCATCTCCGTTCCACTCACTAAATCATCAAACATCTATTATATTTCCTCAAAGCTCTTCACAGGCTGATAAAAAATAAATCTACTAACATTAACATTGAAAACTTTTAACTTACTTTAAATATCTAATATTCAAATCAGTAAATCAATGATCTTTCCTCTGACTTTACCACTTCCATAGCACTCATAAAATCCTTCATAAACTCTCCCAAATCTTGACTATCCAAATTAACAATTAACGATTAAACCCCAGTATTCATATAATTACAGTTGCAAAACAATTATTTCTTTAAAAAATAATAAAGAAAGAAAGTTGACCTCTTCCTTGTCAGTTCGAATTTTGAATTCTAATATCATTTGAATTTGAACAAAGTTGAAAAACTAATGAACCTTTAAAAAACTCACTGAAGCATGGCATAGGAGGTTGAGAAGTGAAGCGATGTTGTGAATGCGGTAAATTGGCTAAATACTCTGATGGGATGAGGCCCAAAGCTGAAAACGAAGGAGGTATGTATTTTTTATGAATCATATTTAAGAGATTTTTTTGTTTCCTTTTGACAGAAGTTTAATTTAGAGATTTGGGTGATTTTCACTGAAGATGAGTTAACGAAAAAATAAAAAGGAAATCGGGGAAGGAGAAAGCTTTAGCGCCAACTCAAAATGTTGGTGGGATTACACTTTAGCAGTGTTGATTTTTTATTTTTTATTTTTACAAATGGTTGCACTTAGTTATTAAACGCTACTATATATTGCTACCAATAGCAGATTTTCGTGTAGTGTTAGTGATTTGCATGGCCTCCCATAAAGCACTTCAAAGGCTGTCATCCAATCGTCGATTGATAACTATTGTTATAAGCGAATTCCACTAATGACAGGTGCTGCTCCCATTGTCCTCCAAACTCCATGTTGCAAGCTCTTAGCAAATCCTCTAATACCATATTTATTCTTTCAGTTTGTCCGTCTATCTACGGGTCATAAGTAGTGCTAAGATTCAACGAAGTTCCTAAAGCTATCTGCAAATTCCTTCAAAACTCGCTAGTAAATAAGGGGTCTCTTTCACTAATGATGCTAATCAAAATTCCATGTGGTCGAACCACCTTCTTGATATAAATCTGCCCAGAGATGCTGCAGTCATATTGCTCTTAACGGGAATAAAATGGGCGTTTTTTATGGGTCTATCCACTATAACCCAGATTTCTTCATTGCCTCGTTGACTCCTCAGCAATCCATCTATTAAGTCCATCGATATGTGTTCCCATTTCCAAGTTGGAATTTCTAATGGCAATCACAATCCTCCGGGCTACCCTTGATCCACTTTAATCCTTTGAGACTTCAAACATCTAGAAACAAATTCAGCTACTTTTTTCTTCATTCCTGACTAATAGAAAATTGATTTCATATCCCTATACATCTTATCTTCTTCGGTGTGAATAGTCATCCTTGAATGGTGACATTCTGTAAGTACTTCCTCCAATGTACTATCAATCTTTGGAACGCAAAGGCATCCATCTCTCCTCAAACATCCTTTCTCGCCAACTACATAACTACTGACATGGGAAAATTGTTCTCCTTTATTTAGGTTATCCAAGATATTAACTATCTCCTCATCCTTTTTTTGTTCAAGTCCAATGCGGTCCATCAACGCCGACCTCACTTCCATTGTTGCAAAAATAGTTTTGAGTGGGTTCTATTGGCGGTTGGAAGTTGAAATTTGAAAGGAACTCCAACTGCCTTCACTTATATATAGCTCCCAAGGTAGCATGCCTCCGGCTAAGGGTGTTGGCGACCCTTTCCTTAGGGTATACTATATCCCAAAGTCGTAGGATGCTATAAATTCCATCCACCACTGCTGCCTAAGATTTAAATCTTTTTGGGACAATAAGTATTTAAGTGATTTATAGTCTGTGAACAAATCAAACCTTTTCTCCAAAAGATAGTGCCTCCACATCTCCAATGTGAAAACAATGGCAGCTAACTCCAAGTCATGAATTTGGTATCTCTTCTCATGGTCCTTCAATTTCTTATTAGCATAAGCCATCACTCTTCCTTCTTGCATAAGAACTACTTCTAAGCCTGTGCCACATGCATCCGTGTAAACTGTAAAAGGTTTCGTTCCATCGGGGATGACGAGTACTGGGGCACTTATTAATAGTTCCTTTATCTTTTCAAACGCTTCCGTGCATTTCTCATCCCATACAAAGACTAGATTCTTCTTAGTTAAGCGAGCTAACGGAATTTCTATCTTTGCAAAATCCTTTATGAATTTCTTATAGTAACCCGCTAACCCTAGAAAACTCCTAACCATTGTAGCATTCTTCGGAATCTTCTAACTATGAATAGCTTCCACTTTTGCGTGGTCCATCGCTAATCCATGCTCGAAACCAACGTGCCAAAGAAATCTTACTTCCTTCTTCCAAAAGTGACACTTTGAGAATTTGGCTTTAAACTGTTGCTTTCTTAAAGTTCATAATATCTCCCTTAAGTGATTTTTATACTCTCCTTCACTCTTGGAGAATACTAAGATGTCATCAATAAAAACCACGATGAATTTATTCAACTATCCTCTAAATACCCTACTCATCAAATCTACAAAGTATGCGGGGACATTTCAATCCAAAAGGCATCACTTCCCCATTCATAGAGTCTATCTGGTGTGCGAAATGCGGTCTTTGGTTTGTTATCCTTTGCAATCCTCTACTGATGAAATCTAGTTGCCAAATCCAACTGGGAGAAGACTTTGGCTCCCACAAGCTGATCAAACAAATCATCTATCCTAGGTAAGGGATACTTATTCTTCTTCATTAACTTGTTGAGTTTGCTATAGTCGACGCATAACATCAATGAGTCATCTGCCTTAGTAGCAAAGACAATAGGGGCTCCCCATTCCGAGGTACTCCGTCAGATGAATCCTTTCTATAGTAGCTCCAAGATTTGCTTATCTAATTCTTGCATTCCCTTTAGGGCCATGTGCCTTAATGGCAGAGTGACTGGTCTAGTATCCTTCTCTAAATCAATCCTAAACTCAATCTCCTTTCAAGGTAGGAGACCCAAAACTTCTTCAAAGACATCAAAGAACTCTCGAACTACGGGTATGGATGAACGCTCATTTTGCAATAGGTTCTTCGAGTATAGATAATTTAACTCGACTGAATTCTGAGGTGAACCTCTATACCTTGCCTTTTGCAACTCTTTAACCATACACGCTCTTATAGCAATTTAGGATCGCCCCGTAGTGCGACAACCATTCCGTTCCCAAGATGAGTCCATATCCTGCGAAATTAAGAACATACTCATTACATATGAAATCGACATTACACATGTCAAACACTAGGTCTTTGCAAATAAAGAAAAGATGTGTCGTCCCTCTTTTGAGACCACTGTTGGTTTAGTGACGGTTTGGGTTTAAAGATTTAAGGAGTTAATCATATTCCTAGCTATAAATGAATGTGATGCTTTGGAGTCAAACATGGTATGAATTTTATTCCCATAAGAAAGAATTATACCTTCCATAGCCGCCTTCCCTTGGTCTCTAGAGAGTGGTTACTTGATACAGTGACAGCCTCAATTGCATTGGCTTGCCCACTTTGCCCTTCCTTCATCATCTTCGGACACTTATTCTTATAGTTCTCCTCTTTGTGGTAATGGTACACTTTCCCTTAAAATCTTCCTTCAGTAGATTTACACTGCAATCTTTGACAACATGTCGTTTCTTTTGACATCTCTTACACACCTTACCTTATTTCTTAAACTTCCCTTTCGACTTCTTATTTGCCCAAAAGTTTCCTTTCTTGGATCCTCCTTGGTTCTGTCAAGTACTACCTTCTCCTTCTTCATCTCTTTCTCCTTTGCACTAGCCATTTGCAGCAAAGCCGTCTCGACTAGCATCTCATATGTGAGGCCAATGGGTATTTGAGTCAGCAACAATTCTCTAAGTGGGGAGTTTAGGCCCTTGACAAACTTCATGGCCTTTTTCATGGGTGTATCAATTAAACTCATTCATAACTTGGCTAGCTCTGTAAATTTACTAATATACTCCTTTAGAGTGGAGTCTCCCTGCCTATGTTGTATAAACCTTTCTAATTGCGAGCCAACTTCTGCTCTCGGCATAAACTGTGTCTCAAATCGTTCCTTGAACTCATCCCAAGTGATAATTCTGCCAACATCCTCCTCAGTCACAATATTCCACCAATCTAAGGCCTCTCCCTTAAGGTGCCAAGCTTCCATTCTACGCTTCATTTGGTCCTCCCAACTAAACTCTCGAAATACCCTTTCGCAGATAGTTATGCATGCCTTTGTCTTAAAGAAACTTTCTGTTCCAGAATATGCTCTTTCTCCTATTTTCGTAAAATCCTCACATATTTTTGGAAAATCGATGGGACGAGGTGCTACCTTGGCAAATGGGACAACTGGTCCCGTTGGTGCAGTTTGCTGGGGAATAAGGACTTGTCCTACGAACTTGAGTGTAACGACCCACCTTTTCGATAATCGAAAGTCGACACCGAATACATCCACGGTTTCAAATGCCGAACATCCAATCGTCGAAAATGCATATTGTTAGGGTAAAATAAAAGAAAAGAAAACAGGGAAATCAGAATCTCACAGCGGAGTCGACAACGTATAATATAAAATGACAGTAAAAACAGTCATTCCAAAATTCTGAGTATATCAGAGTTAAGAACAACCTTATCAGTTGGACAGTTAAAAATTCTAACCTTACAATTGCTGATAGGTATACAATATAATATAGCGCAAAACACTACGATAGGTGAACATCTAGCACTTCTCCAATAATTCCATATCCCCAAAGCCAACGTGGAAAAAACTCGATCTGACCCAAGCATTATAATAAAATAACACCCGGGTCAGTCTGGAAAACCAGCGTGAGAAAACTCAAGTAATATGATGAACATATAAAAATTCCATGAGATTACGTTGCTAAAGTGGAACGGAATTTTACATCACAAGGACAACATCCATAAATGAAGAAATAGGAAACAAATCAGAACAACAATCCAATCAAGAAAGAATGGAAATAAACAACAGAAATGATCCAAATAAAAAGAGTGTGTGCTAGTAAGAACAAATCCCATACCTAATGAATGGGCATAAATAATATAGAATTCCAGAATTGAAAGAATGGTCACAAATAATTAAACATAGAGAAGAGCACAAGGCAGTTATCAATGCAATTAAGGAAACAATTCACAGATTTGAATTAACGATAAGGGAAAAAGAGAATTTTTTCCAGCAATGACTAGGAGAGTGCACCCCCCCCCCCCCCCCCCCCGCCGAAAGTATACCTCTAGAAATATACTTGAGAACACTGATGGCTCTCAGACATGTCCAAGCTAGACCCCGCCGACGGTTACCGAGAACCCGAGTATTTCACATCTCAATGCGCAAAACCGAATCAAATCTAGAGTGGATGTGAAAATACTTAATGGGAGCAACCCCATATAGCTTGGCTTCCACTCACTCTGTGGGTTTAGTCATTTCTGACAAAGGATAACAAAGCTCAAATGAGCAACACATCGTCCTAAATAGACGAAAACACAAAGAAGAAAGCAGAATCAAAGTCGATAGTCGATAAATCAACTATCGGGAATGATAAGGTGGTTGTTCACACTTGCGCTTGATTTTCCCATCACAACACTTTTAAATACACTTTAAAAACTCTCTTTAAATTATTCTTTTAAAGGGGAAAATTATATTTTATAAGTGTATTAAAACCAAGGTCAAAACAAATGTCAAAACAATGTTTATTATATACCCAAACAATTTACACTTAGCTTTATTTTGAAACAATTCTTTTTAAAAGATCTTCTTATTTATAAACTATTATATATAAATTTTAAAACAATATTTATTATCCTAAAAGATAATAAATCGATTAAATTACGGTTATAAATTTTAAATCAAATGTTAATCACCCCGAAGGATAATTTATACAAGCTTTTTATAACTTTTAAAACAACATTAATTTTCTCGAAGAAAATAAATCAAATTTAAATTCCCTTTTATAAATTTAAACTAACATTAATTATCCAGAAGATAGTTAATCATATTTGTAATCTTTTAAAATTTTAAAAACAATATTAATTATCCCAAAAGATAATTAATCAAATTAGTAATCTCTTTTAATAAATTAATCACTTATCTTTATTTAAACAGTTAACATCTCTAAAACACTTTTATTAAATCAATTAATTAACTTAGATACCTTTGTTAAATTAATTAATTAACTTTAATATCATTAGTTAAAATGATAAATTACTTTCAAATATCTTAACTAGAATGAGTACTTAAATTTCAAATATCATTACTTAAAATAATCAACTAAATTCAAATATCATTAACTAAAATTAAAAATAAGATTTAAACATTGTTAATTAAATTGATTTACTACATTTAAAACATCATTAATTAAAAATGATTAATCAAACTCAAACATCATTAATTAAAATGATTTAATAATTTCAAATATCATCAATTAAAATGATTAATTAAATTTAAACATCTTTAGTTAAAATGATTTATTAACTTAAAACATCATCACTTAAAATGATTAACTAAATTCAAATATCATTAATTAAAATGGTTAATTAATTGTAAACATCATTAATTAAAACAATTTATTAAATTCAAATAATCGTTAATTAAAATGATTAATTGAATTAAAATATCATGAATTAAAATGATTAATGAATAAACATTTATTTTTATGAAAATACAAGCTCAAGTTCAACATACACAAAGGGTTTAGGAGATGATCTTCAATAATTGACGATATATCGAAAATTGCTATAACAACACTTAAACAATTTAAATAGAATATCGCGATTATTACAACTAAACATCAATATAAGTAGCATAAGGAAATAAATAACAATTATTGGCGAGAAACCCCTTAGGGTCTCTCTATAAATATTCCCTATGAAACTATTGTTACAAACAATATATATAATCATATGGATTCACAGCAATTAAGTTAATATGTCATCCATTTTCCAAAATGGGTTTCAACCAAACAAATAATTAAACAACAACAATACCTAAACTATCAACCAAGCATTCAATAATAAATTTATAGCATGACAAATATGATATAGTTCATTTTAAAGGTAAGTGAACTCACCGAAATTCTAGTTATCGCCAATGCGTTAGAATTTGAAGCGTTCGATTTTAGCTTGAATTTCTATAAGCTCCTACCTCCTTCAATCTAACTCTAGAACATAGCTAATGACGATACGAGTATAATGCAATTTGTTGCGCTTGAACGCGGCCTCCTATGAAATAATTATGAGTTTAACAAGATTTTACAAAGACAATTCTTTTTTAAAACAATAAATAAAAGATTACTATATTTTGTTTACTTGTATAATACCCTTCTAGATCCTAAGAGTATACACAAAACACAAATTTTATTTTATTTATTTTTTATTTACTTTTTTTTCCCAAAATTTAATTGGAAATCCAAATAAAATATGGGTCTTTAAAACCGATTCAACCCTTCGACCTCTTTACCTTATAGTGCTCTAAGGAAAAATGTTCATGGGTTGGCTCAATATCACTAAATAATTTACACAACTTATATGATTAACAAAAACTATGGATTTAATTAAATAAATATACCAAAACCTTTCTATCTAATTTAATCCATTCAAAAGTTGAGTTAAATTATTTCTTTTCTATCCAAGAGTTTTAAAATTTTCATTTTTTAAATTATTATTCAAAATAACTTTTATTTTAAACCAGTTTCCTTAAAGGAAACTTAAGAATAATTACCCGGTTTTTATTTCAAATCTCCTTTTTGAAAACATTCCACAAGTATTTTTATATGAAATAACTTCAACGATTTATTTATTAAAACTCACTTTAAGTTCGTCCAGATTTTGAACTCATTTCAATCGCACAATGAAAATGATAATAATTTACTAAGTGCCCTACAACGTTCACTTAAGCAAACATCTGATCGTCACTTAGAAGATTATTCAGATTACCATAAAACTAACCGAGATGTTTTCCTCGAATTACCCCAAAGAAAATGCATTTCATTTAAAATTTCACTTCCAAAATATTTTAATTTAGAAATACTTCTAAGTAGTACTACTTTCCAAAAACCTTTCGAAATTATTTCAAACGACCCCGTGATTTAAATTCAAAAATCCTTTTTAAAACACAGTTTATAAATGAAATTTATATAAACTTCTTTATATAGAATTATTTCATATTGTAATAATTCCCCTTTATTATAATAAAATTGTCTCAAATGTTTATTCTCTATATGTCTTATCCTACCATTTAGATTATATTAAACAACTTTTATCAAAAGTTTACTTTTTACCTAACATTATAACCAAATACCTTATAGTCAAATTGTGAAACTTAATTCACAAGAAGTTCGTTTATAAATTCGAACAACAATTGTTAATAAATAAGCTAAACACAATTAATCAACAATCAACAAATGACAATCAATGCTCCTAAATTAATCAAGCATGACTGACCAAACAATAGTGACAATAAATAAATATTATCACATTCAAACAAAGAAACACACTCTATAACTATATAAATTTTGAAAATTGTTCCTTTATACATAAAAATAGAGGTAAAATATTCCATTTACCAAATTTTCAAAAATCAACATCGTGTCTATTTGTCTTGTTCAAGTGTTTAGAAATCCCTTCGACGGCATGGCATCTAAATTCTCGACCTGAATTCATAAACCACTCAATAGACCAATTAATGCAATACGTTTTTACAACATTAATAAATACACCCTCATATATATAATACTCTCAAACTCATTCTAGGGCATTACAAACCCTATCTTTAATGAGTCATACCCTATCAAAGCCATGGTTCTCACTTAACCTTCAGCTCTGATACCAAATTATAATGACCCGCCTTTTCGACCATCGAAAGTCGACACCGAATACGTCCACGGTATTCAAATGTCGAACATCCAACTGTCGAAAGGGTAGACTATTAGAGTAGAACAAAAGAAAAGAACAAAGAACAGGGAAATTAGAATCTCACAGCGGAATTGACAACATATAATATAACAAAGACGGTAAAAACTACCACTTCAAAATATAGAGTACATCGGAGTTAAGAACAAACCTTATCAACTGGACAGTTATAAAATTCTAACCTTACAATTACTGACTGGTATACAATATAATATAGCGGAAAATAAAACACTACGATAAATGAACATCCAGCTCTTCTCCAATAATTCCATATCACTAAATCCAAAATCGGTCTGACCCGAGCATTACAATAAAATAACAGCCAGGTCAATCTGGAAAACCAGCATAAGAAAACTCAAGTAATATGATGAACATATAAAAATTCTATGAGACCACGCCGCTAACGCGAAATGAGTTTTTACCTCACAAGGACAACATCCATAAATGAAGAAATGGGAAACAAATCAGAACAACAATCCAATTAAGAAAGAGTGGAAATAAACAACAGAAACAATCCAAATATAAAGGGTGTGTACTAGTAAGAACAAATCTCACACTTAATGAATGGGCATAAATAATATCGAATTCCAAACTTGAAAGAATGGTCACAAATAATTAAATAGAGAAGAGCGCAAGGAAGTTCTCAATGCAATTAAGAAAACAATTCAAAGGTTTGAATTAACAACAAGGGAAAAAGAGAAGTTTTTCCAATAATGACTAGGATGATGCACCCCCTACCGAAAGTATACCTCTACAAATATACTTGAGAACTTCGATGGCTCTCAGACACGTCCAAGCCGGACCCCGCCAACGGTTACCGAGAATCCGAGTATTTCACATCTTAATGCGCAAAACCAAATCCAATCTAGGGTGGATGTGAAAATACCCTAATGGGAGCAACCCCATGTAGCTTGGCTTCCACTCGCTTTTTGGATTTATTCATTTCCGTCAAAGGATAACAAAGCTTAAACGAGCAACACATCGTCTTGAATAAACAAAAACACAAAGAAGAAAGCAGAATTAAAGTCGATAGTCGATAAATCAACTATCAGGAATAATAAAATGATTGTTCACACTTGCGCTTGATTTTTACATCATAATACGTTTATAGACACTTTATAACACTCGTTAAAATATTCTTTTAAAAGTGAAAATTATATTTTCTAAGTGTATTAAAACCAAGGTCAAAAAAAATGTCAAAACATTGTTTTTTATAAACCCAAACAATTTAAACTAGCTTTATTTAAAATAATTCTTTTTAAAAGAATTTCTTGTTTATAAACTATTATATATAAATTTTAAAATAATATTTATTTTCCAAAAAGATAATAAATCGATTAAATTACTTTTATAAATTTTAAATCAAATGTTAATCTGTTGAGTCAAGATTTTTATAGAGTTTTGATTTCTGACAAAGGGATAAGCCGTTATCGACAAAAAGAAGTTATTCATCATTTTGAAGAGACACAAAGAGCTCCATACGTGAGAGGTTGATTATTTGGTATGTTAGTAGTGTTTTGTATGTTAAAATCTATCCTCAAATAATCTTATACCTTCAATCTTTGAATATAAATGTATATATGTATGAGTGCACATTAACTGTGCAATCTGGGCTAAACCGGCCGACCGGTTAAAACCAGGCGGTCGACCGTTTCTGCCCAGAATGCACAGATAACGTGCAGAAGTGTACATAACGTATATATATTCAAATTCCTATCTACTGGTCCATTTTGACCTGTCGACCGTTTTCAAACAGAAAGCAACCTTTCGTATAGACACTTCCTTTTCTTCAACGGTTGCTTCTCTTTCTCTTCACCAATGATCATGACCTTTGTTTGTACCTTTTTCACAAAAGGTTACAACTATTTATTTCTTATATAAACATCATGAAATCATTATTTCAATTAACCAATTATATTATTCTAATCTCTATTCTATTGATCACT
The DNA here is from genome assembly GCA_030737815.1 of Allium fistulosum. Lineage (NCBI taxonomy): Eukaryota > Viridiplantae > Streptophyta > Magnoliopsida > Asparagales > Amaryllidaceae > Allium > Allium fistulosum. The sequence goes on along the minus strand of CM060906.1, from coordinate 370,483,409 downwards.
ATCTTGAACTCTCAAGTGCTCAAATTGCTCATATTCTATCATATATCGTTTTGAATCCTAGAATTTATTTAACATTCTTTTGATTCAATACGATATCCACTTCCAAATCTTCATATATACAAATATTCTATTTGAGGATAAGATTATAGGAAGTTTGTACTACAAATGACAAAATTGTGTTAGCAAGAACACATACCGTCAACAAACAATTATATTCATCTTTGTTGAAGTCCTCGGTGTTGTAAGAGGCAAGTGTTGAAGTCCTCAGTGTATTAGAGGCGTGAAATCCCGTTCCTCTGCTCGGGTGTTGTAAACCTGTTCCTCCGGGTGAAGCGAGGTAGTTGGTAGTGAAAATCCAGATAGAAGTCTGGGACTGGATGTAGGACGGTGCTCCGAACCAGTATAAAAATCTCTGGTGTGATTTTTCTATTTTTACTGAATTTTCTATTATCTGTGATTAGTCATATATTTGTGTGTTATACATCATATTACACGATCCGTGTGTACTATATTAGCACGTACACATTTTCATAATCATCCCAAAGGATAATTTACATAATCTTTTTGTAACTTTTAAAACCGCATTAATTTTCCCAAAGAAAATAAGTCAAATTTAAAATCCCTTTTATAAATTTTAATCAACATTAATTATCCCGAAAGATAGTTACTCGCATTTATAATCTTTTATACCCAAAAGATAATTAATCAAATTAGTAATCTCTTTTAATAAATCAATCAATCATCTTTATTTAAACAGTTAACATCTCTAAAACACTTTTATTAAATCAATTAATTAACTTAGATACCTTTGTTAAATTAATTAATTAACTTTAATATCATTAGTGAAAATGATTAATTACTTTCAAATATCTTAATTATAATGAGTACTTAAATTTCAAATATTATTACTTAAAATGATCAACTAAATTCAAATATCATTAATTAAAATTAAAAATAAGATTTAAACATTGTTAATTAAATTGATTTACTACATTTAAAACATCATTAATTAAAAATGATTAATTAAACTCAAACATCATTAATTAAAATGATTTAATAATTTCAAATATCATCAATTAAAATGATTAATTAAATTTAAACATCTTTAGTTAAAATGATTTATTAACTTAAAACATCATCACTTAAAATGATTAACTAAATTCAAATATCATTAATTAAAATGATTAATTAATTTTAAATATCATTAATTACAACAATTTATTAAATTCAAATAATCATTAAATTAAATGATTAATTAAAATAAAATATCATTAAATAAAATGATTAATGAATTTTTAACATCTAATTTTGTGAAAATACAAGCTTAAGTTCAACATATACAAAGGGTTTAGGATATGATATTCAATAATTGACGATATAACGAAAATTGCTATAACGATACTTAAACAATTTAAATAGAATATCACAATTAATTACAACTAAACATCAATATAAGCAGCATAAGGAAATAAATAATAATTATTGGAGAAACCTCTTAGGGTCTCTCTACAAATATTCCCTGCAAAACAATGGTTACAAACAATATATATATATATTCATATGGGTTCACGACAATTAAGTTAACATGTCGTCCGTTTTCCAAAATGGGATTTCAACCAAACAAACAATCAAACGGCAATAATATCTAAACTATTAACCAAGCATTCAAAAATAAATTTATAGCATCATAGATATTATATTATTTTAAAGGTGAGTGAACTCACCGAAATTCCAGTTATCACCGAAGCATTCGGGTTCGAACTAAAATAAAACATTTAGCTTGAAATTCTACAAGCTCCAATCCCCTTTAATCTAACTCCAGAACGTAGCTAATGATGGTACGAGTACAATGCAACTCGTCGCGCTCGAATCCGACCTCGTATGAAATAATTATGAGTTTAATTAGATTTGGAATCAAATAATATAATTTATTACTAATTACAACATTAGCTAATTAATTACCCAAACTTAACCATTAATCCATCAATGCTCCCAATTCCAGGGCGCACATAATCGAACCCAACTTTCGCCTTTCCGCTCGTCGCTACCGCTAGGCGTTGCCATCCAACGCCGCTCCATCATTGTTCAAAGCCCCGACCACGAGCTTCCCATTGCCACCAACCCGAACCTCCACCATCGCCTATCGCTAAAGAAAATGCCCAAAAATCACACCGCCTTTGAACAGATATTCATGTCGCTTCGCGTCATTTAACGATGATCCCTCCGGTCATCTAGCTTAACTTAATGCCCCGATCAACTTCCTAGTTGAGACCTTCGATCAAAAATGCCCCTAGCGGCCTAAACAACGATGGCCGTTGGATTTGGCTATATAAAAAAATGGTGGCTATCTTTTAGGGTTAGGACAAAAGAATGAGGATAAGGTCTTATATAGGCATCTTCTGGCATTATTCACGCCTTAAAATTTACAAATTCCAATCGAGGCGTGCTCATTGGCATTCCTAGCTAATTACCCTTATTCCGAACTCAATGGAACTATTTTCAAGATCTAATTCCATCATATCTAGAATTTATCTTTTAAAATCAAAATATATTATTTTAATTCTCTAAAATTAATCGTCACACATTTCAAGCTCGTTCGATCACACGATATGTCCGATCATCATAAAACTCGTCAGCGTACAATAATTCATTATTTCGTATCCAATGGCATTAGTTTCATCAAAATCCAAGGTGCCCCGGAGTGATAATTTCACACATTTTAAATATTGTTTAATAGTTTCGATCAAAAATTGATATTTATCCGATCTATTTATTTTTGTAATTAAATTTACAAATTCAATTCACCAATATTATTTATTAATTAAAAGGAGTTAAATAAAATTATTAAATCCGATTAAACTAATATTTAATTCACAAGTCCAAATATTCAAGTAATCCCTACATATGAATATAAGCTATTAAATTCCAAAATCCAATTATTTAAATATTTAAAATTAATTAAATATTAAAAATCTAATGACCAAAATTCTGGGTTGTTACACCGAGGTACTACTTAAACCATTTGGGCATCCCTCGAATGGTGGGCATTCCTTGGACGGGATTCCCAGTCTTAGAAGAAGAAGGGTTTTCAGCCATAATCTACTATCTGTAGATTAAACTTTCAGTTATAATTTCCTAAGATGGTATTATAAGCTGAAATAAATATTTTCCTAGTGTGTATGCATTTGTTCATCAATAATATATATATATATATGTATGTATGTATGTATGTATGTATGTATGTATGTATGTATGTATATGTATGTATGTACGTATGTATGTAATAGGGGTTTTTGAAAAATTCTTTTCAAAAATAGCAAGTATGCCTCTCTTATGTACACATATCCCCGTTGATCATGTAACGTATGCTCTGATACCAAATGTAACAACCCGCCCTGAAACGGACCTAAAATTCGACCTAGGAAAGGCCCATGGAAACTTAGGTCCATTCAAAAGTTGGCTATTAGTTGGTAAAAAAATACAATACTGAGCTATTTATCTACTCATTCAGATCTCATAGCGAAAGGATAAATTTAATAATAGCAATAGTACCCATTTCATTCAAAATTCAAAATGTCATAAAATCCATAACACAATACTAATAACAATCATTGCATATCCATGGCACATCATTTTTAAAATACAACATTTTTAATAGGTACATTAGAAAGTAACACGAATAGATAATAAATAAACTGCCACAAGCTTTCTCCTCGCCTTCACCATCAACATCGCTTTCCTAACCTATGTTGTAATAAGGAGGGAGTCAGAACAACATATGTCTGGTGAATAAAAATCTCAAGCCTTACTGTAATAGTATTTAGGCAGTATAGTTTAAATAGGAATATGTCTTTCGTATTCTATCTACATCATAAGTCTTTCCAAATATAAGTCCTAAGGATTTCCAAGTATAAACCAAAAGGCTTTCCAAATATAAGCCCATAGCCCTCACGCCTTTAACCTAATAACCCATATATATCGTCAATAATGTCTATAAATGTAAGAGATTATACCCAAGTCACTTAATACCTTTTAATGGGAACTAGGCATATTCTGAGCATTTAATACCTTATTTAAGGCAGGTCACCGTCATTTAATACATATCCCAAGACAAACTCCTCACTGGTAGCTATCTAGCTAACATTGCACGGAATCTCTTCAGCCACCTAATACTTCTTATCAAAGCGGGCCCTTTCCCGAGATATCCTCTACCATGCCTTACCAATAATCTTGACCATTTACTACTTCCTATAAAGAGAAGAGGCGAGCGCTCACACAGCCACTTAATACCTTTAATTCCTGAAGCAGGTCCTTCGTATTATGACTCATACCCACCGTGACGTCACACATTAGTCCGACTATTCGTAGGTACTGATAGTCAAATTAACTGGTTAGGTTTACCCTACATAATTTAGGACTAACCTCGCATCATTTGTGGTTACTTATTATAGGCGATGTCTCACATTACCCCTAAAGTCATAGTGTTGGTAACCAGATTAGCTGGGTAGACTTCTGTGTGCTTTTAACTGACCTTGCATCCTTATAACTTAGTCATAATTCATAACACTATATATTATCACACATCTCACCGAATCCATTATTTAGGCCTTATAAAGAAATCTTTATTATTCTACCTCTGTGGTTAGTTACTTTCCTAAGAGGGATTTAATAATAGTTAATAGCCTATTAATTACGCAATTAATACGTTATAATTATACATTATTTATGCTAATATATATTTATATAAGTACATGCCTTGCAATGTCTAAGCATACAGAGATTACGCCTTAAACTAGCATTTAAATGCCAACTCTGTCAAAATTATACAAGTCCTATTTCCATATTATCAATATACCATAAATCCAATATCCAAAAATCCAATCAACGGACTTGTATAGAAATAAAATTCAAACTCAACCTATTTTATACTAAAACAATAGAATAAACCAATAATAATATAAATTTACAATTTCAATTATTTTTATGCTCTATTCAACTTTTTTTACATAAAATTAGAAAAAGGACTTTCTATTTTAATTGTGGAAATAAACGGTGCAAACTACGGATAAAAATTCATACCTTACACACCATTTACTAATCAAACCCCTGAATCAAATTCAAAGAAAAGGAATAAGAAGTGAAATAGATGGTAAAACACTAAAATTAAAAATCTACACAATTCCCATCATTTTACTATAAAAACAATTGAGATTCCAATCTAAGAATTGACATTTTGCTTTAGGGGAATTTTGGGTGATTTAATGTGATATTTTCGTAAACCAAAACTCCCCAAGGCATGTATCAAAGCCAAACTACACTAATCAATTACTAAAATAGAAAGACTAAAATTTTCACTCATTATAGGCCTTAGCTTTTTCTCTTTTTTTGGATTTTCCATGACTTCTATAATCCTTTCAGATCTCTTCTTTTTGATATATACAACAAGGGATTTGTATATAAGTTAAATTTAGAAAATTAGAGGTTTGGAGTAGAATAAGTTTAGAAATAAGCAATAATCGTAAATAAATATATAGTATTTCTTACCTGAAACCCTAAAGATATTTTCTGAATCTTTTGAAGAGTTGAACTGACAGAGCTTCGCTAGGTTCCAAAAATAATTTATGAATAAAAGTGAGGGGGTTGAACTCTCATTTATAGTGGTTGAATTGCATCAGAACATTTGAATTTAAGTCGGTTTAAAATAATAAAATCCAGAACATTCACTGTTGCAAAAAACCCTACCCGTCATAAGACCACCAACCGACCACCTCTACCCTACCGGTCGACTGGTCCTAAAGGAGCAGTCGACCGTTACATTGTTTTGGGAAAAGAATTTCATGTTGTTGCTTTTATTTATTTTATTCCTTAATTATAACTTAATGTTATCGTTAATTTTAATGTTTACATAACCTCCAAGTCTAATTGCTATTAACTTTCAAATTTCAAATTTAAGAATTATTTAATTATTTGAATTTGAATTCTATTCAAATTCGAAAACTTCAAACGTTCATAACTTTTCCATCCGAGCTCTATTTTTAACATGTTACATATGGAAATTTATCAGAATTTCGCCACGAACACAGTGGCATAACTTTCATAGTCAAATTCTGACTTTTGCAAAATTTCCATTTTTAGCCCATTCTTATTTAATTAATTCATCCAATTTTATTTATTATTAATTTTATTGGGTGATATAGTATATTTCGATATATAGCATGACATATATTTGTTCGGGGGCAAAAATGAATTCTTAGGCTTTTTGACCACTTTGGCCCAACATGTTTTCTTTTTTGCCTATAAATAGATCATTATGGTGAAACCCTGGTAGCTATATTCTAATTCCACTTCATTTTCTTTTAGTTTGAAATCTCATACGTTAATGGAGATAATCTCATATACTAATTACAAATCAATTTTAAAATCAAATTATCCAATATCCATTGAATTATATATCGTTGGAAAGCTCTCGACGAATGGAGTAGACGACAAAGGTTCATTTTTGGATACGACGTTCGAAGTGGCCAGAAATTAGCGATTTAAATTCAAACTCAAAACTAGGGTTTTCGACCAATGGTGAAACGATAACCATAGAACGATCGGAGGGTATTGGGTTGTAGAGGAGGCCAAGAGCAGTAGATCCATGTAGTTGGACCGGGTTGGAAGTGTCGAAGTTGGCCAGAATTGGCCAATAGGCGATATAAAGATCAACCGCAGCGGCATCAGTAGGGGGTGGGGCGGCGACTATGGTGGGGTTGGCCTAGTTGGCGGCGGTGCTAGGAGCTCTTCGGGGGTCTCGGATATTATGATAGGGTACGATGGTGAGTGTGGGGAGTGAGGAAGTGGGCGACCAAGGTGTGATGATTGTGAAAGTCTATGTGGATCGAGTAATATGATTGTATCTGCTAAATAAAACTTATATTGAACTAGCAGTATAAAAAACTACAATAAGTAAATTGTACCAAAGATTTTTATACTGGTTCAAACTATCGTTCTACGTCCAGTCCCCGACTCCTTCTGGAATTAGCTAACAAACGTCCTCACTTAACCCGAAGGAATAGGTATAACAAACCATCTTAGCTACCGAACAGGACTATGTGCCTGATAAACTCCAACATGACTTTGTCTACAAATAATTATAATTGCTTGTGACTTCTTATGCTCTTATATAGCACGGATTAGCCAATGTGTACAACCTTCCTATAATCTTCGTCTTTGTGGTATAATGTGTGCTCGTGAAGAAAGGAAGTAATTTGATCACAAGAAAATATTCTTGAATGAATGTGTGATAAAAAACTTAAAGCAATATAGTGAATTGAATGCTTAAGAGAAAATCAAGGTTGTGATAGAAAGAATTGTAAATCAGTGAATTGAATCTTTGAAATGGATTGCTTTATATAGATGATCAATAAGTGCAACTATTATAGGAATGATTGCAATCATTAACGAAGAGGAATAACTCTTCATGAAGAAGAGTAACTCTTTAGAAAATTTGAAAAATATAGTTGTTACGACCATTCAGCCGATTGAAAGAAATAAGCCAGTCGACTGATTTCAAATAGAAAGTGAAATTTCAAACTAGAAAGTAAATAGTTCAAAAATAGGCAGTTTCAGTCGACTGAAATCATTAATTTAGTTGACTCAAAACATGTACAATAGACTTGTTTGAGTTTTCAGTTATCTGAAACTGCAAGAATAATTTGTGTTGAAAATCCTTTTGGTTAGTCGACTGAGAGGGATGTTTCAGTTGACCGACTGATGCAAATATTTACTTTTCTGATTCGTAAAAATAGTTTGTGACATGTGTGTTTGTATATGCCACTTGGAAGAGATTTTAACAATTTTATAACTCTAGACTAAGACGCTATGACTAACACTATATTGGTTGGGTCATCCTGGTCTTCTTTTTGTTGAGTACATCCCTTGTTTGATTGATATTTTCCTGTGCAAGTGGTTAGTATACACAATATGATGTTGTATAGCAATACCAAAAAATATGAGGTTTTAACATTCTCCCCCATTTTGATGATGACAACTATACATCTTAAAGTAATTGATATATAGATTATTCTCCCTCTAAGTCTATGCTCCCCTATCGATATAGCTATAGTTATTCTTGCCTTTTATCATCGACAAAAAGGAAATGGAAAGTGGTAGGAGCAAATATTACAAAATAGAAATGTATAAGTAATACTTTAAAAGATATGAACATTTTTAGAAACAACGAATGATCACAAAACATGTCACAAGGGAACATAAATGTCACAATGACAATTACATAAAGGTCACAAACGACAACAAACGATCACTACACAATACCATCAATATAATTTGTCATGAATAAACATATGATTGAAGATTCTTAGAAATGAAAAGAAGATGCATAAGTGATAAAGGATGAAACAAAATACCATCTTACCAGCCACAATATCATGGCTTCTGCTTGTTTCTCCATGCCTAACCAAATCTTCTCCTTCTTCCTCTTCGGTTGATGTCCAAGTTAAATGTTCAGAAGTCGGAGGAATTTCTTTGGAGGGTGTATATGCAGAAATGGATGAAGCGTGTGACATTTTATCCCACATTTTGTTCAAAAACCCTTTAATTCAATCAAGCTTGTTATCCATCCTAACAATAGTGTGCTCAACTCGGGAAAGACGTCAATCAAGCTTACTCCGATTGCGGGAGAGAGTGAAATAGGCCTGATGTACTTGATGTTCCAAAGGTATTTCTTCTATATCATCCTTATCATATTGAGTTGAAGAGGTGGAGAAGCTTAAGAGGAGGAAACCACAATAGGATTGGCAGGTTGGGGACGACCAGCTTCTCTATTTGCTTTCCATTGCTCGAAGGATATAATATTGTGGTTTTCGACTCTTTGTGGAAGTTTCATAAGACTAAGAGTTTTGGAGTCTAAACAACCGATTGTAATAAATTCGGAATTTGGAAGAGGTACTTGAAATCTCATTAAGATATGCATGATATATTCTCCATAATGGATTGTATTCGCTCTACGGTTATGAAATGTTCAAATTCATCCATAATTACCTTTGCCCAATTAACATTTCGACGACCATATACTGCATGAAAAGCTTGCAAGTTATGTTTGTAAACCACTGCATAGCCACCAGTCTGTGGTTGAATAGAATGAGTAAGTACTCTATGAAAAATTCTAGATTTTGGATGTAAGAATTTGGCTTTCAACATTTCTAAATTGTCAGCTAAAAATAGATGGCTAATTTCATCATGGTCGTTCATATCTACTTCAATGTCATCTAGGTCTTCTCCTTCCGAAGGGCAATTTAAAATAGATCCTGATCTTGCGATAGGTAGATAAATTTTGACACCATAAACAAGAGTCTATATACAATTTTCTCTATTATGTGGATTCATATAATCCAAGTTTAAGTCATAAAACAATTTTACCAATAATGCGTAGATCTTGGGGTTGTTGGCTTCAAAGTTGATGAGATGGTTAATGTGGTTTGCTTCAGTGAATTCTCGAATAGGATAGCCTCCAAAATCTCTAAACTTGATGAATGAACCTTCGAAAATCCTCATGTTCCTCATATTATCGAACGTTTGGACAACAGCATCATTGTATAGCTATCCTATGATTTGAGATTCAGACAGTCGAGTGGGTATAGAAGATTCTCTTGAACGTTTTGGAGGCATTGTAATTAAGTGATAAGGAATAAAAATTTGATTTTGTTTATCTCTTTAGAGGAGGAGAAGAAAGAGTAAAGTCAGAAAATGTGAGGGAATGAATAGAGGTAAGGGTCTTGAATTGGTAGATGTCTCAAAAGGCGTGAAGTTGATTGGGTTTTGATTTAAAAAAACTGAAAAATACCTAATCAGACGACTAGAAGGACAATTCAGTCGACTGAAAACTGCTTTGGGAATAATTTTACTTCAGGATCAGTCGACTGAATTAGCACTTAGTCGACTGACTTAGGTTGGTAGTTCGGGAACTTAAATTTTCTTGTCCATAGAGTCAACTGAAATAAATGTTTAAATGACTGAATCTGGAAATATTATTTTTTATTTTTATTCGATCAGTCAACTGAATATTGAAATTAGTCGACTGACTCGAATATCAAGTTTGGGTAAAATGATTTTTTCTTTATAGAGTCAACTGAATAATAATTTAATCGATTGAATCTGTGTTGCATTATTTTTCTTTTTCCTCGTTCGGTCGACTGAACTAGGGTGTTCAGTCGATTGAACTAGGGCGTTCAGTCGACTGAACCTATTGTTTGTTTAAAAGTTCAGATTTTTATTAAAATTTTGATTTTAGGTATTATTTTAGACTTTCTAATATATATTTTTACGATATATTTTATCTATTTCAACAAAAAAAATACAGGCTTTATTTAAATATTAAAACAATAATCAATTTATATATATACACACTTAAAAATTTATTAATTTTCACTCGGCTCGAATTCTTCTTTGGGAAAGTGTTCCCATGAGCTAGGTTCAACCTTTGTTTACTCATCAAAGGCTTACGGAGAGACCATATATTCATTCGAACCGGAGTGTGATTCCAATCGTTGTTCGATGGTCCTTGCTTCCAAAATTTCTGGAGTGGAGTCGTATTTATTTACTAGTGTTTTCGTTAGTCGAGGAGAATTTTTCCGTATGTTGTTTGGTGAATGTCCGCAAATGGCAAAAACACATCTTTCCAGAAAATTTAGATGTGCTCCTTGTCTTCTTTGCTCGTAATATATCTCCTTTTTTACTCTCATCATTTCTTGTTGATAGTGAAAATCTCATCAATTTTGGTGTTGGAAGATGATGATTCAAGTCTGATTGATCGTTACTTTCTTACCCTTTGGAGAGTAACAAGTGTGATATGTAGGTGACGGAATGATATTTACTGAAGATGATTTATTTGATGGTGGAGTTGTTTTGTTTGGAGATGAAAAGCTTTTAGAGGAAGGCAAGCTATAGTCGATAGACGAATAAGATGAATCATGGTTGGATGACATTGGTTGAACTAAAGTTGACTTTAATATACATTTGAGTTTGGATATAGAAAAAATAATTATTGTTTATACACACTATATATATTGTTTAAAAGTAGATTTTAGTTCCATTGGTTGAGAAAAGATTTGATCTCAGGGCCTGTCATTCCCTTGTATCAATTATTATTATTATTTCGTAAGATTAGTAGTTATTCTTTGTTTTTAATAGATGATATTAGCTGAGTTTATGGCCTTACAAATTTTTAATGTATTGGTTTATTTTATAATTCGTTAGTTTTCAAAAAGCTTTTTATGGACATAAACATGTATTCACAATAACTTTTGGTATTAAATATTTATTTCTTTGTAACCAAGTAATAAAGAATTTTTTTATGTAGAGTAATTATTGTAGTTCGTGTAGTGATACAATTCCAAGTTCACATCTCAACTTAATAAATGAATTTTTATTTAGTGTTTTAGTGAAGATGTCTACGATTTAATTTTCGAAAGAGATAAACTCAAGTGATATTATGCCTTTTTCTTTGTTATTACGTAGAAAGTGATGCCGAATATCAATGTGTTTGGTACGAGAATGATTTACTGGATTCTTTGAAAAGTTAATAGCACTTGTATTATCACAATAAATTGGAGATTTATTTACGTATATCCCAAAATCGTGAAGGGTTTGCTGCATGTATATCGCTTGTGCATAGGCCAAAGCAGCAGACATATATTCTGCTTCACATATCGATAGTGAAACACAATTTTGTTTTTTACTAAACCACGATACTAGAGACCGTCCGATGAAATGACAAGTACCAATCGTACTCTTCCTGTCCGTTCGACATCCTGCAAAATCAGCATCCATGTATGACACAAGTTCGATAGGACATTCTTTTGGATAGAAGAGGCCGTAGTCTCTAGTGCTGCTTAAGTATCACAGAATTCGTTCCATGGCTCGCAAGTGTGATTCTTTGGGATTTCCTTGAAATCATGCACACAGGGCAGACATCCATCATTATATCAGGGTGACTAGCGGTTAAATATAGTAAAGATCCAATCATACTTCGATATAATTTTTTATCCATACTATTTCCGTTTTCATTTTTGTCGAGTTAAACCGTAGTGCTCATAGGTGTCTGTTTACTTGATGTTTTTTTCCATTCCAAAATGTTTTATTACATTGGTACAATATTTTTCCTGATTAATAAAATACAATTGCTTAGTTGTTTAATTTGCAGACTGAGAAAATATGAGAGTTCTCTCATATAAGACATCTCGAATTCACTTGTCATTATTCTTGAAAACTCGTTGTATAATTTTTCAATTGTAGATCCAAATATAATATCGTCTACGTAAATTTGTATAATTAATGTATCTATCTTATCTTATTTAATAATAAAAAGTTTGATCAACCTTTCCAATCTGAAATCCAGAATCTATTAGATAGCCTTGTAGTCATTCATACCAAGAATGGGGTGCTTGTTTCAAACCGTAAAGAGCTTTCTTAAGTTTATAGAAATGATCAGGAAATTTTTCATGTTTAAACAGAGGTGGTTGTTCTACAAAAACATTTTCCTTAATAAAACCATTTAAAATGCACTTTTAACATCCATTTGATAAATTTTAAAGTTATGCTGACAAGAGATGGCTAGTAAGATTCGTATTGCTTCAAGTCTTGCAATAGGAGCAAACGTTTCTTCATAGTACATCCCCTCTTCTTGATTATATCCTTGTGCAACTAATCTTGGCTTTATTTTGAGTATATATCCATTTTCATCGGCTTTGTTTTTGTACACCTATTTCGTACCTATGACTGTTTGATCATTTGGTCTTGGTACCAATTACCAAATGTCATTTCATCCAGATTGATTTAACTCTTCTTGCATAGCTAAGATCCAATAGTCGTCGGTTGAAGCTTCCTTGGGATTTTTAGGCTCTATATTAGATATAAATGCATTATGACCCATTTAATTTATTGTCTAGTTCTGACATTTGTATTTACTTCACCAATTATATTTTCAACTAGATTATCTTTTAAAATTCATGGTGAAGTTCTAAGTTCATTTTCAATGGATTTTATGTGATTTGTTGTTCTTCATTTATACAATTTTGAGGTGAATTTTCTATGATTGATTATTCTATAAAATTTTCTTCATCATCTTTATTATTTTTGAAATTCTCATCATATGAGACGTGTAAAGTTTCTTTTAAAGTTTTTGTACGTTTATTATATATTCTATATGCTTTGCTGCGTTCCTAATATCCAATAAATATTCCTTCATCAGATTTTGGATCAAATTTTCCTAGTTGATCTTTTGTATTTAATATAAAACATTTTGATCCAAAAATTCTTAGATATGATATATTAGGTTTTCTACCGTTAAAAAGTTCATATGGTGTATGTTTAGTTAATGGTTGAATAATGACACGATTTAAGACGTAGCATGCAGTAGGAACGACTTTTGCCCAAAAATGTTTTGGTAGTTAGCTACCACTAACTAGAGTCCTAGAAAATTCCTATAACGTTCGATTCTTTCTCTCTACAACTTCATTTTGTTGTGGAGTTTTAGGAAATTAGAAGTTCTGACTAATACCCTTTTTGTTACAAAATTTTCAAAAAGATCTTTTTCAAATTCGCCATCATGAACACTTCTAATATTTTTAATGTTTAAACTTTTTTAATTTTGAATTCTTTTAGTAAAAATGTTAAATGATTCAAAAGTATCACTTTTGTTTTTCAAAAATAATGTCCATGTATATCTAGAGAAATCATCTACAATTACAAAAGCATATTTGTTATGATTTATAAAATGAACTCGAGTAGGACCGAATAGATCCAAATGCAGTAGTTCAAGAGGTTGTAATGTAGAAATGATTTCCTTAGACTTAAAAGTTGATTTAGTTAGTTTTCCTAATTGGCACGCATCACATATATTATTTACTTTATAATTTATTTTTAGTAGACCTTTTATTAAATTGTTTTTAGATAATTTACCAATAACTTTAAAATTAATGTGACAAAATCTTTTATGCCATAGCCATGGATCATTATCTTTGGCAATTAAACACATATCTATATTATGATTAGTTTTCATATTTAAAATATAAATATTTCTTTCTCTAACTCCTTCGAAAATTAGATTTTTGTATCGAAAATTTCGCAATTATCTTTTAAGAAGGATATACTAAAACCTTTATCACATAATTGACTACTACCTAATAAATTATGTTTTAAATTTTTAACTAATAAAATACTATGAACAAGAGGTGAATTAGATATACCGTTGTTGCTTACGTCTCCTTTTCCGATGAAACATCCTTTAGAGTCATCTTCAAAAGTAATGGAACCTCCATCTGAGTATATAATATTTGTTAGCACATCTTTGTTCCCCATCATATGTTTGGAGAAACCACTATCGAGTATCCACTTTCCTCTCTTTTTACTAGGTACCTGCAAAAAATATTGAAATGATATTGGTACCCACTTCCTCTATTAGGGTCCTAAAAGTTAGGTCTTAGGAAGCCAAACCCAATAATATTTAAAGTTTCGTTTGAAAATGAAATTTGAATTCTTATGAACAATAGTACTAAAATTATCTATATACTTATTTCTTATCAAATGATTGTTAGTTTTTGAAACCCAAACTTTCACGGTCTTATACCTTTTGATTTGTTTTCTTTGACTATCATTTTTCTTTTTGAAATTAGTATATAGTGAACTATATTTTTTAGTCTTAGTTTTGAATTCTTTTCTATATTTTTTATATCCTAATCCCTTTTTACTAGAAGTAGATTATGAATTTTCTATAATTCTAGAAAGATTTTATTCACCTTTATTAAAATTAGAAACATTTTTAGTAATATTTTCAAACTTTGTTTTAAGACCCTCTATTTCTACTTCTAATATTTTATTACTAGAATTTAGATTCTGATTTCCTTCTATTAATACATTATTTTTATTTTTCCGAGTTTCTATTTCGCTGCTTAACATAGTAAGATGTGATAATGTATTAGCACAAGAATCCTGAGATTTTACTCATTCTTTTTCTAGAATTTTATTCTTCTTTTACCATGTCAACTTTTAGTTCACTTCTATTCACTTTTGCTAATGTACCTTTATATTTTCTATTCAAGTCTTTTAGCTCATCCAATAACTCAGAATTTGTTTCAATTAGATCATCAAATGAAAGTTCACTTACATCGTTATTAGTAGCTATGAAGCATATATTTCCTTGTAAACAATCATTTTAACTATCTGACGAAGAAGATGAGTCTGAATCATCCTAAGTTACTAAAAAAGCCTGCTTCTTTTGTTTATGAAATTTCTCGCTTTTATTCTTGTATTTATTCTTCTTTCGTTCTGGGAAATCTTTCTTTATGTGGCTCATCTTATCACATTCATAGCCCTTGAGTGAAGAATTTGACGGATTGTTGCTGCCAAACTTTTTGTTCTTTCTGGACTTTAGAATTTTCTAACATTTTTAGCTAGAAATGCAATGTCGTCGTCATCCTTATCAAAGTCTTTATTTTCTGCCTAAAATGCAATTGTTATTTGTTGATTAATGATAGAAATTTCTATCGGTTAGAAAACCATCGTTAAAAATATAATCGTTATAAAAACCGCAAGCGAACGGCGTACAATTGTAGTACGTATGCGAGTACGGGTCGATCCGCAGGGAAAGAATTAAATTCTAATTATACTCAATCAAATTAACCAAAGTTTTGAAGTTTGTTTTAAACTAGAAAATTATAGAAAATGAGCTAGAGCAAAAGTGAATAAAACTATGATAATAATGAGCAATTTAGAGGCAAATCCACTTCCAATCATTCATATAAATCAACACAAAATTCACTTGTAATCTCTCATTAGAATATTAAGTAGAGATGATAGATGTGCTTATTATAAGTATGATTTATCTACGCTATTAATTAGCACAATTTAAATCATCGAATTCTAACACACCATTCGAACCCACTTATCAACACTTATGAAAATGACATGAAAATTAAAAATAAAATCTATTTTAAGTATGATCTATTGACTATTAATTAGTAACCATCAAATTTGATTCTAGTTTAACTTTCATTATCAAAATCACTTAGGCAAATGATCAAATAGTTTATGTTTTAAATGGAGTTAAGCATAGCCTATTTGAGATGTGAACATAAGCTACCAAAATTCAATAAAAAAGAAACATAAACCACCACCATTCATATTTTCCATTAAGCACATATGAGAGATCACAAATGAAATTATTATGTTAATTTAATATGTTTCATGATAGCTTCATTACCCCTAAATTAAAGGGGTTTAGCTACTCATATTTAAAAACATGTTAACATAAAGTGATTTCAACATAAACATAAATGAAGAGAAGTGCTGATTAAAAGAAGAGAGAACTAACTACTTGCATAAAATAAATCTAAACTAATTGCATGAATTAAATGAGAGCATAAGATAATAAAAGAGCATAAAAGAAAGTTGCATAAAAGAAATGAGCATGTACACAAAATCTAATAAGAAGAAGGCTAAGTAGCCATTAAAAAGACATTTTATTTATCATTGATTTTGTAGCTACAACTTGCATGAAAGGAAGAAGATAGTTACATGAAATATAAGGGGTATTTATACATGCTTAAAACCCTAATTCATATTTTATGGTGCTATCTAAAATGCCCTTGATAAAGTGTAACCTCCTAGTACTCATGAGGGAAATAATTAATCCCCACTAACATACCTTAATGCCTCCATTAGCATGTGCATATGCTTTTAATTACGGGCCATTAGTTAGTGGGTATGTGAGCTCTTCCATGTTGCATGAATTCTTTTATTTCCATTGTTCATTAGCTCTCAACATGTGTGCATGCATTCATCCATGAAAGCTCTTCATATTTACACTCCATTTCCTACAAATAAAAATAAACATGTGTAAATGATTTTTCTCAAATTAAATCATACACAAAATTACCATTTTACCCCCCAAATTAAGATGAATAAATGATGATTTGAAAACAATTTAAATTTTGGTTTAAACATGTAAAATACCCTAATATGCTCATTTATTTAAACAAAAGTAGATTAAATATGGAAGTAAAAATATGCACTTTTACGTGCACATCAAATACCCCCACACTTACCTTTTTATTCATCATCGAATAAACTAAAACTAAGATAAATCCATTTTCTTAGGAAACACGATTGCATTAAGCGTATGCAATAAGCCGTTAAACCTCTATGTAACCCTACTAGGACGAGTGTTGTCTCGTGAGGATTTTCAGCGGATACTACCCACAAAATCCAAATGCGATATGCAGATTCTAATGCGACTACATGATGTAAGTTTTCAAAAATATTCACAAATGAAGAACTTACTTTTGAATTGACACAAGTTAAATATAAGTTTTGGTAATTAACAAAAAAAATTAGTCCTTTTACTCATCAAAACTTCCAACAAAAATTAAGTTAACATCACAATTAGACTCTAGTTTGGCTAGTTGTTTCGGTTGATAATGTAGTGAACTGTGAAATGTATCCTTTAGTTGATTATCAAAGTTTTGCAAAATGGTATTTTTATTTTGTTTACATAACAAGTCAAATCAAATAAGTAAAAATAGTGCTTGGATTTCAATTGCTTGCTCTCTCTCTGTTTTTGAAAAGTATTAACATTATTAATATTTACACGCCTAACTCAGGTAAACTGAGGCCAGATATACCGATCATGCACTGCTTTTCGGGCTTATGTGATAAGAGTACATAGCGTGGCGAGTGTACACACTTGCGTATGAACACATGACTCTAGGTGTTTATTATTTTATTTTAAATTTATTTACACACACCTAACTCAGATAAACTGAGGCCAGATATACCAATCATTCACTGCCTTTCAGGCTTACGTGAGAATGGTACAGAGCATGGCGAGTGTACACACTTGCATGTGAACACATGACTCTAGGTGTTTCTTATTTTTATAAAAACCCTTTTTTTGAAAAGAGAGAGTTATGCAAAATCATCTTAGCATCACTTAACTTAGAAGATCAAAAAATGTTATCGCCTTTACTTTAAATCAACCACTCTTCTAAACAAAGATTACAATTAGGACATACTTCATAATTATCACCTATGAGCCTTCATATATAGTAGTTAAACCACAGTTACTTGTAATCAAACTTTATTTTTGTTTTTGTTGGGACAAATAAATTTTCAAAAATTTCAATCTAATAACCAAAAAAACATATACTTCTACTATAGCGTTTTTTCAAAAGTAAATCAATATGCTAAAAAGAAATTTTGTTTTGAAATTTTTTTTGGAAAGAAAATGCAAAAACCATGAAAAATCAAAATAAACATGAGAATCCCCCCACACTTGATTTTGACTGTGTCCCGACTTCAATGCATGATATAATGAGTGTAAAGGAGAAAAATATATACATATTTACAAGAGTGGGTTAAAATTTCTTACTAGACGTAGTGTGGCTCGTGAAGAATCATGAGCTCCTCCTCTCGATCACTTGGCAATTCCAAGTAAGGTTTTAAATGATGACCACTGACTTTGAAAATCAAACCATCCCTAGGGTTTTCTATTTCTATAGCACCATGTGGAAAAATAATACGTACGATGTACGGTCCTGTCCACCTTGATTTTAATTTCCAAGGAAATAAATGAAGTTGAGAGTCATACAAAAGAACTTTTTGATTTGGCGAAAATGTTTTCCTTAGGATTGACTTGTCATGAAAAACTTTTGTTCTCTCTTTGTAAAATTTCTCGTTTCCATACGCGTCGTTCCTAATCTCCTCTAACTCGTTGAGTTGCAATTTTCTATTTTTGCCAGCTTTTTCAAGATCAAAGTTTATGTTCTTAATTGCCCACAACGCTTTATGTTCAATTTCAACGGGCAAATGGAACGTTTTACCATATACAAGCCTAAAAAGAGACATCCCAAGATTGGTTTTATACGTAGTGCTATAAGCCCAAAGCGCATCTGTCAATTTTTGTGACCAATCTTTTTGATTTTTATTCACAGTTTTCTCCAAAATTTGTTTAATTTGGCAATTTGAAACTTCAACTTGACCACAAGTTTGAGGATGACAAGGAGTGGATAACTTGTAGGTTATCGAGTATTTCTTCATTAGAGTTTCAAATGAACGATTATAGAAATGAGTTCCATTATCGCTTATTATTGTTCAAGGTGTTCCAAACCTCGAAAAGATGTTTTCTTTTATGAACTTCACAACAACTTTGTGGTCATTTGTTTTACAAGGAATGGCTTCAACCCGTTTAGAGACGTAATCAACAATAAGAAGAATGTACAAATTTCCGAAAGAGTTGGGAAACGGTCCCATAAAGTTAATACCCCAAACGTCAAAGATTTCGATCGTAAGAACGGGGTTCAAAGGCATCATGTTTCGTTGAGAGATTCTTCCTAACATTAGGCAACGAACGCAAGTTTTACAAAACTTGAATGCATCTTTGAAAAGCGTAGGCTAGTAAAAACCACATTGAAGCAATTTTTCCACGGTTTTCTTCGGACCAAAGTGACCACCACAAGCTTGGTCATGACAAAACGAAAGAACACTTTTGATTTCGCAATCTGGGATGCAATGTCGAATAATTTGGTCGAAACAGTACTTAAACAAATATGGATCATCCCAATAGAAGTACTTGACTTGGGAAAGCAATTTATATTTATCTTGTTTCGAAAAAAACGAAGGGGTTTCCTTAGTGACAAATTGTTCACTTTGTCGGCATACCATGGATCGATGCAAACAGAAAGGAGTTGTTCATCAGGAAAATTCTCGTTGATCGGTAAAGAAGATGGTGCATTTGGAAGACGTGACAAATCGCAATGACATTGTCGGATCCTTTTTGTCTTTGATGGTAAGGTCAAATTCTTGGAGTAAAAGGATCCAATGGATCAAATGAGACTTAGTATCCATTTTAGCGAAGAGTACTTGAAAGCGGGTGGTCAGTGTAAACAGTAATGTGTGAGCCAATCAAATAAGGTTGGAATTTTCCGAGAGTGAAGACTACAGCTAGAAGCTCTTTTTCAGTGGTCGTGTAATTGAGTTGATCATCATTTAGAGTCATACTAGCATAGTAGATGACATAAAGAATTTGTTGATGCGTTGTCCTAAGACAACACCAACTGAAAAGTTAGAAGCGTCAAACATTATTTCAAAAAGAAGATCCCTATTGGGTGAGCAAATGATGGGAGTGGAAATGAGTTTTTTTTTGAGATGTTCGAAAGCAGAAACACAGTCAGAGTTAAAGTCGAATGGAATGTCTTTTCCAAGAAGAGTCATCAGAGGTCGAGCAATTTTACTAAAGTCCTTCACAAAGCGTCGATAAAAACCAGCGTGTCCAAGAAGTGAACGAATGTCCTTGATAGATTTAGGAATGGGTAGATTCACAATTACGTCAACTTTGGCTTTATCTACCTCGATGCCTTTCTTTGAAATGACATACCTAAGGACAATGCCATGTTTGACCATGAAATGACATTTTTCCCAATTTAACGTTAAGTGTTTATCCTTGCATCGATTAAGAACCAACTCAAGATGGTGTAAGCACTCGGAAAAAGAGTTTCCAAAGATGGAAAAATCATCCATAAACACTTCAAGAAAGAGTTCGATCATATCGGAAAAGATGTTGACTATGCATCTTTGAAAAGTAGCAGGAGCATTGCAAAGGCCAAATGGCATACGCCGATATGCAAAAGTGCCAAAGGGACACGTGAAAGTTGTTTTTTCTTGATCTTCGGGAGCGATTGGAAATTGGTTATAACCGGAATAACCATCAAGAAAGCAATAGAATTCATGGCCGGCTAATCGTTCAAGCATTTGGTCGATGAAAGGAAGAGGAAAGTGATCTTTACGTGTTGTAGCATTTATTTTCGATAATCAATGCAAACATACCAACCCGTTTGAGTACGAGTTGGAATGAGTTCGTTAGCATCGTTTTTTATAACAGTAAGTCCAAACTTTTTAGGCATGACATGAATTGGGCTAACCCATGGACTATCGGAAATGAGGTATATGATACCGTTATCGAGGAGCTTAAGAATTTCATCTCGAACCACATCCTTCATTTTTGGGTTATTCCTTCGTCGCCGTCACAAACAAACTTGGCATCGTCAACTAAGTGGATGCGATGGTGAACAAGAGCGGGACTAATTCCCTTTATATCGGTGATCAACCATCCTGCTTCTTTGTTTTTTGACAAAATTGAAAAAACGGAAGCTTTTTGATCAAAAGAGAGAGTTGAAGAAATTATGATAGGAAACGTTTCGTTATCACCTAAGTATGCGTACTTCAGGTGATCGGGAAGAGGTTTGAGTTCCAACCTCGGGGGTTGCTCAATCAAAGAATTCGGTTTAAGTTCTGCCTCAACAATGAGGGGTTCAAACGGAAGCGCATTTTTAATCTCGTTAGGCTCATCTTAAAGTAGTTTTTCATATTCAGTTTCGCATTCGTTGTTAAGGTCAACCATTTCGTAGTCAAAATTTTCTTGAATGTAACTAACTTCCAACATTTGGTCATGTGGTTCATTCAATTGATTTTCAAGATTGAAGATGTTAGGATCCAAAGTCATGTTTTCAAAAGAAATTATCATTGAACCATTTTGACAATTGATTAGAGCATTTGAAGTAGCCAAGAAAGTTCAGTCTAAAATCAATGGAATTTGACCCATCGGATTGTTCACAAGTTGTGTTTCTAGAACGATGAAATCGATGGGGAATATAAATTGACCAATTTTGATGAGTACGTCCTCGATTTCTCCCACGGGTTTCTTTATAGAATGATCGGCAAATTGAAGAGTTACTTTCATCGATTTTAGTTAACCCAAGCCAAATTGCTGGTAAACTGAATATGGAATCAAATTGACACTCGCACCCAAGTCTAGTAAGCACTTGTCAATCATTTTGTCTCCTATCGTGCACGAGATCATCGGACATCTAGGATCTTTGTATTTCACTGGGATTGATTAGGACAAAACTTCGCTAAGACCAGCAGCTAAGAAAACTTTCTTGGGTACATGAGTGTGTCATTTTTGAGCGTAGAAGTCCTTGAGAAACTTGGCGTAAGTTGGGAATTGTTGAATGATATAAAGGAGTGGGATGTTAACTTTCACTTGTTTAAAAATTTCCAACATCTTTTTCATTTGATTAGAATGTTTCTTGGGTCAAAGGTGATATGGAAGTACAGTACGATACTCAGTAAGTCGATCTACTTGAGTAGATGAATTTTGAACGGAATT
The DNA here is from genome assembly GCA_030737815.1 of Allium fistulosum. NCBI lineage: Eukaryota > Viridiplantae > Streptophyta > Magnoliopsida > Asparagales > Amaryllidaceae > Allium > Allium fistulosum. The sequence goes on along the minus strand of CM060906.1, from coordinate 370,461,190 downwards.
TGATTCGATGTTTGGCTCAACGTTTTGTTCAAAATTGCTTGTCTTTTTTAAGTGTCAAGAGGAGCTTCCAGTAAATCGTTTGGATTAACAACTTGATTATCGATTTGTTTACCGAAATGCAAAGTCATGATAGCATTCATTTGGTTGGCATTGTTGTCTTGAACAACATGGGCTTGGTTTGAATTCGTATTGTGATTTCTGGGTTAGGAACTGGCTGACTGAGAAATGTGCCTCATTCGTGTTCACTCATAGACATTGCTAATTGACTCATTTGCATTTCAAGTTTAGCAATCGATTGACTCATATTCTACATGTACGAGGTTAACAAATTTTGCAAATTGCTATTTGATTGGAGGCTTTGAGTGGTTGCTTTAGCCAAAGTTTCAATATTGTTCTCAAGTGAAGACAATCGTTTATCGTCTTGGGGAGCAAAAGATTATGGTGGTTGATTTTGAGACGAACCCTCAAAATTTTGTTAAAAGCGATTGGGCTGAAAGGGAGGTCCGAAGTATTGTTCGGAAATGCTTGAAAATTTGGACGAACTGAATTCGTGTTGGAATTATTTTGGCTTCATGCAAAGTTATGATGATTTCTCCAACCAGGATTGTACGTTGGAGAAAACGGGTCATCCTTGTTAGTCCTTGAGATGATGGTTTTGATGACAACAACCTTAGAATAAGATTACAAAATATAAATACTAACATTATAGTTTAGATATATATGTATATGCAGGATTTAACCATGCAGGTACCAAGAATGAAGACTGTACAGTATAGAGATTCAAGATATCAAGATTGAAGACTCATGAGTATCAAGAATATCAAGATTATCAAGAGTTCAAGATTTCAAGATAAGTATTAAGTCTAGAATTATGTTAAAACTTCATAATAGCACTGAAATCTTCACTCCATTTTTCTTTTGGGATGGAACCCATTTCTACCTTTTTAGTGGCTTACAAACCTACGACAAGTAGCTTACAAACCTACGACAAGTGGCTTACAAACCCACGAACATCATGGTTTTGTACAAGTTCATGAGTCCTGATGTGATGAGATATTCTGCAGGAAGAAGCTTGCAAAACTACTTCAAAATGATTTTCAAAACTACTTCAGAATGATTTTCAAAACTGCTTTTCAAAATGTTTTAGCCTTAAAAATTATCTTTTCAAAAAGATGTTTTAGCCTTAAAATATTCTTTGTTTTTGTTTTTAATAAACTCTTGTTTTAAACTTCGTTTGTTTTAAACTATCTTTTAATTATAATATATTTATACTTAGATTTAAATATAAAATTATAGTAAAATTATATATATTATTCTCTATATTTATCTATGTATTTTATCTATAGTCAAGTATATTTATAAAGTTTAAATAGTTTTTAATATAAGATAAATGTTATTTTCAAAGAAAATCAAATCTTCAAAAAAAGCTTTGGGATGTCGACATACCCTAGTACCCCATGTCGACATAGTGACAGTTAGATTCAAAAATTTGAATTTCAAAAGAAGTGTCTATTCGCCATAACCTTTCATGAATAGACCTGGTTGTTGTTCTTCTATAAATAGGGGTTAGTTTCAACGAATTTTATATCATATTTTCTGGTTTTTCACTTCTCTTCTTCTTCCACATTTTCTTATTCAAAATCCTATCATCACTCTGCCGAAATCAACATTGAATCTAACTAGATCATCTCTAGTTTGATTCTCTGTCACTATCTCATCAAGATCCTCAGTGTTATTCAGAGTTATAGGCTTTCTTTGTAATCAATAGAGTAAAAGGTGTGATTGTTAGCCTTGGAAATCAATCAAGTGAGAAAAGGTGTGATTGTAGCCTTGAGAAATCAATTGGGTGAACTTATTGCCCGGAAATCAAGTATCTCTACCCAAAGGATTGTGATTCTGGAGGGTGTACCTCGTGGCCTTGAAATCAAGGGTTGTGATTGTTGAATTGCTTTTGAAAGGAAATCCGTACTTAGTTGTGCGGGACTGGATGTAGGGTAACTCCGAACCAGTATAAAATCCGGTGTGTTCTTTCCTTTACTGCATTTACTTTATTTCTGCATTTGTGTTTGATTCTGTGATTATATCTGTGTCTGAATATTGCATACATTTGTGTACAAATCAACAATAACTCAAAATGATTTAGTAATTTCTTATAAGCACTATTGACCCCCCCTCTAGTGTTCATTCTAGCCTTAAGATCCATATTCCGCATTCCTCACAATCCTTAACCTTATTGAAAGCATTAAGTTGTTCTACCGAATTAGGACACTGATCGGCTATGTGATTCGGATCATTGCATTTATAACACATCATTGGGAAGCTTGGTTCATTTGGTTGGATGAGAAAATATTGTCGAATTTATTGATCATTGCATCGATTTTAGCTTCCAAAGCCAAAGATGATCCTATCAAGTGTGCGCTCGATCCTGAGTAAATGGATTTTTCATTAGAACGTTCCTATTAGGATGACTTTTCGGCCAAGTTTTCAAGAAATTGCCAAGCATCATCGTGATGTTGGGCAAAAAAATTCCCTTGGCACATCGATTCAAGCATGGTTCGTGAACTATTTTCAAGTCCATCGTATAAGATTTGGCGAAAAGTCCATTTTTCGAAATTATGCTGTGGATATTTTATTGAAAGCTCTTTAAATCTTTCAAAATATTTTCCGAAAGCTTCACCCCTGAATTGATGAAAATTAACAATTTCGTTTCGGATTTTAGTTGTTTTTTCCAAGGGGTAGAACTTTTTTAAGAAAACTTTGACAAATTCTTCCCAAGTTTTGATCGAGTTCGATGGTAAGCTGTACAACCATTATTAGCATAATCGGTAAGGGCGAACGGAATTAAGCGAAGTTGGATTCTGTCATCACATAATTATTGGAGTTTAATGGTTGCATAAACTTGTTCGAATTTTGTTAAGAAAATGTATGGGTCATCGTATTCAAAATTGCCAAATTTTGAAAGCGTGGCAATATGATTGGAATGAATTTCGAAATGGTTACCCGTTGTGGCGGGTAACGTGATGTAAGAAGGAATAGAAACTCTATCGGAAAAGATTCAATCCATTATAGTACGAGGAGGATTTTCGTTTGCCATCGTTGGAGGGTTGTTTGTCCGAGTTAAACGATTTGTTGTGTCAAGTACTCATGCACAAGCGAAAAGGTCAAGTAGAGAAAGAAGTGAGACACGTTTAAGAGAATGAAACAAGGTTTAGAAAATAACATGAAGTGAAAATTTGATTTTTCTTTTTCTATGTTTTTTTTAAAGGAGAAATATTTACTAAAAAGACTTTATTTTTCAAAGGGAGATTTGACTTTTTTTTTGGATTTTAGATTTTCAAAAAAAAATGTTTTTGGTGTTTTTGTTTGTTTTTGTTTTTTTTTTTGAAAAGTTTTTTTATTTTTCTAAAAAAAACCAACTTAAGAAAAATGCCTGTTTTTGGATTATTATTTTTTTGGATTTTGAAAAGTAAAAACTAAGTTAAGTAGAATGTAAATATTTTTTTACTTTTGGATTTTGATTTTTTTTTAAATATACATGAACTAATGCAACTAAATGAATGCAAAGACTTAATTACAAATTTTCTGTCCTTAGTAGCTCCTAACCAAAATTGTATAATCACACTTTGTTTTAATCCAACAAAAAAGTTCTTAGCCAGGTAAAGGAAAAGAATTATCGATGCACCACGAATCACCGTAGCAATGCAGCCGAAGGTTTACCTTCAGAGAAATAATCACTATAATATCTACGAATCACCGTAATATTTATATATAATTATTGCTCTGCCATAGCCTAGACACCAAGAAATTAGATTGTCGAAAGAAGACAACTTGTCAAGATACAATTAAGCCCTAGGTGAGCTCGTGACACCCTTAATCCAACGTCTAACCGTTATTATTAGTCAATTTCTAGGATGATATGCAATTTGTGGGCCAAGGAAGGGGTGATGAAATCTCCCACCTTATGTGCATTTTGGTGGCGCCCTTAGAAAAGAAAATAAGATAATATGAATGCAAAACAGAAATTAAATGTGATTTAACGATGCAACTACGAATGAATTTTGATTTTGTTTTTGAATTTTTTTAAAATGCAAGCAACCAACAATGCAAGGAAAAAAACAAGAGATAAGAGCGAGCAGAATTATTAGCAATTATTTTAAAGCAGTGATTTTTTTACAACCAAGCAAAGTAGTTTTTAGAAAACAAGTCTTCTTCTTCTTCAAAGTTCCTGCAAATTACAACATGCAAACTGTTGAACACGAATTTTTATAAAACTAAAATGAAAACAACTTCCCTTTTCTTTTTTAAGGATAAAAGGAAATTAAAAGAAAATATTTACAAGCCAAAACAAAACAACATAAAAGCAATCTCAAAAATTTAAAAGCCAATAAAATTTCTTTTCCATTTGTTTGTTTTTAGGAGAAAAACTCAAAAAATTAAAGAGAAGAGTTTACAAACAAAATTAAGTTGAGCCCAACAAGCAAAAACCCCACAAGCCCAAATCCAAAGCTAAATACAGTGTTATTTATTATTTATTTAAAGCTGAACACATCACAGAATCGTAAATTATTTAAATCAGCTTATACCTAGAAATCAAATTCAAAACAATATCAAATCAAATCCAAAAACCAAATCGGATCTGAGGGTTCGATTGGAAAGTTGCGGGTTTGGTGTCGATGGCGGAGGTAGGTCGCGAGAGAAATTTGAGTTGTTTCGGGCAATCTTGGTTGAAGTGAGGAAGTGGATGGCGGTTCGATGAAGTTAGTGACTGGAGAGTGGTTACTAAAGGTGGTGCGTTTATGTGTTGATGAGGTTTGGGTTGTGGTTCGTCGCAATTATGCTTGAAGGTTGTGTGGTCAAGGATGATTGGTTTGTTGCAATTGAAACAGATTCTAATGAAGTGACGTTGGTTTGGTGATGGGAGGTATTGGCCTATGTTCGAATTGTTGATGGACTGTATTTAGTTGATGTGGAAGAAGTGAAAAGGAAGAGGTTGTAGTGATTAGTGATTGCCAGTGGTTCTCTGTTGTGATATTTGTAGGAAATGAAGTTGTTCAGTGAGTTGATTCGTTGGTTGCAGGAGGGTCGTGAGTGAATTTGTGATGCAGAGGTAGTTTGGATGTAGGCTGTTTATGGTGAGGTGGTAGGCCGCAGGTTGTTGTGGAACCAATAGAAGTTTGAAGAAGAGAGGAAGGTGGACTTGTTGAATGAAGATTAGAAGTTGCAGTTGTGTTGTAGGAGGAAGAAGTAGGAGGCAGAAACAAAAAGGCAAAGCAAGGAAGTTGAAACTAACAAAAAGGCAGCAATGGAACAAGTTTGAGGAGTGACAGAGTGGTGGATGAAGATGAAGTAGTGGTGTTGATGGATGCAGATGCAATATTGTATGGCAATGTTTGATGATGTTGTATGGCAATGGCAGTGGCAGTGGCAGTGAACTTGCTGGTTGATTGCAGTGTGGAGGAGGATGTTTGGTGTTGAAGTGATTGTTGCAGAAGGTTGAAACGTTGAGTTGTTGAGGTGAAGGAGGAAGGAAAGTAGTAGAAAGAAGTGGAAAATAAAATGCAATAGTGTAACTGAGAAGTAGAAAATGAAATGCAACAGTGTACTTGAGAATGGAGTTTACAGAGAGAGTAACAAATGCAATGCAAAAACTACCAACAGAAAAGAAATGTGAACAGTTCTGAGTTGAAATGCACAAATGAAATATTTTTGTTTTTTTTGTTTTGTTTTTTATTTTTAATATGCAAATCAACACACAAAATGAATACGCATTAAAATCCAATAAAAATAATTCGAAGAGTGGAATTAAAATCAAATTGCAATTCCCCGGCAACGGCGCTAAAAACTTGTTGATTAACGACGGAAATTTCTATCGGTTAAAAAACCGTCATTAAAAATATAATCGTTATAAAAACCGCAAGCGCACGGCGTACAATCGTAGTACGTATGCGAGTACGGGTCGATCCGTAGGGAAAGAATTAAATTCTAATGACACTCAATCAAATTAACCCAAAGTTTTGAAGTTCGTTTTAAACTAGAAAATTGCAGAAAATGAGCTAGAGCAAAAGTGAATAAAACTATGATAATAAGGAGCAATTTAGAGGCAAATCCACTTCCAATCATTCATATAAATCAACACAAAATTCACTTGTAATCTCTCATTAAAATATTAAGTAGAGATGATAAATGTGCTTATTATAAGTATGATTTATTTGTGCTATTAATTAGCACAACTTAAATCATCAAACTCTAGCACACCATTCAAACCCACTTATCAACACTCATGAAAATGACATGAAAATTAAAAATAAAATCTATTTTAAGTATGATCTATTTACTATTAATTAGTAACCATCAAATTTTGATTCTAGTTTGACTTTCATTATCAAAATCACTTAGGCAAATGATTAAATACCGTTTTAAATGGAGTTAAGCATAGCCTATTTGAGATGTGAACATAGGCTAGCAAAATTCAATAAAAAAGAAACATAAACCAACACCATTCGTATTTTCCATTAAGCACATATGAGAGATCACAAATAAAATTATTATGTTAATTTAATATGTTCCATGAGAGCTTTATTACCCCTAAATTAAAGGGCTTTAGCTACACATATTTGAAAACATGGTGATTTCAACATAAACATAAATGAAGAGAAGTGCTAATTAAAAGAAGAGAGAACTAACTACCTGCATAAAATAAATCCAAACTAATTGCATGAATTAAAAGAGAGCATAAGATAATAAAAGAGCATAAATGAAAGTTGCATAAAAGAAATGAGCATGTACTGATTTTGTGGCTACAACTTGCATGAAAGGAAGAAGATAGTTACATGAAACATAAGAGGTATTTACGCATGCTTAAAACCCTAATTCATATTTTAGGGTGCTACCTAAAATGCTCTTGAGAAAATGTAACCTCCAAGTAATCATGAGGGAAATAATTAATCTCCACTAACATGTCTTTATGCCTCCGTTAGCATGTGCATGTGCTTTTAATTATGAACCATTAGTTAGTGGATATGTGGGCTCCTCCATGTTGCATGAATTCTTTTATTTCCATTCTTCATTAGCACTCAACATGTGTGCATGCATTCATCCATGAAAGCTCTTCATATTTGCACTCCATTTCTTACAAATAAAAATAAAAATAAAAATGTGCAAATAATATTTCTCAAATTAAATCATACACAAAATTACCATTTTACCCCCCAAATGAAGATGAATAAATGATGATTTGAAAACAATTTAAATTTTGGTTTAAACATGTAAAATACCGAGATATGCTCATTTATTTAAATAAAAGTATATTAAATATGGAAGTAAAAATATGCACTTTTACGTGCACATCATTTTTCTATCTTGAGCATGTACTCGTTTTGCCTTCAAATTCACTTCATATGATATGATATTTCCTATTAACACTTTTAGTTTAAGGGTTGAAATGTCATTAGCTTCTTCGATAGCTAAGACTTTTTATTCTCATTCATTCGTTAAAGAGTTTAAGTTTTTTGAAACAATATCAAAATTAGTGTATTTTTCTTCTAGTGCTAGAAATGAGTAATATATATCTTGAAATCTATAGTACATATCATTTATAGTTTCATCTTGCTTCATTCTAAAGTTTTGAAACTGATTTCTAGGCATTGAAATCTTGCTTTGTTTGACCTTGTTTGTACCTTCCTGAGTTATTTTAAGAGTACGCCAAATTTCATATGCTGATGTGCACATACTAACTCTATTAACTCATTTTTATCTAAAGAACAAAACAACATATTCATAGCTTTAGCATTAGCGGTAGCATCTAGTTTTATGTGTTTGACTATTGTGCATAAGCAGTGGTAGGTACAGTGTATTCTTGTTAAGTGGTATTCCAAGTGTCATAACCCTTACCTTGAATATATATCCTCATCCTAGTTCATCAATAATTATAATTTAATCCATTAAATAGTGGTGGTCGTGCAGTAGACTAACCTTCAACAAAACTTGATGCGGTATTATCCATATTACTTAAATATCAAAAACTGTGTTACGGTTATATGATTGCCTTGCCCTGATACCAAATGAAAGTCTATGTGGATCGAGTAATATTATTATATCTACTAAATAAAACTTATATTTAACTAGCAGTATATAAAATTGCAATAAATAAAGTGCAGCGGAAATTTTTATACTGGTTCGAACTCCCGTTCTACGTCCAGCCCCAGACTCCTTCTGGAATTAACTAACATACGTCCTCACTTAATCCAGAGGAATGGGTATTACAAACGGCCTGAGCTACCGAACATGACTTCATGCCTGATAAACTCCAACATGACTTTGTTTAAAAAATAAGTAAAATTGCTTGTGACTTCTAATGCTCTTGTATAGCACGGATTAGCTAGTGAGTACAGCATTCCTATAATATTCTTATTTGTGGTATACTACGTGCTCGTGAAGAAAGAAAGTAATTTGATCACAAGAAAATATTCTTGAACGAATGTGTGGTCAAAAACTTAAAGCATTATAGTGAATTGAATACTTGAGAGTAATTCAAGATAGAGATAGAAAGAACTGTAAATCAGTGAATTGAATCTTTGAAATGGATTGCTTTAAATAGATGATCAATAGTCGCAACTGTTAGAGGAATGATTGCAATCATTAACAAAGAGGAATAAGTCTTCATGAAGAAGGATACCTCTTCGGAATATTTGAAAAACACAGCTGGCGACCGTTCAGCCGATTGAAAGAAATAAGCCAGTCGACTAATTTCAAATAGAAAGAGACATTTCAAACCGAAAGGTAAATAGTTCAAAAATAGACAGTTTCAATAGACTGAAATCACCAATTCAGTCGACTGAAAACATGTCCAGTCGACTATTTTGAGTTTTCAGTCGTCTGAAACTGTAAGAATAATTTGTGTTGAAAATCCTTTTAGTCAGTCGACTGAAAGGGGTGTTTCAGTCGACTGACCGATGCAAATTTTTACTTTTTTGATTTGTAAAATTAGTTTGTGATGTGTGCGCTTTTATATGCCACTTAGAAAAGATTTTAACAATTTTATAACTCTAGACTAAGACGTTATGACAAATACTATATTGGTTGTGTAATCTTGGTCTTCTTTTTGTCGAGTACGTCTCCTTGTTTGATTTGATCTTTTCTTATGCAAGCGGTTAGTATACACATTATAATGTTGTATAGTTGTCACTATCAGAATACCAAAAAATATGAGGTTCTAACAGATTGGGTTTGGGTAGTGATGAAGAAAGGTGGGGTACGTGATGAAGAAAAGAGGGGTGTGAGATGATTATACGGTATAATATACACAATTTTCTTTTATTAATTATTTCATATCTTATAATCGCGATATTTTATGCATACGAACTCCAATTCATGCACGGTTTCTTCCATTGGACTCGTGATGAAATTCTTGATAATATGAAACTGGGTTTGATGAGTTTGGAGACTGTTGGAAAAAACACGTTGGTATGGTTCACTTATTTAATTAATTGAATTTAAACTATTAAATATATATACGTTGATGAAAAATTATAATTATTGATATGTATTGAGATATATTGAAAGTGTGTATGCTTGTGCACACTAATTATGGATCGTGTAATATGGACTACAATATATGCGAAAATGTTATTTACAATTGCTATACAAGTAAATATTCAATAAACTAACTATATAGCAATTCACAGATATAGAATAGTAAATGCAGTAAACAATAAAAATCACACCAGGGATTTTTATACTGGTTCGGACCTCCCGTCCTACGTCCAGTCCCAGACTTCTATCTGGATTTTCACTACCAACTACCTCGCTTCACTCGGAGGAACAGGTTTACAACACCCGAACAGCCGAACGGGATTTCGTGCCTCTTACAACACCGAGGACTTCAACAAAAAAAAACAAATACAATTGCAGTTGACAACTTGTGCTCTTGATAACACGGATTTGTCACTTGTAGTACACCCTTCCTATAATCTTATCCTCAAAGTATGTGAATGATGTTTGTGAAGATTGAAGGAAGTATATTACTTATTTGAATCAAAAGATATGAAATAATTTCAATGATTCAATAAGCAATTTGAAGTAGAGAGCTTTTAGAATGCAAGAGTATTTAGAAATTAAGATCAGAATTTAAAGAAAAGAATTGTTGTCCTTCAATCAATGATTTAGATATGTTTATATAGAGAATAAATGGTTGTAACTCTTTGTGAAGAGTAGCCATTAATAGATGTGATCATTGATGAAAGGTAAGAGAAGAAACCATTGGAGAAAGAAGTGTCTTTTGTGAAAGGTTGCTCTCTGTTTAAAAACGGTCGACAGGTCAAAGATGGCCGGTAGACAGGATTTCGAAAATATAGACGTTATGTGCATGTGTGCACGTTCATTGTGCATTTTACACAGAGACGGTCGACCGCCTGGATTATCACCGGTCGACGGTCCCTGTTAAATTGCACAGTGAATGTGCAATGCCATTCAAACGTATATATATCGATTATATTTAGGTGCATGATTATTTGGGGATAGATTTTAACAAGTTTATCACTATTACAACATTAAATAATCAACCTATAATCTAGACTGACCATATGTAGCTCTTTTGTGTCTCTTTATAGCCAAGATATCTTCTTTTTGTCGATCGCCTTTATTTCTTTGTCAGAAATCAAAACTCTGTGACTCAACATTCTCCCCCTTTTTGATTGATGACAACATATATCTGAAGTTCTGAATCTCCCCCTGAATATGTGATCTGTATTATTTATATATATATATATATATTCCTGCAAATAATTGTTAGCACTTTCTCCCCCTTTGTCATCGTCAAAAAGGAGTAATAGATAATGGAATAATATAGAATTACAGACTGAGATAATACTATGTATTATAATACCATACTGAGTCAAACATAACATGAATACCATACAGCACCATACCATAAGTTCAGAAATTACCGTAGCATACCATACCATATCATACAATATCAAAAAGAAGTTTTACTAAAAAAGAGATAATAAGATAAGATGAGATATTATAAACTAAGAGTCGGAACTAGTATCTCCAGCTTCTTCTTCATCATCGCCTTCCTCATCATCTTCATCTTCCTCATCTTCATCTTCGTCACTGTTACGTTCATTTGATCCAGAACCCGTAGCTCCTTCTGATGATGACCAATTAAAAGTAGGAGAAGCAGGACGCTTTCCTGGATCTTGGCCTTGAACAGCAGTGGATGTGTTGCATGAAATAGAATCCCATAATAGACCAAAGAATGACTTGATTTTATTGAAGCGCTTATCCATCTTCGTATCCATTCTTTTGAGACGCGCTTCTAGCAAGTGTTGATTACGTGCAATGGTTTCAAGTGAAGCTTTGGTTGATGATTTTGATTTCAGCAATTTAACATCTTCGGGACGAGATCGAGAAGATGAAGATTGTTGTTCTTTTGGACCCCGTTGTTGCCATGTTTCAAACGGCATGATTTTAAAGTAAGGAGGTGGAAGCTTCATTCGTTTGATGGTAACGGAGTTAATAACTTTTGGTTGAGAGGGCTGAAAGAATTCATCGAAGGAAACATGAAGAGATTCTTCAATAGTTTTGGTTCGTTTATTGAAAATACGATACGCCTTGCTTCTTTCCGAATAACCGACAAATATACCTTCATCAGCTTTCGGATCAAACTTTCCGAGATGGTCTTTCGTATTTAAAATGAAACATTTTGAACCAAATACTTTGAAGTAAGATATATTTGGCTTCCTTTCGTTAAATAATTCATAAGACATGTTCTTGGTGAGTGGTTGAATGGACACACGATTCAAAACATAACACGCAGTGGCGACGACTTCTGCCCAGAAATGTTTTGGTAAAGTGGATCCATTTAATAACGTTCTTGTACATTCTTGTAATGTTCGATTTTTTCGTTCTACAACTCCGTTTTGTTATGGAGTTCTAGGAAACGAAAAATTGTGGTTAATACCTTTCTTTGTACAAAAATGTTCAAATTCGTTATTTTCGAATTCACCACCATGATCACTCCTTATGTTTTTAACTTTTAGCCCTTTCGATTTTTGAATTCTTTTGACGAAAGATTTGAAATGTTCAAAAGTGTCACTCTTGTTTTTCAGGAAAATAGTCCATGTATACCGAGAATAGTCATCAACTATTACAAATACATATCGATTATGGTTTATCGACTGAACCTGTGTTGGTCCGAATAAATCCATATGTAGTAACTCAAGTGGTTGTAATGTTGATATGACTTTCTTGGATTTAAAAGATGATTTGGTTAATTTTCCTAATCGACATGCATCACAGATGTTGTTAACCTTAAAACTCATTTTGGGTAGTCCTCTAACTAGATTGTTTTTGGCTAGCTTGTCAATAGTTCTGAAGTTTATATGACAGAAGCGTTTGTGCCATAGCCATGGATCATTAGCCACAAGACACATATCTGAGTTATGATTAATATTCATATTCAGAATATATATATTTCTGTCTCTATAACCTTCAAAAATTAAATTATGATCTTTATCTAGAATACTACACTTATTATTCGAAAAAGAAATTGTAAAACCCTTGTCACATAATTGACTGATACTAAGTAAATTGTGTTTTAAATTTCTAACTAGCATGACATTTGTAATAAGTTAGATGTACCGCAATTGCTCACATCGCCTTTGCCGATGATATAGCCTTTTGAATTATCTCCAAAAGTGACGGAGCCACCATCTGAGTATGTAATATTTGTCAATAAGCTCTTGTCTCCAGTCATGTGCTTCGAGCAACCACTGTCCAATATCCATTTTCCACTTTTCTTAAGTGGGACCTGCAAAAAATAAAATTAAGTCCATGGTACCCACTTTTTATGGGGTCCTAAGAGTTAGGTCTTAGGAGTCCAAACCCATACGGGTCCGGTATCCCCTTTATATATATAATTAGTATTAAGATGCACAGTATTCATGAAATTCTGAATATATTTATTCCTAATCAAATTGTTATTTGTTTTAGGAACCCATATTTTGATAGTCTTGACATTTTTCTTCTGAAATTTCACAACTGGTTTTGGTTTGTAATATAATAAACTAAGATTTTTCTTAGCTTCAGTCTTTTGTACTTTCTTTTTCCTTTCATTACCAAAATGTTTCTTGGTTTCTTGTTTCCTATATCCCAAACCTTGTTTATTTGAAACAGATTGTGAACTTTCAATGATTTTTGTCAAATTTTCTCGACCTTTGTTAAAGTTAGAAACATTTTGAGTAATGTCATCTAACTTAGTTTGTAAGCTCGCCTTTTCTAGGTCCAGATTTTTGACTTTTGCCTTAAGCTCATGATTTTCAGTAGTGAGAGCATCATTTTTCTCTTTTTGAGTTTCAATTTCTTGACTCAAAAGAGATAATTGAGAGTCAACATTAGATGATGATTCTTGAAGATTTTCAAGTTCTTCTTCTAATATTTTCTTCTCGTCTTTAACATATCTCGTTCAAACTCTACTCTACTCAAATATGCTTTGGCTACTTTTAATTGACGTTTTATGTCTTTATATTTGACTATCAATTCAGAATTAATATTAAGTAATTCATCAAATGTAGGAATTTGTACCTCATCTTCTGTTGCCATAAAACAAACATTAGCTTGTTCAATCTCCTGATCACTTTCACTTTCAGATGAGGATGAGTTTGAATCATCCCATGTTACTGAGAAGGCTCGTTTCTTTGACTTGTCCTTCTTATGTTTGAATTTATCATTTTTTGACTTCTTCTTCTGTTCTGGACAATCCTTCTGCATGTGCCCCTTTTTGTGGCAGTTGAAACATTCAATAGTTGATGAAGATGGTTTATTTGATCCTGGTTTCCTTTTGTTGTAACGACTGGCTTTTCGATATTTTAAGAATTTTTTGAATCCTTTTGCAATGAATGCCAAATCTTCATCTTCAGAATCTGATTCATTTTCATCTTTCTCAGCATGAAATGCTACATTTTTCTTTTCTTCTTTCTGTTCTTTTCTAGCCTGCAAATTTGCTTCATAGGACATTAAATTTCCTATCAATTCATCTGGCTTCATGATGGAAAGGTCATTAGCTTCTTTAATTGCTAATACTTTTCCTTCCCATTCACTAGTCAGAGAATGTAGGACTGTTGAAACAACATCAAAATCTGAATATTTTTGCCCTAATCCGATAAGTGCATGATGAATAGTTTGAAACCTTGAATACATATCATTGATTGTCTCATTTGGTTTCATTTTGAAACTGACTTTTCAGCATGGCTATTTTGGCTTGTTTAACCTTGTTAGTACCTTCATGAGTGGTTTTCAGCGTTTGCCAAATTTGATATGCAGTAGTGCAGATACTAACACGGTTATATTCATTTTGGTCTAATGCACAAAACAACATATTTATTGCTTTTGCATTTACGGCTGCTACCATTTTCTCAGTTGTCCATTCTGAATATTTAGTTGTTGGATTCACTATTTCTTTTTGAGTAGCATTCCAAGCATCATAGCTATTTGATTGCATAAAAAATGACATACGTGCCCAATAGCTATAGTTGAGACCATTAAAGAATGGAGGTCTTTGTGTTGATTGACCTTCCGTGTAAGTGCTAGTGCTAGTGCTTGCGTTATTTGCCATATTACAAAAATATATCAAATAACGGTGTTACGGTTATATGATGACCGTGCTCCGATACCAAATGAAAGTGTGTATGCTTGTGCACACTAATTATGGATCGTGTAATATGGACTACAATATATGCGGAATGTTATTTACAATTGCTATACAAGTAAATATTCAATAAACTAACTATATAGCAATTCACAGATATAGAATAGTAAATGCAGTAAACAATAAAAATCACACCAGGGATTTTTATACTGGTTCGGACCTCCCGTCCTACGTCCAGTCCCAGACTTCTATCTGGATTTTCACTACCAACTACCTCGCTTCACTCGGAGGAACAGGTTTACAACACCCGAACAGCCGAACGGGATTTCGTGCCTCTTACAACACCGAGGACTTCAACAAAAAAAACAAATACAATTACAGTTGACAACTTGTGCTCTTGATAACACGGATTTGTCACTTGTAGTACACCCTTCCTATAATCTTATCCTCAAAGTATGTGAATGATGTTTGTGAAGATTGAAGGAAGTATATTACTTATTTGAATCAAAAGATATGAAATAATTTCAATGATTCAATAAGCAATTTGAAGTAGAGAGCTTTTAGAATGCAAGAGTATTTAGAAATTAAGATCAGAATTTAAAGCAAAGAATTGTTGTCCTTCAATCAATGATTTAGATATGTTTATATAGAGAATAAATGATTGTAACTCTTTGTGAAGAGTAGCCATTAATAGATGTGATCATTGATGAAAGGTAAGAGAAGCAACCATTGGAGAAAGAAGTGTCTTTTGGGAAAGGTTGCTCTTTGTTTAAAAACGGTCGACAGGTCAAAGATGGCCGGTAGACAGGATTTCGAAAATATAGACGTTATGTGCATGTGTGCACGTTCATTGTGCATTTTACACAGAGACGGTCGACCGCCTGGATTATCACCGGTCGACCGGTCCCTGTTAAATTGCACAGTGAATGTGCAATGCCATTCAAACGTATATATATCGATTATATTTAGGTGCATGATTATTTGAGGATAGATTTTAACAAGTTTATCACTATTACAACATTAAATAATCAACCTATAATCTAGACTGACCATATGTAGCTCTTTTGTGTCTCTTTATAGCCAAGATATCTTCTTTTTGTCGATCGCCTTTATTTCTTTGTCAGAAATCAAAACTCTGCGACTCAACATATATTGATAATTATTTGCATATTTTGGATATGTTGAGCCTTGGGTTGATTGTCGATTACTGATTGTTGTTTATTGGATTTTTAATCGTAATTAATTGTGGATATAAAATTTGATATTCATTAAGATAAAATAAATGAAATTATGTAATAAGGAGAAAATAAGATAAATAAATGATTAATGTGATTATTTATAGTTTCTGTGTGATGTTTGTAAATAACAACGTTTAAATGAAATAAAATGAAATTAACTGGAGAAATTTAATAAGGTTATTAGTTATGATTTTTTGGGGAAAACCATAAATAATAACAAGGGGCATTTCACCAGAAGGACAAACTTTGCAGTCCAATTAATTTCTAGGACACGCATCTAAAATAATTACTTTCAAGGCCAAAGTCAGCAAAATAATTACTTTCAAGGACAAAGTCAACTGTCCAATTACTTTCAAGGACATAATTTTATAGGTTTTTAGGCCCTAGAAACTAATTATTTTGTGTATTGTCCTTAAAAGTAATTATTTTAGTTGTGTGTCCTGGAAATTAATTTCACTTGCTAAAGAGGCCCTTGTGGCTAATTTCCACTAATAACAAACAATGTATTTTAAACTTAATTTGAAATGTATATATTATTATTCAATAAAGTGAGATTTTATAAATAATAGTAATATGGTTTTTGTGAAAATTACACTGTTTAGGGTAAATAGTAATAAACTAAATTTGGAGCATATTAAAGAGATTTAATGTGTATATTGTTACTCTAAAATAATAATACTGTTGATTTGAAAGATAATTTGATGACATTGCTATTTTTGATATAAATACAGTGTTTGGAGAGATTTGAAGTAATAAGATTACAACAAAGTATTTTGAAGTATATTGTCATATTTGGAAAGAATTATTACCATCTTGTGATAAATAAAGGCGCTTTTATAATAAAAAATAATAAAATGATTTTATACTTAAGAGAAAATAGCGGTCGTAAATACGAAGTATTGAATGGATGTAATATGTGGTTAATTGTTGATTTTATCACATATGTTGTTTATGACGATGAAATCGTATTTGAATGTGTGTGTTATATCTTGTCATTGTTACTGTACGTGTATAGTTAGTTAACTATGGTTTATTATTGGTGTTTGTGTTACTAATGTTATTTGGATTTGTACACATTTGACGATTGATGTTTTGACACTGTTATGAGGTGATTAATATACGTTGATGATTTATACTTACATTGTCAAGTGTTACTATAATGGATGAGTAGTATGAATGTAAGTATATTTGTGTTGTTATTATTTTCTTATTTAATGATTGGATACAGTCAAATGTATGTGATGTTTAATGGTAGAGTGTGGTATTGTTGTTGTTGCCCCATATGATGATCTGTCGTGATGGATGAGCAAAAATATAATTTTCTGCTTCTTGCATTAGTTGCGCTGATTGCATTGATTACGGTGGTTGCATTAATTGTATTGAATTGCATTGGTTATGATGTTTGAATGGATGCAACGGTTGTTATGAAGTAACAAGTATTTTGATGCAGGAGAAGAGTAGAAAACAAAACTACGTGGGCTTGATCTTCCAAAGTGGGTACGTAAACAATCTTTTTCTATACAATAGCTATCGAGCTTATGGCCGTAGTGTATAGGGTTAGACATAGTCCAAATCGCAGTTGAAGCCATTTTTTCTTCTTTTTATCTTATGTATATGTACATGTGTAGAGTTGCAGATAGGAGCAGAGGAGGGAATGGAAAGCGTATAGCTGATTTGGTATATTATTTTTATATCGTTATTACATTGTTTAGAAGTTGGTAATAATTGATGTATTTGAAATGTAAATTGATGTGATGATGTAAAATAATTATATAATTGAGTTAATATTTATTTATATTGATGTTCGATTCCGCTGCGAGGCTTTCCTCTTTTTCATTCACTAATTTTTTTGATTTTTTTTAAAAATTTTCTCTACCCACAATCCATTACTTTTAATATCTAAAATTAGTTGTGAGCGTATTTGACGTCGTTTATAATTGATTTTATATTTTAAAAATAATGGATCGTCACATATATACGTAAATTAACTAATAATTATTTATAACATTTTATAACAAGTATATAACAGAAAGGAAACATCTTTTATTTTGAACAAGTTTGACTATCAAGTTAGATATATGTAACAAATTACATAATTGCCTTTAGGTCATACCCCTAACTCTATCAACCTTGAATGTTATCGTTATTAATAGTTGGCTTGGAAGCGCAAACTTTTGGTCCGACCGTGAACTTCTAAAATTACCCTTATATGTATTTCTTTATTAAAGGTTGTAATACGTTTGGCGTCACACTCTTTTGATGTCAGCGTGAAATACCAAAAATGTCTCTCTACAGATATTATCAAGATTTAATATAACTCAAAAATATGATCTGACAATTAAGCTTCCTTTACATATTCAAATTTTCTTCTATATTTATTTACCAAGTCTTCATATCACTTAAAAATAGAATTTAGCAAATAAACTACTTTACAAATTTGTTTTCTATAAATTAATAATATAAATAAAATTTTAAACTAACAAAAAATTAGATATTGTAACTTAGAAATAAAAATTCAAATTAACTACGTATGATTCAACACAAATATATGGCTAAATATTTGTGGAAAACATTTTCTTTTAAACATATTAAACAAATACAATTTGTACAAAAACAATTCAGGAACCTTCATCGCGTGTGAAGCGTGTGCCGTAATCAGGCCCGGCCCAGGTAATGTGCTGCCCCAGCCCACCATATAATTCCACAATAGAAATTTTTTATGGGAAAAAATGTTGCCCCTATAGGTTTTGAACCGTGCACACCCCTATGCAAACTGTACAAATTTCCACTGCAGCAAAGATACGAACATTTATAGTTTGTAACTAAATACATATATTTTTTAAAATAATACAACTCAAATTTTATTGAATCTTGCCCTAGCCCAGTGGGTTGCCCCAGCCCACGGGCTTGGTGGGCTGCCCTCTGGGCCGACTCTGGCCGTAATGCTCGTTAAAAATAATGGGTCTTCACTCTACGTCGACTAGGTACCGTTGTTGCATACTATTTATGGTATTTGGGTAAAAACGGTGTAGGGTGGTAGTCATAATTAACTCACCTAAATAATTTATGCTCGATTATAGCTAATTATTTCACGACTACAATTGAAAATTACAAACACAGGATTATGTATAAACGACAGTAGGAGAATCGATTTCCATTGAAAATCAGGGATTATAATTGAAGTTTACAGATTACAATTGAAGATTAGGTATAATTGACAGCAACAGATCTGTTTTGTTATTTCATTCGATTTAAAAAAAAGGAAAGTTAAGAGTGGAAAATGGAAAAGGAAAACATAACTTATGTAAAATAACATATACGTAAAATACAAACTCAATATGTTTTAGAAATATGGATGTTCCCTAATTACCACTAAGAGCATCTTCAATCCAACTGTGGTTGCCATGTTATATAAATTACACATAAGCACTTAACAATTTTAATTAAAATTTCATCTTCAATATTAATGTGAAATAGAGTGTTGATGTGATGTGGCAAACAATATAGAATACATTGCCAACTGCAATGTCTAGTTTTTGACTTTGCAATTCACAATGTGAAACCAATCACAATTAATTAAATTTAACTTATTATAGTAATATAGTCTTTGCAAATTATTTCCACAATTTGGTTGTCTAGATGTGTCAAATTATTGTTTAAATAACATTTGCATTGGAGTGTTATTTTTTTCTAAGTGTTGTCAACTTTTCTAATCATATTGATTAAACATTATGGACACATACATTAAAGGGTCCGTCTATTAACCCCCCGGTATTTTCTCTTCACCCCTAGGTAAAAATCTTAAAATTTTATTTCCAAATGTACCCTTTAACAGTTGAATAGATATCTTATTCAATTTACTATGTCTATTCATCTTCATCTCTCTTCAGTCTGCTGAAATTGATATGGAGGATACGAGTGCTACAGATGACTACGTACAACAAAATCAGGTATGCTTCCTTCATGGCTGCTACTATACTAGGAACTTATATAATCATAGTGCCATATACACTAGGAATTGCTCAAAACCTAGTTTGTCATATACTAGGAAGTGATGAAAACATTGTTCGTTACATACTATGCCCGTTTTTTATTTTCTAGATTGGATGGGTGGCCGAAGAAGATGAAGAAATTGTTATGGATTATAGTAATGAGTTCACAACATATGATGTATGTAATTTATTTTACTATTATGTAAATTAACTTATTTTCTAAATTGAAAATTTCTTCATTTTTTTATTGTATGAAGGTATTTCCAAATAGATATAAAATGAAAGAATGGATTGATTTCACTGCTAGAAGGTGCGATGGTAGTGGTAATCTTAAAATCGGATATTAACAGTAGCGATAGAAATCCAAGAATTATATTTGGATGTGAGAGAAGTGGAGCATATAAAGAGTACAAAGGCAAGAAATCTAACAGTATTAGATTAACAAGTACAAAAAGTGCAATTGCCCATTTCGTTTGAAAGGTGTTAAACTTCATAGTTCAGATAATTGGAGATTAGAAGTAATATGCGGTGTTCATAATCATTCTGCACTTTACAGTTCGGAAGGCCACTCTTTTCTTGGTCGACTAACGGAGGATGAAAAAAAATTAGCCGTTGAAATGTACAAAAATATGGTGAAGCCAAAAGCCATTTGCACACTATAAAACAAAACGATTCATCCAATAGTACAACAATTATAACAGTATATAACGTTCTTTATAGGCACAAGAAAATGGATAGAGCGGGTCGTTCTCAAATACAATATCTCTTAAGCAAGCTTAAGGATAAAAATTACTTCGAATGGCATCGTAATACTTTAGATGGAAGTGATGTAATTACTGATATATTTTGGGCTCATCCTACGAGTATAGATTTGCTAAGAACATTTCCGCATCTTCTTGTTATGGATTGTACTTACAAAACAAACAAATATAGAATGCCGTTGTTAGAGATTGTCGGTGTCACGTCAACTAATCAAACCTTTTGCATTGCTATTGCATATCTTGTATCTGAACGTGAAAATTACTATCTTTGGGCTTTAAATCGTCGTCAATTGGTAATGATTGATTGTGATATAGAAATGCCAAGTGTCATTGTCACGGATAGAAAGATAGCATTGATTAATGCCATTAACATTGTTTTTCCCCAAGCAGCTCATATCCTATGCAAGTGGCATATTGAAAAAAATATTCTTGCTTTTATTCAAAGAAGAGTTACGGGTATGAAAAAAGAAGGAAAAAAACAATTTTTTCAAGATTGGACCAATTTATGCGAGTCTGGAAATATTGAGCAATATAATAATAATCTACAAGATTTACAGTTCAAGTATGGTGAGTACCCAAAGTTAATAAAATATATTACTGAAAATTGGCTTGAGACATGGAAAGATCGATTTATACGTGCTTGGATCGACAAGTTTATGCACTTTGGCAACTACACATCAAATAGGTAAGACACTTGCTTTTATATTTATTTAATTATATTAGAATTTTTTATAATAATAACTTAATATCTTTTTTTAGAGCCGAGGCCGCACATGCTAAATTGAAAAAACATTTGGCCACAAGTCAATGCAACTTCAAAAGAGCATGGGAGAGTATGCATTCACTGCTTGAACTATCTTTTACCGAACTAAAAGCTTCATTTGAAACAAGCCTGTTAAAAGTAGCTCATGTTTATCATAAAAAAGAATTTAAAAACCTACGTGGTGTAGTTTCGCTTGTGGCTTTGGAGCTAATTCATTCCGAGCTTCTACAGGTAAATTCTTATGAAATTGTAGATGATGACTTATGTGGATGTGTCGTTCGTAAGACACACAGACTTCCATGCTTTCATGCATTAGCAAAAGTAGGTGGAAATGTTGAAATACCTTTGGATTTGATTCATGTTCATTGGAATAGATTGCATATTATAAAAATGGGAGAGAAAAGAGATTTTAATATGAAGAAAAAGCTTGAAGAAATGCTAAATGAAGTTATGATATGGAATTACCACATCAAATGCAAGTATATAAGAAAATAAAAGAGATTATTTATCCGCAAACATCAACTCTTGCATCTCCGATTAGCAAAGTCAAACCCGTGGAAGGTCTCATAAGAAAATTGATTCTTCAACAAAAAGGTTACCTTCGGCATTTGAGCTTGGTGAATGTGCTTCAACCCAATGTAGCGTAGCTAAAAAACAAAAAGTTGATCCATGTATTTCGGTAAAAAAAGAAAATTTGATTGTTCGTAGACCTAAAAATATAAATTTAGGTGTGTATGAAAATTGCATACCAAAAGAGTGGAAGCCATACATTGAAGGAATTGTAGACGTGGATATGGATGGTAATTGTGGATTTAGATGTGTTGCTTCTTTTTTAGGATTAGGAGAAGATCGATGGTGGCAAGTCCGTAAGGAATTAATTGAAGAACTTGAAGAACATCAAGAGATATATGAACAAGTGTTCATTGAAAAAGGTAGAACCTCCTATTTGCTAAATGTGCTTAATCACGAATTTGGCGGTGCCGAACCAAGTAAATGGATGATTATGCCCGAGATTGGGTACATAGTAGCTACGAAATATAATATTGTCGTTTTTAGCATTAGTGAGAGTTTGAGTTTGACTATACCACCTTTAAGAGGAGAATTTCCATCTCAATTGCAACGTCATGAATTAGGGATTCTTCATGTGAACAATGACCATTTTGTTCAGGTATTATGCGGTATTCTTTTATTTTTAAAGATTAGATGAAGGATGTGCACTTACAATGAAATGTTTTTATTTGTATAGGTCGTCTTACAAGCGAACCATCCGGTACCACCAGTATATATCAAGTGGTTTGCTAATCGTCACGTTGAAGTTGAAAAATGGGAGCATATATTACGAGATAGAATATTATGTACTTGTTGAATTTTGTAGAAGTAATGTCAAATTTGATCTACTGTAGTGACAATGTTATTTGAAACCCGATTGTAATTTGAAGTTGAAATTGTTGAATTCTTGTTTGAAATTGTTGAAACTCAACATTGAATCATTCAGTATTATTGCATGAAATTGTTGTTTTGAAATTGTTGTTTTGAAATTGAATTTGTGTTTTGTATATGCTGTATCTGTATCACTCCCAAGTATCACTGCCAATAGTTATCCAGTACTGTTATAAATTGGTGATTGCAATACAACAGACGTGGTGTACAAAGAAGTCGCGTTAATAGGCTACGTTGACGTTAACATAAATAACGCTAGGGTCGGACGAGGTCTTTGGAAAAATAAAGCTTGGACAAAACGTTAATTACGTGCTACCTTCGTTGTATACAGGGTCTTCAAAATCAACAAAACCCGAGTTTTCCACATCAAAAAACACCACGTGAACGAGGTCAACATTAATATTATGTCAAATGGTAACGTTGTTACCATAGATATACCGTTAACATCTGACGTTGTGTTTAATACAGGCCACATGTGGCTTTGACGAGGGTGTTTGGCAAACATCGTTCATGTTTAACGTTTTCTTTATGTAAATGCCATTCCATACAGGGTATTGACAACAAATTTTACCCGAGAGTTCAAACTGCAGACAGAATATCTCAAACTCTTACTGAATCATTGTAGACAGAATATCTCAAACTCTTACTGAATCATTGTAGACACAATATCAGAAATAATCAAACTGCAGACAAAATTGTGGACAAAACTGTAGACACAGTATCAGAAATAAGCAAACGGCAGACAAAATTGCAGACAGAAGCAACAACTATTAACAAACATCCATGTGAACAAAATACCTTAACCATCCGTCAAACTACAAATTAACCGTCCATAGTCTACAAAATAACCATCCAATTTAACAACAAAAGGAGTCAAAATAGTTCCAGAACAAGAAGTACACTAACTGAAAACCACTACCCAAAACTAATCATCCTTTTTAACGAAACGAGCACAAATCTTTTTAGCTTTAGTGAGGGCTTTGCGGATTCTACCAAGATGAGCCAAACGTGAAGTCTCCGGTTGTGATGAAGCCAGTGTTATGCCTTCACTAATCACATCATTAAGCTCTTCATAGCTCTGCAGTGGAAATCGGTAATAAGTTATTATTGCAAAATCAGATATAAAAGAATAGTATATTGACTTTTACCGTGTATAAATGATCGTACGAAGGTCGATTGCTACGGTGAATAATTTGTTCATTAACCAGATGAACTTTTAACACGGTGCGCGGGTAATACCAATCAAAATAATCACTTGTCACCGTTTCAGTTGATTCACGCAGAGGAATGGAACGATATTGTGCACTAACAACATGATTTGGCCACTCATTCCAAATATTTTCCACAAACTCGTACAACACTTTATACGTTGAAGCCATAGCTCCGCGATGAGTGTTTTTACTAGTTGATTGAATAATAGACCGCGAAATGTTTTGAACCCTTCCGAATTGCCGCAAAACACGGGTGGGGTGATATGGTTCTACCACATTTAAGCATAATAAACAACTAGAATACCAAGCAATTTGCGAAAAAGGATGGAATTGTCTTGCATGCATGTAAGGGTCAAAGACTACCTACAGAAATTGTAAAAAAAAATAATGCAGTTATTATAACTTGAATTGAAAAAAAAATCAAATGATTCAAGCCTAATAACACACCTCATGTTCTTGAATGTTATCAAGATACAGCCTTAGTTCCTTATGTGATGCACGATAATCGTTTGCTGAATCCCAACGGGCCGCTCTTGGTGAACTTTCATTATACATTTTGGTTGATGGATGCAGATGTAGGAAATGTTCATATATCCATGATTCCAACAATCCGAGAAAACCAACAACTTGTTTCACTTCTATTCTACTCGCAAGACCTAGCTTCCTATATAGCCAACATAGAGTTGCCGAACCCCAAGAATAACTACGAACTTAATCCAAATTACCAATTTGGTTTAAATAATGTACGGACACATGAGACTTACTTTTATCCACGAATAATGTATTGCCCACTAAATACAGTAGATATGCACGAGCAGCTTGTTTAGTTTTTTCTTCTTCCCAACCATCGCAGACTCCATCAAAAATTTCGTACAATTTAGTATAAGGCAATTTGTATCCAACACTGTCCTTCATGGTATTTTTTGCTTCAATATCACTTATCCCCAAATTATTGACAACCAAATTAGTAATATCATTTCGGGAATAATTATATGTTTGTATTGGTAATCCTTCAACCGAAATATGTAGTAGGGAGGCAACATCGTCTAATGTTATAGTCATCTCACCGAATGGTAGGTGAAATGTGTTTGATTCCGGATGCCAACGCTCAACAAAACAAGATATAAGCACTTTATTTACCGAGCTATAACATGTCTCTACTAGAGAAAATAATCCGGAAGATTCCAAATATCCTTTAAAAATTGTTGCATCACTTGGTATTTTCCAATTTAAAATCTTTGTACCATGGTTTACACATAAAAGTGTGTCTCGTTCCTAAAAGATAACTTAACATTATATTACGCTATTGTGATATATAATTTATTTAATAGAATATTGTAAGATATACCTTGCCATTTCGTATCAATGAAGCAACGTGGGTATCTTAGCTGCTAATCTCATCGGTAATTCTCGGTCCACCGAAAGATGTATTTTGTGTGCCACTAGAACCACCGATATCTTCATGCGTAAGATGCTCTTCAACATGTTGTGGAGTTTGTTCTTGAACAGGCTGTGGAGGTAGCTCATCAATATGCTCCTCTAAATTTTGCTCTTGAACAACATGCTCAACATTTCGCTCTTGACTAACATGCTCGTCTCGATTTTGTTCCTCTGTTTGATTTGTAGTGTCCGGATTTCTCGCTTTCACGCGTCGATTTCTTTCGGAAGCCGTTAGGGGATTGCGTGTTGGTTTTTTTGAACTTTCCGCAACAACAAAACAAATTGTAAATCCATATGTAAACTATGATGCAAACTGTTTTATATACGACTTATAAATTCCAAATACTGTCAATAATTTCATATGTAAACTATGATGCAAACAAATGTAAATTGTTTAGAGGAACATATGTAAATCCATATGTAAACTATGATGCAAACTGTCTATAAGAAACGATAGTACATTACAGCAATTGCATATGTATTTTTGAGTACAATTGTTGCTGGAAAATTTGGTACCAAATGCATTTCATTGCAGCAAAGAACGTTCAACAGGAACGAGAATGTTTAACCAACCTCGTCCGGTCTAAACGTGGAGCTTTCTCACAACCACGTTCGTGGCGAACGAGGTTGGTTCAACAACCTCGTTCGTGTTGAATTTCGTAGATCGCATAGTTCTCCACTCAGCCACATCGATTCATGCATAGATTAGGAATTCGAGTAAAGAAATCATACCGTGTCGATGCTTGCTTCTTCTTTCCTTCTCCATGGCGCGACGGCGACTGAAAGGGGCGACGACGACTGAAAAGTGCGACGGCGACTGAAAAGCGAGCACGAATAATGGTTTTTGATCGGCAAGTTAGGTTTTGAGAGAGGATAGACAAACTAGGATTTAAGAGAGGATACGCATTTAACAAGGATAATAATGGAATTAAACGATAGTAATGGAATTAGACGGAGTGCGAAGAGTAAATAACGGGATGGATTTTTTTTTTGAAAACAACGGGGTGGGAAGAGAAATTGACGGGTGAGAATGGACGTAGCCTACGTTAAATTGTACATTAGATGCTTTATGCATCGGAGATGCTCTAATGTATATTATGAGGAACTCACACGTATAGGTACTTGAGTTTAGTTGTCTCTCAAATCATTTGAAAGTATACATGCAAATGGCGGGAAATAAATCCTCCATGTAATATCCACAGGCCACCCTTTCGTCTGCATTTCAATTTAGAGAACATTCAAACAGAAAACTAGGGTTGGAGATTTTATCTCCAATCCATATATTTTCTGAGATCGAACTCAAAAGCAAAAATGATTTCTGCAGCCCATCAATTTGACTCCTCCACTCTCTTCTCTGGCAACACTTTCATGGCCACTCAATCCACTCAAGCCCCAGATCTCTCGTTTCCGCCAACGAAAGTAACGATCTACAGCTTTATCAATTTCAAGTTATTTCTCCTAATTTATTTTGTTTACATTCCAGATCCGTGGACCGCAGTGCTTATTTCCATTAACTGTGAAACAAATAGCTGAATCGTGTTCTCTTAGTGACGGGAAGACTAGTCTTGTCGTTTATGGAGTTGAATCTAATGTGATGAACATTCCTTTTCGTCATTCTGGTTTTAGTTCTGAGTATTATTTTTACTTGTTTTATCAATAGTTCAGGGTATTGGGGTTGGTGATGGATAGAGTGGAGAGAGCTACTGATGTTAGTTTTTTGATTGATGATGGCACTGGAAGGATTGAGATCATCAAATGGTGAGAATATCTTCAATATATCTTTTACATAAATTAGTTTTTTAGCAGATTTTTTGTTGATTTATCATGTCCATTCAAGGTTAAGCGTGACATCTGATTCCGTTGAAGTGGCCGCAATTGAGTAAGCGATTGTCAGTTATTTTTGTTACAAATTGAATTTGATTTTAGAGGTTACTTGTACACTGCGCGTGATATGTTTGAATATATTTCTGTGAAGAATTGGGATGTATGTGGAGATTATCGGTCATATGAAGGAGTTTCATGGCAAAAAGCATGCAGTTGCCTTCTCTATCAGGTTAATAAACTATGCATATTGGTATTTGTCTATAATAGGTTGCTGAGCTAATGTTGATTTGAAGCAAACAGATTACATGACTGGATGATGCTGATAGACAAATGTGTTAGTTTAGCCCACTTTTTAACTTTACGAATTGGATATATTTTAGATATAAGTTCGTCAAAAAACTTACTGCAAAAATAGGTTTCTTTGAAAATTCATTACAAATATAGGTATGGTTTTTACCAGGCCAACCGTCCTATTTTTCCAATGTAAGTATGCATTTTAAAATGCCCATATATAGAATGTAAATCTGTACATGCACACTTTAAAAGCGAGCAATACAAATTATGACTGGGTGAAAACCATACTTATTATTGTAATAAGTTTTCGACAGAGTTTATGTTCATAGTAAGTTTTTTTGACGGGTCTATATCTGGAGTATGTCCTTACAAATTTTGAATAAATGCAAATATGATTTTCAAAATTACTACAGTTGTACAAATCATATTTGAGCTAGTGTATTTTACAGCTAAAATCAAATAAATCATATCTGCATTATTTTGCATTTGTTATATTTTGCACAAAAAATATGTGCACATCATATTTATGCATGTTGTATTTTTCATTAAAAAAACAACAAAATACACGGTTTTACTAATCGTAATTGCCCATGTGCGTAATTGAGCTTAAACCCCAGTTATCAGCCTTTTCAGTCTCATACCCATTTTCTACCGATTCATGCTTAGCCAAATATTTTAAGCATTTGTTCCTGACTTGAATCAAATCAGTCTTTTTCAATAGATTGATAGAAACATCGTATTGTACGAATTCTAGAGGTACTAATTTAAAACCCTAATTTATATTTTAGATCTAGAAATATCCTAACAGCTATTAAATAAAAAACGAATATGTTTGATTTGTTCAATGTATATTATTTAGTTCAGAGATTAATATTGCTTATATGTTATCATAAATACATTGTATCGTAAAATGATATTTTTGTAGACTAATCTTGACTGCTATAAATATTAGCTACTATGATGGAGGATTCTTGATGAATGATATTAATTTACATTTAGCAAAATACCGAAAAGTACCAAAATTCTAAATCCGAATTGGAATGAGGTATCCAAGATTTTAGAAGCAGATTCTTTATGTTGTATCTTTTAATGGTTGAAATGGAACCGATGGAATTTCAAAACTTCGTAATTTGTTTCTGGCTTCTAATGGAAGTTGCAGATAAACATGATTAATGGTTCAAAAGTTCATCTATTATATCAAAACTGGGTTCTAAATACTAGGTCAGACTGGTCAATCGATAGGCCTACTGACCGACTGGTCCTCTTCATCGATCACATGATTAAAGGGCTCAGAAAATTTCAAGTTTCTCCACCCATCGATCGATGTATACCCCCTCACTACCCCTCTGAATTTCCAGCATACATCCAATTGAATGAACAACTTACGCCTACCCTATCCTCCACCTTACGGCTTCAAATCTACAATTCTCAAACCTATGTGTAGCTCTCGAACAACAATCACAACAAGTTTGCCTTCTCTGTTCTAGTTGTTCCCAATTGTAATCTAAAGGGGTCTCCTCCACATTGTTCTCTACCATGTAAAATTCTTTTTTGTTTGCTAAACTTCCTCACAACTATTTTGAATTAGACATTTGTTATATTTCAAACCAAAATTAACGCAACACCTTAGTGTATTCAAAAACGAGAATAACAGAGATAAAAACGAGAGTAAATAGCTTGCACCCACGAGTTTATAGCGGTTCGGCCTCAAATCACTGTCCATGTCCACTTTAATCTTATTTCAAGAGTTTTGGTATGAACACAAACCAGTTATAATGTTTCAGATATAGAAAACAAGGTAAACATGCGTTTGATAGCAATTCATGGCCAAGTTAGATTAGTGAAGAGAATATAAATCCTGATCGTTCTTTTCATTGCCCTAAGGTCGTTATTTATAGACAAATTCGTTCACAGAAGTCTCCAGCTCGTGAAAGACTAGATAAAAGTTTAGATCCACGAGATTAGAGAGGAAAAACAAGTAAATTCATAACGTTAATCATGTCGGTACCAACCACAATCATGTCGGTGTTACGTCACTTTTTCTTCATACTTGTTAACACCTTCAAGTTTTCAAGCTTCGTTGCCAAAATTACTCATATAGATCAGGTCGGTATCGACATGATTTGTAATATGCAAGACTTGTCTTTTTCTGCAAAGTATCGGAGCAGTTCTGTTTAGAAGTGAGTCCCCCGTGAGATCATGTCGGTACTGATCATAATCATGTTGGTACCGACCATAAATGACTTGCATTATTTTCCCTTTAACTTTTCGTGGTTCATCATTCCACCATTCCAACCAATTCGTTAGATTCTTGATACATTTTTCCATCGTTTTGAAGTCTAGATTCATCAAGAAGTTGCCCGATTCAAAGGTTGGATAACGTCGTGATTCATATTGATTTGCAATTTTGGACGAGTTAAAAGTTTTGAAACGATTTTAAATTCTACATGATTTTGCTAACAAATATTACATATCTAAAAAAATTATTTCGTCATGAGTTTTTCTACACAATAAAAAAAGAGATTGGAGGGAGATTTATGATAAAATGGATCAAGATCCCTTCCTTGTACTTGTACACGCACATATGAACTTTTGAATATTTGAGGATGTTTGATACGAGTTTAGATGCGACTTTTGGTTTTTGGGTTTAAATACAGATATTGGACTATTAGTTTCATACGCTTTCGTTTATGAACAAAAAAGTTATGACCAAGTTACAAAGAGCTGTGAGGAAGCTCCATAACCGAGCTCGAAATTCACAATCAATGTCAAATCAACTTGTGCTTTTGCTACACGTCATAACATCTTATACCAATACGATTATCATAAAATACCACAACTGATTAGAGTTTGAATCACTCAAAACCACTTCAACCTAAGATTATCCCCAGTTGTAGAATTCTTAAGCAAATTATCCTCATTCTCACTCTTTTCATCATCAACGAACCATCTGTCACTTTTAACTTTCGCCTCCGCGATAATTCCCAAATAAAGCTTACTCAAAGCTTGAATTGAAATAAGTTTCTATGCATATTTGAAACATGTTTGACATTCATAGTAGTCCTTAATACTACCTAGCGTTTAAATTCTGATGCTACTTATTCACACCATCTCTATGCAGTTAAAAACACATTAATGTTCCGCTAAAGCGCCTAGCGCACTTTGTACGCTACGTTTTTTCATTTTAGCATTATTAAATAGTAAATCCTTTTAAAGCCTCGCTATTTTCTACTATGTCCATTAAAATATGGGTTTTTAATATCCGCTTTGATAAATTTCAAGGTTTTAAATTTCAGATTTTGATCGCGTTTTGTCTCAAAATTTTCACACAAACTATCTTGCATCGGAGGATATTCGGATGAGATGAGTGTATATCGAGTGTACATCTCAGATTGACATATTGGATCTTAAAGTACATCTCGAAAATATCTCGAAATAACATATTTGTCTAAAATTGATGTTTTAATGATTTATTTAACAACTATAGTTTTCGAAGTAAAAAATAAAAATTGTATCATACTTGATTTGCATAGAAAAAGAACCGAAGTTAATGTTTTGGAAAAGAGTGGTAGCTTGATTTACTTAATTTATTTAATAATGATTGCATAATATCATCTTATTTGGACATAAAAAGAAATATAGTAAAAAATATGTTCAAATAGTTGGTAAATAGCAATTGAATCGAACTGTTTCTTTTGAATCTATATAAAAATGAAAAAATATTATGTAAAAGAAGAAAAGGAGATAATTTTGAATGAGATCTCGAATTGAGATTTCGATCTATATTTCGGATGAGATTTGAATATTTCGAACGAGATAAGTGTCAGAGGAGATATGAAGGAGATTTGATGTCTCGTTTCGTCTAAGTGTGAAAATGAGATATCGGACGAGATATATGAGATTTAAAACCATGGTAAAATTAATATAAAAAAGACTAATTTGATCGGTTCTTTTATAATTCAAATCAAAATAATTTAGGGCATGTGTTTAAGTTCAAGTCCTAAGCGTTCAACATAAATGAAAACTCTAAGTTTTAACTTCATGGATCATGATATTATTCGGTTTTGGTATATAGGAGTAAACAATATTTTTTTTATATACAAATGACATGAAATTAGGATAAATTCACTTTGGAGATTTGATTCTGTCTCCAATAAAGTTTTTTACACCTCCGCTGTTTTTTGATATATATGTTTTATTCTCACTGCAGCCTTTTGCATGTCCGCCGCTTAAAACCACTAATCACTTTTAACTCCACAACACCAACTTAGAAAAAGCATCATTATCCAAAAAATTGTTCCATCGTCATACTTGTTACTTATTCGTATCAACTGTTCAATTGCAAAAGAACATAGCGTTAAACTTTGCTATCTAACTAAATCGATCGTTGATGCTTATAAGTTATATGTTGCAGCCACACTATCAATCCTCGATACAGAGCACGAATATTTATTTAAGATCATATGGAAATAAAATATCACAAAGAAGTCATCATAACAACTTAGTTTACGTCGTGTACAGAATGAAAAAAAAATACATCGAAGTACGCAACTGTTGTACGATCATCATACGCAGATGTTTGGTTCGCTACATAATAATATACTAGTTTCAAGCACGAATATATATATATATAGTAATAGTCATATCTAGAATCACGAATTTACTAGTATAACAAAATATCAACTGAGTCCTAAAGTATATCAAAGTCTCTTGTTATCTCCACCAGCCCAATAGCCCAAAAGTATCGAAATAGACCTGCCCCCTGACCACATGTAGTGTACTTGAAAGTTATATCAAAACGTAAATAACACGCTAATCAGACTTATAATTTGATGTGGGAGAAATTACAGTTTAACAACAAGCTATCCATAAGGTACTTGCATATGATTGAACTTTTACTCGAAGGCTTTCATATACATAAAGCAGTTCATGAGTAATACAATGAGTTACCTCAACTCATACCTGAACTAGTTCTATCGGCAACACAATAGCTTAGCACAACACAATATAGGTGACATTGTAAAGTTATTTAGGTAAACATACATACGACATGACACAATCATACAATCATTTGTTTTTTTTGTTACCATAGACTCAATTTTAGATATTCTCAACATGTTATGAAATCCTATTTTCTACTGATAGTTTTAAGGTCAACCTTACACAATGCAGTTTTCACAGGTAACTATAAAAGGATTGTTAACGACTCATCTTATTATCAACCAAAGAATCATCTTTATTGTGACTATCATTTAATCAATGTTTCAATTACTGAATGACGCCATTTGGTTTTTGCGTTACAAAACGTTGATCTTCAATTTTGCATGTGCAACAGGTGATTGTCTTTATGATTTATAGATGGATAAGGCAGGACTCTGGGCACTTCCCTAGCATCAATTTAGTTCTCTTATCAACATGCACATGTAGGGCTGTTATGACAATGGTAAATTTACCATTACCATATCAATACCAATCAATACCAATACTAATATCGAGGTACATCAATATACCAGTCTCATCAGTGTGATAACGATAAATTTACCATTGTAAATGATAAATATAGCAGTATGGAAGCGTCCAAACCAGCGGTAACGGTAAATTCACCAATCATATTAATTAGTTCTTTCGCTATTTAAGTTAATCATAACCATTAACATTTTTGAAAGTATATTATTATTTAGGTTGTTTGTAGTATTATTCATGATGTTGTTTTTAAAAAATTAGATTTAAAGTATAAGATTGGCAAAGTTATTATTTTACATTGTTGTAAATAGTTTATGATGAATTAAGAAAAAAATATCATATAAACTAAAATAACTTAAAACGTTGGTATAAATATTAATGAAGTTAGAATCAAAAATAAAATATTTACTTTTTTATCATTATCAAAATTTTATTACAATAAACTTTTAATGTTTTATGTACTTGTAAATTTGCCATTCTCACTAAACGGTTAATCAGTTCATTGGTATACCAACGGTAACGGTAAAATATTGGTAGTTATTTTTCACTTACTAACGGCTTTTTCGTATCAGTAACGGTTACCATTACCATAACAATTTTATGTGTATGCATATAATATCTCAATATGCATTAGCATGCATTGTCCCCATTTTAGTTATTTATTTTATCATCAATACGATTTTACACCCTAACACTTGAATTATATCATAGATAACTCATGTGCAATTCTAGTCACACGCTAGGACGAAGTTAGACGGCTAGGATGGAACACAAGAGTTTTTCCTAGTATAACTACCTAATCTTCAACCTTAACGTTTTCATAATGTCAAATTTAAGAGTTATAATTTAATCATAACAAGAGTGCTAATGTATCAGTTTCAACGTAATAACAAAACATTCAATTTAATCAAACATATCAAATGGATCATGTAAACATCATGATCAAGGAATTCAAAATAGGATTTAAATCGTAAATCGTAAAGTTCAAACTTCAAATCGTAACAGGATTTAAATCGTAAATTGTTGATTCAAAAGGTCTACATTTTAAGGATTTGAAATTGATGTTGCTGTTTGAACTTCTATATCTAAACCTAAGACTCAATCAGAACACATCTCCTTTCATAAAACTAATGCACCTCTCGAAACCTTCAGACTATCCTTTTAGATAGTTACCTTGCATTCCAAAGATGCCAATTGTCCTAAAGAAATTAATGACTTCCGAAGACTTGGATCATACCGGACACCTGTCAAAATGTTTATCACTCCGTCAAACATCCTGATCCTCACTGTACCTTCACTCATTGTTCTACAGCTAGCATCATTACCCATAAGAATAGAGCTTCCCTCTCGTCCAACGAAAGAATTGATGTAATCCTTATTGGACGTCATATGGAAAGACGGCCCCTAGTCCAGCACCCAATGGTCTGAGACATCCGACACTGCTGCAGACAACATATCGTCAGATACAGACTTCTTTTCCGCAAATGATGAAGATCCGTCTTCTTCAAATCTGGACAATCTTTTTTCCAATGACCAGGTTTCTTGCAGATAAAGCACTTTCCGTCCTTAGACTTTCCTCTCCTGCCATTATCGGGCTTCCTGGACTTGGAACGCCCTCTAGAGTGTTAATTTTTCTTATCTTTTCTACCCTTTTCAACAAACAGGCCGTGACTACTACTTCCACCTCTACTTCCTTCACTTATTTCCTTCATCTGATCTCTCAAGCCCTCAGATAGAATGTCTGACTTCACTTCTTCCACTATCAATGTGTCTCTAGCAAAGATAAGGCTGTTAGCGAAATCTGTGTATCGCTCCGGAAGAGAACACAAAAGAACCATTTGTCATTTGCTCCTCATCTATCTTCAAGTCAACAGTCTTCATCTTCATCACGATATTATCAAAGAAATTAAGATGTTTCTTCATTGAAGTACTCTCTCTCATCCGCATAGTGAAAAATGTCTTCAGCAATATCAGACGGTTAGTCGGAGATTTCTTCAAGTAAAGATTTTCTAGCTTGGTCCAAATGCCCCTAGCGGTGGTCTCACTGCTAATCTCTGAGATAACATTCTCTCCCATTGCTAGTTGTAAAGTAGTAAACGCCCATTTCTCCATCTCCTTTCTTTCCGCGACTGAGATGTCAGCCGTCAACTCATCAGGGGCAAACACTACTGGATGGACTTCATTTCTTATTAGAACAGCCTTCATCCTCCATTGCCACTTCTCGAAGTCTTTATCCTAATTCCATTTTTCAATTGTCAACTGTGATCCTGACGCGATATACATACATCTAGTATAGTGTCTTGTAACAACTGGAGTCGCTTCATCTCCTGCCATAGCGTCTAACACTCCTCAATCAACCTTGCTGCTCTGATACCAGACTGTTGGGGAAAATCCCTTCAGATGATCAGTCTAAGGGAATAAAAACCCAACGCAGCGGAAAACAACTGGATCGTAATTGTAGTGAGACGAAACAAACCGAGATAAACTCCAGAACAGACAGTCACAGATTTATGTAATGTAGAAAATATAAATAACATCAGTATTTATAGCAGTTTCACTACCGTGAGGTAGTGTACGTCCATCTGGGAAGATGAGATTTTATTAATAACTGAAAGATTAGAGTTACAAGATTGATTCATTTTTGGAGGCTATACATAAGAGGAATTTACAATACAGATTAAATTCTGCAGAGTTTCAGCTCTCTAGGATGGTTGCCATTGTTGTCCAAAAGCTCCACTATTGATAGAGTGAAGATACGAGGAGGGGTAGCTGTTATATAGCAGCTCTGTGGTTTGGTTTGGTAGTCCTGGTTCGACATACATCACTTGACATTTGGTTTGGCAATGCCCAATCTGGACTGGCACTACTTGGTTCAGCACACAACATTTGGACCGGCATCACCACTTCAGTTTGGACCGACATGCCCAAATACTAAACGAGATATCTCGTTCGGCATCACCAAATCAACGAACGAAAATTTTAGTTCGGTCTTCAACTTCACCACTTCAAACCAATGCCGCTCCACTTCCAAACCCCGAACGAAATCACTGCTTCAACACTGCTCCAAATCGATCTTTCACCGCAACCTTCAATTAACCGAACGAGGTTTTCACTGCCGCTCCAATCATCAGCCAACTTCGTTCGGTCTCCACCCTACACCGCTCCAGTTCCACCGAACCAAAATAGTGGTTCGGCAATTCTTTCTGAAGCTTGCTTCTAAGGTTAGGGCTTCCTTCCTCGTCGATACTTCTTCAATGGCTTCTTCCCGAATTCAGGTATCAATTTCTAATAGAAACATATCAATTACTAACACGAGAAGGTTCTACACTGATGTGCCAATAATCTACACGTTCATCTGTTATGCATTATGGAAAAAGTACGCAATTTGAGAAAGTTCTATTTCATTCTATATCAATGCAATACCTTTCACTTTACAACGTATCCTGGCTTACGATATTCAATAATATACCCATACAAGTCATCGATAACCAATTTCCATTTTGAGGCTTCAACTCAAACATGTTTAGTTGAGAACAATTCATGACTAATTTACCGGTTACATGGTATCCCAAAAACATCGTTTCACGGTCTTCAACATGATTGATAATAACATATTTCAATAAGATAATTTTATGACTACGATGTACATTTAAATTGATCACAATTACATTGATTAAATTGTCATAAAAGGGGAGACTTACATTGAGTTATATGATATTTACTTATCAGAGCCTGATATGCTCCTCCATTTTAATCGTTCTCTTATTTATGTAGTTATTTACTAAGTATGTAAGCAGACACCTCAACTTACTTATCCTTGATTTTCCAATTCAATTAGCTTATCATATGTTAATCATACACTTAATCACCCAATTTTCCTGAAGTGTCTTACTGCTCTTAAGTAACCGCTGTTTTTTGAAAAACACCCCTATTATTATAATAATAGGAAAAATACATCTTGTTTTTCATATTATAGATTAAACCCTTCAAATTTATCAAAATTCAAAACAGTTCTTGTTTTTAAGAATTCTTTACAGTGCACTAACAAAAGTGGATAATGATTAAAATTTTGAACATATAGTATCTTTATATCAATTAATTGCATGAAATATAGTATATTTATAAAATCATCAAAGTTATTTTAGCAAAAACATACAAATTTAAAATCACAATGCATGTTGCAGTATAAAAATACAATGAACTGAAGCAGTGACAGTTAGGCTGCTCTGTAAAGAATGCATCATACAATAAAAACAACTAAGTTGCACAAAAACACATTATTATGGAACTTTCTGAGTAATAACATTTATCATCATTTAATATGCTATTTTAGTCGCATAATGCAACAAAATTAACGAAAATATCAAAATTCAAAAGTTTTAGGTACGTTGCATGTAAAGAATGCTTAAAAAATTGATCAGCTTTGAATTTTGATAAATTTCAGTGGGCTGTTTTATAATTTGAAAAGACTAAAGGTTTCTTGACTATTTTTGAAAGAAAAAAAAGGCGAAAACAAAATTTCCATTGTGTTTTGTGACACATTTGCCATTGTGGCGTGCCAGTACTGAACCTTCGGGTCATTGCCATTGCGGCGTTTGCAATTGCCCAAACCATTTAATTCTCCTTCTCATATGCTCGAATAGTGCAAAAACGTGCATTTTATATATAAAATAATTTATTTGAGAAAACAAGCTTTTAAAACCATTTTCCGAAATCAATTTTGAAGGCAATATTTGAAAATTCCCTTATTATAGAGAATAAATAGATTTTATAGCTTAAAATAATTTAAAAATATTACATAATAATTATTTTAAATGCCAATTTATTTTAATTTTTTTTTCAAATTGTTTGGAAAAATCTGTGCTCGAAATCAAAGAAATCCCGCAAAACTGTCATTCAAATTCAATTCAAATTTGAATTTCAAATTCATCAAAACTTGGCTAGGGTTTCTAAGAGGAAATGAGTTTCTTAAATTTTGAAGCTTCTGGTTGAAGGAGAATGAAGTGGTTTGCTAATCAGCACTTATTTTCCATTCAGTCACATCACCCATATCACAATGTTATCGCTTAACGTTTGATCAGTGTTAAAAAATAGTAAATGTGGCAATATATAAATAACAAAAATATGAGTTTTTACAGCTTGTCAACCTACACTTCAACACCTTATCATGCTTTCACATCTTCTAGACTAATTGTCCTCCGGTTATAATCATAGAATGATGAAAGTTGTATGCTCCTTCTATTCATATTCGTAACTTCATTATTTACCATAAGAGTATTGAGTGTATTCACATGCTCTTCCAATGATGTATCCAGTCTCATCCTAAAATATAGAGTTGTTGCTAAAGAATTAACTAATTCATCAAAGACTTATCTGCATGCACCTTTTCTGATGAACCCATAACTCCTTATTAGTCTTGGTATGAGCGAAATCCCTGCCACCTCATTCGTTATACAGGACTGAATTGATGAAAACAAATTCAAGCCTTTCTGTTTCTTCTCCTTTAATTTATTGGACTATATATAATTTATATTTAAGTCGTCTCCTTTTTCAGAATTCTCTTTATCCTCAGTTTCCAAATACCTAAATCACCAGTAATATCAAATCACCTTATCGGACAATTATTTATATTGATTTTTTAACCATCCACCATTATAAGTAAATCTACAAGCAAAGCATGAAGCTTTGATATCAACAATAAAGTATTTGAACGTGTTCTACAATTGCAACATTAGATCTTGTTTGCCAAATTGAAATTAACAACATATAAACAATAAAAATAATAATCGAGGCTGAAAGAAGCCACTCAATTTTTATCCAAGCTCAATCAAATTGATTTTCGTCGTGTAACTCAACTTCTTTATTACGTTGTATCTGATAAATTTCAATAAATAATGCAGAGAACTATAATGTTGCATTTGAGAACAACTTTTTAATGGGTAAAATTCTAGTTTACTCTTGATTGATCTCTTTTGATTAGAATAATGGTTGAAGCTTGTTAGAGACGATGACTAAAGCTATAACTTGCACTAATCGCCACGAATCATAAGATCGGATATTATACTACTTCTAGTCGTCTGATTGAAGTTCCAAACAATCCAAAACTTGAAAATAATCCAGGAGTTATGTCAACAGAATCCTTGTATGCATTTCTCCAAGATTGGAGTTTTGTCGACATATTATTTATTCTGTCAATAGATCCTTAAATCTGCATCTTCCTGAGACTTTGGTTCTATTTATATAACTCCATACTTTCACAATTACACTGCTCCTATTATACTTCTACTCCTTCGAATTTCGTTTAATTTTCTTTATTATCTCCAATTTTCACACATGTTTATGTCGTATAAATTTAACAATATTATGAAACTTAGTTGACGAGCTTGTCTTGTTGACCATACACTTATGTACTCAATAAATTAACTTGATTTAATAATTTATTGGGTAGGGATATGTGGTATCCTTTTGAAAGAACTAAGCATCCATCTCATTAGTCAGTATTAATATGTTAGTTTTTCTAAATGTGCTTACTATTAAAACTAATTGCAATTATAGGTTTGTTTTCAGTATATCTACATGAATAGGCTACCTTTTACCTTCTCAACGTATGAGCTGACAATTCTTAAAAAATACAGACGCAATTGCCTGGCTTCCATACACTGGCGCAATTGCCTAGTACGCAAGGGTATCTTTTTCTCTTAAACAACAACTTGATTATATCTTACACTTCAGCAACAACCTATGCAGTACACAATCAATCAATATAAATCATGGCTAAAAATATTACTATACAACAAGAAATAACTTTACAATTAAGTAATATATCTCAGTGTCTACATCATTTTATAATTTAGTGACATTAACTTAACTAACTAAAAACACAAACTACTGTCTACTGTAGTATGCATTATGTTGTGTATTTTTCTAAGACTAATATGCCTCGGGACAGCTTAGTAAATTTTGAAATTATGCGAACTGAACAATGTCCACTAAAAGTTTTTTTAGGGAAATATCCATAGAAAGTTTTGAATAGCTTGTTTTTTTCACATGATTAAAAATACCAATGTGATTTGATCTTAGGTGTTATAGATCAATAATCTAGAGCCTCATCACTATACTAGTGGTGATCGACGTTTTGAATAGCTTGTTTTTGTAACATGTTTACTAAGAATAATTGTTTTCTATGCTGTTGGTGTTATCCGACATTTTTGAATATCACATATCAGTACCTACCTGATCGATATGTAAGATGATACTGATAATATAACGTGTTTGATGTTGTCAAATAATATTCGACTTTATAACCAATATTTTAAACATCACATTGGTGCTTAGCTGATAAGTAGCCGATACTAATATTACCGATATAGTTTGAATGTAGCAAATGTCCAAATTAAGTGAAAAATCTAACAAACGTTTAAAACAAAGTATATAAAAAAATTTGATACTCAAAAGTTAACATCATCAATTCCTTTTTGTTGCTTCTATGTCATCTTGGAGACATAAATCACTTGGATTTGTCAGTCATCATCCTAACTTTACATTGAAACATATAATCAAACGATTTCTACACAATCAAATAACAACCAAAGCTAAGAATTTCTATGAACAACTAATCAACGAAATAAAGGTTTTTGTGAATCACTATCGATTTCTAGCAAGGTTGTAAAATTGCTAGGCAGACGCTAGACGGTTAGCACGGACTAGGGATTAATCGTTTAGCGGGATCAATTGAGGATTTATCGTAGGCGGGCCTAGGCAAATCGTAAGCGGTAAGTCTCGTCTAGCACCTAGGCAGAGCCTAGGCGGAGGCCTAGAAGGATTTTTACAACAGTGATTTCTAGTTATAACTAAGAATCATACATTTCAATCTAATAATAAAAATTAGGCTTCGGTTAGAATGATTTATAAATGGCATTATACCTCTAGTTTGAGACATTGAAAAGGATTTTTCCCTTTTAGGCATTGAAGATGACGTCAAAACTTAACCATAGTTTGTGAAGGTATTTTAAAGAGTTTTGAAAGTAGTTTTAAGTAGTGAAAATTTGGGTTTCACCGGATGGAAGAAAGAAAAAATGACAGAAAAAACAGATCACGTACCGATAAATGGAAAAATGTTCATGTGCATAGTGAGTGGGTGAATAGTTCTGCGTGCGCAATGGCCAATTGCGCCACTTTTTATGTAAATATGTCAGCTCCTTCTTGAGCTAACAGAAATTAGCCTATTTATGTAAATATTTTTAAAACCAACTCATTTTTTATATTAGTTCTGGAATAGGTCCGTTTAGGAAAAAAAAAGTACTTTGTCAATATGATTAATGATACACAGTTTTGTTTTCGATGAAGCTGCACCACACTTGTTGTCAAAGACGGGTTGGAATTGGGTGGTGCTAACCAAGTTTATTATCCAGTAACTCAAAATTTTGGGTAATAAGCATGGAGATGGGATAAGTAGAGCGATGAGACCTAATATTGAGTTTTCAAGATGAAACTAGGTAGTCCAAAGCTAATGCAACTTGGATTCAAAAGCATTCAATTTGTTGCACACCATCAGCTAAACATGGAAAACATTAATTGATAGCCATGATGATGCCCACAAAAACAATAATTGCTATTTTCACTCCATGAATCTTGTATGCTCATGCCATTGATCATTTTACATGCAAATGTGGAGATATTTTTCCTCATCTCCTCTTTGCCTTGTTAAACAGGGGAGTAGAAATTCTGATTATTATTTCCTGTTTTCATAGGCCTGTAGCTGACTACGATGAAGTCCCTTTCCATTTCATTGAGTGCATATATGTGAACCTGCAGATTTGCAGGATG
This sequence comes from Allium fistulosum, assembly GCA_030737815.1. Classification (NCBI taxonomy): domain Eukaryota; kingdom Viridiplantae; phylum Streptophyta; class Magnoliopsida; order Asparagales; family Amaryllidaceae; genus Allium; species Allium fistulosum. The sequence goes on along the minus strand of CM060906.1, from coordinate 370,419,291 downwards.
AAGGTATCCATAGCAATAATCAAGTGTGCCCATGCACCCACACTCTCAACAGAAAAAATAATTGCCAAAATAATTTGAACTTGTTTGCATAACCTCATGTGATTTTCGTTTTTGCTTCTTTTCTCTTCATAAGAATTGTTGATCTACAGGGATTTGCTCCACCTTCAAATCAAATGATTCCCACTTTTAGTGCACCCTTCGCAAATGGAATGAACGGATATCAGGCTCCTTTTGCCAATCAAGTTAACACCTTGGTACATCAACTAAATCAATCTTATTTGTCTAAAATTGTAAAATTTGCCTAATTATATCTCCTTTCCCAGATTCAGGCCCCCTCAGGCATGGATCAACCACCAAATGACATGTATACCACAGTATTATCACTTTTCCAGGAACCATCAACTCTGTGAGTTATAACATATATCTATCTACACACACACAAATATGTGTGTGTGTCTGCATGTACGTGTGTGTTTTCATGTTACAAATACAAATTCAAAGGGATTTTTTTAATGTGGTTATACTACATTGGACTAACCGCTTTAATTTGAATTTTTAACCTTTCATCTTGGGCGTAACCATTTAGATTTTTTTCTGTTCATGTTTTCATAAAGTTCACTTAACTGCTATTATCTTTGTTTTATTTCATCCCTTTCAATTTGCACTTCCTCTGTCATTATTTGTGTCAGGGGTCCATTGTCAAGGTTTTGTCTGTTAGCTTATATAATTATCTACTCCGCATTAAAGCGTACTTCCCTGATAATAAGTTGTTTCAATTCGTGAATAAGTCATTTGTTGACCTGGGCCTAAGTATAAATTTCATTTAATACCTGAAATTCCAACTCGAAGAAAGAGGCGGAGGAGGAAGTCACGGGGCTGGAAATCCTAGCTAGAACGGCATTGAGGAGGACCGAACCAAGATGGTGGTCCGGCGGTGTCCGTTCGGTGGAGCTAGGGTTTGGTCCGGTGAGGATTTGAGGATCTCGTTTGGGGTTTGGAGCGGTATGAAGGTAAGAGGTTTTGGTTCGGTGATTTGATGAAGGAGAAGTATGGAGCGGTGTTGGATTTGGGGAAGACCGAACATAATTTTTCGTTCGGTAGTTCGAGAATGCCGCTCCATTTGGAGCGGTGGTGCTTGTGTGATGCCGAACCAAATTTTTGGTTCGGTATTGTGCCACTCCAGTTTGCTTGCCGGTCCAGATTTGAGACGCTGAAGGCTGAACCAAATATTTGGTTCGGTGTTGGAGCATGTCGGTCCAAATCATGCCGGACCAAACCATGTGTGCTGCTTGCGGGACCAGATGAATGCCGAACCAAGTAGTGCCGCTCCAGATGTTTGGTTCGGGAATTGGGAGTTGTCGGTCCAGACTTGAAGTGCACTGTGCCGAATCAGGAGATGAAGCGACTTCAGTTGTTACAAGACCCTATACTAGAGGGATGTATATCACGTTAGGATCACAGTTGACAATTGAGAAATGAAATGGGGATAAAGACTTCGAGAAGTGACAATGGAGGATGAATGTTGTTCTAATGAGGAATGAAGTCCATCCAGTAGTGTTTGTTCCCGAGGAGTTGACGGCTGACATCTCAGTCGCGGAAAGGAAGGAGATGGAGAAATGAACGTTTACTACTTTACAACTAGCTATGGAAGAGAATGCCATCTCAGAGATTAGCAGTGAGACCATTGCTAGGGGCATTTGAACCAAGGTAGAAAATCTCTACTTGAAGAAATCTCCGACTAATCGTCCGATATTACTGAAGACAATTTTCATCATGCGGATGAGAGATGGTACTTCAGTGAAGGAACATCTTAATTTCTTTGATGATCTCGTGATGAAGATGAAGACTGTTGACTTGAAGATGGATGATGAGCAAATGACAATGATTCTTTTGTATTCTCTTCCGGAGCGTTACACAGATTTCGCTAACAGCCTTATCTTCACTAGAGACACATTGACAGTGGAAGATGTAAAGTCAGACCTTCTATCTGAGGGCTTGAGAGATCAGATAAAGGAGATAAGTGAAGGAAGTAGAGGTGGAAGTAGTAGTCACGGCCTGTTTGTTGAAAGAGGAAGAGATGATAAGAAGAATTGACACTCTAGAGGGCGTTCCAAGTCTAGGAAGCCCGGTAATAGCAGAAGAGGAAAGTCTAAGGACGGAAAGTGCTTTATCTGCAAGAAACCCGGTCATTGGAAAAAAGATTGTCCAGATTTGAAGAAGAAGGAAAAATACGGTTTTTCATCATTTGCGATGGAGAAGTCTGTATCTGACGATATGTTGTCTGCAGCAGTATCGGATGTCTCAGACCATTGGGTGCTGGATTCGGGGGCGTCCTTTCATATGATGCCTAATAAGGATTACTTCAGTTCTTTCGTTGGACGAGAGGGAAGATTTATTCTTATGGCTAATGATTCTAGTTGTAGAGCAATGAGTGAAGATACAGTGCGGATCAAGATGTTTGACGGGTATCCAGTATGTTCCAGGTCTTCGAAAGTCCTTAATTTCTTTAGGATAATTGGTATCTTTGGGATGCAAGCTAACTATCGAGAAGGATAGTCTGAAGGTTTCGAGAGGTGCACTAGTTCTTATGAAAGGAGATGTGTTCCGAAATCTGTATTTGCTGAAAGGAACCATAGTTCTTGGAGAGTCGTGTGTTGGAGTAGATAGTTCTCGTGCATTGGATGCCACAAGGCTTTGACATCTCAGGTTGTGTCATATTTCAGAGAAGAGCTTAGAGTTGCTTTGGAGACGAAAGATGATCAAAGGAGAAACCTTCGACAAGATGGACTTTTGCCAGGAGTGTGTTCGGTAAGCAAACTAAAGTAATTTTTGGAGTTGGACTCCGTAGATCGAGCCGAGTACTTTAGTACGTGCATACAGATGTTTGTGGACCGGTTGCTACTCCTCTTGGAGGAGCAAAATATTCCCTTTCATTGATGATTTTTCTCGAAAAGTGGTTGTATGTGATGAAGGCCAAATCAGAGAGCTTTGAAAAGTTCAATGACTGAAAAACGCTTGTTGAGAATCAATCTGGTTCTAGATTGAAGGTGCTAAGATATGATAATAGCGGTGAATTTGTCTTTAGGGAGTTCCTCGATTTCTGTAGACAGCATGACATTCAGAGACATTTTACTACACCCGATGATCCACAATCCAATGACGTTGCAGAAAGGATGAACATGACTCTACTGGAGAAGGTTCGTTGCTTGAAATTGACGGCGGGCTTGTCTAGAGGCTTTTGGGCTAAGACATTATCAACTGCGGCGCATATTATAAGTCTAATTTCGTGCTTAGTCATAGATGAGAAGATTCTAGAGGAAAAATGGAGAGGTAAAGCGGTGTATCTTGATTACTTTCGAATTTTTGATTGTCCTGTGTAAGTCACCATACAAATGATGAGAAGTTGGAGGCTAGAGCATATAAGGGCATACTAATGGGATACACCGATGGTATCAAAGGGTATCGAATTTGGAACTCTGTTGATCGGAAGATTGTTCATTCCAGACATGTTACTTTTGATGAGTCTGCTATGTTCAAATCCGAAGGAGAAGCTACCTACCACATCAGAAGATTCTGATAGGCCTAAGGAGATGGAAGAAGGTCCCGTGTTCCAGCCAAATAGTAGAGTTGTTATTGATGCTGTCGAGAAAAACGCAGTTGATGAAACATCATAGGATAGTCCACAGGTTCTTTCTAGTAGTGCTGGTGATGTGCATGAATCTAGATGAAGTTCGGTTCAAGGTGGAGCTGAAAGGAGTTTAGGCGAAGTAGTACCTATCCGGCTCAGTTGTAGGACTATTAGACCGCGTGAAAGGTGTGGTGATTGGCAGTTTGTGAACTTAGCCTTGTTGATCAGTTTGACTATGCTCTTTTTATGGTTCTTGAGGAGTCGCTCGACCTTGATGAAGCTTTGAAGTCATGTGACTGTTCGAAGTGGATGTGCGCTATGGAAGAGGAGTTAGAGTCGTTGAAGAAGAACAAGACTTGGGATTTGGTAACATCTCCTCAAAAAAGCCGAGCCATAGGTTGCAAATGAGTATTCAAGGTGAAGGATGATGTGAGATATAAAGCTAAACTAGTTGCTAAAGGGTTTTCACAAAGAAAGAGATTAGAGTATGATGAGATATTCTCTTCAGTAGTGAGACATACATCCATCCGCATTCTGCTCGCTATCGTCGCAACTCATGACTTGGAGCTATAGCAACTAGACGTGAAAACCGCTTTATTGCATGGAGACTTGGATGAGACCATCTACATGAAGCAGCCGGAAGGATTTGTTGTAGATGGGAGGGAAAATTGGGTTTGCAAATTGAAGAAGTCATTGTATGGACTTAAGCAGTCGTCTAGACAATGGTACAAGAGGTTTGACTTTTTTATGCTTTCACTTGGTTTTGATCGTAGCATCAAATGCGCTTGTGTGTACTTCAAGCATTTAAAGAATGGTAGATGGGTGTACCTACTCTTGTACATAGATGATATGTTGATTGCTTCCAAGGATAAGGCTGAAATCGATAGTTTGAAGCTAAAGCTGAAAGCGGAATTCGTAATGAAAGAACTTGAAAAAGCAAAGAAAATTTTGGGTATGTAAATCTAAAGGGATAGAAAGCTAGGACTTTTAAGCTTCACTCAAAAGGAGTACATTCGAAAGGTGCTTGCACGGTTTAGCATGGAAGGTGCAAAGACAATCAGCACACTCATGGCTTCACACAAACAGTTTTCTAGTAAACGCCCTTCGATCTCGGAAAAGGACAAGGTTTATATGATGAAGGTCTCATATGCAAGTGCAGTTGGCAGCTTGATGTATGCAATGGTCTGCACTGGGCCTGACATTGCACAGGCTGTTGGATTGGTGAGTAGGTTCATGGTGAATTCAGGAAAGACGCATTGGGAAGCAGTGAAGTGTATCTTTAGATACCTTAGAGGAACTTCAAACCATGGACATGTCTTTGGCGGTAGAGGAAGAGATTTCAGCTTGGTTGGATTTTGCGATTCCGACTATGCCGGTGATAGAGATCGAAGGAAGTCAACCTCCATATATGTGTTCACTATTGGTGGGACATCGATCAGTTGGAGAGCGAGTTTGCAGACGATTGTGGCTTTGTCCACTACATAGGCAGAGCTCATAGCTGCGGTTGAAGCAGCTAAGAAGACATTTTAGTTAAGGCGATTGTTGTGTGATTTGGGCTTCGTATACGAAGGAGTGAATGTGTACTGTGACAGTCCGAGTGCAATTTACTTAGCGGAAAATCTGTCGTTCAGCTCAAGGATGAAGCATATTGAGGTGAGAGAGTCGTTCCTTGTCTCGATAAATGAAGAGAAGCTAGTTCGTCTTCAGAAAGTTCACACAAAGGAGAATGCAGCAAACATGTTTACCAAGTCGTTGCCTGTTACTAAGTTCGAGCATTGCTCGGACTTGATTCGCTTAATGAAGTGCTAGGTGCCACAGGGTGATACAGGGAAGAATTGAGATGGTTCATGGAGACGTTTGTTTTCATGGTGGCGATTGATAGGTTCTACACAGACTGGGTACTTCAAACACTTTGTTGACCGACGGTGTCCTTGCCGGAGTTCGTTGACAGAGTGTAATGAGTGATGACATTGCCGAAGCTCATTGGGTAAATATCCATTGCTTGGAGCATGAAGGTGCAGATGAAGTTGGAAGACTTATATGGAATTCAGTATCAAGGTGAATATTGTTGAATTTAATACCTGAAATTCCAACTCGAAGAAAGAGGCAGAGGAGGAATTCACGGGGCTGGAAACCCTAGCTGGAACGGCATTGAGGAGGACCGAACCAAGATGGTGGTCCGACGGTGTTCGTTCGGTGGAGCTAGGGTTTGGTCCGGTGAGGATTTGAGGATATCGTTTGGGATTTGGAGCGGTATGAAGGTAAGAGGTTTTGGTTCGGTGATTTGGTGAAGGAGAAGTATGGAGCGATGTTGGTTGGGGAAGACCGAACAAAATTTTTCGTTCGATGGTTCGAGAATGCCGCTCCATTTGGAGTGGTGGTGCTTGTGTAATGCCGAACCAAATTTTTGGTTCGGTATTGTGCCGCTCCAGTTTGCTTACCGGTCCAGATTTGAGACGTTGAAGGCCGAATCAAATATTTGGTTCGGTGTTAGAGCATGCCGATCCAAATCATACCGGACCAACCATGTGTGCTGCTTGCCGGATCAGATGATTGCCGAACCGAGTAGTACCGCTCCAGATGTTTGGTTCGGGAATTGGCAGTTGCCGGTCTAGATTTGAAGAGCACTGTGCCGAATCAGATTGATATGGGCTTTGCCAGTTCAGATAGATGTCGAACCATTTTTGGTGTTTGCCGAACCAAACCCCATGGCTGCTATATAGCAGCTACCCCTCCTCATACTTTCACTCTATAAATTAGGGGTGGGCGCGAGTCGGTTTGGTGTGGTTTGAGGTTCAAACCGCTTCCGCACCGCATCAAACGGTTAATAAAAAATACAAACCATTATATTAATTTTTTAAACGGTTTGGTTTGAATGTAATACTGTTCGGTCCGGTCCGGTTTGAACCCATATTAAATATGAAATAAGAGAATTACTTTCATCAACAATCAATTTACGAATGCAGCTGTGTGAAACTTTTGCACTTAAAGGTTAAACATATAATGTTATACTGAAATGAAAGACTGGTCCTTAATTGTATGAATATTTCAATTTGACATTTACCTACAAGTGAGATTTTTTTGGTAGATTAACCAAACGTCAACATTAATCAATGCATAATCATTAAGCAAAATGACTAGGATTATAATTAACATTTATCCAAAAAAAATGAGATGAAAAATATTATACTAAAACTATAACTTCTTTCTTTATGACAGCGATTATTATTAATATATAACAACAACATACGCTAAAAATAGAATGTACATCGTTAAAATCTAAAATAAGATAGGAGTTGCTTATATTTTTATCATAAGATTACTGATGTAAATTTTCGGTTCGGTTCGGTTCGGTTTAATATGGTTGGTTCAATTGTCCAAACCGCAACCGAATCGTATCAATGCGGGTCGGTCCGGTTTGGGCTATCTGCTTCAGTTAGAAGATTCAGTGTGGGTTTCCGCATCGTTTTTGCGGTCCGATGCGGACGGTTTCCGTATAGCGATGCAGTTTATGCCCACCCCTACTATAAATAGTGGAGGTTCTGGACAACAATGGCAGTCATTCTAGAGAGCTAAAACTCCGTAGAATTTTGTTTGTATTGTTAATTCTTCTTATGTATAGCATTCAAAAGTGAATCAATCTTGTAACTTTAATCTTTCTGTGATTAATAAAATCTTCTCTTTTTAAGTGGACGTACACTGCCTCGTGATAGTGAAACCACTATAAATATTGGTGTTATTTATTTTTCCGCATTGCATTGATCTGTGACTGTCTGTTGATGTTTATCTCTGTTTGTTTCATCTCACTATAATCACAATCCAGTTGTTTTCCGCTGCATTGGGTTTTTTATTCGTATAAACGGATCATTTGAAGGGATTTTTCCCAGCAGTTTGGTTATACATTTGTTATACTTCTACTGAAGATGTTTGCTCTAAAAGGGAAAGGGAAAAAGAAAAAAGTTTAGTGGTACTCACCAACATTAGGTCCATCTAAGAAATTTGGTGGAGACTGATAAACCCAGGAACTCCTTCAATGTTAACTGATATTTTTGTACATACTTAGCTATGACGTCCGACTTAACTTCATTATGCATTGCTACATTTATTGTGTTTTAATTGTCTTAGCAGTACAAGGTTATTAACCATGTGCCCTGCAATTGAGCATCCTTTTTCTTTTCTTTTTGTAGTACACGGGAACATGGGTTACATATTGATGAAGTACTGCGAAGACTCAACCTACCAAAGAATAAGATCATGTAACTCTTAATCCGTCCCTCTCTCTCTTTTGTAATGCTTTTTCACCCATAACTAGTGATTTAAATTAACCAGGGATGCAGTTAACTACCTAGTTGATGTTGGACTCATATACTCAACAATCGATGAATACCACTTCAAATCAGCAAGCGACAGCTATTAGTAGCTTCATCTTTAGTTCAGTTACTTACAAAACACTGATGATCGAATTATGCAAAGTCAAATCCTTTCTACAGTATAAACCATAAAGCAGTTTTAATAACTTGCTGGCGAGTACAGATTACAAACAGTAATAGCAACTCAAGTTTGTTATTTTGGTTGGAATTGGGCCCTTTTCATGAATGCAGTTAAATGAATGAGTGCATAATTAAACAGTTGAGATCGACTATACGTTGCCCAATTGAATTGTCACTTGTTTATAGCTTAGTTGTGAATATCGACACACTGCAAAAGGCATATGCAAGTTAATGCCTTCCATTTTTATATAATCTTAGTTGATTAGGTAGGTTTGACTTCTATAACCAACCTCTTATTCTTGTCCTCTTCTTTCTGTAACTAAGATTGTGTAGCAGCTGTGTTATTTGTGCGACATAACTTTTGTTTAGGAGTATTATTAAATCTTGGAACATGGATGATTGAGACCAAACACACTTCTTTAAGTATAAATTCGAGTTACAATTTTTTATATCAAAACTTAATCTATGAATGATTGATGATGATAACATAATCTGGTGTGAACATATGTCAGGCGGATAGTCCATCCAGCTGTTTCTGAAAATCATTTGGCATATAATTTACAAACTTGTAGCAAGTTTGATAAACTACATGTTACTTCCTACATTTTTAATATATAACCGAGTATAAGATGTATTCAAAGGTATCTTCTTTACATGAGTTATGCTCTTGCTGGCGGTCACGAAACCTTTTACATTCATTTAATTTAATATGGTCTGCAGTAACATATTTCTCTTAGGTACTCCAAGCTTGTTGTGGTCCGCTCGTTCGTAACGTCCAAACGTGGTTGATCCCTTTTTCAGTTCCGTTTGATGAATGTTGGAATGAGGTACGTTGGTGTTCGACGCGTCCTCGTTAATAACTTGTGCAACTGAAATCTGTTTGAAATGTTTTTTTTAGTTGTGATTGTATCGAAGTGTTCTACGTCATGGAGTTTGTTTGAACTGAATCCGAGTAATTTAACATTTAAAATTTATTTATTTGAATTTAAAAATGTATTTGTCTACTTCAATGAAATTCCGTAATTTATTTCGTGTTATTTGCAATTATTAAACATATATTACACAATTAAAAACAAATAATTAAATGATTATAAGTCAATTAAATAAAAAGTTATAACTTAAATATTCCGTTCGTATCTTCAAATGCATTCTTCGTTCACTCAAATGCTCTGTTCAAATATTTTTTTTTTCATCGCAAACGGACCCTTAACCTGTTGTTGCTAAGCATGTGATATGTTTATTTTAAATTTAACATCTTTCAGCATCCTAATACTTTGTTTGAACTGGCCAACAAGGAATCTGTGGATTATTAAACTGATTGATTTCATCTGTATGCAAATGTCGATTTTGCTTAATTAATCAATGCAAGCAGTTAACCATAGGCTTGTCCTTTTCGTTTTCTTCTTGGGAGTATGGCTTTACTTTAGTACTACATCTCAATTGCTTTTCTGTATTGCAATCACTTTAGTATTTATTATTAGGTTACGTCAATCAATAATGGAGTCAGTGGATTGAGTCAAAAATTCAGGTATGAATCGGCATGCGTGAAAAGTACAAAAATCAAAGAGCTTATTAGGACCAAACTAGATACACTAGCTTCCTAACCCAATGTCCCTAGCTTTACTGTCTCTGCAGCAATTTACTGTATCAAACCTTATCTGCACTAAATTTGAAGTATCTTTGTACTGTTGTGCGTATGTTTTACAGTATTATGTATCAACCATAAGTTTTGGGTTTACAATTACTGCTCATACAACTTAACTGCATGAGGTGGTCAGCATCATTGCTTATTAGACAGAAAATGGAAACCACTCTTTGTGAGCCCATACATTTAAAAATGCAGATTTTGGCAACTGCCCATCCTCATTTTCACATGATTTTTCACATAAAGTAGATTGTGATGTTCACTGTTTCTCCGTAGCCTTTTCGTTTCATAATTTGGAGCTGCGTTGTAAATCTTCAACTACCTCCAACTACATTATATATGAGGTAACATATCTCATTCATGTTCATTTTCGCCTTTTTCTTGCTTTCTGAACTCAATTAATATTTCAATAAAGTAACTTTATATATACTTCCAAATCATATTAACTATGGCTTTGTGGTACATATGGCTGAAATAATTAGAAAGGTAATCAATGCGGAGTAAAGAAACAGCACTTCAAAAATCCCCTTTGACACAAGATGGTGCTTTATATATACATTCAGCCTTGCACCCTCGAGGGGCAATTTAGCTAACTAAATATTTTACACATAAAACTTGACAATGCTAGCTACGTAAATGCAATTTTATAATTACTTAAGAACTTTTTAAAGATGATGAAGATGATGTAGGGCTTTCACATTCATCGATATCACAATCTTCAAGGTCATCGAAGCCCCAAAATTCTTCCTCGTCTTCATCTTCTGGCATTTTCCAAGTTTCAGGCAATATCCCATCACCTTCGATTAAATTCAATACCTGTCACAGTATTTCAATTTGTCGTTATTGCATGATGATCATAAAAATACGACTAAGGTAATATTATAATTCTACAAAATCCTTAGATAAAGAGACTGACGTGTGTCGTGTAAATGCATTAACTTGATAAGCTAGTTTTTCTAGCTTATAAAATAATTAACGTTCTCTATTCCTAACAGCTTTAAAAGTTAAAACTAATAGTAGATGCATGTGTTAGAATCTCTTGTCTTTCAATCTTTATAACCACATTTCTGACCTACCATGCAATAAAAATATAGCTATCATGAGCTAATCCGTGACTTTCAGGAGATCTAAAATATAAACGCCCAATTGTATAACTGGCCAAACTAGCATTTGATATTGAGTCATAGGGACATTTTCATTTGCCATGTTAAATTTGACTGCCGTCTACTGAAATTATATATTTTTCTAGCGAAGTATCATAAAAGATTAGCAGGATTAGTTTCGATATACTGATTCCAGAGCATACAGTTTAAAAGACACGGCTCGTTGTAGTATGTGCAAAATAGAATTAATGTTCCTTTCGACTGCTAGCTAGCTAAGCTGACCTGTTACTGTTATTACAAAAAGTTGACAGAACGATGGCGTACCCTTTTTTTGGAATTTTCCACGCTTCTTTATAGCATACTTGTCCAACAAGCTATATGTAATAGTACTTTTGTCTAAGAATATAAATATGTCGGAACTTAATACACATTACATAGTAAACTTGTAATTTATCAGATGCATTTTTACGGTACATTTTATGTCTAATATTTTGAACTCAATATAGGTAAGCTACAATACAGCATACAGTATTGGTTATAATACTTAGTACTATGGTATAATAATAATAATTCTTGTAGCAAGTAGTCATTAATCAGATGGTAGTGTACGTCATACTTTTGTATAATAAGAGGATGTATACAGCTGTGCTCTACCAATGCTACCGTGTCTATTTTGTCCACGTTAATACTTAAAAGAGATAATTGTTAGTTCAGAAATACCTATTTGTATGTATAAAAAAGTAAGTTCAAGAGCTGATCAAAACAGAATTCAATGTTTACCAAATTGCACATTCAAGGAAAAGGAGAAAACAATTTGATTCCTACACAACTATAACAACGCACATTATAATCTAATTTTTACTCTAATGGAAATGGTCATCAGACTTAAATTAATTTTGATAATGACAATTGTTGCCACCAAATTACATGCATTTGACATTTCACCCGAGATTTATAACTAGGAAAGAGAGACTTCTAATTTCCTCAGCACGTTTTAAAAAGTAATTAGAATTTTTTCTCATTAATAAAACATAACATAAAACAAAACTGCAATCAAATAGGAAATTACCTCGGTCATAGAAGCTCGCCAAGCTGCAGATGGTCTAATGCAAAGTGAAGCAACGAAACTGAGTCTTTTTAACTGTTCAGCATTATACTTCTCTCCCAATTTTGGATCCACTAAAATGTGTGTCATCTCACTATTCAAATATGGTTTAACCTTCAATCATAAAGTAAAGATAAAATCAGTATTGATTCTGTAAAAATGTTGAAGACTGTAACAAATTATAGTGTGATTACCCAACTAAGCAAGCTCTTATGAGACCCATCCACTGGTTTCCTCCCCGATAGAACCTCCAACACGAACACCCCAAACGCAAACACATCCGTCTTTTCATCGACTATCCCATGCATGAAATATTCCGGCGCTAAACACCTGGCAGCAATCATCAATAAACTTCAGTGTTGTTAACATAAATATACCAAGTAAAACATAGGAGTAGCAAGCAACTAATTAACCAACCCAAATGTGCCTTCAATAGGCGCAACAGCGCGATGAGTCCACTCAGAAGGCAACCACCTCGCAAGCCCAAAATCAGAAATCTGAGGTTCAAAATCAGTCGTAAGAAGCACATTGGAGGTTTTTATATCCCTATGTATGATTCTTCTCTGGCACCCTTTATGCAGATAGTGCAATCCTCTAGCAGTCCCAACCACAACCTTGTACCGAACCTCCCACGGCATTGCTGGCGAACCCCGATCATGTAAACATGTAGAGACAGAACCAAGAGAAGAGAATTCGAATACCAGATGAAGGTCGCGATCAATGCAACAGCCAAGAAGCGCAGAAACGTTTGGATGGTCGACGTGACCGACCGTGCCGAGCTCGGTCAGGAACTCCTTCTCTCTTTGCTCGTCGGTGGAGGCGTTTGTTAACCTTTTCACTGCGATGTTTGTTCCGTTTTGGAGCACTCCTCTGTATACTTCTGCGTATCCGCCTCTTCCGACTAGGTTGTTCTGATGGAAGCCGTTTGTGGCTTGGTGGATTTCGTGGAAGGAGAAGCATTTCCAGTTTGGCTTTCTAGGGGACGCGATTAGAATCTCGTCTTGGAAGACTTCGTCGTCTTCTTCTACTGCTGTTGCTGATGGCGGTGGTTTGTTTAGCCAGTGGCCGATGAACAGGCGCTTCAGGCTTCGGCTTTTCAGGGAAAGATGGCGCATTTTTTGGAAATGGCTTTATCTGATTTTGCGATGTGTGTTGGATGGGAAGATGGAGGAGTTAAAGCGTTTTTGGTTTTGGAGGAATATGAAACAGTAGTCAAATAGAGCAGTGATGGTGTGGCTTTGTTTAGGAACTAAAGTTGAGACATTTATTGTTAGAAACTTGTAGGCAAACGTTTTTTTAAAAAAATAATAATAATTTAGTTTAAATAATTGGTTCTGTTTTTTATTCTTATTATTCTCTGCGGTGTATTCATATTTCCTTTTTTAATTTTACTTATAATTGTTGGAGAGATTTTTTTTATTGTTCCAGGAATTGTGATTTTGTGCACAGCTGTTTCCATTGTGATGATGGAGGGAATATGGAAGGACAATTCATCTTTACCATCTGATTTTTCACTGTGTTGACAAGTATACGTAGCAAAGACAATGATTGATCGTGCTGACAAGGACTGTCTGCAAGTCTTTTAACTGGATAAAGCAGATTTATAAGGAAAAAAGCATCAGACATGTTGGACAAATTAACAGAGGTTTCAAAAATTTTATTGTCCAATGTGGGAAAAATAATCTTTATATAATAGTTTACAAGTTAGATTAATGGATTGTTAAAAAGATTTCAATCCAGGATAAGATTGAATCCTTTTTTTTTTTAATATTTGTAAAATTGTTACGAGTTGATGCGTAGTGTATTTTAAGGACAATTTGGATAGACTCCTAACATAGTACTGTATCAGCGATATGATGCGATTTTGCGTGTATTATTAAGTATGTTGATGTCATTTTTCTTTCAAAATTTAACGAATTTGCTTAAAAATAGTTAACAATTTTATTCCCGTTAATGTTCGAAAATCCTTTCTGTATTAAAAGGAAAGGAGTCGATCTGACACGGTATGTTATGGTTTATAATGTAAACTTTTTATAGCCAGAGGATAAGTTCTCGTGCAGATTGAGGACTTGTTTTAAATTTGACCTGCGAGCATGAACAAATGCACATGTAAATCAAAGCTTAACCACTATTAAATTTTAGAGAGTGTGAGAAGCTAAAAATGTCCTTAAAGTTCAAGCAAAGTTCAAAAAGAGCCGAGACGAAAATAACTGTTCATAATTTATACAAATAAATTTTATATTAAATAGTTAAGGGCCAGTACCTCAAGTGGTTAGAAGTATTACATTTTAAACAAAGATTTTAAATGTTATGAATTCGAATACCTATAAAAAAATGCTCTGCTAATTAAAACAACTCTAATTTGTATGCATAAAAAGAGTTGATATCCAAAAAGCCTCCGCGTAAATTTATTACCATTAACATCCAAAATTCCTTTCATTATACTAAGATGGAGTCATTGAGACACCTTAAACTTGTGTTGTATGTTATAAATTATAATATAATCCTTTTATAGTTAGAGGATAAATTCTTGTGTAGATTGAGAACTTTTTTTTTTGAGATCATGGGGAACCTTAAGGTCATGGTATTAATTGATACTCACTTAAGTAAACCCCACGCCGTGTGTCCACCCCGCTTTTATTTAGTCGTCGCACACGAATGCTTAAGGTTGAAACTCCCACTGATGGTTTGACGTTGGGATTCGAACATGCCCGGACACAGTCCTTTGGTTCCCATCTCCCACCTCCCAAAGCAACCGAGCTACGAACGACGGGTGTGTAGATTGAGAACTTGTTTTAAATTCTAGATTTATTCGCAAGCATGAACAAATGCACATGGAAACCAAAAGCTTAGGACCCATTAAAACTTTGGAGAGCGTTGGACGCTAAGAATGTCCCTAGAGTCCAAGCTAAGCTCAGGCAGAGCCTAGATGAAAATAAGCGTTCGCTGCATAATTTAATACAATAGTTGTTAACAAATTACTTTTTGTGGTAGATTACTTTAGGTTGTATTTCAAAACTATTTAAAACATAACTTAAAAATAAATGGAATAAGAAGTAAAAGGAATAACCATTGAAATCAAAGTCTAAAGAAGCGAAGAGTTAACGAGTAATTATTATCGTATTAATGTGAACTCATGCTACGCATACGAGGTTCACTTAATAATTTATTTAGAGTAAATCAGAACAGTTGACATTGAATTCATAGAACTGGGCTACTATACCCCTGTAATAATAATGCCAAAATTTAATGCATCATAGTCTAAAGTATTTAATGTCGAAAATAATACTTTGCGGCATTACTTCCTTAAGCTATGGCGTCAAATAGAAAGTGTGCTGCATTGTTTAAAACCATGGTGAAAACTTACGGCATCAATGCCACACGTTATGAATTTCAAAACAAAGAAACAATGGATGTCGGCATAGTTTTAATATGTTACGAGATTACCAATGTCGACATTGATTCAATGCCCAAGGTCTATAATACTCCAACCAGAACCGATTCATTTCATACCAACCGAGTTGATATCGTAGGCATGTTAATGTCGCTGGGGTTCGGCATAAACGTTGGCAATACGGCAATATCGTAATTATTATAAAAACTGTTTTATTTCTATTAAAAACGATTACTTTTCACCACCCCTTAATCCTTGTCAATTTTCTATTGATTAAAACGATCTTTATCAAATTTCTTTTTAGAAAAACCGCCACAACCTATTTATCTTCTCAAAAATTCGTTTCGCACCCCTTAATCAATATTAGTTATTTAATAATAATTATAAGTTTTTCTAGCTTATTAAATTCATAATAATCCATAATTACATGGGAAAATCCTCAAAAATCACCATAAATCAAAATTAACATATTCTTTAACATATAAAAATTTTGGAACGAAAATATTTATTTAATTATTTTTAATAATTAAAATCTAATATAAATGCCCTTTCGTTCTTAGGAAATTCATAAAATATTCTCATTATTTTGGAAAATTATGAAATTAAAATTCGTCTCCAAAATTATGTTTTACACAACATGCCCAAAAATAAAATCATTTGGAGATCATAAATTAAGGTTTTGTCCATAAACCTATCATAATAATTTCATAAAAATTCCAAAATTTCATTATTTAACCAAACAATGGTAAAAACCTAACATGTCCCATCATAACAACATCAACGAACCAAAACCAATCAGATCTGAAACCAAACAAGCATAAAATTTGAGATGGTTTATTTTGTTCATCTTAATTTGGATAATGGAGTTGAGATTTGATGGAGAATGTTTTCCCTAGGTTTTTCTTTTGAAATTTCCTTAGCTTTCTTCTTGAGCCTCGATGTTCTTTTACTTTGACTGTTTTTCACTTGTAAAACTGAGGATGATATGGGAGAGGGAGGTTTTAGGGATAAAAGATGGATCTATTCCTATTATTCCCTTCATACATATTCTTTTATATGTTAAGTTTTAAAAAACATTAATAGTTGATTAGTTAAGGCCCGACCTTGTTAATTATCAAATCTCATCCGCCTTATCTTGCTACATATTGCATTATTCTATTTAATTTATCTAATTAAATTTCTCGCATAGTGTTAATTTAAATTAGGAGTGTTACAGGCTCCCCTCCTTACAGAATTTCGTCCTCGAAATTACGTTAAGGATAATAACAAGCATATCAATCATGCAAACATCTGTAACATACTAACATCACATAACAACAATACTAGCCTACCTGACTAGCAAAAAGCCTATATATAACAAATATAGAACATACCATTAGAACAATGTAGGATAAGTCTCTTTAATTCTATCTTACAGCTCCCAAGTACAAATTTTTTTCATTGTCACTCTACCGGACTTTTACTAACTTGATTGTCTTGTTCCTCAACCTCTTCTTATCTCTCGCCACAACTCACACTTGTTTCCTAACAAAAATTATATCTAGTTCCACTACTAAACCTTCCAATGCAGTCGAAGTAATAGTAGTATTTGGATCATGTATATACTTTTTAAAATGAGAGACATGAAACACGTTATAGGCTCTTGCAAACTGTTCGATAACTCTATTTTATAAGTGAGTTTTCCGATCCTTTATGTGGAAATGAACCTACGTATTTATCTCGGTGCCAACTTGCCTGTCTTTTCAAACCATACCACACCCTTCATCGGTGATACTTTAACAAAAATATTGTCTCCAACTAAAAACTCTAAATCCTTACACCTCTTATCCGCATAACTTTTCTACTTAGGCTGAGCTTCTTTCATCCATACTCAGATCAACTCAATCTTTTCCATGGCTTTTCTTACCATATCTGGACCAAGAACCATCAATCAACCTGTCTCCAGTCTCTGACCAACATGCTGATGATTTGCATAGCCTTTTATACAAAGCTTCGAAAGGCGTCATTCCTATACTTGTCTGATAACTATTATTATAGGAAAACTCAACCAAGTGCTTTGGTCTTCCTATGACCCACCAAAATCCAGTGCACAAGCTCTCAACAAATCTTCAAGTACTTTATTGACTCTCTTTGTCCACCTATCTGTATGTGGGTGATAAGCGGTATTCATCTTAAGCTTGGTACCTAATACCTCTTGCAGACTCTTCCAAAACTCACTAGTAAACAAAGTAACTCTGTCATTGACTATACTACCAGGAATTCCTTGCAGTATAATAATATTCTTCATAAATAACTTAGCCAATACAAGTACCGTCCTTGTCGACTTAACGAGAATGAAGTGTGCACTCTTGGTCAGTCCATCCATTATAACCCAAGTACTTTCGTTTCCCATATTCGACCTTGGCAGCCCGTCAATAAAATTCATGGATATAGAATCTAATTTTCAAACCGGTATATCTAACGGTTAAAGCAATCCAACTTGTCTTTTGATGCTCGGCTTTCAGGCAGTTCAAACATTGCTTTACCCATAAGCCTACATCCTTTTTCATACCTTCCCAGAAGAAACTCCTCTTCATATCCTGATACATCTTAGTTCCTCCGAAATGAATAGTAAACTTCAATCGATGACACTCCCTAAGAACTTCCTTCCTTAGGTCACCAACATCTGGAACACACAATCGTCCCTTCATTCTTAACCATCCATTCTGGTAAAGACTAAAATCCTTTAGGTCGCCAGTCTTAGTTTCTCCTTCCAATCTTCTAATCCTTTCGGCTAGCAATGGATCATCTTTCTGTTTAAAGCAATCCTTTCAATCCATACTGGTCGAACTTCTAAACATGACAATATGTCGGTACTTTGACTAGAACTAGCAGTCGATCTTAACTGCACACTACAAGTAGTCAACACCTCTAAATCTTTCCATTCTACCAACATAGTTAACACCACATTTTGATGTTTTCTGTTAAGTGCATCAGCAAATGTATTTCCTTTCACCAGCGTATACTCAATACTGAAATCATAAGCTACTAAAAACTCCAGCCATCTCTACTATCTTATATTCAACTCTTTTTGAGCGAATAAATACCTCAAATGCTTATGATCCATATACAACTCAAATCATTCTCCCAAAAGATAGTGTCTTCACACTTTCAAAGCAAAGATTACAGTTTCCTCCAAATCATGAGTCGGATATCCAACTTCATGCGGTCTGAGCTATCAAGAAGCATAGGCAATCACTTTACCCCTTTGCATTAACACAGCTCCTAATCTTGTTCCGTACGCATTTGTATACACCACTAAATCCGAATTACCATCTAGTACAACTAACACAGTTGCATTGGTCAATAAATACTTTTAACTTAAGGAATGCTTCCTCACATTTATCGGACCAAATGCTTCACGTCCTTCCTGGTTAGTTTAATCAGAGGCATTTCTATTTGAGAGAAATCCTTCATGAATCTCCAGTAATAGCCAACTAATCCAAGGAAACTCCTTATCTCGATCACCATCTCGGGTCTCTTTCAATTATTTACAGTTTCAATCTTAGCTGCATCCACAGAAAACCCTTCTTCTGAAACTACAGGACCAAGAAATTTCACTTCACTTTTCCAGAAATGACACTTCAAAAACTTCATTTTTAGTTGATGCTACCTCAACGCCTCAAGCACTATTATAAGATGAATCTCATGATCTCTTTCATCCTTAGAATATATCAAAATGTCATTTACGAACACCAATACGAACCTATCCAAGTGCTCTCGAAAAATCTGGTTCATGAGGTCTATGAGTCAGCAGAATATGGATCTTAAGGATAAATTAACACTAGAGGGGGGGGTGAATAGTGTTTAATGGATTATATGAATTTATTTCAAATTCTTTAATATTTTATTTGGAATGATGTAATTAACAATCACAGAAGCAAAATACAGATAAAAGTAAATGCAGTAAAAGTAAAAAGAAAATAACACACTAGGATTTTATACTGGTTCGGAGTTACCCTACATCCATTCCCCGCACAATTCCTTGTGCAGATTTCTTTTCAACTAGTAAATGCAAATACAATCTCGATTTCAAGGTTTCGAGACACGGCCTCCAGAATCCCGACCTCTGATAGAGTCACTTGATTTTCGAGATACAAGCACACCCACTATATTTATAGGCTACTAAGCACACCCAATTGATTTTACAGGCTACAATCACACCTATTTTGATTTCAGGGATACCAAGCACACCACAGAGTATAAGAGTATGATTTGATAGAGTTTACAGACTCATATATTCAATCTTTATTACAATTGATCCTATAACTCTTGAATAACACTTTGATCTTGAGAGAGATGAGAGAAATCAGAGAGTAGATGAACGAGAATCAAATTAGTAATAATTGAATTTGATTATGGTTGAATTTCGGCAGAGTTTTGGTAAAAACTGATATAGAAATCAAGAGAGTGAAAAGAGGAGATAAAAATAAGAAAGTAGTTAATAAAAACTCGTTTGGAAGTCTGGTATATATAAGAAAACAACGGTCATATCCATTCGAGAAGAGATACGACGAAAATACACTTCCATTCAAATTTGAATTTTGAATTTTACGGCCACTACGTCAACATACATGGATATGTTATGTCGACATATCCCTTTGTATTTTGGAAAACACTTTAAAAGTATTATTTTCAAAATTCGTTGCCTTGTAAAATAATTTGATACTTTGTAGATTAATTTAAATATAGTTATACACATCTTAATCAAAATATAACTTAATAAAACTTAAAATAATTTTGAAAGATTTAATAAGAATATTCAATAATATATATATATCAATATAATTAGAACTTATAAAAATATAAACAAAATTTCAATATATATATATAAACTTATAAATGTTAAAATGATTTTTTATAAGTAAGAGATTGAAAATCATTTTGGGAAAGATTATTTTAAAAATGGATTATTTGAAAAACAATTTAAAACAAAATTAGAGAAGGTGAGAGAGATTAGAAAAGTGCTATCAATATTTTAACATAAATTCTATGACTCTATAACTTATCTAGAATATCTTGAAATCTTGAACTCTTCAATACTCATGAGTCTTCATTCTTGAACTCTTGAAACTTTATATCAGCATCTAGAATATACTCTTGATATTAACATCTTGATACTGTACAGTCTTCTTAATCAATACCTGTCTAATATCTTGCACTATATACTATATATATTTGATAAAATATTAGTATCTATATTTTATATAATGTCTTATAGTTGTTATCATCAAAACTGAAACCTAAAGTACTAACAATCTCCTCCATTTTTACGATGATAACTTTGTATATAAAATATAAAATAACTTCCCTTGGGTTACAAACTCCCCCTTAATCTATGTCTAGATTTTATATATTTATTCTACTTTGTCATCAACAAAAATAACCATCTAAAACTATAACTCTAATACTAACTCTAACTCTCCCTAAATAAAATTTAATCAATATGTATAAGAACTTTATATAATGAAGATGAGAAAGATAATATAAAAACAATAAGTGATACGTAAAATTAGATAATCATGATATAATCATAATCAAGCCAAATTTTGATTTAATCCAACAAAGTTAATGTCAAACAAAAATCAAACAAATCCACACAAATCAAACCAATCAAATCCAAACCGAATCAAGTATTATTATTTATATACAATCAAACCTATTCAAACTAGACATTTCGAGGAACTTCAATCCATCCATCGGTGCCAAAGATTGGATCTGCTTTGATAGCATCCCAATCTTCATCATCTTTGTTGATGCTACACTCTGGATTGGTATGGTTGGTTCTTCTTTGTTCAAAGCAGAAATCATCCACCAAATTGCGTTGAAATGCCTTTCTTGCTTCTTGATCAATTGTATTTAACTCAAGTCTAAATGCCTCTGGTTTCTTAAAATGAAAGTAAGAACGTTCTTGAATGATTCAAGAGTTTGTTCAAGGTTTTCAGTTAGTTTTTGGATAGGAGAAGCCATTGATTTTTATTAGAGTTTATGAATGAAAAGGAATGAAGATAGAAATTGAAAATAATGATTTTCTGAAGTGAATATGTATATACATTAGTAAGACATTGTTCGAAATGAATTGCAGTTTGGTAGTTATTTATTTTTAATTTTCGAATTTTTTTGAAAATCTGGTCGTTATATGTCGACATACATGCTTGGCATATATAGACATATGCACTATAATTTTCAAAACCACTTTATTTTACTTTTCTATTGTATTCGTATGACTTTCCAAAGATAGTTGACGATATATAACAGTAAGAAATAGAATTTTCATTAATAATAAGGATGAGTACAAGAAATAAAAGAAAGATACATGAGATTCAACATAAACTAAAACTAGAAAATCCAAACGCAAAAATAAACAAACAACTAGAAAGATCTGGATGAAGATGAAGAAGAACCACCAAGCTTGCGGATGGTCTTTCCAAAGAATTTATTCATTTTGTTGGAAATTGAAGTAAATCTCTTTTAAAATGATTTCTTAAGCTTCCTTTGATTATGGACGATCTTCTCTTGATTTTTGAGATCCTTTTTAATGGATTTGGTGGCATGTTGATACTTTCCAAAGAAGTATCCTCCTCCTCTTCTTATTCATCCTCCTTGACTTCCATTTCCCTTCCTTCCTTTTCCTCCTCTTCTCTTATTTCATGCTCTTCTTCCCAAGACAACATTTATTCCTTTTCCGCAAGCGTTTCATAAGGCTAGAAAAAAGTTGAAATATGCATAAATAAAATGTTGGCATTGTCAAATATTTTTCGAGGAATTGTTTCCTCTCCTTTAAGGTCAATACCAAAATAGTTGAAAATACAAGTAAGATACACACCATGAAATAGTGTGTTTTCATGTTTAGAAAGATTCTTAGATAAAACTTCATCCAAAATTCCTTAAGACCAATTTATGTCGTATTGACCATAAATGGCGAAATAGCTTTGAAAGCTTTTTGTGTCGGGTTATTATAATTACTCGTTCTAGGGGTGATACTTTGTTGCAAAAGAAGGCTTAAAATTCTTGCTTTTGGATGCAAGTTTTTATTTTTAAATTCAAAATCATCATCACTTTCGGAAACATCATGAATTACTTCATGTTTTTGAAAATCAATTTGAAAATATGAAAGGTTCATTCCACTAGATTTGCATCCAAGAATGTGACCTAAAAGTTCACAATTTAATACAGTTTGTGTCCCTTTGATTCTACTCCAATCTTCTCCTTCTTTGCCATCACAAAACTTTCCTTTTATATTTGCATAAAACATCTTTACTAATTTTGGATAACAAACAAAATCATTTTGAGAAGCATCAATAAAACCAAGAATTTTATTTTGCAAACAAAGATCGAAAAGATCATAAGTAGCAAAATCTTCAAAAATAGCAAATCTTTCGGGAAAATTTTTCTGAATGATAAATACTCAATATAGGCTTGTATGGCTTCTTGATCATTGAAAAGATATTCTTTTATTTTCTTAGAAAGCCTCATGGTTGCGTTAGTATTACTTGAGGATGCCACTGAAGAATAGTTTGAAGAGACAAGAGAGTTTATGATTTTTGAATTTGAAAATAAAAGTGAGAAATGAATGGATAGAGATAGAGTAAGTAAATAGAAAATAAAAAGGCATGTTCTCTGGTCAAAAGACAACATTTCAAAACATAGGAGTTGGTGAAAAGGTGGCGGAAAATTCAAATTTTTAATTTGAATTTGAAATTAAAAATCTGTCTACGTATGTCGACATATGCACATGGGGTATGTCGACATATAGGTCGAAATTTTCAAAAATGATTTTTGTTTAATTAACCCTGTTTATTATATATATATATATATCTCTATTTATAACTATTCTAATTTCAAAAAAATAATTTTAAAATAATTTAAATATATTTTATATTATTATTTTATTATTAAAAAATATTTAAAATATATTCACATAATATTCAACCAATATTATTATTAATCTGTAGGTTATTCCTAACACCCAATAAAGCAACCAAAAGAAAAGAAAAATTCATTCAAGAAATTAAAAAAAATTGATATATTAAAGCGTACCTTTTTCTGATTCATTTCACCATTTTATTTTGAATTATGCATTGCTTTGAATCACACGCTAGCAATTTCTGTATCTGATTCATTATCACTTGAGGATGTATCTAACTCGTCAAATGTTGCAGCATAGGCTCTTCTTCATTTTCAGGATTAATCAGTGTTTGATGTAGTTTTCAGTTTATTGGGATATGGACAGTCTCGTTTTAAATGGCCAGGGTTATCGCTATTATAACACCTAATGCCATTCCGTTTCTACTTCCACTTCCTGGATCTTTATTGTCATTTCTTTTGAATTGTTCATTTTCCTATATTTTAGAAATTTTCTGAAATTCCTTGTCATGAAAGAAATTTCTTCATTGTCATCGCTATCCGAATCCATATTATACGTCATTGCACTAAAAGCTATAGATTTCTTCTCTATTGCTTTGCTTTCTCTCCTGCCCTATATTTGTACTTCAAAAGACATTAAATTGCCAATTAGCTCTTCAATTTTTAGAGTGCTAATGTCATTAGCCTCTTTGATTGTAAGAGTCTTTTGATCCCATTCAGGAGTAAGTGAATTGAAGATTTTTCAAACTTGATCCTCTTCATGAAAACTTTTACCTAGTGCAATAAGTGAGTGTACTATATCTTGGAATCTACTACATATATCAGTTATCGACTCATTTGGACTCATTTTGAATAACCGAAACTGGTTTGTTAACATGGAAATTTTGGTCTGTTTGACCTGATTTGTCCCTTCATGTGTAACTTGCAAAGTTCTCCAAATTTCAAATGCAGACGTACATATAGATACTTTATTAAATTCATTTCTATCTAGTGGAAAATAATATATTCACAGCTTTAGAGTTACTTTGTGCAACTACTTTTCGGTCAGCAGTCCACTGTGCAAAATTAGTTTCGGGTTCAGTGTACTCAGTTTGTGTGATATTCCAAGTGTCTAAACCAATTGACTGTAAATAAATTTTCATTCTACATGACTAATATGTGTAATTATTGCCATTAAAAAGTGGAGGTCTAAGCAGTGGATTGTCCTTCAACAAATGAGTTATTAACAAGTGTATTAATAGTGTTACTGTTATCCCGCCTTTTGGCAAGGCCGTGACACCAAGGAATTGATTGGAAATCAAAAACAGTTCATCTCGGAAAACAGTTATACACAGGTTCGCTATGGATACTGGTAAATTTTGCCCGAGTCCGGATCGAGATACAATTGACAAGACGTGACAAGCAAAGCTACGAAGGCCAACGTTTCAAATTTCAAGTCAAACCGAGTTCGTTTGCTCAAGATATGATCGATGTGAGTTTCATGAAAATCATGCTCATTTTGTATCCATCAATGAGCATCACTTCGTATACATCAGGCAACTATTGTTCGTTTCCATTAAACAAACAGGAAAGGACCTCCTTCGCATCGATCCTGTTCGAATCCATCAACTACACACGGTTTCGTATCGATCAGTAGCAAGTAAGTCCACTTCGTATCCATCCAGATTCACATACTTCGTATCCATAGGAAGCGACCTTCTTCGCATCCGTAATCTTTAACCTGTTCGCATCGATCAACCAACTCCACTCCGTATCCATCAAAACCAAACAAAGCCACTACATTATATCGATCGGCTAGTGATCGATACGAACAGAGTAGTTGCCATCGATACGAACAGGGCAGAGTAGTTTTCGAGTCCATCGTATAAAATTTGGCAGATCGTCCATTTTTCGAAGTTATGGTGTGGACATTTTATCAAAAGCTCTTTGAATCTTTCAAAATATTTTCTAAATGGTTCTCCCTTGAATTGATGAAAATTTACAATTTAGTTTCGGATTCTACTCATTTTTTCCAAAGGGTAGAACTTTTTTAAGAAAGCTTTTATGAATTCTTCCCACGTTTTAATTGAGTTTGATGGTAAGCTGTACAACCATTTTTCAGCGTAATCCGTAAGAGCTGATGGGATTAATCGAAGTTTAATTCCGTTATCGGAAAGCTGTCGGAGTTTAATGGTTACACAAACTTGTTCAAATTTCGTCAAAAAGATGTATGGATCATCGTGCTCGAAATTGCCAAATTTCGGAAGCGTGGCAATATGGTTCGAGTGAATTTCGAAATGGTTACCCGTAGGGGCGGGTAACGTGATGCAAGATGGAATAAAAACTCTATCGGGAAAGATTCTATCCATAAGAATTCGAGGGGCGTTCTCATTATACATTACGGGAGGATCGACTGTTCGAGTCCAACGGTTAGTTGTCGAGTCGCGAGTCCAACGATTTGTTGTTGTGCCACGAGTCCAAGTATTCATGCACAAGCGAAAGTCGAGAATAGAAAGAAGTTAGAAACGAGTTTAGAGAATGATAGAAGATTTGAAAAACGAAGTGAAGAATTGTTTTTTTACAAGGAAGAAAACTATTTACCAAGTGAAATTTATTTTCAAAAGAGAAGTTTGATTTTCGTTTTGTTTTTGGTTTTTCAAATTTTTTTATATGTTTTTTTTATAATTTTTTTTGTTCTTGAATTTTCAAATATTTACCAAAAGGAATTTTTTCAAATTTTTTTTAGAAAATGAAAATTTGACTTTTGTTTTTGTTTTTGAATTTTTTTCTTTTTGAAAGGTTTTTATATTTTTTTTTTGATTGAAAATTTTCAAAGGAAAGGAAAGAAGGAAATTTCGTTTTTTTGGATTAAAAACTAAGTTAAGTAAAATTTACAATTTTTTTGGATTTTGGATTTATTTTAAATATGCATGAACTAATGCAACTAAATGAATGCAAAGGACTTAATTACAATTTTCCATCCTTAGTAGCTCCTAACCCAAAATTGTATAATCACACTTTGTCTTAAATCAATTAAAATATTTCTCAGCCAAGTAACGGGCAGGGATTATCGGTGCACCATGAATCACCGTAGCAATGCAGCCGAAGGTTTAAGTACCTTTAGGGGAACAACCACTATAATATTTACGAATCACCGTAATATTTATAAATGGTTATTACTCTGCCGTAGCCTAGACACCAAAAAATAAAATTGTTCAAAGAAAACAATTGTGAAGATACAATTAAGCCCTAGATGAGCTCGCGACACCCTTAAGTCGAATGTCTAACCTTTATTATTAGTCAAATTCTATGATGAAATGTGTTTGTGGGCTAAGGAAAGGGTGATGAAATCCCTCATCTTATGTGAATTGGGGTATTGCCCTTAGAAAATAAAACAAGATGAGATCAATGCAAAACAAAAATTAAACGTGAATTTACAATGCAACTAAAATGAATTTTGTTTTTGTTTTTGGATTTTGAATTTTATATATTTATATATATATATATATATATATATATATATATATATATATAAATGCAAATGCAAGTAGCCAACAATGCAATTCAAATAAAAACAAAGGAAAAGGGCACGATACCAGAGCGTGCAGAATTATTAGCAATTTTTTTTCGCGGCGATTGTTTAGCAAAGCAATGCAAAGCAGTTATTTTTGACAAGCTAATCTCCCTTTTGATTTCCTGCAACCTGAAATTTCAAACAAAATATATATATAATTTTTTTTTGAAGGATAAAACAAAGCAAAGCAAAAGAAAGGCAAACCTTTTTTTTAAATGAGAAAAGCAAACAACATACAACACACTCTTTTTTTTAAAGAATAAGGCAGTTCAAAAAAACCAAAATCAATTCAAAATAAAAATTGAAACCCGGCCCAAATGACAGCAAAGCCCAAAAAAAACTTTTGATCAGAACACGTTTCGTCTGTTAACAAACCGTGAATAAACATAACGAGTTTCTTTTCTTAACAATTCCAAAACCACGAAAGAAAAAAATTATCGTTCGAATTTTAGATCCGATTCGAATTGCGGAGGGGGGATGTGTGAATGCTTCGGCGGTGGAGGCAGGTGCGATTTGGGTCGCTGGGAGGATTGGCGGTGGGGAAAGGGGCTCGGCTGTGGTGATGGGTTCTGGTGGTCAAGGGAGATTGTCGCGGCTATAGGTTTGTGGTATGAAGTGTGGTCGACTTTGTTGGTAGGAAGAGGTTGCGGTCGAACTGGTTATAGTAGGGGTCGTTGTAGTCAGTGGGTGGTTATGGTAGCTACAGGAAGGCGGTTCGAAGCAGCAGATTGGGTTGCGGTGGTTATTTGTGTTGATTTGGGTTTTGTTCGATGTGATTTGGTCGCGCGTGTGAGGAGTTTGGTCGGTTTAAGGTGATGGAATGGTTGATATTTTGTGGTGTGTTGAAGAAGTGTAGGTTCTTTGCGATTGAGTTAAAGCACTGGACTGTGTACACTGGGAGTAATTGTCGAGTGATGGTGGGTTTGGGGTAATGACAGAATTGTATGAGATTCTTGCAGTGTGGTTCTGTTGCGTATGAGATGTTTGTATGAATGTGCGATGTTGGCTGTTAGGTGATAGGAGATGCAGCAAGCAGTATGGTGACTGGGTTTTGGTGAGGTTCGCGATTGATTTGGAAGTGCAACAAGTATATCAGAGGGTAGTGAGTTGTTTGATGATTTGGCTGAGGCGCGGTGAAGTTTCTTTTTGGTCGACGACGATGTGATTCGGGTAGTAGGTAGAGGGTTGGATTCGCACTGGTAGGCGATGATCTCGAAGGTGGTTCAGAGGTCGTAGGCTGTTGACTGGTTGAGGAACTGGTTATTTTGACTGTGCAGAGATGGGTAGTGGTCTCGACAGTAGTTGTAGCTGCTGCATTGATGGCAGAGAGTAGATGAACTGTGGTGAGAGCAATGTTGATTTAATGAGGCAGTGGTGGTTAGAAGTGGAGATTAAGGCAGTTTGCAGGGGAGCGGGATGTTATGTAGGCAGGCAGTGGAGTAGAAGTGCAAGCAGAGGTGACTGTAGGGGCGATGCTGGCAGTTAGGTGGTGAAATGATGTTGATTGTCTGTTGCTGGTGAAGGATATTGCAGTTTTGGGGTAGTTTTGAGTGTTGGAGTGAGAAGATGGGAAGTTTGAAGAATGGTTGTTGTATGGAGATGTGTTGTGTGGTGGTACTGTAGTGGTCGAGGGGAAGGGCACTGGTCAGTGGTAAGGAGAAGTTAAGTGGTCAGAATAGTGCACAGTAGAGGTTGTTTTTGCAGTAGTGGCAGCAGTGCACGGGTGGACAGTGGTGTTGTATTGGTAAGATATGAACAGAATGTTGATATGTACAGTGGGGTCTGAAGTGCAGCAGATGTTTGTGATGGTGGCGAGGTCAGGGATGATGATGATGTTGGGTTATGGTAGTTGAAGTTGTGATGATGGTCTGTTTTTGTATGTTAGGAGACAGAGTGGTGGAGTAGAATGTGCACAGTGTAAATGAATTGCAACGTCAGTGTGCAATACACAGTGTAACAGAAATAATCAAAATTTCTTTTTTTTTAAGTCAAAATGAAATGCAGTGCAATGAAACAATGTAATGAGAGCAAGTATGATTTGTGTTCGTGAATGTTGAGTTTGTGAATCTAAATGCAAATTTTGTTCGAAATCAAAATGCACCAAAAAAGAAAAATGCAACAGAGATACTAAATAAAATGCAACAGAGATACCAAATGCAATGAAGCAAACTGAGATTGGAAATGTTTGCACAATGAAAATATCAAGTTATAACAAGTAAAACAGTGAATGTCCTTTTTTTATTTTTCTTATTTTTTTTAAAAGAAAAAAGAAATGCAAATGCAATTAGAATTAGAAAACAAACACACACAAAAAAATCACACAACAAAGTCTTTGTTTGTTTTTTTTAATGCAATACACACAAAAACCAAATGAAAATAATTTGAAGAATAGAAAATAAAATCAAAACAAACTCCCCGGCAACGGCGCCAAAAACTTGTTAATCGACTAGTTTTCTATCGGTTTAGAAAATAGTCAAAAAAATTTAAATAATAACTGCAAGCGCACGGCGTACAAAAGTTAGTACGTAGCGAGTACGAGTCGATTCGTAGGAAATTGTGAGATTTTAAAATTTTCTAATCAATCAAATTAAACCAAAAGTGGAGAGGAAATTGTTAACTACAAAAAAGAAGCTAAAGCTAGAATTAAAATGTGATTTAAAAACTATTGTACTAGAGAACAATTTAGGGATAAATCCACTCTCATATTTTTTTGTAAATCAACAAACAATAATTTATGATCTCTAGTTTTGATATTAAATGAAATAATTGTTGCATTTATCATAAGTATGGTTTATTTATGTTATTAATTAACATAACTTAAACCATCAAACTATAATGCAACAAATAAACCACTTATAAAATCTCATAAAAATAAAGCCAAAGCAAAAGCTATTTTAAGTATGAACTATTTACTATTATAATTAGTAACATAGATCATCAAATTTCATTTTTACTTTCATTTCAAAACCAAAAATTAGTTGGCAAATGATGATGTAAATTGTGTTTATGTTGAATAAGAATATCTCATTTGCATAAGCAATATAAGCTATCAAACTCACTTATATATACTTACATCAAAATTTACTTTCATGAAGCACAAACAAAGAGATCATAAATCATAGAAATGTTGAAATTGCATAGAGTTAGAGAGCTTCATTACCTCTGAATTGAAGGGGTTTAGCTACTCATTTGTGTTATCAAATCAACACTTTTAAATTTCAACATTAAAAAGCAAAGAAAGTAGAGAATAAACAAAGAAAAAGAAGATTAACTACTAGAATGAAATTAATTAGACTAGTGCAAAAATGTAAATCTAAGCTATGAACATAAAAAGAAAGAGAGCATAGAAATAAACATTAACAATAAAACAAAGAAAAACATGTGGAAAAGAGAGAAGAAAGAGGCTTGGAAGCCATTTTTATTTCATGAAACATTGCCATTACAACTTGCTTTCTTAATTTCCTAACTAATGTGAAAGAGTAGAAGATAGATTCATGTACATAAGAGGGTTATTTATACATGCATAACACCCTAATTCCATTTTTAGGGGGCTTCCCAAAATACCCTTTAGGAAGTGTGGCCACCAAGTAACTATTAGCCTCTAATTAATCCATCATTTGATGTGCATGAAGCTTCATCCACTTAGTTGTCCATTAACTCCTAATTGTACATTTAGGTAAGTGGGTGGGGTCCTCCATGATCTTGAACTTGAATAATTTCCTCTTCATTCCTTTGTATTTCCTTGTGCATGCATATATCATCATGAATCCCACTTCCATATGCATCAAAATATCCTATAAAAATCATAAAAATTGTCCAACTAAAAATTCTTAAAGTGACACAAGCACAAAAATGACCATTTTGCCCCTGAATAACGATGAAAATATAATGGTTTGAAAATAATTGAATTTTGGTTTTAACATGTTGAAATGCACAAATATGATGTTTATTTAAATAAAAAGAGATAAAATATGGATGTAAATATATGCACATTTACGTGCACATCAGTGGACAGCCCACAATAAAGCCGGCTAGCTTTGCTAATAAAAAAAAAATATTTATAACATCTAAATATGTATATATATATATATTTAAACCTTTGTAGATCAAATGCACAGCACAAAAAAATTTATTTATACTTTATTGCATTAAATATATACATATATATTAATTATTCGAAATAAAATAGAATAATAATAAAAATATTTTTGTGTCGTATTATTCGAATTTTAAATTTTTAGAAAATCAAGCATGATATTTTAAAGTTACAAAAAAAATTTCCAGAATTTTCTCGATTAAAATTAAACCTTTAATTAATTAATTGATTTCCGATCATTTATTAAGTTGTTTTTTTAAATATAAAAAAATGATTTTTAGATTCTGAATTTTTGGTCGAGAGTTTATATGATGATAGGTTTTTTTATAAAATTCAAAATTTAATTTTTGGAACATATTTTATTTTATACGATTTATTTAACTAGTATATTGATTTAAATAATAATAAATACTAGTAAATAAATATTAAAAATTAATTTGCAACCGCCTAAAAATATAATCTATATGGATGTATTTAAATAATTTAAGCAACTATTAACATGATATGATGATATAATTAAATACAAGTCATATGATTAAAATTAGGTAGTATTTTAATACATATATGTATATGAATTAATATAATGATAATAACTGAAATAAAACTTCTTTGGATGTGCACTTCAGATCTATATATAATTTTTTTTTAATAAACTAAAACATACATATATCCAATCTAACATATGACAACATTGATGATACATATAAGAATCTCACATAACTAGCAATATAATAATGATATATATATATATAATATTATCCAGAAATTATAAATCATATAGTATAATAAATACATACCTAATACTAATGCCTTAGATCACAATTTGTAATGATGAATTCCCCCTCTTTGGAAATCTTCTCGATTCGGCAGATTTCTAATCCTTGAGCCGTAGATCTATGGCTATCCAATAGTTGTCGCCTTTTGACTTGATTTGAGATGAATTTGTTGGAGTTACTTGTTGATGAGGTTGGTCGGTAAAGATGGGGATATGGTAGCCAAAAAATTTCAAAACAATAAGGGTAAGGGGTCTTTTTATAGTGGATGATATAGAGAGAAATATGGATCACATCTCATACCATCACTGGATCTAAACCATCTATCTCAAAATACCTCTAGCCTTTTTAGCTGCCCCTTATAAGCCATATTGCTGTTAAAATTATCATCTTATAATCATGGGCTAATATCCTATTTAAGTCCAGATAAATATTATTAATTAAATCTAATTTAATTGCTTGTCGATATCACATATAGATCGATATATTTATAACTATTATAAATACATACAATAATATTTATTCCTCAAATCATGTTCAAAATTTTATAATTAATATTTCATAAATGTTAATTAATTTATAAAAATTATAAACTAATTAAATCATTTGGTCTATAGAAAATTCATCGTTTTAGTTGTATGACCCGTCAGGTATAAATTTGGTCAGTGATTAATATCGAACTATTCGAATATTAATGTTCACACGTCTCGTAGCAGGTTGTGTGACATTTTGGTCAAATTTATGATTTACTTAGTTTTGGTAAAATCTAATTTTACATTATTAAGCGTTACCCAATTGTGACATTTATT
Source organism: Allium fistulosum (assembly GCA_030737815.1). Lineage (NCBI taxonomy): Eukaryota > Viridiplantae > Streptophyta > Magnoliopsida > Asparagales > Amaryllidaceae > Allium > Allium fistulosum. Next base: position 370,386,790 of record CM060906.1, on the reverse strand, counting down.
TACAACAATTCTCAATGTCAAAACTATATCACTTTGGACTTATGGAATTTGGTAATGGTCAAAATTCCAGTATCGTCCATATTCAACTCTATAGTCCAAACACAAAGTCCTTGGTTGAATAATAATAATTAATATTAAAAAAATTGTTGTGGCCACAAACTTTGACTTTGAGTTGACTTGAGTTGACAGTGATACTAACTCCATATAACTAAGAAGACGAATCCTCTCTTGAATAATGCTTCACATCGAGTCCTCTCTTTGTCACATCAATATTTCTGTTTGACCTTAGTTATATTAACCAACAGAAAACTATCCAGCGAGTTGTTCCATAATTATCTAATAACTACCAGTACATAACCCCTTGGTGCCCCCAGCTGTCATAAGTACTAAACTGCCCAACATTTGGAGAGTGTTATATACTCTAGTCTCAATGGATACATCAATATCCTCCCTCAATGCATCTTGTCTAGGAAGTTAAAATGGTATATTTGTTTTTATTGTGATAAACTTCTCACGGCTACAACACTTGTAACTACTATCACACAACATACCATTTATAAATTTTCTATTAAATATAATTTTAATTAAATTAATTCATTATATAACACATTATGTCAAATATATAATAGAATAAAAACCCCTTTATTTCGAACAAGATTGGTCATCGAGTTAGATATATGTAAAAAATACAAAATTGCCCTAGGGAATACCCCTAACTCTATCAATCTCCCACTTGCACTTGGGGTCAATTATGGAATATTATTCCAACTTCTTCAATCAGTTTCCTCAAAACAAATTGGGTCAATCCCTCAGTGAACGGGTATGCTATTATGTTTAAATTATCTACTCTATCAATTAACTCTTTCCGACACTGATAAACTACCTTTATCACGTGGAACTATTCGAAGTATGTTTATCGACTTCCAGTGAGCTCCAAGTTCTGTTATGAACTATATTGCGACATTATTATCATATAAAAAATTTATGAGATGCTCAACATTTGGAATCACCCTCGACTCATTTATAAATCATTTAGTATATATACATTGCTTTTATTATGATGCTATTCAAGTCAATGTACATGGTATTTTAGTTGAGTCAGCCACAATCTCTTCTATTTGGAACATTTCCAACTTAAATATTCTTAAATTGAAATTTATTATTAACATATTATACTCTATATCATTTATGAAGTTTGAGTCCGAACATTCCCTTCATAAGTAGTTCGTTGTTTCCGTAAACAATTTTCTAGTATTTCAAAAATACATGAAAACAATCCAAACTACCATTCAGTGATATCGATTTGGACTTGATATTTGCTTTATGTATCAAATACATAAACAAATCACGGTATCATAGATAACATAACATGTACAATAATTCATATTCCTATTGTCAATGTATAAAGAATCCATTTTACATATTTCGTATTAAACATTTTAAGAAGTTGTCCTTGCATATTGTTTGGACATTCTCAATATCTTTCATACTTACTATAAAAGAACATCATTTGTAAATCCAACGTTGAGTGCTAAAACAACTAAAACTGACGTCAACACAAGTACATCGTTAAAAATCAGTAGCGTGTTGTTTACTTATAATTTAGAAATATCTTCGTACCTTTTAACTTTCATTCTTACGAGCATATGCTTCCTCTACATTTTGATTGACAATCAGACTATTTGATATTTCTATTAAAATACTTGCTCAATTTTGATGCTTGTTTAATGACACTTTCATATCTATTCTTGGATCATATCCAAAAATTCACAAACCCAAGTATCACTTCCACTGACTTTGAGACACTTTGGTTATTATGTTCAAATAGTCTATTCTAAATCATTATTTAAAATTTTCCTTTTCAGCACATACGTACCAAACACAAAGTTATACTAAGCAATAATTTTGTGAGTAGTTTGAATCTACCTGAACACATCGAATGGTGAATGTATTTTGTTAATTTCAGCAATTGAAATTTATGATATTATCTTTATCAATGTAGCTCACTATATTTCAACTGCATTTGTATTTCTCTTAAATACACATTTGCAACCAAAAGGATCGTATCCTTTCAGATACATCTATCAACATCATATTTTGATAATGTACTTGGAATTTATTTCAGATTATCATATCGTACCATATCATAGAGTCAATACTCTTAATGGTCTAATTAAATTACCAAGGATTATTTATTCTTAACATTGATAAGAAACAGTTTCTCTTCGATGTACAAGAATATTGATTAGATGTTTTAATGTATTTGTGTTCATTTGGGTTTAGAAATTTCATTTCATCTCTTATAATCAATTTTATCATTGGATCGTATCCAATTCCATTTTATACCAATAATTTCTTAAAGAAATTCCTTCACTACGGATGTTCTTTTTCAAACATACCTTAGAACGGAACATGCATTCATAAACATTTTATAAATTGCCTCATATATAAACCTGATTTGATTTTAGTTTACAATACGTATGTTCACAACATAAATTAGTCATCCAATGACCATTGTACCTAAACTTCTTTTGGGCAATTCATACAAAATCAATTACGTATAATTATTAAATGCAGTCTTTCAACCAGCCAAATCTTTGGCTTAGGACATTATGTGGTTTCTTATAAACCCATATCTCATATGATTTTGTAAACTATTCTTTGGATTATATTAATTTTAACTTTGTGTACTATTCTAAAGTGCACACCTTATAGAATGAGTTTAATTCAACTTCATCCATCATTAATCGTGCTTTGTCCAACAAAGTTCGATTACCCCTTATCAATACATCATTGTATTATAGAGAGAATTTACTATTGGAAATGAACCTTTATTCATTTAGGTATGTTTGGAACTCTTTCCAATATACTTACTCACATGATCAAATCGAATCGATTCTTCTACATGTTTTATTATTTACTTTAGTTTCATATTCTATGAGCTTATCATAGACTTATACATATGTACCAAATATATATATCCATTTCTATGATGTGTAACACCCCCTGAAAGTTATTAAGAAATTAAATAATTAAAATAAGGTTAAAAATGAAAATTTTGTAGATTTTAGTATTTAACCAAGGAAGTTACACCATTGCATCTGTGGCAATTTTTTGATCAATTTCCTTATAAATATGTTGAAATCGGAGTTAAAACGGAGAAGTTATGAGTATTTGATGTTTTCGAAATTAAAATAATTCAAACGAATTTAAATTTAATATTTAAGTATTTGAATTTGAATTTGAAAGTAAATGTGAGGAGTTTAACAGCTAAGCTTGATTAACGTTAATGTGTAATTATTTAAGGAATTAATAATATTTAGATAATAAAAAAATGAAATGGAAAGAAATCAACACGCTCAAAAATCAACTCCACCGGTCGACCAAACCCTTGGACCGATCGACCGATAGGGGTTAGCGATCGACTTGTCTGAATGGTTGGCAGCTATGGTTTTGATGTAAATGAACGCTTCAGATTTAACTATTTTAATCCGACGGGTCTGATTCCATCTTACCTCTATAAATAGACCAATAAACCTCCACTTTTCCTCATAAAATTCTGTAGCAACAGCGAAGCTCTGTCCTCCCCTTAGGTTTTCAGAAATAATAAACTTTATAATAAGTAATTCTAATCTCTAATTTAAATTAAATTCTCAATCATTATTCTCTCTATCTTCTAATTTCTGAAATCTGATACACACACACACACACAATCTGTTTGTTGTATATTTGAAAAAGGGAAGATCTAACAGAGAACTAGAAGTGGTATAAATCAGATATCATCATCTTCTTCTTCCTCCTTAGATTCCGAAATTGGTTAGGATTTTTAGGTAAGAGGTTTATATGTTTAATTCTTTTGATTTCTGATTATATTCGTCTCCGGTCTCTAATTCTAAATCTAATTTCCATATACAATTCACTTTGTCATATATTCTAAAAATGGAAGATCTAAAAGGAATTTAGGCGTGGTGGAATCAAATCCAGTTGGAAGCAAACAATTCTCTATAAGTGGAAATATCAAGTTTTTCACATTTTTGAAATTGAATAGTATTTATTTGTATATGATGTATGCCTGGAGAAATTTTTAGTAAACGAAAACATAACATCTAAACCCCCGGAATTTCCCAAAATAAATGTCAATGTTTGAATATGTTGGAATTTCAATTGTTTTGTATTTATATAGTAGAATCAGATATGTGTTGTGATTTAAGCAATTAAAACTAGAAAGAAATTTAAAAAAATATAATTTTTTTTAGAAAATACTATTCACCCCTCTAGTGTTTAAATAGCCTTAAAGATCCATAATACCACAACCCACACCGTTTTCCTATACACTTGGTTGTTCGATCAAATCATATTATTTAATTTCCTTTGCACTTTACGTTTTTCACCTTTGGTTTATATTCAATGAACTTATCATAAATATATTCTTATGTATCAAATATATACACATATTTTATTTCTATGATAATTTAAATATGTGATTTTACCGGAGTTTGTGGTTCCGCTTTTGGTATCATTAAACTTTAAATGGTATGATGCATCAATTCGAAGAGTTTACCAACTATTATGTCACTCCCAATGAATGGGTGATTTGCGCTTAATTTTTTGAGATATAATTCATCAGTACTATATGATTCATAATCATATGATTAAAAATTTATTTCTCAAAACTGTGACTTTGTCCCTAGTTCTAAAATAATTTTAATTTGTAATATACTTCTATATTTTCTAGTGCCTCACTTTTATTATGAACACCATTATTATATATTTGTTTTAAAATGAATATTCATAATATTCATATTAAAATAAAGCTATATCTATTTTCAGTCAATACTGAAAACAATTATTATTTGATAAATAATATTTGTTTTATTTACAATTTTTTTATGTCTTGATGCATCCATTTATAAGTGTTACGTGATATACCCCCATTATTTAAGCCACTACTATAATACTACATGAAATACAAAGCTTCATTCAACTACTTATAATGGAATTTTATTTCGTACACTGTAATAAGTTTACAGTCGAGAGTTTCAAATCAAAAATCATAAACTCGAAGAAATATCTTTTGTAGAAAACAATTTTCCATATGAAAATACATCTTTGACCAAAAGTCATATTTCTCATTCCATGTTAAGTATCTACTATTATTTTCTACAATTCTTGTTTTAGATGTCTCTTCATGAAGAAGAAATGATCGTTAAATCTCTACATTCCAACCATGCCTTTAATTACATCCACTCTTGTATATTCGCTTTCCTTTCCAAATGGTTGAACCATGTAAAAGGAAACCCTTACTACAAGACCGTAGTGAACTCTTTACGAAGGTACATTTGGTCATCTTTAATATTCAAGGATATCAAATAAGTTGTCATTTATGTAAACTGATCAAACTAACATTTCAGTGATCGAATTCTTAGATCCATCTTGGAGCTCTTGGTGTAATGTTATATCTAGCACAACAAGATCCTTATTGCGACCAATCATATTGAACGCACCATCTCACATCATGCTTTATTTGCTTATTTCAAATGAACTAATTTCATCGAAGTTTCGTATCACGACTGTTTACCATATAACATTTGTATGTGATCGAATATGGATCAATATGTATATTCTTACATTGCTTTTAGAGTTCAAAACTCATAAAAGAAAATATATAGTCTCGTGTAAATAAACATTCAAGCGACCAAGACATGAATGTTTTAGTGGTTGTAAAATTTGGTTCTTGCATAGGTCTAGAAGTGACAACATGCAAAAAGATTTATTGGCAAGCATATTTTATATTTCTATGTCAATCTTAATTCAGTTCATTTGCATATTTTAATCGATAAACATTTTATCAGTTATATTAGTAGCACGAATTTATCAATGTATATTATTTTAGAATTTGTAGCATATAACTTTACAATATTATAATGGTTAAATGTGTTCATTTAATTATTCTAATAAGGATCCCACTAGATTTTTATGTTTCTCAAACCTTAAGAAAAATATAAAAATCTTTCATTTCTTTAGTGGGTGTTTGGATTCACTTGGCTTGGTATTCTGATTTTGAGTTTTCTCAACAAATCATAGGCTCGCAAGCGATGGATAACACATTATTGGTTGTATCATAACAATGCCTAACCCATGTAAAAATTCAATCATGCTATATGTTTTAAAATACCTATAATATTTTGTACCCACGTAAAAATTTAACATCTCTTTCTGAAATTCAATCAAACGGACATGTATAAACATATCCACAAAATGCAAACAAAAATATAATGAAAGAATGGTTTTCTATATGAAGTACTTAATACAAGGGAAAGTTTTTTTGAGAAAATAATACAAGGGAAAGTTATATACTTCGATTGATTTTATGTTAAATTCCATTATTTTGTGTATGTTTACGTGTCCCTATATATTAAAATGATATCCAAGTTTGGTTAGCATGGAATGATGAGTTAATCTAAAGGGGTTGCGTGTATAGACACACACAATGGCCAACTAGGAGGAGGTAAAGGTTGATGGTTAAATTTTGGGGTTTTAATCAATGAAAGAACTATTGAATTAGGTGGCATATTGGTGCAAAATTGAGATAGTTAAGGTTGGAGGAGAAAATATTTGGACTGGAAATAAAATGATGAGATTATTTATTGGGAAATTTTGGTATATATCCTTATAATTATAAAAACTAAGTTTTATGTGCCTGTCAATTTCTTTTTATAAAATACATCTTTATATTTAGAAAAATGGATGTAATTTAGAAGGATATTTGGGTAATCTTACTAATCTTAACGTGTATCCATGTTATCATTTTTCATAACTCATAACCGTATGTAATACATGCATCTTCAATCACTGTTAATTTGGAAATAAGAGATGTAAAAGAGAAAGAATTATAAAATTGAAGAATGTATAAAATAGTATTAGAAAAAAAAGATGTAAAGCAAATATGATTTGGAAAGAGGGACATGTAACTTATTTTTCAATTATTTATTTACGGTAAATACTTGAAAGTTGAGCAAGACATTTAGCGAGTATGAAATGAAAGTTGAAGTCAATTTCGAGGAGGTACGAGGATCAATTTTAATACTGTAGGTGTAGATTAATAACAATACTAGTAGAACCTGTGCTACACAGATGAAGTTCACTGCATAATTTATTTAATAGTTTAATTTTTTTGGTTTTTGTTACATAAAGGCGAAAGCATATATTCATGAATTGTAGTTTTTTAGATTAGATTTTTCTTATGTGCTACTAACAAACATTTGATGATAAATTTACTTAAGTAATCTCGAACACAAAAGTATAACTAAATTTTTTGGACCATGATGACTTTATACAATATATGTCTACATTAGCTTTATATTATTCTTAACTTTGTAGGCATTGCATATTATGCATGTTTATTAATTGTTAAGTATATCCTACATAAGTTCAACAGGAGTTTATCCTATATTTAACATATAAATTTCAATACGTACATAGTTCGCTACGGCGATATCATTTTAAATCTACAATGAAGAAATTATGCTCTAAGTGAAATAATGTTCCAAATCTATTTCAAAGAAACAAAATTACAACATTTGCATTACTGCACATTTTAACACACACAATAATAACTAAATTAGAGAAATACTGCAGTAGCTTAGATAGCACTTACACTAATACATAAATTTCTTTAAAGATAACAATTGGACAGAACAGTGTAAGCAAACACAATCAATGAAATAAACTATTTAAAAGATTATTATTACTGGAATATGTTATTGTAGTTTTCTATATTATAATACAGAATAAAGTGTTTTATATAATAAGCACTTACATACGCACATAAGCAGAGCATTATTAGATTTTGGTGATAAAATATTCCATATTTAAGTAGAATTTGAAGATATTTAAGCCAATGTGGAATTATAACTCAAATACATTAGCTTTTTATATATTTTGTAGGGTGATTAACTGTCTCTTTTATTACACTAAAGAGGGCTACAAATTATGTACATGAGAATGATTTATTTTAAAAGATGAAAGTAATCAAAAACCGATTAATGAAGGTATTTATTAAGAGTATTATAAATATGCATGTATTGGATTCACCAGATGTGTGGGGGAGGGAAGTAATTTTTCTAGGGTTTTGGGATTGAGTTATATTCTCAGTTTTTGACTTTCTTTTCTAATAATCTGGTGAAGTAATAAAGATTTTGTTTGAAGGAATTTTTTTTCATTGGTTTTGTTTACTTCTTATCTCTTCTAAAATCTAATTGTGTAGAGATCCTAGAAAAAATCCTAACAGTTGGTATCAGAGTCCACTACATAAGTTTTTTGTAGAGAATTTTGGTTATGGAGAATATAAGAATTGAAAAACTTAGTGAGAGAAATTGGGGTTATGAAAGTTGAAGATGGAGGCTTTTCTATATCGTAATGATCTTTACCTACCGTTAGAAAACTAAGGAGAGAAACCTACTAATGTATCTGAAGCAACATGGAACACTTTGGATAGGAAGGCTGCAGCGGCTATTCGTTGTTTTTTTTGGATAATACGGTGTTTCATATTGTTTTTAATGAAAAATTTGCTTTTGGAATTTGAAAGAAATTGAAAGGAATCCATGTAAAGAACTCTACAATAAATAATACACTTCTTATGAGAGGATCGATAGATCTAAAGCTTAAGGAAGATGGGTCAATTAGAGAGCATCTCAATGATTTTCAGACAATTATGAACTAATTGGTGGTTGTAAATTACATGACGGATGATGAGACACAAGCCTTGATGTCAATGAGTTCATTACTGGAGAGTTGGGAAATGATTATGTTTATGTTGAACAACTCAAATTCGGATGAAGTTGTTTCAATGAGATCGGTGATTAATAGCCTTCTCAATGAGGAGATGTAGAGGATGAATCTAATGGAAAAAAAGATAAGGAAAAAGAGAAAATTGGAAATCTAATGAAAGAGGTGCATCTTGCGAGGAGGGGTAACTGTCCAAACATGGAAAGACGATCAAATAGATCAAACATGGAGAGAGATTTCATCCGCGATTATGGCGAAAAACTTGGTCACCAACTAAAATTTTGCAAAAAGTTTAAAATTAACAAGGAAATGATGAAAGCATAAGAAGAAGAGAAAGACAATCTTGATGAAAGAAATGACGTCGCGATCAATTTTGGTATTAGTAATGACATTCTTTATGTTGACAGAAGAGAAGGAGATGAGTAGGTGTTTAACTCGGGTCCATGTTTTCATATATGTCACCAAAAAGAAGCATTCATTTATTATAAGGAGCAAGAGAGAAAGGTGGAGTCCGCTAGTGGTGGAGATGTTGAGGTGAAGGGTATAGGTTCGATTAAGCTGGAGATGTATGATGGGAGAGAGGTGAAATTCACGGAAGTTAGCCATGTCCTAGAAATAAAAAAGAATCTTATTTCAGTAGGAAAGTTGGAAGGAAAAGACTGTAACTTTTCAACTTGAGGTGGAGTTATAAGGGTTTGGAAGGATAATAGGGAGGTGTTGTGTGCAAAAAGGGGGAAGCAACAATGTGTACAAGTTGCTCGGGAGAATGGTAGAGAATGAAGGGACTTCTCAAAGTGGTTTTGGAGTTGCTAAAATTAAGGTGGAGCATGCAACGGAAAACCACAAAGTCTGCTTGGAGACCTTTGTGGTGTTACAAGCATTTTTTATTTATTGATTCTATGCATGTTCAATTAGGGGGCATGCATATTTTTGTGGTTTGGAGGTTGGTTAAAAAAATTTTTGGATGGAGATATTTATTTCCATTATGACATTAGAAATTGTTTAGAGTATGAGGATGTAGGTGGAGTTGCTAGGTTTGTATGGAATATCGTATCAAAGTGGAGATTGTTAGATTTCGGTGGTACAATATTCCATATTTAAGTAGATTTTGGAGATATTTGAGTCAAGGTGGAATTATGAATCAAATATATTACCTCTTTTATGGATTTTGCAGGGTGATTAGTTGTCCCTTTTATTACACTAAAGAAGATTATTGAAGGTATTTTGTTATGAGTATTATAAATATGCATGTATAAGGTTCATTAGATGTGTATGGGGAAAAGTTATTTTCTAGGGTTTTGGATTGAGATATCTTTTCAATTTTTGGCTTTCTTTTCTAATAATTTGGTGAATTAATAAAGGTTTTGTTTGGAGGAATTTGTTTGTCATTTTTTCTTTTTCACTTCTTATCTCTTCTAAAATCTAATTGTGTAGGGATCCTAGAAAAAATTCTAACAAACGTATTGAAAAGAAAGTATGAGTGTTGTGTAGTAAAATAACGATTTAAAAAACGCAAGAAATATACGAAGTGAACTTATTTTATTGTGAACTAAAATCTATAGTAACTATGTCTTAAAGATATATTATACATTTTTTCACGAAAATCATAGACAAAACTTGCATTTGAATTATGTGCATTAAATACCTTCATTATTTTCCATAAAAAACTTTATAATAATTTACTTAATAGAAACACCTATCATATCTCTCATCCTTCATCAAACCAGTATCACTTAATACCTAACTCAACACTTGAACATATTTTTCATTTAATTTCAACTTTTTAATTCAACAATTTCTCATTTTCATCTTTTTTTTGTTCGTGGCTGCAAACATTGACCATAATTTTTCATTCAAAATTTAATCAGAAATTGACATTAATATTTTTTGGAGTATCAATCCAATATCAATACGAACGCTTTAAACATTATTCATTTGTACATCGATGTAATTTGGTATTTATATCCAAATCAGATTGTTGTTCATGTAATGTGAAATATATAATCATGTCCCCCGTAATGTATAGAATATATAATGTTACCTTTCAAGCATAAACAAACATGCAGAATATAATATTGCTTATAAAACAATAAAAATATATCAACAAAACTTAAACTAGTTTGCTGCTAAAAGAACGAAAAATAGTAAAAAAACATTTGTTAAAGTTATGAAACGATAAACATTACATTTTCCCTCGTGGAGCTAAAATTTAAAATGCTTTTGAAATATTTCTACAAGAAGAGTTACATAAAAAGAAATGATTGATTAAAAATTAACTATCTAATTCTTTCACTGAATTTAGTTTTAATTAAAATAATCAATTTCAACTAATTCTTCAAATCATGGAGCCTATAACAATCAATTCCCTTTTATAAGTTAAATTGTAGTATTATTGTTATGATCTTTCCTATTTGAAGTTGGTTAACTTATGAACATCATCAATACTATGTAAGCATATTCGTATACATGTGTGAATGAACATGTGTAAAAATTTATTTTATTGTGTATCATAAGACATGTATGTGCACATACAATACATGAACCAAAATATTAAAAGAAAAATGAAAGAACATTTTATACATACATTATATACAACCAACCATGTTTTGTATTCAACCATTAAGAGAATAGTTCTACCTAGATTCATATTTATGCTCAATTTTGTAACATAAAATTTGAAGTGGCTACCCTTTTATAATAGCAACTGTCAACAAAACTAAAATAATAAACATGTTAGGTAAATTGTGTACATTCTCGAAGAAATATATAAAAATTAAAATTTTGAACTTAGCATATTTTCTGATAGTTTAAAAGTAGTTTAAAAAAGGAAGTATCATCAATTCGACATTGGTGCATTTTGAGAAAGTAGCTTCTACAACACGAAAAAAAATTAGTTTATGAACAACTAATGAAAACAATGATGACTAAAATGTCAAAAAGTATTACATCATCTACATGGTCCCAATATATTAATATGTGAACAAATACCATGTAAGAATGAATTTGTAGTTAGTTTCATATGCAACTAAGAGAAAAGGTGAATTATGTAAAGATATTTTCTAATTCAAACTAATGCAGAATAATGTACAATAAGAATTTATGATATATTTGATTCCAAATTAAGTTAGAGAATTGATTACACATTGATTATAGAAAAAGTCATCCTTAATGCTAGTTAAATGAATTAATTGCCTCTAATTTGGGAATTTAATTACATATAATTAATTGGATATTAAAAATGTAAAAAAAACATAAAAAATACATCATATTGCAACATGGCCTGAAATCACTAATAATATATCGACGATAATCGCATTCATCCCTAGTAACAAACATGTAAAAATTTAAATGAACCAAATTACATAAATTTTATAATATTTATACATTTTTTTATAAAAAAACTCAAGTGTACTTTTCCATAGTTTTAAAATTGACTAAAGTTGGAAGTAAGAGTTTTAAAAGTTAAAGCATTAGAAAAATGAACTAATATTATTCCTAAAACCAAAAGCATATTCAATTAATGATTTCAATAATTTAAGTTTATAAATGTTGTATTAAATTCATTCTGCACTAAGATAATAAAAGAAAATAAATATTATATAATACTCATCCCAGCTTGTAGATTAAAAAATCATTTACTATGATTTCACATACATAAAATTATAAAATTTAATATATATATATATATATATATATTATTACAAATAAATATAAATTGTACATAGAAATAAATAAATATAAATTTATTGATATATGGAGTAGAAAGTTGAAGTAATTATGATAAATACATTTACTACGTTTATTTTTAATCAAAAGAGAATTATTATTTGTATTCTAATATATTTCCTTTTGTTTTGATTTTAATTTTTAATTAGAGGATTAATTTCACATTAATTGTTAAATTAATTCTCTTTGTTGTTAATTAAATGAATTAATTATCATTAATGGGCATATTCATTCAATTACAATTAAATTACTAAACACTAAAGAACAGAAAATATAAGCATATTCAGTTTAAATATTAACAACTAAATAATAAACATGTTACAATTAAATTACACATACACTTTAGTGATTTTATTAAAATAGCCTATTTTTCTAAGCTAAGCATTTAGTAAAAGCTAGCAGCGTAAAAATCCTAAACCTAACATAATATAATAAACGCATATAGAAAAAAAACCTTGTTGCCTTATTTTTGAACAACTGAATATTTTTTCCTTTACTTCAAACATACATGTAGATATAATAACCGAAACAATACAAAAATTAACATACTTCAAAGCGAAATAATGTATCACCATAAAAATTTACTTGTAAACACGCATGAAAATACCAATTTTAAGAAATTACCCATGGACATAATTATAAGAAAATAGATGATTATAGTTTAATTCTATAATATATAAGTATTAAAAATAATTAACATGTAGCTAATTTTCTCACTAAATTGAGTGGCAAATAAAATATAATTTATCGTAATTAAAAAACAACTAATTTTTTAATTGCTTTGAATTCAATTAGGTCAAAATCAAAAGAAATTGATTTGTTTTAACAATTGAATGGTAATGATATTTGATATTATCCGAGCTAATTTAAAATGGTTCGATTATAAACATTATAAATAATTACATTTTCAACATATAGTTATGAATGAACGTTTCCATTTCCATAAAAACTAAAAACATTATAAGATAAAAAAAACTTCATAAAAATCATAGATAATTTCCTCATCATTTTGTAATATCACTAAGAATTTGGTGGAAACCGTGTATGTGATTTTTTGTGAACATTGAATAGTATATCAAATAGTATAGTAGAAAAATATATAAAATGCAGATTGGTTAAGAAGAATAATACCAAAATTTACAAAAAGAACGTTCAAGTGACTAAGACTACAAAAGGAATTTGAAAAAGGTAAGTTTGGAATATTTCAAAAGTAAGTGTGGAACATACGTAGTTAAAACTAAGTTGCCTATTGAAAATATTTAAAATTATTGCTTATGCATTTGTATTTTTTCTCTAGACTATTTTATGAAAAATTATTATTTTTTGTTTTCTTTTACTTTAGGTATAAATTTTTCTCGCAACTTGATTTTTCTTATATACTTATGTTTGAGAATGAAAAAAAAAGACAAAATTTACCTCTATTTAACTATATATCACAACTTAAGGCCTATTGGTATGTGTATGTTAATAAACACAATAATTGTTCGCAAAATAAATGAAAGACCAAAGTCATAACCTTCAACAAAAACAAAATCAAATGGAAATGGATTTTGATACAAAATGTAAGGAACAAAAATATTTCTACTTTACCTATAACAACTTTCAAAGCAACTGAATATTCTAAGATGTTTATGCATTAAAAAATCCAATAAACTCCTGCAAAATAAATGAAGAAAACTATATTAAAAAGCATACCAATCAAAACAAAACTAAAAGAAAAACAGAATTTGGTCAGAAAATTTGGATCAGAGGCTGAAGTCGTTAACCTACGAAATAACTGAATAATTTTTCCTTTACTTCAAACATGCATGTAGACGTAATAACTAAAAAATACAAAATTAACATAATTCAAAACGAAATAATGTAGCACCATAAAAATTTACTTGTTAATACACATGAAAATACCAATTTTAAGGAATTACTTGTGGAAATAATTATAAGGAATCATATGATTATAGTTCAATTCTATAATATATTAGTATTAACACTACAAGAGAAAGGGGGATTTTCAACGGCTTGCAGCCGTCGGTGGCTGTCGCAAACCGTCGAAATCGCCGTCGGAATACGGACCACGACTTTCGTCCATTTCTAACGGCTTCGACGAAGTTATTATGACGGCTGACGACGGTTCTTTCGACGGCGAGGACGTCCACGTGGCATGATAATTTTCCATTAAGCCGTCACTAGCCGTCGGAATTTTCGCCCAGTTAGCCGTCACTAGCCGTCGAAAACTTTGGCCCGTAAGCCGTCGGGAGCCATCAGAATCCGTCGGGAATCTGGGTAAATTTTATTTTGCAGCCGAGCATCACTTCCATACTAATATATAACACAACCCATCAAAATCAATATATAAATCAAATATATAAGCCGAAATCAATATCAATATCAATATAAAACTCAAACATCATCATATCAAACGCAAACATATTCAATCAATATAAAACAAACCTTCCATCATCAGCCTCACCCATCCAACTGCAGTATTTACATCCAACATCAATGTACAATATATACATCCAACATCAAACTCCACAAATCAACTCCCCAAATCAACCCCCTAAATCGACCACACAAATCAATGTCAAACACCACATGTCCATAAATCAACCTCACCATCACTTAATATTTATATACACCAGTTTCAAAAAAAAAACTGCAAATCGTACCTCATGACTTATCATCGGCTCCGGAACCACCAGACGAAGGGAATGCTCCATGATGCTCCACATACTCGGCCAAACGCTGGTTCAGTCTCATCATTTGCACTGCTCGGAGGCGGTCCTGCTCCTACAGCTGTGCAACTTGTTATCCAAGCTCATTAATCTCCACGTTGTCCTGAGCTCTTCGGTATGCCCTTTGTGATGCCCGAGCCTACAAAACAAGTCGAAATATGTTTAAGTTATTACATAAGTTGTATAAAAATTAAGCAAATTTTACAATGTAGTTAATTTTTATAAATTACCGATTGATTGCCGTAGCCGTAGCGCTTATTTCTCTGGGTCGAGTCCATAACAGAGTCAAAGATCACATCCTCCTCATCAGTGGTCGACTGCTCCCGTCCGGAATGTTCAAGCATTTGCGCACATGCTTGCATAAATTTTTCCTGCAATGCAAAATTAAGTACAAATAAATATTACATGACATTATTATAATATTTTATAACTAATTAATTAAAATGATCATTATTAATAACTTATAACTTAAAATATACTTACATGTGCAACGTATGCTTTATCATCATCATGCCAGTCATACGACACTGATCCCTCGTCGTTTGTCTGCCAAACAGCATGGGTGTGCTCAATCACGTCCATATACCACGCGCTCTTTCCTACAATAATTGGTGTATATTATTGTTCTTCATACAAATTTAAACTAAAAATGTAATAACTGTTCGTAATTGCAATTAATCAATTTACCAGGTCCTCGCGATGGTGCTGAAATGATTTCGAGCCACCACGGTATGTGACTGGATTTTTCTGCCAGTTCACAGAGTTCCTGTCCGACTCCGCCTGCAAATTAAAAATTAAGATTATATTTTATAAGTGTAAATTATGTATTCTGTACTGAATAAATTAAGGTGATATCTGATAGACTTACCTTGAATTCGTCGCTATTCCACCATGTGACCCAAGCATCCCAGACGCTGGCGCCCATCCAACTTGACTTCTTTCCAGTTTTCCTTATGTTAGACATCGTATCCCTATAATTCTTTGCCACTTTTGAGTTCCAGTGGCGCTCGCAAAGAGACACGTCCTCTTCTTGTAAGTGTACCACCCTCTGTATATATGTTGAAAAATATAAGTTATACATTTATACTTAGTCAGCAAATTGTAAAGTGATTATATATAATGGTATATAATTTAACACCTACCAGGAAGTCCTGCCATATGCTCTTCCGTACATTGTCTGGGATCCTGTTCCATTTCAGCCAACATGCAGTCATACGGCTCATGTATGCCTGCTTCGATATGCTGAGAACAATGTCTGAAGGCTTAAGCTCAAAACCCCTGCATTAAATATGATACAGACAAATCATGACTAATATATCATACAAAATATTTAAAATGCCGAAGTAAATTTAATACTTAGAGCCATCAGCTTTAGGTAGCAATCTAACTACCGTACGCAGCGCCTCCTGTGAAGGGCCGCTGCCATCACCTCCGCTGCGACCGGTCCCTCTTTGAGACGAAGAGGGGAACCAGACTATGAAGAACTCCGCCGTCTAAAGAAGAACATCTGTAATACATGTCTTATACATATTATTTTATTATGGCAGAACATATCATTTAAGTATGAGTAAACATATCAAGATTTAACATCAATAATCGCATTTAACATACAAAAAAGTGTAATATCAATACTCCCATAAATTACCTTTTTTCAACATGTATACTATTAAATTAGTCCTTGTCGTTTTTTGATTCAAGCTCGGTCTTGTACTCTATATTATTTTCCTCTGTGGTCTCAAATGCTTCTACTAATACATTTGATTCATCATTTAGAGGTCCAAAATTGGTTTGATCGTTTGTTATTGCAATTTTGCCATTTTCCTCGATATCCGTTTGGTATGTTTGTTCGTCCGGGATATTCTTTCCATCAAATGTAAATCTTGCCTTTGTTTTAAAAACCACCGACAATGCTTTATCTCTTTTTATAGATGGATAAGGAGCATAATAAACTTATAGGGCCTATTTTGCTAGTATAAACGGACCGTACTTATGATAACGTGATGTATGCTTTATTTTAATAATATTATATTTTTGGTGCACGTTGATTCCAGAATTAGGAACATTACTGAACCAGTTGCATCTAAACAAATAAACTTCTTCTGCGGGTTTGGTGAAATATGTTAATTGCAAAACCCGAGTTAACACGCTGCAAAAATCATTTATGTGATCATTTGGATCATCACTACCTTTAACATATACACCAGTATTGTTAGTTAATTTTTCAACCCCATATTCTTTGGTGTTGAATTTGTATCCATTGACAAAGAATATTGGATATGTCTTGACTTTTCTTTTTGGTCCCATCGTAAGATGTTTCAACCCTTCGTCGACAACATGATTTACCGGATCATATACGTGGTTCGAAAACCAAGTAGCAATTTTTTTGCTGATATACCCGTTTGGATGCTGTGATTCGTAAATACTGCATATATTGAGAATATATTGCATTATAATTAATACACACATGTATTATTCAATAAATAAGTTTAGATGTGTTATTCATTAATACCTAATAAATGGCGCAACTTCTACACGGTTAAAAAGAACATATGTGTGGGCTACATGGTAATCTATGTCGTCTAACCATACTTCCACACATTTTCCAACAGGGCGTCCCTACTGTCTAAAAATAGATAGCACTGATTCGGAAGAATCTTGTTCAATGTCATCATCATTTTGTGTAGCACTTTCAAAAGATAAGTTCACATGGTCACTGAAATAATGAGAGAAAAAGAATGAAGCTTCTTCTTTGATATATGATTTACATATCGAACCTTCAACTCGTACTTTTTGTCTCACTTTTTTCTTTAGATGATTTAAGTACCTGTTAAGAATAATTATAATTAAATTTTATTACATGTGGTTAAACTAAAATTTAACATACTCAATATTAATACGTTTCAAACGAATACATCCATCCATATTGCACAGGACCTCGAAGACGTGCTTCAAAGGAAGATGAACAGGTAAATGCTCCATTACATTAAAGAAACCAGGAGGAAATATTTTCTCTAGTTTGTAGAGCAGTACAGAAATTTCTTCCTCAAGTTTACGTAGATGGTCAACTTTTAACGTAGCTAAACAAAGCTCCTTATAAAACAAACTAAGTTCTATTACAACCATCCAAACTTTTGTGGGCAACGGTTCTTTGAAAGATACAGGTAACAAATATTCCATTATTACATGACAACCATGCCTTTTCATCCCACTCATTTTATCCTTCTTATAGTCGACACATCTACGAAGATTAGAGGAAATCCCATCCACTTTAACAGTACTTTAACTTGGATACTGTTTAGCTCGTAGCATGCTTTGGTTTTTTTGTGTCATTTGGCTTCATATGAAGCTCGAGATGATTTCATATTGCTTCTATATCACGTCTTGATTTCAAATCTTCTTTAGTCTTTATTTTAACATTCAGAACTGTGTTAAATACATTATCGAACATGTTTTTCTCGTTGCGCATCACGTCGAATTAGGAGATTTTTCCAATAAGGCAACTCCCAAAATATACTTTGTTTGCACCAATTATGAATCGTCGATTTACCTTGAATTTCAATTTATTTACCGATTTCATATATCTTTGAATAATCCTTTATAAGGTCATAAATATCTTCGCTTGACCAAATCGTTGGCGGTCGCAAGGTCTCAACTCTATTAGTTGTAAAGTTTTTATATCTTTTCTAAAAGGATGATTAATATAGAGAAAACACCGATGACAGTCAAACCACAAAATTTTCTTCCCATGTGGTAAAGAAAATGCTCGTGTTTCTTCCATGCAACAAGGGCAAGCTAGACGACCAGCCGTACTCCAACCCAAAAGCATTGCATACGCAGGAAAATCGCTTATAGTCCAAGTACAGAAGCGAACATACGATTTTTTTTTGAAATGTCGTACGTTTCAACACCTTCATACCATAGTGTTTTCAACTCTTAATTCAACGGTTGTAAATATACGTCGATTCCTTGTGTCGGATCATTAGGGCCAGGGTGACAATAGTGAGAAACATATACGGAGTTTTCATACATATCCACGGAAGTAAATTGTAAGGTGTAACGATTATAGACCAAGATGAATATTTTGAACCAAATTGAGAGAACGGTTAAAATCCATCCATACATAAACCAAGTCTAACATTATGGCTCTCCACTGCGAAAGCGGGGTATGTCTTATTAAATTGCTTCCATGCTTCTCCATCAGCTGGGCATGTTAACGTACCTTCTTCCTGTGTTTTCACACAGTGCCATCTCATATGATGCGCGGTTACAGAAGATGCATATAACTTTTGAAGCCTAGGAGTGATGGATAAGTAATGCATACGCTTGTACGGAACTTTCTTTTCCTTCTTTTTTCTTGATTTATATCTTTCCTGATTACATATTTTACAATTTCTAAGATTGATGTCTTCTTTCCAAAACAACATGCAACCATTTAAACATGTATCTATTTTTTGATACGGCAAACCAAAAGTTGACATAAGTTTTTTCAATTCATAATGATTTTCGCACATTAAATTATCGGGTGGCATATGCCGTTTTGCCACTTATACTATAGCTATAAACTCGGCTTCTGTGAGGTTATATTTTGATTTCATTGCAATGTATTATGCAGTTACCAATAGTTGAGTACCGCTTGTACAACCATCCCAAAAGGGTTTCTTAGCAGCATCCAATAAATCATAATTTTTTTTGCTCCAATACTTGGTTCTTCTTTGACATTAACATCGTTACTATCAACTTCAACAGTAGGGAACATTGAACGTGCTGCATCTTCAACCATATATTCTACGAGATTCATTGGAACAATTTCATTATCCACCTCCTCCGAATGTACGGGATCAGGTGCTATAAGTTTTCCATGACGATCCCACACCAAATAATTCGGCACGAAACCATCTTGGTGAAAATGAACTATTAACATATCCGGTATCAAATGCTTCAATAATTTGCACCTACTACATGGACAACGAATGTCTTCGTCGTTTCCACTATTATTTAAAGCAAACTCAGTAAAGACGTGTACACCATTTTGAAAATGTTCACTTATTGAGCCTCCAATTTCTCTTATTTGTTCGTACATCCAGCTCCGATCGATAAAATAATTGACCATTTTCATACTTTAAAACATAAAAACGCATTAATTATTTACATACTGACATTTTATTTTTCAATTAAATGATACATTTAAGTTTTTGCAAATATATAATATTATTCTATTTAATTTTATATTCAAACGGATTTGCACAAATTATTATGTGAATATAATCTACAATTTTTAGGTTATTGTTTTACACTTTGATGGTTGGTCATCCTACTTCTCATTACAAACACAGCAGTAATTATATTTTGCAAATCATTTTATGTTAAACGATTCAACAAAATTTCGGCAGCACTTCCCCTTTGTTCCCTGTATCGTACAAATATGCGTGTACATAAGGAACAAAAAGAAAGTGTTGTCGAAATTTTTCGAACCCCCTAAAATGAAATGATTTGTAAAATAATTATTTTACTGTGTTTGTAACTTGTCCAATACAGAGATAAATCCGACAAATATTGTATCGGATGAATATAAATGTCTGTTCTGTGATAAAAACGAACATCCATACAACGATCATATACAATACTTGTCAGACGGAGCCAAAAACTCTCTAAGGGATTTACAAAAAGTAAAGCATATTATACAATAATTTTTACAATAATTTATTTACATTCTAAGAAACAAATACACTAAATCTTCGTTTTCGTCATCTTAAAAACGCATACACCAAATTCTGAGCATCGATTCTAATTAATTCAAAGTAGTCCTAATGCGCGTCTGCACTAATTAATCAACGTATATCCACCAATTACCGCACATATACACTAAACAAATTTTCTCTCTCAATATTTCAATGATAAACAATCATAATAACAACCTAATTAGCATTCAATAGGGTATATCAAACAATCAATGGGGTATTATATAACTATACCAACAAATTAACCATAATTTAACAAATCAAATTTAATTAGGATTTAGGAATAAAACTTGATAGGAGATTGACGAAGGGCCTAGGCTTGTCAGAAGTGGAGAATGATGAAGTTGGAGATGCTCGGGGGGGGGGGGGGGGGCTGGCTAACGACGGGAAGGAGATGGTGGAGTAGGGTTTTTGATGATTTGAGGGAGATAAGAATAATGAAGCAGCTCTCGGCCAGGCGCCCTGTATACACGATAATTTTTGACGGCTACTGACGGCCGCCGACGGCTTCATTTCTTCGGTTTTCGACAGCTAGCGATGGCTATTATATTTTATTTACGAAAACACCACGGAGTTTGGCAGCCGTCGGAAGCCTCCATCGCTATTTACTGTTGTTCTATTAGTGTAAGGAGAACTAATATGTAACTAATTTTCTCACTGAATTAAATTACAAATAAAATAAAATTTATTGTAATTGATTTTTTAATTACTTTGAATTCAATTTGGTCAACGAATGGTAATAAGATTTGATATTATCCAACTTATTTTAAAATAATACAATTATAAACATTATAAATAATTACAACTTCAATGTATAATTATGAATGAACATTTCCATTTTCAATAAAATTAAAAACATGATTATAAGATAAAAACTTAATAGAAAATCATAGATAATTTCCACAACATTTTGTGATATCACTAAGAATTTAGTGGAAACCATGGATGTGAGTTATTGTGAATATTTCATAGTATTTAAACGGCATAGTATAAAAATATATAAAATGCAGAGTGGTTAAGAAGGATGATACCAAAATTTATAAAAAGTAAGTTCAAGTGACTAAGATTGCAAAAATAATTTTTAAGTTTGCAAAACTAAACTTTCACATAATTTTTAAATTACCTATGAAAGATATTTAAAAATGCTGCTTATGCATTTATATATTGTCCCTAGACTATTTTATGACAAATTATTTTTTATCTTTTCTTTTACTTTAGGTAGAAATTTTTTTCCCACAACTTGATTTTTCTTATATACTTACGTTTGAGAATGGAAAAAAAGACCAACTTTACCTCTATTTAATTATATAGAACAACTTAAGGTCTATTGGTATCTATATCTTTATTAATAGTTGGTCTGGAAGCGCAAACTTTTGGTCCAACCATGAACTTCCAGAATTGCCCTTTATATGGAACACAAAAAAGATATATCAATGTATAATTAATTTAAACAAATGAATATATCTTGATTTATTATATACGATATATAGATATTTATGAATTTCAAAGCTATGCATTAAACTGTAATAAATGATACAAATAGTAGAATGGAAATGATTTTACAATGGTGGAAACGATTTAATTAGTTGATTATGATTAATTTATTTAAACAAATGAATATATCTTGATTTATTGTATACCATATTTGGAGATTTATGAATTTCAAGACCATGCATTAAACTGTGAATAAATGATACAAATATCAAAATATTATGAGAAACTTAATAAGTGCAAAAATAAATTTAAGAGAAGATGAATAAACTGTTGGAAAGTGGAATTAATAAGTATTAATTTCAGTAATTCAATAATGACTTTATTATATCAATTTACTGCACCATCAAGCAAGTGGCTGATATAACGTTGTATAATTATGAGAATAAACGCATAGCAAAATTAAGCGCAGCAACCATACAACGTTATACAATTATGGACAACAACCATATAACATTATACAATTCTATTTATAAATTGAGAAATATAACATGTTATATGTATATCACTGATATCGCTCTTTTAACTTTTTAATAAAAACCTATTAGAGTATTTATGACCATTAGATATCACTCGGTAGCATATACCATGTATAACGTTACATAATATTTGACCATATCAGTCAGTTAAGATTTCCTTAGGCTCTATTTTTTTCCACCCTAATCCAAATATTTCTGAATCAATTAATGAGTTAAAATACTGCAGATGAGTTAACATAGAGGTTGCATGCATATCCATAACCCTTAATCGGTCCAACATAGAAATATTCAAACTTCATAACACGCTTCATTGAGTTGTTCGCCATCATTAACCTCCGATATCACAACTTCAGATTAGTGTAATTATACCACTAAAACGGTGTTTTACACTATAGTAATCTTATTCTACATGAAAAAATTCATTCCTACAACTGCAACTTCTACACTTCTGTTTTATATTAAAAATGTAATTTGCATTTTTTAGAATTTGTTTGTATTGATTATTTAAGTGTATTGTGTTGGAATTCCTTTTAGATGGTGAATGAGATATATCCCACATCACCAAAAATATGCTCGGTTATATTTTTGGTAAATAAAAGTGAACAGTTTTACTGTTTGAATATGAATAGATGCGATGAAGAGACGCGACGTTTTAAACAGCAACGGTTCTGGAGCGTTGCAACTGAACGGACGCGACTGTTGTAAACAACAACGGTTCTGGAGTGTTGCAACTGAACGGACGCGATTGTTGCAAACAGCAACAGTTCTGGAGCATTGCAACTGAACGGACGCGACTGTTGCAAACATCAACAGTTCTGGAGCGTTGCAAATGAAAGAAAGTGACTGTTGCGAACAGTAACGCTTTTTTGACGAAGAGGTGCGACTTTTCTCAACGGATGCAGCCGTTGGGAATTCGACTATAAATAAGGAGGAAACCTGATCACTTTCCTCACTCATTTTTCAAACCGAATTATCTCTTCTATCTCTTCATCTCTTAAATCATATTCAGTCCTATCACACAGAAGATCATACACATCACAATCTCGTGCAGATTACGACTGTTGTATCTTGGGAGAATTTTGAAATAAAATTCTTAAGGAAATCGTTACGACGAGCCTCAAACAAAATCAGGTTAGAACTTTTATTCTACATTCTACCCTTTAATTTTGTTATACTATTTATTCAAAATAGTATAACGTTGTTGTTGTAATTTATTTACAACATTCATATTGTTATTATAATTAATACAGAATTCCAGTGTAGTGGAAATCTGAGTTATAAACTTGTGCGACGAGTTTATATTTGATTATTCTCTGTTTTGGTATACTAGGCATATAACATCTTAAGAAATTTTACTGTTTTCTTACTAAAACAGAGATGGCAACAGTAGAATTTTCAAAGACTACTACTCACAATAGACCTGAACCGTTCAAGGGAGATGGTGACGATTTTTTAACATGGCAGAATCAGATGTTATTTTACCTCACCACACTCGGTCTGCAACGGTATCTCGAGGAGGAGGAACCGATTTCTTCACCAGGCAAGGAAGCAGATGTTGCTACATGGAAACATTCCGATTTCCTATGCAGAAACTATATTCTGAATTGTCTCGACAATGTGCTATACAAAGTATATCAACCTCTAAAGACAGCAAAAGCACTCTGGAATGCACTTGCCACGAAGTATAAGACGCAGAATATCAGTCTTAAGAAATTTATTGTAGACAAATTCATGGACTACAAGATGGTCGACTCCAAACCGGTGATTGCTCAACTGCATGAACTACAAATCATCATTCATAAACTCGAGGTGGAAGGTCATAAGGTTAGAGAATCGTTTTTGGTTGAAGCCATCACGGGAAAACTGCCACCGTCGTGGAGAGATTACCGCAATTATCTAAAGCATAAAAAGAAGGAAATCTCTTTACAGGATCTCATAGTCCGATTGAAAATTAAGGCAGGTAACCGTGGAATTACAAAACAAAGCGAGGAGGCATTTGTGGATGAAGATTCAAAGACCAAAAACAAAAAGAAGAATTTCCAGAAGAAAAGGAAAGCTCCAGACAACAAACCAAAAGACAACAAACGAACCAAAAAGTTTAATGGTGAATGTTGGGTTTGTGGAAAGGTTGGACATGCCGCTAGAGATTGCAAACTCAAGAAGGAACGCAATAAAGAGGCAAATATAGTGGATAACATGGAAGTAGACGAGTCCAACTTCTCGGCGGTGGTATCTGAATGCAATTTGGTTCAGAATCCTAACCAATGGTGGGTGGACACAGGCGCTACTCGTCATGTCTGCTCTGACAAATCCATGTTCTCTACATACAAGAAATTCGATCATGAAGAGAAACTCTATATGGGTAATTCTGCAGTATCTATGATCGAAGGCAGTGGCACAGTAATCCTCAAGTTTACTTCAGGAAAAACTGTCAAGTTAAATGACATGCTCCATGTTCCAGACATACGTAAGAATCTCATCTCTGGTGCAGTATTATCAAAGAAAGGATTCAGAATGGTGTTCGAGTCAGACAAGATGGTTCTGTCCAAAGCTGGAATGTATATCGGAAGGGGATATTTATGCGATGGCCTATTTAAGGCAAATGTAGCCGTTATCGGCAATAAAACTATGTATTCTGATTGTGCTATTAATAAAATTGAAGTTTCTTACTTGCTTGAGCACGAAATTTTACTATGGCATGATAGATTAGGACACATAAATTTCCAAAAAATGAAAATATTATCAAACTTGGGATTAATTCCAAAATTCCAAGTAGATAAGAACTACAAATGTGAGACATGTGTAGAAGCAAAAATGGTTAAAAAAACCATTTCAATCTGTTGATAGAAGCACCGAACCACTAAGTTTGGTTCATACAGATTTATGTGATTTTAAATCATTACCTACAAGAAGTGGGAAAAAGTACTTTATTACGTTTATTGACTATTATACGAGATATTGCTATGTATATCTTTTGAATAGTAAAGATGAAGCAATTACGTCATTTATAAAGTACAAAGCTGAGGTGGAAAATTAGTTAAATAAAAAATCAAGATATTGAGATCTGATCGAGGTGGAGAATATGAATCACCATTTGAACAGTTCTGTGCCGAAAATGGTATAATTCATCAAACAACAGCTCCATATTCACCACAACAAAATGGTGTAGCCGAGAGGAAGAACAGAACGTTAAAAGACACGATTACCGCCATGCTTTTAACTTCTGGTCTACCGACGAACTTGTAGGGGAAGCCTTAAATATGTCTAATCACATATTAAACAAAGTCCCTCGTAATAAAACAGGAACAATTCCATATGAGATATGGAAAGGACACAAACCAAGTTTTAAATACCTCAAAGTGTGGGGGTGCTTGGAAAAAGTTCCAGTTCCTCCTCCCAAGAAAGTCAAATTTGGACCAAAAACAGTAGATTGTTACTATTTAGGGCCAGCCCAAAATAGTAGTGCCTATAGATTTTTGGTATTCAAGTCTGATATAACTGATATTCATGTAAATACAATCATGGAATCTAGAGATGCCTCATTCTTTGAAGACGTGTTTTCGCACAAAAGGAATGAAGGGAATAATGTCCCTAAAAGGACAAGAGAAGAATCAAGCAATTCACATGAAGATGAAACTCAGCATGAGATTGAGGAAGTTGAACCAAGAAGAAGCGTAAGGGCTAGGACTTCCAAGACATTTGGTTCGGATTTTTTCACATATGTGTTAGAACATGAACCTCAAACGTACAAGGAAGCAATATCATCTTCTGAATCTTCATGTTGGAAAGAAGCAATCCAAAGTGAGATTGATTCAATTCTAAGTAATAAAACTTGGGAAATTGTTGATATTCCACCAGGATAAAACCTATTGGCTGCAAATGGATTTTCAAGAAGAAAATGAAAGCAGATGGCTCTATCGACAAGTATAAAGCCAGATTAGTAGCCAAAGGATATCGTCAAAAAGAAGGAGTAGACTTCTTTGATACATATTCGCCAGTAACACGAATAACCTCTATAAGAATGCTAATAGCAATTGCATCAATTTATGGTCTAGAAATTCATCAAATGGATTTAAAGACGACATTCTTAAATGGAGATCTCGATGAGGAGATCTACATGGAGCAACCTGAAGGTTTTATTTCCAAAGGAAATGAAAATAAAGTCTGTAGATTAGTAAAATCATTATACGGACTAAAACAAACTCCAAAACAATGGCACGCAAAATTTGATAGTGTCATGATGAGAAATGGTTTTCGTATAAATGAATGCGATAAGTGTGTTTATTATAAACAAATTGGACAATCATATGTGATGATTTGTTTATATGTAGACGATATGTTAATATTTGGTCCAAATACTCAGGTAATAGAGACCATAAAGAAGATGTTAACTAGCAATTTCGATATGAAAGATTTAAGAGTTGCAGACGTTATTTTGGGAATCAAAATAATAAGAACTCCTAATGGAATTGAATTGTCTCAGTCACACTATGTAGACAAAGTGATTGAAAAATTCCAAGACTATGGAATTAAAGGAGTGCGAACACCTTTTAATCCATCAGAAGTACTGCATAAAAACACTAATGAGAGTGTAATGCAACTGGAATACTCTCGTGTAATAGGATGTCTCATGTATCTCATGAATTGCACAAGACCAGATATAGCTTATGCAGTAAGTCGACTGAGCAGGTATACAAGCAATCCAGGAAAGGAACACTGGAAAGCACTAATGAGAGTGCTTGGATATTTAAAAAATACCACAAATTATTTCTTACATTATGGAAAATATCCTGCCGTCTTAGAAGGATATAGTGATGCAAATTGGATTGCTGATTCAAAGGAATCAAAATCAACAAGTGGTTATGTCTTTACCTTAGCAGGGGCAGCAGTGTCATGGAAATCTACTAAACAAACATGTATAGCTCGATCCACTATGGAATCAGAGTTCATCGCTTTAGATAAAGCAGGCGAAGAAGCAGAATGGCTTCGTCACTTTTTAGAAGATATTCCATTTTAGTCTAAACCTGTACCGGCCATATGCATACACTGTGACAACCAAGCTGCGCTAAGCAGAGCGCACAACTTTGTGTATAATGGAAAGTCACGACATATTCGTCGACGCCATAACACAGTTAGGCAGTTACTCTCAAATGGAACTATTTCCATAGATTATGCGAGAACAAATGATAACCTAGCGGATCCATTTACTAAAGGTTTATCAAGAGAGAAAATTGACTGCGCATCGAGGGGAATGGGTTTAAAAGCCTAAACCAAAAAGAGTTATCTTATACGGAAACCTATCCTAGCGACTGGAGATCCCACGGACTAGGATCAATAGGCAAACCAGTTCTGAATAACTCAAGACGTAATGCATTTGCGTGGACATAGTCCAACTCCATTCCTATGGTGCACAATATAAATGCATGCCTACAGAAGTATTTAAAGGTTAAAACTATGTTTTTTAATGATGACCATATCTTGGAAATAACAAGTGGGGTATATGCAGGATACTCTTAATGGTTGCGATCACCTATGTTAGTGTGAGCTGGGTCGGCTCTATGAGAATATTAAAAGGCTTTTATTCTCTAAAAACACTCGCAGAACCAAAAATTGTCCAGGACCAAAATGAACACAACCAAGAGATTGGATGTGAAGGGAAATAATGCTTTGTAAAGCTTATTGTCTGGTTATACAATAACGACTGACGGTTCAAGATGAAATAATTCACCGATTAGCCAAGTATATCCGATAAGTTTTAACTAGGGAAAGTTCAAAGTGAAATATCTACTTATCCTCGATATAGCATTATTTTCATATGAACTGTGTGATATTACACTTTGTGTGGGGGAGAGATATATCATCATTCATGTGGGGGATTGTTGGAATTCCTTTTAGATGGTGAATGAGATATATCCCACATCACCAAAAATATGCCCGGTTATATTTTTGGTAAATAAAAGTGAACAGTTTTACTGTTTGAATATGAATAGATGCGATGAAGAGACGCGACGTTTTAAACAGCAACGGTTCTGGAGCATTGCAACTGAACGGACGCGACTGTTGCAAACAACAACGGTTCTGGAGTGTTGCAACTGAACGGACGCGACTGTTGCAAACAGCAACAGTTCTGGAGCGTTGCAACTGAACGGACGCGACTGTTGCAAACAGCAACAGTTCTGGAGCGTTGCAAATGAAAGAAAGTGACTGTTGCGAACAGTAACGCTTTTTTGACGAAGAGGTGCGACTTTTCTCAACGGATGCAGCCGTTGGGAATTCGGCTATAAATAAGGAGGAAACCTGATCACTTTCCTCACTCATTTTTCAAACCGAATTATCTCTTCTATCTCTTCATCTCTTAAATCATATTCAGTCCTATCACACAGAAGATCATACACATCACAATCTCGTGCAGATTACGACTGTTGTATCTTGGGAGAATTTTGAAATAAAATTCTTAAGGAAATCGTTACGACGAGCCTCAGACAAAATCAGGTTAGAACTTTTATTCTACATTCTACCCTTTAATTTTGTTATACTATTTATTCAAAATAGTATAACGTTGTTGTTGTAATTTATTTACAACATTCATATTGTTATTATAATTAATACAGAATTCTAGTGTAGTAGAAATCTGAGTTATAAACTTGTGCGACGAGTTTATATTTGATTATTCTCTGTTTTGGTATACTAGGCATATAACATATTGCTCTGTGTATTCTTAAAATAATATCATGATTACATGTTATTTACGGACATAAAATCAACTGATTGATGAAAATTTATTCTTTTTTCATGTTATTTTTATTTTTAAATATATTTCAATCTTATTCTATAGAAAAAAAATTCATTTCTGCAACTGCAACTTCTACACGTTATTTTATATTACAAAGGCAATTTGTACTTTTTAGAATAAGTTTGTATTGTTTTTTTAATTGCATTGCTATGTGTATTCTCAAAATAATATCATGATTACATATTATTTACGGACATAAAATCAACTGATCGATGAAAAATTAATTCTTTTCATGTTATTTTTTATTTTTATATATGCATAAATATTATGCTTCTTATAAAAAATGTTCAAAAGTATATGTTAGACGTCACGTAATTATTACTTTAATCTATGTCTTTATTAATAGTTGTAGTAGATTTGGTGTCATACTCTTTTGGTGTCAACGTGAACTACTAAAAATGCCCCTCTACAGATATTATTAAAATTTAGTATCACTTAAAATTAGGATCTGACAACTAAGCTTTTTTTACTAAATTCAAAATTCTTCTCTGCAAATTTTACCAAATTCTAATATCACTTTAAAATATGATCCAACAAATAAACTACTTTACATATTCGTTCTTTATTAATTAATAATATAGAAAAACCAAAAAAATTCAAAATAACAAAAAATTAGATATCTAACTCACGACTCATGATTTCAATGCAAAAATATTCCTAAATATTTGTGGAAAACCTTTTTTTGAACGTGCTAAACACATACATTTGTAGAAAAATAAGTCACGGTGCTTTCATCACGCGCGAAGCGCGTGCCGTAACACTCATGTTAATAAACACAATAGTTCTTCGCAAAATACTTGAAAGACCAAAGTCATAATCTTCAACAAAAACAAAAATCAAATGAAAATGGAATTTGATACAAAATGTAAGGAACAAAAAATAGTTATACTTGTAACAATTTTTCAAAACAACTGAATATTCTAAGATATTTATACATTAATAAATCTAATAAACTCCTGCAAAATAAATGAAGAAAAGCATATTTAAAAGCATACTAATCAAAACAAAAATAGGAGAAAAGAATTTGATCAGAAAATTTGGAATAGAGACTAAAATCGTTGATTTAGGACAACAACAAATTCAAACTCGAATTATACGAAAAATATATAATAAAATAAAGGTCTAACCTTTAGTTCAAGCTAGACGATCGAGTAAGCCAAGGTTTATGATGGCTTTTAGATTTGTTTTTCATAAAATTTCGAAACCTAAATGCACCATGTAGAAAAACAACAACTGCAAAACACGAATAAAATCAAAAGCAATTATGGAGTACATAAAGGTGAAGTATTAATGAATTCAATCAAATTATAGGCACGAGCGTTACAGCACGCGCTTCGCGCGTGATGATGGCATGTGCTTTGCACGTGAATTGTTCTTTTATAATTTATAAGCATTAATGGCACGCACTTCGCGCATGAATTGTTTTTCTGCAAATTGTATATGTTTAGCACATTCAAGAGAAAATGGTTTATAAAAATATTTAACCATATTTTTGTGTTGAAATCATTTTTGTTAGTTTAAATTTTATTTCTAAGTTGGAACATCAATTTTTTTTTAAGTTTGAAATTTCGTTTATATTATTAATTAATAATTTATTTGTTGGATCCTATTTTTAAGTGATATTAAGATTTGATAGTATTTGTAGATGAATGTTTTAAATTTGTAAATGAATTTTATTTGTTAGATCCTAATTTTAAGTGATATTAAGATTAGATAATATTTGTAGATGTGCGTTTTGAATTTGTTAAAGAAATTTAACTATTAGATCCTAATTTCAAGTGATATTATGATTTGAGACTAGGGGCATTTTTGGTACTTCACGTTGATACCAAAAAGTGTGACACCAAATGTATTACAACTATTATTAAAGATATGATTAACACATTCAAGAGAGAATGATTTGCAAAATATTTATCCATGTTTTTATGTTGAAATCATGTGTAGTTAATTTGAATTTTTATTTCTAAGTTGCAACATTTAATTTTTTGTTTGTTCGAATTTTATTTATGTTATTAATTAATAAATAACGAATTTGTAAATGAAGTTTATTTGTTTAAATGATATTTATTTGTTAGACTTTATTCTTAAGCGTAGAGAGATAGTTTAAATTTTTAAAGAAATTTAACCGTTTTGACTTAGTTTGAATAGTTCTAGGTCAGCCTAGAAATAATAGACTAAAAATAATAGATAATAATTAAATTATATATGAGTAAAGGGTATTTTGGGAAGTTCACGGTCGGACCAAAAATTTGCGCTTCCAAACCAACTATTAATAAAGAAATAACGAATTTGTAAATGAAGTTTATTTGTTTAAATGATATTTATTTGTTAGACTTTATTCTTAAGCGTAGAGAGATAGTTTGAATTTTTTAAGAAATTTAACTGTTTTGACTTAGTTTGAATAGTTCTAGGCCAGCCTAGAAATAATAGACTACAAATAATAGATAATAATTAAATTATATTCGAGTAAAGGGTATTTTGGGAATTTCACGGTCGGATCAAAAGTTTGCGCTTCCAAACCAACTATTAATAAAAATGTTTTTACGTTGAAATCATGTGCAGTTAATTTGAATTTTTATTTCTAAGTTGCAACATTTAATTTTTTGTTTGTTCGAATTTTATTTATGTTATTAATTAATAAATAACGAATTTGTAAATGAAGTTTATTTGTTTAAATGCTATTTATTTGTTAGACTTTATTCTTAAGCGTAGAGAGATAGTTTGAATTTTTAAAGAAATTTAACCGTTTTGACTTAGTTTGAATAGTTCTAGGCCAACCTAGAAATAATAGGCTAAAAATAATAGATAATAATTAAATTATATACGAGTAAATGGTATTTTGGGAAGTTCATGGTCGGACCAAAAGTTTGCGCTTCCAAACCAACTATTAATAAAGATGTTAAGATAATTATGATATTGATACATAAATTGTTTCCAACGGATCCCTAATTTGCTTTATATTGAGAATTAAATTATGTTAATATAAAACTAGAGAAGGAGAAGAAATGAAGTTAAGATTAAATTTTTATATAAATAACTGGAGAAGGGGAAGAAAAAAACCGTGAGAGGAGGAAGAAGAAGGCGAAGATGTGAAATAACCAAGAAAGAAGAAGAAAGTGGAGATGTGAAATAAACAAAGAATTTTTTTCTTGCACGGAAAGTATAGAGAAGAGGAAGAGAATGTCAGTTGGATTATTTATGAACAATGAATGCATGGAGTAAGATAGATAAAAAACTAAGTTACATATTGAAGAAATTATTATTTTACAATGGAAATAAATTTAATTCTAAATCTTTATTAATAGATGATTTGGAAGCGCAAACTTTTGGTCCGACCGCGAACTTTGAAAATTGCTCTTTATATCTTTATATTTTTGATGTCACATTTTTTTTTGTATCAGCATTAAATACCAAAAATGTCTCTCTACAGGTATTATTAAAATTTAACATCACTTAAATTTAGGATCTGACAATTCAGCTTCTTTTACAAATTCAAAATTTCATCTACAAATATTTACTACGTCTTAATATCACTTAAAAATAGGATCTAGCAAATAAACTAATTTACAAATTTATTTTTTATTAATTAATAATATAAATAAAAATTTGAACTCATAAGAAATTAGATATTGCAACTTAAAAATAAAATTTCAAATTCAACACAAAAATATGACTAAATATATGTGAAAATTATTTTCTTTCGAAAGTATTAACTAAATACAATTTGTATAAAAACAATTCAGCTTTTTTCATCATGCCAGTAAGCTTAAGAATAATTAATTTTATGGGGTTACCTGTGAATTAAAATTAATAGGAGAAAAGTATATTAAGTAAAACTGAACGAGAGACAAGAATATCAAAGTCCATCATTCTTTCTGTAGAGACATTTGTAGAGACGTAGATTCGCTAGCATATAATTAGAAATTTTGCCAGCAAACCAGTTCAATAGTATTTCTAACATTAAAGGCCGCCTTCAAATTCAATACCTGCTTCGCAAAGAAATGAACCGATCAATCTATACCCAAATCCCTTCTTCTAATTCGAACCTAATTTCATATCCATATCTATCGCTAATAGAAAAATGCGCCGACCCAAAAGACCTCAAAAAAATCCATGCACACGCAATCATTCAAGGCCTCACCAACTTCACCTACCTCACAAGCCGACTCTTACGTTTCTACATCCTCCACAGAGATTTAAACTACGCCCACAAACTGTTTGATCAAATTCGGAGCCCAGGTCTGTACAACTGGAACGCCATCATTATCGCCTTCTCCAACAGCCCCAAACCCAAAAAAGCCTTTCACTTCTACACACGAATGAGATCACAACGCGTTGCACCAGACATACACACCTTCCCTAGTCTAATCAAAGCATGCGATGACGTCTCATTGTTGTCCCAAATCCATGGAGAAGTCCACAAGTACAACTTCGACATTGATGTGTATGTCACTAGCTCTTTAATAAACAAGTATTGTAAATTGGGCTACATAGACCTGGCTTCTAAAGTCTTCCACCGAAGCCCAAACAAGAACATAGTGTGTTGGACTAGTCTCATTAGCGGGTACTCCACCCTAGGCATGGTGGACGAAGCAAGAGCAGTTTTTGATAGCATGGTCGAGAAAAACGATGTTTCTTGGAGTGCCATGATCAATGGCTACGTTCAAAATGAACGCTACGAAGAAGCTCTTGACCTATTCCATATTTTACGAAACGTAGATAGCGTCAAACTCAATATGTCAACACTAGTTTCCGTTTTAAGCGCTTGTGGCGCAATGGGCGCTTTGGAAGAAGGAAAATGGATCCATCATTACATAGATAGCAAAGAGTTAGACTATGGGGTTGAGTTGGGAACCGCGCTAGTTGATTTCTATGCAAAATGTGGTATGACAGAACCTTCTAGAAGAGTGTTTGATAAGATGCAAAAGAAGGATGTGATGGCTTGGAGCGCAATGATAACGGGCCTAGCTTTAAATGGTGATTGCATGTCTTCAATAGAGATGTACAATGAGATGTTGAGAAGCAAAGTTAAGCCAAATGCCATTACTTTTATTGGAGTTCTTAATGCGTGTAAGCATGGAGGTTTTGTGGATTTAGGGCGATGGTACTTTAACGAGATGACTAAGAAGTATAATATAAGTCCTATGATTGAGCATTATGGTTGTATGGTCCATCTTTTTAGTTTAGCGGGTAGATTAAGGGAAGCGGAAGAGCTGATAGAAGGGATGCCGATGAAGCCAGATGCTGCAATATGGGGGTCGATGTTTAATGGATGCATGATACATGGAGATGTTAAGCTTGGAGAAAGAATAGGGAGAAAGGTTGTGGAGTTGGAACCAAAGGATTGTGGAAGATATATAGGGCTAGCAAACTTGTATGCAAAGATGGGGAAATGGGAAGGAGTTTCACAAGTAAGGAGAGTTATGAAAGAGAAGGGGGTTAGGATCGTTCCTGGTTGGAGTTTGATTGAAGTTGATGGAGTTAGTAGGAAATTTCTTGTGGATGATAGAAGGCAACCTGATATAGAAGGGATTAAGGAGATGTTGGAGTTGGTATTTTTGTTCTTGGATACGAGTTTGTCGTTGCATTTTGATGAGGTTGATTCGATGATCTGAGTGCAAATGTTTTGTGTTTGAATTTGATTTATCAAACTGACCGATATGATTCTGTCTGATTCTCTTCCAAAAAATTTCCATTTTTTCAAAATTTTCAGACTGACCGACATGTTTGCTTCCGTTCTTTCTCAAAAATTTCAGATCTAATCTTCCGACATCAATCAACTCGCTGCCATTTTATTACATTTTGGTACGGTATTGGATGAGAAGCTTCTTGGTCATTCAAAGCTTAGGTTTATCAATCACTGGTTACAAATATTCAATCATGGATCGTATCTGAGGCTAAATTCTTTTCTTCCCAAATTTGCCTGATATGGATCATGAGGTGTTTATTATTATATTCAAATATAGCTGTATTAATTGTAAATGGTCTGGTTTTATTTTTACATTTTTTTAAAAATATTTCAAGTATAGATCTTGCTTTTGTTCCTTGGGTTTATTTTTATGGTAGGGTGAGTTAATCGTTGATTAAGATATGCGAATGTAATTTCTATTTTCTTATGTAATGTTTGACGTGAAGATGACGGTGTTTTTCTATAATAAGAGTGTTACTTCATTTAAGTAGAACATTCATTTTAATATCTCGGGTGATCGAACATACACAGAAATATATAAATAAATTGATGTGGTAACAACATTTTTTGAGTGGTTAACCTCATCACTTATATCAGAATCTTGGTTGAGCTAGCATTCTAGTTGAAGAGACATGTTAACGTTAAAATACGAACGATAACACCCGGTGTGTGTAATAAGATCGTGAAAGCACCACCCGTGTGACGGGAACAGAAATTAAGCAGGAAAATAGCAGAAATGCAGTAAATGAACAACAGATTTATAGTGGTTCGGCCCGTAATTGAGCCTACGTCCACTTTATAGTCTCTTATTGCTGATTCGGTTACAATTTGATATAAATCTCTTCAGAAAACAGTACAATTCGATCACAAGAAACAATCTAGACTTCTAGCTCAATCTTCGACGGTGAAACTCGATAAATCCATGTCGGATGTGAGGAATTTCTCTCGAAGCTTGTTGTAGTGTTGCGAATGCTTGAAGGATCCTTGATTACTGAATGAATGAAGAGTTCGACGGAGTAACAGCGCTGTAGAAATGATTTGCCAAAAGTCCCCTCATTGTTGGAAGTGATGGGGTATTTATAGGAGCAGATTTCTGAGCTTTCGATTTGGCCAAGTCATGAGTCGTAACCGACTCATGGTAAGTCGTGACCCGTATTCGACTTATGATGTCTCGTGGGCGCCATATTTGGTTCATCTTGTGGCTCAGTTGGAAGAGAAGTGCTAAGTCGTAGTCGACTCATCAAATCAAAGTAGCACAGGCAAGGGCCTTGGATTCCAGTTTGATAACCCTTAAGTCGTAAACTTGATGAGTCGTAAGACTTCCTGAGTCGTCAGTTCTCATGAGTCGCAGATCCTCATAAGTCGTAAGAGTGATGAGTCGTAGGACCTCATGAGTCGTCAGTTCTCATGAGTCGTAAATCTCCATGACTCGTTGAACCTGATGAGTCGTAAGACCATGAGTCGTAGAAAGCTTGTCTCGTTGAGTCGTGAAGCTCTTAAGCCGTAGGCCACTTATAGCCAATCATGAGTCGTTGACGACTTATAGCAAACCATGAGTCGTAGACGACTTAAGGCCTTCCAGATAATTAGGTCGCTAGGCCAGTTAAGTCGCTGAGTCTCTTAAGTCGTAGAAGAGTTAACTTGATGAGTCGTAGCATGTTAAGTCGAAACCTTCTCAAGTCATAGAGCCTTTAACTCGTTGAGTAGTTAAGTCGCGAAGTTCCCCTAGGTCGCAAGCTTCTTAACCCGGTAGGTCGTAAGTCGTTCAAGCTGTAGATTCCTTCTTAGCAACTAAGTCGTGAGTCGTTGAGTACACAGGCTTTAAGCTTTTTAACTCGTAAGTCGTTGCTAAAAGGGAGTTAACATTTGCCCCTCGAAGTATACGTCTTAAGTCGTAAGTCGTGTGCTTCGATTTCCCTTGCTCGCTTCTTGATGAGTGCGCTAGATCGCGATCGACTTAAGATGAGTCGTAGGTCGCGAATGACTTAGTATAAGTCGTAAGTCGGATGTGTCGATTCATCTTTCACTGTCCCAGGGCATATATAGCTTCAGTCGTTCCTTATTTTCCTTCACCTATTCTTATCATCTTATTCTGCCTTTTGCAAGCATTCGAGCTCTCTTAAGACGAATTCAAATACTCGATCGCCAGTTATCCCCATCGTTATATTGCGTAAGTGAACTTGATTATTCAATCCCTGACTATAACTGAATTATGAATCCCATTTTCGCCATCGCCCCCCTTTCCTCACGCCGTACTTCTCTGCAATCCTTGTTTCAATCGATCATTGATGGATTCTGGATGATTTGTCTTAGCCTTGGACAGTTTTGTGTGAACAAGGCGATGGATTGCGGTGATTCAGTTTGACCGATTTGTGGTTTGTGATGGAAAATCATTACACTAGGTGTATGGCGATTTCGAGATGATTGAATGCATTGAGGGGACGAGAGTTTTGGTTGAAGGAGAGGCTAATGGGTTAACGGGTTAGGAGTTCGGCGAATCGATGTACTGGGGAGAACGAACTAACACCTTTGAACAGAAACCGCGACTTAATTTTCGACGACCTTAAGTAGGTCGTAGGTCGTAGGTCGGTAACGACCTAGGACATTGCATTTTTGCATCCAGGCTTGAAACTTTTCTTTGCAGTGCAACTTAAGGACTGACGACTTGATTTAACTCGTAGCTTGCCCCTTAGGTCGTGAACGAGTTAACACTTAAGGTTTAATCTTGCAAGCACATCTGAATGACTAGGTCGTGGATGAGATAGCCCTTAACTCGTAACTCGTGAACCCATCCGAACCACTTAATAATTTGAACTCTATGACTTCGAATTCTTGGACTTGAATGATCTGTCTTAAGAGAACATGCCTTGAACATCTTGACTCGCCTAATACGACCTAAAAGTTCCGACTCATGATAGGTCGTTTAACGACTTAAGACTTAGATGACTTTGCACAGAAGTTGGCTGAACTCTTGAATTTGAACTGTGTTGTGTTACCTCTCACACTGTCTTGACTTTAATGCTAATAACCTGCTTAACACAACATTCACAGAATACTGGGACGAATATACTGCCACTGACTGCCCACATCGAATGACAGATTAGTTGATAAAGAGAAAATTAAATTAAATGAATTGTATGAGTGAAATGCTACACAATAACTAACTCAAGTGAAGTATTAAAGCAAAATCGTAATGGTAACCTAAAACTGATTTGTCTGCATTAACACTACACTTGATTATTAACAAGTTCTGAAATCTCGTTTTTGCCTGATTGACAGTTAGTTTAATTCCAGTTATACTTGTTTTTCCTTGTTTTTATTAGTTTTGCACAGCACCTCACACTTTTAGGAAACGTGCACCTTCACTTTTGAACATTCAGCTGATTGTGTAGAATGGCATCTCATCAAGAAGACTTGGAACCAAGTGGAGAAGCTTTTCCAATTGCTACTCCGTTGAATGATCCCCCGAAAAGGACTCCTACCACTCTGAGTCATAAAGTCTTCCGTCAACTATGCACCCAGTTTGGCATCGCTGAATCTGACGCTTTGCTCCCTGGAGTAAACGACACTGCTGACAGGCCGCCCCACGGCTTTATTGCAGTGAACCGCCAAATGTGCTTGAGTGGAGCGATTCCCCCGTTCAATGACTGTCTCCGAGAACTTCTCCTTCGATTATCTATCTCCCCTTTTCAACTACATCCCAATGGCTACGCCATCCTACTGGGACTGTGTGTGCTTTTTAGAAGAATGCTGGACCGTTTTCCCAGTTTTGGAGAAATTTGCTTTCTGTGCTCATTCACAAAGACCAAAGACCATCCCTCTATCACAGTTGTAAGGAGTGCCAGGAATCGTAAACTGATTATTGGTCTTCCCGAAAGCGTTCCTGGGTTTCTGAGCCAGTTTTTCTTTGTTCGTTGTCCCCCGGGATTTTACGCCATTTGGAGAGTGGGAAGTACGATTATCTATCTTTTCCCTGTGTTTTTCTTAATTCTTTGAAGTTCAAATTGTCCAATGTTAACTTCTTTCTCTACTGTTTCAGCGCTTCCTCCCCCCTCTAGGGAACCTCGCCACAAGATTACCTTTGAGAGGCTTATGGCCGTGCCGGTTGAGGAGAGGAGTGTTCAATTTCTATTGAGAGATGAGTTCCTCCATGAATTTGGACTCTTACATCCTTCCCGTTCCACTCAGCCACATGAAGTCACTGATTCTCCTGCTGAGGAGTCAGATGCCCCTGTTCCTGCTAAAGAACTTTTACCGCAAGATCTTACCGCTGAGACTTCATTGGTAAAGTGTTCCACTTCTACCGACATTGCTGGACCGTCCAGTAAGTTAGCATTTGCCCCGGTTGTTGAAGAGGAGGAAAATCTTCACACTCTTGAAAAGACGGTTGAGGTGGAAGTTGAAAAAGAGAATTCTCCCATGCACCATGGCGATGATACTTTTGACAGTCTGAGTGACATCATGATAACCTCTCAGGAGCTTTTTAAAGATGATGTTTCTAAAGTGGTCCCTCCTGTTGTCGAAGCAACTTCTTCTTTGCAACAAACCACAATGCCTTCCACACAACTTATTGCCATTTCTACACCCAAGAGCGGTTCGTAGTTTGATGCGCGTAGTTTGCACATCACACACACTTAGAATTTTGGCACTTATATGCACTTAGCTTCTTCAACTTGAGGATTTCTAAAACTGGTCTTTTTCTTCAATTTCAGGTTCTCTGATGGGGCGAAGCGGCTCTTACTACAACAAATTTCAGCGTTACGGAAGCCGTGAGGCTTATGACTTTAGGAGTTATATCGGTGCTGTAAAGAAAACTGATGAGGAGAGGGCTGCCAGAAAGGCTCATGAGAGGCGAGCTCATGAAGAGCGTCGCCGGAGAGAAGACGAGGAATACTATGGGAATAGGGACGAGCGACGTGACTCTTCCCGCAGAAGCGACGATCCTTATAAGAGGAAATCTTACGATGACAGGGGGAAGAGTCATACTTCCGATGATTCCAGCAAACGGGTCAGACTTGACGAGAAAGATACATCTAATATCTTGGAAAAGACTATCGCTTCTATTCCTCCTAATACATCTTCCGGTTCCCCTGCCCTTAAGGAATCTGACATCCAGACAATCATTAATAGGCCACAGTACCAAGCTGGAGATGGTCCTCCCACACTCCAGAGCCGATTTCCGAATTGGTGTCTGAAAGAAGTGCGTTTTGATTTGGATTTGATCCCCATTGATAAGCAGGCGATGCTGAAAAATGTCGATGCTGTGAAACTTGACATCGAAAGAATGTCTGGATGGCAGAAGCTGGTTGATGAACTTCAAAGGGTCAACCATATGAACCTTGAGGCGATGATGACCATGGAGAATGATAAAACAGAATGGGACAAATGGCGTAAGCAGCATGACGCGGAGATGAAAAGCATTAGCGATGGTTATGGGAAGCTCGAAGCTGAAGTTGAAAAACTTAAAAATGAGCTTGCTACTTCCTCCACTTCTTATTCTCAGAAAGAAGAAATGCTTTTCTGAATCTTGCACTGCAGTGGGTAATTAGTAGTCATCCCAACTTCTGCTTGCTGGGTATGGTCCCCCTGTGATAGCATTAATGACAAGCTTTTCTGAATCTTGCACTGCAGTGTTGTTGTGAGAATCGGATTGATGGGTAGGGTGTTGTTGATCCTGAGTGGATGAGGTTGGATCGACTCCGTTCCTTTTAACGTATTGTTGGAGTTTAGCCTGCTCTAGCAATTCTTCAATCACCTTCTTTAATTGGCGACATTGGTCAGTGTCATGGCCAGGTTGATTGTGAAATTGGCAGAATTTTCCATTACGCTTTGCCCCTCTCGTCATCTCAGGTGGCTTAGGATACCTGACAACGTCCTTTGTTGTAAAAAAGATATTTCTTGGTGTATCAGTTAAAGGAGTAAAGTCCGAAGGATTAAAGCGGCGAGGTTTCTTTTCATTTTCCTGGCTTTTTCCTCCTTCATTCTCCCTTTTCTGACTTTCAGATTCTCTTTTCTTAGGTGGGACATTGTCATTATCAGTCTGGGCAGTAACCACTTTCGATGTTGCAGAAAGGCTTTCAAGGCGAATGAACTCATCGGCCTTTTTATAAAATTTATCAAGTGAGTTCGGTTCCTTCATCTTTAGCCATATCCCAAATTTACTCGATTTATCAATGGCTCGCATCAAATAAGTCAGGATCATGCGTGGTTCCGCATTTTCTACCTCGGCTAAAGCTATATTGAAACGGCTCAAGAAAGATTTGATTGATTCTCCGGGCGCTTGTTCAAGGTTAGACAATGACATTATATCCTTAGCTTTTGAAGCATACAATCTGAACTGTTCTTTAAACTTTTGCGTTAAGTCGGAGAACTTATCTACAGACCGAACTGGAAGCTTTGTGAACCAAAGTAAAGCCACACCTTCCAAGTATACTGGAAAGTATCGACACTTGATCTCGTCTGATGCTCTTGCACCGGTCATATGCCAATCATATTTGTATAGGAAATGATTAGGGTCAGTGGTTCCCCTATAGGCTTGGATAGTAGGAGGTGCAAATTTCCTTGGAAACTCCGCTCTTAGGATCCTTTCAGTAAACGGAGTTCTGCTTGGCGCAAATCCCCAGTCAGCCTCATCATCTTCCCTTTGCATGCTCTCTTTCATGATGCGGCCAACCATTTCAGACAGGTACTCTTTATTGTTCAAAGACACCTCCGGGCAAGCATTAGTTCTTCCCTCGGAATTTTGCCCGGGCATATGCTCATGACAAGTTGGTTGCGGCATAGAACCATCAGCTTGGAAAGGTGGCATTTCAGGAAGAGTAGTTT
Organism: Allium fistulosum; assembly: GCA_030737815.1. NCBI lineage: Eukaryota > Viridiplantae > Streptophyta > Magnoliopsida > Asparagales > Amaryllidaceae > Allium > Allium fistulosum. Next base: position 370,344,530 of record CM060906.1, on the reverse strand, counting down.
GATGGTTTTCTGGTTGACGATTTGCCCCGAGCAGAGCAGTTAATCTATCCATCATCAAAGCGTTTTGAGCTTCAATTTGTTGGTATAATCCAGAAACTGCGTCATCCAATTCAGCCCTGGTGACTCCAACGGTTGGAGTTGCTTGGTCTGTTATTGGGGAAGCGGAAGTTCCTTCGTGAGCATTTCCGGATCTGATAGGTCTACCTCTTCTTCTAGGAGCCATTATTTCGGATCTGGTTTTTAAGAGAGGTTCTTTTTATGAGTCTTTGCGAAGCAACGGTGGACGATCGCTTGAGTTGGGTTCTCAGTGAAAGCACCAAAATGTTAACGTTAAAATACGAACGATAACACCCGGTGTGTGTAATAAGATCGTGAAAGCACCACCCGTGTGACGGGAACAGAAATTAAGCAGGAAAATAGCAGAAATGCAGTAAATGAACAACAGATTTATAGTGGTTCGGCCCGTAATTGAGCCTACGTCCACTTTATCGTCTCTTATTGCTGATTCGGTTACAATTTGATACAAATCTCTTCAGGAAACAGTACAATTCGATCACAAGAAACAATCTAGACTACTAGCTCAATCTTCGACGGTGAAACTCGATAAATCCATGTCGGATGTGAGGAATTTCTCTCGAAGCTTGTTGTAGTGTTGCGAATGCTTGAAGGATCCTTGATTACTGAATGAATGAAGAGTTCGATGGAGTAACAGCGCTGTAGAAATGATTTGCCAAAAGTCCCCTCATTGTTGGAAGTGATGGGGTATTTATAGGAGCAGATTTCTGAGCTTTCGATTTGGCCAAGTCATGAGTCGTAACCGACTCATGGTAAGTCGTGACCCGTATTCGACTTATGATGTCTCGTGGGCGCCATATTTGGTTCATCTTGTGGCTCAGTTGGAAGAGAAGTGCTAAGTCGTAGTCGACTCATCAAATCAAAGTAGCACAGGCAAGGGCCTTGGATTCCAGTTTGATAACCCTTAAGTCGTAAACTTGATGAGTCGTAAGACTTCCTGAGTCGTCAGTTCTCATGAGTCGCAGATCCTCATAAGTCGTAAGAGTGATGAGTCGTAGGACCTCATGAGTCGTCAGTTCTCATGAGTCGTAAATCTCCATGACTCGTTGAACCTGATGAGTCGTAAGACCATGAGTCGTAGAAAGCTTGTCTCGTTGAGTCGTGAAGCTCTTAAGCCGTAGGCCACTTATAGCCAATCATGAGTCGTTGACGACTTATAGCAAACCATGAGTCGTAGACGACTTAAGGCCTTCCAGATAATTAGGTCGCTAGGCCAGTTAAGTCGCTGAGTCTCTTAAGTCGTAGAAGAGTTAACTTGATGAGTCGTAGCATGTTAAGTCGAAACCTTCTCAAGTCATAGAGCCTTTAACTCGTTGAGTAGTTAAGTCGCGAAGTTCCCCTAGGTCGCAAGCTTCTTAACCCGGTAGGTCGTAAGTCGTTCAAGCTGTAGATTCCTTCTTAGCAACTAAGTCGTGAGTCGTTGAGTACACAGGCTTTAAGCTTTTTAACTCGTAAGTCGTTGCTAAAAGGGAGTTAACAAGACATATCATCTGATCATTGGTTAGTCTCATAGGATACACAATTAAAGAAAAATATGAAAATGCATGAATAATGACTATGCTGTTGATATTGATTTCATTATACTTTTAATTGTTTTCATTGACTTGATCCCCACACATATACCACAGTATAGCTATCACCATACAATTTGATTTGGAAGGATGCTAGTTCTTCCAGGATTAATACATGGCCTTTTTTCGCTTAAAAATCCTTATTACTTTAATTGATTAAATTTTTTGAGAAGGGACTGCAACAATGTCATGCTCAGTGACTTGTATCCAATGTTTTGAAAACCGAACCGCAAATTGGACAGTTGTGTGTCAAGGTTCAAGGTTTTGAAGGTCGGACCGCTGAAACCGTGCATTTTTCTTTTTTTAACGATATATGCATTCAAAATTGAAAACTATAAATTCATGTTGCTTAATACATGATATTAACTCATATCATAAAAAATAACATATCATTACTCAAACACAAGCACAACATATCTCATATAACATAATCTTAAATATACAGACCGATAATAGTTCACATATATAATAATACATGATATTAACTCATATCATAAAAATAAAATAAAATAACATATACTCAAACACAAGCCCAACATATCTAATATAACATAATCTTAAACATACATACTGATAATAATTCACATATATAATAGTTGAAAACTTCATATGAATACCAAAGTAACATAAACTCAAACATTTCATCATGATTTTAACCTCAAACATACATAAAAGTTAACATATATAATAGTTGACATCTACATATAAATAACAAAAATAACATGAACCTGCAACATGGTTTTATGGCATTCTCCAAAACTTAGAATTGATGCCATTCTGTTTTTACTAAAAAAGAAAGGTCATTATTCACCATTCATAGTATCATGTAACAAGTACAAATTTATCAACAATAAATATAAAAAAAGTCAGTAGTTGCTAATTGCTATAACACAGTAGTTCACCATTCATAATTTCATAGCATCATGGAAAAAATTATCTGTGTTCATTGTTCACTATTCACACTTCCCAATACCGTGAAAACGATTGTCACCAATTAGGCAATTTCAAAGTAGTCCATTATTCATTTCCTATGTTCACCATTCATAATATCCATTATCATCCATTTCAAACCATAAAAAATTTTACCAAAAAATTAACCAAATCATATAACATATTATAGTTCAATATCAAAATCATTAACATTATTCCAAAAATTAAAGTAATTTAAAACACCCAATTACCTAATCTTTAGCAGATTGATTAACATAGCTGGCTATGATGGAGGCCGAGGCAGCAGGTTGCGATGGAAGTGGAGGAAGCTAGTTACGGGAACGGAGGAAGAAGGTTGGGCGACGAGGAAGCAGGCCTAGATTTGGTGCGATTTAGGGTTCCGCCATTATTTCTTTTAAGCAGAAAAATTATTGTGTGATTTGAGGATACAGCGGTTCAACCCTAATTCACGGTTAGACCAGCGGTTCATGCGTATGAGAGGCCCAACTTGGCTCCGGACCGCCTGGCTCCACGGTCCGACCGCGGCCGGGTCCGGTTTTCAAAACGCTGTTTATATCAATCAAGAAACAGAAGCTTTTTCTTAATAAGAGATGAGGTTTGGTAGCAACTTAAGGTTGTCGAAGTTAAAATTTGCAAGAATCTAATATGTATACAAACTGAAGGAATCTGAGACTGAGTACTAACAATTATAGCATACCGAGGCTGATCAGTAGCATCTTTATGATTCAACTCTGTGGTAGCGCATTTACTCCTCTTTTTTACCCACAGAATCTTTATGAATCAACTTGAATATTAAGTATTAAACTCCTCTCTTATTATTAGTATTATTATTACTACTACTATTATTAAGTAATAGTGCATTTAGTACCAATATAATTGGTTAGTTTTAATGTTTTTACCTTATCTTATTACTTTTCCTGATATGAGAGTGCTATTTTTTTGGTAATAAGAGTAATACTTTTTTCATGCAGAACACTTCTTTTGATATATCAGGGTTTTGAATCTATGACCTTCAGGGCCTCGGCCTACAACATTATACCGCTTGCTACTTGACTAATGGTCCTTACGATATGAGTGTGCTTTTTTTTATCTAATGCTGATGGCACCCCACACTTTTTCAGCTTAAGTTAGTTCCATTCCAATTGTGGATGGCAGCGATTCTTTCTTTGGTCGATACGCATTCTAGAAGGTAAAAAGATTTTTCAACACTGATATTTTCTTATTGTACCATTACTTTTTTTATACTTAGAAGTGCTATAACAATTATCCACAGTTATATCAGTGTGTTGGCAAAAAGATACGGTTTACACCAAGATTTGCCTTGGCGAAATGATCCATAAGGTAAATTGATCTTTGTTGCTATAAATTATATCAGACAATTGCGTTATCAAAGCTTTCTCTTTGTTGATTATTTGAACTGACAGTCGGTGATGGCAGTTTACTGTAAGGTATGCCTGTTTTTAGTGCAGATGTTATACTCAAACAACAAAAGTTGGGTTAAATCAGGTTTTAGATTAAAAAAAAAAAGCCTGGCTTGTTTGAGACAAGTCTTAGAAAGAAATGTGTTCAGTATGTTATGACTGACAAACACAAGAATGTGATTCATATGTAATATATGACTTATGTGTATCTCTAATGGACATTTGAAACATAAAGATTTGATTTGCAAGGTATGAAATGAGAAGGGTGAGGTAGGATGTGATGGTTGAATAAATTATGGGTAGTAATAGTAATAATAGGTGCATATGGATTGTGAGCATGGTTGAAATTAAGGTACTCCTGTTATTTTCAGGAAAGATGTATGAATGTAACATAGTTGCGTGCAGGGCTAAGTATGAATTATTTCTTTTGTATCCAAAAGCAGGATTAGAACATGTATCACATGAGGTTTTTTAGTATTGAGAATTAGGCAATGCAGATGTAGGCTCTTCAGCTGAGACAGGATGAAAATGTTACAAACTTTGGTAATCTGAGACGTCAGATTTGTCTTTGTAGTGAATCCTTGCTGAATAGGTACGAATAAGTTACAAAATAATATCATCGCGGAAGTTAAAGTCAACAGTTGAGTTTTGGCGGAACCTGAATAGTTGATTTGATGCATGATTATCTTTACAGCAACGCTGGTGTACAATGATTATCTTTACAGCAGTGATTGTGGGCATACTCTCTATTGGTGGAAAGGGTACGCAATCAATGTGTAGCTTGGATCTACCATCTCCATCACCTGGAGAATAGGACCACACCCTTTGTAAGCATAAGATCACTGATACGGAAAGCCTTAATGTATTTTTTTTATGAAATTATTGTTGAGGGCAAAATTTATCAACATTTTAACATCAAAGACAGAATTTCAGTATTTTAGTCTCAAGGACAACTTTCCTTTGTTTAGGTGTCAGTTTTTACAGTTTTTAGATAGCAGTTTGTAGTTATCGGTAGCAGCTTTTAGGTCGGTGTCAGTTTTGAAAGAATGTTTGTCCTTAATGAATAATTTTGAAAGAATGCTTGTCGTTATGAATAATTTTAGAAGAATGTTTGTTCTTGTGGTTAAAATACTGAGGTCGTGTCCTCAGACTAACAATATACAAATTTTTGAACTTTAAATTAATTCCTCCTTTGGCAATTAGCTAATAGAAAATTTTAAATTACATTAACAACAGTAGTATATGGTTTTAGCTGTGAAACGTACTTGGTGTTCAAGTAGTATCAATACTTGACAAACATGCATCAATTTTTCTTTTGAAGTAAAACGACAAACAGTCGATTATGTGGGTAATCAAGTTGTTCGGTGTACCTATGTCAATCCAGTAAGCGATACGTCTTTTTTGACTCCAACCAGTCGAATAGCTTAATCATTTTAGATATGATCTTGTTATTTATGCCGGTGGATGTACTAAGCTAAATTTCAAATAATCTCGTTTCTCGACTAACATACGCCGAAAGCGTGTAACATGTACGACATCGCATTAACATTTTCATTTTTTTTGACGTGTATTTGCCGTTTTGTCTTCTGACAAATCGTTAAGCAATTCCATCACATTGCGATATTGACTTGCCGATTAACTTGCAGACTGTCGGCAACACCTTACCAATGTCGTTGAATTTAACATGTACTGGAGCTAAATCTTGTTGACAGCAATACAAATTTGCACAGTTACACAAATTCATAAATCATAGAGTCGTAAATTTAGAAACACAAATTTATACCAGAACAAATTCATCACAATTCATAAATTTGATCGGGTGAAAATACTACCACAAGTTCTTCAATCAAACAACATTACAATACAAAACAAACAGACATATATACGACATAAACGCAGCAACTTCATGACTTAACTTTATGTTCCTTTTCTTACTAGTCGCTGCCTTTCCCTTCTTAGGGTGTTTGCTATATTTTTTTGCGGCTTCTTCAACCAGTACTATTGCTATATTTTCTTCTTATAAGTCAAGAGGTTTCCTCCTCCTCAATCCATTTAGTGTTTTCCAAAACTCGATCCATTGTCTTGGCTTTTGGCGTTGAAGATCTAATATAATCAGCAAGGTAAAGTTGCCTTATTTTCTGAAATTAATACCAAAATTAACAAAACAATATAACTAACATTGCGTTAAAGACAAAAAGTTAAATGACTTACAGTGCACACGATGAACAAGGAGTTTTGATCGCTGGATTTACTGTGTTTGGTAATTCTTGATTGTGGATTGGCAACGAACGGATGCGACTCGTGTTGGAAATTGATACTTAGGACCAATAAAGAGAATGAAAGTTGTATCGTGGATGAAGCCACTGTCTTGAAAGCGAAATCCGGTACAATTATGGTGCAATCGATAGTTGTCGTTCGTTCTCCAAGATCAACACAACAATTCTTCAAACTTATGCACTCAAGATTGAAGGATTTGTTGAAGTCGCTGTCCAAATGTTTTAAGTATTTTTGAAAGATAGAATTAATTTTTGTTTATTGTAAATTTTGTACTTATTTCTCCAAGAAAAAAAGAAGAGGAGGAAAATAAGATAGAACAAAAATAAATATAAAATTCTTCTCTTTTGAGTCTATCAATCACAATAAATAAGTATTTCAAAAACATTTTCTTATTAATAAAAAATGCAAAAGATCAAGCAATGAAAAGACTTTGGTTTTTGTTGTAATTATTCAACACTCCCACTAATTTAAAAAAAAATCAAAGATGATGAATGGAAATAACCCGAGCAAGAAGAAAGTTTCATACATTAGTACCAATGTCTTTCAATTGGTTTGATACATAAAGAATTAAGTTCAAAACTTAATCTAAGTAGTAAATTTCATTTTGAATTACAAAGTTTTGGGTTAAGACATCACAACACATATTACACTTTCAATTTTTACAAACTCCACGATAAATATGCGCTTTTAATGATCATGCACCTACCTTGGGAACTCATGAGTGCTCTAGAGAGCTTAAGTCTCTTATAAAAGGCGACCCACCTTCACATCCAAGCAGGTGAGTCCATCAAGCGTTCCATTTTAGCATCATCACTTATGGCTGTGGACTCATTAAGAGCAAAATGCTCAACCTCACAAAATAAATAAACATAATTCATCAAGTGCGTCTCAAAAGTATCACTAATACTGGTTATGAATGATATATGAGTAATAAGGTATTCTCTCGAATAAATTAATGAAATTCATTAAGTGCGTCTCAAAAGCATCACCGATGCTGATTATGGATTTGAAAAGAGAAAATATGCTCAAACTAAGATAAATCGGTATATACATTAAGTGCGTCTCAAAAGTATTAAAAAAACGGGCTCTAGAAAATACAAAACAAAGAAGCTCAAACTCATAATAAATAGCAGATTTCATCAAGCGCGTCTCAAAAGCACCACCAAAAACTGGTTATAGATTTTATAAAAGTAAAGAAGCTCAAACTCATGTCAAATAGAAAAATTCATCAAGTACATCTCAAAAACACCATCAACAATTGGTTGTGGTTTATATGAAACAAAGAAACTTAAAATCGTATCAAATAGCAAAATCCATCAAATGCGTCTTAATAGCACTATCAAAAACTGGTTATGAATTATACAAAAGTAACAAAAAACTCAAACTCATATCAAATATAAGAATCCATCAAATGCATCTCAAAAGCACCACCAAATTTGGTTATGAAATATATAAAATCAGAGATGCTTAAAATTATATCAAATAGGATGTAATGATCCTCAAGTGCGTTTAACAAGCACCACCAAAAAACTGGTTATGAATCATATTAAAGCAATTCAAACTCGCAAACACAAAATTAAGAAGGTAAAAAGTAATCATGTTCATTATTTGACCACTAATGGGTATTCACCATGATTTTCTCTACTGCTCGAGGCCCATTCTTCTTGAAGATTCAAGGACTAATTTCCTTTAAATAATTTAGAAAGCGAATCCATGAAGTTCTATTTAATGTTATTCATTTTTATGAGATCACTTCATCCACCAATTTTCAATTGCTTTAGGTTCGAAACAGACGTGCCATCCCTTTCCATTACACGCTCTTATAGAAATTCCAATGTTCATCATTAGGGGTATAAATATAATTCCTCACATCAATAACATCACTATGCCATAAAGTGAATCAGACAACAGTGATCACACAACATATGGTAAAATTTTCATCATCACACTTTTCTACACAACATATGAAAAAAATCATCTATTGTGTGACACAACATTGATCAAACAACATTTGTTTTCAGACAATATTTTTCTGTTGTTTGATTGAAGTTATAAAAAAAAAATAGTTTTGGCTCCATACCAATATTTTGATTTTCCTCTTAATATTTTGATGGCCGCGTGTTTCTTAATTATTTCCCTCTTCTCTCACTCTCAAAACCAAATCGGCAGAACCCTTTAAGCCCAAAATTAATCCTTTTATTTTCCTTTAAGTCCGCATTCATTTCCATGATGTCTTCATTTTGATATAAGGTTTCTAGATCAAAAGCCGCTGCTTGGAATTTGAAGTCCGAATGGTACTCCTTCTTCTATGATGCTTGTACACTTTGATTAGCAGTGATTGATTGTGCGGTTGCTTTCTTTGTCGAGTTGATTGCTATCGATTTGGTATGTTCAACAATTTTGCCCTTTTCAATTTTATGTTCGAACTCGATTTTCCCGATGATGATATGGGTTAATTCATAGGGTTTGATCCTGTATTTTCGTTTTGAAATTCCTGAATCTATTTCGAATATATTTTGGAAGTCGATTTTACTAACTTCGGCCTTGACATTTTCGATTTTTTGATTTTGATTTTGAAAAGATTCATTTATTACTTTATTTCCTACTATTTCGATTTCAAAGTTCCTGATTTCTTTGCTGAAACGCTTGTGTTCATGAACCTGTTCTGGGTGTGTTATTTGTACTTGCTCTTGATTTCGAAAGTCCATGCTCATGTTCATGAACCTCTAAAATTTTTCAAAGTTATCTTCCATTAACCACTTTTTTTTTCAAATTCGAAAGATTTGGGCATAGATTTTTTTTACTGAGAGTTTAACAAAAAAGGACAAAAAATAATGTTAGCAAGACCATGCGCCTTAGATAGTGGAAAGATGTCATTCCATTCTTCATCAATGAAAAAATGATCTAGTAAAGCCATCGAGGTAGGATTTCTGTTGTTGGTCCAGGAGAGCCTTCTACCTAAAGGTGGAAGTTCCATTAAGTTGTTATGGTTGATAAAACCATCAAATTTTTCCATGTCACTAAATCATCTTCCCGTGGCGAATGATTCTTCTATGAATCTAGTGACGTTAGAATCCCCTCTTATAATATAGAGTCAAAGGAAAATAGTCTAAAGTTGGTACATTTTACCATAACATGCGCCTAAGGCATTTATCATTGAAAGCGTAATTATTAGTTATGATAATAGAATTATTTTGTTAGCCTAATAGTATAATGTGTAACGAATGACTATTAGGGATAGATTAAAGGAGCTTGTATTCATCTTCTCCCCGAAAGATCATAATCGCCCAGCACTCCCCCCACAGTCAATACAAAGGCTCAACCCAAAAAATTATTCCCTCATATCGATTTATGAACACCCGGATAGTGATTGTCAAGTTTTGATTCTTGGAGTAGTATAATATCTTACTTGTGCTTCATTTTATATTAGAGTGTTTAGTAGGCATACCTTAACCTCTAACATTCTAGCTTAATATTTTCATCTAATCAAGATGTGAACCCTTTCAGTTTCTTTAGATTTAATATGTTCAAGCTCTTCAGTATAGTACTTATATACAAAACCAGTTTGATTAGCTATGTGGTAAGCTTGCTTTGGACTTACAGTGTGAAGAATGATGGGAGAGCATGTAGTGCCTAAAAGAACATGTTCGGCTGAGTTATACATATTCGCTGATTGCAACGATGAGTGCATGGCTCACGGAGAATCAGCCAATTTGGCACTACGACGTACCGTGTCATATGGGATGCTGCAAACTCTGGATCTGTGCTTCTTCGAGGATGACTTTGGTTGAATTGTTGACGGGTTGTACTCCTCCAAACAGTCCAATCAACCGGGATATTCGGCCTAACCAACGATACGTGCTTCTTCGAGGATGACTTTCAATTTCTTATCATGTGGTGGTGGAAAGGAATCAAGGTTAAAAAAACATTGAATCAGACTAGTGCAGCCAAGAATAGCAATATCGGGTTCCTCTTGATTTGCAGTGTTAAATTTCCGAACAAATGTGTCTGCTACAACCTAATTGGCTCTAAACTGAGTATTAGGGTTTTCTTGTATCACCGATTAGTAATGATCTGGCTCTTCAACCTCAACACTTCTTTGACAAAATGGAAACACAGATTAGTGAACTTAGAGTTCTAGGGTGAAGCATCAGCGTTACCACGATGCAACAATGAAAGATTACGACATTTATGGCTGAAGGCATCACAATGAAAGCACCTAATTGGGTCATGACAATGAACTGCACGATGACCAATGCTCCCACAACGATAGCAAATGGCAGCAACCTTTTGACATTAAAGCCATGGAACAGAGGCTTTGTGGGTTGGATTGGACGATCGGATCGGTGGTTGAGAGGTAGGGTGACCAAATCTAACAACCTCAACAATCGTTGCAAAAGGAATCGAGGGGTGCTCGAGTTCTCTTAAAGAGACGAGTTATGAAACTACAAAATAGCGAGATAGAAAAGGCTCACGTAGTTTGAAAATTGGAGCATAACAGCTGTAAGGCTACTTGTCTCACATCCCATTAAATATAATATTTTCACTTGAATAAAATCGTCCTATGTAGCGTTAGTAGGTTATAGATTATTTAAACAAATCTATGCTCATAAAAAGAGTGGAAATATAAGAAATCAAGGTTGGAGCGAGCGAAGAAACATAATAAACCAAGTCTGGAGTAATTGAGGTTAGGGTTAATTGAGATTTAAGACGCCATGTTTTTTTTTGTTTTTTTTTCTGAATTTATATATTAATGATTAGGGTAAATTTAATTATAAATCATTTCAGATGTATTTATAAAACATTTTCCATTTCAAGAAAAAGCTGCCCAAACGGAGCCTAAGAGATGTATTTCTCTGGCTACGAAACATTGAAAAAACGAGTACAGAGTGAATGCGAACTCAACCAAAAAGAAAGAGCACCAAATCATCAGTCAAAAATTCGAGATGAGTAACTGAACAAAATAAGAATCACTAATAAATAACAGACACGGAGAACAATATTAATCGAACTCAGAAGCTAGAACGCAAAATTAAAAAAGTTAAGCATCAAATAAGTTAGAGACATAGAAAAAGAGTACACAATAACAAGAAGAAACCACCAGTAAGACTAGCACAATCAGTCATATGATAATATTTACTTTCCCTCGACTCCTCCTTATGCCCCATGCCAAAAATACAAAAATAACAACTACTACATAGGGGCAAAATCATACCATGCATTGTAATTAGACGAATCATAAGATATTTGACAAGAGCCAGTTCTTCGCAATCTGCACAAAGACAAAAGGAGCAGCAGAGTTAACAAAGGGTTGGTTTACAAACAAATGAGCTAATACACAGACAACTTCAACCAAAGACAACACATATAAGAGACACTACATAAAATTTTAGAAATGGCTAATTTGGAATATTTTAGTTACATTTATTAATTATAAGGTGGAGACTGAAGAGTCTCCACAGTGGAAATCCACACATCTTGCTTTTATGTATGCCATAGACCAAAATAAATAACATGTCAAAGTGGCGTCTGATATTAGGGATTCACTTGAATTCCTACCATATATGATGCATATTTATTCAGGATATATGTAGGTACATTCAAGGATGTCTTAAAAAACTGTAAAAAATTAGATGGATGTGTGAATATGATACAATGAATTTGTTCAAGTTGCTTGTCTAAATTTATTAGGGCCATCATCAAATAATTTGTATAATGTGGTGTAGCCATAATATCAAATAAATCAATTTGGGTTTCAATTTAAAAATCCCTTGGTTTTTACATGACCATGAGCTGTTAAATCAAAGTTTTTCTCAAATGAAGAAAATCTAATTTAATCTTATAACTGTATGTAAAATTGCTATATTCTTCTTAATTAATTCATCATCTTATTTTTCTTGGGATGAAACTTCATGCTTAACATATTAGCTTCCGCTTTGGGCCTATACTTCCTCGGAAGAGTAACATGTTTACGATATCGAAATTGTCAAATCAGAATGATGCATCGTCGTATGTAATGGTTTTGCTAGGAAGAAAATATAGGATGACTCCACACAATCAAAATCTGATTGTCAAGGGTTTAAAATGCACTAACATTCTCATCATTATATAACAATCAGGCCAAAAGATCATAACACCAGAATTTCCCATATAATCTATCAATACACTGAAAGGACATTGAAGTCTTTAATACATCACGGAGAATGGTGTGTTGTTAGGATAGTAACTTCACCTGTAGTAGACTCCTCGAAGTCATAGACATTTCAAAAATAATAATTATTTTAAGTGCTTCCAGTCCGGTTATTCAATCGTTAAACTCAAAAGAGCTCAAACCAGATGTCAAAAGAGTTCCACGAAAGCCTTCTTCTACTTTTTCTGGGGACATCTTTTGTTCTGAAAGTTCATCTGCATGCATAAATGGTTTATTAGCATGCACACAGTCACAAGCCCGTGCAATCATCCATATCCTCATGTATTTAAAATGACTATAGAAGGCACAGTAAGGAACTTTTTTTTTGGGGGTAATATAACCTGCTATATCTCGGTTTTCATGAATCTCAGAATCTTTAACCCAAAGAACGTCTCCCGGAAATATATTTTTATCTGCAAGAGTAGAAGAATCCCCTTCTAATTCTATGGACCCTTTGTAAAGCTTCTGATTCTCTTTTACTACCTAGATAATGATGTACATACATGCAACCAAAAGATCAAAAGACTTGAAAAATAACAACTTAAATTTTCTAAATATGAGAAATAAATCTAGTCATTACTAAACCGTCTTATTAAATAACGATTATTTTAGCTTAAAAAATAGTAGTTAGGCAGTCAGCAAAAAATGCATGGATACTATATAAAAAACCCAAGCTGATTAATTTTGTCTAGAAATACCGCTAAATATCATCAGTATAATATTTACGTGCATAATTACACAAGCAAAAGATAACCCATGGAACTAGCATCTAAGAAAGTCATGTCTTCATAGGCAAAAAAAAAATTGATAAATGAAATTGCATACCCCATAAGCTTCCCATATCATCATTTTCAACTGGTAGATAGTTGTGGCACCAGATACTGTTAAGTTGATTGAGTTTCTCAATGAAGATTTTTTTGAACGTTTTGACATGCGGCGTTCTGGTTCAAGATTATTTCCAGAAGCTTCCCTGATTGATTTTGGTGGCTCCTTTCCATGCACAAGATACACACTGATTTCTTCATTGCAATAATTCAGTTTCTTCACCAGTTCACTGCTTTCTCTTTCTCCAATACAGTCATCGCAAACCTTAAAATTACTAATATCTCTTAGGAAAGGCTATGAATTGCAAAATCAAATGTAGTTTATTTCGAGAAAACGATTAAATGTGCATTGACGAATGAGAAATGATAATGTTAGTGTAAAAACTATAGCCTCAAAAAAACAACTAAAATTTATAGAAGTTTTTCCCTCCTATTACCTATATCAGGAAAAAGTACAAGATATGCAACAGACTTGTATGATTAAATTGAAAATCTTCACTATAGTATCAGAAACAATAGCTCAACTCTAGATATAGAAAGTACTTTTGTTTCATTGACTATGAAAAAAATGTGGGACAAACATGAGCGAATTCATTCAAGACATCAATTACTAGAGATAAACAGAATCATGTGTCTACGCCACTAAATATATTTGACTGTTCATCCATCTCTTATGCTGAACTTAATTGTGGCAAATCGGAAAGCTTACCTCAGGAAAAGTTTGAATGGAAGGTATTCTACTTTCCAAGTCGTCGTATGTTTCTCCATTAGAATGGTCTGACTCCTCATCTGGAATTACATCAGTTTTACAAGACCCATTGGATTTTCTTGAAGAGATGCTGTTATATGCAATTTCAGCACGTATGCCTTTATCTTCTGCAGCATCCCACTCTTCACAAAAAAACTTCCAGTCACTCTCAGAAATAAGAGTTAGGCCTTCTTTCTGGAAATAAAAAAGAGAGTGTACCAGTAAGTATCAACTATAAGAAGCTGGGTTGAGTAAGGCTAACTTTAAGGCGGTGAATTTGTTGCTATGTAATAACATGATTTTTTAATTAAGTAATAATTCAGTTTTGCTGATATAACATCATGCTACTATAATCATAAACCAATATATATTTATTATATATCTACTTTTAGCACCACTTTAAAATTAACAAGTATTATAACCATTACATGTACCTGCCAATCCCTAATATTCCTTCAACAGTTAATCTAATGATGTATTCTCCCTTGTCATTTTTATTTTGTACCCATATATTCATTAACCAATATATTGTTAATTCTACAAGTTCCATGTTATCACTCTAATCATCAGATTGTGAATTGCATGGAAAGTCAAACATTTTGTCAAATAGAACATTGCAAGGTGGTATTCAAGTGGCACAGCATGTTAATTGGGAGATTACCATACAAATAAACCAAGCAACAACATTAACAAAAGGATTAAAATTGGATGGGGGACAAAAAGAAATATATGATTAGTTTCCAACTAAAGAACATAGTGCAGGGATGATAATGATATGAATAGCACTAATTATTGTGATAAAGAAAAGTAACAGTAATGTGTCAGCACATAAAAGTTTTGAACTTACAGCTGATGTTCTCTGGGTAATGGTTCCACGCTTGCAAATTAGCTCGAGAGGCCTTTCTATCAACCTTAAATGCTGTCACACAAACAACTGAATTTTATGGTTTTATTTTTTTCTTAAAAGTTGAAATAAATAAATAAATTACAATGACCAAGATATAAATTGTGAACATATGATGTTTACAATAGCAAGATGGTGTCTATTAAAACAAATTGAGTAAAGGGAAATCTTTTCACTTTTTTAGCATGTAGCATCATCAAGAAATTCAGGAACAGCACTCATGCGCGTGCACGCACACAATATATGTATGAGGCTCTCTCTAAATTCTCATGCCCTTCTTTTCCCAATTTATCCCCAGTTGACATTTTCATTTCTTAAAGTTTAGTTTTATGAATTATTTCAAAAAATTCACCCAAGAATATGAAGGCATCTTCTTCTTCTCTACCGCATTCTTTTACAAATCTCTCTTCCTCAATACATCAACTAGTTGTTTCAAATGCCCGTAAACGGTTGTTATGGTGGATTTCAATCGAGACCGCTCAAACTAAAATCCCCAAACGCACGCGGAAAAGCTAGATCGTGATAGATAGTGCAAAACAACCAAACACTACTAGAATTCAATATATCCAAATCCAAACACGATCACAATAACACCACAAGCAATAGAGAATAATAAGCAATAACGAAAACAGTAAATAACACACCGATTTATAGTGGTTTCACTAACGTCGCGTTAGTGTACATCCACTTTGAGAGAGATCTTTTATTATCACCAAATGAGAAGAGTACAAGAGATTGATTACAATGATCTATTCAATAAGAATATATGTTTGAGGAAATTAGAATTGAAGAAATAGGGTTTTGACTAAAACCCTAATTAATGGAGGACTAAACCCTAGATTAGATTGCTTGATCTTCCCTTCTCTCAGACCTGAAGAGAGTATATATACTAATAGAGAAAACCCGGGCGAAAGACCACTTTGCCCTTCAACAAATCACAAAACAGCTCAGAAAACCCGACCCAGGAAAAAACAGGATTACACCGCCTCAGACGTCTGACCTCTGACCTCAGACGTCTGAGGCCAGGTTCAGTATGGCTGAAACAGACAGGCCCAGACGTCTGGCCAGAGGGACCAGACGTCTGCAGGAGGTTTCGGGAAACAGCTTGAACCTCGTCAGACGTCTGGCCCTCTCAGCCAGACATCTGACCTCAAACGGCAAACCAGCACCAGCTTCTTCCCTCCTATCTTCTTCCTTCGGACTCCGATTTGCGAACCGTTTTCTCCGACACGAAGCTACATTCATTCCTTCAATTCTCCATCATATAGTGTCACAAAATTTAACAACGGTCTTATGCAGAGGTAGTTAGGAATTCACATCCCGATTTTGGTTCAGTAACAAAAAGAATTCTCACAATTCTTGGGCGCCGAAATTGAAAAAGGGAATGTTTTGTTATCGGTGTGGGGGTAATAATCACTTGGCAAAGGTATGCAGAGACCCAATTCGTTGTTTTAAGTGTGGCTTCTTTGGTCACAAAATGATGTCGTGTAGAGTGAATTCAAAACCTCCTCTTCCGAAACCAATGAGTAAAGCAGAGCAGCATTATAATTTTGTTCTGGAATTTCTGAAGCTAAGTAGTTTACTCATTGGATGTTGCGTAGGGGATAAAGCTGAAGGAAGGTGGGGATTATATCAGCGCCATGGAAATATCTTGAAGCATCATGACAGCACTGGTGGAAAATGCTCTGTTGACACAGAAACAGATCTGAATATTGTGCATAAAAATGATGATCATGAAGAAGACCCTTAAGCATTTAAAACTGGCAGTAATGGGAAGAGAGATAGAAGTGGTATATGTACATTGGGTACGGGTTTTAAGATGAATGCTGAGCATTATTCTCAGAACACTGACAGTAGTAACATTGTTTTGGAACAGGGTTTGTTACTCAAGTTTTGGATCATTGTAAGGTGAAGGTTTTAAGTAAATGCATGGCTGATGTAAAAGAAACGAGTAGCAGCGAGATTAATGACACACTGATACAAAACAAGACATTGCCAGTGCAGGATATGCACACTGATATTAGTAATATGCATGAAATCTCTAACCAAAAGTCGAATTGCTGTTATAGAGCTGAAGACGGCAGTGTTGATGAAGCAGAAAGAAATGAGGCATGTCGAGTTATTGAAGGCTAACTTGATGTTGAAAAGAGAGAAGTTTATAGGAACCAATCTGAAAAGTGGGTTTCTGATGATGTTGTTACTTCATGCAGAAAGAATATGGGTTATGTGTTGGATTGTGTGGTAAAGGGTGTAGTTGATAATGTATGAAAATATGATAAAGAGGGTCAGAAAGTTGGTGAATGTCATTCGGAAATAGGAGAGAGAAGTGAAAGTAATAATGAGGCATTTTTATCATTTAATGAATGCACGAGGGGTTCAGTTTTAAATGCAATAAATGAGGATGAAAGGTTGGCTTCGGGTTCAGGAGGTGGAAAGCGTGTTAACATTATGAAGAGTGATACTAAAGTGGGCCAGAAATTATGTGATCTTTTTCCTGAAGTGGACCGGAGTAGCATAAGTGGCAAAGTGACAAGCGTGTGTCATGCTGAAGTAGTGAAGTTGACCAGATTAGGGAATATGTCAAAGAGCAAGGCTTGAAGATATTAGATCCGGAGTTCGACTTGTGCTCGAGTTCATTCAGATTGATAAGGATGAGTGCTCATATTCATAGAGCGGTTACTAGAGCATCTGATGACTATAGCTCAGGTACGGTTATTATTTTAGGCAGTACATATAGTCCTTGCACTTTGAGTAGATTATCTACTAGTGATATGTTTTATTTAGCTAGGAGTTCAGGTTTCGTCTTCGATGATGTTCAGTTAGATGCTGAATGCATTAGGAATAAGGAACTAGATCGGGTTAGATCGTTTGATCATGAGATACATCAGTTGGAACGTTTGAGGTTTACACGATTTAGAAAATATAGTAAAATTATGTCTTTTTTTAAAAGATAATAACATTGATATTGCTTTATTATAATAAATAAAAATAGAACATCCTAATTATCGATTTTATAGAAGTCTAAGGTCTCCACTTTAGTCATTGGGTTTATCTGCTGGTTAGAGGTAGCTTCGGAGGTTTGATGGTGGATTGGAAAGAAAATTGTACTAAGCTTTTACAGTCTATCATTAATGTTCATTCGATATATCTTATCTTTTCGGACATGAGCGATGGCTCATTTCTTAATGTCAATACCGTTATGGACTGAATTCCAAGGTTGATCGAATGGTTCTTTTGAGTGAATGTCTTGAATTTAGAGCACTCGCTCCTGGCCCTTCGATGGTGGATGGAGATTTTAACGTTATTAGGTTTTTAGGGAAACATTCCCCTAAAGAAAGAGGCATCTCCACTATGAAAGAATTTGACCGGTTTATTACTAGGGGTAATTTGATTGGATTGCCTTTTAGCAATAGATGTTTTACTTGGTCAAATACTAAGGAAATCCCTTCAACGGCTCTACTAGATAGATTTTTCATTAGCAATGAGGTGGAAGACAAATTTTCCATTTGTAAAGTCATCGAACTTTCGAGTATTTATTTAGATCATTGTCCTATTATTTTATCTTGCACCAACCAAAATATAGGGAATAAAAAAAATTAGATTTGAAAAGGTGTGATTGTTAGAGAATAATTTTATGGATTTAATTACAAATAAATAGCTCTCTATGAGTAAATATGATTATAGATTTTAAGGAAAATGACTAAAATATTCGTAAGCAAGCTTAGAGATATTATAATTTTTCTTAAAAAATGAAATAAAAACATTTTCGGCAATGTTAGAGTTAAAAAGATATACTAAACAAGATTTTTAAAGTTAAATAAATAGAAAAATAAAGAAATTTAAATATCTCAAAAAATGTGCTTTCAATCTAAAAGAAAAATTAAATAAAATTATTACGCAAGAAGAAGTGATGTGGAAATAAAAATATGAGATCCAATGGATGGATGAGGGGATAAGAATACTAATTTTTTTCATAAAGTAGATAATGGTAGGAAACGTAGTCACACCATTAACTCTATCGTATTTAACAATGTTGAGATTTTTGATCGAAATAAATTAAACAATGCGTTTACTAACTATTTTAAATAAATTTTTGGATCTAAGAAAGAACATAGGATAAGGCTAAATGAGATGACTTGTATCCCGATAACACTAGAATTGAATTAGATGGATTGGATAATCCATTTATGGAAGAGGAGATCTTAAAGGCTATAAATGATATGTCCAGTGACAAATTGCCCGATCCTTGTGGGTTTCCTATTTTATTTTACAATTTTTTTGAAATGTTTTAATATGATATAATTAAAATGTTCAATGAATTTAATAATAATTTATTACAATTATGTAGGTTTAATCTTGCCAATGTAATTTTACTACACAAGAAAGTGAGAGCAAATGAGTTGAAAGACTTTACACATATTTCATTATTAAGTTGTTCTTTTAAGATTATTTCTAAGGTTTTAGCTAATATGTTAAATACTAAAACGAATGAATTAACTGATGATAGTACACAGTGTTTTTACTAAGGATGGAAATATTATAGATGAAGTAGCGGTAGTTCAAAAATTCATTAATTATTGTTGTAAAAATAATATCACTTGCGCGTTTTTAAAACTCGATTTTGCAAAATCTTTTGATTCATTTGATTGGGATTTTTGCAAGGATTTATTACTGGCTAGGGGCTTCAGTGTTAAATGGGTTGGTTGAATTATGTCTTAAAAACCGAAAATTCAAGAATAATGGTTAACGGCATATTAGAAATAAAATCCAATTGAAACATGGATTTAGACAGGCTGATTCATTCTTACCTCTTTTGTTTAATCTAGTTGCCGATGTTTTTGCTAAGGTTATCAAACTAGCAACGAGATTTTAGACAATGTAGGAAATTAGATCACGAGTAATGATCTCTCCGTTCTCCAGTTTGCGGATGATATCGTGCTATTTACATCTCATTTTATTAGGCATATTATAGCACTTAGGTTTCTTTTATACAGTTTTGAATTACTTTCGAATTAAAGATTAATTTTGATAAAAGTTTTGTGCTAGTACTGAATGACTTGGATAAGGTAAAGAATCAAGTTGCATGTATGTTGAATTGTAAAATTATGAAATTTCACATAAAACTTGGAATTTTTTATAAG
This sequence comes from Allium fistulosum, assembly GCA_030737815.1. Classification (NCBI taxonomy): domain Eukaryota; kingdom Viridiplantae; phylum Streptophyta; class Magnoliopsida; order Asparagales; family Amaryllidaceae; genus Allium; species Allium fistulosum. Next base: position 370,324,428 of record CM060906.1, on the reverse strand, counting down.
ACCGACCAAACTTAAATACGATGATTGGCTAACAATAACTGATAAAATCAATAAAGGAATATCTAAGTGGAGTTACAAATTTTTATCGAGGGCAGATAGAATGGTTCTTATTAATTCTGTTTATCAGCATTACACATATATTAGATGTCTTTTTTATCTTTTTTTCAAAATGGATAATTGAAAAAATAGATAAAATTAGAAAAGTCTTTTATGGTGCGGTGATAATCCAAGCACTATTGTCAAAAATCTTAAAATCTTACGATTTAAATCCCGATCTAGATCAGATCTCTCCATTAACTATTTGATTTACATTTCGATTCATAGTCAGTTAAAACTGCAATTAAATTTTTTTGACTCAAACTAGCATATTTCATATGCTTATTTGGATTCACAATTTTGATTATGCTATTTTCAAAATAATATAAATAGAATAAGAAATTAAATTGATTTTTATGTTTAGTTGTAGAAGTTCAAACATTAAAATTAATTTCAAATCGTATGCAAACCAAGGTATGAGGTTCCGGTCGGAACCCCGGGATTCCGGCCATCCCGGTTCGGTTCCGGCCGAAGGCGGGACGAGATTAGGGCAAAAACTCGTCCCGCTTCAAATCAGTAAAAAATAAACAAACAGATCTATGTGGTAGAAGCAAGATCAAAAGCAACAAAATAAACAGAAAACCAATTGAATAAAAAAATCAGTTACCTTCCATCAAATCGAGCAACATCATTAAGCAATTAGCATTTTATTGCAAGAAATCAAAAGCCTAATTGAATGGAAGTTGAATCGAGCGGTGTCTCGTTTAATTTTTTCCTTGTTTTTTTGATCGACATCGAAGAGATGAAGACGAGAGGTGTTTTCAGAAAAACGAAGACGAGAGGGGCTAGGATGGGGAAATGTGATTTTAGGGTTAGATATTGGGTTGCATGATAGTTGGGCTTGCAAACATAAATAAATATAAAATAACTGGGCCAGCAAAGCTATGTTAAGTTAATTATAGCGTTCAATTCTAATTAATTGGGCTACCTTGTTTTGACAATTTAATCTTAAATTATAATATCTAGTTTAATTTTAACGATATATATTTAATTTCTATTCAATTTTAGGAATGTTACAACAAGTCGAGCTAATATTATGGTAACTGAGACCGAAACCGAAACTAAAACCGAAACCTTCTAAATTTTCGAAATCGACCGAAACCACGAAATTTTCAAATGACCGAAACCGAGTTCTCGAACCTTGGTGCAAACCTTAAAATTTGGATATCTTGAATCTATAATTTACAATTTGAATTCTGCTTCGATTTAAAGTTTGAACTCTACGATATACTATTTAAATGCCGTTTTAAAATTATTGAATCCAAGTAGTAGTTCAAAATGTCTCGTTATGTGGATAGTATGTTAATCAAAAGAAGAGGGAGGGTTATGAATAATTAATTTGCAAAACTAAATATGTTAATGTTAGAAAAATGGTTATGGAAATTTAATATAATAATAATGATAATTTAATTTGCAAAGAACTAATCTCCAATCAATTTTATGGAGCCTTGGCGCAACGGTTAGGTCATCCACATGGTGATCTGGACGTCCAAGTTCGAGTCCGGAAACAACATTTTTGCAATGCGAGGAAAAGGCTGCGTACATAATCGACATCTCCAGAGCCCGCTATCGTGCGAGAGCCTCGTACACTGGGTTTCCACCTTTTTATTAATAATCTATATCATATTACCCCTAGTAATACCAATATTTTTTCTTATTTTTGGAAACCAATATTAATTTTTTTTGATATTTTTAAATTAGGAATTAGTAATATAGTATATTTGGGGAATAACAAATCATTCTGTTATGATTGCTGGTTATCTGCTATTCCCTTTGAAGTAGAGTTAGAGGGCTTTTCGAAATTTGTAATTTTAAAAACGTTATAATTCCAGAAGTTTTTAGACGAAATGCGAACTTTTCCAGAGAATTCAGTTTTAATCGTACATTAGAAGAAATCACTCTTTGCAGTCTGTTTTACTTTGCACAAAATTATAATTGTATGGTATAGACAATGATGACGATATTAAAGTTTGATGTTGGGATAAGAGTAAAAATTTCACCTCTAATTCATTTTCTAAATTTCTAAATTTTTCGGAAACTAAATCAAATTTATTTAAAAAGTGAATGCGTAACCTTAAGTCTAAACTTCGTATACGGTTAATTTTACATAAGAAACTAAATACTATTGAATTACTAAGAAAGAAGAGTGTGATTATTGATAGATAATGTATCGTATGCAATATGATATTGGAAACTAGTACGCACTTGTATTAAGACTGTCATATCACCAATTTCATTATTTTTATATCCTTGATATTTTCGATTTTAAAGTAACTTATAATGATTTTAATTGTGATTTCTATTGGAATAGTTTTAGATTTTACTTTGCTAGTGATAATAGTTTTTTACTATACATTATTTTCTCTATCACATGTTGGTATATTTGGTTTGAAAGAAATCAAAGAGTATTTAATAATATTAGTATTTCTTTGGAACATTTTATATATGTAACCGCTTTATATAACATTAATTGTGTTTTGAACCCTAGTTATAAATTAACTAAAAATGTTAGTTTTATAAAATTAAAAAAAAGAAGTAAAATGTCGTATTGATTGTTTAAAAGAAAAAATCATTTTTAAAAATAGAAAAAATAATAGTGCTTTAAGTACAGTTTTATTAAATGTTTTTCCTAATGACGCATCTGGTATTATATTTTTACCATGAAACTAGCTTTGATTTAGAGTGTTGTCGTTCTTCATACGCCTTTTAGCACTTTACTTAACTTGCCTGATTTTATTTAGATTGATATGTATTATAGTATTGATTCATCCTTCATTTCATTTCTTTTCCTTTTGTATTACTTAAGTCTATATTGCCTCTCACCTAGTTTAACCATATTATTACTTGTTTTATTAGTAGATGATTATTATACTCTTGCATACACACACATATATACACACATATATGTATGAATTGGTCTTACATTTGTTGTTGAGTTCTTTTTACAATTTTAGATATTAATGTGGTTTGGATGGATATAGCTGTTTAATTGATTTGGTCACTTATCATTTCCACTGGACTCTAGTGTATTTAGAATTTAGATCAGAATTATTGTTTTAGACCTTAGTTATTAGGAGGGGAGGGGATTTTTTATCTTTATTTTATATTGTACTGGGGTAGTATCACTACCTGATAGACATGTTTGCAACTTCATTTTTTAGTGTAGAATAAAATAATGAGTTTTCTCCTCCTCGAATAGATGATCATTCATTTTTCTCAAAAAATAAGTTTAGTTTTATGACACTTTGGTAGATATGTTAATCATTTGGTAGACATTTTCAACTTTTTATTATGCTTATCATCTGAATATAAAAATGAACAATTTTCCCCTCTTTTGCCCTTCAAAACACTAAGCCACCAAAACCATTAATGTTAAATTATTAATTTAAAATGTAATTTTGAATAACTTTAGAAAAATTGAAAATGATCGTAAAAATTGAACTAAAGACGTGACTCAAGATTGAAAAAGGAGAATTCATGCGGCGGACCACGACCAGATGAGAAAAAACAGGGATGATGATGATGGGTATGCTAAAATTCAACTCAATTCAATATTTCTTGATGTGGACAAACTGATAGTGGATAAATGGAAAATGAAGGCACAAGAAATGTGGTGGTTCACCATATATATTTATACACACATGTAAATATCTTCATATAGGGATGCACACATGCACCCATGCACATACACGCACGCGCACACACCCACCCCATACACGCACGCATCCACATGCATGCACCCATCCACGTACACGTACGTGCACACGCACGCATATATATAGTGTAGCCAAATTGAGGTGTAGTCGATCCTTGCCTATATATATAGTGTATATGTGTGTAGGATAAGGATTCATATTAAAACCCTGTGTAAACCCCCCTTATATTATTTTTTTACAGTTTAAATTTTCTGAGCTGGAACAATTTTTTTAGATATCAATATATCATCTTCTTATACACAATATCATCTATAAAATTGTATACCATTTCAAAACTTCTAACCCCTCTCATTTCTAATCGATGGTTAAATAAATCGTTTACAACAATTCACACTATTTTATGATCTCGAATGAGTTAAAAGTTTTGAAAAATCTCCAAAACTTAACATCAACTATCTTGATAGTAATAGGATCACCATCTTAAAAATATTGGATAATGTCAAAACCATTAAATATGAAAAAATGAATTGGGGATTCCTGGGTGATTTTAAACAAGGTGATGTGGAACCCACCCTTGTATGTATGTACCCATATAAATGTATGTATATGTATGCATAAATTTATATAAGTGCATATATATAGTACTCAAGGAGAACCCACCTTCTCACAAATCAGAGAATCCATAATCACTTGCAAATTTTCAGGTTCAACTGAAGCAGACCTGTTCTTTCCAGTTGCAGTGATAAAAGTTCTCCATTTAGCTAGCCATGATGCAGGGACTAAGAAATATTTGCAACCAACAGAAAACGTCAAACTCTTCCCTAGGATTAATTTTTCATGATTTTGCCTCTGCTTGAGCTTAGTGGTTCTGTAGCACATATTAAAAAAAGCACTAATACTCTATTGCTAAGCTAAGAACTAATGGTAGTTGAAAACATCACACCAGACAGGTGTTAAACACTTGTACTACTCAATGGTGAGATGAGCATTTATACCCCTTAATTACATTTACCCTTGTAAATTCAACATGGGTTCCTCGATCTGTAAATTCATTCATATGTGTGATATAACTGTTTGCATCCTGACATCCTCCAATCCCTTCCTCCTTTCCAACAAAAGGGGAGAATCTAGTATTTCATTGTTGAAGCATAAACTTATTAAACTTGTGGAAAATGAAAAGTCATGCAGCCTACCCCAATTATCTAGGGAGAATGCAGTGATGATGAAGCGTACAAGTGCTCAACTACCAATTTACAGTGGTGCCCAAGAATATAATTATTACTACAAAATAAGCATATGCATATCCGAGTCAGTTACCTAAGGCTATCTTCCAAGCATGCGACTTCAGTCAATTCCATAGTGCAAGTTTCACAAGGATCAGAAACAGAAGGGAAAGCCAATACCTTATCATCGGGTTTCACTTTGACTGCGTTGTCATATAAAAATAACCAAAGAGGTTCAGAGACAGATACACGTTTTGCCCCAACGGCTTGTTCAGGAAGGAGACCGCCATGGGGGCATACAAGAGAAGATGTAGGCCCCCCATCAGCATCACAAGGATTATCAGTATTCTTCCTACGCAACCATTGTACAAGCCTACATGGTCAACAAAAGAAGATGAAATATAACAAAAATATCCAACATTACCGGTATTTAAGTGCTTAACCAGAAAGAGTGTTCTAGTTCAGAGCTATAGTTTGATGCGATGTAATGGAAATATGTTATGATGTTGAAACTCATTTCTTTTTATGGGATCCAAACAACAGGCGCAACTAAATGCCTTGCAGTTTTGTATGCTGTTATCTTCTTATGTAGTTCAAAGTACCATTACCATACAATTATCAATCAATCGGTTACCCTTTTTTAGTTAAGTCGGTATACCGGTATAATCGATATAGTAACGGTAAATTTATCATTTTCTACGGTAAAACATCGGCAGTATTTTTTTCAAGACCAACGATAATGGTAATTTACCAGTTCATTTATAATACATGAATATTCATATAATATGTTGTATTATAGACATTTAGAAGTAAGAAAATAACCGAATTTAGTTCAGCAAATTCATGTATACACTTCTTTTCTTCCTCATTAATGTTTTTTATTAAGTGACATGATATAATATATAATGAAGTATTTTTACAGTGTAAAAATGTATCAAGTTATTGATTTTATAAACAAACGGTAATTTATCATTACCAGTGTAACGTTTACTAGTTTATTCATATACCAAATTTCGGTATACTAGTCCACCGATAACGGTAACGGTAGGCTATTTCAGTTTATCAGTGAAAACGGTATGGTAACGGTATTTGCAAAATGTTAACAATAATCATTACCGTAACAGTCCTAGTTCAAAATCCTCACTTTACTCTTTTCATACCCCATCTCCAAAACTACCCTTCACCTAATTTAACATGTACACCTTATCTATTCACATTCCCGTCTTTCCTTCAATTTCGAATTTATGTATATAGTTGTTGGATTTGATCGTCTTTAAGCATGAATTGATCAATATTAAGCATGTAACCTCGTCAAATTTGTCGGTCGGTCGGTGTTGTAAGGGTTTAAATGACATGTAAGTGCTGGAAGCATGGTTATTTTGAGAAGACAATGCTAATGCGAAGGTCTAGCGTGGTCATCGAACTTCCCAAGTATAACTCTAACTCGGTTTCAATGGGAACGACGTATGAGCCAAATATGATTTCAACTAAAAGGTCCTAGTGTATGTATACTTAGTTTATTAACGAACCAAGTACGACCTCGATGTGGGTTTTCGTCTTTTCATTCAGGAAAAGGGCAAAAATCCAAAACCAGAGCAAACTTGGATTTTTTGTAAACAAGCAAACGCAACAAGCTTGCATTCGGAACCTCCGAAGTTAGTTTGTTGTGTTTCCACGGTACTCATGTTGCAATCTAGCTCGGTTTGTTGTGTTCCCACAATACCCACACATGGGAGTATGTGTTTTTGATGCAAGGTTTCAACTTTCGATCGTTACACCAGAATCTCGTCCATTCCATTACGGTTCCGACATTGATTGGACTGGAATTCGAGGGAATTTCCGCTTGCAATAAATCATGGTAACACTAAAAAATCAAAAAAAAAAAAAACTAAGTAATTACACTCAATTTTCTGTGTAGTGTTCCTTTATGGATAAGATCTTTTCAGATTCAAAAGGCTCTTAGGATTCAAACTTGAGGGAAGAAGATGGAATCTGGGTTGGAATCTTGAAGTGGGTCTGGTTGTTTTGAGAGAAGAAAGTGAAATTTTGACCTAAACTAGTAGATGGGCGTTGGATTTTGAAAATAAGTAACATAGCATAGAAATTTGATGATGTATGACAAGTACATCATACAAACATATTAAAACGGGCTTTGTACTTCGAGAAGTGAGATTTTGAGCTTAACAAAGCATGGATGGAAATTATGGTAAAGAAAGTGAATGATGAGCTATTTATTAAAATTATATAATGAGCAGTAGAAATTGTATTAATATTAAAATATTTTGGTTACATTTTAATACATTTATATTGGACAAAATATTAAAAAAAAAAGAAATTCAAAAACTAGAATTTACATGAAAATTTTGAAACAGAACCGAAATATTGAAAATTATAGATGAATGAAAAGGAACAAATAATAGAATTTTGAACATTGGATTAACAAGCTTACATTCATTACATTCACAATCTGAAATGTTTGGAAGGAAGAGAAAATTTGCATCGGTGTCAAAATAAATTGTGTGTTTGGGTGAAGGAACATATTTTTGTAGCAAGGTTTCTGATTTATGTGGGATCCGAAAGAAGTTATTAAGAGTTAAAAAGAATTTCTATTATATAAAGCTATCATCTAGATATCGAAAGTGGTATAATTAGATAGTAGATTTATGCTAAAGCATCGATACTATACTATTAAAAGTGAGCCCTAAACCTTTCTCTCTCTTTCATTATCACCTTTTCTTTTTGAGTTTCCTCCACTTGTCATATGACATCATTTTAATTCATTTATCTTAAATGTCTTTCCCTCTCTTTATAATTTCAGAAATAAAAACTTCTCCCCTCCCAATAATATTCTTTTCTAATTTACCTAAAAAAAATTTAAGCTACAAATTAAATTCTGCTCCCTTTAGTCTTTGCATGAATCGGATTTTCTCGGTAAATTTTGATTTCTCGATAAATTTTGATTTCATTTTTCTTGGATGTTCAAACTTAATTTATCTCTTAATTTTTTAATGGTAACAAATGTTACATATCAGTTTTATTAACCATGCTACTATTATTCATTTCCATTCCTCCTATGGTAGAGCATGTAAGGTAAAAACTATTGATTTATGTATGTATGTATAAATAAATATGGTTTGTTTTTATGAATTGTAAAGGTCGCAAACAGTTTTGTTGGATGATTTTGGAGCTATTTGTTCTTCGTTCATAAAGAAGCTTTGTACACTTTAAAGGTAAAAGTTACCACCTTGATGATGACCATTTATTTCTAAATTCATACCATGTACTATAATATTATATTGACTACATTGAATTTTGTTTATAGTTGATTATGCAGTTTTATTCTACATAGATAAATACAACACGTCTTTCTCTTTATACCCTAAAAGCAAATAATGGATTTTGTGTTACTTTTTTATTCCTACAAAAGGTTCTTTCAAACCCGACCTTTGTATTTATCATAAATCATATATCATTTCTAACAATTTGTAGCATGTTTAATTAAATCCACGATAATGGAAAATATGAGAGATATGTTTAATTTGATAAAAAAAAGGTTTAGAGATAGTGATATTTTTACATGGATTGAAAAATTATTTACTATACTATTATAATATATTAATGGTGTTTTCCTACCAGACAGAATTTTATGAGGATTTTTTACATTTTAAATTCGTAGAATTCTAATGCAGTCATAGATTTGGAATAAATTGTAATGGCTTCGCAAAAATAGGGTACTCTATTAATCATCTTCGTGTAATTATTTTTATTATTGAATTGTATGTTGTTAAGTTTGTATTGAATGATGGCTCGGGTGAAGATTTGTGTGATTTTTGTAATAATTTTTTTATATACCTTCGGGAAGTAACTTTGACATTAACTAATCATCATTGCATACATCATTTTTATCTTTTGCTATTATAGAAGATATAATTTATTTTCGAATTGAAGATAATTAAGATTGGATCAAAAGCAAAAGGTGATGGCTTATGTGATTTTGTTACAATTTATTAATTTTTTAACCTATGAAAGTTATCACAAATGTATTACTCAAGATTGTTGCAATTTCATTTAATCTTTTTCTATCACATTATCCTTGGTTAATGAGAATGGTTGTGAAATCCCAATCTTCTTGAGAGGTGAAAGCTAGACTTAAGAAATTTAGCCAGACTTATGAAATTCTCTATGTAACTAAAAATGAGAGATCCCAAAATCTAAAGGTATACAATTGTATTTTTCATCACCTGTATCATTTTATGAAAAAGGACATTTTGAATATTTGGTAATCGAAACAAATTTTGTAATGGTCAACTAGGTTAAGATCGATATAGAATCCTTTACAATTGTATCGAAGGTAAGCAACCTATTTAAATGTTACGAATTCAATATAGAGGAAATTTATGTAAAGGACAGAAATTAGGGCTTTTTTAATCACAAGGACAGCCCGCTAAAATTTTATCCTCAAGGACAAATCACTGCAACTTGCCTCTCCAACTTCAGATCTTGCTACAAAACCCACACCATCGCTTCCTTCTCCAACCCAATAAACTCCGACCGAGACGTCGACCTCTCAGATCTCGACAACACCTTGGCAGAAATCAAGGACCTGCGCGCGGAGTTCGAGCTCGAGAGGCGAATTCGGAAGAAGATGGAGTATGTGAAAAAATCTAAGACGAAGGAGCTCGCGGAGAAGAAAAGAGCACGCGAGGAAGCGGAGAGCGACCTGAAAAGTTAGGGATGGAGATCAAGCACGTGAGTGAGGATTTCGAAATACTGTGTTCAGTTTTTGGGTATCAGTTTTGTATGCGATGTGGTATCAGTTTTAATAAAATAACACAGTATCAGTTTTTGGGTATCAGTTTTGTATGCGATGTGGTATCAGTTTTAATAAAATAACACAGTATCAGTTTTGTATGCGATGTGGTATCAGTTTTAATAAAATAAATAGTATGGATTTGTGGTGGTTTAGGAAATATTATGAATTTGTGGTGGAAAATTTCTGATGGGTTATTGGTTTGACGAAACGGTGAAGGTGGTGGTATAGTGTGTGGTATTTGGAAGCGATGGGTAGGGTTTGCATCATAAGGAATTTCAAAACTGATACCTAAAATTTCAAAACTGATACCTAAAATTTCAAAATTGATATCTAAAATTTCAAAATTGATACCTAAAAACTAGTATCAGTATCAGCTTTTAAGAGCATGGTGCTGGTGAGGGGGTGACGTTGGCGGGTGGACGAGGTGACATGGGGTAGTTGCACGACGCTGGTGAGGAGGTGACGCTGCGGCGATGCTGAACACAAAACGGATGGAGGAGGTGGCACGAGGTGGTTGCTCCAAAACGTATGAAGGATGAGGTGGCAATGATGGCGTTGGTGAGGAGGCGGTGGCGCTGGTGAGGAGGTGGCGTTGACGTGAGATAAGGTGGTCGGAGCTGAAAACTGGATTGAATGGGCACGGAGAAGAGAGATTTGTGCATTTGAGAAAAAATGGACTTTGGGTATGTCCTTGAAGATAAAATTATAGGCATGTGTCCTTGAGGATAAATTATTTGGATATTTTGTCCTTTACAATAAATCCCCCTTCAATATATATGTTTTAATATTTTAATAAATTTAAGAAGGTTTTATTATGAAATAAGAAATTATGCTCAATAGTATAAACTCGCAGTTAACTATTTATGTTGATTATTTGTATAACCATGCAAATTACATGTTTGCTTAATGAAAACTAAGGGACGTGCCACTTCATTCATACTGAGAAGCAGGATGGTGTTAATATTAGGATTTAGAAGTGTTGACCATTTAGCAAAATGTTTATGTTAGTGAAATTGCAATATTGCTATCACACATGAAATGAAACTAAAAAAACACGATGATGATTTAGAAGTTTTTCTACCAAGGTGTAATAGCTCCATGTCAAATTTCACATTAGTCACCATCCACTTTCTCTTTGTTTATATTATTAACAGTTTACCGTTAGTTGGATCAATTAAGATGTTACTAATGAAGTCAGGAATTAATCATTTGAACGAAATCAAATTTCATATACTAAACGTACACGAGTGCTCTCCTCAAAAGACGATCACTTATTTTCTCTTAAATTTCTTATACTAAAATTCAGTTTGAAAGTTTATGTTCATATACATTTTTGTGAATGTTTTCAAGGTGAGCGTGTTTCCTTTATGAATTAAGATGATTTTCATTGAATCACATGTTTATAATTTACATAGGATGTTTATATAGTTTGTTGATACTAAATGCACAAATGTCATGTGAAAATTGTTGTATTTAATTTCCTTTTTCATGAGCAGCATGTCTCTAGTTTTCCATATTGTTGCTCTAATCATAGTGATCAATAAACTACAAACACATTCGATATAGCTCAAAGTAGTATCCAAATATCTATTATCTGTTACTATATTAAGAAATCATATAAAATATTTGCTTTCCAAATCAATATTTGTAGCATGTTTTATTTTCAACTTAATAACATAGTTGCGAATAGATTAATATCTTTTCAAGTAATCCGTTTATGAAAGAAAACAACAAGGTTGAATTATACATGAATAAATGGATGATATAAATTTAATATATATGGGTGGAAATGTATATAAAGACAACTCCAGATAAATACATGATTATACATACAAATATATGATTGTACATAACAAATATAGATATAGATTTGGTTCAACTGATTGCTTGGACACACACACGTGTGTGTGTATACATATATTCAAATTAGTTAGAAGGATTTGAGTCACTCTTTTCTAAGTCTATATGCACTTATTTTGTATATGAATCTTATCAATTTGAATAGCGAATTAACAATCTAATATCCTCTGATCATAGCTTAGCTCATTGCAATGAACATTTTTAATATACTTGATGACCTTCCCATAAATAAGAACCAAAGAACATAGTGTCTTTATTTTTTTGTATATAAATGTGTACGTACGTACGTATGTATATGTGTATTTCAGATGTGATATAACTTGGTTTATGTGAAATAATGTAAGCCTGATATTAATACGAGAAATTTATGTTATCATTATTTCCCACTAAGAAGTTATTCTAACTGGTGCTTAAATATGAAAGTTTACAATGCACTCTTTTTAATTTCAATTCAAAATTAGTTCCTCCACCTGCAACAATAAGAACATAGAATACGCTCGAATCTTGCATCACTATTTCATCATTATTCTCCGTAAATAAACCGGGTAAGGAGCTACTAATCGGAACTATAATTTGTAGTTCAACGATCACGTAACATAATATTTATTGCTGTCACTTGATATTGTGGTTATAATTTTTAAGTTAATAAGATTTTTTATGATTACTATAAAGTAACTAATTAGATAGGCCTTAATGAATACCACAAAGGCACAATTTGTGAGTAACATCCTTTCTATATGATTATCAATTGAACGGTATATTTCTATTTTTGTACTAGGAATATTCAGTATTATTGATGAATGTATAAAGTTTTATGTGGTCTTATAAATCTTGATATTTAATCTTTAAAACAATATACTGAGATTAAGGTAATATTCGATATAATACTTTGTGATGTTCTTAGTATGACTACATAAAATCTTCCATCAATTTTAAAAACAAAGGAGAAAGCGTTTATATATAACAACCTTGATACACTTTTTTTTAAATGGACTAACATGTATACACCCACATGCAATGTTGTTCTTAATAGTAACATATAATACAATCATCTACCATAATTTTACCCTAAGATTTTTTGAAGTTTCAAATATTCAACACTTTGATAATTATCACCTTAGAATTATTTGATCATGTGTTCGCTAGCGTTTTTATGTGGTTAGACCATAAAACATACCATTTTCTTAATAATAGTTTTTTATATTCACTTATCCTAAAACAATAACTAAATGTGAACAATACTACAAATATTACAAGTTTCAACGGTTTGTCAATCTTACCTTAATGAATGTGCCACGTTATGTTTGAAACAGTCTTAACAATAGTGAATAGTTAAGTCAAAATCCGTTATTGGATAAAAATATATGCCTTTTGATTACCATAGAGATAAGCCATCATGAAGAAATAACTTTGTTTGAATTTTTACTATTTTATGAAACCCAAAGGCTTCGAAATTGATGGTTGCACTTAGAATGGCAACTATTTGGTTGTCAGCCTTCATTTAGATTTAAACCAATGATGTTGCTAGGTATTAAATTTGACATAAAAATTGCATTTCTAGAAAAATATTAAAACAAAATTTACAAGCAAACAATTAAATCAAATTAAATAATAAATGCAATCCTTCAACAAAAACATTTAATTTTCAGTTAACTAAAAAAATCAACCGTGTATGTAGCACGGGTTCCCCCTAGTTAGCAAGGAGTATGTAAGTGCAAAATCCATAACTCGCTCAGGGACAGAGTCAAGTTGTGACCCGACGAGGTTACGTGTAACAAAAGAATTATTCATCTTCTTTTTTTTCTCGTTTACAACAACAAATAATAACTTTGATACCATGTCGTATCAAATTAACCCCGTTGTTGGAGTCCTGACGCAACGCCTTTGCTACATCGCTTTAGCTTTTTTCCACCACTATGCCATGGGTAACCAAATCTTTAGATTTGAGCCCCAATTTGATTTTGAATTCGTTAAAATTTGAAAAAAAATCGAATATGCATTTTTCAATACTACATTCGATCTTGATTTGCTTTGTAAAAATCATTTACTGATGCTAATAGTTTAAATTGTTTAACTACTACTAAAATTTTAGTTTTCTACAATGAATTGGTCAAAGTCCTTACTATAGTTTATGATCTCTTTCTCGTCGGATAAAGTTTGTAGATAGAAATATTTTCTTTTTTGCTCATCTGGTGTACTGCTTTTGCTCTTTCGATCATGATGTTCCATCTCTCAAACCAATTCATTTGAATGTTGATAAGCTTATTGAGAAGTAGCATTTGAATGTTGATGATGTGTTTATTTACTAAACACCAACTAAACATCATACAACATTTTAAAAATAGCTAAGCTGCATCTTTAGTTGTTCAACACAAGAATGACTAATGCGAGCAACACAACACATAAGCTCCTTCAGTCAAGACATCGAACTGTCATACAATAGGTCAGCGAATCGATTCTCAGTGTCATCAAATACTTACTAGACTGAAACTTATTCTTGCAAAAGTTGTATATCTTTTAGAGAGAAAAACACACAAGAATGACTTAGGTATCATTTAGGAAGAAATATACTGCAAGCTGATAATGTGAAAATATAATGGAGATTTTTGTCAATGTCCAACTCCTTTTCTTTTACAATACAAATACAGATATGCCGTCTATTCTTAACTATTTTTGTTACTCAAATATCTTGTTTTGCTTTGTGATCTCATTCATAATATAGGTATACGGATATATCGTCTATTCTTGACTATTTTTGTTACTCAAATATATCTTTTTTTGCTTTGTGATCTCATTCATGATATAGGCAGTTTCCTAGATATGATAAGAATCAATAACTGATCTTTTTTGTTATGGGTTATTATTGTATTAACTATTTATTTATGTTTATGAGTTTCTATTAACTATTTCAATAATTGGCATACACAACAAATCGTAGGCTACCTCCCTCAAACCCCCAAACTTTTCCATATTATGACCCCAAAATAAATTCCTGGCCACACCAAGCTCACACTATCCAAAGCATCGATAAATTTAAACATTTCAAAACGTGATGTATGTGAAATAAACATAGCACATCAATTGTTACAACTTACAATAAATAACATAGTTATGGGTACTAAAGAAAGTGCTGGAGTTGAACGAGTGCTCTTCCTAAATTTATCGTGTCAACGAGGTGAATTCCTTCTCCATTAAAGAACGTAAAGAGCCAAAGTCTCAAGTAGCTTAGAATAATATGTAATTGAACTAAATGCATCTTGTTTTTGGTCAATCTCTACCATCCTTACTCTGTAAATCATGTACACTGCAGTAGCTTACTTGAAATTATTTTCAAGATATTGGTAAAAACTTACATCACAAAAGATTAATAGAAGTTTACTAGAAGCCGTTTACATTGTTACTGATAGAGTTGAGGGCACGCCTTAGAAAAATTATGTAATTTTTAATTATATAATTGTACGTTTTTATAAACAAAAGTAAGTTTTCTGTTTCTGTTTCTATTTTATGTACATATATTGATAAATATGAAGTTTAGTGTTGATGATCACATTAAATACAATGATTATATGTGTGGGTGTGTAT